>CM034146.1:451015842-452442424 GCA_019776745.2 Taxus chinensis | reverse complement strand
GATTTTAGTGGGAAACATAATCTATGATAAAAACTTAAGGAGAGTGAGCAGAAACGAGACATGCAATCATCATAGAGCTCAAAACGGCTTCTAGACCAATGCAGTCATTCCAGATAGAAATATACTTAACAGATTATAAAACTGAACCAAAATAGAAAGGAAAATGCACAAAGATTCATACTCATTCCATAAACATACATGAAACCAAACTATGAAGATATATGTATGGACCAAAATCATTAATGATCATATTAAAATAATTTAGTAACCTCATTACATCCATTAGATCCATTACAGAACATCACAATATGGCAGACTGAAGTCATACATCATAACTGGATTTACATCCCTTAGCTCTCAAAAAGAAAATTTACAATTCTAAGCCCCTTGATGCATCCTTCTCCTATATTTTATCTACTCAACCCAATACAAATCCTCATAGTGTTTCTACAGGGCTTCATTCTCTATTGATCTGCTTCTCTTTTTTTTTGTGGGCACTTGTACTTATAGGCATCCTGAACTACCAACTCACCTTTTTGTGGCTTCAAATCCGGCACCAATTGTCCCAATGTGGTCCTCCATGGGAGCATGCTCCTCCAGGCCTGATCTCTCCACTCCTTGCCATGATGGTCTTCTAGAATCTTCCACTACAGGGTATATTCCTTCCTATGCCAACCTGTCACCAGGATGGTACCTTATCCATTCATCTTGTGTAGGTGGGTCACGCTTTTCTCGTGTCCTGTTCGATATGCCAAATACAGCTAAGTCCCGAGACCTTGTTTTGCTGGTGCATATCATGGGTCCTTATAAAACCCCCTAGAACCCTACCTTGCACGCATTCTCCTTGCATGCCCACCCCTCAACTTAGGCCTTGTGCACTCATGCACCTTTTTTTACTTAGTCAATATTTTAGGGTTCTAACATCACCCCACACTTTACCTATTCTCTACCTCGGGAACACTTCTTCAAAGAAAAAAATGAATTACAATAGACTTAACATCTTGGGAAAAGAATAAGGGAATGAAGAATTGGGAAAATGAAAGAATGGAGAAGTGTTATTATTACTGCAACAAGAGAGGAAAATCTCTTTGCAAGTCGACCTCTAACTTGTTTCGGGCACAAACTTCATTTTATGCTCTCTGGAAGAGGTCACTGACTAGGGCACTTACCTCCTCAAAACCCAGTCCATCTCCTTGAGTGTTCATTGTTGCAACAATTCCTTCCAATTCCTTTCCCATGTCTTCAAGGACATCCATCCTTCTTGTAATTTATGGGTACAACTCCTTCATCCTGTTTTTTAATTGAACCTCGTAGGGTTTCAATAGCTTCTGACTTCTTCTCAACCTCGGCTAGGATCCTCTCCCGCTCCGCTCTGTATCCTTTGTTCTTCTGTTGGAATTCCTTGAGTTCTACCTCGTGAGTGGAGACCAGAATACTCACCACTCTATCTCTATCTATGTAATTTTCATATGTGGCCTCAGCAGTATGGGTGGAAATTTTCACATCACCAAGAACTTTTCTGTACTCGGAAATGATTGCTAGAACCTTCAATTTTTCCTCTTTTTCTAGGTGCACTGCTACTTCTTCCATGGATTCTAATGCTAGAGGTTTCCTCTCCATGGTGAGGATGTTTGTTAAGTCCTTAAGGAGCTCCAAGGTAGATCTATACTTCTGCATGGGTGGTGTTATATCTGGATGCTTCAACATAATGACATCTGTGATGGATTCTACCTTCTTATATACCTCACACACACTTGCATTTTCTTCCCTTAGTTCACGCTTTAGTTGTGCACTAATTATCTCCTCCTTTAAGTCCTGGGTCATTTCTTTGAGCTCTTCTTCCCTCTTCTCTAGCTCTTCCTCTAGGAATTTTACCCTGTCATTCCTCCCAAATAACCTGGCTTCTAGTTCAACCGAGACCTTATTCAACACATTACAGACTTATTCATCTAAAAGTTGTTCGGTGTTCACCAAGGGGTTGTCTCCTTTTGACTCGGGCATCTTCATTATTTCCCCTTGGCTTACCTCAAATTTTTTATCGTCGATGTGAGACTCAATTTTCTAAGAAATCATTTTCCTCGTCTGAGGGTATACACCTTATTCATCAAACGACTTCATTACCAGGAGTTGATCTGTTGGTACTGTGCTTTGGAAGCACGCATGCAACACCTTATTTAGATCATCAATATGGCTCATTCTTGGTCTTTGGATTTCCATGTGCTTTCCTCCTCTTTTTATGCCCTTAGGAATAGTTACCATCAGACTGGGGCCTCCTATGCTGCCATGATATTTTCCTTTGCTTCCTTTGTTTTCTTTGTTCATTATCAACTCAGCACTACACTCTAACTCTTCCACCACTAAGGTCTCAATTATCTTCTCAACTTCTTTCTCTACTACTTTTTTTTCTTCATCCTTAGTAAGGCTTGGAGTCCTCTGATTCTTTTTCCTAACCTCTTCACTTCCTCCCATGTCATGGGTGCCATCCTCCTCCTAGCTTCCCTTCCTTCACACAAAGTGATATTCATTATTCTCCGCTTCGCCTTCTTCTCCCAAATCATGCACGCTAAAAAATAAGTGGTTCTTGGTCTCCTTCAAGTTCATCTTCTTCATCATCATCTCTCTCACCCCTGTAGTTCTCCAAACTCTCAATGTCCTCTGGATCTTCCTCCCCCATTACCTTTTACTTTCTCTCTCTGATGACTCCTCCTTAGTTATGGGCTTTTTTGGTTCTACGGTCTTCTCCTTGACTGGAGACTTTTTCTACATGAGTAAATACTTGTTCCTAGGGTGCCCACCATTTGTGTACCTTGGACACTTGGTGCATTTTTCTTTATCTCTTCCATCTCCTTTTTCTTGGACGCAGTCTTCTTTCTACCTGTTGGGTCTTCAGGTATAGATACCTCATTTTCAAGATAAGCACCCTTCTCAAACTTGGGCCTTATGTGAAGGTATACATGCACCATGGACCTCCCTATAATAGACAGAGCCAGAGGTCTCATAATCTAAACTTCTTGCAATACATAATTTTCCACATACGTGCGTTTTCTGGGGTAGACCAACATCCTGTGCATCTCCCTGTGGTCCTAATCCATATCTCCAAGGTTAAACTTCAGCTTCTTAGATTCCTTGAATATGTTTACTCCCACCTAGAAGTACTGAGTAGTGAAGGAAAATGGAAGTTTACACCATGGGCTCATGTTTTCATCAACCAACTTAAATATGTCAATGTAGAAGTGTTGGTATACTACAAATTCAGCTTCTCCCTCTGTGAGCACTGGAAATTGTTTTGGGATCCTCCACTCTATCCTGAACACATTCCTCAAGTACGTATACCACTTCTCAAGACACGCCTTGTGAACAGTCATCATGCTGTCGTAAGTGTATTTTTTTAATCTCTTTGCAGGTGAGGGTTCTTCCTCTGAGTACTCCCAAATGAACTTCTCTACCACAGCTGGCACTCTGATCTCTTAAAACACAATAGTTAAGAGGAAATTTTTGAAAAGTATCTTGTCACATTCTTGTGTACTGCTGATGATCTCATCCGTGATGTACGTGGATAAATTGTAGATGGCACCTTATGATATCCTTCTACAAACATTGATCCATGACTTGTTCACTTGCTTCCACCTCTCTTGGTCATTAAGTTTGGTTACCAGGTGTGTGGCCATTCTCATCACCGGGTCTTGGATATCCGCAATATCAAAGTACCTTGACCCCTTCTTGTATGCATATACGGTGATGGATTTTTTGATGGCTTCTTTGTTGCATAGGTCATCCTCTATACTTTCTCCTTCACATATGAGACCTATGAATTTTGAAATCAGCTAAGGAGTTATGCGTATCTTGTGCCCCACAAAGTGAAAGTGGTATTTTTGTATGCATGACATTAGCCACTGATAGAGACACTCATGCTTCCCAAAGTAGGGAAATTCATAGAGTTACAACAATCCTGCCTTCTCCAACTTCACTTTTACTTCGTCGTTATAAATGGGTAACCCTTCTGGTGTCCTCTTATTTATCAGGTGCAATAACTCCAGTGCCATTTCTTTTTTAGTCATGTTTGTACGATGGTTATAATTAATTACTATTATTTTTCTTAAATGGAACTCCCACTCCTTTCCAAGAAAAACCCCATCTGGGTACTGCATTTCTGCATACCATTCTTCATTGGTACCTGTGGTAGTTTCTTGTTGTTTTCCCTTGCCCTTTCCTTTTCCCTTCTTAGGTGTTACAACTGGTTTCTTGGGTGCCATTGTGTAGGTTATCTTTGCACTTCAACTTTTCTTGCTCTACTTCTCTACCCTTTCCAAGCTTAGATCTCAAACTTGTGAAACAAATCCTTTTTCAACCCATGCCATAGCTATCAAACCCTCACTAGAATATCCCTTTCACAAGACAGTTCTTCTCCACAACTCTCTCTACGCCCATGAACTACTTCCCTCCTAGTTTGTAGATCCAAACTAGTCACTCACGGTTAAATTTTTCTAATTTTTCTTCACACGGATCAACTCTGGAAACCCTAGTTCACAAAATCTCTTCCTTCTTCGTATTTGCAATGTAAATAATGAAATTTCCAACCTTCTATTTACAGTTTTTCCCACTTTTTAACATTAAATGCTACCTCACCTACCACCGTACTTCAACACTTAATGTAGATTTTTCAAAAAAACCTGACTTTAGTGCCTTCACTCACGTGCCAAACCTTGCATGGACAATCCCCAAACCTTCTGGTGCACAACCAATCCATCTTGATAGGAGACTCTTGCGCGCACGTCACCAGTGCCGAAGGTACTTTTGTCACTATTTTTTCTTTCGCCTACCTCATGTTGTTTTTATGCTTCTTCCTCTGTTGTATGTGGATCCATAATGTAGCTTTATCCTGACACCAACCATCCATTTTAACCTTTCCTTCCATGCACTTCCTTCCCAAGGGCCATCCAACTTGGCTTTTCAATGCAATCCTTCATGGCGCTTCACACTTTGCAATTTCTTCCACCTTACTCCACCCCTCACTAAAACGATGTGTGGTCCTCTGTACATTCACAACCTTCAAAAAGTAATAAGGTTACCAATGCCCAAGGCATAACACAAAATAGAAACGAGAAAGGGAAACACAAGAAAAGAAAATGCATTAAATGAAATCCTAATCTAACTGGAAAAACTGCCTTATTACAAACACCAAGAAGACTTATTTATAATAGAGCTTTAGCCTACTCCCATTGAAGTGTCCTTGTAATATCATCCTATCCAATGCTTGTAACTAGCATGCGCCTAAGACAAGAATGTCCAAGATGATGTAGGGACCCAACCAATGCACCTTCAACTTCCCAAGATGGCGCATAAACTTTGAATCATATAGTAAGACCATCTGCCCAACCTCAAACTTCTTGTTCTTATTGTGACAATCGTACCATGCCTTTTGTTTTGTTTTTTTAATTGTCTGGATCTACCTGGCTAATGATCATCTCTCATCTAATTGCATTAATTTTTCTA
The DNA here is from genome assembly GCA_019776745.2 of Taxus chinensis. Classification (NCBI taxonomy): domain Eukaryota; kingdom Viridiplantae; phylum Streptophyta; class Pinopsida; order Cupressales; family Taxaceae; genus Taxus; species Taxus chinensis. Next base: position 452,436,931 of record CM034146.1, on the reverse strand, counting down.
TTATTTCCTCTAGCACTTGTTCATCATCTAATCCTCCTGCACGCGCTATACACAGAGAAGGTAACATGAATTCAACTGGTAGGATAGCCTCCACACCAAACACCAATTGAAATGGTGTGGCCTTATTCAACCTCTTTTAGGTTGTCCTATATGCCCAAAGAATGGATGATACTTTTTCATCCCAATCCTATCTACCAACATCACAGATCTTAGTTAATGTGTGACTAATTATTTTGCTAAATGCCTTAGCAATTCCATTTGCTTAAGGTTGATAGGGAGTAGTTTTGTGATGGGCCACCATGAATTCTGATAACAAAATCCTAACTGTTTCATTGAGAAAGTGCATACCTCTATCACTTTTCAAGCTCAATGGGCATACATACCTACTAATTATGTTCTCCCATAAAAATCTAGCATTTGTAGTTGCGGTACAATCCTTAGTGGGCGTTGCCTCTACCCACCTCATCAAATAATCATTGCAAGTGATGATATACTACGAACTAGTCCTTCATGTTGTTGACGAGATTGGTCTGAAAAATTCAATATCCCATTTCTTAAACAATTCCATGCTTGGTATTGGTCATAAGGGCATTTCATCCCTCTTTCCAGGTTTTCCAAGGTGCTGGAAATGGTCACAGGCCTTACAAAACTCTATGCAATCTTGATAAATGGTCTCCCACCAAAGCCCTGCGAATTGAATTTTCCACGTGGTTGCATTTCCCACATAGTGTCCTCCTGCAATCCCACCATGCACCTCTTTCATAATTATAATGTGCTCATGTTCTAGTACGCATCGGTGTAGAATCTCATCATGACCCATTTTGTACATATCTCCACTAATTAACACATAGGGCGTCGTGAGTATGGCCAACTTATTCTTCTCCAAGGCCTTCATTCCATCTGGAACCACACCTATTTTAAGAAATACCACAATGTTCTCCAAATCTGAGGGTGTGCACAGTAACCTAAATACTTGTGCATCTAGAATAGTCTCTTTGATGCTCTACGCATCCTCTCCTGAATCAATCCTAGACAAATGATCAGGTCTGGAATTACTTTTACCTGGTTTAACAACTACCATGAACTTGAACTCTTGGAATAGTAGTACCCACCGACATATGCACCCTTATAGAATGGGCTTGTTCACCAAGTATTTCAATGCCATATGTTTAGTGTAAAATATAAATGGAGTTTTCAGTAGATATTGTTTGAACTTGTGAAGTGTGTAGATCATTGAAAATGCCTTGCGCTCAGTCGTAGTATAATTCTTCTCTACTGGTGTCAACTTCCTACTTGCAAAGCACAAAGGATGATCAACAATCCCTTCACCAAGATATGCAAGTACTGCTCCAATAGTTGTTCTTGAGGCATCCACATGAACATGGAAAGGCTTATCCCAAGAAGGGAAACATAAGATGGGTGCGGTGACAAGCCTATCCTTCAAAGTGTTGAATGCCTTCTATTGCGCCTCTCCCTAATGAAAGGCACTTTTATGTCTAAGAAAATATTCTAAAGGCTCAGCGATCTTGGCATATCCCTTGATGAACTTCCTGCAGTACCTCGTATGCCTAAGAAATTTGTGCACTACGCTTTGACTAGTAGGCTCCCTCAATCCCACAATTGCTACAACTTTTGTGGGATCTAATAGTAGGCCCTCCTTACATATGATGTGGCCCAACAATGTTATAAATGGGGTAGTAAAGAAACATTTCTTAATGTTGATGGATACCCTCAATTGCCGACACCTTTCAAACATCAGCCTTAGGTTGTCACAATGGTCCTTCACTAACCCATATAATGTCCAATCATCTAGGTAGACTTGAATAAATTTATGGATGAAGTCCTGGAAAGCTTGTACCAAAATGCATGAGAACACAGTAGGCACATTCTTCAACCCAAAAGGCATGAATGTATAGGAAAAACTTCCCCACTCAGTGGAAAAATTCATCTTCCTCTGGTCTCCCTTTGCGATCCTTACCTTGTGATAGCCTGAGAATCCATTTGTGAAAGAGTAGACCTCACGTCTTTCCACTCCCTCTAAGATTTATTCAGTAAATGGGGTTGGAAAAGGATCAATGATACACACTACATTCAAGTCCCTGTAATCAACACAGATCCTTATCCTTCCATCCTTCTTGATGCTAATTAGTATTGGACTTATCCACTCTGACTCTTCAATAGCTTTAATGATGTCTGATGCTATCATCTTATATATTTCTTCCTTGACCTTCATGCGCAGGTGAGGATTCATTCGATATGGTCTCTTCCAAACCATGTGTAAACCCTAATTCAACTTAATTCTCATTTCCCCCAAGGAATGGTGAATACCTTTGAGCTCATGATACCCGCATGGGAATAAATCCTCAAACTCATGTGAAAGATCAATGATCTTAGAGACTTCTTTCTCCAACCAATAGTCTCCAATGATCACCTCCTTAGGTTCTACTTTTGATCCGATCTTAACCTTTTTCATCTTTAAGGGTTCATGGTAGGTGCGCGCCCATTCATCAAAACTATCTATGACTTCGTGTGTCCCTACGGAGTGGTTAACATCCAAGATTTCCACCTCTTCTCCATCAACAACATACACCATCTTCCCCTTTTCTTTCTCTATGCACGCATGCTCAAACTATATTTCTTCTATTTCTTCTTCCTCAAAGTGCTCCTCCAGGCTAGGTTCACCTAGCAATTCTTGTATTCTATCTTCCGCTATAGCACTATACCCTGTTGTAAGGAACTTGAAAACCTAGAATGCCTTATGTATTGATGGCGTTGTACTCTGGTACTTGAATGTTTAAATGATATCAAATGCCAATTCTTTCTAATTACCAGTTTGATGGCGCATCTCTGAGTGGATGTACCATGTGCATGCACAACCTTACAAGGTGGAGTATAACTTATGGACCCATAATGAAGGTGGAAATGCTTCTGCACTTCCCATCTAGGTTGTCTCATAGGATTAGATATGGAAGGAAGAGGTCTATTTACCATGGTAGTCTTTTATAGCTATGGGCATGTTACTTCTACAAAACCTTACAAAGAAGGAAATTCTTACCTCACGCCATTCTAAGAGGTTATCCCAATTTGTTACCCACCAGCGCGTAGTAGTTCCGAGTAGGTTTTATTTGAGCATTTCTCTTCTTTCCTTTTCATTTCTCCAATAGGCCGCCATTTCTCACAAGAAATATTCCAAATTAGCCCCTCTCGAGTAACTTGGTAGTTTTTTTCCTCCCACACATCAGACTGTACGCACCTTTATCACCTTTGTCACTGATCCTCTAAAATTTCATCCGATAAACTCATAGGTCCCATGCACCCAATTATCACATGCTATATTGGTGGTTTCACTTAAGTACTGAGCATCCTCAAAATAGATAACTCCCTCTATGGGATGAATTATCTCTGGATCCTTGATTGAGTGCACATATATTCTATCCAGGACCTCTTCTCCCAAGGTTTCAATATAGGGTGTTGATTTTCCATTAGCCAAGGGTATGATGACTTGTTCCTCCTCATTTTCAAATATTATGTATCCCTTTTTGAACCAAAGATATACATTGTTCTTATAGCACCATGAGCACCCAAGTAATGTTGAGAAATTGTCTGCCTCAACAAGTGCTAAGACTTCGAAGTCCCTAGTAAAATTAACCCCCTGAATGGTGATAGTTCCATTCTTTAAGACATCGATGGGCATTGCCTTCATTTTATTTTCCATATACAACACATTCGAAGATGGTGGTAATGCAAGTCTTCCCATCTATTTTCATGCATCCAAGGTGAGAACATTGACCTTTGTGCCTATGTCAATTTGTATATTACTAAGGAGGCATCCATCAATGATTGCATTTAATGTGATCTCCTTATCATAGTCAAGGTTGTGAGGGGGAAGGTTTGCATGCTAGACCTTCCTCTCATGCTCTCCTCTGGCGTTTGGTACCTTCTCTCTCAACCGTGCTCCTAGCAAGGGAATAATATACTCTTGCCTTAGCATTTTACATACTTCCTTGACCTCATCCAAGTCATCCTTTGGCACCTTGACCTTCCTTCTTTGCTTCTCCCTCTTGGACTACTCTTTTAGACACTGGATTTATCCTTGTAAACTCTGAATGGCATCCATGGTTTCTTGATATACCTCCTTTTGATGTCTAAGGTCTAGGTACTTCCCATGTACCAATTCTTCCGTTGAAACTAGGTTATTCTGCCTTGGCATTTCCTTTACAGGCGCGACCTCTACTCTTGTTGTTACCATAATAGGTTCCAAGCTTACATCATTTTTCACCCGTGACATCCATTATGTGTCATCCTTCTTAATGTTTACCATTGCAATGCCCTTATCTTTCTGGTGTTGTTGACTCATGTGCTCAAATAACTCAAGGAACTCCCCATACTTGTGCTTCTTCCCACACCATGAGCAATGCAATAAGTCTGGACACTCACACTTGTAGTGGTCTGTAGATCCACAATTAAAATAGGTCCCACGTGGGAACTCACTTCTTCCTCTGTGGTTACCATGACCTTGGAATCCTCCACAAAATCCCCTTCCTTGCATGCCTCTATCTATGCTCTCCTCATAACAGTGATCATCACCCTTAGAACCAATTGCAAGGCTAGTTTGGCGCACACCAAGATCAATAGCATCATGAATCTGGTCAATCATCCTACAGTCTTTGGTGTCATGCGATGTGGATATAAAAATCTTGTAATAACGAGATACATTTTTATGGATTGCATGTTGTAGTAGAGGGCACCTGCTTGTATCATGGTCCCCGTGAAAAATTTCACAATCCACTGCTATAGCACGTACTGACTTCCTCGAGCAGTTATCCTTGACATGCCCCTCTAATTCAGAATCTGTACGCCATATACCACTATGATTCTCATGGGCTGAGTTCACAAATAACTTCTTGAGCTTCTTAGCCATAGAAGCAATTTGAACATCTAGAAATGGGCTAACACCAATTTCAACACTTCTAACAGCTTCAATGCACAGAGCAGCTTCCAACACCTTACATGGGTCTGTGAAAGTCTTATGAGATAATGCCCTTCTAAACTATGTTATCAACCCTCCAAAAAACCATTGAGCATGTTGTGAAGGGTGAATTTCATAGGACAACTTTGACAAGAGGGTTTTGAACCATGCATCATACTCTCGTACACTCTCTGTCATTCCATGTTGGATCTCCTTGAGAGCATTGATGCTCTTCTGCTCAAACTCAGGGATGTGGAATTCTGCTAGGAAGGAATTTTTCAATGCGGTATAATATACCACTATCTGATGGGGGTCATATTTCCTATACTAGTTATGCATGATCCCTTAAAACATCATTCCAAATAGACTGGCCTTCCGCTCCATGGTTGTGATCCCCTTTACATGCCATAGCAGCTTACACTTGTGAAAATGCTCTGTAGTATCTTCAATACCTCTGTAATCTAGAAAATGTAAAGATGTCTCAAAAAATACTTGAGGAGGTGGCTTGGGCCCTTGTCCTCTTGATCCAATTCCTTGACTTCCTCTGATGTTTCCTCCTCTACCATATCCATTAGATCCACCAGGTCTTATGCCCCCAGTCCCACTAGTTCCACCTCTAGACCCTCCTGTAGCCAGTAATGGGCCTGAAGCGGTCATGCCTAGGGTCCCCAACGTCCCACTGAACTGTGTGCCAATCATCTGTGAGATTGTGCCACTGCTAGATGTGTGTCCCGTGCCACTCCCTGATGTGTGATCCAAAACCAAGGGGTTTCAGACTTAAGGAACAGATTAACAAATGTGCCAAATGAATTGCAAAACAACTATCTCTGAAAAGAGATGTAAATTACTCAAAGATTTCAAAATACATCAATTATCTCTGCCAAGAGATGTCTATCTCTTCTTCCGGTTACATATGTATTTATAATAATTTTATAAATACAAAAGGACACCTAGAAAGATGTGGAAGGTCACCAGTCTCGAGGGAGACGAGGTGTTTCATCTTCCAAGACTTACATGTGCACTAATTTTGCGAAACATACTATTTTTAGAATTTACTATTTTTAGACAGCAGTACAAAAATCACAATTTGGGCCCCTTAAACGTGGATTTCGGGGGTCAAACATTGCCAAACAGAGTTTAGCACCTTCTCATCACATTCTACGCATTCCAAGCTTTCCGTTGCCTTTTGAACGGAGTCAATCGGAGCTACGGTGCAAAAGTTATGGTCTCTGGAAGTTGCGCCACTAGAATTGCTGCCTGGATCAATGTGTTACCCAAGCCTTGTGTATTTTCTCCTTGTCCAAAAACTCCTCTGAATACTGTAATAGTATGTGCAGCCATAGAAGTAGAAAATGAAAAATTATATCTCCTAGGCATGGATCAGTCACTTCCATTGATACCAACTAGGTTAACGATACTCCTTCCTTGATCTAGAAAACCAAGCACCAAGTTCCAGTCACTAGGTGGGTTCAGATGCACACTAACGATTCTTCTTTCTCCTAGCGACAAAATCTCATTAGAAGTTGACTACTCAGGTTCCATGTCCTCTGCATGAACCTCAACTCCTTCCCGCAACGCCTGCCTCCATAAATCCATCACACTTGTAACCTCGCGTTGTCTAGCAATCTCCCTTTCAAGCACTTCACTATACTTGAGTCATCTCTATTCCCTTTCTTTCTTAGTCACAATGTCTGCCATCTTCCTCCACCCTAGCTTCCTCTCCCAGCACTCAGAACAGTTTATCCAGCCATCATAAATGCCTCTAAACTCATGGTAATGATCAATATCTTCATTTCCAGGGGAATAGCACATAGAAATGATCCTCTGGGATCCTTCAGAAATTCAAACTCAGCAACTTCCAGACAAGAATACGTGGAAATAGCATATTCCAAGGTGTAGCTAACCAACACTCCTTTCCACCAATGATCCACAGCACGAGTCCACATCAGATATACATCTTGTAGCTGATGGTACTCTTCTTGGGTCCACCTACGTGATCTATAATACTAGCTTGATCTAGATGCATATGCAGAGAGTCATTCATACAGCTCTACTGGGAAGCAATAGAAAAAAGTTTCATATAACTCATGGTAGAGGTTCTCTTCTACCCATCTACGTGCATCAAAATTAGGTCCAGTGTTGAATCTCTGAGAAAAATCATCCTCCATGCTCTTAAACCATGTTTCAACACCTTCTAAGGTTAAATACTATGTCATCACTCATTACACAGATCATGATGTATGTCATTTCCCACTACAACTTTGAAAAGAGGTCCTAGCAACAAAACCAAGATGTAGTCATTTTTAACCCATGAAAGAACAAGGGAATCCCATGCACATTGGCCTATCACCCAGTGAGCGTTGGGCGCTCACCTGAGGCACGCGTGGGCACTCAGTCTCTCATTTATGTGATTTTATTGGGAAACATCATCTATGATAGAAACTTAAGGAGAGTGAGCAGAAACGAGACATGCAATCATCATAGAGCTCAGAACGGCTTCTAGATCAATGCAGTCATTCCAAACAAAAAGATACTTAATAGATTATAGGACTGAACCAAAAATAGAAAAGGAAAATGCATAAGGATTCATACTCATTCCATAAACATACATGAAACAGAACTATGAAGATATATGTATGGACTAGAATCATTAATGATCATATTCAAATAATTTGGTAACCTCATTACATCCATTAGATCCATTACAGAACATCACAGTATGGCAGACCGAAGTCATACATCATAACTAGATTTACATCCCTTAGCTCTCAAAAAGAAAATTTACAATCCCAAGCCCCTTGATGCATCCTTCTCCTATATTTTATCTACCCAACCCAATACAACTCCTCACAGCATTTCTGCAGGGCTCCATTCTCTATTGATATGTTTCTCTTTTTCTTCTATGGGCCGATTTGTATTTATAGGCCTCTTGAACTTCCAACTCACCTTTATGTCGCTTCAGATCTTGGTGCCAAGTGTCCCCAATGTGGTCCTCCATGGGAGCATGCTCCTCCAGGCCTGAGCTCTCCACTCCTTTCCATGATGGTCTTCTAGAAGCTTCCAACATAGGGTATATTCCTTCCTAGGCCAACCTATCGCTAGGCTGGCACCTTATCCATTCATCATGCATAGGCGGGTCATGTTTTTCTCATGTCCCTCCTGATAAGCCAAATATGGCTAAGTTACGAGACCTTGTTCTATTAGCATGTATCACAAGTCCTTCTAAAACCCCTTAGAACCCTTCCTTACATGCCTTCTCCTTGCGCACCGACCCCTCAACTTAGGCCTTGTACGCTCATGTGCCTTTTTGTACTTAGTCAATATTTTATTGGCCCAACACTCTACTCCACTAGAATGTCCCTCTTTACATTGCAATATTTTAAGTTGATTATTAACCTGTGTTAACTCAATCTTCATGGTCTTTAGATTATCTTCAAATTTGAGGCAAGCAAGTTCTTTAACTTTTAAGGCCTTTGACACATTTTCAACAAATGAAGCCATCTCATTTAGTTCTTGTCTATGACTGAATTCTTTAAGATTGATTTCTTCCTTTAACTCCTTGATAAGAGCTGGAGTAATTTCATTCTTCTTCATCATCACTGATTCTTCTGATGAACCTGTGCTTGTGCCTTCAGGATCACCACCAATATGTTAGGATTGATTTAGGAGGACCATGCTCTGATACTAATTGTTAGAAATTATGACACGAAGAAGGGGGGGTGAATCATTGTCTTCACAAATTTACCTTCTTAAACTAATATGATAAAACCATAAACAAACACAAGCACATTGTAAGAGAGTACACAATGACACTAGGTTTAATGTGGGAAACCCAAACAGGGAATAAAACCCACTGAAACTATGAACTATACTTATGAATAATTTTGCCTACTTCTTGTTACATTATTTTCAAGGTTGAGCTTCAACTCAATCAGGAGTTGTTGATCCTTAATTTGATCAAGTTGATACTTGATCTGGAGGCTTTAACCCCCTTCAATTCAATAAGCTTCTACTAATCTTTAGTGAACTTCAACTCACAAGAAAGCTTCAACTCCCCAACTGCTAAGTTTTCACTTAGACTTATTCTGCCAATCAAGTCACACTTGGGTTATTGTCTTCAGCAGCTGATAATGACCCTAAATTTTCACTCTTTCTTTGTTGTCTTGTTTCGCTCTGTCTTGGTCACTTCTGGATAAAACAATCTTCTTGTTTCTTCATTGTGTTTAAAATTTATTCTCACACACTGAATTGTCTTTGAACTTATTCACTAATTCAGACATCTGTATCCCTGTTTTTATCACTTGCAAGGCTTTTCATCCTCTCAAAACCACAAATTTTGCTTGTACTCTTTTTACACACTCAGCAGACTAATTTCAGGTTGTGATAATCAAGATGTAGCAACTTTCCTTGAACTCTCAACCCACTAATTTCTCTATGTTTTCCACTCTCCAATGCTTTCAATAGCACTTTGAACATGACCAACTTAATCATCACTGTCTTTCACACATACTACAGTCAAATCCATTTTGAAATGCATTGTATCTATCACTGGAATTTCTCTATCTATTTCAACATAACCATCACAACTCTTTTCTCATATTATATTCACATTTTTCATAATATCACATTCACATCTTCTTATATATTTCTTTGCATTATATCTTCTTCTTACTCACCTTTCAGTTTTCTTGAGTCATTGTTTCTTCTTTTCTCCAACACACTCCCTATTTTTCACTCACCTCCATATTTTTCTAGACAAACTCTTCATTGACTCCAACTCTATCTCTTCATCTACTCCAAGATAACTATTCAAATTTCACTTCAAAAAAATCAACCATTCAAGCTTTGTTTTGTTTTCATTTAAATTCTTGAATTCCAAGAGTTACAAGTTTGCATAAGACAAAATAACAAATTTTAACTTCTCATTTGAGTTGGAAGAAACTTTTCCACTTCTCCATTGATCCAAGAATGAGTTGATTTCATTTGATAACAGAATCTAACAAATTTTTTCTCGAATAGTCATATTACCTTGACCACAGACTATGAACTATCATTTACATGTGTGCACAGGAAGAATTCATAGAGATTTATCTAATTCTCCTAAGATTTGCTGAATTTTGAGTATAACAAATTTGGAGAAATCCATTACCATTTCTTTGGGAGTTTGAAACCATTTTCATCACCATTTTCAACTTACAACAATAAAAGTTGACCTGACAGTGAAGGATTGCACAAAGAGAAGCTAACTATGAACAGTGACCTTTTCCTGCTACAATACATCCATGCACTAACTTCAAATGCTTTACCATTCTCCTTTCACCTTAAATCAACACAAAAAAAATTTACACTTCATGAAATTTTGTGAAAACTAGAGGAAAAGGGATTTTACCAAACTGTGAACGGGTTTGCCAGAAGACAGAGATGAAAATATCATATCATACTTCCTTTTACGACCCAAAAATTTTTGTAAACAATAGAAAAATTTCATACACTAATACTATGCAAGTTTCATTGAATTTCATTTAATACTTTAGTACAATGAACAATTTTACCAAAAAAAGAGTTTTTTGACAGACTATACATGGTTTAGAGAAATTATGTAATTAATTGTTCATACCACACTATAGATTGCCTCCATTCCTTTTGCACACTCTTCTAAGTAATAAAACATATATTTTTACTAAGTTTCAAGAAAAAAGGTTGGATATCATTCGAGAAATTAACAAATCTTTCTCTCCAAAACCCTAAGTTAGGGTAAGTGAGTAGTTACTTACTAACGGAGCCAAATAGGACCATTTATTCATCAATTTTTGTGGAGATTGTGGTGTGAAATATTTAGAATTTTATGTAGACATATTTTTCACCTTTTCAAAACAACTTGATTCAATGATTTAATTGAAGAACAACTTAACTTGAGTTACATGCACAAATTGAAGAACATGTTTGTACAGGAGACTTGAAGTAAATTGATTGAAGAAAAATTAGAGACACTTATCATTTTGTGTAGATGAAAATAGTAAATATGATGTAAACCATGATGCTCTTCAATTTTAGATGATATATGTCTCACAAGGACTAATAAGGTTCTTGGATTGGCATGATACACCATTAGGACAGTGAGCACCTTCATATTGCAATCCAGAGACTATAAGGACTGGAAATTCAAGATTATCACCTCATAGAAAATGAAATCACATATAATACCTTTTAAATTTTCTCACATTTTCTCCTATGTCCATGATTAAACATTGATCAACCATTTGCATTTGAATCTGAGATGCTTGAGATAGAGATTCAAGTCACATTGAGTTAGAGCTATTCAGGATAGTCTTAGCTTATCTAAGAACGTGACATAAACCACAAAAAATTAAATTTTATATGCTAAAACTCATTTAAAAATTCCAGTAGATAAATAATACAAACTATTTGAGCCATAACTATAATGTAGCAGTTAGGATGTTTACATACCTGGAGCATTCACACCAAGAGAAAATACACAGGTATCAATAAGTACCTTCAAGAACCAATCTTTCAAACACCTTCTGAGCATGAGAAACCTCACAAAAATATAGTGGAGACACCTTAGAAGTTATTAAGAAATTTTTGGAAACCAACAATACATTTTTTTATCCTATTAATTTGGTGCACACCTAGGAGAGAGAAAAACTGCTCCACCAAAATGCTCATAAATTTTCAACCACATCTCAATTTTACAAAAATATTTTTGCACATGATTTTTATTCCAATGTACTCTAAAAATTATTTCTATTATTTATTTGAAGGAGAGTGTATATTTTTTTAAGGTTAAGAAGCCCGGAAGCTCGGAATGAGGTTTTCAAAAATCTTGTTTTACAAAAACTCACATAACTTGAACAAATGACCTAAATTTGACCTGAAATTTTGTATGAAGCATCAAGAAACTTTCCTATATCATCTCCATTAGTTTTTAGAAAATAATATGTCTAAATTTTTCTATCCCATCTCATTTTCATGCTAGAACACTACTTATTCTCAACACTATTTCTGACGAACATACAAAACTGACTCCTGGAGTTGAGATGAGTCTAACATTTGCTCATACATGTTTTATATGATCTCTTAACACCTCTTCCATTATTTTTCCAATATTTACTATCCTGTTTCACTTCATTAGGCACCTGAAACCACCCTAAAATGGCACTAACTAACAGTTTTCAAGACCCTATCTTCGTAAAACCACATGAAGTCATCTTACACCTCTAAAAAATACTTGATAATATTGTTCTTTTCATCAATGCCTTTTAAATCAATGACAATAACCACCATCAATGCAATAAGGTGTAACAAACACAACACATTGGACCACTTGGAATGGCAAGATAGGACTGATATGGGGGATAGGCTGACCTGGAGAGGTGCTTAGAAAGGTCTAGAGTATTAAAAAAATAAGATTTGGGTACAGTTGTCTTGTTTTCATTGTGAATTCTTCCCTTACAAAAACACAAGACAACAATTGGGTAGTGCATTGGAGAAAAGATCATTTAGCATTTTTGGATAGGTTAGATGGTATTTTAGACTCTAAGAGATAGTCAAATGTATGAGTGTATTAGAGGTCTATTTGATTATTATCAATGATATTGATGGATGGAAGTTTGTTATTATGGGATGGATGATAAATTCTATGTACAACAATAAACAGTTTGGAATATTTAGTTGATTGGGGATAAATTATGTAATATAATCTCGTGGAATTGTTTGGATGGTGTAACAATCAAAGGATTCTAAGAGGAACTCGAAAATGGTTTTATATTTTTATAGAATATCATTTTTACATTGACAAATTCCTTTGATTTGATTTATAATGAGTTACAAGTCTCTAAAGATGTCCAAGATTTGAACATCAAGCATGATATCAATTTGGAGGACCATGATAAGAGCTTCATATTCTTCCATTTTATTAGTACATTCAAAGTTTAATTTTAAAGATAGGGGGATAGGATTCCCCTAGGGAGGTATGATAATGATACTGACACCCCCCTTATGACACCTAGATCCATCGAAGAAGAGCATCATTTTGATAGGATTATATTTTTGATCGATGGTGTTGGTAGATTCATCAGGGAATTATTTGTGAGGTAGTTTATTATTAGGAAGGGGAGCTTCAGAAAGCTGATCGGTGATGAATTTTCCTTTAATAGATTTTTTTGGGATGAATTCAAGATCAAACTCGGTCATGAGCATGAGCCACCAAGTGATACGGTCACTATGATGTGGTTTGGAATGCATGGTTTTGGGGGGATTGAAGTTGGTGAGAACATAGGTTTTCTAATTAAGTAGATAATGATGGATTTTTGAAGCTACAAAGTATAAATCATAACATAACTTTTCAGATTCAGTATAATGGGTCTCGTAGTTATGAAGAGTGTGACTTGTATAATAGACAGCCTTCTCACATCCTAGCTCATTTCAATGAGTAATCATATCACCCAAGGCATGATCAATAGTAGATATGTAGAGGTAGAATGGATCCCCCTCGCATGGAGGTGTAAGCACAGGCAATGATAAGAGGTATTGTTTGAGGTTATAAAAGGCATTTGATAATTGTGATCACATTTTAAGTGTATTTACCTTCAAATGAGATGATGGAAAGGCTAATAATGGTGGGAAAGTTGTGAGATGTAACATCAAACTAATTGAAGTCAACCTTGAAGGCTACAAAGTTGTTTGAGGTTTGATGGGGGATGAATCTTGATAATGGCCTTGATATTGGTGGGGTCTACTTCAATACCTCTAATAGAAATGATTAAACCTAATAGCTTTCTAGTGAGAACACTGAGTATGCACTTAGCAGGGTTAAAACAAAGGAATATTGGATAAGATGAGTGAAGATTATGTCAAGAATAATGAGATGGTCCCTAATTTACTTATATTTTCCTCAGAGGTCATCAACATAGTATTCTATAGTTTTTTGGATAAGATCATGGAAAATGTATATCATGGCGCATTGGTAAGTGGCCCCCACATTTTTAAGTCCAAAGGGCATGATACAGTAGCAAAAATCCCCCCAATGAGTAATGAAGTATTTTTTATGTTGATCGTCAAGAGTGATGAGGATTTGATTGTATCCAGAGAATCCATCCATAAAGGAAAGCATTTCATAGCCATCAGTAAGGTCGACTAGCTGATCAATGTTTAGAAGAGGAAATTCATCTTTGGGACAAGTGAGATTGAGATCTCAAAAATCCCTACAGATACACAACTTTCTAAAGGATTTGGCTATATGTATAACATTAGAAACAAACTTCAAATAATCAATGGGTAATATGAATTGGTATAAATAAGATGTTACAACTCTTCTTTGTTGAGAAGAGCCACACAAGGGTTCATCCTACGTAACTTTTTTTTGACCAACTTAACATTGGGATAGGTGACGATATTATGAATGAAAATGTTAGGGTCAATACACGACATATTGTTATATGACCATGCAAAGGCTTGACTATGTTTAGGGAGGAAGGTGGTGAAGTGTTATAATTCTTGCGAATCTAAGGATTTACTGACTTTGACTATGTGAGGATCCAATGGAGTCGATGTGCTAATGTTGGTAGAGAATTCATCAAGAAGCATGGATGTGTCAAGTAGTATAGTATTTTGAATATAAAGGTCCTCCACCCTCATATATGAATGATTTCGATGGTAGGGGAGTCTTCCTCTATTGTTTCAAGTAACACAAGTGGAAGGGTTTTAGTACTATTATTATTTTCATAAGTAAGTGGCCCTAAGGTTATCATATTAATTTTAAAATTTATATGGGATGGAAACGGTGTCATCTGTGTCCATGTGGTCGTCATGTAAGGGTGAAGGAGATGGTTCTAGTTCTATTATGGATTCAGATATAATGCCTTTGGAGGACTCTGAGGCAACTTTTTGGAAACCTAACCCATATTTTCATGAGGTTTATAGGAATAATAAAGAATTATGTCATGAATAAATTTTTTATAACATCCAAGGTCAAATCCCTTCCAGGAACAACGATGGATGTATATTTGTGTAAAGGCTTGATTATATAGGAATGCAAAATCTGATATGATTTATTTTTCATGGCATTGATTATTATGATGCATGGAGGGATGGTCAATCCTTCCATATACAATATTAGTTTTAAGATGTGGTGGACCTAAAGAGATAATATATTTGACATTATGCTCATACATGGGTTGTTTTTTGGTTTTGTCATATGTCTTTAGTGTGGGAAGAGAATTAAATGTAAGGAAGTGATACTCCTAGTGAAAGATGTTACATGACATCATTGAAGAATTTTTTGTTGGCATGTGTGTCTAGTGCTCCCCATGAGTTTCTTGACATGGACTAATCACCTCTCGTAGATCCAAACTCTAGCGATTGTAGTGGAGACTTACACCTATGGGTTTTGATCTAACAGAAATCATGGTCCAACAAATGGTTTCATAGCGACAGGTCTTGAGTTTGAAAATCACTCGAGTAATGCTAAGGGGGAGATTGTTGGCATGTGATTCCAATGCTCCCCATGAGATTTGTGAAATGTACTAACCACCTCTCATAGAGCCTAACTCTAGTGATTGTAGCAGAAACTAACACCTATGGGTTTTGGTCTAACGGAAATCATGGTCCAATAGTTGTCATCTAGAAAACTAGATGCAGCTATGGAATAACTAGTGGAGGCTTCATGAGAGGATCATGAGTTCATCTTAGGTACAAGCACGTCGTTACGTCAATATGACATGTCTTAAAGGGATTTAGATTTGCTAGAACAATGAAGGTTTTACCTTCATGTTCGTATTTTAGACAATGATGGAGGGTATATGGGATAAAATGCATGGAATGGATCCAAGATTATCCTAATAACATGTTATATTAGAATTATCCTTCTACCAAATAAAAGAGTTTATGAAGGGTCTTAACGTCAATTTTGATGGGTAAGATAACCGTGCCTAATGTGGGAATGACAGTGTCATTGAAGGCTCGTAGTACTATAGGTGAGTGGGAGATGATGGTATTAGGTAGTTGGAGTTGATCAAAGGTGTGTGATGATATAATGTTGATGTTGGTACCATTTTTTATCATGACTCTCTTAATGAGAGTATTATCGATTTTGGCAGTGATGCATAATGGAATATTATGGTCTTCAAGCTATAAAGATGGGATTTTGGAATTGTCAAAAGAGATGGAAATGGACATTTTAAGTGTACCGACTAAGTTTACAAATGGCTATGGATCATTTGAGGGTACTAATATGGAATGAAGTACTTCAATCATGGTTTGGAAATGTTGTGGTGAAGTTTGTACAATCTTGTAAAGGGACATCTTCACTAGAGCTTGATGAAGTTGTTTTATGATGGTATTTTATATGGAAGTGTTTGATTGGGTATGTGGGGTGGCATGGATGGATACCTTATATTTGGCAGAAGGTGTGGGATTAGGTGATTCAAGAGTGAGCGGGATGGATACCTTATCTTTGGCAAAAAATGTAGGATCTTATGTGCAATATCTGGCAGTAATATGCACTACGTCAATTTGATTAAGTGGGGATTTTCTGGAAGAGGCCTCATCTTTGGTATATGTAGATGTAGTAGCAGGTGATGGTTTAGATGTATGATGGGTTGTGTTGACTACGTTTAATGATTCTAGATTTGTGGGAAGAAGACCTTTATTAACAAGGCTTTGAATGACAGTGTGGAGGGATTTTTAGTCCACAATAGAATGTCCTGGTGTTTGGTGATAATCACAAAATAATTCAAAATTATACCAGAAGGGTTTCTACCCCTGAGATCCAAATAGCTTGAGAGGAGGTAAGGTTATGATGGAATGTTGGATGAACCTTTCAAGGACTTTAGCATAGTTTTCTTCTAGGGTTGAATTCAAGGCAACTAGTGTGGATGTTGATGTTGGAGGGATCATTTTTGTGTGACACATTTAGGTGCCAGTTGAGGAATGATCTTGGACTCTGTAATAGTGACTAAAAATTTTGACGAGGGGTGCGGCCCCAAGATAGAGGGCATGGATTTTGGGTTTTACATTGAGGATGTTGGATGATCATGTGATATGATTGTTACTTTCATAGATGAAGGGATGGGTGGTCATGTAATAGGTTTCTTCATATTGCACATGTTATGTTGGGTGACATGATCATCATAAGAGATTTTGATATATTGTATTATAGGTTTATTTTCCAAGGTTTGTGAAGAGATTTCATATGAGTTTGAAGTAGATAGAATGGATGTGGATACAATTTCTATCTTACTAGAGTCGATACTAGGAGAAGTACGTGATTCAATATGTGCTTCTTGAGTACAAACACTAGGTGCACATGGTGTGGATAATTCATTTGTTGTTTCAGTGATAGAAACACTTGTGGATGGCTCAGATTGTGCTTCTATGATAGGATCACTAGACACTGAAGATGTGGTTAACTGATCTTTGAATGTGTTAATGGTGTGATGGGAGTGAATGATGTTAGAATATGGTTAACTAGTGGATGGAGTATGGTTTAAAAAGGGTTGTTTGAAAAATTTTAGTTTCTGATTTGGAGGTGTATTTGGGTTATCCAACTACAAGTCACCTTTATCGATGAGTTCCAGAAGGACGTTCCTAAATGAAAGTTTCCTTTCAATGTCATGAACCTTGACCCTATGGTATTTACAATAATCATTATCTCGATACCAAGATGGATTTGAGATAGACACGGTAATATGATGGATAGGAGGAAGGGTGATCATATATGTAGCTAAGAGCTTATCAAAAACTACTTTGTAAGTTTTACCGATGGGTGTATAATTACAATGAGGAAAGGTGAACTTAAGATACAAACATTCCTTAGATGCAGTATTTACGATGATTGTGTTTGTTGATGTTTTAGATTTTTCATGACTTCAGGATGGTTTGAATGAGGATTCTAGTTTAAGCTTCTTTGACATGAGCTTAACCCTACTGTCCTCGAGGGCACAAATTTTGAGTTTGCAATCCATAACGAAGGCTTCATCGAACATTTGAAAATATTGGATTTGAAGTGTCGATGATATGTTGTAGTCACAAAATCATGCACTTTAGACATTATTTAGTCTTGGTCTCATACTACTATTTAGAGGGGTTTTGAGTGAAGAAAGTATTAATTAACCCCCATCCTTTGGTTATTTTTATTTGCTTTCTGTTGCAATTACTAACCTTCACCACAAATATGCTCAGTCTCTTTTTGACACTTTTCATCATTTTAGCCTCAACTGGGGCACTAAGGCTAGTAGCGGGGTTCTCATGTGCTCCCTGGTCCCATTAGGGGCACCTCGATCCCTTTTAAACTTTCCCACCACTTTTTGAAAAATTTCTAGCCATTTCAACTTCTTATCTTTTTAGTGGTCAGCCATCTTGGGGTTAATTATAAAATTAGATGAAGAGAACCCCATAAATATAAAGTTATGAGACCATAATGAGGGACCAAACACTAGTCACAAATATCATCCAGCTGGAGTTGCATCCATTTGGAGATCATTTGCATCCATTACCTCCATCACAAAAGTAATGGTTGGTTCATCCACATCAAAAAAGCATAGGGGGATGAATTTTATTATATTTCATGCAGCATTCTATTACATTCTACATTAATTTATTGCTTGTTAATTCACAAAGTGTGAATGGCACAAGAACACCTAGTGCACATGATGCACACACACACCATAACTACATTTGGGTCTGAAATGTAGTGCATTACTCATTTAGTAAGCCCATTGTTGTTGCACCTGAGGTAAGTCTAGCCCATTCATTTACATTATTCTTTTTTAGGGTTTTAATATTTCTTATGGTTTCTTGCAAGTATTTCTATCATCTTCAATTATATACGACACCTAGAGTGGTACAACAAACATGATGTGACACACAGTGAGGGTTTAGGACCATTTTTCAAACCTATGAAACTCAGTTTCAAACCTTTTACACAAACCAAGGTGCCCATTCTACAAACCAAAGCACATGCAAGTGTCCTAGTCCTTCTCCAAGTGCTCCAGTCCACCCATATATATTTTATTTGTCCTTTTAGGACCTTTACATGGTTATTCTTTCTTTATGTTTCTCCAATCACTTCTGTGACATAGTTCAGTGAGATCCTCTAATTAGATAAGTCACTTCCATACTCTTGCATATCAAGGTTTCTCCTTTTATTATATTGTTACATGGGTAATTTTCCATACTTATTTACTACATTTATTTATTATATTTACATGTCATTCTAGATTATATTAGCTACACATTCATCCCCATTTTTTTTAGTTAATCATTTTGGTGAACCTGGCTCAATCATTCACGCTTCTAGGTTCTTCATTCATTATTTATCATCCTAGGATTTGGTCATCATGAGTATCTCAATCAATGATTATTTTCTTACAAATATAAGATTTTCTTGCTACTACTCACATTCGTGCTAACATGCATCCAGACTCAGTTTATCAAGCATTTGTCAACGCATTCTCTTCACACATAGTATTCAATTCTAACCTTCCTACTGATGTTCTTACTTTTGATAATGACCCGCCTTTACATATCATATATCGTATTCATAATGTATTTGTTCAGCATACTTTGATTGATAATGTATCTAAAATTAGTGGGTGTCCTATGTCATTCCTTAAAGTTTTAGGGCTTTCCTCTCATGACTTTAGTCCATCTATTATTTCATTGTTTGCTTATGATGGTTTTGTCTGTCCATGTCTCAGTCACATTACATTATCTATCACTATTGGTCCAAAGATTATGATCCATAGGGATCCAAAATAACTCTACTTCATCAAAATCAGTCAGCACAAAGAAAGAAAAGTAATAAATGGAGGTTCTATCTTTTAAGTAACATGACCGCCACCCTGTGTAGGTCAGCAGTTATAGAACTATTGCCCAGCCAAGGTGGCGGTCCCAGGACTATCGGTCTGCATAGGGTGGCAGTCCTGGCCATTACATATAGAAAATAAAATCTGAAATGAACAGCCTCTAAATTTGAAAGGATGTTCATTTATCTTATCCTCCCTAACCTTTCCCATTCTCTAGTACACACGAGGACATGAGAAAGGCTATAAATACATGTTGTAGAGGAGAAACAAAGATCATCGAAGCATGAAAGCAAGTGAGCAAGAAATTCTTAGTGTTGGAATTGTATTTGGTAGAATAAAGGAGTGTGAGACAGAGAAAGCAAGTAATTGAGAGGAAGTGTAGTGATATTATCTACTTCTCTTTCATACTTATTGTAATTTCTATACTTGTTGATTTGAATTGGCTAATAAAAGTGGGAAGAAAGAGCAATTTCCCTTCCCGACTAGTTTTTCGTCCTTTGGGGGGTTTTCCAGGATAAATTTTTGGTGTTTTATGAGCTTATATTCTTCCCTTTCTTGCAATTATTGATTATAAACATAAGCATGATTCTTTCACTAGTTATCTCTATTATTTTCTACTAGAATGTAAACAACAGCGATTTAATTGTGATTTTGTGAATAATTCCAAAGTTGAAGAGTTTATAGATCATTTTGGTATCAGAGCTAATAAGTATCTAGGACTGTGGTATTCATTCTTGAATTTGTATGACAGTGACAAGTGAAGAAGCTTTACCTTGCAATATAGAAATTTCTACAAAGAAGTGGAAACATAGAATTTAGGGACAAATGGAGGAAGAGAACTTGGTCTGTAGAATCGAGATGCTAGAGACCATGATGGATAGGATGTTTAGAAGGTAAGAAGAGCTTGCAAATTTGTAGAAGACATCTTCTATTAAACAAGACTCCATGGACTCAGTGGTTTGAGGCTTAGCTGATAAATTTGGTATAGGGAAGAGCCACCATGAGGAAGCTCATGGAGAAGAGAATGAAGAAGAGACTTCAAACCCAAGAGAAAAGGTAAAATCTGAGCATACTCCTTTTAAAGTTGAAACGAAAGTTGAGATTAAAATCTTTGAAGGACAAGTAAATGCAGAGTTTCTTGATAAATGGTTAAAATAGTTAGAAGTCTACTTAATCATCCGTAATGTCACTGAGGCATAGAAAATCACCTTTGCATGTCTCAAAATGGAGGGACATGCAGTGGTTTGGTGGGAAACCCATCTAACCACTTGTGAGAAGAAGAAGAGTCATATTGTAAAATATTGGCAAGAATTTAAAGAATTACTTAGAGCTAATTTCTATCCTATTGGCCACAAAATTGACCAAATGATTAAATGGTAGTATTTTAGACAAAGCAGTGGTCAAAGTGTGTAGGACTATACTACGGAGTTTTGGAGGCAAGCCATGTTGCTAAACATGGACTTGGAGGATGAGGATATTCTGACCAAGTAATTGGGAGGACTTCACACTCACCTTCAAATAAAACTCATCTCCACAAAGCCCAAATATCTCAATGAAGCATGTGTAAAGGCATACTACATAGATGATGAAAAGAAGAAAGGAGAAGCAGAGCCAAGGGTAAAGCAGTTAACAAATCAGCAGAAAAAGGATTATGGGCAACCAAGTAACAAGGGTAAGTGTAAAGGGAAAGGTAAACAAGCTTCCACTACTTTGAATACTTGTAAAGATCCCAAGAAATTTTGCAAGAACTATGATATCAATGGTCATACTAACGATACATGTTAGAAGTTACATCTGAAGTTACATCTGAAGAACCAAACCAAGGACTCCAAGAAGTCCATGACAGCTGTGAAAATAGAAGGGGAGGTGGAAATCGAAGATGACTCTAATGTAGACGAGAGGCTTGGATGCATGGCCACCAACATGGACATCCAGGAAGAAGAGATGAGTAGAGTATTCTAGATTAAAATCCAGATCAAGAGAATTAATTAAATGCTTTGGTTAATACCAGTTCTCAATCTAACTTGATTTATGAAATAGTTGTAAAGAAGCTTGGTCTTAAGACCTGTGATCATCCACACCCTTATCCTTTGGGTTGGGTGAAGAAGGGTGTTGAAATTTAGGTAACAAGAAGATGTAAGGTTAAGTTCGGGATAAACTCCTAATATATTGATGTTTTTGAAGTTAACGTTATTACACTTGATGCTTTTGATGTTGCATTCAAGAGTCCTTACTTGTATGTTAGGGATGCTATATTTATGAGGAGGGAAAACTATTATAGATGGGTAAACCCATCTATAACTTCTACCTCCAAAACGGGAAGTAGAGCATGAGATTTAGATATTGCTAGATTCCCCACTACCAAACATTAGGTTGTATAGGCAATCCTTGCTTGAGATTACTGAAGTAAAGAAACAACTCCAAGAATTACTAGAGCAAGGGGTGATATGTCCGAGCACCTCACCATGTGGTTTACCTATTGTGATGGTGCCAAAGAAGGATGGTTCTTGGAGAATGTGCATCGACTACCATGTTTTGAACAAGATCACCATAAAGAACAAATATCCACTTCCCCACATAGATGACCTCTTGGACTAGCTTCAGCATGCCAAATTCTTCATGAAGTTGGATCTTAGGTCTGGTTATCACCAAGTTAGAATGAAGGAGGAGGATATATGGAAGACTACCTTCAAGACAAAACAGGGCTTGTATGAATGGTTATTACTTCCTTTTGGTTTATGCAATGCACCCGCTACATTTATGAGATTGATGAACAATTTATCACGGGATTTCATAGATTCATGTGTCATTATATATCTAGATGATTTATTGATCTTTAGTACCACATGGGAAGAACATCTAACTCATTTGCAGCAAGTCTTGCAAGTTCTCAGGGAAAAATAGTTGCTTTGTAATATGAAGAAATGTGAATTTTCCAAACAGTCACTTGTCTATCTTGGGCACGTGGTTGGAGGAGAACTACAAGTGGATAAAAAGAAGGTGGAAGCCATCACTAATTGGCAAACACCACCAGGAGCCACAGAGACTACTATTTTTATGGGAGCAGTACAGTACATGCAGAAGTTCATTCTAGGCTTCTCCCTGATTGCAGCACCTCTACACATAGTGGCTGCAAAGAGTAAGGATTTCGACTGGGGTAAGGAACAAGACAAATCCTTTGAGTTATTGAAATAAAAGATTAGTCATGCTCCATTACTTTCTCTTCCTAATTTACAGCAGCCTTTTGAAGTAGAGACAAATGTTAGTGATTACACTATGGGAGCAGTGTTGCTTCAAGGAGGTAAACCCATACGTTATCATTCTGAAACTTTCACTTCAGCAGTTAAAGGATATTCAATATATGATAAAGAAATGTATGCACTAGTTCAGGAAATTAAAAAATAGAAACATTATTTTTTAAGTAAAGAAACTATTGTGCACACTGACCACAAACCTCTCCAGTATTTGCAAGCACAGTCTAAATTGCAGTAGGAAAGGCACTACAAATGGATGGGGTTTCACAAATAGTTCCATATGGTGATCAAATAAAAGAAGGGTAGTACAAACTTGGTGGTAGACATGTTGTCTAGGCCTCCCACATAGGAAAAGTTCTCTTGTTTGACCACTATCTCTCATATTGAGCTCTTCATGAAGGAAACTTACAGAGAGGCATATGCCCAGGACAAATACTTTGGGGTGACATTTCAGAAGTTACAGTCCCAAGGGACTAAAAAGATGGGGATTGAAGATTGTTATCTGAAGGATGGGCTACTCTACTGATGGGGGAAGATTTGTGTGCCTAAAGAAGAAAGACTTATATTGATGAGGGAAGCACATACCTTGAAAGCAATGGGACATTTCGGTGTTGGTAAGACCCTATCCCACTTGCAAAGATATGTGTATTGGCCCAATATGCATGAGGAAGTATCAAAATTTATACGTGGATGTAAACTTTGTAGTACTAACAAACCTAAGACTAGGAAGGAGGGTTTGTATATGCCTTTTCCAGTACCTACTCATCCGTGGGAGGACATTTCTATGGATTTTTTAGGAGGATTACCTATGTCTAAACATGTCCATGAATATCTCTATGTTTTTATTGATAGATTTAGTAAAATGTGTATTCTTATGGCATGTAAAAATACAGTAAAAGCACATGAGGCAGAAGATATTTTCTTTGCCAATGTATGGGTGCATTTTGGTTTGCCAAAGTCTATTATTTCTGACAGGGATTCCAGGTTCTTGGGGAAGTTTTGGACTACTTTATGGGACAAAACTGATACCAGGATATAGAGGAGCATAGATTTCCATCCACAGACAGATGGACAAACAGAGGTGGTAAACAGCACTTTGGTACAAATAATCAGAGGAAATAACAGTAAATACCCAAGGACTTGGGATGAGTCCTTAGCCTACATTCAGCATTCCTATAACCGGACAATAAACACATCCACTATGAAGTCACCATTTGAAGCATATTTGGGATATCTACCTAAAAATTCACTGGACATAGCAGTTGGACAGCAAGATGAGAAGGAGACACAAGACACAGAGGTGACTAGAGTAAACAAATTCATTGAGAGGATCCAGAAAATCCATCTTTTTGGTTTGAAAATCTATCGGGTTAGGCAGATCGTTGGGAAAACAGGCCAACAGTGTGCAGGGCATAGCCCCTCTTTGAGACAGCAAAGCAAAACTGGTTTATTGCTAATCTATCAAGCAGGAATCTATGCAAATCTACACTATTCTAACTTTAGGGGGTTTCGAATTTCATCCCAGTAGAGGTAGTTCCAAATACGAACAGAAAGATATGATGGAGGGAGCAAAGGAGAGTAGATCTGAAGGAAGAAAAGAAATGAATTCCAAGACAGAAAGGTCAAAAGGCTTATGATTTGAGCTGGTAGTAAACAAATTCAAACTTACTTGTATAAAAAAATAAATCAATAATTATGAACATATGACTATAATAGAAATGAATCCAACAGAAAAAAAACATAGATCTAACTTAAGAAATATCTGATGCAGATAACACATATATTGAGCACAAAGTCTAAGGATGTGTATTAATATTTCTTATGTTATAAGAAAACACAAAGTTTTTCTCTCTTCACTTCTCTTTTCATACAAAAGATATCCACCTAGAATACAACAAGTATCCCAGTATTTATAGAAGGAGAAGATGAAAGAAGACAAAAACAAACCAACCACTATTTACAAAATATCTACAAAATATCTAAAAAGTCAAAAGTTGACTTTGGGCAAGTTATTGGATGGCAACATCCCATGGTGCAACATGGATGATGTCATCATAAATGTCAACATACTTTTCAAATATTTTTACAAAAATGATCAAAGCGTACACAAAATGTGAAACTACTCATCGTCATCTCTTTCTTAAATGGAGTGTCTTGCTTCTAATCAAGAGAGGTGATGTGACAATGAGCTCGGTATTCCATAAAATTGTTGATCATTGACTGAAGTTGACTATGATCTAGACCTTTGAAATGGTCACTAATGACTTCACAAGTTTCTTTTTCATTCTTGAGCTTGTCAGGTAACCCAGCGTATTCCTCACATGCTTCGATCAAGAATCCGATGAAATCACGGTAGGCCAAGAGGTTATTAATTGACTCTCAGTCAAAAGTGACCTCTGATGCCAAACCTTGAGTGACTATATATTTGAAGTGATGAAATGTATCATTTGCTTCCATCAAGGTGAACAATTCATTGAGCATCCCTAGAGACATATTTGTAACTGTCTACTCCATGTTGTATTGTGCATTTAGGGCTTCATCCTTGATTTTATCTATCATCTCCAGGATATATTCCATTTAATCGACCTGGTAATCCAATGCAACGAGATCTTTTTTATGTGCCTGCAGGTGATCGATGACACCAACTTTCAATAGGTCATCATCTGAGCAATTACCCATTGCTTGGAATGTTTCATGTTGCAACCTGGTGTTTTCCAACTCCTCAGAGAGGGAACCTGCTACTGCTTGTAGCTCCATATTTTCTTGATCAATATCTTGGTAGAGCACTGTGAATTTCTTAATCATTTCCTCACTATCTCTAAGGATTCACTCTATCCAAGAGGATACTACCACACCTTGTTCACAAATCTTAGCATATTCATTTATTTTGTCCTGACTAAGAACTTCAGTAGGCTCAGCGGTAGTCACAGGAGGAGCATTGCCCATTCTCTATAATGCTTGGAGAAGATGTTTGTTTTGTTCCTTGAGTATTCTCTTCTCCTCTTATGCTTCTTGAAGCTTCTTGCAAAGATCATATACTGCAGATAAGGCCTCTCCTTGTAGGCTTTCAAATGAGGTTCCCATTGTGACTTGAGTCACTATGAAGTATGTGGGAGACAAATCCTTCTTTTCCTTGGTGGGATCTAGGTATGCAATCTCCATGACTCTCTCCCCTAAAGTGCTCTTAGAAAAGCGAGTTATCAATTTCTGCTTCTTTGGTCCCTTCTTCAGAATGACATAGAATTCCATGGTTGCGATGGGAACCTTTCTCTTATGCTAGCTCAGATGGTCAAAAATCCAGTTGGGACTTATGGGAGTGGGAGTAGAGGGAATAGAGGAAGAAATGGGAGTGAAAGGGGAAGCAACTATAGAGGCCCCAAGGAAGAATGTTGAAACACTTGGAGGTGGCATCGACAAGGAGTCCAACCTACTACTACTTGTGGGTCCTAGAGTTACTACATGGGGAGAAAAGGACATGGAGATGGAAGGGATCTACAATTGGATGGAGGGAAAATTAGGCGACAGATCCACGAGAGAGGATAAGATCGAAGAGGTGGGAGATGGAATGGAGGAAGGGAGAGAAGAAGACACATCCATAGGAATAGATGCTTCAATGACAGGAGGAGGGGAAGGAGTGGAAGAAGGAATGGTAGGTACCTTAGTAGTTGTGGCTATGATAACATCCTAAGTAGATGTATCCGTTGAAACTTCGGTGGTCTCTTCTTCTTTACCTGGAGACACCAGGTCGACCACTTACTTCTTAGAAGTAGTAAGAGGGCTTTCAGGAGTTTCTTCCTATTTACTTGGTTCTCCCTCCTTGTCCTCTCATTTTCCTTTCGATGCCTGGGCCAGTCTTGGAGGTGCTCTACCTAAAGGAGAAGTACTGAAATCTACTTTGAGGTAGGTGAGGCCATTCTATTTGCACAAATGTTTGGTGTGCTGCAATGTGGGTTTAACCCTTTCTTGAATGGTATTATGCACTTTAGCTCTGTCAACCTCTGGGAATGGTCAATCATCCCCATCTGTGTCAAGGTAAACCTAATCAATTTCTTGATCAGTCTCTTGGAATCCCTTTGGAATGATGGCTACACCATAATGGATGATCTCTATCAGGACCATCTAGGAGTGATCTTTTCGCCTTATGTCTATTTCATGTGTCAGGTCGATGTATATGTCCTCAATCTCAGGAACATGGATGGGATCAATTTTTTTCCGTTAGGATTCAACTCCAGAAATCGAAGGTGGGCCTTACTGGGAAGTTGTGCTTCAAATTTAGCAATTCTAGCTCAGCATACATCTCCCATGCTTTGCCAAGTGTGGTGCAGGTGTATCGGCCAACTGTAAGGGGGAATGGATTTCCTCCTTTCTTTCTCTTCATGCACTTCTCATGGTAAGTGATCAGTTGCCTTGATAACTCCAAGAGGATCAGCTTGGGCCCTGCAAACCTTGATAGCTTTGTCACTTCACCCTCAAAATTCACTACTCTGAGATATGTGAATATGGGGAATTGTGTGAATAATGCTCCACATTTCTTTGTGGTGGCAATCATGCTCGGGCTGGTCTGACCGTGTCTCATATTTGGCCTCAGTAAGTAGATTACCTTGTAGAAAAAGGCATCATTAATCTTGAAGAGCTGGGAGATGTTTGCCTCGAGCTTGAGCTCTAGGTACAATTCATATATTTTGACCTGGGGCCATACCCCATTTCGAGCTAAGCCTATGAAATCCCTTGCTGATGCTGCAACGTATACAATGTAGGAATTCATGTAGAACTTCCCAGTTGTTAGGACTTGTTGAAGCTGCTGGGAGATGGTGTCACTGATGATTTCACCCCAGCCAAAATGTTGATCAGGAGTATTCTTGCTCATGGTCTCTAGGTACCTCAGCATCCATTTGTGGAAATAATGGGCATCAGGAAGCCCAAATACTCTGTTCAGGAAGGTGATTGTATCACTCAATTCCTCATTGAAGTCACTACGGTGGATGGTTTGTGGCCATCTGCTCACCGGCTTCTTGTTTTTCAGATAGAATTCATTCATCATTTACATGCATTTATCTTCATTGTCGTCCCATGCTTTCTTGTAGTCTTCTAGACTTATGACGACATATTTCCTGTGATGAGGAATGCCCAGGGTCAGTTCAAAGTGACGAGCTGTGAGGTCGATGATCATCTTTCCTTCCTTATCTTCGACACATATAGTGTCCTCATTATAGCACCAAGCCACCAACATGATGAACTTGTTATTTACAGCACTTACTGGCAGCCCAGCTACAAAGTGCAATCCACTGCCCACTAGTTTGTTCATCCATGGGCCACTAGTTGCCTAGTTGGTCCTTGCCCAAAAGTCATCCATATCAATATACCCCTCCTCAAAGTCTCTGATGTCGAGGTCACTCTCAGCATATGAGTGAGGCATCCTAACTTTCTGATATTTGTACTTCATCTCTTGTTTTGACTACTTTGCTTTACCTTTAGACTTTGTTGGTTTCTTGCTTGATGAAGACATGTGTGAGCTCAAGGATCACTGATGTTGCTCTGTAAGAAAGATCAAGGAGGTCTAACATATAAGAGCCATGTCAACTGTCATGTTTTTCATAATGAAATCTTACAGAAAGAAAAATGAGCAATTATAAGGCTTAGGGTGTAAGGCATAGGTTCACAGCATGTTGCAAAAGCCTTTTATTGGTGGGCACACTTTTGGAGATGTCAACATGTAAAAAGGTGCACCAGTGTTTATAGGAGAAAAGTTGTGCTCAGTAGAAGGGGTGCAGTTTTCTGGGTGTTGACATGTAATTTTGGGCGCCAAAGGGTAAAGCGCAGGGCGCGGGTTTACAACATGTAACATGTCATGTTGATGTTAAGGGAAATGCCCCTGTGCCTTAGAGAAAAACTACTTTGACTGTGTGCTGAAAAATATTGTGTTGCATGGGTTTTAAGTGCACCCAAGGTGCAATCTTAGAAGATGTTGCAAAGGAAATCAATGCGCCAAGGAAAAAAATCTTGGCGTGGATTTGAAGCACACAACATCCAATGTTGATGTTGTGTAGGATGCGCCTGTGCCCTACAAAAGCTGCTAAGTGTTTTTAAACTAGGCGCGGGTTAGGGTCATGTTGCAAGCGAGGACAGTGCACCAAGGCACGACTGTGGGGGTTGCAACATGGAAAAATAGTGCGCTAAGGTTATTAATGATTTCTTGCAATTTCTTTTGATTTCTTCTTTCTCTTTCCTTTGGATTTATCAGATGGTAAAGAGAGGATTTGTTTTAACAAGGCAACAAGCAGGAAAGATGAGTTTTGGGTTTCTTTAGAGGCAGGGGCCTTCCAGATTTGTAGATCTGGAAGGAGAGGAAAAAGGGGATTCCAGTTGGTTTATAGATTATTAGGTTCCTCGTTTTTAGATTTAATCCTTTTAACAACCCTAAAACCTAACACAACCAAAAACAAAAACCATAACAACAACAAGGATGACAGAAGCCACTTACCCAGATTTATAAAGGACGAAGGATGACATTGGGGTCCACAAGCTCGAAAAATGGCACGTGGGGGTGACAAGGATAGCTGACAGGCGCAGAGAAAACACTTTTTTCAATTTTCAAATCATGAAAATGATAGGTGTCGGGCGCTTATATATAGAAAAAATTAGCATTTATTATTTCACCAACTTTCTTGTGGTGCACACTTTTCAGAGTGTCGACACGGAAAAAAGTGCACCTTAGCGCAGCCTTATAGATTTCGACATGATGTTTCAACACCTTAAGTGCATATTTCTTGGTGTCAACACACCATTTCCCATGCCAAAGGACTTAGGAGTGGGCACATTTTTAAGGATGTTAACACAACATTTTCTGTGCCTTAGGACTTTCTAAGTGGTGCACATTTTGGCATGTCAACATAACACTTTCTGCGCCTTAGTTTTTATGAGTGGGTGTAAATTCCTTGATGTTGACATGAGAATTCTTGCACCCAGGGAAGAAGCTGAAAATGACTAAGTTCTAAAAAAACTTGATTTTCAGAAGGGTGGTTTTAGGCCATTTTGGATGCTATCAGACTTCTTTCGGGGACCAAAATGGAATTTTTGGTATGGTTACCTGAAAATTGCCCTCGTCAATTTTGCAGGATAAAAGTTTGCTCTTTCTAAGAACTATCTTTGAGTGAAACTCAAGGGTAGAGAATCCCAAATTTCCACGTGCCTATCCATTGGGCTTACAGAGAGTCAAAAACAAGGGCGACCAAAAAGGGAAGGAAGGGAACACACAACAAACAGGAAGCAAACACACAACAAAAGAAAACACACAACAAAATCAAACTGTATAAAGAAGAGAGCAGACTCTACTTCCTGAAAATCTTCAGGTGTTTCCCGCTATAGGGAAGCGAGAGCTCAGTTCCATCCAGATATGAGAGATAGAAATTATTCTCTCCATTGAGCTACTTGATCTTGTATGGCCCTCTCCAAAGAGAGTTTAACTTCCCATGCATACCTTTCGGTTCTCTTCGTTTGTCCCATAGAAGAATAGAGATCTCCCACTTAGAAATCTCTCTACCTAGATTTCTTGTCAAACAGCCTCTTCACTTGATTCTGATGTTTAGTGATCTTGTCAACCACTTTCACTCACTTTTCTTCAAGTTCCATTAGGTACATAATCCTCTTTTCAAGAGAATTCTAAAAAGTTTCATCTTCAATTGCTCGAGCCAAGCGTAGAGCAGGAAGTTCTACAGGAGATAGGGATTTCAGCATCGATCCCATACAACACTTGGAAAGGTGACATGCCGAGAGACCTCTTTGGAGTGATACGATCCACCCACAAAGCATCGTACAATGATTTGTGCCAGGACTGCTGGTTTTTCATCAACTAGCTTCCGTATGATAGTCACCAGGTTCTTGTTGTTGGATTCCACTTGACCATTTCCTTGAGGATAATAATCAGAAGCATGAGCCAAGGTTATTCCATATCCATAACAAAAACCAATAAATTCCCGTGAAGAGAAGTTGGAAGCATTGTCAGCAATGATTTTGTGTGGAATGGAAAATCTCACAATAATATTTTCTTTGATGAAGTTGCAAACAACTTCAGAAGTGGCATGCTTGACAGGTATGGCCTCCACCCATTTCGTGAAGTAATCCATTGTTGTTAGGACGTAACTATGTCTTGCACTCGATTGAGGATTGAGTGCTCCAATGAAATCAATTCCCCATTACCTGAATGGTTTGTCAATAATGATGGGCCTGAGGGGAAACGCAACTAGCTTTGGTTTGCCAACGAACTATTGGCAAAGTTCACACTTTGCTACCCAGGTGGCTGCATCCTGAAATAGCGTCGGCCAATAGTACCTGGCCCAAATGATTTTATGTGATGTCATTGATGAGGAGAAGTGACCACCACAGGCTGAGTCGTGAAAAATTTCCAACAATTTTATCTGCTGCAGCTTGTCAACACATCGTAGAATAACATCATCAATTCCATGTTTGTACAATCCATCATCCCAAATGACATATCTTGTGGCTCTGAGCTTTACCGTTCACTTTTCCTTTGTGGTTAGGTGAGTTGGGAATTCTCCATAGGTGAGAAAGAATGTGATGTCAGAATACCATTCGTCGTTGGTCACGACAAATAGAACCATGGGCAAAGAATCCACTTTCTCCAACTCATTTTGTTCTCCATCAACATGATCAGCTTTCTCTTCAGGTACCTCTGAGTCTTTATTTTCAGCCATTAGCTGACACAGGCCCTTACCTCTTACCAATTTGGTTGGTCTGATGTCTAGGTCATATTCTTGGACCTTTGTAATCTAATTCCCTCGTAAGCTCCCTAACTCCTGTTGAGTTAGGATGGACTTAACAGTCGTGTCCAGGAACCAGAACTACTATATGAGAATTCAGAATGTAGTAGCAGAAACTTTTGACTACTTTTACTATGACAAAGGCATGCTTTTCTAATTGTGACATCTTCAGTTCATGTGGCTTAAGAGGAGAGCTCATGAAATCAATCAGGGATTCAATATCCTTGGAGTTCTCTTGCATCAAGATAGCTGATATAATATGCGCAGACACATAACTATACATGATGAAGTCTTTGCTAAAGTCAGGGCACACCAGAATAGGTGCGTGAGTGATGGAGGTTTTTATATATTTAAATGATGTCTTTACATCCTCACTCCATCAGAATGTTTGGGATCCTTTCATCATATTAGATATATGATGAGTCTTCTCAGCAAAATCAGGAACAAAGTGTCTGAGAAAATTTACCTTTCCGAAGAAAGAGTGAACACTAGTCTTGCTTGTAGGAAAAGTAAGGCTCTGAATAGCCTTGACTCTTTTGACATCTATTTTAGTTCCTTCTCTACTGATGACATGTCCAAGAAACTTTCCTTTGATGACATTAAAGACTGACTTCTTGGGATTTAGCAAAATTCCGTGCTCTCGGCATCTGATCAAGACTTGTTCCAAATGATCACAGTGATCACTTCATTTCTTGGAGAACACGGTCAGGTCATCTAGGTAAAATACGATGACTTTTCCCATCACACTTTGAATGAAAAGTCCATTGCTCATTGGAAGGTGGCACTGTTGTTGATTAAACCAAACAGCATTCTGTTGTAGGTGAAGGTACCCCAAGGAGTGGTGAATGTTGTTTTGAACTGATCTTCAGGCGTGACTTGAATTTTATTGTAACCTGAAAACCCATCCAGCATAGATAGCATTTCTGAACCGGTTACTGCCTGTAGCACTTGATCCATTATTGGCAGTGGATAGTTATCCTTTAAGGATGACTGGTTCAAGTTGTGAAAGTCTACGCATATGTGTATCTCGCCATTCTTCTTCCGCATAGGTACAATATTTGCAACCCAGGTACTGTGATGAATTGGAAAAATAATTCTTGCATCCAACATATTCTGAATTTCAGCCTGGATGGTACCTGAGATTTTGGGATTGTAATGCCTTTGCTTTTGATGAAAAGGCTTGACATCATCCTTGAGCAGAATGTTGTGCCGAATGTCCTTTGGCTTGAAAGACTTTAGATCAACATAAGACCATGCTAACACATCCATGTACTTTTTCAGCAACTTAATGAATTTTCACTTTTCTTCGGGCGTACAACACTTCCCGATGTTCATGGAATGAGGATGTTCTGCAGTACCCAGATTGATGGATTCAGTTTCCGGAGAAGAGGAAGGATCATCTTGTCGCTTTTTCTTGACAAAACAATCATGATTATCAAATAATCATTCTAAGGAAACCAAACCTTTCGGAATCTTGTTTCCTTTGAGTTGTATCATTGTTTCTTTTTAGATTCATGTGCTTGACCAGTGAGAGACTCAACGACATGCAGAAGTTGATCCATCGAAATGAAGTTCTTTGAAATTTTCAGCTTTCTCCAAAAAGGTGATAAGTTGATTGTCATCATTAAACACTTGCCAGTGTTGTGAATTATCTGGCACACTTGGGTGAAAAACCACTTCAATGGTATATGTATCTATTTTTAACCCTGGATGAGGGAGCATGAGAGAGGCTAAGATGGAAATTGAATCGGCCATGTCATTTAGATCTCACGGAACTGCTTTGATTGAGAAAGCGTCAAACTCTTCGATGTTATCTCATACCGCATTATAGTAGTGTCTAAGACGATCATTCTTTACTTGGTATACTCCTTTTACTTGATCGAAAATCAACTCAGCATCACCTTATACTTTTAGATTCTTGATTCCTTTCTCTTTTGTGGCTTGCATGCCAAGAAACAAGGATTCATACTTGGCAGTATTATTCCTATTAAAGAATTGTAACATGAAAGAAAAAGGGAAAACTTCCTCTTCAAAAGATATTAGAACAACCCCAGCACCGCATTTACTTGTTACACAACTACCATCAAATTGCAATGTCCATAAATTTTTGAGATCCTCTTTTTGGATGAGAATGTCCATTTTTTCTGAGTTGGTGGATAAGAGGTAATACCCCCTCCCTGATGATTCGAAAACAATTTGAGCTTTAGGATCATCAGGATTGGTGACTAGATATTTCTTTTGTGATTTTGATTGTAATGTATGCATCACCTTTGATAGGAATTCTAGCTTTGGACTAGTCCATATGAATTTTGCTACCAACTTCTTTACAAAAGCTCCTCCCTAGCAATATCCCATAGGCTACTAGAATATCAACTACGAGAATATTCATTTTTAGCCTTTTCTCAGGAAATGCTATGAATGCTAACTGCACATCTTTGATCTGACCAATCAATGGTACTTTCTTGGCTTCCATGGAGTAGCATCTGCCAAAAGGTTTAGTAAGAGTGAGGCCTGAAGCATGGGTGACCTTTGCTACAATAACATTGTCAGAAGCTCCAGAATCAATTATACAGTTACTTAGTTTATGACCATTGATCAGGAGAGATAGGTAGAAAGGTTCAATTTTTCCCAATGTAGAAGTCAAGGAAATGTTCATGGGAGATGTAGGGGGAGTGGGAATATTTCCTTTTGGGGAAACAGGAGGAAGGGTGGTAACCTGGTCTTGGATATACTTAGTTAATCTTACGAGCTGCTCTAGGTTGGACTGAAGGTACTCAACCTCAGACATCTAAATCTTAGTTTTTTTGGCATGATTAATTCTATCAAATGCAACCAAGGGTTTTGCTAACAAAGGAATGAATCCTTCATTATG
Source organism: Taxus chinensis (assembly GCA_019776745.2). NCBI lineage: Eukaryota > Viridiplantae > Streptophyta > Pinopsida > Cupressales > Taxaceae > Taxus > Taxus chinensis. The sequence goes on along the minus strand of CM034146.1, from coordinate 452,402,234 downwards.
CACTTGTGAAGGAGGATTATTGGTCTTTATGGAATTGGAGGAAGGCTGAATTGGAGGAGAAACAGGAGGAAAATATATTTTTACAACATGTTTAACAAGAGTTTGAGTAGGAAGGGGATTACCTCTTTTAGCGATCGCCGGCGGTAGAGTTATCACAAACCTTTTCCTTTTGTTTTTCAGTAGTAACCTTTGCTTCTTTTCCTTACGAGTGAGTGAAAACTACTTATGACTTTCCACTCACGTACCATTGGGTACCTTCTTCTTCATCAGATTCCTCATCTTTAAATTCCATATACCTAATAGTAGATTCACCAGTCAGTTCATCAACATCCTTATAATATTTGTCTTGCGAAAAATGTTCTTCATAGTTTACATCATCTTATTCTATTTCAACCAAGACATTAACTAGAGGGGCTTTAATTGCTAACCTTGGAGAAGTAGTAGGAAAATGTGGCCTTTGGGGGGTGTTATTGGGAGTGAAGTTCCTCCGTAGGATATCCCGGTATGGAGTAGTAGATGATGTTTGAGCCAATTTCTTATTTAATGAGAGCAAGTCATTCGCCATCTTCTAGAATGCTAGGTCTGACGAGGTAGCCTGAGAAGAAGTTAAAGCCTTTGATTTTGACGGTTCACGTCTTAACTGACCAGATATAAGAAGGTTGTCTTCTATCCGAATGGCTGCAGCTTGAGTGAGAACCAAGGTGGGTTTTTGTTCTTGTAAAAGTAAGAAACTTACTCTCGAACTCATAACATTCAAGAAGAAACACTTTTGATTCTCTAGTGTTAGCATCATGGCATGCGGCACACAATTGATCAGTGAATTGAAACGGGTGATAAAATCACACATGGTTTCATTGGCTTCATTTTTCATGTGAGTGATTCACGACAATAATGCGAATACATCTTCTGAAGGCTTATACCTGTCTCCAAATACAATCTGTAATGTGGCCCAGCTGGTGATGGATCCGACAGGTAAATGCTAGAATAATTCTGATGCAGGCCCTTGCAAGGTCTCAAGAAAGAGATGCACTAATACATCCTCATGAGCTATGTCTAGAATATTGCATGACATAATAAATGTAGTGATATGCACGTCTGTTCTTTGATTTCTGCTCCCATCAAATTTTGGGAAATTCTTGCAATTTCTGCTAGGGAGGGGGTGTACTGGATGTGGCAATAATAGAGGACCCATGGTGTTTCCCCATGGTATAGGTAGATTTATTTCCATTTGAAAAGTGGGAAAAAGAACACGAGTAGGGAGTGTAGTTCAACTTAGCAAAAGAGCATTACAAATGGATGTCGAGGCACCCTGTGAAATTGTCTCTTTCATGGAGGTGAGGCACTTCTTGTTGATTGATCCATTGAGCTTAGTGATGTGAATCATGCTGGAGTGATATTGAAATTGTGCCTTCGAAGTAGATCAAAGATTGGATCAACTTCTCCATGAGCTCTCCTGCTACGAGTAAATTCTTCACCCGTCAGTGTAGCTATTTAGATCTGCAAACAATTAAGAGCAGATTTACAACTATGTTTTTGTTTGTACTTGCTGATTTTCTGATTTTTCTGGCAAAAATCAGCAGCATGTACTTTTAAATTTTTAAATTTATCCTTTTTTAGTAAAAACTGATTGCAGTTTTTTATCAAAGAATAGAAAGGATAAAAAGTGGATTAATTTAGAAAGCTGATTTTTAGATCTTTTATCTAAATTTTGCAAGGTTTTGAAAATAATGTGAAATATCATAATCTCAGACCTAGGAAAATATACAATTTTTTGTAAAAACTCAGTGAACTAAAAGTCTCTATCTAGCTCCAATTTATGGATTTGTATAAGGACATTTTCATTTTCGATCACTTTTGCAAAAAATTTGATTTTCAACAAAGGGTTAAGATCTGCAAACTGGTAGTGATTTTTACAGTTTTTTAGTTATTTCCTTAGTTTGATCCCCAGCAGAGTCACCAAAAATTGTTGGTTTGAAAATCTATCGGATTAGGTAGATCATGGGGAAACAGGCCAACAATGTGTAGGGCAGAGCCCCTCTTTGAGACAACAAAGTGAAACTAGTTTATTACTAATATATCAAGCAGGAATTTGTGCAATTCTACATTATTCTAACTTCAAGGGGTTTGGGATCTCATCCCAGTAGAGGTAGTTCCAACTATGAATATAAATGTAAGAGGGAAGGAACAGATGAAGGTAGATCTTAAGGAAGAAAAGAAAAGAATTCCAAGACAGAAAGGTCAGAAGGTTTATGTTATGGGCTAGTAGTAAACAGAGCCAAACCTACTTGCATAAATAAATAAAGCAATAATGATGAACATATGATGATAATAGAAATGAATCCAATAGAATAAAAACATAGATCTAACTTAAGAAAGATCTGATGCAGGTAGCACATATATTGAGCACAAAGTCTAAGCATATGTATTAATATTTCTTCTATTACAAGAAAATAGAAATTTTTTCACTCTTCACTTCTCTTTTCATACAAAAGATATCCACCTAGAATACAACAAGTATCCCAGTATTTATAGAAGGAGAAGATGAAATAAGACAAAAACTAACCAACCACTATTAACAAAATCTCTACAAAATATCTAAAAAGTCAAGAGTTGACTTTGGGCAATTTTTTGGATGGCAACATCCCATGGTGCAACATGGATGATGTCATTGTAAATGCCAACATACCTTTTAAATATTTTTACAAAAATGATCAAATTGTACAAAAGAGGAGAAACTACTCCTCATCATCTCTTTTCTTAAATGGAGTGTCTTGCTTCTGATCAGGAGAGGTAATGTGACACTGGGCTCAATATTCCATAAACTTGTTGATCATTAACTTAAGTTGATTATGATCTGGACCTTTGAAATGGTCGCGAATGAATTCGCAAGTTTCTTTTTCATTCTTGAGCTTGATAGGTAACCCAAAATATTCCTCGCATGCTTTGATCAATAATCCAATGAAATCGTAGTAGGCCAAGAGGTTATTGATTTCATCTCAGTCGAAAGTGACCTCTAGTGCCAAGCCTTGAGTGACTATAGCTTTGAAGAGCTGAAATGTATCATTTGCTTCCCTCAAGGTGAATGATTCACTAAGCATCCCAGGAGACATCTTTGTAACTATCTGCTACATGTTGTATCATGCATCCAGGGCTTCATCCTTGATTTTATCTATCCTCTCCATAATATATTCCATTTGATCAACCCAGTAATCCAATGCAATGAGAGCTTTGTTAATTTCCCGTGGGTGATCGATGATGCCCACCTTCAATAGTTCGTTAGCCGAGTAGTTAGCCATTGCTTGGAATGTTTCATGTTGTAACCTAGCATTCTCCAACTCCTTGAAGAGGGATCTTGCTACTGCTTATAGCTCCTTATTTGCTTGATCAATATCCTGGTAGAGCACTGTGAAATTTTTAATCATTTCCACACTATCTTTGAGGATTCTCTCTATCTAGGATGATACCGACACACCTTGTTCACCAATCTTAGCATATTTATTTATTTTGTCCTGATTGAGAACTTCAGTAGGTTCACCAGCAGTCACAGGAGGATCATTGCCCATTCTCTGCAATGCTTGAAGAATATGTTTGTTTTATTCCTTGAGTATTATATTCTCCTCTTTTACTTCTTGAAGCTTCTTGCAAAGAGCACCTACTACAGACAAGGCCTCTGCTTTTAGGCTTTCAGACAAGGTTCCCATTGTGACTTCGGTCACTATGAAGTACATAGGGAGATAGATCCTTCTTTTTATTGGTGGGATCCGGGTATACAATCTCCATGACTCTCTCCCCTGAAGTGCTCTTAGAAAAGTGAGTTATCACTTTCTACTTCTTGGGTCCCTTCTTCGGAATGACGGAGAAGTCCATGGGTGTGATGGGAACCTTTCTCTTATACTAGCTCAGATGGTTCGAAATCCATATGGGACTTATGAGAGTGGGAGTAGAGGGAATAGAGGAAGAAATGAGAGTGAAAGGGGAAGTAATTGAAGATGCCACAGGGAAGAACGTTGAAACACTTGGTGGTGGCATCAATAAAGATTCCAACAGACTGCTGCTTATGGGGCCATGAGTTACTACAAGGGAAGAAAAGGTCATGGAGATGGAAGGGATTTGCAATGGGATGGAGGGAACACTGGGTGACAGATCCGCAAGAGAGGAGAAGATGGAAGAGGTGGGAGATGGAAGGGAGAAAGAGAAATAAGAAGACACATCCATAGGAATAGATGCTTCAATGATCAAGCGAGGAGAAGGATAGGAATAAGGAATGGTTGGTACCTCAGTAGTTGTAGCTATGATAACATCTTGGGTGGATGTATCTATTGAAACTTTGGTGGTCTCTTCTTCTTTACCTGGAGACACCAGGTCAACCACTTATTTCTCAGACGTAGTAGGAAGGCTTTCAGAAGTTTCTTCCTGTTTGCTTGGTTGTCCCTCCTTGTCCTTTCGTTTTCCTTTCGGTACCTAGGCTAGTCTTGGAGGTTCTCTACCTGAAGGAGAAGTCGTGAAATCTACTCCAAGGTAGGTGAGGCCATTCTATTTACACCAATGTTTGGTGCGTTGCAATGTGGGTTTAACCCATTCTTGAACGGTCTTTGGCACTTTAGCTCCGTTGACCTCTACGAACGGCCAATTATCCCCATCTGTGTCAAGGTAAACCTGATCAATTTTTTGATCAGTCTCTTGGAATCCCTTTGGAATGATGGCTATGCCATAATGGATGATTTCTTCCAGGGCCATCCATGAGTGATCCTTTTTCCTTATGTCTATTTCATGTGTCAGGTCGATGCAGATGTCCTCGATCTTAAGAACATGGATGGGATCAATTTTTACACTTGGGAGGTAACTCCGGCAATCCAAGGTGGGCCTTACTGGGAAGTTGTGTTTCAGATTCAACAACTCAAGTTCAACATACATTTCTCGTGTCTTGGCCAATGTGGTGCAGGTGTATCGGTTAACTTTAAGAGGGAATGGAGTTTCTCTTTTCTTTCTCTTCATGCACTTCTCACTCATCATAAGTGATCAATTACCTTAACAACTCCTAGAGGATCAACTTGGGCCCTACATACCTTGGTAGCTTTGTCAGTTCACCCTTGAAATTGACCACTCTGAGATACATGAATGTCTAGAATTGTGTGAACAATGCTTCCCACTTCTTCGTGGCAACAATCACGCTTGGGATGGTCTGACTGTGTCTCATATTTGGCCTCAGAGGGCAAATTACCTCATAGAAAAAGGCATCATTAATCTTGGAGAACTGAGAGATGCTAGCCTCGAGCTTGAGCTCTAGGTAGAATTCATATATTTTTACCTCGAGCCATAACCCGTTTCAAGCTAAACCGGTGAAATCCCTTCCTGATGTTGCAACATATACAACATAGGAATTCATGTAGAACTTCCCAGTTGTTAGGACTTGTTGAAGCTGTTGGAATATGGTGTCGCTGATGATTTCACCCCAACCAAAACGCTGATCAGGTGTATTCTTGCTCATGGTATCTAAGTACCTTAGCATCCATTTGTGGAAATAATGGGCATCAGGAAGCCCAAATACTTTGTTCAGGAAGGTGATCATATCACTCAATTCCTCATTGAAGTCACTGCGGTGGATGGTTCATGGCCATCTACTCACCAGATTCTTTTTTTTTAGATAAATTTTTTTCATCATTTGGATGTATTTGTCATCATTGTCATTTGATGCTTTCTTACAATCTTCTAGACTTATGGCGACGTATTGCCTATGGTGAGGAATACCTAGGGTCAGTTTAAAGTGACGGGCTATGAGGTCAATAAGCATCTTTCCTTCCTTATCTTTGACACATCTATTGTCATTGTTATAGCACCGAACCACAAACATGATGAAATCATTGTTTACAACACTTGCTAGCAGCCCAGCAACGAAGTGCAATCCACTACCCAATAGTTTGTTCATCCATGGGCCACTATTTACATTTTTGGTCCTTGCCCAAAAGTCATCCATCAGCATATCAGTCAGGCATCCTGACATTCTTATATTTGTACTTCATCTCTTGTTCCGAATGCTTTGCTTTATCTTTAGACTTCGTTGGTTTCTTGTTTAACAAAGGCATGTGTGAGCTCAAGGATGGCTGATGTTGCTTTGTAAGTAAGATAAATTAGGTCCAACATAGAACAACCATATCAACTGTCATGTTATTCATAATGAAATCTTGTAGAAAGAATAATGAAAAATTATAAGGCTTAGGGTACAAGGCACAAGTTCACAGCATGTTGTTGAAAAGTTTTATTATCGGGCACACTTTTGGAGATGTCAACATGTAAAAAGGTGTGCTAGTGTTTATTGGAGAAAAGTTACACTTAGTAGAAGGGGTGTGGTTTTCTGGGTGTTGAAATACAATTTTGGGTGCCAAAGGGTAAAGTGCAGGGTGTGGGTTTACAACATGTAACATGTCATGTTGATGTTAATGGAAATACACCTGTGCCTTAATGAAAAAACTGCTTTTCCTGGGTGCTGAAAAATATTGTGTTGCATGGGTTTTAAGTGCACTAAAGGTGCAATCTCAAAAGATGTTGCAAAGGAAATCAATGTGCCAAGGAAAAAAAATGCTTGGGGCGTGGATTTGAAGTACACCAACATCCAATGTTGATGTTGTGCAGGATGCACCGTGTGCCCTACAAAAGTTGATAAGTGTTTTTAAACTAGGCGCGGGTAAGAGATCATGTTACAAGTGAGGATAGTGTGCCAAGGCAGGACTGTGGGGGTTATAACATGGAAAAATAGTGTGCCAAGGTTATTTAATGATTTCTTGCAATTTATTTTGATTTCTCTCTCTCTTTCCTTTGGATTTATCAGATGGCAAAAGAGGCTTTGTTTTAGTAAGGCAACACATAGATAAAGATGTGTTTTTTTGTTGCTTCAGAGGTAGGGGGCCTTCCAGATTTACAGATCTAGAAGGAGAGGAAAAAGGGGATTCCAGTTGATTTATAGATTATTAGGTTCCTCCTTTATAGATCTGATCCTTTTATATTTAACCCTAAAACCTAACACAACCAAAAACAAAAACCATAACTACAAGAAGAATGACAGAAGCCACTTACTCATATTTATAATGGACAAAGGATGACATTGGGGTCCATAAGCTTGAAAAATGGCATGTGGGGGTAATAAGGATAGGCTAAAAGGTACAGACAAAATGACTTTTTTCAATTTTCAAATTGTGAAAATGATAGGTGTTGGGCGCCTATATATGGAAAAAATCAACATTTATTATTTCACCAACTTTCTTTGGTGAACACTTTTCAGAGTGTCGATATGCCGAAAAGTGCACCTTAGCGCAATCTTATGGGACGTCGACACAATGTCTACCAGTGCCTTAAGTGCATATTTTATGGATCTTGACATACCATGTTCCTACGCCAAAGGACCTTAGGAGTGGGCATATTTTTCAGGGTGTCAACACACCATTTCCTACATGCCAAAGGACTTTCTTAGTGGTGCACTCATTTTCTGGCCCGTTGACATAAAATTTTCAGCACCTTAGATTTTCTAAGAGTGGTGCACAAATTCCTTAATGTTGACATGAGAATTCTCGCACCCAGGGAAGAAGCTGAAAATGACTAAGTTCTAGAAAAACTTGATTTTCGGAAAGGGTGGTTTCAGGCCATTTTTTATGCTATCAGACTTTTTTCGGGGACCAAAATGGATTTTTTGGTATCATTACCTGAAAATTTCCCTTTTCAATTTTGCAGGATAATAGTTGGCTCTTTCTAGGGACTATCTCTGAGTAAAAATCAAGGGTAGATAATCCTAGATTTCCACGTGCCTATCCATTGGGCTACAGAGAGTCAAAAACAAGGGCGACAAAAAACGGAAGGAAGGGAACACACAACAAACAAGAAGCAAACACACAACAAAAGAAAACACACAACAAAAGCAAACTGTACAAAGAAAAGAGTAAGCTCTACTTCCTGAAAATCTTCAGGTGTTTCCCATATAGGGAAGCAAGAGCTCGGTTCCGTCCAAATATGAGAGATAGAAACTATTCTCTCCATTGAGCTACTTGATCTTGTATGGTTCTCTCCAAAAGAGAGTCAAACTTCCATTCATACCTTTCTGTTCTCTTCGTTTGTCCCATAAAAGAATGAGATCTCCCACTTGGAAATCTCTCTACCTAGATTTATTGTCAAATAGCCTCTTAACTTGATTATGATGTTTAGTGATTTTTTCAACCACTTTCACTCACTTTTCTTCAAGTTCCGTTAGGTACATAATCCTCTTTTCAAGAGAATTCTAAAAAGTTTCATCTTCAATTTCTCGAGCTAAGCGTAGAGCGGGAAGTTCTGTACGGAGATAGGGGATTTTAGCATCGATTCCATATAACACTTGGAAAGGTGACATGCCGAGAGATCTCTTTGGAGTGACACGATCTTCCCACAAAGCATCGTACAATGACTTGTGTCAGGACTGCTGATTTTCATCAACTAGCTTCAGTATGATTAGTCACCAGGTTCTTGTTATTGGATTCTTCCTTGACCATTTCCTTGAGGATAATACTCAGAAGTCATGAGCCAAGGTTATTCCATATCCATAACAAATACCAATTACTTCCTGCGAAGAGAAGTTAGAAGCATTTTCAGCAACGATTTTGTGTGGAATGCCAAATCTCACAATAATATTTTCTTTGATGAAGTTGCAAACAACTTCAGAAGTGGCATGCTTGACAAGTATGGCCTCCACCCATTTCGTGAAGTAATCCATTACTGTTAGGACGTAACTATGTCTAGCACTCAATTAAGGATTGAGTGATCCAATGAAATCAATTCCCCATTTCCTGAATGGTTTTTCAATAATGACAGGCCTGAGGGGAAACATGCAGCCAGCTTTGGTTTGCCAACAAAATATTGGAAAAGTTCACACTTCTCTACCCAAGTGGCTGCATCCTGAAATAGCGTCACCCAATAGTACCTGGCCTGAATGATTTTATGTGTTGTCACAGATGAGGAGAAGTGACCACCACAAACTGAGTCGTGAAAAATTTCCAACAATTTTATCTGCTACAGCTTGTCAACACATCATAGAAAAACGTTGTTGATTCTGCATTTGTACAATCCATCATCCCAAATGACATATCTTACGGCTCTGAGCTTCACCATCCACTTTTCCTTTGTGGTTAGGTCAGTTCGGCATTCTCCATAGGTGAGAAAGAAAGTGATGTTAGAATACCATTCGTCATTGGTCGCGACAAAAAGAACCATGGGCAAAGAATCCGCTTTCTCCAACTCATTTTGTTCTCCATCAACATGATCAGCTTTCTATTTAGGTACCTCTGAGTCTTTATTTTCAGCCATTAGCTGAAACATGCCCTTACCTCTTACCAATTTGGTTGGTCTGATGTCTAGATCATATTCTTGGACCTTTGTGATCCAATTCCCTCGTAAGCTCCCTAACTCCTATTGAGTTAGGATAGACTTAACAGCCGTGTCTGGAACAAGCACTACTGTATGAGAATTCAAAATATAGTAGCGGAAATTTTTGACTACTTTTACCATGGCAAAGGCATGCTTCTCTAATTGTGACATCTTCATTTCATGAGGCTGAAGAGGAGAGCTCATGAAAGCAATAGAGGATTATATATCCTCGGAGTTCTTTTGCATCAAGATAGTTGATACAGTATGCACATACGCATAACTATACATGATGAAGTCTTTGCTGAAGTCAGCACACAACCAGAACATAGGTGCGTGAGCGACGGAGGTTTTTATATATCTTCGAATGATGTCTTTCCTTCCTCACTCAATCAAAATTTTTGGGATCCTTTCATCATATTAGATATATGACGAGTCTTCTTAGCAAAATCAGGAACAAGAGTGTCTCAGAAAATTTACCTTTCCCAAGAAAGAGTGAACAGCCAATTTTGCTTGTAGGAAAAGTAAGGCTCTGAATAGCCTTGAATCTTTCGACATCTAGTTTAGTTCCTTCTCTGCTGATGACATGTCCAAGCAGTTTTCCTTTGGTGACCCCAAAGACTAACTTCTTGGGATTTAGCAAAATCCCGTGCTCTCAGAATCTGATCAAGACTTGTTCCAAATGATTACAGTGATCACTTCGTTTCTTGGAGAACACGATCAAGTCATCTAAGTAAACTACGATGACTTTTCCCATCATAACTTTGAATTCAAATTCCATTTCTCATTCGAAAGTGGCATCAGAGTTGATCAAACCGAATAGCATTCTGCTGTAGGCAAAGGTACCCCAAGGAGTGGTGAATGTTGTTTTGAACTGATCTTCAGGAGTAACTTGAATTTGATTGTAACTTGAAAAACCGTCCAGTATAGAAATCATTTCTGAACCGGTTACTACCTGTAGCACTTGATCCACTATTGGCAATGGATAGTTATCCTTTAAAGATGACCAGTTCAAGTTGTGAAAGTCTACACATATGATTGTAACTTGAATGTTGCGAAGATACCCCAAGGAGTGGTGAATGTTGTTCTGAACTGATCTTCAGGCGTAACTTGAATTTGATTGTAACCTGAAAAATGGTCCAGCATAGACATCATTTTTGAATTGGTTACTGCCTATAGCACTTGATCCATTATCGGCAGTGGGTAGTTATCCTTTAAGGATGACTAGTTCAAGTTGTGAAAGTCTACGCATATGCGTATCTCACCATTCTTCTTCCGCATAGGGTACAATATTTGCAACCCAGGTACTGTGATGAATTGGATAAATAATTCTTGCACGTCCAGAATCTTCATGAATTTCAGCCTGGATGGTACATGAGATTTTGGGATTGTAATGCCTTTTGCTTTTGATGAAAAGGCTTGACATCATCCTTGAGTGGAATGTTGTGCCGAATGTCCTTTGGCTTGAAATACTTTAGATCAGCATAAGACCATGCTAACACATCCATGTACTTTTTCAGCAACTTAACCAATTTTCACTTATTCCTCGAGCGTACAACACTTCCTGATATTCATGGAATGAGGATGTTCCGCAGTACCCAAATTGATGGATTTAGTTTCAAAAGAAGAGGAAGGATCATCCTATCACTTTTTTTTTACAAAACGGTCATGATTATCAAATAATCATTCTAAGGAAACCAAACCTTTCAGAATTTTAGTTCCTTTGAGTTGTATCATTGTTTCTTTGTTCAGATTCATGTGCTTGACCGGTGAGAGACTCACGACATGCACAAGTTGATCCATCAAAATGAAGTTCTTTGAAATTTTCATCTTTCTCCAAAAAGGCGATAAGTTGATTGTCATCATTAAACACTTTCCAGTGCTGTGAATTATCTGGCACACTTGGGTGAAAAACCACTTTAATGATATATGTATCTATTTTTAACTCTTGATGAGGGAGCATGAGAGAGGCTGAGATGGCCAATGAATTAGCCATGTCATTTTGAGCTTGCACGGAACTTCTTTGATTGAGAAAGCATTCAAACTCTTCAATGTTATCCCATACCGCATTGCGGTAGTGTCTAAGCCAGTCATTTTTTACTTGGTATACTCCTTTTACTTGATTAACAATCAACTCAGCATCACCTTGCACTCTTAGATTCCTTGATTCCTTTCTCTTTTTCTGGCTTGCATGCCAAGCAACAAGGATTCATACTCGGCAGTATTATTCATATTAAAGAACTACAACTTGAAAGAAAAAGGGAAAACCTCCTCTTCAGGAGATATTAGAACAACCCCAACACTGCATCCACTTGTTGCACAACTGCCATCAAACTGCAATGTCCATACTTTGTTGAGATCCTATTTTTAGACAAGAACATCCATTTTGTATGAGTCGGTGGACAAGAAGTAGTTCTCCATCTCTGATGATTCGAAAAGAATTTGAGCTTTAGGGTCATAAGAATTGGTGACTAGATATTTCTTTTGTGATTCCGTTTCTAATGTCTACATCACCCCTTTATACAGGAATTCAGGCTTTGGACCCAGTCCATATGAATTTCACCACCAACTTCTTTACAAAAGGTCCAAACTAGCAATATCCCCATAGGCTGTTAGAATATTAGCTACAAGAATAGTCATTTTTACCCTTTTTCTCAGGAAATGCTGCAAATGCAAACTGCGCATCTTTGATCTGACCAATCAATGGTACTTTCTTGATTTCCATAGAGTAACATCTACTAAAAGGTTTAGTAAGTGTGAGGCCTAAAGCATGGGTGACCTTTGCTAGCATGACATTGTCAGGAGCTCCAGAATCAATTATACAGTTGCTTAGTTTATGACCATTGATCATGAGAGATAGGTAAAAAAGTTCAATTTTCCCTAACACAGAAGTTGAGGCAACATTTATGTGAGACGTAGAGGGAGTGGGAAGGATTCCTTTTCAAGGAAATGGGAGGATTCAGGACGACAGCCTGGCCTTGGATATACTTAGTTAATCTTACAAGTTGCTCTGGGTTGGACTGAAGGTATTCAACTTCAGACATCTAGATTTTGGTCTTTCTAGCATGATCAATTATATCAAATGTGACCAAGGGTTGTGCTAACGAAGGAATGAGTCCTTCATTTCATGTTGGTGGAGGGGGATTATTGGTCTTTATTGGAATTGGAGGAAGGCTGAATTGGAGGAGAAATAGGAAGAAAGGATTTCTTTACAACAGGTTTAACAGGAGGTTCAGTAGGAAGGGGATTACCTCTTTTAGCGATCATTGGTGGTGGAGTTACCACAGCCTTTTACTTTTGTTTCTCAATAGCAACCTTTGCATATTTTCCTTGCAAGCGAGTGAAAATTGCATATGATTGTCTGCTTGCATACCCTTGGGTACCCTCTTCTTCATCAGATTCCTCATCTTCAAATTCCATGTACCCGATAGTAGAGTCACCAGTCGGTTCACTGACATCTTGATCATCTTCGTCTTGTGAAAAAGGTTCTTCGTTATTTGTATCATCTTCTTTGATTTCAACCAAGGCATTAACCAGAGGGGCTTTAATTGTTATCCTTGGAGAAGTGGCAGGAAAACTCAGCCTTTAGGTGACATTGTTGGGAGTGAAGTTCCTCCATGGGATATCCCGTTACAGAGTAGTAGACGATGTTTGAGCCAATTGCTTCTTTAATAAGAGCAAGTCATTCACCATCTTTTGGAATGTTGAATCTAATGAGGTAGCTTGAGAAGAAGTTGAAGCTTTAGAATTTGACGGCTCTCATCTTAACTCACCGGATATAAAAGGTTGTCTTCTATCTAAATGCCCACAGATTGAGTAAGAACCAAGGTGGGTATTTGTTCTTGTAAAAGTAAAAAACATACTCTCGAACTCATAGCATTCAAGAAGAAACACTTTTGATTCTCTAGTGTTGGCATCATGGTAGGCGGCACACGGTTGATTAGTGAATTGAAATGGGTGATAAAATCACACATGGTTTCATTGGATTCCTTCTTTATGTGATTGATTCGCGATAATAATGTGAATGTGTCTTCTGAAGGCTTGTATCTATCCTCAAACGTAGTCTGTAACGTGGCCCAACTGGTGATGGATCCGGCTGGTAAATGTTGAATCCATTTTGATGTAGGCCCTTGCAAGGTCTCTAGAAAGAGAGGTACAGATACGTACTCATGATTCACGTCTAGAATACTGCATGACATAATAAACATAGTGATATGCATGTCTGTGCTTTGATTTCCACTCCCATCAAATTTTGGGAAATTCTTACGATTTCCGCTAGGGACAGGGTGTACTGGGTGTGGTAGTGCTAGAGGACCCATGGAATTTCCCCATGGTATAGGTAAATTTATTGCCATTTGAAAAGTGAGAAAAATAAAATGAGCGGGGAGTGTGGTTTCACTTAGCAAAAGAACACTGCAAATTGATGTCGAGACGCCTTGTGAAATCCGGCTCTTTCGTGGAGGCGAGGCACTTCTTATTGATCGATCCGTTTAGCTCAATGATGTGAACCATGCTGGAGTGATATTGAAATTGTGCTTTCGAAGTAGATCAAATACTGGATCAACTTCTCCATGAGCTCCCCTGCTACGAGTAAATTTTTCACCCTCCATCGTAGCCGTTCAGATCTGCAACAATTAAGAGTAGATTTTAAACAATCTTTTTCTTTGTACTTGCTGATTTTCTGATTTTTCTGGCAAAAATCAGCAGCATATACTTTTTTAATATTTAATTTTATCCTTTTTTAACCACCACCGTTTTCGGTTTTCTAGCAAAGATTAATAAGGATAAAAAGTGGGTCAGTTTAGAAAGCTGATTTTCAGATCTTTTACCTAAATTTTGCAAGGTTTTAAAAATAACATGAAATATCATAATCTTAGATCTATGCAAATATATAAGTTTTTGTAAAAACTCAACGAACTAAAAGTCTCTATCTGGCCCCGATCTATGAATTTGTATAAGGAAATTTTCAGTTTTGATCACGTTTGCAAAAAAAATTATTTTCAACAAAGGGTTAAGACCTGCAAACTGGTAGTGATTTTTACAGTTTTTAGTTATTTCCTTAGTTTGATCCCCAATAGAGTCACCAAAAACTGTTGGTTTGAAAATATGTCAGATTAGGTAGATCATGGGGAAGACAAGCCAATAGTGTGTAGGGCATAGCCCCTCTTTGAGACAGCAAAGCGAAACTGGTTTATTGCTAATCTATCAAGCAGGAATATGTGCAAATCTACACTATTCTTACTTCAGGGGGTTTGGGATCTCATCCCAGTAGAGGTAGTTCTAAATATGAATAGAAAGATAGGATGGAGGGAGCAGAGGAGAGTAGATCTGAAGGAAGAAAATAAATGAATTCCAAGATAGAAAGGTCATAAGGCTTATGCTTTGGGTTGGTAGTAAAAAGAGCTGGAGTTACTTGCATAAACAAATAAAGCAATAAGAATGAACATATGACTATAATAGAAATGAATCCAATAGAATAAAAACATAGATCTAACTTAAGAAATATCTGATGCGGATAACACATATATTGAGCACAAAGTCTAAGCATATGTATTAATATTTCTTCTGTTATAAGAAAAAACAAAGTATTTCTCTCTTCACTTCTCTTTTAATACAAAAGATATCCACCTGGAATACAATAACTATCCCAGTACTTATAGAAGGAGAAGATGAAAGAAGACAAAAACAAACCAACTACTATTTACAAAATATCTACAAAATATCTAAAAAGTCAAAAGTTGACTTTGGGCAATTTCTTGGATGGCAACATCCCATGGTGCAACATGGATGATGTCATCATAAATGCCAACATTCTTTTTAAATATTTTTACAAAAATGATCAAAGCATACACAAGAGGAGAAACTACTCCTCATCCTCTCTTTGCTTAAACGGAGTGTCTTGCTTCTGATCAGGAGAGGGGATGTGACACTGAGCTCAGTATTCCATAAACTTGTTGATCATTGACTGAAGTTAATAATGATCTGGACCTTTGAAATGGTGGCCAATGACTTCACAAGTTTCTTTTTCATTCTTGACCTTGTCAGGTAACCTGGTGTATTCCTCACATGCTTCGATCAAGAATCTAATGAAATTGCGGCAGGCCAAGAGGTTATTGATTGACTCTTGGTCAAAATTGACCTTTGGTGCCAAACCTTGAGTGACTATAGCTTTGAAGTGATGAAATGTATAGTTTTCTTCCCTCAAGGTGAATGATTCATTGAACATCCCTATAGACATCTTTGTAATTGTCTACTCCATGTTGTATCGTGCATCTAGGGCTTTATCCTTTATTTTATCTATCCTCTCCATGATATATTCCATTTGATTGACCCGGTAATCTAATGCAATGAGAGCTTTGTTATGTGCTTGTGGGTGATCAATGACACCAACCTTCAATAGGCTGTCAGCTGAGTAATTATCCATTGCTTAGAATGTTTCATGTTGTAACCTGGCATTGTCCAACTCCTCAGAGAGGGAACCTGCTACTGCTTGTAGATCCTTATTTACTTGATGAATATCTTGGTAGAGCACTGTGAATTTCTTAATCATTTCCTCACTATCTCTGAGGATTCACTCTATCCAGGAGGATACTACCGCACCTTGCTCGCAAATATTAGCATATTCATTTATTTTGTCCTGACTGAGAACTTCAGTAGGCTTGGCGGCAGTCACAGGAGGAGCGTTACCCATTCTCTGCAATGCTTGGAGAAGATGTTTGTTATGTTCCTTGAGTATTCTCTTCTCCTCTTTTTCTTCTTGAAGCTTCTTACAAAGAGCATCTACTGCAGACAAGGCCTCTCCTTGTAGGCTTTCAGATGAGGTTCCCATTGTGACTTGAGTCACTGTGAAGTCTGTGGGAGACAGATCCTTCTTTTCCTTGGTGGGATCCGGGTATGAAATCTCCATGACTCTCTCCCCCAAACTACTCTTAGAAAAGTGAGTTATTACTTTCTGCTTCTTGGGTCCCTTCTTCGGAATGACGGATAAGTCCATGGGTGCGATGGGAACCTTTCTCTTATACTAGCTCAGATGGTCAAAAATCCAACTGGGACTTATGGGAGTGGGAGTAGAGGGAATAGAGGAAGAAATGGGAGTGAAAGGGGAAGCAACTGTAGAGGCCCCAGGGAAGAACGTTGAAACACTTGGTGGTGGAATCGACAAGGAGTCAAACACACTGCTACTTATGGGGCCAGGAGATGCTACAGTAGGATAAAAGGACATGGAGATGGAAGGGATCTGCAATTAGATGGAGGTAACATTAGGCAACAGATCTGCGAGAGAGGAGAAGATGCAAGAGGTGGGAGATGGAAGGGAGGAAGGGAGAGAAGAGGACACATCTATAGGAATAGATGTTTCAATAACAGAAGGAGGGGAAGGAGCGGAAGAAGGAATGGTGGGTGCCTCAGTAGTTGTAGCTGTGATAATATCCTGAGTGGATGTATCCATTGAAACTTTGGTGGTCTCTTCTTCTTTACCTTGAGACACCAGGTCGACCACTTGCTTCTCAGAAGTAGTAGGAGGGCTTTCAGGAGTATCTTCCTTTTTTCCTTGTTCTCCCTCCTTATCCTTTCCATTTCCTTTCAGTTCATGGGCCAATCTTGGAGGTGTTGTACCTAAAGGAGAAGTAGTGAAATATACTTAGATGTAGGTGAGGCCATTCTATTTGAACCAATGTTTGGTGCACTGCAACATGGGTTTAACCCTTTCTTGAATGGTCTTTAGTGCTTTGGATCTGTCGACCTCTGGGAACAGCCAATCATCGCCATCTATGTCAAGGTAAACTTGATCAATTTCTTGATCAGTCTCTTGAAATCCCATTAGAACGATGGCTACGCCATAATGGATGATCTCTTCCAGGGCCATTCGGGAGTGATCATTTCACCTGATGTCTATTTCATGTGTCAGGTCGATGTAGATGTCCTCGATCTCAGGATCATGGAGGTAACTCCGGAAATCAAAGGTGGGCCTTGCTAGGAAGTTGTGCCTCAAATTTAGCAATTCCAACTCAGCATTCATCTCTCGTGCTTTGGCAAGTGTGGTGCAGGTGTATCGGCCAACTATAAGGGGGAATGGAGTTCCTCCTTTGTTTCTTTTCATGCACTTCTCACGGTAAGTGACCAGTTTCCTTTACAACTCCAAGAGGATCAGCTTGGGCCCTGCATCCCTTGGTATCTTTTTCGGTTCACCCTCAAAATTCACTGCTATGAGATATGTGAATGTGGGTAATTGTGTGAACAATGCTCCCCATTTCTTTGTGGCAGCAATCACGCTCAGGCTAGTCCGACCGTGTCTCATATTCATCCTCAGTAAGCAGATTACCTCATATAAAAAGGAATCATTAATCTTGGAGAACTGGGAGATGCTAGCCTCGAGCTTAAGCTCTGGGTAAAATTCATATATTTTGACCTAGGGCCATACCCCATTTCGAGCTAAGCCTTCAAAATCTCATGTTGATACTGCAGCGTATACAACGTAGGAATTCATGTAGAACTTCCTAATTGTTATGACTTGTTGAAGCTGCTGGGAGATGGTGTCACAGATGATTTCACCCTAGAGAATTTTTTCATCATTTACATGCATTTATCTTCATTATTGTCCCATGCTTTCTTGCGGTCTTCTAGACTTATGGTGACATATAGACTGTGATGAGGAATGCCCAGGGTTAGTTCAAAGTGATAGGATATGAGGTCGATGATCATCTTTCCTTCCTTATCTTCGACACATCTAGTGTCCTTGTTATAGCACCGAGCCACCAACATGATGAACTCGTTTACAGCACTCACTAGAAGCCCAGTTGCGAAGTGCAATCCACTGCCCACTAGTTTGTTCATCCATGGACCACTAGTTGCCATGTTGGTCGTTGCCCAAAAGTCATCCATATCAATATGCCCCAGCTCAGAGTCTCTGATGTCAAGGTCACTCTCAGCATATGATTCAGGCATCCTGACTTTCTTATATTTATACTTCATCTCTTGTTCCGTTTGCTTTGCTTTACCTTTAGATTTTGTTGGTTTCTTACTTCACAAAGACATGTGTGAGCTCAAGGATGGTTGATGTTTCTCTGTAAGAAAGATCAAGGAGGTCCAACACATAAGAGCCGTGTCAACTGTCATGTTATTCATAATGAAAGCTTGCAGAAAGAAGAACGAGCAATTATAAGGCTTAGGGTGCAAGGCACAAGTTCACAGCATGTTGCAGAAGCCTTTTATTGTTGGGCACACTTTTAGAGATGTCAATATGTAAAAATGTGTGCCAATGTTTATAGGAGAAAAGTTACACTCAGTAGAATGGGCACGGTTTTCTGGGTGCTGACATGTAATTTTGGGTGCCAAAGGGTAAAGCGCAGAGCTTAGGTTTACAACGTGTAACATGTCATGTTGATTTTAAGGGAAATACACCTACACCTTAGAGAAAAACTACTTTTTACTGGGCGGTAAAAAATATTGTGTTGCATGGGTTTTAATTGTGCCCAGGGCGCAATCTCAGAAGATGTTGCAAAGGAAATTAATGCGCCAAGGAAAAAATGCATGGCAAGGATTTGAAGATAACAACATCCAATGTTAATGTTGTGCAGGATACACCTGCGCCCTACAAAATGTGCTAAGTGTTTTTAAACTGGGCATGGGTTAGGGTCATGTTGCAAGAAAGGACAGTGCGCTAAGCTGGGACTGTGGGATATGTAACATGGAAAGATAGTGCTCCAAGGATTTGCTGATTTTTTAAGATTTCTTTGATTTCTTCTCTCTTTTGGTTTGTTCAAATGGTAAAGAGAGGGTATCAACAAGATAATCAGTAAGAAAAAATGGCCTTGGGTTTCTTCAGAGGCAGGGAGCCTTCCAGATTTGCAGATCTAGAAGGAGAGGAAAAGGGGTTTCCCAGTTGGTTATAGATTGTTAAGTTCTTATTTTTAGATTTAATCCTTTTAACAACCCTAAAACCTAACACAACCAAAAAACAAAAACCACAACAACAAGAAGGATGGTAGAAGCCACTTACCCAGATTTGTAAAGGATGAAGGATGACGTTGGGGTCCACAAGCTCAAAAAATAGCATGCGGGGGTGACAAGGATGGCTAACAGGCGCAGAGAAAACACTTTTTCAATTTTCAAATTGTGAAAATGGTAGGTGTCAGGCACCTATATATAGAAAAATCAGAATTTATTATTTCACCAACTTTCTTTGGCGCACCTTTGGGAGTGTCGACATGAAAAAAAAGTGTTCCTTAGCGCATCCTTATAGATGTTGATGTGATGTTTTCGGCACCTTAAGTGCATATTTCATGGTGTCAACACACCATTTCCCGCACCAAATGACTTAGGAGTGGGCACATTTTTTAATGATGTTAACACAACATTTTATGTGCCTTAGGACTTTCTAAGTGGTGCACATTTTGGCATGTCAACATAACACTTTCTACGCCTTAGGTTTTATGAGTGGGTGCAAATTCCTTTATGTAGACACGAGAATTCTTTCGCCTAGGGATAAAAATGGCTAAATTCTAAAAAAACTTGATTTTCGGAAGGGTGGTTTTAGGTCATTTTGGATGATATTGGACTTCTTTCGGGGACCAAAATGGAATTTTTGGTATGATTACCTGAAAATTACCCTTGTCAATTTTGCAGGATAACAGCTGGCTCTTTCTGAGGACTATCTTTGAGTGAACTCAAGGGTAGAGAATACCAGATTTCCACGTGCCTATCCATTGGGCTTCAGAGAGTCAAAATCAAGCGTGACTAAAAAGGGAAGGAAGGGAACACACAACAAACAGGAAGTAAACACACAACAAAAACAAACTATATAAAAAAGAGAGCAAGCTCTACTTCCTAAAAATATTTAGGTGATGCCCGATATAGGGAAGCAGGAGCTTGGTTCCATCAAGTTATGAGAGATAGAAACTATTCTCTCTGTTGAGCTGTTTGATCTTGTATGGCCCTCTCTAAAGAGAGTAAAACTTCCCGTGCATACCTTTCGGTTCTCTTCGTTTGTCCCATAAAAGAATGAGATCTCCCACTTGGAAATCTCTCTACCTAGCTTTCTTGTCGAACAACCTCTTAACTTGATTCTGATGTTCACTGATCTTGTTGACCACTTTCACTAACTTTTCTTCCAGTTCTGTTAAGTGCATAATCCTCTTTTCAAGAGAATTCTGAAAAGTTTCATCTTCAATTACTCGAGCCAAGCGCAGAGTAGGAAGTTCTGCAGAGATAGGTATTTTAGCATCGATCCTATAGAACATCTGGAAAGGTGACATGCCGATAGACCTCTTTGGAGTGATACAATCCGCTCATAAAGCATCGTACAAATATTTGTGCCAGGACCACTGGTTTTCATCAACTAGCTTCCAAATGATAGTTACCAACTTCTTGTTGCTGGATTCCACCTGACCATTTCCTTGAGGATAATAATTAGAATCATTTGCCAAGGTTATTCTATATCAATAACAAAAACCAATTACTTCCCATGGAGAGAAATTAGAAGCATTATCAACAACAATTTTGTCTGGAATGCCAAATCTCACAATAATATTTTATTTGATGAAGTTGCAAACAACTTCAGAAGTGGCATGCTTGACAGGTATGGCCTCCACCCATTTCATGAAGTAATCCATTGTTGTTAGGATGTAACTATGTCCAGCAATCGATTGAGGATTGATTGCTCCAATGAAATTAATTCCCCATTTCCTGAATGGTTCATCAATAATGACGGGCCTGAGGGGAAACGTAACCATCTTTGGTTTTCCAACAAACTGTTGGCAAAGTTCACACTTTGCTACCCAGGTGGCTACATCCTGAAATAGTGTCAGCCAATAGTACCTAGCCCAAATGATTTTATGTGCTATCACAGATGAGGAGAAGTGACCACCATAGGCTGAGTCATGAAAACTTTCTGACAATTTTATCTGATGCAGCTTGTCAACACATCGTAGAAAAACAGTGTCAATTCCGTGTTTGTACAATCCATCATCCCAAATGACATATATTGCAGCTCTGAGCTTCACCATCTGCTTTTCCTTTATGGTTAGGTGAGTTGAGCATTCTCCATAGGTGAGAAAGAATGTGATGAAAAAATGCCATGCATCTTTGGTTGCAAAAAATAGAACCATGGGCAAAGAATCCGCTTTCTCCAACTCATTTTGTTCTCCATTAACATGATCAGCTTTTTCTTCAGGTACCTCTGAGTCTTTATTTTTAGCCATTAGCTGACACAGGCCCTTACCTCTTACCAACTTGGTTGGTCTTATGTCTAGATCATATTCTTGGACCTTTACGATCCAATTCCCTCGTAAGCTCCCTAACTCCTATTAAGTCAAGATAGACTTAACAGCCGTGTCAAGAACCAGCACCACCGTATGAGAATTCAAAATATAGTAGTGGAAACTTTTGACTGCTTTTACCATGGCAAAGGCATGCTTCTCCATCTATGAAATTTTTATTTCAGGTGGCTAAAGATGAGAACTCATGAAAGCAATCGGGGATTCTATATCCTTGAAGTTCTTTTGCATCAAGATAGCTGATACAGTATGCGCAGATGCATAATTGTACATGATGAAGTCTTTACTGAAGTAAAGACACACCATAATAGGTGCATGAGTGACGGAGGTTTTTATATCTTTGAATGATTTCTTGCCTTCATCACTCCATCCGAATTTTTGGGATCCTTTCATCATATTAGATATATGACAAGTCTTCTCAACAAAATCAGGAACAAAGCGTCTGAGAAAATTTATCTTTCTGAAGAAAGAGTGAACACCAGTCTTACTTGTAGGAAAAGTAAGGCTCTAAATAGCCCTAACCCTTTCAACATCTATTTTAGTTCCATCTCTGTTGACGACATGTCCAAGAAGCTTTCCTTCGGTGACCCCAAAGACTGACTTCTTGGGATTTAGTGAAATTCCATGCTCTCGGCATCTAATCAAGACTTGTTCTAAATGATCGCAGTGATCACTTCATTTCTTGGAGAACATGGTCATGTCATCTAAGTAAACTATGATGACTTTTCCCATCAGACCTTTGAATTCAAATTCCATTTCTCATTGGAAAGTGGCGTCGGATTTGATCAAACTGAATGGCATTCTGCTGTAGGCGAAGGTACCCCAAGGATTGGTGAATGTTGTTCTGAACTGATCTTCAGGCGTAACTTGAATTTGATTGTAACCTAAAAAACCATCCAGCATAGAAATCATTTATGAACTAGTTACTACGTGGAGCACTTGATCCACTATTGTCAATGGATAGTTATCCTTTAAATATGACTAGTTCAAGTTGCGAAAGTCTATGCATATGCGTATCTCACCATTCTTTTTCCACACAGGTACAATATTTGCAACCCAAGTACTGTGATGAATTGCAAAAATAATTCTCACATCCAGCATCTTCATAATTTCATCCTGGATGCTACCTGAGATTTTGGGATTGTAATGCTTTTACTTTTGACAAAAAGGCTTCACATCATCCTTGAGCGGAATGTCATGCCGAATGTCCTTTGGCTTGAAATACTTTAGATCAGCATAAGACCATGCTAACACATCCATGTACTTTTTCAGCAACTTAACGAATTTTTGTTTATTCTTAGCCGTATAACACTTCCCGATGTTCATGAAATAAGGATGTTCCACAGTACCCAGATTGACAGATTCAGTTTCTGGAGAAGAGGAAGGATCATCCTGTCACTTTTTCTTGACAAAATGGTCATGATTATCAAATAATCATTCTAAGGAAACCAAACCTTTTGGAATCTTATTTCCTTTGAGCTGTATCATTGTTTCTTTTTCAGATTCATGTGCTTGATGGGTGAGAGACTCACGACACACAAAAGTTGATCCATCGAAATGAAGTTCTTTAAAATTGTTAGCTTTCTCCAAAAATGTTATAAGTTGATTGTCATCATTAAACGCTTGCCAGCGCTGTGAAGTATCTGGCACACTTGGGCGAAAAAAAAAATTAATGTTATATGTATCTGTTTTTAACCCTGTATGAGGGAGCATGAGAGAGGCTAAGACGGCCAATGAATCGGCCATGTCATTTTGAGCTTGCACAACTGCTTTGATTGAGAAAGCATCAAACTCTTTCATGTTATCCCATACCGCATTGCGGTAGAGTCTGAGCCGGTCATTTTTTACTTGGTATATTCCTTTTACTTGATTGATAATCAACTCAGCATCACCTTGCACTCTTAGATTCTTGATTCATTTCCCTTTTGTGGCTTTCATTCCAAGCAACAAGGATTCATACTCGGTAGTATTATTCGTATTGAAGAACTGCAACTTGAAAGAAAAAGGGAAAACCTCCTCTTCAGGAGATATTAGAACAGCCCCAACACCGCATCCACATGTTACACAACTGTCATCAAACTGCAATTTCCATACTTTGTTGAGATCCTCTTTTTGGATGAGAACGTCCATTTTGTCTGAGTCAGTGAACAGGATATATTTCCCCATCCCTGATGATTCAAAAAGAATCTGAGCTTTAGGGTCATCATAATTGGTGACTAGATATTTCTTTTGTGATTTCGGTTCCAATGTCTGCATCACCCCTTTGACAGGAATTTTGGATTTTAACTAATCCCTATGAATATCGCCACCAATTTCGTTACAAAATATCCTCCCTAGCAATATCCCATAGGCTGCTGGAATATCAGCTATGAGAATAGTCATTTTTCCCATCTTCTCAAGAAATGTTGTGAATGCGAACTACGCATCTTTGATCTGACCAATCAATGGTTCTTGTTTGGTTTCCATGGAGTAGCATCTGCCAAAAGGTTTAGTAAGTGTGAGGCCCAAAGCATGGGCAACCTTTGTTGGCATGACATTGTCAGAAGCTCCAGAATCAATTGTACATGTACTTAGTTTATGACCATTGATCAAGAGAGATAGGTAGAAAGGTTTAATTTTTCCCGATGTAGAAGTCAAGGCAACGTTAACGTGAGACATAGGGGGAGTGGGAAGAATTCCTTTTGGGGGAATGGGAGGAGTGATCGCAGCCTGGATTTGGATATACTTAGTTAATCTTACAAGCTGCTCTAGGTTGGACTGAAGGTATTCAACTTCAGACATCTAGATTTTGGTCTTTTTGGCATGATCAATTATATCAAATGCGATCAAGGGTTGTGCTAACAAAGGAATGAGTCCTTTGTTTCGTGTTTGTGGAGGGGGATTACTGGTCTTCATGGTAATTGAGGAAGGCTGAATTGGAGGATAAATAGGAGGAAAAGATTTCTTTACAACAAGTTTAACAGGAGGTTGAGTAGGAACGGGATTACCTCTTTTAGCAATCGTTGGAGGAGGAGTTACCACAGCCTTTTCCTTTTGTTTTTCAACAGTAATTTTTACTTCTTTTCCTTATGAGTTAGTAAAAACTACATATGATTATCCGCTCGCATGCCCTTGGGTACCCTCTTCTTCATAAGATTCCTCATCTTCAAATTCCATGTACCCGATAGTAGAGTCACCAATCAGTTCACTCACATCTTGATCATCTTCATCTTGCGAAAAAGGTTCTTCGTAATTTGTATCATCTTCTTTGATTTCAACCAAGGAATTAACCAGAGGGGATTCAATTGCTATCCTTGGAGAAGTAGCAGGAAAACTCAGCCTTTGGGTGGTGTTGTTGGGAGAGAAATTCCTCCATGGGATATCCCATTACGGAGCAGTAGACGATGTTTTAGCCAATTACTTCTTTAATAAGAGCAAGTCATTCGCCATCTTTTGGAATGTTGAATCTAATGAGGTAGCTTGAGAAGAAGTTGAAGCTTTAGAATTTGACGGCTCTCATCTTAACTCACCGGATATAAAAAGGTTGTCTTCTATCCGAATGGCTGCAGATTGAGTAAGAACCAAGGTGGGTATTTGTTCTTGTAAAAGTAAAAAACTTACTCTCAAACTCATAGCATTCAAGAAGAAACACTTTTTATTCTCTAGTGTTGGCATCATGGCAGGTGGCACACGGTTGATCAGTGAATTGAAATGGGTGATAAAATCACGCATGGTTTCATTGGCTTCCTTATTTATGTGAGTGATTCGCGACAATAACACAAATGCGTCTTCTGAAGGCTTGTATATGTCCTCAAACGTAGTCTGTAACGTGGCCCAACTAGTGATGGATCCAGCTGGGAAATACTGAAACCATTTTAATGCAGGCCCTTGCAAGGTCTCCAGAAAGAGATGTACAAATACGTCCTCATGATTCACATCTAGAATACTACATGACATAATAAACACAGTGATATTTATGTCTGTGCTTTGATTTCCACTCCCATAAAATTTTGGGAAATTCTGGTGATTTCCACTAGGGAGGGGGTGTACTGGGTGCAGTAGTGCTAGAGGACCCATGGCATTTCCCCATGGTATAGGTAGATTTATTGCCATTTGAAAAGTGAGAAAAACAAAATGAGTGGGGAGTGTGGTTTCACTTAGCAAAAGAACACTGCAAATTGATATCGAGGCGCCTTGTGAAATTCGGCTCTTTCATGGAGGCGAGGCACTTCTTGTTGATCGATCCGTTTAGCTCAATGATGTGAACCATGTTGGAGTGATATTGAAATTGTGCTTTCGAAGTAGATCAAATACTGGATCAACTTCTCCATGAGCTCCCCTGCTACGAGTAAATTTTTCACCCTCCATCGTAGCCGTTCAGATCTGCAACAATTAAGAGTAGATTTTAAACAATCTTTTTCTTTGTACTTGCTGATTTTCTGATTTTTCTGGCAAAAATCAGCAGCATATACTTTTTTAATATTTAATTTTATCCTTTTTTAACCACCACCGTTTTCGGTTTTCTAGCAAAGATTAATAAGGATAAAAAGTGGGTCAGTTTAGAAAGCTGATTTTCAGATCTTTGACCTAAATTTTGCAAGGTTTTAAAAATAACATGAAATATCATAATCTTAGATCTATGCAAATATATAAGTTTTTGTAAAAACTCAACGAACTAAAAGTCTCTATCTGGCCCCGATCTATGAATTTGTATAAGGAAATTTTCAGTTTTGATCACGTTTGCAAAAAAAATTATTTTCAACAAAGGGTTAAGACCTGCAAACTGGTAGTGATTTTTACAGTTTTTAGTTATTTCCTTAGTTTGATCCCCAATAGAGTCACCAAAAACTGTTGGTTTGAAAATATGTCAGATTAGGTAGATCATGGGGAAGACAAGCCAATAGTGTGTAGGGCATAGCCCCTCTTTGAGACAGCAAAGCGAAACTGGTTTATTGCTAATCTATCAAGCAGGAATATGTGCAAATCTACACTATTCTTACTTCAGGGGGTTTGGGATCTCATCCCAGTAGAGGTAGTTCTAAATATGAATAGAAAGATAGGATGGAGGGAGCAGAGGAGAGTAGATCTGAAGGAAGAAAATAAATGAATTCCAAGATAGAAAGGTCATAAGGCTTATGCTTTGGGTTGGTAGTAAAAAGAGCTGGAGTTACTTGCATAAACAAATAAAGCAATAAGAATGAACATATGACTATAATAGAAATGAATCCAATAGAATAAAAACATAGATCTAACTTAAGAAAGATCTGATGCAGATAACACATATATTGAGCACAAAGTCTGAGCATATGTATTAATATTTCTTCTGTTATAAGAAAACACAAAGTATTTCTCTCTTCACTTCTCTTTTCATACAAAAGATATCCACCTAGAATACAACAAGTATCCCAGTACTTATAGAAGGAGAAGATGAAAGAAGACAAAAACAAACCAACCACTGTTTACAAAATATCTAAAAAGTCAAAAGTCGACTTTGGGAAAAAAATTTGGATGGCAACATCCCATGGTGCAACATGGATGATGTCATCATAAATGCCAACATACTTTTTAAATATTTTTACAAAAATTATCAAAGCGTACACAAGAGGAGAAACTACTCCTCATCATCTCTTTGCTTAAACGGAGTGTCTTGCTTCTGATCAGGAGAGGGGATGTGACATTGAGCTCGGTATTCCATAAACTTGCTCATCATTGACTGAAGTTGATAATGATCTGGACCTTTGAAATGTTCACCAATGACTTCACAAGTTTCTTTTTCATTCTTGACCTTGTAAGGTAACCCGACGTATTCCTCACATGCTTCGATCAAGAATCTAATGAAATTGCAGCAGGCCAAGAGGTTATTGATTGACTCTCGGTCGAAAGTGACCTTTGGTGCCAAACCTTGAGTGATTATAGATTTGAAGTGATTAAATGTATCATTTTCTTCCCTCAAGGTGAATGATTCACTGAGCATCCCTAGAGACATCTTTTTAATTGTCTGCTCCATGTTGTATCATGCATCCAGGTCTTCATCCTTTATTTTATCTATCCTCTCCATGATATATTCCATTTGATCAACCCGGTAATCCAATGCAATGAGAGCTTTGTTATGTGCCTATGGGTGATTGATGACGCCGACCTTCAATAAGCTGTTAGTTGAGTAATTATCCATTTCTTAGAATGGTTCATGTTGCAACCTGGCATTGTCCAACTCCTCAGAGATGGAACCTGCTACTGCTTGTAGCTCCTTATTTACTTGATCAATATCTTGGTAGAGTAAAGTGAATTTCTTAATCATTTCCTCACTATCTCTAAGGATTCACTCTATCCAGGAGGATACTACCACACCTTGTTCACAAATATCAGCATATTAATTTATTTTGTCTTGACTGAGAACTTCAGTAAGCTCGGCAGCAATCACAGGAGGAGCATTGCCCATTCTCTACAATGCTTGGAGAAGATGTTGGTTATGTTCCTTGAGTATTCTCTTCTCTTATTTTGCTTCTTGAAGCTTCATGCAAAGAGCATCTACTGCAGACAAGGCCTCTCCTTGTAGGCTTTCAGACGAGGTTTCCATTGTGACTTGAGTCACTGTGAAGTCTTTGGGAGACAGATCCTTCTTTTCCTTGGTGGGATCCGAGTATGCAATCTCCATAACTCTCTCCCCCAAAGTGCTCTTAGAAAAGCGATTTATTGCTTTCTGCTTCTTGGGTCCCTTCTTCAGAATGAGAGAGAATTCCATGGGTGTGATGGGAACTTTTCTCTTATGCTAGCTCAGATGGTCAAAAATCTAGATGGGTCTTATGGGAGTTGGAGTAGAGGGAATAGAGGAAGAAATGAGAGTGAAAAGGGAAGTAACTGTAGAGGCCCCAGGGAAGAACGTTGAAACACTTGGTGGTGGAATCGACAAGGAGTCCAACATGTTACTGCTTGTGCGGCCTGGAGTTACTACAGTAGGAGAAAAGGACATGGAGAAGGAAGTGATCTGCAATTGGATGGAGGGAACATTAGGCAACAGATCTGCGAGAGAGGGGAAGATGGAAGAGGTGGGAGTTAGAAGGGAGGACGGGAGAGAAGAGGACACATCCATAGGAATAGATGTTTAAAGGACAGGAGGAGGGGAAGGAGCAGAAGAAGCAATGGTGGGTACCTCAGTAGTTGTAGCTGTGATAACATCCTGAGTGGATGTATCCGTTAAACTTCGGTGGTCTCTTCTTCTTTACCTAGAGACACCAGGTCGACAACTTGCTTCTCATAAGTAGTAAGAGGGATTTCAGGAGTTTCTTCTTGTTTGCTTGGTTCTCCATCCTTATCCTTTCCATTTCCTTTCAGTGCCTAGGCTGATCTTGGAGGTGTTGTACCTGAAGGAGAAGTAGTGAAATCTACATCGAGGTAGGTGAGACCATTCTATTTGCACCAATGTTTGGTGCACTGCGACATGGGTTTAACCCTTTATTGAATGGTCTTCGGTGCTTTGGATCTGGCAACCTCTGCGAATAGCCAATCAACACCATCTATATCAACGTAAACCTAATCAATTTCTTGATCAGTCTCTTGAAATCCCTTTATAACGATGGCTACACCATAATGGATGATCTCTTCTAGGGCCATTCGTGAGTGATCCTTTCGCCTGATGTCTATTTCATGTGTCAGGTCGATGTAGATGTCCTCAATCTCAGGAACATGGATGGGATCAATTTTTTCCCTTGGGAGGTAACTCAAGAAATCAAAGGTGGGCCTTGATAGGAAGTTGTGCTTCAAATTTAGCAATTCTAGCTCAGCATACATCTCTCGTGCTTTGGCAAGTGTGGTGCAGGTGTATCGGCCAACTGTAAGGGGGAATGGAGTTCCTCCTTTCTTTCTCTTCATGCACTTCTCATGGTAAGTGATCAGTTGCCTTGACAACTCCAAGAGGATCAGCTTGGGCCCTACATACCTTGGTAGCTTTTTCGGTTCACCCTCAAAATTCACTGCTCTGAGATATGTGAATGTGGGGAATTGTGTGAACAATGATCCCCATTTCTTCGTGGCAGCAATCACGCTTGGGCTGGTCTGACTGTGTCTAATATTCAGCCTCAGTAAGTAGATTACCTCATATAAAAATGAATCATTAATCTTGGAGAACTAGGAGATGCTAGCCTCGAGCTTGAGCTCTGGGTAAAATTCATATATTTTGACCTGGGGCCATACCCCATTTCGAGCTAAGCCTGCAAAATCTCTTGTTGATACTGCAGCGTATACAACATAGGAATTCATGTAGAATTTCCCAATTGTTAGGACTTGTTGAAGCTGTTGGGAGATGGTGTCACTGATGATTTCACCCTAGCGAATTCGTTCATCATTTGCATGCATTTATCTTCATTATCGTCCCATGCTTTCTTGTGGTCTTCTAGACTTATGGCAACATATTGCCTATGATAAGGAATGCCCAGGGTTAGTTAAAAGTGACAGGCTGTGAGGTCAATGATCATCTTTCCTTCATTATCTTTGACACATCTAGTGTCCTTGTTATAGCACCGAGCCACCAACATGATGAACTCGTTGTTTACAACACTTACTGGAAGCCCAGTTGCGAAGTGCAATCTACTGCCCACGAGTTTGTTCATCCATGGATCACTAATTGTCTGGTTGGTCCTTTCCCAAAAGTCATCCATATCAATATGCCCCAGCTCAGAGTCTCTGATGTTGAGGTCACTCTCAGCGTATGAGTCAGGAATCCTAACTTTCTGATATTTGTACTTCATCTCTTGTTCCGACTACTTTGGTTTACCTTTAGACTTTTTTGGTTTCTTGCTTGATAAAGACATGTGTGAGCTCAAGGATGGTTGATGTTTCTCTGAAAGAAATATCAAGGAGGTCCAACACTTAAGAGCCATGTCAACTATCATGTTATTCATAATGAAAGATTGTAGAAAGAAGAACGAGCAATCATAATGCTTAGGGCGCAAGGCACGGGTTCACAGCATGTTGCAGAAGCCCTTTATTGTTGGGCACACTTTTAGATATGTCAACATGTAAAAATGTGTCCCAATGTTTATAGGAGAAAAGTTACGCTCAGTAGAAGGGGCACGGTTTTCTGGGTGTTGACATGTAATTTTGGGCGCCAAAGGGTAAAGCGCAGGGCTCAGGTTTACAATGTGTAACATGTCATGTTGATTTTAAGGGAAATACACCTGCACCTTAGAGAAAAACTAATTTTGATTGGGTGCTGAAAAATATTGTGTTACATGGGTTTTAAGTGTGCCCAGGGAGCAATCTCAGAAGATGTTATACAGGAAATTAATGCGCCAAGGAAAAAATGCTTGGCGCGGATTTGAAGCACACAACATCCAATGTTAATGTTGTGCAGGATACGCCTGCGCCCTATAAAATCTGCTAAGTGTTTTTAAACTGGGCATAGGTTAGGGTCATGTTGCAAGAAAGGACAATGCGCTAAGGTGGGATTGTGGGAGATGCAACATGGAAAGACAGTGCACCAAGGATTTGCTAATTTTATGAGATTTCTTTGATTTCTTCTCTCTTTTGGTTTGTTCAAATGGTAAAGAGAGGGTCTCAACTAGATAATAAGCAGGGAAAAATGGCCTTAGGTTTCTTCATACGCAGGTAGCCTTCAAGATTTGCAAATCTGGAAGGAGAGGAAAAGGGGTTTCCCAGTTGGTTATAGATTGTTAAGTTCTTCTTTTTAGATTTAATCCTTTTAACAACCCTAAAACCTAACACAACCAAAAAACAAAAACCACAACAACAAGAAGGATGGTAGAAGCCACTTACCCAGATTTGTAAAGGACAAAGGATGACGTTGGGGTCCACAAGCTTTAAAAACAGCATGCGGGGGTGACAAGGATGGCTGACAGGCGCAGAGAAAACACTTTTTGAATTTTCAAATTGTTAAAATGGCAGGTGTTGGGCACCTATATATAGAAAAATCAGCATTTATTATTTCACCAACTTTCTTTAGCGCACCTTTGGGAGTGTCGACATGACAAAAAGTGTGCCTTAGCATAGCCATATACATGTCAAAATTATGTTTTCAGCACCTTAAGTGCATATTTCATGGTGTTAACACACCATTTCTCGTGCCAAAGGACTTAGGAGTGGGCACTTTTTTAAGGATGTTAACACAACATTTTCTACACCTTAGGACTTTCTAAGTGGTGCACATTTTGGCATGTCAACATAACACTTTTTGCGCCTTAGGTTTTATGAGTGGGCGCAAATTCCTTTATGTTGACACGAGAATTCTTGCGCCCAGGGAAGAAGCTAAAAATGGCTAAATTCTATAAAAACTTGATTTTCGGAAGGGTGGTTTTAGGCCATTTTGGATGATATTGGACTTCTTTCCGGAACCAAAATGGAATTTTTGGTATGGTTACCTTAAATTGCCCTTGTCAATTTTTCAGGATAATAGTTGGCTCTTTCTGGGGACTATCTTTGAGTGAAACTCAAGGGTAGAGAATACCAGATTTCCACGTGCCTATCCATTGGGCTTCAGAGAGTCAAAATCAAGGGTGACCAAAAAGGGAAGGAAGGGAACACACAACAAATAGGAAGTAAACACACGACAAAAACAAATTGTATAAAGAAAAGAGAAGCTCTACTTCCTGAAAATCTTTAGGTGATGCCCGCTATAGGGAAGCGGGAGCTTGGTTCCATCAAGTTATGAGAGATAGAAACTATTCTTTCCGTTGAGCTGTTTGATCTTGTATGGCCCTCTCCAAAGAGAGTCAAACTTACCACGCATACCTTTCGGTTCTCTTTGTTTGTCCCATAGAAGAACGAGATCTCCCACTTGGAAATCTCTCTACCTAGCTTTCTTGTCGAACAGCCTCTTAACTTGATTCTGATGTTTAGTGATCTTTTCGACCACTCTCACTCACTTTTCTTCCAGTTGTGTTAGGTGCATAATCCTCTTTTCAATAGAATTTTGAAAAGTTTCATCTTCAATTACTCGAGCCAAGCGCAGAGTAGGAAGTTCTGCATAGATAGGGATTTCAGCATCGATCCCATATAACACCTAGAAAGGACACATGCCAAGATAACTCTTTAGAGTGATATGATCCGCCAATAAAGCATCATACAAAGATTTGTGCCAGGACCACTGGTTTTCATCAACTAGCTTCCAGATGATAGTTAGCAGCTTCTTGTTGCTGGATTCCACCTGACCATTTCCTTAAGGATAATAATTAGAATCATGAGCCAAGGTTATTCTGTATCCATAACAAAAACCAATTACTTCTCGTGGATAGAAGTTGGAAGCATTATCAACAACGATTTTGTGCGGAATGCCAAATCTCACAATAATATTTTCTTTGATGAAGTTACAAACAACTTCAGAAGTGGCATGCTTGACAGGTATGGCCTCCACCCATTTCGTGAAGTAATCCATTGTTGTTAGGATGTAACTATGTCTAGCACTCGATTGAGGATTGATTGCTACAATGAAATCAATTCCCCATTTCCTGAATGGTTCATCAATAATGACGGGCTTGAGGGGAAATGTAACCATCTTTGGTTTGCCAACGAACTGTTGGAAAAGTTCACACTTTGCTACCCAGGTGGCTACATCATGAAATAGTGTCAGCCAATAGTACCTGGCCCAAATGATTTTATGTGTTGTCATGGATGAGGAGAAATGACCACCTTAGGCTGAGTCATGAAAACTTTCTGACAATTTTATCTGATGCAGCTTGTCAACACATCGTAGAAAAATGGCGTCAATTCCACGTTTGTACAATCCATCATCCCAAATGACATATCTTGCGGCTCTGAGAATCACCGTCTACTTTTCCTTTGTGGTTATGTGAGTTGAGCATTCTCCATAGGTGAGAAAGAACGCGATGTCAGAATACCATTCGTCGTTGGTTACAACAAATAGAACCATGGGCAAAGAAGTTACTTTCTCCAACTCATTTTGTTCTCCATCAACGTGATTAGGTTTTTCTTCAGGTACCTCTGAGTCTTTATTTTTAGCCATTAGCTGACACAGGCCCTTACCTCTTACCAACTTGGTTGGTCTTATGTCTAGATCATATTCTTGGACCTTTGCGATCCAATTCCGTCGTAAGCTCCCTAACTCCTGTTAAGTCAAGATAGACTTAACAGCCATGTCAAGAACCAGCACCACCGTACGAGAATTCAAAATATAGTAGTGGAAACTTTTGACTGCTTTTACCATGGCAAAGGCATGCTTCTCCGTCTATGAAATTTTCAGTTCATGTGGCTTAAGAGGATAACTCATGAAATCAAACGGGGATTCATCCTCGAAGTTCTTTTGCATCAAGATAGCTGATATAGTATGCGCAGACACATAACTGTACATGATGAAGTCTTTGCTAAAGTCAAGACACACCAGAACATGTGCATGAGCAATGGAGGTTTTTATATCTTTGAATGATGTCTTGCCTTCCTCACTCCATCGGAATGTTTGGGATCCTTTCATCATATTAGATATATGACAAGTCTTCTCAACAAAATCAGGAACAATGAGTCTAAGAAAATTTATCTTTCCGAAGAAAGAGTGAACAACAGTCTTACTTGTAGGAAAAGTAAGGCTCTGAATAGCCCTGACTCTTTTGACATTTATTTCAGTTCCATCTCTACTGACGACATGTCCAAGAAGCTTTCCTTTGGTGACCCCAAAGACTGACTTCTTGGGATTTAGTGAAATTCCATGCTCTTGGCATCTGATCAATACTTGTTCCAAATGATCGCAATGATCACTTCATTTCTTGGAGAACACGGTCAGGTCATCTAAGTAAACTAAGATGACTTTTCCCATCAGACCTTTGAATTCAAATTCCATTGCTCATTGGAAAGTTGCGTAGGAGTTGATCAAATCGAATGACATTCTGTTGTAGACGAAGGTACCCCAAGGAGTGGTGAATGTTGTTCTGAACGGATCTTCAGGCATAACTTGAATTTGATTGTAACTTGAAAAACCGTCCAGCATAGAAATCATTTCTGAACTGGTTACTACCCCTACCACTTGATCCACTATTGGCAATGGATAGTTATCCTTTAAAGATGACTAGTTCAAGTTGTGAAAGTCTATGAATAAGCCTATCTCGCCATTCTTCTTTTGCACAGGTACAATATTTGCAACCCAGGTACTGTGATGAATTGCAAAAATAATTCTTGCATCCAGCATCTTCATAATTTCAGCCTAGATGGTACCTGAGATTTTGGGATTGTAATGCTTTTGCTTTTGACAAAAAGCCTTGACATCATCCTTGAGTGGAATGTCGTGCCGAATGTCCTTTGGCTTGAAAGACTTTAGATCAGCATAAGACCATGCTAACACATCCATGTACTTTTTTAGCAACTTAACAAACTTTTGTTTTTCCTTGGGCGTACAACACTTCCCGATGTTCACGAAATGAGGATGTTCCGTAGTACCCAGATTGACAAATTCAGTTTCTGGAGAAGAGGAAGGATCATCCTGTCACTTTTTCTTGACAAAACGGTCATGATTATCAAATAATCATTCTAAGGAAACCAAACCTTTCATAATCTTATTTCCTTTGATCTGTATCACTATTTCTTTTTCAGATTCATGTGCTTGACCGATGAGAGACTCACAACATGCAGAAGTTGATCTATCGAAATGAAGTTATTTTAAATTGTCAGCTTTCTCCAAAAAGGTGATAAGTTTATTGTCATCATTAAACGCTTGCCAGTGCTGTGAATTATCTAGCACACTTGGGTGAAAAACCACATCAATGGTATATGTATCTATTTTTAACCCTGGATGAGGGAGCATGAGAGAAGCTAATATGGCCAATGAATCAGCCATGTCATTTTGAGCTTGCACAACTTCTTATATTAAGAAAGCGTCAAACTCTTTGATGTTATCCCATACCGCATTGCAGTAGAGTCTGAGCCGGTCTTTTTTTACTTGGTATACTCCTTTTACTTGATTGATAATCAACTCAGCATCACCTTGTACTCTTAGATTCTTGATTCCTTTCTCTTTGGCAGCTTGCATTCCAAGAAAAAAGGATTCATACTAAGTCATTTTATTCGTATTGAAGAACTGCAACTTGAAATAAAAAGGGAAAACCTCCTCTTCATGAGATATTAGAACAGCCCCAGCACCGCATCCACTTGTTGCACAATTGTCATCAAACTATAATTTCCATACTTTGTTTAGATCCTCTTTTTGGATGAGAACGTCCATTTTATCTAAGTCTGTGGACAGGAAGTAGTTCCCCATCCCTGATGATTTGAAAAGAATCTGAGCTTTGGGGTCATCAGAATTGGTGACTAGATATTTCTTTTGTGATTCTGGTTCCAATGTCTGCATCACCCCTTTGACAGGAATTCTAGCTTTTAACTAATCCATATGAATTTCACCACCAATTTATTTACAAAATCTCCTCCCTAGCAATATCCCATAGGCTACTGGAATATCAGCTACGAGAATAGTCATTTTTCCCATTTTCTCAAGAAATGTTGTGAATGCGAACTGCGCATCTTTGATCTGACCAATCAATGGTACTTGTTTGGTTTCCATGGAGTAGCATCTGCCAAAAGGTTTACTAAGTGTGAGGCCCAAAGCATGGGCAACCTTTGCTTGCATGACATTGTCAGAAGCTCCAGAATCAATTATACAGGTACTTAGTTTATGACCATTGATCAAGAGAGATAGGTAGAAAGGTTTAATTTTCCCCGATGCAGAAGTTGAGGCAACGTTAACGTGAGACATAGGGGGAGTGGGAAGAATTCCTTTTGGTGGAATGGGAGGAGTGATGGCAGCCTGGCTTTGGATATACTTAGTTAATCTTACAAGCTGCTCTAGGTTGGACTGAAGGTATTCAACTTCAGACATCTAGATTTTGGTCTTTTTGGCATGATCAATTATATCAAATGTGATCAAGGGTTGTGCTAATGAAGGAATGAGTCCTTTGTTTCATGTTTGTGGAGGGGGATTACTGGTCTTCATGGGAATTTAGGAAGGCTAAATTGGAGGAGAAACAGGAGGAAAATATTTCTTTACAACAAGTTTAAAAGGAGGTTGAGTAGGAACGGGATGACCTCTTTTAGCAATCGTTGGAGGAGGAGTTACCACAGCCTTTTCTTTTTGTTTTTCAACAGTAATTTTTTCTTCTTTTCCTTACGAGTGAGTAAAAACTACATATGATTGTCCGCTCACATACCCTTGGGTACCCTCTTCTTCATCAGATTCCTCATCTTCAAATTCCATGTACCCAATAGTATAGTCACCAGTCGGTTCACTGACATCTTGATCATCTTCGTCTTGTGAAAAAGGTTCTTCATAATTTGTATCATCTTCTTTGATTTCAACCAAGGCATTAACCAGAGGGTCTTCAATTACTATCCTTGGAGAAGCAGCAGGAAAACTCAGCCTTTGCGGGCATTGTTGGGAGTGAAGTTCCTCTGTGGGATATCCCATTACGGAGCAGTAGACGATGTTTGAGCCAATTGATTCTTTAATAAGAGCAAGTCATTCTCCATCTTTTGGAATGTTGAATCTAATGAGGTAGCTTGAGAAGAAGTTGAAGCTTTAGAATTTGACGGCTCTCATCTTAACTCACCGGATATAAGAAGGTTGTCTTCTATCCAAATGGCCGCAGATTGAGTAAGAACCAAGGTGGGTATTTTTTCTTGTAAAAGTAAAAAACTTACTCTCGAACTCATAGCGTTCAAGAAGAAAAACTTTTGATTCTCTAGTGTTGGCATCATGGAAGGAGGCACACGGTTGATCAGTGAATTGAAACGGGTGATAAAATCACGCATGGTTTCATCGGCTTCCCTCTTCATGTGAGTGATTCATGATAATAATGTGAATGCGTCTTCTGAAGGCTTGTATCTGCCCTCAAATGCAGTCAGTAACGTGGCCCAACTGGTGATGGATCCAGATGGTAAATGCTGAAACCATTTTAATGTAGGACCTTGCAAGGTCTCCATAAAGAGATGTATAGATACGTCCCCATGATTCCCTTCTAGAATACTACATGACATAATAAACACAATGATATGCATGTCTATGCTTTGATTTCCACTCCCATCAAATTTTGGGAAAATCTTGTGATTTCCACTAGGGAGGGGGTGTACTGGGTGTTGTAGTGCTAGAGGACCCATGGCATTTCCCCATGGTACAGGTAGATTTATTGCCATTTGAAAAGTGAGAAAAATAAAATGAGCAAGGAGTGTGGTTTCACTTAGCAAAAGAACATTGCAAATTGATGTTGAGGTGCCTTGTGAAATCCGGCTCTTTCATGGAGGCGAGGCACTTCTTGTTGATCGATCCATTGAGCTCAGTGATGTGAATCATGCTAGAGTGATATTGAAATTTTGCCTCGAAGTAGATCAAAGATTGGATCAACTTCTCCACGAGCTCCCCTACTATGAGTAAATTGTTCACCCTCCAGCGTAGCCGTTCAAATCTGCAACAATTAAGAGCATATTTTAAACAATCTTTTTCTTTGTACTTGCTGATTTTCTGATTTTTCTAGCAAAAATAAGCAGCATATACTTTTTTAATATTTAATTTTATCCTTTTTTAACAACCACCGTTTGTGGTTTTCTGGCAAAGATTAATAAGGAGAAAAAGTGGGTCAGTTTAGAAAGCTGATTTTCAGATCTTTGACCTGAATTTTACAAGGTTTTGAAAATAAAGTGAAATATCAGAATCTTAGATCTATGGAAATATACAAGTTTTTATAAAAACTCAAGGAACTAAAAGTCTCTATCTAGCCCCGATCTATGGATTTGTGTAAGGAAATTTTTAGTTTCGATCACGTTTGCAAAAAAAATTATTTTCAACAAAGGGTTAAGACCTGCAAAATGGTAATGATTTTTACTATTTTTAGTTATTTCCTTAGTTCGATCCCAATTAGGGTCGCAAAAAATTGTTGGTTTAAAAATCTATCAGATTAGGCAGATCATGGGGAAAATAGGCCAATAGTGTGCAGGGCATAGCACCTCTTTGAGACAGCAAAGCGAAACTGGTTTATTGCTAATCTATCAAGCAGGAATATGTGCAAATCTACACTATTCTTACTTCAGGGGGTTTGGGATCTCATCCCAGTAGAGGTAGTTCCAAATATGAATAGAAAGATAGGATGGAGGGAGCAGAGGAGAGTAGATCTGAAGGAAGAAAATAAATGAATTCCAAGATAGAAAGGTCAGAAGGCTTATGCTTTGGGTTGGTAGTAAAAAGAGCTGAAGTTACTTGCATAAACAAATAAAGCAATAAGGATGAACATATGACTATAATAGAAATGAATCCAACAGAATAAAAACATAGATCTAACTTAAGAAATATCTGATGCGGATAACACATATATTGAGCACAAAGTCTGAGCATATGTATTAATATTTCTTCTGTTATAAGAAAACACAAAGTTTTTCTCTCTTCACTTCTCTTTTCATACAAAATATATCCACCTAGAATACAAGTATCCCAGTACTTATAGAAGGAGAAGATGAAAGAAGACAAAAAAAACCAACCGCTATTTACAAAATATCTAAAAATTCAAAAGTTGACTTTGGGCAATTTTTTGGATGGCAACATCCCATGGTGCAACATGGATGATGTCATCATAAATGCCAACATACTTTTTAAATATTTTTACAAAAATTATCAAAGCGTACACAAGAGGAGAAACTACTCCTCGTCATCTATTTGCTTAAATGGAGTGTCTTGCTTCTGATCAGGAGAGGGGATGTGACACTGAGCTCGGTATTCCATAAAATTTCTGATCATTGACTGAAGTTGATTATGTTTTGTACCTTTGAAATGGTCGTCAATGACTTCGCAAGTTTATTTTTCATTATTGATCTTTTCAAGTAACCCGGTGTATTCCTCACATGCTTCGATCAAGAATCCGATGAAATCATGACAGGCCATGAGGTTATTGATTGACTCTCGGTCGAAAGTGACCTCTGGTGCCAAACCTTGAGTGAGTTTAGCTTTGAAGTGATGAAATGTATCATTTTCTTCCCTCAAGGTGAACAATTCACTAAGCATCCCTAGAGACATCTTTTTAACTGTCTGCTCCATGTTGTATCATGCATCCAGGGCTTCATCCTTAATTTTATCTATCCTCTCCATGATATATTCCATTTGATCGACCTGTTAATCCAATGCAACGAGAGCTTTGTTATGTGCCCGCGGGTGATCGATGACGCTGACCTTCAATAGGTCGTCAGCTGAGTAATTAGCCATTTCTTGGATTGTTTCATGTTGTAACCTGGCGTTGTCCAACTCCTTGGAGAGGGAACCTACTACTCCTTGTAGCTCCTTATTTACTTGATCAATATCCTGGTAGAGCACTATGAATTTCTTAATCATTTCCTCACTATCTCTGAGGATTCACTCTATCCAAGAGGATACTACCACGCCTTGTTCACAAATCTTAGCATATTAATTTATTTTTTCCTGACTGAGAACTTCAATAGGCTCGGTGGCAGTCACAGGAGGAGCATTGCCCATTCTCTGCAATGCTTGGAGAAGATGTTTGTTATGTTCCTTGAGTATTCTCTTCTCCTCTTTTGCTTCTTGAAGCTTCTTGCAAAGAGCATCTACTACAGATAAGGCCTCTCCTTGTAGGCTTTCAGACGAGGTTCCCATTGTGACTTGAGTCACTATGAAGTCTGTGGGAGATAGAGCCTTCTTTTCCTTAGTGGGATCCGCGTATGCAATCTCCATGACTCTCTCCCCCGAAGTGCTCTTAGAAAAGTGAGTTATTGCTTTTTGCTTCTTGGGTCCTTTCTTCGGAATGATGGAGAAGTCCATGGGTGGGATGGGAACCTTTATCTTATGCTGGCTTAGATGGTCATAAATCTAGCTGGGACTTATGGGAGTGGTAGTAGAGTGAATAGAGGAAGAAATGGGAGTGAAAGGGGAAGCAACTGTAGAGGCCCCAAGGAAGAACGTTGAAACACTTGGTGGTGGAATCGACAAGGATTCCAACGCGCTACTACTAGTGGGGCCTGGAGTTACTACATGGGGAGAAAATGACATGTAGATGGAAGGGATTTGTATTTGGAAGGAGGGAACATCAGGCAACAGATCTGTGAGAGAGGAGAAGATGGAAGAGGTGGGAGATGGAAGGGAGGAAGGGAGAGAAGAAGACACATCCATAGGAATAGATGCTTCAATGACAGAAGTAGGGGAAGGAGCGGAAGAAGGAATGGCAGGTACCTCAGTACTTTTAGTTGTTATAACATCCTGAGTGGATGTATCCATTAAAACTTCGGTGGTCTCTTCTTCTTTACCTGGAGACACCAAGTCGACCACTTTCTTCTTAGAAGTAGTAGGAGGGCCTTTATGAGTTTCTTCCTATTTGCTTTTTTCTCCCTCCTTGTCCTTTTCGTTTCCTTTCGACACCTGGACCGATCTTGGAGGTGTTGTACCTGAAGGAGAAGTAGTGAAATCTACTTCAAGGTAGCTGAGGCCATTCTATTTGCACCAATTTTTGGTGCGCTGCAACATGGGTTCAACCCTTTCTTGAATGGTCTTCGGTGCTTTGGATCTGTCGACCTCTATGAACAGCCAATCATCCCCATCTGTGTCAAGGTAAACCTGATCAATTTCTTGATTAGTCTCTTGGAATCCCTTTAGAATGATGGTTATGCCATAATGGATGATCTCTTCGAGGGATATCCGGCAGTGATCCTTTCGCCTGATGTCTATATAATGTGTCAGGTCGATGTAGATGTCCTAGATCTCAGGAACATGGATGAGATCAATTTTTTCCCTCTGGAGGCAACTCCTGCAATAGAAGGTGAGCTTTGCTAGGAAGTTGTGCTTCAAATTTCACAATTACAGCTCAACATACATCTCCCGTGCTTTGGCAAGTGTGGTGTAGGTGTATTGGCCAACTGTAAGGGGGAATGGAGTTCCTCCTTTCTTTCTCTTCATGCACTTTTCATGGTAAGTTATCAGTGTCCTTGACAACTCCAAGAGGATCAGCTTGGGCCCTACATACCTTGGTAGCTTTTTCGGTTCACCCTCAAAATTCACTATTCTAAGATATGTGAATGTGGGGAATTGTGTGAACAATGCTCCCCATTTCTTCATGGCA
This sequence comes from Taxus chinensis, assembly GCA_019776745.2. Classification (NCBI taxonomy): domain Eukaryota; kingdom Viridiplantae; phylum Streptophyta; class Pinopsida; order Cupressales; family Taxaceae; genus Taxus; species Taxus chinensis. The sequence continues at coordinate 452,360,554 of CM034146.1, read as the reverse complement.
ATAATCACGCTCAGGCTGGTCCGACCATGTCTCATATTCGGCCTTAGTAAGCGGATTACCTCATATAAAAAGGCATCATTAATCTTAGAGAACTGGGAGATGCTAGCCTCGAGCTTGAGCTCTGGGTAAAATTCATATATTTTGACATGGGGCCATACCCCATTTTGAGCTAACCCTGCGAAATCTCTTGCTGATATTGCAGCGTATACAACGTAGGAATTCATGTAGAACTTCCCAGTTGTTAGGACTTGTTGAAGTTGCTTGGAGATGGTGTCACTGATGATTTCAACCCAACTAAAACATTGATCAAGCGTATTCTTGCTCATGGTCTCTAGGTACCTTAGCATCCATTTGTGGAAATAATGGTCATCAGGAAGCCCAAATACTCTGTTCAGGAAGGTGATTGTATCACTCAATTCCTCATTGAAGGTTCTCTATAAGAAAGGTCAAGGAGGTCTAACACATAAGAGCCATGTCAACTGTCATGTTATTCATAATGAAATCTTGCAGAAAGAAGAATGAGCAATTATAAGGCTTAGGGCGCAAGGCACAGGTTCACAAAATGTTGCAAAAGCCTTTTATTGTTGGGCACACTTTTAGAGATATCAACATGTAAAAAGGTGCACCAATGTTTATAGGAGAAAATTTTCACTCAGTAGAAGGGGCGCGGTTTTCTTGGTGTTGACATGCAATTTTGGGCTCCAAAGGGTTAAGCGCAAGGATCAAGTTTACAACGTGTAACATGTCATGTTGATGTTAAGGGAAATGCACCTGTGCCTTAGAGAAAAACTACTTTGACTGGGCGCTGAAAAAGATTATGTTGCATGGGTTTTAAGTGCCCCCAAGGTGCAATCTCAAAAGATGTTGCAAAGGAAATTAATGCGCCAAGGAAAAAATGCTTAGCACAGATTTGAAGCACACAACATCCAATGTTGATGTTGTGTAGGATGCGTCTGCTCCCTACAAAAGTTGCTAAGTGTTTTTAAACTGGGCACGGGTTAGGGTCATGTTACAAGAAAGGACAGTACGCCAAGGTGGGACTGTGGGAGATGCTACATGGAAAGACAATGCGCCAAGGATTTGCTGATTTTTTGAGATTTCTTTGATTTCTTCTCTCTTTTGGTCTATTCAAATGGTAAAGAGAGGGTCTCAACAAGATAATAAGTAGGGAAAAATGGCCTTGGGTTTCTTAGAGGTAGGGGGCCTTCCAGATTTGGAGATCTGGAAGGAGAGGAAAATGGGTTTCCCAATTGGTTATAGATTGTTAAGTTCTTCTTTTTAGATTTAATCATTTTAACAACCCTAAAACCTAACACAACTAAAAAACAAAAACCACAACAACAAAAAAGAATGTAGAAGCCAATTACCAGGATTTATAAAGGATGAAGGATGATGTTGGGGTCCACAAGCTCAAAAAATGGCACGCGGGGGTGACAAGGATGGCTGACAGGAACAGAGAAAACACTTTTTCAATTTTCAAATCATGAAAAGAGTAGGTGTCAGGCACCTATATATAGAAAAATCAGCATTTATTATTTCACCAACTTTCTTTAGCGCACCTTTGGGAGTGTCGACACGAAAAAAAGTGTGCCTTAGCGCAGCCTTATAGATGTTGACATGATGTTTTCGGCACCGTAAGTGCATATTTCATGGTGTCAACACACCATTTCCCACGCCAAAGGACTTAGGAGTGGGCACATTTTTAATGATGTTAACACAACATTTTCTATGCCTTAGGACTTTTTAAGTGGCGCACATTTTGGCATGTCAACATAGCACTTTCTGCGCCTTAGGTTTTATGAGTGGGCACAAATTCCTTGATGTTGACACGAGAATTCTTGCACCAAGGGAAGAAGCTGAAAATGGCTATGTTCTAAAAAAAACTTGATTTTCGGAAGGGTGGTTTTAGGCCATTTTGGTTGCTATCAGACTTCTTTCAGGGACCAAAATGGAATTTTTGGTATGGTTACCTAAAAATTGCCCTTGTCAATTTTACAGGATAACACATCTCAAAGTCAAAGAACAGCTAGAGAAATCTCAAGCCAAGTACAAAGCTTGGCACGATCGATATAGGAGGGAACATAAGCTTCATGTTGGAGATAAAGTTTGGCTTTTCTTAAGCAAGGAGAGACTAAAAGGTCAAGCACGAAAGCTTAAACCACTATGATATGGACCCTTCACCATATTGGAGTAGGTTGGAGAAAATGCTTTTTGACTTGATTTTCCATCATTTATGAGGATGTACTCGGTAGTAAACTGTGAGAAATTTCACCTATATGAGTCATCCATGTTAGATGAAGATGAAGAACTACATTTGCTACCTTCCATTGAGGATTGTGTCTTAGACTCACGAGGTGAGTTTGAGTAGGATGTAGTGTTACAGCAGAAGGTCAAAGAGACTAGGAGAAGTCTGCAAGAGTCTTTACAAATTGGACTGAAAGGAAAGACACCAAGGTAGGCCCGGTGGTACTTGAAGGAGCAAGTGAGGGAATTATTTCCTGATCTACTCCCCCACTAAGCTTTTGTGGGAGCAAAATCCTCCTAAGCAAGGGATGTGTGATCCATAGGGATCCAAAATAACTCTACTTCATCAAAATTAATCAGCATAAAGAAATAAAATTAATAAATGGAGGTTCTATCTTTTAAGTAACATGACCGCCGCCTAGCCAGGGTAGCAGTCCCAGGACCGCTGGTCTACATAGGATGGTGGTCCTGGCCATTATGGACAGAAAATAAAATCTGTAACAAACAACCTTTGAATTTGAAAGGATGTTTTTTTCTCTTCTCCTCCCTGACCTTTCCCATTCTCCAGTGCACGGGAGGACATAAGAAAGGCTATAAATACATGTTGTAGAGGAGAAACAAAGATCATCAAAGCATGAAAGTAAGTGAGCAAGAAATTCTTAGTGTTGGAATTGTATAGAGCAAGCAAGTAATTGAGAGGAAGTGTAGGGATATTATCTACTTCTCTTTAATACTTATTGTAATTTATCTACTTGTTGATTTGAATTGGCCAATAAAAGTGGGAAGAAAGAGCAATTTCCCTTCCCAACTGGTTTTTCCTCCTTTGGGGGGTTTTCTAGGATAAAATTATTGGTGTTTTGTGAGCTTATATTCTTCCCTTTCTTGCAATTATTGATTCTAATCATAAACATTATTCATTCACTAGCTATCTTTTTTATTTTCTAATAGAAAGTAAACAGCAGCAATTAAATTGTGATTTTGTGAATAATTCCAAAGTTGAAGAATTTACAGATCAGATTATCTACACTATCTTTTTCGTTGTTGATTTCCCAGTCTCCTACAAATGCCTACTTGGTAGGCCATGGCTTCATGTCATGCAATTTTTTGCTTCTATCTTACATAATTGTGTTAAATTCTTGCATGAAAGCATTGAGTACAGCATATTTTGTGACCACAATCCATTCCAATATTATGAAAAGGCTCCTAATACCGGTCTTCTTATTCCATGCATAGATATTACAGACGAGCCCTAATATATTAAAGAACCACCTCACTTACAACCACTTAATGGTGCCAATTTTTATAGATAAAGTTTCTCTTATGCCACATGTTACTACTACTACTATGATTCCTTATCATGGGCCTGTCTTATCTATGGACATCGATCTTTCACCTACACCTTTGCATATACAACCTACATTAGCATGCCCATCATTCACTTGCACACTCTTCATGAATGACTCATATTGGGAACACATCCCATTTGATCCTACATGCAATGACATCATATTTACACATGATGGTTTGGCTCACCTAGGTTTTTATTTGGAGGATCTCTATCTTTTACCGCATGTTCCTAATCTTAATTATGTCTATATTCACATTAGTACTACTTATGGATTACATGTATTTCATCTCATGGTCTATCTATCATGCACTCCTCGCTCTTCTCCACTCACATTAGGGAAATTGTGGCTTTATTCCATTGGGGCACTCTTGATCTTGATCATACAAACATATCTTTCCCCATGCCATTTGGTTGTGTCTTCATTTGTAATAGTTCTTTTCTTGGCTATTCATGAAATCTCACTTATTGGTGCACAGTTGTCCACTTCCTCCATTCACTAATGAGGAATATGCCATGGGTGTGTAAAACTTGCGCCTCAATGGTTCATTACATGATAACCAGACACTATCGCTTATCAAGTCACCAATGCTTATCCATATGAATTTGACCCTGAAGCTGATGATCTCCTAGATGACATTACATGGTCATTCATTCATCTTCCACACTTAGGGGGCATAGCATTCCACCCCCCCTCTCTCATCATCATATCATCATAGGCACATTTCGTATCCTTTCATTATTATTCATTCACATCCTTGCATAATAATATATCACACCCTTGGCATTCACCCATACCTCATCCTACCATCATCCCATCTTACATAGTCATACATATTTTATAGCGTCATTATTACCTGATGACACACTCTTTTTCTTTGTTTCATACTTGATTATTGATGGCTTACTACACATGAACCCCACACATTACACTATTATGAATACTATACTAGTCTTCCTTGCATATGAGTCTAGCATTACTAGTATGTTTACATACATTACATACCACTATATACATTACACCTTATACATTTTACACATCTTGCATTGCATTCTACATATCATGTCTTTACACATTTTATTCATCATATGTTTGTATATCATCATGTATCTTACATACTCTTCTACGTGCTACACTCACTACCCGATGACACACTTTAGTTCCTCGATCCATACTCGAATGTCGAGGGTTTACAAGTCAAATGGACCTTAAATTTATCATGAGTTCATCATTTGACCTTTCATCATGCAATATTTTCAGGATAGTGACACATGATATAGTCTAACTCATCACTTATTCATCTTGTAGTGGTATACACTTTAGGCTATATCACCACTCTCTATTATTCATCTAGTAGTGATATATGCTTTAGGGCTAAATCATCACTTATACATTCATTTTTTCATGATATAAACTTAGGCTACAAGGTTCACACACATCTATTCTATATGTTGCATGTCATCATCACAACACATATACACATTCATCATAATGCACTAGACACAACACACACTATTTGACCATTTACCAATGATGCAGTCTCATTTATGGTTCATTCTTCACTGCTGAGGGGGAAAACAAAATGAACCTCCCTACATACATTTCCATTCACTTGGGGGGTACGCGGATCCTATCATTCCATCTTGTATTCTATTCCATCCATCCACAACATAATGCATATTATGGTTGCTTTTAGTATTGCTTACTTTTTCTTGTTCCTAGTCATGTTATTACGCATGCTAGTTAGATTACTTGTATGCCATTTATCTATATCATCCACACGTGCGTGTTCACGTCTTTTTCTATTTGTGATTGTTGATACAAGTCTTTTACACTCAGCATGGATGTTTTCCTTCTACCCTTCCTACACTAATCATTGGGGGCATCCACATTCATATCTCACATGTGTTATTGTTTCATTTTGTACTTAGAACTTTACAGTACTTGCTTATATACACTTTTGACCTACTATTTATCTTTCTAACATGTTAATGGATGCTTCATGTGTAGCATTTTTTATAAAGGGATATTTTCTTCCATGCTTGTTTGTTACATTGTTTATTATTGTTTGTTTTTGTATGCATGTCTTTCCCTTTGTTTGGTGTGCACACTTCTTTGTTGTTTGCGCCCATGATGGCCTTGCATGTCTTGAGACATTGTGAGTGATGTCCCATGTTTTTAGCCTACTTTTTGTGGCTTACTTTGTCTTCTTGCATGTTTACATTACTATATTGTTTGGTATCTCATACATGTTTTCCATAAGCATGCTTTTTGGTACTAACACTTATCTTTGGCTAGACTTCTTATTTGTATGTTCCTTGGTTTCTACTAAGAACTTTCGAGAGTTATAATGTACATGCAGTTGGTCCTCTTTTCAGGTCGAATTCTCCTATCAGTGACATTGCATTCACCCCCAAAGAGGGGGGCATAATTTGGGCTTTTACATACTAACATAGTGGATTTACACCCGTTCAGTTCAGTGCACTTTCCACCCTTAGAATAGTGGGTTACATATAGCAAGTGGGTTCAGACCAGCATACAAACCCTATACATATCAGCTTTTATAGGACATGGTTTTCCTTAGCATTCTGGGAAGCAGTTAAAGGTTGGAGGATAGAGTGGAATTCCTCCCTATAATTCTTCAGCTAGTGGTGTCAGATTGCCCAAAAAACTAGAACATACAGAGATCTCTACACACACATTCAAGGAAGCAGTTAAAGATTAGAGGATACAACAAAATTCATCCCCACTCTTTTACATCCTATGGCATCAGATCGCCCAAAAAACCTCGGTAGTACAAGATATCCTTCTACACTCTCTTTCTCGGCATGTATTAGGTGCACATGTTCCATTTACATATTTTACATTTACATGCTTTCATATATATTGCATTTTTACACATACATACATACATATTTGACTACTTGATTTTTTTCTCCTTACAAGTCTGGTCATATGATAAAAAAATAGTCAAATGGGGACAACAACAACAACAACATCACTAACAACATTTTGTGGCAACACACACCATACTAACCATGTAGGTACATCACACACATCACTAGATACACGCACGTTTCCACCCTAGTTTCACTCTCATCACTTTTTTGTGTTTTTTCATCTTTAGTTTCTGTGCTCCATCATCTTTTTGTCATTCCACGCTTTATCTAGTCCTTCAGTACATTTTCTACTACAATTTTCATGGACATCAGGTACGCATCTCTATCTAATTTATGTTACCGATATTTTTGCTCACAAATATAAAGTGGGGGAAAATGTAGTCATAAAATCATGCACTTTAAACATTATTTAGTCTTGATATCACACTACTATTTATAGGGTTTTTGAGTGAAGAAAGTACTAATTAACCCCCTTCCTTTGATCATTTTTATTTACTTTCTATCATGATTCCCAACCTTCACCACACATATGCCCAGTATTTTTTTAACACTTTCCATTATTTTAGCCTCAACTGGTATGCCCATGCTAGTACTGGGGTGCCCATGGGTGCCCTAGTCCCACCAGTGGCACCCCGATCCCTTTTAAACTTTCCCACCACTTTTTGGGCACTTTCTAACCATTTCAAATTCTTATAATTTTGGTGGTCGGCCATCTTGGGGTTAACTATGAAATTAGATCAAGAGAACCCTATAAATATAAAGTAATGAGACCATAATGAGGGACCAAGCACTAGTCACTACTATTATCCACCTAGATTTGCATCCATCCAGATATCATTTGCACCCATTAGCTCCATCACAAAGGACAAGGCTAGTTCATCTGCATCACACAAGCATAGGGGGGAATTATATTCTATTTCATGCACCATTCTATAACATTCTAAATTTAGTTATTACTCACTAATTCACAAAGTGTGACTAACACAAGAGAACCTAGGGCACATGATGCACACACACACACCAGAAATAAATTTGGGTCATAAATGTAGTGCAGCACTCAGTTAGTAAGCCCACTATTGTGGAAGCTGAGGTCAGTCTGACCCATTCATTTACATTCTTAATTTTTTAGGATTTTGATACTTCTTATGGTTTCTTGCAAGTCTTTCTATCATCTTGGATTATCTGTGACACCTAGAGTGGTACAACGAATCTGATGCGACACATAGAAAGGGTTTCAAACCATCTGTTGAACCTGTGAAACTTAATTCTAGACCTTTTTCATAGACCAAGGTGCCCATTTTGTAGACCATAGCACCCGCAAGCACCCTAGCCCTTCCCTAGGATTTCCAGTCCACCCAAATATCTCTAATCTAACATTTTTAGGACCTTTGTATAGTCGTTCATTCTTCCTAATTCTCTATTCACTTCTACGACACAGTCTAGTGAGATCCTCTAATCAACTAAGTCACTTCCATACTCCTCTTGCATATCAGGTTTTATACTTTTATTAGATTAGTTTCTTGGGTCATTTTCCATACTTATTTACTACATTTATTTATTGTATTTTTATAACATTCTAGATTATATTAACTACAAATCATCCCCATTTTTATTTAATCATATTTGTTTGGAATAGGAGTGAGAAAAAAGATTGATTAACTCTATTTATGGGGGGGAAGATAATTGGTTAATAACACCCCTCCAGTGGGTGACGAAATCTTTGATAGATTCATCCTCAAATTGTTTTATGGCATAAAGGTCAATGATGGTGACTTTATGAGTGATGTTGATCAAAAAGTGTTCTAAGAAAAATTTTGCAAGTTGTGCGAATGAGAAGAGTGAGTATTGTAGAATACTATTGTACCAATCTAATGTGGGCTCAGCTGAGGACATGGGGAATGTTCTCAGCATGAGGTCTTGTTCATGTGCGATAAGATAATAAGCATGATGGAAGGCCTGAATGTGTTTTTTAGAGTATTTTTTGATATAGTATTTAAGGGGCTTAGGGAGTTCCCATGTGGATGATATGATTTTTATGTTACTCAAGGATGGAGGTTCATTACAATTTTTTTTGTAAGGTAATGCGTTCTTGGGAACCATAGAGGTAGGTTTGAGGCTAGAGATCTTATTCATTAATGCATGTCAGGGATCATTTTGTGATGCTGGTTGCTAGGGATTAAATGATGAAGAGCTTGGTTGATTATATGGATGTCAGTTCAGTTGTTGATATGGTTGATATGGTTGATGGATACTTCTCCAAAGTGGAGTACTTATGGGAATGTTTTATGGTGGTTATGAGACTAGGGGTTGTGAGGGTTGGATGTACTGATACTGGATAGGCATGGAAGTGTTCAAAAAAGGCTATGATGGTAGGGGTATATGTTGAAAGGGGATAGAAGTGTGGATAAGGGAATGAGATTATTGGGGTGTGTATTAAGAATGGATTTAAGTGTTAATAAATGGATGGGATTGTTGAGGTATGTATTGAGAGGAGATTTACGAGATTTGAGATACCTCAACAATGTTGGGATGGACATGATAACATTCTGAATGGATGACTTAGGTTGTTGAGAAAGATTAGGTTGGGATAAACTAAGTGGGATGACTATCAAACTCATAGGAGGTGTAACAACCTCTTTTAATACTTCAATTCAATGGAATATATATATATATATATATATATATATATATATATCAGATCACAATTTTTCTTTGTTCTAAATTAACTTAATTTATAACTAACATCATCTTAGTCAATCCATCCTATAGCAGTTAACCTTATGCAGTTGTATGAGTCGGACTAAAATTGATCCCTCATATCCATTTCATTAAAATATGTATACTAAGTATATCATGGTTTCCTTTTTCATTCAAGGACATACAAGTGTTACAGTCTAAAGTGTATACCTGAGCATCTGTTACTGATTACCCATCTTATATCCTACAGCTTTAGGTCTGGGTGAAATTAGGATAGAGTAATCATAATCTTGCGTTACTTTGGCCAAAGTTTTAAGTCGTGTTTTCCATGCGTAATTCCATGACATAAAAATTGTCATTTGGAATTCATCTTTCACCCTAAAACTTGAAATTCATTATTTGGATTAGGACTAGATAGTGAAGTGTTAACCATTTACAAGTCAACACAAGGTACCAATTTGGGTCAGCCTGCATTGGTAAGTGCCACTATGTCGACTTATGATGACTAAGGGAGAGTAAGCATCTTCACAATAATTTGCATCATTATGAATCCATTCCCTTTCCCATAGTCATCATAAGATGAAATCATGTACATACAATCTGCATTCGTACCTATAATATTGCTTATATCTTAGAGCATTACGATTGTCACAATTAGAGGAGCTTGACGGGATAACTTGACATAGCAATTATACCGCAGTCGCTAAAAAATGACCTATGTCATGAAATAGGTACTACGTAACAGCAGCCATAATGAATTGGCTCGCCGAGTTCCTCTAATTAAAACGTCATATATTATTGATCTGAGGTAATTTAAGTAAATTGTGACAAGTCAATTACCAAGTTTCAACGATGCCCTCCTTTCGATTGAATTATCACCTATTGATCTAAACGAGGGATTCACGAATATTAATTTCATGTTTAGATTTATTCCATATGATCATTATATCTACTAGTTGCAAATTTAAATCAACCTACTATATTAATTCCTTAGATCATCATTAATCCATTTTCACTAATAAGTATTAGGTCCAAAATAGTACTTAATAAGATCAATTCCAATTATCAAACAACAAAACATTTAAGTCAATCATATGCAATTTCAATTAGCCATATATTATTTAATATATGTATTGTATTTAATTAATAAATACATAAGTATATACATAATCCACTAGAACCATAAAAAATGATTACATTCTTGTATCATTATTTAAATACATTATATTTGTTCACTTAATAATAATAATATTAATCCTTATCATTTTCTAATCATATAATCACTTAAGATAAAGAAACCTTTCAACAAATTTTCTGATGTAAATCAATACTTAATTAAACAAAGAATACATCTTAATCATTTCTTTTCCAAAATAAATATAAACAGAATAGGCTAATTTAGCTTCTTAATCAATTTAATAGTACAACGGTATTTCACTTAATTATAATTTCACTAATCGGTACATTGCAACATTTAATCAATCAAATTGAACAAATAAATTCTTTCAACTTCACTCGCCTTGCAGACTTAAAATACTCCATCTGCAAAATTTTAGCAACAGTCAGTTCGAAAGAACTGACATGATAAGACATATTTCCCATTTATAGTTTATGTCATTTAGTATTTGTACAAATGAAATGTCGCAGTAAATAGAAATTAAGAAAATTATCTAACAAATAAATTTATCACAATCAAAATATGTAGTCGCATTATTCTATCCAATAACTTAGGGGATGAGTCATGGAGACGTAAAAAATGATATAAAAACAAAATCATTTTAAACAATCTTACTTTATTAGCATAGCAGTAGAAATTCTAATAATAACTATCCACTCTATATACCCTTCAAACTGTAATTATATTTATGTTATTATTTGGTACTTCGTATTGATATTGGTTGATATATTCTACTAAGGGAATCCTTGTTTTCCCTAAACTAAAACCGTACTAGTCATCAAAAGGTACGTAACTATCATCAACACAAATCTTCACCATGTCATGGTCAGAATAGGGAAGACTATCTATTCACTAATTTCGAGTGTTTTTCCTTGAATTTATTCCATCAAATATACAGACTATCTATTAAAGTTCATAGCAAATAACAAGTACACAAATAATCATGAGTATGGGTATATGTTCAACAACTTTAAGGTAAATTACTATTCACCTTAAATCGACCATGATCTGAAGGCCATTCAACATTATACTATATCGAACACCCAGCTATCAAGCAAATAACCCACCACTAGTAAGAATGTCTAGTTCAATTATTCCAAATCCATCAAAGAATACCAATCATCAATCGTTGACCATCACAAAAATGTTGTCAAAATAATAATAAAATATCGATAACTTTACAGCAGAGGTAACCAAGTTTGGCAATAATATGGTAAATCCCATTAACCTTAAAATTTACAAAAGTGTCAGGCCCATAAAATTTCCATCTCAAACGAAACCCAAACACACTTTCCACAAGATACCAACAAAACCCATCTAGGAATAGTTGTTAAGGGAAGGGTCTCGAATAGTTAAGTGTTAAAATTTGAGAGCCCAATCAAAGTAATACTATACAATGACTTACAAAAGTGACTTTATGTCACTTAAAAATCAACCCATTCTACAAACAATTGTATACTATATCTGTTAATTGTTTATACTAAACAGAGATGGTCTCAAGAACGGTAATCCCCAGAATACCCACACTTGAATCTAAGGATTCAATTTAAACATATATGTATATATATCATTTGACACAAAAAGTTTGTAGGTATTTATTTTATAAACAAATACAAGCCTCAGATATATCAAATATGCATCAAAAGATCTGTAAAAGGAAAACCGTAGAGAATCTAAGGTTATTGGTATCACTATAACATTATCCATAAGAACTAAGTAACCAAATATGAATTCTTCTATTAAAAAAATAGCACAAGCGGCAATCATTCTATTCAAACCCGTGTACAAATTTAATGAAATTGAAAATGATAATAACCAGTATGGTGTAATTCCTAGAAACCCATTTCCATAAAATCAAACGAAAGCAACAGCAAATATTTCGTTTATTCAAATTTTAAACAAAGTAATCCATCAAGAGGGGAATAAAGCTCATCATTCCTAAAAATGATAGTTCACTTATCATCCTTCTTTCTCTAAGCTTTCCATCATAACACAGTCTAAAAATCAATTCCACAGCCAAGCAGAAACCTCTTAACTCGTCCATCTTATTTATTGAACCACGACAATTAATGTTTCCACAATATTCTTAACTCGCAATTATAAAATACATGAATCAATTCAAACAAACAACCCAACAGCGTGAAAATAGGAAACCCTCGAGCATGCAAAGCTCAACAGTACCTCCCCCAAAATAACCAAAACAACAATGACAAAAGCATCTTGACCCCTTCCTAAAACCCAATTTCCCCGAGGTCGTGGGGGCTATTTCCATATATTCAATGTATACAGGTGGCGTGTACCATTCCCTTTGTATTTTTGCCACCAACTTCCACATTCAAAAATTAGCAGTGCCACTAAATTATACTAACATGTGTATTCTAACACTTAGCCATCAATTTAGCCAAGGACTCCAACTTAACCAGTTCCTTTTATTTAGTTGGTGGTGGTCACTAAATGACCTTCCATTAATATTGCCAGTTTTACCGAGTACTAAAAGGAGTAGTCACCAATGTGCCCCCTTTATCATAAGTTTTTGAATGGGTTCAAATACATTCAACCCTCTTATTTGTATAAGCTTAGGTCCCCCATAACATTCGTGTTTTGTATTAGGTTAGGGTCCCTTTAGTATTATGCCATGCCCAATAAACATAAATTTCTAAAAAATAATTCGAATAACCTTAATTCTTATCTTAGGCCCTTAAATCATTATGTCTAATCTTTGTAAAGCTATAATCAATGGTGGTCACATTAAACTTATTTTGCATCATATTCTCATTCTTAGTTCATGCACCTTATAATAATGCCATTATTATTTATCTCATGCATTAGGATCATATTTCCCAAGCACAAGAAGTCCAATCTTATTAGATTGTATCATCCAAACCCAAGGTAAACAATAGCAGTAACATGATCATGATCAACATACCTCAATATATGAAGTTCAATAACATACTTATTCACACTCATCTATTAAATCTGGTATAGCAACATATTTCCAACCCTTAAACAAGTAGGATTTAGAATCAATGAACTTGTTAGGCTTAATCTAACAATGAGAAAGCAAAGTATATGAACACAATCCCAGTAAAAATGATTCATAAACATGTTCACCCATTAGAGCACAAATCTCATTATATAAAGCATGGTACAACATTATACGTACATTTAGACCAAGAACCGTAACCCAACCAGAATGTAGGCCTATTGCAGAAGTATGTTATAATTCTAACTTCCTTATCACAACAAAGTAACAAAATAGCATGGGTGTTACAGGAGGTGTTTTGATAGAGGAGGAGACTAAAGGACTAAAGGTAGATGCGAGATATGTTGGTGTTATTTTGTGAGGAGGACCCAGATGAGAGATATGGTGAAGATAAAGGTTGGTTATTGATCGCATCTTGTGAAGAAACAACATTGAGATCAAAAGTGATTATGGGGGCCGAATATGTGGGATTCGGTGTTTCTGACCCACTAACAGTGGAATAGGGGTGGATTTGTTGGATGACCGACTCATGGTTAAGATCAACAAGTTGAGAAAAGTCATAAGTGACATTAGTAATAAGAGGTCATTGTTCAGGTGTAAATTTTTGAAGAATGACACCCCGAACAGCTAAGTAAGAATTAACGGTGATGCGGTTTGAATCCAAAATATCAGCGAAAACTAGATCTCCACTGTTGAATAAACGAGGACTAGGTGGATTGGGGATCTCTAACATGGCAGATTGACTGCTAGAAGAGTGTGGGGGTTCTTTATTATCTGCTGAGGGTGATCGACGTTGGTTCATGATACATGGAATGTTGTCAAGGTGATATTGGAAGTTTTCTAGGGATTGTTGTAAACATTCAGCAATATTGTCAGAGTTTTATTAACGGGAGTGTTGTCTAGTCGAGACCATAAAAACAAACAATCACTAAAAAAGAAAAATAATCTTTATGGTTGGTTATAATCAAATAGACAAGTCACATAAGAGAATTTTGATTATCTTGATTAATTTAGAGAAAGGTAAAATGTGCAAGATGATGTAAGAGGTACTAAGAAATGACATTCTATGGCTTGTTTTAGGTGATATTAAATGATGGAGTCCTCAATATACCTAAAGGTACGTGAGGCCTGAATCCATGTTGGTGTCAGTATGAGGTGTGGTATAAGGGCCTACCCCCTCACTTCATGGTCCCACAATGATAAGGGTGTCGGGTGCTTAGTCGATATACCACCCACCAGCTTATTTATACTTGACTAGAACATTGAGCTCTATTTATCCTCTTGGTGATGAAATCCAAGTAGGTTCACCTAGGTAGGAGCGTTTAAATGCAAGTTATATTTGTCGTGGTTTGGTTGTATCTGGAGGGAGTTAAGTGAATGCATTTTATTGACCCCTAATTAAACTATTGCGATCAAGCAGATATGAAAGTTCATTTTATATCCAAAAATAAATGTTAATTCGATGGGGACAATCAAGTAAATGTAATGTTGGAAATAAAATGAAGGAAAAAGAAAGCGTACCAGTGATTGATTTTTATTTTTTATTTTTTATTTTTTAAGTTTATTTTGAATGTAGAAGAAAAATATCCAAAGCAAAAAACCTGTAATGTTGGATGAAAACAACAAACAGAGGACAAAAAACTAATGGAAGGCAACCTAACTGAGTAATCAAGAAAAATCCATAGAGATCATTGGAAATTGAGGAAATCATGGGTGATTATCCATAATTCCTGGTGATTTATTGTAATCATTGGCAATTACATAGCAGAGGCCAAAAATGAATGGAAAATTTGTTAAATGAAAAAGAGAGGGAACTAAGGTCCCATTGGCCTTGCCAGAAATGTATTAGGTAGTTTTTGATAAATGTTATTAAGTGTTGAAAGTACCTAAAACTCAAAAATAGAAGGGTTTAACGATACATATGCCAACAATTACAATATTGGGATGATGAAGAGTGAAAAATGAACGAGCACTCCTCCTTTTTCCTATTGAAGATACCTGCAAGCAAATATATCTAAATGAGAGAGATTAGATAAATAGAATGACAAGTTGCTCAGAAAAGGTTGATCCCAAGAATCCAAAGGTACTTCCTCGAAGCATGTCAACTTGGATTGATACAACTAAGTTGTGTTGATAAAGATAGTAAAATAGATAATGAAAATATAGAATATGCAAGATAAGGAAGCTAGAACTCAAGATGAAAGGGAAGATCTTGTTCTACTTTGTATGTGGCCCAAGCTAGAGTGATGATGATTTCAAGATCTCCAAATTAATCATACCAATAATCTTCAGTCACTTTTCATATTATGTCAAGGATGTCAAACTATTCCTCAATATCCTCAAGGGTTGGTGTAAATTTGATGACGTACAAGGTGAGCTCATGGAGGATGTCAAATTATTCCCACACAAATGGTTTTTGAACGATTAGAAGATCATAAATGATTGTGATTGGATAGGACTGACTTGGAACAATCATCTACAACATAAACATGCTTGCAAATAGAAAAATTAAGTCCAGATATATAAATAACAAAAGATAAAATGCAATTATATGATAAAATAGACTAAATTGACAACAATCACGGGCAATTGAAGGAATCATGGGTGATTCCTGTAAGGAAGTTGATTATTTGATAAAACGTTAAACTGATTGAAAACAAATACTAAGATAAAAAAAATTGATATTTCTGATGTATAAAATAGAAAGGAAATAAAAATAGGGGATAGATCTTACCGTTGATATGAAAAATCATGTAAAGTTCTCACAGAGACTGGTTGATTTTGTGATGATAAATGCTGACTTCCTAACAATGTGAAGAGGATCTTGAAGACATTGAGATGCTCAAAGTGATGTGTAATGGCCTCCTGGAGTGACAAAGTCTCATTGCAGTACATGGATATTGTTGGAATGATAGAGTTTTACTCGCAAGTTTGAAGATTGAAGATTGAAGATCCCTAAAATAGGAGTTTGATCTCCTATTTATAATCATAGGTGATTTGTTAGAATCGTTGGCGATCCGAGAAATTTGGAGGAACCCATTTAGAAGTGGTTTCAACCACTTCTAAAATGGATGATTCAGGTATGGGGATGAGGGTAAATGGTTAGGGGAGAGGTTAGGCATGGTTGGGAGGTGAAATGTTTACCATAAAAAGGGGTAAGATGGGTTAGAAGTGGCTAGGTGGTTTTTAGGGAGGTTAGGGTAAGTTTTGATAAGTAAATATGATTTACATGGAGTGAAAAATAATTTTACAAGGTGAGTGAGGTGACTTGAATAATGATTAGAGTGATAGGTTTAATAGATTAATGTGTGTATACAGGGTGTAAGCGGGTGACACAAATATGGTGTCTACAGGAGTCCTTGATATACCTGAAGGTACATGAGGCCCGAATCTATGATGGTTACCAGTACGTGGCATGATATAGGGGCCTACCCCAACCCTTCACAATCCCGCAATGATAAGGGTGTCAAGTGCTTGGCCAATATACCGATAACCAAAAAAAAATTTATACTCAGCCAGAACACCAAGTTGGTTTCCTTATTGGGTGATGAAATCCCAATAATTCCACTTGGGAGGAAGATGTTTAAGATGAATAAATTGTAAGGAAAATATTATAGTGCTCTCATTATTAATAAGTGCACATATTGCAATATTATTAATATGAGTTACATTGTAACTCATTATTAATAATATAGGTTTGTTGTATTGTTTCAACAATATAATTTTGTTATACCCGTAATGATATTAACTGGTTGTTTGGTTGTGTGACTTCCTAGTTTGTAGGAGGTCGGTTTTCTATTTCCATGGCTATTTATTAGCCTTAGTATTGATTGTAATGTATGTCGAATACAATATCATTGATCTATAAATGCAGAGCTTTATTTTGTTTTCATTTGGTTTCAGAGCATTATGGATCCTTGAGAGTGTAGGGGAAGCTTTATTGTCATTTGCAGTGTTGGTTAACAATCCCCTGTACAACATTTGTGCCCATCTACCATCGATTCTCCATCCAACATCCATTCATGGATTTTTTTGCAGTCCATTATGTAATCCTCCTGAGTAGCTCAATGTCGACCCCTTCATTTTAAATTTGATCTGTTATATTGTGTTTGATTCTTTAGACCTTGCATTGAATTGGGTTGGGCAAATAAGGATAAAACGTGTAGAGTGATGATCACGTAGCTGGAGGCTAATCTTTTTAAAAATTTGGTGATTAGATACACGTTTTACTAATCACTTCCATCTTCATTGTTGGGCGCATAAAGGATTGCAGCGAATATAGTTCCAAATCAGACCCTGCGTAATCGAGTCATCAACATGCATTGATTCCATGGCTAGGTAATGCTACATGTGGTATTTATGCATACGCAGACCTGTGGTATTTTTAGTGAAGGAGAATACAAGTGGCAGGAGGAAATTCACCTTCAACGCATAGAAAATGTGTGGATTCAGAATTGAAATTGCTATGTCGTCCTGAGGTTAGATTTTTAAGTATTTCTTGCAAGTCACATTTATTTTGACACCTGAAGTCAATAAAGGAAGACGTCTATACACTCTTATATGTATTTGCTTCAGTTTTATGTGTATTTAATTCAGCTTCCATGTCTTTACTAGTATAAATATTTTATTATTGTTTGGTTCAAGTTTCCCGATTTTGTGGAGTTTCAAAATGGAAAAGATAAATTTAATTGAAAGATTTGATGGTAAATACTTCCACACGTGGCAAGTACAAACCCAATTACAATTAATTGACAAAGACTTATGGGACATTGTCGATGGAAAAAATAAAAAACCGAATGATGCAGATGAAGCAGCGAAATGGGAAAGTAAGGATCGGAAAGCAATAGCAATTATCAACCTTGGTCTATCTGATGCATATTTGCATCATATTGATCTAACCAAGTCATCTAATAACATTTTGGTGACATTAAACAGGTTATTTGGATCTCAAGCAGGTAGTCTAGCAATGACGCTGAAGCAAAAAAAAAATTGGGCTAAAGATGGGAGAAAACAACAATATGGTTCAACATATCAGTAAGTTTCTATCCATTTTAAATCAATTAGCAGGAAAAAAAGCAGAGGTAGATGGAGAAGATGCTAAAGCAATCTTACTAAATAGTTTGCCAAAATAATATTCAAGTATTTTTTTACTCTCAGTAAGATCAATCCTAGTTTGGAAATTTCAATTTCCTCTTTGCTTGATGAGGAAGAAAAAATCAAAAGGTCTATACCAGAAGAAGAAACTGTCATGGTTGCAAACAATAAATCATCATTGGTAAAAAAAAAATTGTATCGTCAAAGAAAAATATTTTGTGTCATTACTGTAAACAACCGGGACATGGTTTTGTGAATTGTAAGAAAAGAGCTCAAGATCTCTTAGATGAGAAGTTGGAACAAAAGGCTTTAGCTGCTAAAGAAGATTGGGATGATTATTCTAATCCTGCAAGTGACAATGAACCTATTAATTATTCAAGTGATGAAGATTATTTGTTTTGAGCATCTATCCTCTTATTGGAGGATGGAGGCAACGGACGTAGGAGGAAAATCAGCGTCCTCAAGTTCGTCACTACCTCAGAGGCCACAAACTGCTTTAGTGACATCTTTGTGTCTTGTGTGATGAATAAGAACAAATGAGCATCCTTGTTTCTGTGTGCAGTGCTTGTGTGTCCCCCATGATGATAATGATTTGTACCATTGATACTATTACATGAAGTGTTCTTGATCAAACTGATTTGATGGTTGATGTGAATTGGTTGAACGGTCCCAATTCATGTATTCATCTAATAGGTTGAACGGTCCCTAGATGATGTAGTTCCCACAGTCAGTGTTGAGGATCGAGACCATGTGCAGGCTACGGAGCGGCATGCTGATTGGTTGAAGATGGTGTTTTCCCCATGTTCGCACTAAGGGGGGGAATGTAAGGAAAATATTATAGTGCTCTCATTATTAATAAGTGCATATATTGTAATATTATTCATATGAGTTACATTGTAACTCATTATTAATAATATAGGTTTGTTATATTGTTTCAATAATATAATTTTGTTATACCCGTAATGATATTAATGGGTTGTTTGGTTGTGTGACTTCCTGGTTTGTAGGAGGTCGGTTTTCTATTTCCATGGCTATTTATTAGCCTTAGTATTGATTGTAATGTATGCTGAATACAATATCATTGATCTATAAACACATAGCTTTATTTTGTTTTCATAAATTGTGTAATTGGTTTGGTTGTGTGTGGAAAGAAAGATGTGAATACAAAGTGTTCAACCACCTAATTAAACTAGATTTTCATGAAAAAATTACAAATTAAATATTAAGCCCAAAACAAAGTGTTTGTTGGATGAAGACAAACAAGCAATAATGCAAAACTTTAAAAGGAAAAGATGAAAAATGGAAAATAATAAGAAGAATACATGGAATTTCACTTTTTCTAATTTATTTTTTTTAGCTTATTTTTTGGATTCAGAAGTAGTAAACTTAGATAAGAGAGCCTATAGGGTTAAGTGAAAATAGAAAACATAGCAGAAAACTGATAAAAATGGGAAATGTCTAAATAATCAAAAACACTTCACAGGAATCATCGGTGATTTAGATAAATCACTGGCAATTACAAAGTAGAGAACTAAATAAATGAAAATTTAAAGAAAACAAAGGGAACAGGTTCCATCGGACAGGCCAAAATGTAATAGTGTAGTCTTAATTCAATTTTAACTTAATGCAATAAAGACCATTATACCTCATTTATGACAGGGTTTAAGGAAACCTATAAAGGATGCTTAATGAGATGATCCTTGTTCTACGTACGGGCACTCCAAAATCCAACGAGGGTCCATATCCTGGAAATCAAATACTCTAAATAAAAATATATTAGATAGATAAATGGTGAAATGCCTGGTAAAGGCCAATCCTACGAGTTAGTGGACTTCCTTGCATGGGTGTCATCTCACGTATCACTTAAGATTTGATAAACAAGTTGATATAAAAACATGCAATATTCTAAATGTTTTATTACAATATAATGATATGATGGGAATAAGAAGTTAATTATTAAGATCAATTATTAAGAGGAAAGGGAGGAATTTCTTGGCTTGTGTAGAAGGCATCCAAAGTAGGTGCAACAACTATGTTGACTGCTTCCAAATGAACATTTCCTTCTTCTTCAACAATGTCAACTTCTTCCCTAATGATTTCCAATTGGTCTACTATGTCATCAAGGTTCAGTGTGAACGTGATCACATAGATGTTGATATCATGCGCAATGTTGTATTCTTCCTAATGGAACTGATTTTGGATAATTGGTAGATCATAAACTGCAATTATGGGATGATAAATTCCAAGAAAACACATCTTGATCATATGTTTAAATGTACATGAAAAATGGGAAAAAAATCCAAATGAATATTGATGGTCCTATGGATAGAATGTTGCTACTCCAATTGTCACAAGGTGTTTTTTTGTATGTCGTTTGGTTGTGGCTTCAAACTATGGAGGAACATATCTTTTCTACAATGAATTTCACTTGCCAAACCATAGGGGTCAAATTGTGTATATAGGGTTACTAGAGATTAAGGATAATCGTAAGAGATTCGACAAATTTTGTATAGCCTTCATGGAAGATGTTTTAACCATCTCCAAATGGGGTTGATTTAGGATCATCCTTGTGAGATAAGTTAGGGGACATGGCTTCAAGGATAGGGAAGTTCAACAAGTTAGCTATTCTAGGATTTTGGGATAGGGTAGAGGTAAATAAGCGGTTAGGGAAGATTTTACAGGGATAAACTTAGGAATGACAGGGGATAGAAGATGATAAGGGATTTTAAAACTTAGGATAGTGATTAAATATTAAATTAAATTATAGAGAAGTATAGGCCACCAAATGGTACGACACCAAGGAGTGTCGTAAACGGGTGTCTACACTAGCATGATGTATTCTTCCTTAAGCTTTATGTTATTAACCTTTAAATTCTCCACATCCTGCTCAACCTTCCTGGCTTTAACACTTAAGCCCTTAGTGTTAGCTGAATACAACCCGCCTACTCAGAGATGCATAGTATCATATGGAGATCTTAAAAGGAGAGAATCAGATTCCACTTTTTTCTTGCCCTTAGAAGCTTTACCATCGCCAAAACCAGTAGCCATATTGTCCAAAATAGAAGCTACTTCTTCACTCGCCATAACCTCCTAGGTCACCTCCTTGGTGTTACTCAACTCACCCTACATCATATTGAGCTTCTCTTGTAAGGTGATATGGTCATCTTGGTCCTCTTCCTCAAGACCTTTTTGTTTTTTATTTTTAACAAGACGAGTACAATGGAACAAACATATTTCCACAAGGAAACTGACCTTTGTTAAATTCATTATGAATATGAAATACATGTATAAGAAAAATGCACTACTATAATTAAGGAGGTTGTTGCAACCACTAACCTCCTATTCTAATGTTAGCAAGTTGTTTAAACCAACTCACGTAACAACTTAATACAATAAATATTAATAAACTAACAAATATTAACATGATTTAATAATCACTCACAAATTATAATGGAGCCCTAATAGATATTCCTAACATTCCCCCCTTAGTGCGAACATAGGAGAAAAACAATTGCACTTCTTCTACAGATTGTCGCTCATGCATGCTCATGATCTTGGCTCTCTAATGGTTTTGAAAAAGGTTGACCAACAACCTCAGTAAGAGCCCTTGCTCATCCGGTATGAACCCATGCTCATCAAATACGGACCCTTTTCCAACAAAAAGGAACCCATGTTCCAAGTATGAACTCATGTTCATCCTCTTCAAGTATCATGATGTTGATTTTTCCTTGTGCTTTCATCTTTCCACTATATTTTCACATCTGAAAAGTACATGGGAATCTGCTCACTTTATTACAACAGGAACATACAATAAACTGAATAATAATAGGTACTTTGGAACTGAAAAAACACAATAAAACAAAATGCCAAAACCTCATTTTGCGGCCCTATCGCTTGCGACTGGCGAGAGGACATTACTTTTCCTCCATCCTCATGTTACTCCATCCTCCAGAAAATGTTGATGCTAACTCAGGAAATATGATCATGTCGCTCAACTATTTCCACATTGTGATTATTCATTTCTTCCCTACCGCAATGTGAAACACTTTATTTTTCGAATGTTGGGTAACACTAAAAATGCGTCCATGAGGCAAAAAAAAAAAAAAAAATTATTTTATTTTGTAATATTTTGACTCGAATGACTCATGAGTTTCATGATGACACTTTGACTTAGACAAAACGACTCTACATTGAAATAGACTTGACACGGACAATTGAATTTTGACACTTGACAATGCATTTTTTTATTGACCGTGGAACAAAGAAGAAACAATATAATGACATAAAATGACACTTTATTGGAGGACACGATAATTGTCATAAATGATTCATGACTCTTGTACATGTGAATGACATACATATACCATATTTGTGTCGACTTTAACATTACAAACATAATCCACTATTTTAAATAATTTAAGGAATGACCTTAAATATGAATTGAATACTTATAAAGTATATTACTCTTATTACAAATCTAAATACATAAACCTATATAAAAAAACAAACTTTAAAATATAGCTTTTATCACCTAAATGACTCAAAACGTCCGATGGAGAAAACACGTCTATTCCTTCTTTCTCAATCTTCATCCGAAGGGACAAAACCTCAAAACCAGCCAAGATCCAAGGAGATGTGATTATACACAACACATGTATGAATACCATCTCGAGCCATATGGGCCACATCCATTCTTGAAGAACAATATTATAAATCCTTATGAGTCCATCTAGATCTAGAATCTGGTGAATGATTTGACACAACATATCAAATATTTCAATTACACATGTCATCTGGGAAGGATTAGCCGTGATCATATGTAGAAGGTGCTCCAGCCCACCAAATTTTTTGAAAATGTCTAACCCAATATAGAAATTGATCTAAATGCATATCTGGCGCGAACTAAAACTATTGACAGTTAAATGTCTTCAGATATTTCTCCTTTTAATATTCACGAACCTTGCATTATTCCGACCTGCGATTTTCAAAAATATCCACTGAGAAGTTAAGTGGATGCGAGTCTGCGGAGGTTGATGCAGATTAAATACAAGTCACAATGAATTAATCGATATCATACTGAGATATCAATGAAGTCGTACGTGAAAGGATCAGATGCACAGATCGATGAATGGAAGAGACTATGGTTAGAAAACAAGTACAAAAGCTACAAAGGTAATCTAGAGAGATTTATAAAAATATGAGTTCCATGCCATGGGGACAAAGCTCACTACAACTACGCCTCGCAAATTCTTAGAACCCCAAAGTGGAACAAACTGATTTACAAAGGGAAAATGATCTTCGTTAAATTCATTATGAATATGAAATACATATATAAGAAAAATGCACTACTATAATTAAGGAGGTAACTGCAACCACTAACCTCCTATTCTAATGTTAGCAAGTTGTTTAAACCAACTCGCGTAATAACTTAATACAATAAATATTAATAAACTAACAAATATCAATGTGATTTAATAATCACTCACAAATTATAATGGAGCACTACTAGATATTCCTAACACCGAGGTAGGTCCTTCTTCCCATTTTTGAAGAGCAAAAGGATGAGGAGTTGATGGAGATGGGCATCCAATTTCCCATTATGAAATTCTTTCACCAAGGCCTTGAGGGACATCATCAAGTAAAATAGAATATTGGAAAACTTATTATGTCAGGTATGGTTTAGGAGAGACAAATGGTGAGTATGAATCTTCTGTAATTTTCCGTCCAAAGTGGCATACCACATAATTTATAGGTAGACCTCAAGCTAGGAAAGGGGAAGGGTGGTATGGAGAAGCTCTTCCTCCAACTCGTGAATGCGCTCACTAGGCTTGAAAAAGTGTCAGATTTCCTTATTTTTGTGGTGCTTTCCCTTGAATATTTTGTTTCCTTCCATAGATAATCTAGACACTGCCACAATGGTAGCTTCATACACTTCCATCGTTAAACCTCCTTCCACCACTTTCTCCCCGACCCAACACTGAGAAAATTCTAAAGCCAAAGTAGGGTTTGAGCCTTTGATCCTCTTGATGTTATTATTTAGTCCCCCCTTCTTTAGAATTTACTAGACCGTGACATTTCTACAAATATCATAGCATGTTGTTGGCACAAGCACCCTATCACCTCCCATCGGTCCCCAAGATAGATGGTTTTTCCCTCTGGGAAGGAATCCTACAAAACTCATATTAATGGCAGTATTGAAGAATCCCTTGCCATAAAATGAAACCCCAACCTAAAAAATATTTAATGGTTCGACTATTCACACGGGGGCTGATGTCGAATGTGCCAAATTTCTTTCTGTTATTATTATTGGGACTCACTATAGATTGTGCATGTGAGAACTACCTCATCTTACCTTGTGTTAACATTATTAATTCTTTCTGCTGCTAACTTGGATGCCACGTCATCGAGATCATCATTTCATGTTTACAGGTATTTATTGTCAATGTGTCGACACCTAACTTGGTAAGCAAGTCCACACACCCTTTTCCCTCTCTAGGAATATGAATTAATCTAGAGTTATTAAAAGTTGCAAACATCCATTTACATTCAACGAGGATATTTCTATAAGACAAAAAAATGGAGTTTGGTTATGAGATTCCTTTGATAATGTTTAAGGAATCGCCTTCGACAATAATTATGTTAGACTGTAAAGACTTGGCTTTCTGGAAGCCCAAAATGATCTCCAAAACTTTAACAAAGTTGTATTTTATGCCAAGAGGCCATCGTAAACAAGGAGGGCTAAATATTTTTATCTCTTATTACACCATCACCACCTGCCTTATCTAGGTTTTCATGGGCCTCCCCATCCAAATTCAACTTGATCCAACCTAGAGAGTTTAGACGACTTTATTTTATTGTTAACATTTTTTGCACGGGTGGGCGTAGTTCTATGTTCCAATTCAGAAGTTAGGTCTTCTCTTTCTCCAGAGTCAGGTTAGATAAAAGAGAAAGCCAAAAAATGTTAATTTTTGGAATGCATGAGCAATTCCAAATGTACTTCCAAAAAGGATTATTAGGTACATGCATCAAATGAAGATAAAATGTCTTGACAGAATAATTCCCACTGTATGTATGAATCCATATGAGAACATCAAGTTTAGAGATCGAAGTAATGTGGAACATCTCCAAATAATGGTGGAGGTCCTCCAAGTCAACCTTAAGATCAATATTATTCTAGAGGAGCTTCTTTAGAGTCCAACCAAAATCACCTCTCCCAGTAATCCCTGACCCTAATTCTATAAGATCCTTCTAGCTACTTGAAAGTATTGACCCAGGGTTATTTAGAGGCAAGCAGGATGTCATGTAACCAGGCATCGTCCCAAAACCTTGTAGTTTTTTCATAACTGAGGCTCCACTTGCAACCTTGAACAAGAAGATTCATGGAAATTTTCATACCTTTCCAAATAAGAGAACCATCAGGTAAAGCATCTTTAAACATAAATTCTTCCTTATTTGTTGGTGTTAGTGAAATAATTTTTTGCAAGGACAAATTAGTGAGTTTTCACCAATTCTCTGGGACTAAGTCCCTCCTATTGGCAATGGGGAGGCTCCCATTTATTGAATGTAAAAAATAAATCAACTAGCGGTCATAAAGTTGGGGATCACATAGGAATACTCCACTAAACATATGGAAAATTTCTTGTACTTAGTACATGGGAAGAATTTGCTTAGAAAGGGAGGTAGAGGGGAGTAAAAAAATAATGAAGGGGTTAATTTTGTGAATATGAACTTACATATTTCACAACATTAACTGGAGTAGATCCACACTCAATTAGAAGAATTCAATAGTGGAAACAACAATGAGACTAAAAAACCAAAGGAAAAAAATTATATTGATTCATTCATCAAAGGTACAAAGTCCTTTTCTTGGTTTTTCAAGATCACCATGCTTATAACATTGAGTATGCAAGAAGTTGAGGAAACATAGACAAGAGGTGATAGAAGAAAGTAATATTTTGCTAGTAGAGAAAAATATATAGAGAAAAATATATCCACTATCAACTCACAATTAACAACCCTTTGGAATGGAGAAGTCGAGAGGAAGTGTGAGATACATGTCTAGATAGAGTCAAGAGACCAAAAAAATCAATGAAAGTAGTTCTCTTTCTTTTGAACCATTCCCTTGATCTTTGTATTACCACTTCATTCCTCCCCTTAATATCACCTGACTCTCTGATATTCCATAGGGTTAGAGGAAGGGGTGAAGATTACACTACTTGGTACTCGAGATCAAACAAGTCTGATCCATCATCTTTTATCCCCTCAATGGACCAATCAAATTTGATATCCCTCATCTAGGCCACTATCATCCACATATATTCCATTTTCCATACATCAAAATCATCAATGTAATTGGCCCAGTAGTCTTCAATTTGAGGCATGTGGTGTAAACTTGGAAAGGTGAAGGTCTCTGGATTTATCTTGATATCGAAGTCAAACCTAGATGTGTAGGAGTAGAGAGTAAGGTCAATGAAGGATGTTTCAATGTTTGTCGCATCTGTGTCATTCTTGCATAAACATATTCCTAAAGAGATGGAAAATGACACACCTTTCTTCTTTTTATTATTACACTTGACATGAACATGAGCTAATTATCTTCACAATTCAAACATTATAATATTGTCACTCATGTACCTGGGTAGCCTGTGAAGAGTGAGATCATAGCCTGCGACTTTGTTGTTAGAATTTGTAGGCACTGAGAAATTTATTTTGGTATTAGAACTGCAAGGAATGTGTTTTCATTTGTTTGAATTGTTCTGGAGTTAGTATCATAGTGTTGTGCACATGTGAGGACTAATTTAGTGCTCTAAATGGACAATGGGTGACATCACTATCGTCCACACCAGGGTATTCAATGATAAGAGTGGAAATGGGATCCAAAATTTAATACTTAAATTCACGATGTCAAAAAGTAGTGAGATAGGTAGAATGTGAGTTGCCACATGTGACTTGAGCTCAATTGTAAAACTTTATATTTTTAGCATGTCATATCCAGAACAATTATTTTTATAAAGTTTTCAAAATTTTCACTTATGATAGCTTTTACTTGTTTGGAGTATCACAAGTGTTGGGAATTTGTTGTTTTAAGAAACTTACTATATTTGGACATGTGAAGCCTTACACACTTACTATCTTTATAAGGTGTCTTATAGATGTCGGATTGCAACGAAATTGGTCTCAAAATTTTACGTTTTACTTCAGGACCTTATGCTCAATTTTTTGAAGTTTTTCATCTTCTAGAGCTCTGTAGATCTGAAAAGGTAACCTTTGGGTCTACAAAATTTAGATGGCCAATGTAAATCATACAAATCATCAATGGAAATTCTCTTACATTTAGCTCAAAGGCATTTTTGGGAGGAGTGCATAGGTAAAATTTGGTTGAAATCAAGTGCACAGTTAGAGATTTATGAGAATTTTTCCATTTTGGAACATGGATGTCTAGTAAAATTTCAGTAGCATGTATGGTGAAAATGAAGGTTTAGGAGGGAAAATAATAGCACCATGAATAATAAAAAATGACTAAGTATGAGAGGTGAGGAGAGTTAATCAATTTTCTTGCAAGTCTTAACTCACCACTTGAGCGGACAACTTAACTAGAGTTGGTGGATGGTTGAAGTGGAGTTGCACTAGTGAAAGAGGGAAAAGGGGGGAACTATAGGAACAAAAGAGTTATTTTCACTAGATGGTGACATGTGGTAGCCTCTTGTTCAATGTGGATGAGATGTAGGGGCTAAAAAATGGCTTCTAGGGCTGAAAAGTGGATTTTCACTTGACCAAGAGTTGAGTGGTTGGATGGGGGGAATAATTTTGTGTCTTCCTTCTCCCCCTTACACCTATTATAATCAAACGAGACAATAATGGTGAAAAACTGTGCCATGGGTCTAAGTACATGAGATGGGGGTCAAAATGTATGCTTTTAGAATACCTAATTGCATAAGTGGTGAGCTCAAGTTTGTGAAAATTTGGCCAAGATAGAGGAGTGCACTTTTATGTCACTCTTATCCCCTTTGCACCTTGGGGACAAGACAATGGGACAAGGAATTCTCAAAAGTGTGTCATGGGGTTAGGTTACATGGAAAGTGGGCATGCAAACTTAACTCACTCACACACCCTTACTAACATCTAAAGTCAAGTTATTAAGTGACGCAACTTCAAAATCAATGGGGGAACACAATTTGGTGCCCCCTTTACACCTTGGGGGATAATCCAAGAGGAAAAAACATTCTCAAAAATCCTACTCATGTTGTTTTAGGATGTTGATGTCACCCACCAAGTCTAAATTAAGACACTCATAATTATTTTACTACCCCGAGAGTATGGAAGGGTGTTTTGGGGTCAAAAATCATATGATTTTGACTCTAAATCACCTCTTGAGATCATCACATCCATTACAAGGATCCAATTCTTCTTGAAATTTATTTTTTAGGGCCTATTCCATTATTGACTTGAAGGGGCAACTGTAGTGTCCTGGATTATCACATAAGATCTTTAGGTCTTGGAACAAAAGTGATGTATCCACCATATAGAGGATTCTAAGATATTTATGATGATTATTTTTTTCCCTCCCAAATCCTTTCAAAACTCCCAGAATCATATGGACAAGTTAGCTTTCACCATTGGAGTCTTCATTCCTTGTGCCCAAAATGACCCGATCTTGTTTGCTTGATTTTTGACATCGAATTCTTCCACCAATATTCCTTAAACTACCTTGGATGACTTCTTTATTCTCCTATACAAATATCAAATGATTTGAATCTTCCTTGTAAGCTTCTTGAGGGTGTTTACCAGTTGTAAAATGGCCAAAACTAATTCTTTTTAGGCCTCCAGAGACATTTGTTCTTCCCTGAATCTCAATGGATTAATCAATCACCTTGGGCATATATCCCTGCACATTAATCACACTTTAAAATCTTGTTATCACATCCTCTAGAGGAAGGGTTCATAGTGATCGGGGGAGGAAAATTTCAAGTATGGGCTTGGTTGTCATGTCTAAAATTTTCAATTATTCGTGTTAGAAATTTAGCATGAAAACATATGGTTTCCTACAATATTTGGCCCTAATGATACAAGACCAGTAGGAATATTCCTTCATGAATTTCCATCTCACTTTTTCCATAAGAAATTTTTTCATACAAGTAAGATTTTTTAAACCCAAACCCCCATTTATCTTAGGAAGGGTAACTTTCTTCCACGCCACAAGAGAAATTCTATTGGTGGACTCAGTTCCAGAGTAGAGAAATATTTTTTGGATTTTTTCAAGATACTTTCTAACCTTAATTATAATTTTGAAAAGGGACATGATATAAATTGGTAAACTTTGAATGGAGCTAGTAAGGAGCTAAAATTTACCCGCTTGTGTGAGTAAGACACCTTTCCAACCAACTAATTTGTGTTGGAAATGATGAATCAGTTGATTCCATCTCCCTTGGTCAATTTTACTAATGCACAACAACAATCCCAAATACTTGGAAGGTAAGGATACAATTTGAAAATCTAAAATTCTAGATATCCTTTATTGTTTGGGTTCATGTACATTGATGAAGAACAAAGAACTTTTAGAGAAGAGTATTAAACAAATATTTAAGAGCACACATGTCATTTTGAAGATAAAAGGTATATATCCAACTGTTACCAATATGTTTCAAACCAAAGAGGGTACCTATTTTAAAAGTAAATCATTTTTAAAATGGGGGGAGCTATGTAATAAAAGTCATGTAAATTGTGTGCATAAAAAACTCCCATCTTTTTAAGAAAAGAACTAGGAAAAAAATTGAGACTAGAGCCATTATCAATAAAGACACACTTAATAAGGAAACTTTGAATTTGTGTTATAATAAGAAGAGGTGCATAAGGGTCATCACCGTGTGGAGGTGGGATATTATCTAGACTAAATGTTATTACCTTATCCATAACTTTGAATGTGTTCATAATATATGTAAAGTTGACATGTTGAGTGGTAGAAGATAAGGTGGTAGATTGTAAAGTCTCATATAATATATCCTTATAAATAAGTTCATTTCAAGTATTAATTCAATAAGAGATATCTTAGCGAGTGTATTATTTAATTACTCTAGTATATCAAAACCTTTAGAAGGAACACTAGGTTTAATAGAGGGAGTCGTAGGTGGTGGAGGTAAGAGTGGGTTACCCAACTGGTTACTTAGTGTGGCGTGTTGTGAAAAAATCAAATTTAGTAGCATCATATGAAGAAGAAAAGTGAGGTATATGTCTCTGAGTAGGAGAAATATATTCATCTTGTATATCAATATGAGGAGGAGCCTCAATAGTCATGAAATAAGCAGAACCATAATAGATATCCCCTTTGTCATACAAGGTATGGGCATGGACTTGGTTAAAGGGATGGCAGCCCACACTAGAATGAGGGAAGAGTGGACCCTTCGGTTTAGAGTGGAGATCATAAAATATTGAAGGAAGATGTATGATGACCCATAATAGCCAAGAGAATAAGACAAAACCCTTGGGCAACTAGGGTTTGAACAATTTATTTGATTCAAAAGTCGGGTTCACCAAATAATTACACCCTAATCAAATTAATGATATGGAATGTACACAACAATTAAGAGGAAGTAAGGGTTTGTAACAAAGGATTATTCTAATATAATTAATTCACCGTTAACCTTTCATGACCAAAATAATGCATTAATACTACAATTATTGATAAAACAATAAACAATAATTCAAATATGTAAGAGGAGAAGAAGACTTAGATGTACATGTTAAAATATAGAAGGTTTAGATGTGTTTACATGTGAAAAAGGTAGATCAGAGACTAAATATGTTTCATTATGCATTCTAGATTTGGAAACTGAGCAAGGGTAGGATCATACAATTGTTGTATGACCTAGACTAAATATGTATGGTCCTGACCTAGGGTTGTACAGTCTTGGACCCTTTGACAGTTAGGTTTTGAAAATTTATGTGTGTTTTTATTTCTTGGAAATGACCTTTCTTGTATGTCTCTCTTTCTTACACAACCTCATGATGACATGTAATCACCTGCAACAAAGTGGAAACCCTGGAAACCTACAGTAAACTTCATCAAATAATTAACAAACCAAAAGGATAAATCATGTGTGTGTGGTGAGGATAGACTACCCTTGGCAGTCAACACCATCCTTTGAACTAATCCAAGTGTTGCATTGCATGCCCTTGTGCGAGATCAAATCTCATGTAATTCTCATAGGTGTTAATGTAAGTGTGAGTGAAATCTAGTTAACTCCCTAGGGGTGCCCTTGTGTCACTTGACACAAGGATACATGGATAACTACATAGTATAATATGTACTTAGTTCAATATTATTGTGATGTGGTGTGCTTCAACTATGTGAACTAACCCTTTGTTCCTTGAAATCATTTTGACAATGCTTGGAGTGACTTTGTTCTTGCTAAGACATGGGTCTATGACATTTACATGCTCGGAAATAGAGGAAGCTAGAATCTTTGACCTAGTTGAGTGCTTCAAACCTGTAGTAGGGACTACTCTAATTGATGTGCAACTAATTTGGGTATATTTAGGAGACCATTGCTAATGTAGCCTTCTATAAGTGAAATATTCTAATAAGGTTAACCGTAAGGATATGAAATGACCCGATAAATATATTTAAATAAAAAATATATTCAAATAATGTAAAGGGATAGGACCGTACAAGTTATCCAAGACCAAACCCCTATCTCAATTAAACCATATGGTCCTACCCAAGAGGAGTGTGATACAAAGCACAAATTTGTGTCATGATGTACAACGATAATTTACTCTTTTGATTAAATAATATTCCATGGAATGACAATAGAGTAGAGTGTAAAGAGCAAGTCACGAAAGAGCTAGATAGATATACTAATTGGATTTCAAATGTAAGCATATGTCTTAGCAAGGGAATATGATTGAACTTGACATCACAAAAGGACAAGTTACCAAATTATAGTGTCTACAACTAGTGACTTGCAACAAATATTTTCTATTAGATATTTTTAGTTGGTGATGAGAATATAATGAACCAAGACAACATTTCTACACACAAACTTTCATAATTTATAATCCCTTGTCTTTTCAATATTCTAATGTTCACCAAATGTGTCACATTCATGAAAATCCACATATAAATCAAAGAACCCTAGAAATATGAATTATCTCTAATATTTTTTTTTATTAATAAGGCAGGTTGAAGGGACCTATTCCCTTTTTTAAAAATTTGGGCCTAAATACCCGAGATAATTATCTAGAATAGTTGGGCCTATATCCCATATTACAAGCCTATAACACTTAACTACATAACCAAGTACCCACTATTTCCCAACCAGTGGTGGAAATAAGTCTTCAATATTACCCATTCGACCTTTTTTGTTTTTACTGTTCTTTACTTCCTACCACTTATCAGTCCCTTCTATAATTGTTAACGAAATATCACCAGGATTTGTTGAAGCTAACCGATTTTCCAATAGGGATTCTTGGTCAGAATCCAATTTCATAGGAGAATGACCCCTTATCGTTCCGCTAACCACCATAGTCCCTTGAGACTCATGAGTTGTGTCCATCCTCACTCTTTCCACTACCTTCTCCTCGGTGTTGGAATTGTATGACCCCTTAAATGTCGAAACTTCCACCAATTTTGAATCCACATCACCCCAACCACGAGGGAAGGCCGACCCATGCTTATTTAATGGTTTCTTATTCATTGGAAAAGATGTTTGTAGATGGCCGGGATTTCTGCAATTTCTACACTGAAATGTTGTATTTTTGTAATCTAAGGGTTGCGAGTGCTAAAATTTCTAAATTTTAGATTTATTCGATTTGAAAACCCTTTATTTATATCAACTTCTACACAAATGTGAGTGAAAGATCACAGGCGTGCATGAGTTCTGTCCATATCTTCTTTTAAAAACCTTCCCAAGACATTACCAATGTCTTCCAGAGCATACCACAAATGCAAAGGAAGATTGGGAAGTCTCACCCAAACCGATGTTTTGGAAATCGAAAGAGAATTGGGATCAAATTCTGGGAACTAAGGAGTCAAAAAAAGACCCACATTTCCCCAGAACCATGGCCCATCTGCAAGACACCGTTGGTAATCCTACGCCTCTTTAACATGAACATAAAAAAAACCTCTTGAACAAAGGAAAATCTCACATTTATCTGTCCAATTTTGAAAAATCCATTGGTATAAATCTGTAGAGGAAGGCCATAGGTCGTTGAAGCGACCTATTATGGCATCCCGGGATAGATTTTGGTAATACTTCTCCACCTCTAGAACTTTAATGACCAGCGAAGGAATTCCATCAATGAGATCCACCGAATACGGTTGATTTCCTGTTACAAAACCTTCAGTTTTACCTAGGGCAACTTTGAAAGAGACCCTGGGTTTAAAATTCCCACAACCCAGGTTGTCACTCCCTATAGATCCTTTAGCTGCACCACTGAATCCCCCAATGTGCACATCCATCGTCTTCTCTTTTCCTCTACACGGTTGCATGTTAGGGCACAAATTTCACCCTTCCCTGGATTTTAAAACCCCTTCCCCAAGGGTCGAGTCCCTCCTAAGGCTATATATCCATTTAGCAAAGACCCCCCACTACATTTTTTGCTCCCCCTCACTGCACCGATTCACCATTTTAGCCTTCTGTGCAAGCTTTGTCTTCACCTCCATCATTGTTCTCGAGCCCAAGTCCCTCTACCCACACTAAATTTTAATGAAAATTATCTCTAATATTTATTAAGTACTTAGTATGTGTCCATAAAAATATGAAATGCATCTACTTAAGTAGTTGTTGGAGCTCAAAATTACACCCTGCCCTGAGTCATATATAACCTAGGATTTTGAGGTAACATATGACTGTCTCCAGGTTGCAAACTTGAACTAAGACAGATCTCCAAAGGAGGTTGTTTCCTCTACCTATTCTTGATGCAAAACTACTCCTAGGAAATGAAATGCAACTATCTAACTCTAATATACCATTCCAAGGGACCAGGGTGAGAAGTGTATTCATTTTTACACCCATCAAAGAACAGGGAAACCCCATGTGCATTTGTCTATCACCCAGCTGGCACTGGGTGCTCACCCGAGGCACACGCGGGCGCCAAGTCTCTCCCTTATGTGATTTTAGTGGGAAACATCATCTATGATCTGAGTTTAAGAGATTTGAGAGGAAATAAGATATAAAAGTACCATAGAGCTTAGAACGGCTTCTAGATCCTTGCAGTCATTCTAGACAGAAAAGTGCTTAACAGATTATAGAACTTACACTAAAATAGAAAGGAAGTTGTAAAAACATTCATACTTAGTTCGTAAACATAAATGACAAAGAGCTATAAAGAAGGATGTATGCATCAGAACCATTAATGTTTGTATTCACATAAACTGGTAACCTCATTACATTCATTAGGCCCATTACAGGATGTCACAAAAGAGTAGACCGCAGTCATGCATTATAACTGGATTCATATAGCTAGGCTCTCAAAAGAAAATTTATAACCCCCAAACCCTTGATACATCCTTTCCTACACCTATTTACCCAAGCTAACAGAGTCCTTGCAGTATTTCTGTAGGGCTCTGTCCTCTACCCATTTCTTTCTCTCCTTTTCTTCTCTCGTCTCCTCCTTTTACTTCTACAGACACTTGTGTATATAGCCTTCCTGAACTGCCAACTCATTCTTTTGTGGCCTCAGATCTATCGCCAAGTGTCTGAATGTGGTCCTCCATGGGTACATGCTCCTCCAGGTTTGAGCTCACCACTCCTTGTCATGATTTCCTTTACGAAGCTTCTACCACATAGTATATTCCTTCCAAGCCACCATGTCGCCAGGCTGGCACCTTATCCACTCGGGTTACGTTTTTCTCGCGTCCTACTGATAGGTCAAAAATGGCTAAGTCCCGAATTCTACTCTGCAGGCGTGCATCCCAGGTTCTACCAAAAACCCTACTTGAACCCTTCCCTGTGCACCTTATCTTACGCTCTTTTTTCAACCTTGTGTGCCTATGTGCCCCTTTTTAGACTTAGTTGATATTTCAGGGGCCCAACATTAGCCCACACTTTACCTGTTCACCGCCCTCGGAAACTTCCTCAAAGAATAAAGAATACACAAAGACTTAACATCTTGGAAAAAGAATAAAGGGGATAAAGAATGGGAAAAGAAGGAAGAATGGGGAATGATTCTACTTAAAGCAATAAGAGAGGAAATTTCTTCTGTAAGTCGACCGCTAGATTATTCCAGGCATCGACCTCATTCTGTGCTCTCTGGAAAAGATCTCCTACTAAGGCACTTGCCTAATCAAAACCTAGCCCATCCCCTTGTGCGCTCATGGTGTTAACAATTTTCTCTAACTCCTTGCCTATATCCTCCAGCGCATCCATCCTTTGTGTAATCTGCGGGTATAGTTCCTTTAGCCGGTTTTTAACTAAGCCCCATAAGGCCTCAATAGATTCTGATTTATTTTCTACCTTGGTGAGGATCTTTTCTCGCTCTGCTTTGTTCCCCTTGTTCTTCTCCTAGAACTCTTTAAGTTCTAATTCATCATTGGTGACCAGCATGCTTGTCACTTTGTCTCTGTCTGCACAGTTATCGTACGTGGCCTCAGTAGTCCGGGAAGCAATCTTTACATTAGTAAGGACCTTGTTGTATTCAGCTATGAGTGCCATGACCTTCAATTTATCCTCCTTTTCCAAGACATATCCATACTTCTACGTGGGAGGCGCTAGGTCTGGATGCTTCAACACTATTACATATGTAATGGACTCGACCTTTTTGTATACTTCGCACACTCTATCCTTCTCGTCCTTTAACTCACGTTGTAATTGGGTGTTGATCAATTCTTCTTATTTCAAGCCCTTAGTTTTCTCAGCCAGCTCCTCTTCCTTCTTTTCTAGCTTTTCCTCTATAAATCTTACTCTGTCATTTCTTCCGAAGAGCCTAGCCTCAGTCTCGACTGTGACCTTGTTTAGCGTATTACATAACTGCTCATTCAAGAGCTACTGGGCATTTACCAAGGGGTTGGTTCCCTTAGACTCTGATAATGGCATGATTTCCCCTTGGTATATTTCAAACTTTGGCTCGTCAATATGGGACTCAAATGTCCAAGAGAGCATCTTCCTTGTCCTGGGGTACGTGCCCTCTTCGTCAAATGATTACATTTCTAGGATCTCCTTTATTGGAACCGTGCTTTGAAACCATGTGTGCAACACTTTGTTAGGGTCATCAATATAACCCATCCTTGGCCCCTCGTCCTCCACGCACTTTCCTCCCATGCATGTGCCCTTAGGAATATTTACAGTTAAAGTGGGGCCTCCAATGCTGTCGTGGTCCTTTTCCACGCTCTCTTCCTTATCCTCATTCATCACCAGCGTAGCGCTGCATTCCAATTCCTCTTCCACCAAGGTCTCAATGATCTTCTCAACCTCTCTTTCTGCCGCCTTGTTTACCTCTTCACTCCCTTCCTTGTCCTGGGTGCCTTCCTCCTCTTGGCTTCCCTTTCTCCACGTGAAGATGTACTCATCCTTCTCTCCTTCTCCCTCCTCTGAGTCATGTACACTGAACATAGGTTGTTCTGGATTTACCTTAGGCTCATCATCATCGTCATCATCCTTTTCACCCTAGTAGGCCCTCAAACTTTTAGTGTACTTAGAATCCGAATCCTCCGTCGTCTTCTGCTTCT
Source organism: Taxus chinensis (assembly GCA_019776745.2). Classification (NCBI taxonomy): domain Eukaryota; kingdom Viridiplantae; phylum Streptophyta; class Pinopsida; order Cupressales; family Taxaceae; genus Taxus; species Taxus chinensis. The sequence goes on along the minus strand of CM034146.1, from coordinate 452,323,449 downwards.
TCCTAATCAGGGATTCTAGTGTAGGTGACTTTGTCTCTTCTTCTTTCAATAACTCCTTGTTTAATGGCTTCTTTGGCTCTGGATTCTTCTCTTTGACTATGGAATTTTTCTTGCGTGAATACATACTTGTTCTGGCGCTTGTCCCAGGGGTACCTATTGCCTGTGTATCCACTACACTTGGTACTTTCTTATTTGGTTATTTTTCCTCCTGTTTGGGCGCAGGTCTCTTCCTGCCAGTTAGGTCCTCAGGTATGGACACCTCATTCTCCAAATACGTGCTCTTCTCAAATTTGGGTCTTATGTGGAGGTATACTCATGTTGCGGACCCTCCTGTAATGGGTAAAGTCATGGGTTTCACCATTTGGACCTCATGTGACACGTACTTCTCCACGTATGCGCGCTTGTTGGGGTAGACCAACCATTTACGCATTTCTTTGTGGTCCCAGTCTAGATTACCAAGGTCCAACTTCAACTTCTTGGACTCTTTGAACCTGTTCACTCCCGCTTGGAAGTGTTGAGCTGTGAAGGCAACAGGGATCTTGCACCATGGGCTCCATGTCTCATATATCAGTTTAAATATGCCAAGGCAGAAATGTTGGTACATAGCAAACTCAGCTTCTCCCTTGGTGGTTGCTGAAAGTTATTCAGGGATCCTCCATTCCACCTCAAACACGTTCCTCAGGCGCGTATACCACTTCTCCAAGTGCGCCTTGTGCATGGCTATCATACTATCACAGGTGTACTTATCAAACCTCTTCGCGGGTGAAGGGTCTTTAGTAGGGTACTCCCACACAAATTTGTCTGCTGCATCCGACACTCCAATCTCTGAGAACACAATGGTTAACATGACATTACCAAAGAGGATTTTATCACCTTCATGCACGCTCCTAACAATCTTATCCACAATGTATGTAGACAGGTTGTAGATGGTGCCCACCAAAATCCTCCTGTAAACATTCAACCAGGACTTGTTTACCTAGGTCCATCTCTCCTAGCCATTTAGCTTTATCACAAGGTACGTGACCATCTTCCTCACCGAGTCCTTGAATTTCATGATATCAAAGTACCTAGACCCTTTTTGTACGCATAAGAAGCAACAATTTCCTTAATTGCCTCCTCGTCGCATAGGTCATCCTCCAAAATTTATCCTTTACAGATGAGGCCTATGAAATGTGAAACAAGCTGAGGGGTAATGCGCATCTTGTGCCCTGTAAATTAAAAGTAATCTTCATGCACGTGCGACATCAACCATTGATAAAGGCGCTCAGGTTTTCCGAAGTAGGGAAAGTCAAAGAGTTGCAATAATCCTAACTTCTCCAACTTCACTTTTACCTCATCGTTATAGATGGGCAAACCCTCTGGTATCCTTTTATTCGTCAGGCGCACTAACTCCAACACCATTTCCTTCTCGATTGTGCTCAAGTGATGATTGTAATCATTTCCTGCCATTTTTCTTAAATGGGACTCCCACTCTCACCCAAGCAATACTTCGTTTAGGTATTGCATTTCTGCATACCACTCTTCATTTATACTCGCGATAGTTTCTTGTTGTTTTCTCTTGCCTTTGCCCTTTCCCTTCTTAGGTGTGCCAACTAGTTTCTTGGGTGCCATTGTTTATGTTAACACTTCAACTTCTTTCACTTGCTTTGTTTTACTACCCCTTTCCAAGTTTAGATCTCAAACTGGCAAAGAAACTCTTTTTCAACCCGTGCCCTAGATATCAAACCTTAACTGGAATCTCTTTTCAGCAGACGACGCTTCTCCAAAACTCTTCCCACACCTGTGAATCATTTCCTTTCTGGTTTGTAAATCCAAACTGGTCACTCACGCTCAAATTCTTGCAATTTTTATTCACACAGATCAACTCTAGAAACTCTAGTTCGCAAAATCTATTCTCTTTGTATTCACAAAGTGAATAATGAAATGTTTGAACCTCTATTTATAGTTTTTCCCATTTTTAAGCATTAAATGCTACTTCACCTACCACTATACTTTTAACTTTTAATGTGTCTTTTTCAAACAAAGCCTAACTTTTACGTCCTAACTCATGCGCCCAACCCTGCACAGACAATCTTTTAACCTTCTGGCACACAACCAATCCATCTTGATAGGAGACTCTTGCGCGTGCATCACTAGTGTCGAATGCACTTCTTCCGTCATGATTTTTACTTTCACCTACCTTGTGTGGTTTTTGTGCTTCCTCCTCCTTTGTATATGGGATCTAAAAGTAGCCTCATCTTGACACCAACCATCCTTTTCCACCTTTTCTTTCATGCACCTCTTTCAACAAGGCCATTCGATCGGGCTTTCCAACACAATCCTCCTTGGAACTTTACCCACGATTTCCTTCACATTACTCCACCCCACATTAAAACGACGTGTGGTCCTCTGTGCATTCAAAACCCTATAAAAGTAACAAGGTTACCGGTGCCCAAGGCATAAAACAAAAAATAACACAAAAGGGAAACACAAGAAAGGAAATGCATAAAGGAAATTCTAAACTATCTGGCAAAACTACCTTATTTACAAGCACCAAGAAGCCTTATTTATAGTAGGGCTTCAACCTACTCCCATTGAAGTGTCTAGGAAATTTCGTTCCATCCAACGCTTATAATTGGCACGCGCTTGAATCAAGGATGTACAAGATTAAATAAGGACCTAACCAATGGACCTTTAACTTCCTAGGGTGGCGTAGAAACTTTGAATCATACAACAACACCATTTACCCAACCTCAAACTTCTTTTTCTTAATACAATGATCATGCCATGCCTTCTATTTTACTTTTTCAGTTGTCTAGCTCCACCTAGCTAGTGATCGTCTTTCATCCAGCTTCATCAATTCATCAATTCTCTCTTCCAGCGCTTGTTCATCATCCAACCCTCTCATGCACACTATACACAATGAAGGTAACATAAACTCAACTGGTAAGACAACCTTTGTACCAAACACCAACTAAAATGGTGTGGCCTTAATCAACCTTTTGTAGGTTATTCTGTATGCCCAAAGAACGACTAATACTTTATCATCCCAATCCTACCTACCAACATCACAGATCTTAGTCAACATGTGACTAAGTATTTTGTTAAACGTCTCAACAATTCCATTTTCTTGAGGGTGATAGGGAATAGTCTTGTGATGGGCCACCATGAATTCTGATAACAGAATCCTGAACATTTCATTGAGAAAGTGCATACCTCTATCACTTGTCAAGCTCAATTGGCATCCATACCTACCGATTATGTTCTCCCATAAAAATCTAACAGTTGTAGCTACGGTACAATCCTTAGTGGGCATTGCCTCTGCCCACCTCATCAAATAATCAGTCCTTCACGTTGCTGGCGAGATTAGTCTGACAAAGTCAATAGAGTATTTCTCAAATGATTACGCACTTGGTATTGGTCCCAAGGGCATTTAATTCCTCTTTCCAGGTTTGCCAAGGCGCTGGCAATGGTCACAGGCCTTGTAAAACTCTATGCAATCTTGATAAATGGTCTCCCACCAAAGCCCTACGAGTAGAATCTTCCTTACAGTTGCATTTCCCGTATAGTGTCCTCCTGTAATCCCACCATGCGCTTCTTCTATTATAGCAACACGCTCATGTTCTAGCACGCATCGGTGCAGAACCTCGTCACGGCCCATTTTGTACAAGTCTCCATTAATTAACATGTAGGGCGCGGCATGTATAGCTAAATTATTTTTCTCCAAGGCCTTCACCCCTTCCGGTGCCACACCTTCCTTTAGAAATACTACAATTTCCTCAAATCCGAGGGCGCGCGTCGCAACCTAAATAGTTACGCATTTGGCATAGTCTCTTCAATGCTCTACGCGTCCTTCCTTAAATCAATTCTTGACAAATGATCAGGTCCACAATTAATCTTTCCAGGATTCACAACTACCGTGAACTCAAACTCTAGAAATAATAGCACCCATTGACATATGTGCCCTTGTAGGACGGGCTTGTTCACCAAATATTTTAATGTCATGTGGTCAGTGTAAATACAAAGGGATTTGGTAGTAGATACTGTCTAAACTTGTGAAGTGTGTAGATCATTGACAATGCTTCACACTCATTCATAGTGTAATTATGTTCTGTTGGTGTCAACTTCTTGCTTGCAAAACATAGGGGGTGATCAACAATTCCCTCACAAGGTTGTGCAAGCACTACCCCAATGTCCATTTTGGAGGCATCCACATGAACGTGGAAGGGCTTATCCCAAGAGGGTAAACGTAATATAGGCGCGGTGACACGCCTATCCTCATATGTGTCAAATGCCTTTTGTTGCGCCTCTCCCCAATGAAAGGCACTTTTATGTCTGAGCAATGCTTCTAAAGGCACGACAATCTTGGTGTACCCCTTAATGAATTTTTTGTAATAACCTGTATGCCCAAGAAATCCATGCACTGCACTTTGGCTAGTAGGCTCCCCCAATCCCACAATAACTGCAACCTTGGCATGATCTACTAGCAAGCCCTCCTTACATATGATATGTCCCAATAAAGTTCTAAAATGGGTAGCACTCAACTACCGACACCTCTCAAACATCAACCTCAAATTATCAAAATCATCTTTTACTAGCCCATACACCGTCCAATAATCTAGATAAACCTGAAGAAATTTATGGATGAAGTCCTGGAATGCCTGTACCACTATGCGCGAGAAAATAACAAGCGGATTCTTCAACCCAAAGGGCATGACCATGTATGCAAAACATCCCCATTCAGTGGTGAAATTTGTCTTCTCTTGGTCTTCCTTTGTAATCCAGACTTGGTGGTACCCCGAAAATCCATCTGTAAAGGAATAGATTTCGCGCCCAGCGACTCCCTCCAAAATTTCTTCAGTGAAGGGGGTTGGAAAAGGATCGATGACACAAACTGTGTTCAGCTCCCTATAATCCACACAGATCCTAATCCGCCCATCCTTCTTAATGTTGATTACCATTGGACTTATCCACTCTGATTCTTCAACAACTTCAATGATCCCATATGCTATCATTTTGTCTATCTCTTCCTTTACCTTCACACACAGGTTAGGATTCATTCGGTATGGTATCTTTCGGACCAGGCGCGTACCTTTCTTCAACTTAATTTTCATTTCTCCTAAGGAATGGTGAACGCCTTTGAGTTCATGATGCCCGCGCGGGAATAAATCCTCAAATTCACTTAAAAGATCAATGATCTTATAGACTTCCTTCTCCGACTAATAATCTCAAATGATAGCTTCCTTGGGTTCCGCCTCCAAACCCAATATTAACCTTTTTTATATTTAAAGGCTCATGATAGGCACGCGTTCTTTCATCAGCACTATCCATCACTTCGCGCGAGCCTAGAGAATGGTTAACCTCCAAATTCTCCATCTCTTCACCTTATATGACATAGACCATCTTGCCTTTTTCTTTCTCTGCACATGCACACTTAAACTGTATCTCTTCTATGTCTTCTTCCTCAAAGTGTGCCTCCAAGATAGGTTCACCTAGAAACTCCAGTAGCCTATCTTTTGTCATGGCACTATTCCCCACCGTAAGGTGTTTGATCTCCTGCAATGTCTTATCCACCGATGATTTGGTGCTTCGATACTCAAATGCTTAGATGAGATCAGCTGCTAGTTCTTGCCAATTCCCTGTTTAATGGCATGTCTCAGAGTGGATGCACCATGCACGCGCGTAACCCTGCAGTGTAGAATATAATTTGTGAACCCAGAGGGATGGTGGCAAAGCTTCCATGTCTCCTCTCCAGACCCTCTCACACGCTTGGATGTGGAAAGAGGTGAGCTCCTTACCATGGTATTCCTTGATGGTGGTAGGAACGTTGCTTTTAGAAAAATGAACAGAGAAGGCAATTCTCACTTCACGCCATTCTAAGAGATTATCCTGTTGCGTTGCCCATCGGGGCACAACAATTCCTAGTAGGACGTAACTTAACATCCCCCTTCTTTAATTTTCCTCCTTCCACTGAGCTTCCATCTTCTGTAAAAAGACCTTAGGGGAGGCTCCTCCTGAGTACTTAGGTAGCTCCTTTCCTCCTAGGCACTAGATTATGCGTGCCTTTATCACCTTTGTCACCAATCCTCTTAAATGTCATCCAATCAACTCATAGGTTCCATGGGCCCAATTACCAAATGCTAGACTAGCAGTGTCACTTACCGACTGAGCATCCTCGAACTGGATAATTCCGTCAGTAGGATGGATTAGCTCTAGATCCCTGATTAAGCGCACATATATTCTATCTAGGACCTCCTCTCCCAAAGGTTCAGTATAGGGTGTTAACTTCCCATCAGCCAGGGGTATGATGACCCGTTCTTCCTCATTTTCAAATCTTATGTACCCCTTGTTGAACCGAAGATCCGCATTGTTCTTATAACACCATGGGTGCCCAAACAATGCTGGGAAATTGTCTGCCTCGGTGAGCGCCAAGACTTCGAAGTCTCCAATAAACTTTTCTCCCTGAATGGTGATAACTGCATCCTTTAACACAACGATGGGAATTGCCTTCATTTTGTTTTCCATATATAACACATTCGAAGATGGTTGTAATGCAAACCTTCCCATCTGATGTCATACCTCCAATGTGAGAACATTGACCTCCACGCCTGTGTCAATAAGGATATTACTAAGGATCCATCCATCCACGACCGCATTTAACGTGATCTCCCTATCATAGTCAAGGCTGTGAGGGGGAAGGTTTGCATGCAAGACCTGTCTCTTGCGCTCTTGTCTGGCACGTGGTACCTTCTCTCTCAACCATGCTCCCAGCAAGGGAATAATATTCTCTTGCCTTAGCATTTTACATACTTCCTTAACCTCATCCAGGTCATCTCTTGGCGCCTCGACCTTCCTTCTTTGCTCCTCCCTCCTGGACTGCTCCTTTAGAGACTAGATTTCTCCTTGTAAACTTCAAATGACGTTCATGGTATCTTGATATACCTCCTTTTGATGCGTAGGGTCTGGGTACTTCCCATGTACCACTTCTTTCCTTGAAACTAGGTTCTTTTGCCTTGGTATTTCCTTTGCGCACATGGCCTCTGCTCTTGTTGTTACCATAACAGATTCCAAACCTGCATCATGTGTCACTCATGGCATCCATTGTGTGTTTTTCTTCTTAATGCTTACCATTGTAGCGCCCGTGTATTTCCAATGTTTTTGATTCATGTACTCAAACAACTCAGGGCACTCCTCATACTTGTGTTTCTTCCCGCACCATGAGCACTGAAACAAGTCTAGACACTTTCATTTGTAATGCTATGTAGACCCACACTTAAAACAGGTTCCACGTGGGAACTCACTTCTTCCTCCTCCATGGTTACCACGACCAAAGAATCCTCCGTGAAATCCCCTTCCACACACGCCTCCATCTGCGCGATCCTCATAACAATGATCATCACCTTTAGAACTACTAGCAATGTTAGTCTGGCGCACCCCATGATCAATGGCCTCGTGGATCTGGTCAATAAGTCTACAATCCTTAGTATCATGGGTTGTAGAGGTGCATATTTTACAGGAGCAAGACACATTCTTCCAAATTACACGTTGTAAAAAGGGACATTTATCTACATCATGGTCCCCATGACAAATTTCAATCTACTATTATGGCGCATACCATCCTCTGGGGGCAACTATCCTTGACATGCCCCTCCACTTCACAATTTGTACACCATGTACCACTGAAAGTCTCATGGGTTGAGTTCACAGACAACTTCTCTAGCTGCTTAGCCATAACAACAATTTGAGTCTTTAGGAACGGGCTAACACCAATATCAACACTTCCAATAGCCTCAATGCGTAGAGCAACTTATAATGCCTCATGCGGGTCTGTGAAAGTTTTATGATATAAATCTCTTCTAAATGGAGTTATCAACCCCCAAACAAATCATTGAGCATGTTGTGAAGGGTGAATGTCATATGACAATTTTGACATGAGGGTCTTGAACTGTGCATCATACTCCCACATACTTTTCACCATTCCTTGTTGAATCTCCTTCAGGGCGTTGATGCTCTTCTATTTAAACTCAGGGATGTGGAATTCTGCCAAGAAGGCGTTCTTTAAAGCAGTATAATCCACCACCGTTTGATGAGGGTCATATTTCCTATACTGGCTATGTGCATGCCATTGCAATGTCGTTACAAACTGACAAGCCTTCCACTCTGGGGTTGTGATCCCCTTTGTGTGCCATAACAACTCACACTTTTGAACATGTTCTGCAGTATCTTCAATACCTCTATAATCTGGCAAATGTAAAGACATCTCAAAGAAGACTTGAGGGGGTGGCTGGGGCCCTTATTCTCCTGAGCCAGAGCCTTGGTTCCCTCTGGTGTTTCCTCCACCGCCAGATTCACCAGCTCCACCGGTTCCTATGCCTCCTGAGCCACCAGATCCTCTGGATCCACTAGGTCCTATTCCTCCTGACCCACCAGATCCACCAGGTCCTATAGTGGTCTTGCCAAGGGTCCCCAAGGTTCCACTGAACTGTGCGCCAAAGGTCTGTGATAATGCCCTGCTACCACTAGTGTACCACATGCCACTCCCAAACATGAGACCGAAGGCTTGTGTAATTGTTCCTTGTCTAAAAATTCCTCCAAATACTGGAATATGTGTAGCCATAGAAATGGGAAATGAAAAATTGTATCTCCTGGGCATAGATCTGTCACTTCCACTGATAACAATTGGGTCAACGATACTCCTTCCTTGATCTGGAAAACCAAGTGCCAGGGTTTGGTCACGAGGTGGGTTCAGATACGTGCCAATGACTCTTCTCTCTCCACGTGACGAACTCTCATTAGAAGATGAAGGGGTCTCTCTTATGCACTTGCCAAGATGGAGTATCATAGACTACTCAGGTTCCATGTCCTCCGCATGAACCTCCACTCCTTCCCGCAACGTTTGCCTCCATAGATCCATCACACTTGTAACCTTGCATTGTCTAGCAATCTCCCTTTCACGTGCTTCACTATACTTGAGCTGCCTCTCCTCCCTTTCTTTCTTCATTGTAATATCTGTTATCTTCCTCCACCCTAGCTTCCTCGCCCTACGCTCAGAATGGTTTAGCCGGCCATTGGAAATGTCTCTAAACTCATGGTCATGATCAAGATCTTCATTACCAAAGGAATAACACGCAGAAATGATCCTCTGGGCTCCCTCAGGAACTCAAACTCAAAAATTTCCATAAAATAATACGTGGAAATATCGTATTCCAGAGTGTAGCTAGCCATCACTCCCTTCCACCAATGATCCACATCACGAGTCCACATCAGATCTACATCTTGCAACCTCTGGTATTCCTCTTGGGTCCATGCGCGTGTTCTATAATACCAGTTTGATCTAGACACATATGCTAAGATTCATTCATATAGTTCAATTGGGAAGCAACACAAAAAATTTTCATACAAATCATGGTAGAGGTTTTCTTCTACCCATATACGTGCATCAAACTCAGATCCAGTGCTGAATCTCTGAGAAAATTCATCCTTCGTGCTCTTGAACCATGATTCAACACTTTCCAAAGTTAAACACTCTATCATCACTCATTACACAAATCATGATGAATACCATTTCCCACTACAACTTCGAAAAGAGGTCCTGACAATAGAACTAAGATGTAGTCATTTTTACACCCATCAAAGAACATGGAAACCCCATGCGCACCGACCTATCACCCAGCGGGCACTGGGTGTCCACCCGAGGCACACATGGGCGCTGAGTCTCTCATTTATGTGAGTTTAGTGGGAAACATATTCTATGATATGATTTTAAGAGATTTGAGAGGAAATAAGACATACAAGCACCATAGAGCTCAGAACGACTTCTAGATCCTTACAGTCATTCCAAACATAAAAGTGCTTAACAGATTATAGAACTTACACCAAAATAGAAATGAAGTTGTACACGCATTCATACTTAGTTCGTAAACATAAATCAAAAAGAGCTATGAAGAAGGATGTATGCATCATAACCATTAATGTTCATATTCACATAAACTGGTAACCTCATTACGTTCATTAGGCCCATTACAAAATGTCACAGAAGAGCAAACCATAGTCATGCATTATAACTAGATTCATATAGCTAGGCTTGCAAAAGAAAATTTATAACCCCCAAACCCTTGATACATCCTTTCCTATGCCTATTTACCCAAGCTAACAGAGTCCTTGCAGTATTTCTACAGAGCTCCGCCCTCTACCCATTTCTTTCTCTCATTTTTTTCTCTCGTCTCCTCCTTTTACTTCTGCAGGTACTTGTATATATAGCCTTCTTGAACTGCCAACTCATTCTTTTACGACCTCAGATCTGTCGCCAAGTGTCTGAATGCGGTTCTCCATGGGTGCATGCTCCTCCAGGCCTGAGATCACAACTTCTTGCCATGATGTCCTTCTAGAAGCTTCTACCGCATAGTATATTCCTTCTAGGCCACCCTGTCGCTAGGCTGGCACCTTACCCACTCGGGTCACGTTTTTCTCATGTCCTGCCCAATAGGTCAAAAATGGCTAAGTCCCAGATTCCGCTATGTGGGCGTACATCCCGAATTCTACCCAAAACCCTACTTGAACCCTTCCCTGCGCGCCTTATCTTGCGCACTTTTTTCAACCTTGCACGTCTATGTGCCCTTTTTTGGACTTAGTAGATATTTTAGGGGCCGAACAAGAAGGAAATGCATAAATCTAACATCCTAAGTTAAAGAGAGGTGATAACACCAAGAACAATGGGAAAGAAACTCTTAGATAAGTGAAAATGGGAAGAAAATGAAGAAGGAGAGGGTAGACATGAGTACCACAATATAAAAAAACATTCAAACCACCATTTCCATGGAGCACAATAGATTCACATTGCAAAGAGAATAAAACATGCACAATATACCCGCAAATGCAACGAAAGGAAAGAAATTGCAATAAAACACAAGTTAGGGCAGATAAAAACCACAAAACAAGTATTTTATTATTTCAAATAGATGCATAATCCATTACAATGAAGGTGAAAGGTAAGAATCACCATGTAGATATCCAAATCTAAGGTGTGTAACTCAAAGAAAAAAACTTGTACAACACTTGTGTGATGTCCTTACATTCCTAGAATGTCCAACCCTTACAAATGAGCATCACTTTATAATATATAGAGAATATAAAAGAGAGAGAAGAAGGAACTTGAATTCCTACTTCTACCTACCAACAACATGCATTAAATTTTTGAAAATAGGTATGGGCACTCTTACCAATCTATTCCCAAATGATAATTTTGTCGTGGGAGAAGAAATGGGCACCATACCTCACCAAATGTGGTGGTTGAACAATTCAGAACTATGTTCATAAATATTGGATATGTTTCCCTCTTTTTCTCTCACCTATTCCACTTAAATCACAATTTTCAATCACCATGATGAAGAGGATGAAAAGACCTTTCCAATGGTACTAATTTTATCAAATTTGGACAACCTGGGAAAAATATATGGCCATGCGGATCCAAGGGGGTCAGGGGAGGAACACATGGTTCCAAGTGCTTCATCACAGTCTGCAATTAACTCATTTTTATCTTTTCTCCTTTGTGGTGTGGATGGATTGGGTATGTGGGGAACCAAGGGAAGTGAAGAAGTGTTCCACTTGTTCCAATATTACCTGCTTCGTCCACAATGGTCGTGGATTTCATTTTGGGGGGTGAATCGGCTTTGGGGTGGAACTAGGAACTATTCCACCCCATCCCTCAATGCCCGCAGCCACCGATTCCCTCGTACTTCGTTCTCCCCATGCATTGGTTCCTGTAACCCTATGATATCTTGTATTACTACATCTTCGGGACACTTTGCCATTCGCTCCTCGCCTTAGTGTCTCAGTCTGACCTACATTGTAGGGAACTAGTTCCTTGACGGAACTAGTTCCATCATTCCATTTGGCCCCCGCATCTCTGCAATGAAAAATTTTCTACTATGATTTGTTCTCTTGCTTTTCTTTGTTTGTCAGTTGACAGGCCTGTGGGGGGAACTCGTTGGAAAGTGGAAGAGTTCCACGTGTTCCATTTAAACCTGCCTTTTCCACATTACACTACACCTTCATCCCAAACTCCTTCATTACGAGTGAAAGGTTTCCTTGTGGAACCAACGATCCATGATAACTTGTTCCTCGAGTTCCTAAAATTTCTACCCCTCCCGCATAACAATGCTTCCTTGTCAAACTTTTTTAATGCGGCTTGAAGACCCTTGCGGAGAACTAGAATCCTGAAAGAATTGTTCCTTAGTTCTGTCCGCCACCCGCATTTTTGCAATACACTACACTTTGCCAAATTTCTTTGTTTTGTGACCATATTAGGAAATCAGGGAACAAAGGGAATTGTTCCACCCAGACTCAAAAAACCCACAATACACTGCAGAAGGCCATTTTTTCCATTTTTCTCAACTTTTACTAAGTTCTTTGGATTTTTTAAGCTTGGAGAGAAGGAGACAAATGTTCCAAAATGAATGTAAGTTCCCCAAAACAACAAGAAGTGCCCTAAACATGAAAGATACTTGTTTTCTCTAGTTTCTCCTATGATGTTATGTTATCGCCGAAAAACAACACCCTCTAATTTACTTGCAAATGAGTTGAACGGACAATCAACATTTTTGGGAAACATGAAATTATCTCAAGGTGTGGGACCAAGAAATTGAGATAATTCTCTAGAGAAGGTTGGTTCCTCTTCCTAAACTAATGCTAAAAATACTCATAATGAAGGAAATGCAACTAACTACTCCTATTCTATGATTCCAAGGGACCAGTGAGAGAGGGAAATGCATGAAAATGAGAAAATCCTACACTAAGGGAGTGATAGCACCAAGAGAAGAGTGATTGGGACACTCTCTAATGGATGAAAATGGGGATAGAGAGGGTATTTAGAACACCACAACCTTGAAACACACATTTACAATACCATTTCCATCAAACACAATCATTTGGAGCTTGCAAGAAACCATAAAATGCACAAAATACCTTTAAATGTAATGTAGAGGTCAGAGAATGCAATGAAACACATCAAGGGTAGAAGAATAGCCACAAAACTTGATTTTATTGCTTCATGTGATGACACCATCCATTACAATGAAAGATAGAGACATGCATTTCTTACAAGATACCCAAAAATGGAGGTTTGAAGCTCACATACACCTGCAATAACCTGTAAAGAAGTGGAGGAGCAGATAGAGAATGTTCAACCCTTTAAAATGGGCTCTCCATTACAATATATAGAAGAAAGAAAGGAGGCAGAGAAGAGGGAATCTTGAAATCTGGGCTTCACCCACCAAAAAAATTCATTAAATGTTCTGAAAATAACATGGAGGACCTTGCAAACCCATCCCTTCATGTCCTTTAGCTTGCTAGAGAAGAAAACTGCCTCCATGCTTCATTAATGCCTTCATTATGCACCTGTGACACCATATTTTGAATTGGTGTGTTTTACCCTTTTTCCCAACTACCCCACCAATTTTTTCATGTTTAATCATTTCATGATGAAGGGGATGGAGTCACAAATCCAACGAGCCCACAATTATTATTTTTTGTGCATGGGGAGGGGGGCGAGCTGTGCATATGTGGGCTTGGGGAGCTCATTTAGATCGTTTGGTCAACTCCTCAGCCTCAGGTTTTAAAATATGCCCACAGTTCGCAATGGACTGTGTGATTTTATTTTGCTTGACTCAGTGGGTAGTTCGCTGTGTAGCTCGGCGAGGTACTCCATCACCCCCGGTTCACTATTCTACCCTCGGCTCGGTCGAGCCATCCCCAACTTCCTCGCATTAATCACCTGACTTGTCATCCTTACCCCGCTAGCGGCTCTCCGCGCCGTGCGGCATTTAACTTGCCGGGTTCTCCTTATCCATGTCACCCTTATGGCTCCTGATCGCCCATCCAATCCACATCTGACTTGGCTCAGCGAGCGACTTGCTCTAGAACTTGGCGCCTCGCTCCTCATATGTTGTAGACATATTGGGTCCATGGGGAACTCACGCCCCCTAGGAACCCGTTCCCCTCGGGTCGCCTTACTCCAAAATCCTCACACCGCTTTATATTGCGAATTTGACCCCCTCGCGAGGAACTCGTCCCCATGCGGAACTCATTCTGCATGGGTCACTATTGTCCGCATTAACTCTCTGGTGCACACAACACTACACCCTCCGCTGCTTCCTTCGAATTGTGGTAATTTTGGGCTTGCAGGAAACTCGTGTCCCCGCAGCCTGTGTTCCACTTGGGCCTTGCAGGCCCGAAACTCCCGCATTTTCCGCACATCAAAGAACCCTGCGGCTCACCGACTTGCTTGGTGAGCCCTCCATCCGCTCCGACGACTGACCCCTTTGCAACTCGTCGACCACTTCGCTGAGCTCGGCGACCAACTTGCCTGTGTTGCCTTTGCGACTCACCAGGACTAAGGACCCTGAGCTCTCTAGCTAGCCTGCCAAGTTGCTTGGCCACTTTGAATCTAGCTTGCTATCTAACCCAGCTCGACGAGCTCTCGCTCATGAGCTCACCAAGTTCCTCTTTAATCATTGCTCATTTTTTTACAATTTTATCATATTTCCCTCAACCTTTTGGATTTTTCTCGACCATGGGAGCTAGGGAAATAGAGTAGGATACTCCAAAAGCCATTTTCTCACTTTACCCATTTTAAGCTAAATATTAGGTCATGGAGCCTGTTCTTTCACCATTTCTTCACTGAACCCCAATCAACTGCCCAAGTCCAAGTTCTGAAGTTGCTCATTTTTACCAGGGGTAAAAATTGATAACAAATTTCATCGAAGTGCCTAAAGTCTAGATTTTTGAAGTTAGCCACTTTTGCAAGGGGTGCAAAAATGGAATACAGTAGTTATTATATTCCACACGGACAATTTATACTTGTTAATGAAATACATCTATGTTTATTAATAATTTTTTCATAAACCTTTAAGAAATTGTTACAAGCAACCATAAAAAAAGAAAATAATTTTGTTAAAATTCAAAAAGAAATTTGTTGACACAAACATTTAGTTAAAATTATTTTTTGTTAAATTTCAAAAAAATGTTTATTGACATAAATATTAGGATAACAATTATAATTGATATGTGGTTAGTGTTGGACTATATAAGATCAATAATGTAAAAGTTAGTGGTTATATACTTGCCTTAGACAAGATAAATAACAAGATAACAATAATATATACTAATATTGTCAATCCTATTTAAAATTATTGTGAACTTGTATTTGAGTTTTATAATAGCGAGGGCATGTAGCACATTGTATTTTTATTAATTAAAAGTTTCGAAGAAGTTTAGGAAATTATTTTAAGTCAATCATAAAAATGAAATAAGTTTTTAAAAACTTGTTTATTATTCGATAGTTACATTGATAGATGTTCTACAATAGCAATAATGAGTGATATTTGATTGTATAAGGTTTTATTTTCTATATTAAATTTGACGTCCATTTGACCATCATAAGATAAATTTGACCATAAATTTGTGTCACTTAATAGTTTTTTTAACTTTTGTAACTTTGAAAAGTCAATAAAAAACAATTAATACATTTGTCATTCTAGAGTTTGAGTCATTTTTTCTTCAAGATTTTTTTCCATCATTCTATAAAAAAGTATGAGCATAATGTAATATAATTATTAATCAATTTAATGTTTAAAATCTAAAATTAATACTTGAAATTATTATCTATTGTCATTTTAAAAATAAATGTATCTAAGATATTTGTACTAATATTTTAAATAATAAAATAGAAAATACCACTTTTAAAAATGTGATTGATTACTCATAAATAAAATAATATAAATGTGAAATCTATGTAAATGGGTTCAGGGGTTAAATTTGACGGCCACCTATGCCTGTCAAACAATTTTCGGGTGACGGTAATTTTTCAATGTTGCCCTTCAAAAAAACAAAATAATGTTATTTTTTACTAATTATTCTTTATTTATTATATCTTTTTTTAATATATATTTATATATATTTTTATAATTTATATACAAACCCATATAAAAATTGACGGTCATGTTTTAAATGTGCAAGTCGCGTGCGACGGTTAGATAAAATATTTACAAGTATTTTACGTCTAAAATCACGAAAAACGTCTAAACGACTGTCAAATTTAACCCCTGCATGGGTTGAGAAGTTACAAACTCATAAAGACTAACAAAATCACAAAAGACCCACATCCTCGTGAGTGTACACCAGCTGTACGACTCAGCTGTATGAAAGGAGTATGAAACTTGTGCATATGTGGATCCCTTGCTTAAGTCGTGGTAAAGTTAACCAAGATTGGAAAAATGTGCTTAAAAATGGAAAATATAATATGCTTAAAAATGTAAAATATAATGATTCCTCGCGAAAAAAAGAAAGCTTCCTTTCCCATAGTCAATGCTAACACGAAGTGTTTTCCTGAAATTTTCGTGTCCCCTCAACTCCGATTCCATGAGTTTCTCTAAGCCTAAACCCAAGCTTCCATGCTTCACACCGATATTTGCTGTTTCTAACCCCTTTCCTAATGCTGCAACTGCAACAACTGCATCGGCATCATCCAGGTATGTATGTACTCATAAACTCTGACCTGAAATTTTCTCATGCATTTGATGGGGCTACTTTAATTGGGATTGCAGAACAGAGAAGGGTGATCGGTTTGATCGAAGTGAGACATTAACCTTGGAGAGCATAAGGGAATCCCTCATCAGACAAGAGGATAGCATTATTTTTAACCTCCTGGAGAGATCTCATTACTGTTTTAATGCCCCTGCTTATGATGCAAACCAGTTCTCATTTCCTGCCTTTGAGGGCTCGCTTGTGGAGTTCATGCTCAAGGAAACTGAGCTGCTTCATTCAAAAGTAAGCTCTGCATCATTTCTTGTTTTCATTTTAATTTTTAGTACATGTTAGATGATAGATCAAAACGTATGGTTTCAGCAAATTTACATACACCCGTGTGTTTGAAAACATCTCTATCCAACATTTGAATCTTCTTGTCGGGACCTTGTTTATGAATCCCGATTTATGATCTAGGTATCCTTGCTTAGAATATGAGTCTCTCTAATTCACTGGGGTTGTCTATTACGGCTAGTTGATGCAGTTTTCAATGAGTGTCTTAAACTTGAGTATTCCTTCATCCTATTGGTCTTTAGAACCCATTGAGGTGTTGTAGGGACGCCCAATTGGGTAAAAAATACCCTCTGTTGGGCCTCTATCCTTCTTGGGGATGGGGCGATTCCCCTTGTAATTAGGTGCAAGTCCCAGCTTTCTAACTACCAGTGTGCACCTCCAAGCTCCAAGCATCACCATGTCAAAATTAAATCATAAAATAATATTGTTATAGGATTACGGATGAAACGTCTATGTTAAGGCTAGATGATTCATTTGTGAAGCTATTTTTAATTTTTGCACTTTTATCAATAAAACATAACATTACAACATTAATTGTATGAAAAACGGGTGAAAGAAATCACACCACAAAATGCCAAATACATCGAGCTACAAAAAGTTTTGAGAGAAAATAATAACGTCGGCCATAAGACCGAGAGGAAGCAAAACTCTAAAAGCAAAATCAAAACCAATACTAAGGTTCAAAAACCCAAAAACACACCAAAATATCAATTTTTGGTGGAATGCATGACCCTCTTCGCCCAGCTGGACAGTTGCTCCTTCGGTGTGGGATCAGCCACTACATGAATAGCTGCAAACCAAGGTTCTATGATGCTACCACCTGTCCAATTAATAACATCATCAGGGGGTCTCTTCGAAAAGTCAAAAGACCCTGCTCAAGGGCTCCCCTACATTCTTAGTTGGGTTGGCAGCGGTTGAATTCCCTTGAACTGCACCCTTTTGACTGGCACAAGTGGTAGTCTTAGAGTTACCATTCACAGAATCCCGAATGAAAGTAGCAAGAACCTTAGGAACTATTTCATATTTTTTATCCATCAGAGGTTCCGCTGAAACCAAAACTTTACCTTTATCATTTTCATTGGCACTTAATACTGCAAAAGGGTTAAGGCTAACCTAACTTGATCTCTGTCCTGCCTGTTACCTTTAGGTTTGGTATTTTTCTTTTCTTTTCTGCCTACTAACTGAAATTCCTCCTTTTCCCTCTTCATTTCAGCCGCTGGAGCCAGGGGGCACTCCTGAGCTTAATGACCGTGGTTGTGGCACATCAAGCACTGGAAAGGGAGGTTCTTGTAATCCAAAGATTTCTCAAATATCTCTCCTTTGGAGATTTTAATTATACCCTTCTAGGAAGATGTTTACTTGCATCTATCTGAAAACAAATTCTGGCATATGTAATATGCCTCTTACTTTGATTTTAAGAAGAAATGCAAATCATTTTCCCAAGGAAGTTTCCAATTCTTGAAAGAGTGGCTTTTTCCCACAGATGCATTGGGAGGTCAAACAATCGTATCCATATTGGTGCTACCTTAAGATCCTCTTGTGAAAAATCGAAGCTAGGGTTCCACGGTGTTATGAATAACCCCGATCTAGCAACAAACCAAGGTCCATGTTCAAATATATTAGTCCAATCTTCTGTTGTAAAAAATCCAATGAAGAACTCTCTTGTGCCAGCATGTAGATCCACAGGCCCTTTTACTTTCCATTGCTCCATAACACAATCTTGCAGCTCCTTTTCACAAGGCCCCTGTCTCACAAAGTTGCAAATCAAGCCCTTTTTTGTAAAGGCATCTATCTCTGACTCAATCTCATTGTGTTCAATTTTCAATGAGTATGTTCTTAACTAGCATATTCTATAATCCCATTGGACTAATCATGCTATCGAGGTGTCTGGCGGATGCCCAGTTGGGTAGAACAAACCCTTTGTTGGGCCTTTACGCTTCGTAGGGATGGGTTGATTTCTTTTATGATTAGGTATTAACCCCTACCCTTTAACTACCAATGTGTAACTCCTGCACTTAATAATCCCTACACATCAGTAGCTAAAAATCAAATCATGGTACAATTTATTTGTATTCAGAATGAGGATGAAATGTTTACATTATTTGCGGAATGGTTATTACCTTGGTCAGAGTTTGTTTACTTTTGTTCACTTTGTGTGCTTCTCCATAACTGCAAAGTCAAAGGGACTCAAACTAAAAAGCCTTCATGGGGAAGCTGAAAAGGCCTAGTTGAACATCCAACTTAAAAAAGAACTGGATAATCACAAACTTAATCTGATAGCCCTTGTTTCAAGTGGTTGTTTATGCCCAAAACATCCATGTCACTGCTCTATGGTCTCATAGATGTAGTGCCCACCCATGTGGGACCCAAACACAAGACCAAATATCCCAGGATATATTTTTTTGATTTTCATTTACTGTTACAACTATGTGGCACCACATAGGCTCACAAGAGATTGCTCCACATCACAAAAGACATCTACACCAACATGAAGAACATACAAACAATATGATAACAACAAATGCACACCAAAGCCACACTATTATAATAGAACAAGTACAAACCCATGACCCGACCATACTATGAACATCACGAATGGGCACCTTCCACATTACCACATTTTTGCGGTTACAACGTTATTTTATTCATATTTCATTATTTTAAAATAATGATTTCAAGAGTACTTAATAAGAAGCACACATTTTCCTTTTTCTAGACTACACTTCTTTTGGTTCATTTAACACTTAACCTGTAATGGTTACATCCAATTTAGTTCGTTTAGCTTATTGCAAATAAATTATATAACACAATTGTTAAATGGAAGTATCTTAACATTTACGCATCATAAGTTTTGATTCCCAACATTAGAAACTATGTTTTTCTAATTGTTTGTTTTCACGAGAATTAAATCAAATCTACTTTCACATCACAAGAAGGATTCATTAAGTTGCAAATAATCTCCATGGTACTTATAATTCATAGTCCGACATCACTAGGGTACATTCTCAAAACAAAAAGCATGTTACAAACTTCCTTTACGAATAGAGTCTTAGTGGTACATTAATGCATATCCTAATAATCTTTGCGATCCCAAAAACTTTATTATATTTTCCCTTCTAATGGAGTTTAGTTTTTAGGACAACCATGAGGTTACATACTAGAAATTTCATCCTAAATGTCACAAAATGACATTATGCCTTGCATCAAAGCGTCCTATACACTAACATACCCACATGAAAACTCCCTACTAGGCTCCTAGGGAGGAAACACAAACTCTTACATTCCCCCAAGACTTTAGAACTACAAAAGAAGCTAAGAATTGATCCATTTCAATTCCCAAAGGTGGTTTCGCATATTAAGATGATAAGCAAACATGTTCCTATGGTAACATGGGTTTGAAATCTTATCTCCTCTTGTGAAGTTAAATTACTAAAGTCCATAAATGATAGGATGCATTTTGAGGTACACATGGGTCATATGAATACCATGTTCGAGAAAGAAGGTATCATTATCAAATTACGTGTTCCCATAAGGGACAACTCAACTTATAATTTTGAACAAGGAAGGGGTTGCTAATGAGTTGAAAGGAGGTGGTTTCCATGATTCACTTTGTTCCTAAGCTCAACATGTAAGGGACACAATTCGATAGACAAAATTGAACATGGATTTTGTTTGCCAATTACTTCTCTATAAAGGGGGTGCTAGGTTTACTTCTCTCCCTTTAAGGGATCTACATTTTGATACAAGTTAGTATTAGAACAATCAAACCTCTCTAAGATCAATTAAACACGAGAGGGGGTTAATGGAGTCAAACATGAGGTTTAATGAGTAGGAAAAGTGGTAAACAACTTCACTTATGTAGCTTAGATCTCTAAATGAGATCATTCAAAGTGTAAGACAAGAGACAACATATTAAAGGTTTGCATCCTTTCTTAAAATGGTCCAATTCGGTCACATTCCTCGTGAAAGGAACAAAGTTGCTGATGGACTAGCTGACTGGGCTCTAGACAACAAGGACTTGTTTTGTTATGGCTTGCCCCCTCCATGGTGGTCCAACAAGATTCAAGAGGATATCAAACTTATTCTTAATCTTGATTCTCTGTCATGATTGTTTTCTTTGCTTTTCTGTTGTATAATGCACAAGCTTGGGCTAATAGCTTTCAGGCTTGGCATAGCCGAATATGTAATTTTGAGCTTTACATAATATAAGGTTCTGTTGTTAAAAAAAATGGCAGGGGTAAAACAAAATTGAACACGACTTGATTACAAGAGAGAAGTACGAGAAGGGTTAATAACATGGTTCATTTCAATAGTCTAGGAATGAAAGTTTCTACCAACAATGCAAGTACTAAGAGAGACCGATAATTAACATTATAGAAGATTGTTTCAAAATATCTAAACTATAAGAGCAACAAACAAACTCGCAATCAAAATTACACCCAAAATAGAATGCCCGTTTTCCCCAATACACCAATGTGCTACAATATCTTACACATCATAGAAAAATCCATAAATAACATTCATGTTTATAAACATAGTGCTGATATACATCCAATTAATATTACATGTATTTCAAGGATAACCCGTTATTCCAAAAGCATATATAACGCTACAATTTTCTTCATGTCCCGCGTACCTGCAACCACCACATGGTTAGTGTTGTTACTAAGATGTGCACCCTTGTTGAAACAAGGTTTCAGCAATCTAGTGAAACTGTTGCAAATCATGACTTTGTGGGTTACTCATGATCTTTCTCCAGATGAAAGGGATGGTGCCCTTCACTCCAATTTGCTGCAATAGGTCCCAAACCAACTTCTATCCTAAACTAACTAAATCTAAGCTAAAACTTCCAAGGAGACAAAGTTAAAAGGAGTCAAACTGAAAAGAAAGGGGAGGTGATGTACCAAAAGGAAGTGGATCGATTCTTGCTCTTGAATGCACAAATGCAACCACAAACAAAACTTAAAACATGCACATTGTTGATGAAGAGATTGAAAAGAATGAAGATATGCAAGAGGGACAAGTTTCCACAATAAACATTGAGCATTTATAGGGATATAACCACACTTAAATTAATATTTAAACTAAACAAAACATGATCACGGAGCAAAGGCAAAATACTTTGAATATAAGTCACAGAGGCTAGAGCCAAACAAAATCCAACCCTTACAAATGGGCATCATCTTACAATATATAGAAAAATGGGAGAGAGAGAGGAGGTAAAAGGGAGAGAAATTTGGGTTTCAAGCTCCAACCACTGACAACATGCATTAAATATTTGAAAAACATAATGGGCACCTCTGCAAGACCATTCCCCCACGTCACTTTGCTTGTAGGAGAAGGAATGGGCACCATACTTAATCAAATCTAGTAGTTGAACTACCTGGAACTGCATCTTTAAATGTTGGGACTATTTTCTCCCTTTTAATCCACTTAACTCCACCAACTTCTGAATTTCATGATGGCAAACTGAAGTTCATGATGAGACCTTTCCAACGAGACCAATTTTATCTAATTTGGACTTTTGGAGAAAAAGATATGGCCATGCGGATTTCCACGACACAAGAGGAACACGACAAAGTTCTTTGCGGGTTGTGATAGGCCACTTTAATCAAATTTTGCACTGGAGCAGGAAAATCGGCTGAGCGGAGCACATGAGGTAGGAGGGAACAATTCACTTTGTGTTTGTTGGGCCCGACTTACCTGCTTCGGTCACCTCGTCCAACTTGTCCCTTGTCGGTTATGTCAGCGAATCGGCAAACACAAGGCCCACGAGCATTGTTCCGCCCGTTCCCACCGGAGTTGACCCGGTCGTAACACTGCTTCTGCTACCTTGTTTCGTCCCATCGGCCGTGTGGCTTATGCGGCAAACACAAGGAACAAAGGAACAATTCTTTGTGTTTTTGAAAAAGTCCGATTTGGCCGACAAAGGCTTGTTTTTTTGCCAAAATTTGAGATTTTTGGCTAAGTATGGGAAAGAGGGGCCAAACAAGGTAAAGATAAAGTGTCCCAATATTGGTTTTGCCCCCTTTTGCTCAGCTGTAGTGCCCAAGTCCAACATGAAATTGCAAGTTATCAAAATAGTTTAGAAGGGAATATTTTGGATAATAGTTTGGTGACTCAATGGGGTAATTTGCTTGCTAGATGAAGAGATCAGTGACCTTGAAGCATCCGTTGGGCATGGAGTTTACCCGAACATCTTGAAAACTGATCTAAGATTTGAAGTACTCATCCTTGACTCTGCATAATGAACTGCTTGGACTTGAGCATTCCCATTACGAAATAAAACCTTAACGAGAGTGGAAAACTGTCTTGAATTTGGTCTTCCACCTCATTTTGAGAATTCAGGAGTAAACTGTAGGACACTTGCAAGTTGGTTAGAATTCTTCTATATTGTTTCTCGTAATTTAACCTGCCATCTCTAGCTTTGTCTGCAGCATACCTTTCTCTGAAACCTTTGTGAACCATTGCAATGGAGAATGTTATCCCAAAAGCAACAAGAACACCTGTGCAAAGCACTCAGGAAAAGGAAACCTACACTATCAACAAAACGATGTGCTGAAAAGCACTTGGAGGAATTGAAACTACTCTATTATTTACACAGATGCAATGAAACAACTCAATGGACATGCATAAGATAAATCCCATTGAGTGGGATTTGTAATGCATTTCCATCAAGTTTGGACAACTCAGAAGAGATAGCCTCCTTGCAAGCACTGATTATGTATGGCCCACTCCAAAGTGCATCAAACTTTGAATGCCGCCTTGGTTTAGCTCTATCTACATCCCATTTGAGGACCATATCTCCTTCTTTGAAATTTCTTGCTTTTGCTCTTTTATCAAACCACTTCTTGGTAGAATTTTGGTGTTTCCGCATTCTATTCTTGACAGTCTACCTCAACTCTTCAAGTTCAATCAATTCTGCCATTCTAATTTCTCTTTGATTTGCACCTTCCAATTCCAACTATTGGATCAGCTCTAACGAAGGTAATTCAAGGGATAGTGGTAGCCTAGCCTCTCTTCCATAAACAAGCTTGAAGGGAGAGCTTCCTATTTATCTTTTTGGAGTGATCCTATTAGCCCAAAGAGCATTTTTTATCTTTAAGTGCCATTGTCTCTAGTTTGCCTCCATTGTCCTCATGATTTTGATCAAATTCTTATTTGAGGATTTGGCCAAGCCATTACCTTGGGGATAATAATTTGAAGAAGTCTTCAAATATATTCCATGATTAAGGGCCTAATCAGAAAGTTTAAAACCCAAGAAGGCTTTAACATTATCAGAAATGATAGTTCTAGGAACACCAGACCTTGTAACAATGTCTTGCAAGAAATCAAGGATAGCTGACTCATTAGCTTCCTTGAGTGCTACTCCTTTAATCCACCTGGTAAAATAGTAAGTGGCTGTTAAAACCGATTTATGGCCCATACTTGATGGAGGATTAATCATGCTTATAAAATCAAGTCCCCATTAAGAAAAGGGTTCATCCACCTGAATAGAACGAAGGGGAAGGGCTGTTGACCTTACTTTACCTATGAAGAAAGCACATTCCTTACATTTCCTGACCCATTAATGAGCATCTGTGAATAATGTGGGCCAGAAGTAGCCTGCCTTTAAGATCTTCATTGCTGCAGCGTTGGCAGAGAAGTGTCCACTAGAAAAACCATTTTGAAACTCCCTTAAAACCTGGTTTGCTTATTCTCCTGCAATGCATCTCAGTAGTACTCCATGAATATTTTTTCTAAAAAGTACCCCTTCAACTAGTGCATAGGGTATTGATTGCAACCTTAAATGCCTTCTGTTTTCTATACTTAACCCAAGTGGGTACATACAAGTGGATAAGAATGTTACCATTTTATCCATCCAATTAATTTTAGTCAATTGACCCTCTATGCTTTGTTTCTCATCTTTCTTTGCATATAAGGAAAGCTCTTGATTATTTGGGGCATCCAAAGCCAAATGCTCACAAAGAGCTCTTCCTCTTACCAGTCTTGTGGCCTTAATGGTCACATCATACTCCATGATCTTTGCTACCCAATCAAATCTCTTTTCATTGATTTCTTCCCCCATGATAAAGTCTCTCACACTGGAATGTGAGACTATAACTTGTATGTGATTAGTGGCAATCATACTCTGGAACTTTTTTAGAGCTCTCATAATGGCGAAGACCTGTTTTTCCAAATGGCTGTATTTCAGTTAATAATCCTTCAATGTTTGACTGAAAAAAGCCATTGGTTGCTCATTACCTTCATCATTCTTTTTTGTTAACACTGTAGCAATGCTAGATTCAGCTCCATAAGCATAAAGGATAAAATTCTTTGAATAATCAAGATTGGTGAGTGTGGGAGCTTGAGCAATTGCTTGTTTGATTTTGTTGAAGCTTTCCTTACCTTCCATAGTCTATTTGAAAACTGCATCCTTCTTGAGCATTAGAGTAATGGGCTTAACTAGTCTTGCAAAGTTAGGAATAAGTTTCCTAACAAAATTAATCTTTCTAAGAAAAGATTGCAATGCTTTCTTGTGAGCTGGTAAGGAAAGGGAAAGGATAACTGAAACTCTTTCAGGATCAATGGCAATACCCTTTTTTGAAACAATATGCCCTAGTAGCTTGCCACGTGGAACCGAAAAATTGCATTTCTTAGGATTTAGGGATACGCTAAAATCCCTACATCTCTCAAAGACTTTCTCAAGGTGCTCCATATGGTCTTTGATTTCCTTTGAGAAGATGGTTATATCATCCAAATAGACAAGGATGAACTCATTTATGTAGCCTTTGAATGCAATGTCCATAGCTCTTTGAAATGTAGCACCTGCATTGGACAAACCAAAAGGCATCTTCTCATATGCATATGTTCCCCATTTGGTTGTGAATGCAGTTTTATGTTGATCCTCCTCTTTGACCCTGATTTGATTAAAGCTAAAGTAGCCATCAAGCATAAAAAATCTTCTAGCTCTTGTTATTGTTTGCAGAATCTTCTCCATGGAGGGCAAGGGGCAATGATCCTTTAAAGAGGCCCTGTTTAAATCCCTGAAATCAACAAAGATTCTGATTTCTCCATTCTTTTTCCTAATAGGAACCATGTTAGCCACCCAAGAGGAGTATTTGACGGGAAAGATAATTTTAGACTCAATGAGTTTGGTTAATTCTTTTCTCATGAGAGGTTCAAACTTGGGATTGCTTCTGCTTGATTGGTTTTGAGCTAGGATCAAGATCTATAACATGCTCAACAACATTAGGATAAAATCCTTTAAGATCCTCATAATTCCAAGAGAAGACATCGTTGTATTTTTGACATAAGGAGATAAATTCTTGCTTTTTAGAATCATCACATACTTTTCCAAGCAACAACTCATCTTTAGCAATAGTAACTGGCCGATAATCTTCTTGTTTCGCTGTCATATTTCTGAAAATATGCTCAAGAGTGACCAATCCTTTAGGCAATTTGTTTTTTCTCAATTGATGACTTGATCACCATAGCTATCATGTAAATCAAATTGCATTTTTGAGGAAAACTCAGCTTCATTTTGGATGAACTGAATGATTTGTTCATCACTATCAAATATCTGTCAACTGGTTTCATTATCAGGAATTGATGGCCAAACCACCAACTTAACATGTTGCTGATTGCTTTGAATGAGGACCTCACCTGGTAAAAATTGTGATCCAAGTGTTGCCATTTGCTCCGCTTCTTTGTTTAATTTCCTTGGCACCACTTGCAGATCAAGGGCATCAAAAATCTCTAAGAGGTCCCAAACTCTATGTTTATAAGCTTTCAGAAGCTTTGACCAATTCAGTATCCCCAAAGATCTGCAAGGCTTTGATTTGTCTCTTTTCAGCAATAAGAAGACCATGAATTAATGCCTTATTCTGGCATATTGTTAGAACATGTAAACTGCAATCTGTGAGCGAAGAACTTCTTGTTTGAAGGAGAGACAAGAACTACACCAACCCCGACCCCATTTCTGCTTTTTGAACCATCAAAGAAGATTTTCCATAGTCCAGTAGCATTTTCCTTTTCTTCTTTGAGAGGTGAAGGAGTTGTGAAACCCTTTTCATGGATGCAGTAGGTTCCCAAACCGGTTTCCAGAGCTGTTTCATATGGATCAAATTCATATTGCTCTTTAGCCCATTCATCCAATAAGAGGTCAGGAATTGAACTAGGATAAATAGGTTACTGGGTTGCTGTTGGTTCATAATTTTCATCTTCATTTATCATGCAATTGAATTGGGGAGGAGAAGAATCATAAGATTCAACATGATATGCAGATATTGGTTCAACTTTAATAATGAACTTTGTACCATATCTGGTTAATAAAAGCATGTGAGACTAATTAGAAGATAAATAACCACCCACTTTGGCTGTAAAATCTCTTGACAGACAAATGGAAAATAGAGGAGGCAAGTCAATGAATGAAACTTCTTGAGATATGGTTACGCTTGGACAAACATGGAGGGTTAACTTAAGGTTCTTAATTATTCCTAAAATACCAAGAGATCGGTCCATATTGAATGCCCAAAATATCAACACTTTTACTAGGCATTATAGAGGTGCTAGCACCAGAATCTATCATGCAATTATGGACTAGGTGTTTACCTACAATCAAGGACATATAAAAGGGTGGTGGTTTCTTGGTTTTGCTTACTTGTTCTTCTCTTGCTTGGCATAAATTGATTGTCGGATGCATTGCTTGAACTACTAATTCATGATGAAGAAGTTGTTTAAGAGCTTCATGGAGGAGATCCCTTTGTGATGGAATTGAAAGAGTATCCCACATTGTCACGCTCATATTTGTCTTTTTCATTTGATCAACAATGTTGAAAGGGAACCCTGCTGATTTATGCATTTGAGGTTATGATATTCTCCCTTCTTGATCCAATGGTTGGGATAAGTTCCTTTGGTTGTGAAGCAACCTCTTTTGTAGAGCTAGGCCTGCTAGAAACATTAGGCAACTCGTCCTTATTTGACTTAGTCCCCATTTCTTTCCCCTTGCAAGGAGAACTGCCCTAATTAGAAGATAATAAAGCTTGGGTATCCAAAACTCTCTTCTTGGACCTTGTATTATCAACATGAAGTTGAGGTCTACTTAAATTATCAGCAACTTGATTAATTGCACAAAAATCATCAAATCCAAAGAACATGAAATTTGGCTCAGGAGGGGCCTGTTGTGTCTCTTCTTCTTTGATTTCTAGTGGAACCATGGCCTGCTCTTACTGACAAAATGGAGCTTGCACCATAAAAGTTCTCTTAAAGAATTCGTTCCAAACTTACAAGCATATTGATTGTGGGGCTGATCACATGGATAACACCACTCAAAATCTTGTATCACATTATTTTGCACTGGAACAAGTGCTTTACTTGAGTTGGGGCTTGGAAGTTGTTGTGGAGGAGTGACTGTTTGAAGAGGCAGCTGCATACTCGGCCCTTGCATTTTGTTCATTTGTTGACCTTGTCTATAACCTTGATTTGGATAAGGAGGCCTTTGTTGTTGATAACCCTGATTGAAATTTTGACTTGAGGATTGTCCCTGATTATAATTTGAGAAATTCCTAGAGGCTTGAGCTTGTTGTCTCTTGAAGGAGACAAAATCATTAACTAGGTTTTTAACACTCTAAGATCATCATCATCATTTTGCTTTTGAGAATAAGAAGTGGACGCAATAGATGGGGTATTTGATTGGGGAATAAGAGCTAAAGAGGGCTGAGCAGTTTGAAGTAAATCAGGAAATAAGGGCATGGACAATCTTGGAGCTATTTTGCTAGCTTGAATTAAGGAATTTTCAGCCCTAATGGCTATTGGATATGCATTAGGTATTTGAATTGCACCCATAGATTGGACCATGACAACTACATCAGAATTTAAAGCTCTTAGGAAATAAAGAAAGGCACCTTGCAGTGTAGGTCTTAGAAGAGATGGAATTCTTTCCCATGTCTTTTGAAATCTGCCATGAGTTTATTTGGAGCTCTCTTGATGGTTGTCAGCTGCTCCAACAAGGAGATATTATCTGTTTTTTCTTCAAATTGGTTGCAAAGGGTTGTAGCAAGCTCATCCCAACTGTCGATGGAAGTAGGTCTTAAGCTTCTGTACCATTGTAATGCTTTCCCTTTAAAAGATGAAGCTAAGAGACTAACTGCAACATCATCCTCAGTAACAAAATGGACTGAACATACATTAGCAATATCTTGGATATGGTCAGCAAGAATAGTGTGATTTTCATCAGTGAAGAAGGGAATACTCTTTAAAGCGGATATTGGTATATCATGTTGTGCATTGAGAGCTAAAGGACTGCCACCACTGAAACTAACAAAAGATAAGTTCCTTTGATGAGCCATGAAAAGAATTGGTCGTTTGCATACACGTCTAACTGGGCACTTGACAACATAATTAAATTTTTTTAGCTTCCACGATGCTCTGAAGGATGACCATGTGCTATTCTAATTTCCCATCACGACACAGGCTAGTAAGATAATAACAGTTAGTGGGGTGTGGCTTTACACCTGTCAAATGCATTTGCTTGAGAGTAGCTACAGGCTTTAAAACAAATCCATTTTGTCTGATCCTGTAACCATTCCACACCACTCCCAAATGCCCTCATAACAAGTAGAGATTATGCGTTCTTCCTCCACACTAGACGCCATACCTGCAATAAAACTAAGCTCTGAAGGAAGTTCAAACCAAGCCCAAACTCATTCATTCCCCCTTTGGCATACACACATGCCCAGAAATTGCAATAACATTCCCTGACCTAGAATTAATCCCCAAAATCCTCTCACGAATGAAACCTCACATTACCCAAAATTTCATTAATTCTTTTCCTGGAATGAGCTTGGCCCAAGCTCCAAGAATTTGGAAGAATTGTGGAAAATAAAAAATATTTGATAATTTAATTATTTTCATTTTACTTTGTTGTTCACATTTTAAATTTCAAATGATTTATATCATTCAATTTTTTCAAATATTTTAAACAACTTATTGCCATTATTGTTTTAAGATCGTGAAAATGAGAACTCAAGCGACCGTTAAGCCTTCCTCTAGGCCGGAATCGACACAGCGAAGAATGGGAGGATCTTCATCCACGCTGGTGGTATTAACTCGTGTTGCACCAAGACTTGACTTCCACCAAAATAAAGCATCTCAAAGGCTTGTATTTTAATGCTTTCTTAAATATAGATAATTGTACTCTTGACCTTATAGGAGTGATGAGATAACCAAGATAGATATCCATACAATTACTTTTATCCTTTATCAACGTCTAATATTCTAATTTTACAAAGGTAATACTATTTTTCTGATGTTGTATTTAATTGATTCATTTTCCGAATTATTCATATCGTAAGCATGATGCTAGAACAACAAACTCAAACATACCAAGGGCCAACTTGAGCTCACGCAACTAGAGTCGAGAGGGTGGTAGTAACGGGAGGGGCATTACAATAGACTTCTTGGTCTCGTGGATGTAATGAAAATATTTCATTCATTTTAGACTCTAGACTCCCAAAATTTTTTTACTAGCAAACAAAGTTCCCCAATATGAAGCTCGTCCTCAGCCCTTCGTGCAGAGCTCAAAATGACCCAAATGCAACCTCTCAAAACTCCCTAGTGGAGAGCTTGAAATAAAAAAAATCCAACTCTGTGAAGCTCAAAAATCCCTCAAATGCTAGAGCTCCCTACAAAACTTGAAGCGTTCAATATGATGCTCATTTAAAGGCCTTGGAAAATAAATTGATAGCACTCAGATCCGACAGACAACCACCAATATGAAGTTAAAAAAGTAGAAAGGCACAAACTCCAACTTGATTTCTTCAAGTTTATGGTTTACCTGTTGATGTTGCAATAAAACATATAATATAACTATGCATAGTTGACGAAACCTTCAACTTTGAAAAAGAGAAAGCTGCATAGTGTATGCAAAGCATGAAGAAAATTATATAATTTATCTCTTAATCCTCGTAAATTTTGGCTCAAATGGCCAATTCAGACATATTTATATAATTGGGTAATATTTGAGGGAAAATATTCAATTTGGCAATTTTTTTCTCATAGAAATGGCTAAAATTAGCCTTTGAAGAAAGAGTAGCCCATCATTTTTTTAAGGACCTTTGGACTACTTGGCAAGGGGCTAGAGAATGAAATATTTAAGGTTTCCATCTAAAGCTCGAAGGTTCTTCACAGATTTTGAACATGGCATCGAGAGATTGGGGTGGTAAGTGTAGCTACTAGGCACAGATTAAAAACCCAGCAAATATCGGTGAGTACTTGCGAGTACTCGCCGCTCACTTGCTTGGTGTTTTCTCATCACTTGTCTGCTAACTGAGAAATCGCCAGTCTACTTGGCTGCTGAGTCAGGGTTAGAAAACCCTGACTTTTCTCCAAAAACTTGCTGGAAAATCGCTGAAAACTTGTCGAGGCATGCAAAAAACTTGGTCAGTGCAGAATATGCTAGGGCCGCAGAAAACAAAATGCGTTTTGTCTAAAAAACTCATTCTTTGTCCAAAAAACTCATATTTTTGTGTATTTTGCTTTGCTAGGTTATTTTGTGCATTTTCACTATTGCTGTGAGGTGATTGATAGTGATTTCCATCACAGCTTCATAAGGATTTTTACAGGGATTTGATTAGGTAAGTGTCCTAATTTAGTTTTTTTAAAAAATTGTTTTGATATTTTTTTCCATTTAGAGCCCTTGGTTAGATTCTTTTTGTTTGTTTTCCCATTTTATTCAATTTCTTCCTTTCATAGACCAGTAGATTAGGATTTTAATCAAGACCTTTTTTTGGGGGGGGGGGTTTTATAGGGTTTCTACTATCTACATTACAAGAATGCATCGGCATCTGGATCAGCTACCCATACCAAGCCTAAGGGGCATTGCAAATCAGCTCTAGAAGGAAATTGTGTCATGCAATTATTGTAGTTTGAAGATGAGTGGAGGTGTCAATCACCAAAAATACCATCTCACACTAATTGCATGCAAGGATGTGTAGTTGTGAGAACAAGTGCCACCTGAGGCTCAAAGAGAGATGGATGCTTACCTGACAACTTATATGGAGAAAAAAGGGAAAAAAGAGGAAAACTTAAGAAATTGTAGCCATAGCGAGTTAGAGGGCAGCACGCGATGATTCTGATGAGTATGCCATGGGAGGCTCTTCTATTGCCCCAACTCCAAGTGCACGGGGACAAGGCACATCTATTGGAGAGTCGGGTTCTTTTTTGTTGCTCAAAGTAGTATTGGGGCACAACCTTCACTCGAAGCTACTGCTTAGAATTGGGAATTGCACAATGAAAAAGGACATCTTCAACAAACTTTTGATACTACAACACCATTCCATTCAATGTGGTGAAGAGCCCATAATGGGACAATTTGGTAAATTTATTGACCATTGCGCTCCTACTCCTGATGATTTGAGAGGCTCGTTGTTGGAGGATTCCATAAAACACACACAAGCTATTGCGGATGAGCAAAACAATAAATGACATAAAAATGGCCGCACTATTTTGTTTGATGGGTGGATGGATGGGAAAAATCTCACTTTGATTAACTTTCTAGTGGCTTCAAGTCGGAAATTGGTCTTCTTGAAGTCAATTGATACCTCCCACCAAGTGAAAAACGAAAACACTTTATGTGATATATTGGATGAAGTGACGATGGAAATGGGTGTGGAGAATGTCGTTCAAGTTGTCACTGATAATGCAACAACATACGTAGCAACAAGAAGACTTTTTGAAGAGAGGCACCTTACACTTTTTTGGACCTCTTGCGCACCCATTGCATTGATGTCTTACATGAGAACATAAGAAACAGATCATGTGGGTTAAAAAATTTGGTTGAAGAGGCAAGAAATATCACAATGTTCATCCACAATCACCATTGGGTGCTAAACTTGATGAGAGAGCACACCAATGGAAAGGAGCTTGTGCGAGCAAGAGTCATGCAATTTGTCTCAATCTTCATGACATAGCAGCTTCACCAACTTATCTTAAGTAGATGCATGTGAGTAATTGGTGGTTGGAGTCTCCCTATGCTAGGAAGACCGAAGAGGAAAGGGTCGTGAAGACCATTTTTAATGATTATTTGCGAAGCACATAGAGGAGATCTTTAAGGTAACCTTAAACTTTTTTTTTTCCATCATTTATTTGTTCTAATTTTTTGGTTCAAATTTTTCTTGTTTTTGATTTTAAAATTGTGAGTTATTTTGTTTTGGATGTCACAACGTTTGGTTGGAGTTCTACAGGTGGTGGATAGGGAGAAAAACTTGATTGGAGTATTTATATGAGGCCACGGACGTGGCCAAGGAGGCTGTAGCAAATTATTATGGGCAAAATCAAAGAAATACCCATTTGGTTCATAATGGATTAGAGATGGAACAAGGAACTCGATTGACATATACATGTAGTGGCCCACTAATTGAAACGTGATTTTTCTATTCTGATTCATTTAAGGCCAATGATGAGGCTATACATGGCCTCAATACATGCATAGAGAGTACGATTCCTAACGAAGAAACTAGATACACAATTGTTGAGAAGCGACAAATATCAAAGAGTGCAGAGGGGTGGCTTTTTCCTTTGGCTCTTTGCGTTGAAAAAAGAAATACCACTTGGCCAGGTAAAAACAAATTGTTACATTTTTTTTTTAATCTCATTACTCATAGATACTAGATTTCTTTCATTTATTCAACCCTAGTTGACTTACGAAATTATAAATGTCCTATTTACAGATTTGTGATAGGAAGGTTATGGTCAAAAACAACTAATATTTAGAGGCTAGCCATCCACAGTTTGTGCCAGTGTAGCTCTTCTAGTTGTGAACATAATTGAAGCATGTTTGAAGCTACTTAGACAAAGAAGTGTAATAGGTTAACAACACAACACTACACTGAGGCTGTTTTTGTGTTATACAATTTTTCATTTCTGACTAAGACAAGTGGAGGGGGCAGCAAGTCATGAGACAATTGACTTGGATGAAGCAATAGCATCAAAAGAAGCAGAGAAATCATGAGGGGTTGGTGAGGATGCATATGATATCTTTGTAGATGATGTTTTTTCAGGTGAAGAATCTTTAATTTCCATTTCTAAGGGGCTGCAGACTTATACGAGGCAGCGGAGATGATTTGATATTTGATATTAATATATTTTGGTGCATTGATGACTGTCGCTATAGTGCATGACTCTATGAGGCTATGAGCATTGTAGTTCACATTTTTTGGTCGAAAATTAATAGAAAATATACTTGTGCATTCTCTACATTCATATCTCATGTCATTTAACAGTGTTTTATATGTTATTTAAGTTTATTGTATGAATTTATATATTTTTAAAAGTAGCGACAAAGCTGCCGAGTACTTGCTGAGTCCTGAGAATGAGTTCAAATTTTGAGCTGCTGAGTAGTTGCCGAGTATGCACTTTTGAAGCATGCTATTAGATGGTAGTAAGGGTTAAAACTTTTCAACACCCAGCCCCTAGTATTGCAAATCTGGCAGTTGACCATGTAAAAGTTTACATTGCTGGATTCAGAGCGGGAGGTAATTGGTGTAGCATGTGGAATTGTGAAAGAGAGATATCTGTTTTGAGAACATTCAAATGACCCTAGAAAGGTTTTTTTTTTCCCTTTAAAATGGGCTTATGAAACAAGGGAAGACACTGATGAATGTTCTTTGATTAACATGAAGTCCTCTGGTATTTTAGATTCTTGTCAACTTGAAGATGTTAAAAGAGTTGTGAACCGCTGTAACATGTCCATCTGTGCAGGTGGGCAGGTATAAAAGTCCAGATGAGCATCCATTCTTCCCTGATGACTTGTTGGAGCCTTTGCTACCGCCTTTACACTACCCACAGGTTACTTTCCATTGTATCTATTCAGATTTCCTTTGTCTCTCCATCGTTTCTTAGAGTTCCTTTGTCTCAATATTTGCCCTTATAGGTGCTGCACCCTGCAGCTTCTACTGTCAACTTGAATAAGGAGATTCAGAGAATGTACTTTGACAATATACTACCCCGATTTGTTGCTGAAGGGGATGATGGAAACTATGGATCTGCTGCAGTATGTGATGTCTCCTGTTTGCAGGTTTGGCCAAACAATCCTGTCCGACAATGCATAGCTTGGGATCTGAGTCTCTTTTCTGTTTATTAATTTGTGTTCGAGTGTATTCCAAACTGAAAACAAATAGTTCACTTCTTGTAGTTAGGTATAAAATCCCTGATTTGTAGTGGGATTTTGAAGCATATTCTTACAATCTTCTGAGGTTGCTTATTTGCAGGCACTTTCTAAAAGGATTCATTATGGAAAATTTGTAGCTGAAGCAAAATTCAAAGACTCCCCAAATGAATATGAACCTGCTATCCGGGCTCAGGTTTCTATATTCTTCTAATCTTATTTGTATTCGGGAGTACTTCTTGAGCATTATGGACACACTGTGATGCACGATTCTTTATTGTTTACATCTGTTTGCTCATTACTGTGTGAGAAATTGTTTAATTACAATGCACAATGCAAGATGATTTGAGCTTATAATTTGTTTTTCACTGTTCTTTTACAGGACAGAGAAGCACTAATGAATCTGTTGACAGTTGAAAATGTGGAAGCCATGGTTCAGAGGAGAGTTGAACTGAAAGCCATGACATATGGTCAGGAGATCAACCTGGATAGTGCAGCGGTTACCCCAGCTTACAAATTTCAACCGTTTTTGGTTGCTCGTCTTTATGCAGAATGGGTCATGCCTTTAACCAAAAAGGTTCAAGTAGAATACCTTCTAAGGCGGCTTGATTAAGAGATGTCTATTTTTTTTTTCTCAATAATATCATTGTTGGTTATTCGACACATCAATTTTTGCTTTCCTATAACATTTTTGAATCCCTGTGAGCATCACCTAGTTGCAATGAGTGCCATGTGAACCATTCATTCTCGTGAGAGATAGGTTCTTTTGAACCACTACTAATTAAATATGAGTCAATGTAGATTGGCTCAGAGCTACAGAGTTCAATTACGAAAAACCATATCACATCACAGTATTGAAGTTTTTTTTCATGATATACTAAAACTACCATGGGCATTTCTGTAAGATTGATAAAGATATGCATCATAGATAGCTATTCTTGTTTTCCTGATATGAACTGGTTGCTTCTAAATAAACATTGATTTCTGTAAAAATGTGTCAGTACAAAATATAATTGTTAATTAGATCTATTTTGTCATGTTTCACGGTGAATGATTTGTATACACGAGATTTCATGGTAGAATGGATTGTTCTAGCTGCTTTGAAGAGGACGTGGGGCACCTCTTATTGCAGGTCTATTGTCTGTATGCTCCTAAACGATGTTAATGCTGGACAGAAATTATCATCATAGGAAAAAAATCCTTTCCTCAAAACGCAATAACCTGGGTGGTTATCCTATCCAATCAATTTTTCAATTGTAATCCTAATTTATAATTGGCTGGAGAATTTCTCTACTGCACGAAAGAAGTGTTCCTATTAAAAAGGTGAAGAATGTGGAAGAATTTCTATAGAACATTCAGCTATAAATGTTTTGATGAATGCTTTACCCTTCTATGCTATATGCATGGGACTCGGATGAATATGATGTACCTTGTTTTCTAGAGCATTGTATTTAGCAATTTTGCCAAGAATCCAGTTCACAAATGAAAAATATGCCTTCAAGTTATTCTTAATGCCTGTCTAGGCTTCAACTGAATTCAGAACACAAAGTAATAAATTTCTGTCATTCACTTCTGTAGAGCTCTCTTCTGTTTAAGAGTGCTTCCATCCGTTGTTCAATGCCTCTCTACATTTGAGAATTTATTGGATTTTGACCATTTTCTTGCTAATAGATCCATAAATATGATAGGGCGTTTAAGTCAAGTGGTTCTATGTCTCAGAATTAAGTACATATCACAATTTGACCATGATTCATCTTAGAATTAAGCATGGTTGGGTAAAGACTCCCGGACACGGTGACAAGGGGATGCAGGGATGGGTTTTCTAGGACAGCAAAAAATTTCCCCCATTTTGGGGACGGCTACTAAAATAATATATAAAATTATAAATATACAAATACATATTAAAGGCGAATTTTCTTTTATACTCTCATAAAGGCCTCATGACAACTTGTTTTTGTGCTACAGCCCGTTATAGATGTTTTATTTTTTTTAATTTCAAGGAAGCAAAAGTCCCCTATTAGGGAGAACCCCTGTTTTTCCTCCACAAGAGGGTGCATAGGTTGGAAGTTTTGTGCTTGTCCCCAAGTCCTTGAAATGTGTTAGGCAATTGGGAAATGGGGGACACATTCTTGTATAATAATGGAATTAAGTACATATCACAATTTGAGCATTGACTTGCCTAGGACCCAAAACCACGATCAGTGTCCAACTAGTTTATGAAACAAGCTCCCGTAACTCATCCTTTAAGCAAAAGGTTTGCCACATTGCTTGGGTGATGTAATGGTAGAGAATTTGTCCCATTATTGGGGTTAGGGCACAATTGCATTGAACATGCAAAAGAGTAACGCGTATATATTCTAAAAAAACTTTACTACTAACATCTATTATTGTCAAGGAGCTCATAACGCATTAAGCTCCCAAACAAGATTGTAATGGGAAAATAAGAGTAAACTTGTCATGAGTTGTGTGTCAATGTCCTTACGTCCTTGTCCATAAAACACTTTTCCAACACCTCTTAGCTCCCTTTACATGATCTCTTGAACTTAGTGTCCCCTTAAAATTTTCTTAGGCATTCTTGTACTTGGACAAGGTTGGTCAACATTCTCAACCATGGTTGAGGCTCCTCGTTATTCCTTTTTGCCCCCCAAGTCAAGTTGATATCCTAAAACCAAATTCAAGTCCATCAACATGAGTGGAATGTTTGTTTTTCTTTGGTGTGCATAAATAGCCCAATTATAAGCCTATTTTTGAACATGAATCATATTTTTGCCGTGTTTGTACATACATAACATTCCTTCAATGGATGCTTGTGGAAAAATAGGGGAAAGGAGGTTCACCAAAGGAAGGTTGTTTGTAAGGGCATGGTTAGATTCCACGAATAGAAAGACCATCAAATATACACACGGTCTTATGAAACATCTACCATGGTCTATTAAGGCTTATCTATCCATCATGGTTTCATCCAGGACATTTCATCTCATGATAGGACTATTCTACTCAAAGGGGAAGCTTAATGCACTTAGTCAACCCCAGGTAAGTATCCCTTTGCAATGCCCTCTTTCATTATATGTTTGCATATTAGTTGTTTTATGTGTTTTACATACTAACACTACATTGTATCATACTTATTGTCGTGCATATTGTTACACTAATTGTCTTCCATTTTGCTCATGTATTAGCTATTTGTATGTATATTGAGAGACACCATTTACCTTTATTATGTTTAGAGGCTTACCTAGTAGAGTCTATTACTAAGTGTGCGTTTGGTTGAAGCTCACATGAATGCTTCCTTTTGTTGGGTTTTTTCAAACATTTCCCCTTTCTTTCCAAGCTTCTCATTTTTTGGGTTTCCTAAGGACTACTCTCTCATTCCCATAATGAATTACTTAGGTCTTTGCACAACCAAATATACCACCCCTTAGTATCGTTTTACCCAACCCCAATTTTGGGCAAAAGTAGAGGTCAATGTGGCCACAACCATAAGATATTCATGCAATTGCCAAAATTACAGAGATAACAAAAGAAGGATATGATAGTGATGCATCCAACTAAGACCCTAAGGACCCTTATGAGCTCATTGTAGATATGCATGGTTACCTTCCCTGTTATCTTGAACATGCAAACAAAACTCCGGAAAAGCTAATAATTCCTATGGTTATCATTAATCCACACAAACAAAGCACATTCTTTATCTTCTAACAATAATTTTATAACCATTTATGCAATCACTTTGGTGTATATGATACCTTTTTAGTTTACGTAGGCTTATTTTACTTAACCTTACTATTTTCTTATTTTTCATGCTTTTAGGAAAATAAGACTAGTTAATAGGATTATGAGGTGCTACTGGCCAATGGAATCTTTTTGCCTTTTAAGTGGTTGTAGATACCCAAAAAAGGCACAAGCCTTTTTTTATAATGGCTTTAAGATGATTTTGTGCATGTGGTTGGTTAACTCGAATAATTGAGATTATTTGGCACCTCAACACTTCTATACAAGTCTATTTCCTTTGTAATTGTTCCCAGACACATCTTTAGTCATCATTTGTCTGTTTTCATATGTTTTCTAGAAATTTCCACCTTGTGGTTTTAATTTGGAGTCATTATTCTGTGTTAAGAACATAGTCAACGTTCCCAGACAAAGTTCCCAAAACAACTTTGTCTTACATGGCCAAATTTGTCCTTTACTTTTCACTTGAACTTGTCCAAAACAAATATTGTCATGTCGGTTTTCAGGCCTTTTGATTGTGAATTTGATTTTGAAAAGCACACTCAACCACATCTGATTACTCTTATTGCATAACTAAAGTACATCCATTGCATGTGTTACCTTTTGTGCCATCAGGTTTTAGGGAATGACATGTAGAATTGCACTGATTATCACATGTTTTAACACACATACTAGGAGGGAGAACTACATTGATCTTATGCCTCTTCATAGTAGTGCTATGTAGGAAATTCTCAACTCAATCGAAGTTGATGAAGCTCAACCATTGTAGACTAACCCCTTTTTTAGATTTTTAGTAA
The DNA here is from genome assembly GCA_019776745.2 of Taxus chinensis. Lineage (NCBI taxonomy): Eukaryota > Viridiplantae > Streptophyta > Pinopsida > Cupressales > Taxaceae > Taxus > Taxus chinensis. Next base: position 452,283,924 of record CM034146.1, on the reverse strand, counting down.
AGGAGAAAGCTAGGGATTGGGTAAGAAGAAGCCCTAAATCAATTAAGATGCGAGATCACAAACAACCAAATATAGAATGTTGATCCTAAGATACAGATGAAGATTGTCGAAATTTAAAATTCAGATCAGGGTTATAAAGGATAAATCTATCTAGAAAATATTTTCTGGAACAAGTGACATTGTCCTCCTTTTAGTTTTAGATCCATAGAATTTCATGATATCTCAATGACACTCTACACAACCTTCTTACACACTTTCAGATCACCTTCACTCTGTTTCAACTGGTAAATTGGCACTATCTCTTCTAACCCTAACCCAACCTTAATTTATTTAGCTTTCAAGAGCTAGTACTCTTCCATATTTAACCATGACATGATTTAAGATGTGTATTTATTGTATCTTTGCTTCCTAATTCATCTTTACACATAGTAATCAACCATTGATTAGCTTAAACCCTAATTTTGATATTATATTTTAGTGAACCCATTTTATTTATTCAAACACATTAACCAAAGGCTTCATGCCTCGATCCTAGGGTTTCTAATTTCAAATATGGTTCCATGATAATTAGCCTTCTCCTAATATTAGGGTTTGTAATTATCATATTCTGATCAATCATGTCTCTCCTAGCTAAATGGGAAATCTTTGCCGAGGTTGCCCTCTCCACAAGCCTTTTGAAGCAAACACAAGACCAATTAGCAACCTTACAAAGATAAAAGTGTATGAACTACCTCCATCTATCCTAGATAATGAAGACCCTAAGGATTATAATGACACCTCCAAATGGGATACGTTATGTACCAATGATTCTGTTTCTAATATAGAAATCATATCACACAAGGTTTCTAAACAAAATCATGTTATGTATATAAATGCAAATAGTCTATGTTTTTCTTGGCAATAATGACAATTTTCTTGGTGTAAATGATAGTAATACCCTTTTTAGACAAGTTTCTTTTATGAACGATAATGTTACTTCTATTTTGAAACATCATAGTGTGTTAAATCAAAATTATGTCTATTTGGAATAACATATGAATGTGTCTTGTCACAGTGAGGGTTCTTTGAATTCATGCATTAATAATCCATCTCTCTTGAAAGCCTTGTGTTGAGCCACCTAGGACTACTCCACCCTGTATTACATCTTCCCAACTTATCCGTATCCCAACCAAGCAAATGTAATCTATGATACAAACAATACGTGAATTATAAAATGAAGTTATAAGCCTATGCTTATCTTCCAAGTCATTTATTAGCTGGGTTGATAACAACTATGTTACTAAGCAACCAATAATACAATGCTACATTTCCTTTTGGATTTTTTATGCCTAAGATTATCCTATTCGAAGGAAAAGATGATCCATAAACTAACACTGACCCTGTGTATAAATAGTTTATTAAAACAGATCTATTAAAATAATCATTTTCCCGAAATTAATAAATATGAATTGATTAAAAATTGAATGTAAATGTTTAACAACTGAATTGAATTTGAATTTGTACCATTATAAACTCATCCACATCCCCTGCTCGTTTAAACCATTCAATTGAAAATTTACTCGATTTCCCATAAATGTCAGAAACGATTAAATATGTATTCAAAATGACTAACCACCAAATCATTACTGCATAAAAATAGAATGCAAAATATAATCATGACACCTAAATTGATACCGGAGTTCAACTGTTGACCGGGCTACATCTCCGAGAATGCTAAAACGTAATTCGATCCATTATAAATATATTTACAAGTACAATTTAAAGCTTACAAATATTAATGGATCATGAACCTGCAATAATGTGCTTAGCAGACCTTTGAAAGACTCTTATGCCAATCAACAATGTCCTCCACCTTCATGTAGCACTTGCAAGATCAAATTTCCCATGTTCTATGTAAAAACATGGATGATAATGCTTCATAGCGACATCAAATGAACACCAAATTAGGAAGACAAATATACCAAACAGAGTGTCTTTGAATTTTGGACAACTCTCCAGTTCATCTTAGAGCCCCAAAATGCCCCTAGAATAGCCTAATTTGCAATTTTCTACAAACTGCTATATATTAACCATTCATAGTCATGCAAATGACATTGCTTAAAAAGCAATATGCGCCTTATCTACCACTTGTAACTTGTGGGCGGATCAGTTTGGGTGCTTAACCTTTTGCTGTCTAGTCATGAGTTCGAATCCCTCCAAATCTACATTTGGTTTTGGTAAGGGATGGGATTAATCCCATATAGTGCGTGCAAAGACTGTTTCAAGGCTTAAAATAGCCCGTGATTGCTGTGTTCCAATGTGGTTGTGGCCACGTCTTAGTTTGTTTTACCGATTTGGGAGTGTAATTCCCTCGCAAGCTCGTTGGTTGGTTGTAGCAGCTCAACTACGTTGGAAATGTTGTTAAAAGGCACATGTGAGCCCTCCTGGCTCGACCTGCGATTCGGTTGAGTTGGTGGATAAGTAATGCCAAGTTGGTAATGTGTGAAGCTATGCCAACTTGATGTGGAGAGTCAATGGTGCTTGGAGAATAAGAAATGTGGCTTCACCCATATAGTACCACTTGTCCTTCTTGATCCTTCCACATGTCAATTGGAAAATACACCCAAATAACATAGTGTAAATGGGAAAGTGAATACCACCAATAGTAATACGAGGAGCAGGTCCTCTTCTGAAACAAGAGTGGACTCCACTGTTGAAACCCAAAATTTTTGCATGCCTGTCGAAGATTGGATAATAAAAAATTGACAAAATACGTCCATGTTCATTTTTTCCTCGATCAACTCCGAAATACGCAAATAGGCTCTGTGCACAAGCCAAGGCACTGTTTGACCTACGCTTCCTTGTTGATCTAGTTTGACCCTAAACTTTGACCATCGATATTGAGAGCATAGGGTGTCCGATTCACACATTCCAATAGGCGTTGGAAAGCTCTTGAAGTGATCTTCTGTATTGTAATGGTTTAGATAAATTTATGGAGCTTGTGACCTCTCAGAATGTCTTACGGATCAAAAGACAACTCTTCTCCACACATTGACTATTTTTTTAGATGCCTACAATTATATGCACATAATGGTAGGGGTTTGTTTAATGATTTTCCACATAGTCATTGGTTTTGCATTAGTATGGTTTCATGGTCTACTCAGTGGTTCCATTGACAGTTATCCAATACTATAAGATCTATTCCACGGTCATTGTCAAACCCTTACTACTATCGATTATGATTTTTGAGTATTTGGAAGCAATCCACCAACATCTTGAAGAGTCTATTCATGCCTATTTCACATGTTTGTGATGCCCAATTCCCAATTGGGAGGCATAAGTAGCTTCCCTTATAGACCTCGCTCCTTTGACTTGCATGATCAAGCCTAAGTTTTAGATTTGAATGTTTTCTATTACAGTTGTGAACTGCTGTGTTGTGTTGAATTGTGTTTTTATATGAATTATGCATGTTTGAAAGAATGCTGTGTGTTGTGGAAGCCAGTTGTTTCCATGGGTTGAATTGCACCTTTTATTGTATCTTGGTTGGGGCTTGGGGGCCAATGATGAAGGAAGGCTTCTCCTTTCATTGGATGTCTTGGTTGGGTGGAGAGCGTTGCCTTTCCCCCTCTTTTGTTGTGATCAACTTGGAGAAAGAGAAAATGTGCATGTTGCTGTCATAGAGCAAAGGAAAATTCCAGTTTGACAGGCCCTTATGAAAACATATTTATTTGTAATCCTTTCCCATTTGTTGTGGATGAAATTGTAACATGTATTTTGTGAAGAAAGATGTATGTAATTTGATTATGAAGTTAGATATTGGAATGGTGAAAGACATGTACATTCTGTGTTGTTATTGGAAAGAAATAGAACTCTGTTAATTGCATTCAAGGAATGGAACATGTACAGATGTATTCTCTTTGGAGTTAATAAAGAATTACAAGTTTTCCTCTCATTGCATTGTTGGGTTGAGTTGGAATGTTAAATTGTGATTGGAATCTCTGTTTTGAAAATTGAAAGATGAAGAAATATGTATGAGGGAATTATATTGCATTGTTTCTTTTTGAAATATATTAAAGTGGAAATTAGATTTACAATTTAGCTTCGAAAAGGTTTGTTTATAATCAACTAAATGTCTTGGAATAGTTTAGGAATGAAATGCCACATTTGAAGGATGAATTTGATAAACAAATTTCTAGAAATGGGATTTTTGTTACAAACTTAAAACTGACAATTAATTTTAATTAAAATGCTCAGTTCGGACCTGCACACATTAATCAACTTGGAGATGTTAAAATTTAGTGTGCTGTATCATAAATAAACTCAAATTGACAAAGAACACTTAAGAAGACAAGTTAAATTAATGCAAAATCGAATCCAATTCCTCTAACAGTTGTTTTTCCGTCATTTGTTGGAAAAATGCAACTTGAAGAAATTGAACAAATTTACTTCCCTAAAACATTCTAAATCCTTCCAAGAGAAATCCTCCATGTCTGTTTGACATGTTGAGTGAAGGAGGAGATCTAATTTAATCAAATTTAGAAGTTGGAAATTACTAGTTTGCTAATTAAAAGCCTGCAGATTGTTTTTGTAAAATTGACCCCTTAAAATTTACCAAAAAGTGAAGTTTATGATTCCCATGCAAAGAGGGCATCGATAGCTTTCCAAAAAGTCCTTGTTTGCCCAAAACCGAGATTTCTAGCTTAAGTTATGACACTTTGAAGTTTTTCTGCCTTGGCGGGAAAATTTGGGAAAATTTTCCTTGGCAGGCCTCCAGCCCGAAAATTTCCCGTTGGAAAACCCTTAGAATCTTTTTTGAAAATTTTGCTCAAGAAATTTTTATCTTTTTCCTCCACCGGCCCGTAGCCAATTAGAGGCTACCACATGTCCTCACGGGGCAGCGGTGGGGGCGCGACATCATTTTTGCCTTAGTCCGTTTTAAAATTTTGGATAAATTTTCCATTTCTCCCCGTCGGCCCGTGGCCTATCATAGGCTGCCACGTGGCATCTTTGGGTGCTAGTGAGGGGGGAGGACCCTTTTTTTTAAAAAAGATTTTGGTCTTTGGAAATTTTTGATAAATTTCCCTGCGGCCCCGCACTCCCGCCCTCGCCTTGGAAAAAATTTCTCGCGGGCGCGCGGACCTGAGCATCCAACTTCCCCTTTGTCCTCCCTTCGGCAAAATTCGCAAATCAACTCCGCCGCCCGCATCTCCCTCTCCCTTCTCCCCGTGGCGAATCATGGAGTGCCACGTGCCCCTAGCGGACCTGTGGGCGTTGTTTTGTTTTCTTTCCCTTTGGGCGAAATGCCCCAAACTCTCCCGCCGCCCCGCCCTTCCTTTTCTTGTTAGCAGGTGACATCTCAAAGGCCAACACATGTCCACCAGGGAACCCATGGAGGCATGGGCACAAATGAGAAATTTTCCTTTTGCGCTCGTGTAGGGAAAAATTCCAAACGCCACCCCGTGACCTGCCAACCCGCCAAGGGGTTTTCACCCTCTGCTTGACACGTGTCCCCTTAGGGGAAAATTTGACCTCCAAAACTCCACCCGACCATATCTTGAGTTTCTCAAAGGAGTTAGGAGGACTTAATTATATCTCCAGAAAGGCGAGAAAATTTCCTATCCAATGGGAATGATTTATGGAAAATTTGAATATGTTAAGTGTGAAAAAAATCTATTTGAAACTATGAACATGTTAGAGAGTGGGTATGGGGGTAAATTACTCCCTGAACCTAACTGAAACTTCTAACCCTCAAATTCGGAACGTTGTGAACTTGATATTTGTTAATAAAGGAAAATATGTTTCTAGTAATTTGGATTTGTTCTGGAAGCTAATAGGGTCAACTGTTGTCTTGCAACTTGGTTGTGGATACTTCTAATAAAAAAAATTATTCCATAATTTTCTAACTAACCCTAGGTTGTTTCTTGGGTCTCAAGTGGGTTGTTTTAATGGGCATCACACTTGGTATCAAAGCGGTGGTTCAAAGGCTTGGACCATTGGGCACACTAGAAAACTTGAGACATGAAAACTTAAACCTAGCACACTTTTAAATCTAGAAAAGAAACTTAGTTAGAATTTGTATATTTTAGTGAACATGGAAGTTGTGTAAAACTTAGCAAAATGAACTAACTCTCACTTTGGTCAGTGTAGGAGGCTCAGACAGAGTGAGAGAAATGTTCACAGAGACTCAGACTTACCACCACCACCACCACCACCAGATCAGGGTGTAGAAGCCATCCTACCTCAGATTTTACAGACTCTTCAGGATGTCAATGCCGCTCTACGTAGAGGATTAGGAGGAGGACATGCAGCTAGTCATGATAGAGCCCCTTCCATTGAGGGTCAGGTATCTCCTTGACCCAGCAAGGAGCATAGAGGAGAGAACTCCCATGTGGAGTCAGTTAGAGTAGAGTCACCACCTAGGGGATAGGGTGACAGAGTTCTAGAGCATAGAGAGAGGTCTCGGAGCCCTAAGCTTAGGGATGAGCATGTAGAGAGACCTAGAGGCCGTCAGACCATAGCAGTGGATCACATCAGGGATATCCTAAAGCTTTTGGCCCTCACATTACTCAGGTGACATAGGTGGATTTCAGGTAGAGGCCTGACTAGTGAGCTTGAGCGGTTGCTTCAAGATTTGTCCTTGTTCTAGCAACATGAAAGCTCGTGTTGTGATCCATCTACTGAGGGATGGAGCAGGAGTATGGTGGAGGATAGAGGAGCAGAAGCTCCATGTAGATTCAGAGACAGTGACCTGGGAGCTATTTGAGGAGAGATTTAGGAGTAGGTATTTATCACGGAGGTTCATACAATAGAGGATTGATGAGTTCCATGACCTCCGACAGGCATCTCTTTCAGTAGCAGAGTATGAGAGTAGATTTCTGGATCTACTCCAGTATGTAGAGTATATGCAAGATGAGTAGGTGTGGATTCATAGGTTCATTCGGGGCCTGAATTTAGATATTGGAGGTGCAGTGTGGATCCATCGCCCACAGACATTAGCAGAGGCCGTTGAGAAGGCCTATATTACAGAGGAGACTCGGGGAAAGACCTACAACAGGCTAGAGACCGAGTCCTGGAGCTGCATACAGCAGATGTAGGATGGTAGATCGAGGGGGTCAGTACCCCTTCCTCGTGGTGGCTAGGGTACAACACAGTCATCCTTTAGGCCACAAAAGTAGTAGCAGTCCCACCCACCTCATAGACCTCCATAGAGAGCTGATGCATAGAGAGGTCAGAGTATGGGGCCTCCTCCTAGGGGTCCCATCAGGACACAGGGTGGACCTAGAGCTTAGTCAGCGGGAGCTCACCAGCAGAGACCACAACAGACCACAGCTGGATCATCAGGATCCACACCATAGGCTTCTAGGGCACCTACTGGAGGTGCTACTCATTAGGGAGGATCAGGAGGATGTTTTGGTTATGGAGTTACTGGACACTTTTGGAGAGATTGCCCACAGAACCCTAACAACAAGGGTAAGGCAGAGATTTCAGAGCTGACTATTGGTGACATGGGATGTAGCCACACGGATTTATGCAGTGGTTGAGAACTATCAGGCAGAGCATCAGAGCACAGTCATTGAGACCACAGGTAGCATTGGTGGTATTCCTACCTCTGTATTGTTTGATTCTGGTTCTTTTGATTCTTTCATTGCACCATCTTTAGTAGAGTGATGTAGGCTGGTGGCAGTTAGGCAGGGTCTTAGTTGGGATGTTGAGATGGCTTCTGGAACCAAGATCTCTATAGACTCCTTAGTTAAGGAGTGTGTAGTGGATTTGGGATCTTTCACCACTACCTCAGATCTCCGTATCCTTCCTTTGGGCTCGTATGGAGTCATTTTGGGGTATGGATTGGTTATTTACACACAAGGCCATAGGATGGATTGTTATCACAAGACTATAGCTTGTGTAGATGATTTGGGAGTTGAGTTGGTGATCTCAGGGGTTCAGGAGACCCGTTTCTATTTGCACACTATCTCCGCTATGCATAGCTTAAGCGGTGTGTGCAATGGGGTTGTCAGATGTATGACTATTACAGTTAGTGACAAATCAGAGGATGGGTCTAGTAGACCATCGCTAGATGATCATCCCATTTTGAGAGAGTTTTCTGATGTATTTCTAGGGGAGCTAAATTGGGGTTACCACCCCCACGTGAGATTGATTTTCATATAGATCTAGTTCCTGGAGTAGAGCCTATCTCACGGGCACCTTATCAGATGACCACCCCAGAGCTCTGTGAGCTCAAGTTGTAGCTTGAGGGCCTTTTGGAGAAAGGCCTTATCTGTCCTAGTGTATCCCCTTGGGGTGCACCGGTGATCTTTGTGAAGAAGAAGGATGGATCCTTGTGGTTGTGTATTGATTACCGCCAGCTGAACAAGGTAACAATCAAGAATCGTTATCCTCTTCCTCATATTGATGACTTGTTTGGTTAGATGAAGGGAGCCACAGTTTTCTCTAAGATTGATCTTAAGTCAAGGTACCATCAGTTGAGGATTTCAGAGGTGGACATTCATAAGACTGCCTTCCGTACATGAGATATGGGCACTATGAGTTCACAGTGGTGCCTTTTGGTTTGACTAATGCCCCTGCAGTGTTCATGAGTTTGATGAATGGGGTATTCAGGACCTTCTTAGATCACTTCGTGCTCATCTTCCTAGATGACATTTTGATATACTCACATACACGTGAGGAGCACAAGGGGCACCTTCTCCAGGTTCTTCAGTGTCTTCATGAGCAGCAACTTTACGGGAACTTGGAGAAGTGTGCTTTCTTTCAGATAAAGGTGCAATATTTGGGTCATATTATTTCTGGGGAAGGTATCACAGTCGATCCTTCCAAGATTAGAGCCATTATGGATTGGCTAGCACCCACTACAGTGACCAAGGTGTGTAACTTCATGGGATTAGCAGGTTACTACCAGAGATTTGTTCAAGACTTCTCTCAGATTGCACACCCTATCACTTCCCTTTAGAGGAAAGGGAAGAAGTTTGTTTGGTCAGACAGATGCGAGCAGGCCTTTAGGACACTGAAGGAGTGCCTCACCATAACACCTATTCTTGTAGTGCCAGATCCACAGGGTGAGTTCTTTGTTTGCATAGATGCTTTGTTGGCAAGCCTTGGAGGTGTGTTGATGCAGGAGGGAAGAGTAGTGGATTTTGAGTCTCACAAACTCAAAGATCACAAGCTTAATTATCCTATCCATGATCTTGAGCTTGTGGCAGTTGTGCATGCTTTGGTTAGATGGAGACACTTTCTTCTTGGCAGGAGATTCACACTCAAGACAGATCATTTGAGTCTTCGCCACCTCTTCATGCAGCCCAATCTCAACGCTTGTCAACAACGTTGGATGGAGTTGCTTTGTGAGTATGACATGGAGATAGAGCATGTGAAGGGTAAGGAGAATGTGGTAGCAGATGCTCTCAGTAGACGGAGACATGTGGCTATGGCCACTACAGTGAGCAAAAATTTGTGGAGTAGGATTCTTCAGCAGCTTCCTCTTGACAACTTCTACATTGCAGTATGAGCAGAGATCGAGTCACAGAGACCCCTTGAGGGGAAGTTTGATGGATTTACCTTAGAGGCAGATGGTCTTCTCAGGCATAGAGGCTAGATTTATGGTCCCAGAGATGGAGGCTTGAGGTAGAACATCTTGCTAGAGTCACATCGTGCACCCTATTCAGCCTATCTCGAGGTGAAGAATATGTACGCCACCTTGCGACAGTTGTATCATTGGAGAAGACTTCGTTGAGATGTGGCCCAGTTCATATCATGATGTTTGGAGTGCTATAGGGTTAAGGCCGAGCATCAGCATCTAGTAGGCCTTCTTTATCCTCATGCTATACCAGAATGGAAGTGGGACACCATTTCCATGGATTTTATTGTTGGGCTACCGATGTTGAGATATCACCACGACGCCATTATGGTCACGGTTGAGAAGTTGACAAAAGTGGCTCACTTTTCTCTGGTGAAGACCACTTATACAGCTAGAGTAGTGAAATGTGTATATTTGGATGAGATTGTCAGATTGCATGGGATTCCATGGAAGATCATTTGTGACCACGATCCTTTGTACACTTCCTATTTCTGGACTACCATGCAGTATGTTCTCGGGATGAGAATCAAATTCAGCACATCATATCACCCTGAGACAGATGGACAGACCAAGCGGGTGAATCATATTTTAGAGGACATGCTCAGGATGTATGTGATGGATCAACAATCTAAATGGGAGGAGTACCTGTACTTAGTGGAGTTTACCTACAATAATAGTTTCCAGAGTTCAATAGGCATGACTCTTTTTCAGGCTTTGTATGGTAGAGAGTGTAGGACACCTCTTAGCTAGGACAGGTTAGAGGATAGAGTATCTCTTAGACCAGCTCTTCTACAGGACATGGAGCAGCAGGTGGTGTTGATCAAGTAGAGATTGCAGGAGGCTCAGGACAGGCAGAAGAAATATGCAGATCAACATAGGATCGATCGTAGTTTTGATGTGGGCATGAAGGTGTTCCTTAATGTCAGAGCACATAAGAACCCTATCCGTTATGGAAAAGGTTCTAAGTTAGCTCCTAGATTCGTTGGTCCTTTTGAGATCTTGGAGCATATCGGCCCTTTGGCCTACCGTCTAACATTGCCACCCAACTTGTCTCGCATACATAATGTTTTTCATGTTTCATTTCTCAGGAGATATATTGCAGATCCTTCTCATGTGTTAGATTGGACATCATTATAGGTGCAATATCAGGGGCAGGTGATGGTGGAGCTTGTTCGCATCTTAGATCGCAGGACTGCGGGCCTTCGAGGCAGATAAGTTGATTAGGTTCAGGTGCAGCGGGACAAATATGATGAGACTGTAGCTGCATGGGAGGATGCTACTTCATTACGAGTTCAGTTTCCACATTTGTTCTAGTGAATTCCAGGAGGAAGTCGAGTCTAAGGGGAGGGGGATGTAGTGCCCACTTCCCTTTGATACCTTTTGGATACCTATTTTGATACTGTGATTACATTATAAACATTATTATGTTTTGATTTAGTATGCTATTAGACATTGATCATGGATTATTGTTGATCTTGATTGGTTATGATGCATGATGATACATTATTTGACATGGATGTTTTATGGATGTTGTTCAGACATGTGATTTGGATATTATGAGTTGATCTAGAAAATAGATATTATATTGATGATGATATAGTTGTTGATTAAAAATGTAAATGATGTAGTTGCTACTTCGATGTTGTCGTGATTCACTTAGATGATTTTGTGATTTTATTTATATCATATTGGATGTTCTGGTATGACAACGAGGTTGAAGGAGGTATTTGTGTTTTGTAGGTTAAAAACATCACAACAAACATTGGGGGATCAGAGACCAACCACAATGGCTTGTGGGACAAGTAAAACTTATTCCATGCCTCTAAATTTAATTTACCAACCATACTTATGGTTGGAGAGGTGATTTGTGACTTTTGTAATGAGTTTTATTAATCATGTTGCTTGTTTTGGGTTGCACTTTCTTACATTTTATTTAATTTTCTGTCCCTTGAGGTGTGGGCTTTTTGGAGTGTGCAAGTAACTTGTCATTTTTCACCCACCTCTTTATTGTGCTTGGGAGAATGGATTTTATCTTTTGTGTTTGAATTGGAGGATAAGTGATGTGGAATCCTACATGGATCCACATCATCCTCTTCTCTCCCTCTTCTATATAATTCAAACTCCTTGCTTGTTTTGGTTTGTTGAACCTTTTTGCATTCTTCCTTGGGGGCACATTATTTTTGCTATTTTGGAGCTCGTGTGGATTGTGGAGGAATTTGGAGATATCTTCATACTTGGCATTGCTGTTTGGAACCGTGTTATTGTCTTGAAAATCTTGCTGATTAGAAGCAAAGTAACCATGGAGAGGTAGGAACTTAGCTCTCTTTTTTATGCTATTATTTGCTTGCTGTGTTGTGTGAATGGTGCATGTTTTGTTTTATTTGTTGGCTGGTTGGGTAGAATGCCTTAAGGATGGTATAGGAGAATGCTATGGGGAATCCATGTGAGGGGGCATAAGGAATGCCATTGGCATCAAAATTTTGTGGAGGGAGTTTGGGTTTGGGATCCACCATGGAAAAGAAATAGCTTGCATTTATTACTTTATGGGGGGCATAAGGAAATCTGTGGGGGACATAAGGAGGGATTTGTGGGGGGCATAAGGATATGTGTGGTGAAATTTAGTGGCGGTTTGTTTTGGTGGATGCCCAAGTCAAAATTGGGAGGCATACGTAGCTTCCCCCATAGACCTCGCTCCTTTGGCTTGCATGATCATGCCTGAGTTTTGGATTTGAATGTTTTCTATTGCAGTTGTTCACTATTGTGTTGTGTTGAATTGTGTTTTTATATGAATTATGCATGTTTGAAAGAATGCTGTGTGTTGTGGAAGCCAGTTGTTGCCATGGGTTTAATTACACCTTTTATTGTATCTTGGTTGGGGTTCGGGGGCCAATGATGAAGGAAGGCTTCTCCTTTCATTGGATGTCTTGGTTGGGTGGAGAGCATTGCCTTTCCCCCTCTTTTGTTGTGATCAACTTGGAGAAAGAGAAAATGTGCATGTTGCTGTCCTGGAGAAAAGGAAAAATGTAGTTTGACAGTCCCTTGTGAAAACATATTTATTTGTAATCCTTTCCCAGTTGTTGTGGATGAAATTGTAACATGTATTTTGTGAAGAAAGATGTATGTAATTTGATTATGAAGTTAAATATTGGAATGGTGAAAGACATGTACATTCTCTGTTGTTATTGGAAAGAAATAGAACTATGTTAATTGCATTCGAGGAATTGAACATGTACAAATGTATTCTCTTTGGAGTTAATAAAGAATTGCAAGTTTGCCTCTCATTGCATTGTTAGGTTGAGTTGGAATGTTAAATTGTGATTGGAATCTCTGTTTTGAAAATTGAAAGATGAAGAAATACGTATGAGGGAATTATATTGCATTGTTTCTTTTTGAAATATATTAAAGTGGAAATCAGATTTGCAATTTAGCTTTGAAAAGGTTTTTTTATAATCAACTAAATGTCTTGGAATAGTTTAGGAATGAAATGCCACATTTTAAGGATGAATTTGATAAACAAATTTCTAGAAATGAGATTTCTGTTATAAACTTAAAACTGGCAATTAATTTTAATTAAAATGCTCAGTTCGGACCTGCACACATTAGTCAACTTGGAGATGTTAAAATTTAGTATGTTGTATCATAAATAAACTCAAATTGACAAAGAACACTTAAGAAGACAAGTTAACTTAATGCAAAATCGAATCCAATTCCTCTAACAGTCATTTTTCTGTCATTTGTTGGAAAAATGCAACTTGAAGAAATTGAACAAATTTACTTCCCTAAAAAATTCTAAATCCTTCCTAGAGCAATCCTCCATGTCTGTTTGACATGTTGAGTGAAGGAGGAGATCTAATTTAATCAAATTTAGAAGTTGGAAATTACCACTTTGCTAATTAAAAGCCTGCAGATTGTTTTTTTAAAATTGACCCCTTAAAATTTACCAAAAAGTGAAATTTATGATTCCTGTGGAAAGAGGGCATCGAGAGATTTCCAAAAAGTCCTTGTTTTCCCAAAACTGAGCTTTCTAGCTTAAGTTATGACACTTTGAAGTTTTTCTTCCTTGGCGGGAAAATTTGGGAAAATTTTCCCTGGTGGGCCCGTGGCCTGAAAATTTCCCGTTGGAAAACGCTTAGAATTTTTTAAAAAAATTTTGCTTGGGAAAATTTTTTCTTTTTCATCCACCGGTCCACATCCAATCAGAGGCTACCACGTGTCCTCATGGGGCAACAACAGGGGCGCGACATCATTTTTTCCCTAGACCTTTTTAAAATTTTGGATAAATTTTCCATTTCTCCCCGCTGACCCGGGGCCTATCACAGGTTGCCACATGGCAGCTTTGGGTGCTAGCGGGGGGGAGGACCCTTTGTTTTTCTAAGATTTTGGTCTTTGGAAATTTTTGATAAATTTCCCCACGGCCCCGCACTCCCATCCTCGCCTTGGGAACTTCTTCTCGCGGGTGCATAGACCCACGCGTCCAAATTCCCCTTTGTCCCCCCTTCGGTGAAATTCACAAATCAAATCTGCCATCCACATCTCCCTATCCAGTCTCCCCGTGGTGAATTATGGAGTGCCACGTGCCCCTGGTGGACCTTTAGGTGGGTGGGAATTGTTTTGTTTTCTTTCCCTTTGGGCAAAATGCCCCAAACTCTCCCGCCGCCCGTCCTTCCTTTCCTTGTTGTCGGCGATGACTTAGAGGCTGCCACGTGTCCTTAGAGGACTTGCGGAGGTGCGGGAACAAATGGAAAATTTCTCCCATGCAAGGGAAAAATTTCAAACACTGCCCTGTGACCCGCCATCCCAAAAATTGCCTTTCACCCCTGCTTGACACTTGTCCCCTTGGGGAAAATTTGATCTCCAAAGTCCGTTTGCCCATATCTTTAGTTTTTGAAGGAGTTAGGAGGAATTATTTATATCACGGGAAAGGTGAGAAAATTTCCTATCCAATGGAAATGATTTATGGAAATTTTGAATATGTTAAGTGTGAGAAAAATCTAGTTGAAACTCTGAGCTTGTTAGAGAGTGGGTATGGGGTAAATTACTCCCTGAACCTAACTGAAACTTCTAACCCTAAAATTTGAACCATGTGAACTTGTTCTTTTTTAATGAAGGAAAATATGTTCTAGTAATTTAGATTTGTTGCAAAACCCAATAGGGTCAATTGTTGTCTTATAACTTGGTTGTGGAGACTTCTAATAAAAAAAAAATTCCATAATTTTCTAGCTAACCCTAGGTTGTTTCTTGGGTCTCAAGTGGGTTGTTTTAACGGGCATCACAATGTTTAACATATTTAGTACACATATTCATAATCCAAGGTATATAGAGGAACATCACATATTCTTCTTAGGTTTTGTAACTCTATTTCCACATCATTGCTTAGTCAATCAAGTCTATTGCTCAATTAATAGACAAACTAATAGCTTACGAAGAGGGTTCATTAGATGGAAATCCTTATCTAGTTGAGGCCCTTACTTTTAAGACCATTAAGGACTTGTCACATTTGTGTCCAATCATACAAGGGAAATACATCTCATATTCATTTTCTTTTACTTCTATGTCAACAATAGTAAGTCATTCAACTTATATGATGGATAATATTCACCTAAACAAAAGCATTTTGACGATAATATTATTCATTTCACTACCGATAAACCTACCACTCTCGTACACAAGTTGCTTGATAATAGACTCATTACATGACCTAACACTCAATATCAATCAAAACACCATTTGATATGGAATTGATGAAAAACATTTTGTAACTATCATCATTTTAATGGACATGCCACAAACAAGTGCTGGACTTTACACAATCATATCCAATGTAGCACTTGTGAGCGTGTTATAGAGAGCATAAGGTACCATAGAAGCATAAGAAATTTTATAGGAAAGTAAACAAACCACATAAGAAAAATGAGGTAATCAAAACACCACCTCCAATCAAATAGGATCATTCAGTCAAGGTACCATATAGGAAGAAACAAGTGGATCCCTTTTCATATGAGCATTTATCAATAATGAATGTCATAATATGATGATAATCAATAGGGAAAAAGTACACAATGCATATAGCCTAGATCTAATCGGGAAACTAGGTTATGAGTAACATGAGTTACAACATTCTATACCATATACAAATCGGATGGGACATCTAATTTTGCACGTTGTAGTAAGACCCAAGATTACATATAGTACATCTCAATTGTTGTCTAACCATGAAGAATTTAATGCCATCTTGAGACAACAATGGTTAAAAAAATGGAAGTGACTATTGATAGTTGCAATGATTGCATTAATTTTTTGTATGACGATCAGATGATTTCCTCTAAATGAGATCAATCTTCATGCAATATTAATCCTACATAAGAGGAAGTGTTTGCAATGAAAATATGATTTAACAAATATTGAAAATATATGATAAATTTTATTTGCAGAGTCACAACGAAATAATAAGCAACAAAGTACAGATCTAACCTAAGTAATAAGCTAGCAAAATATGAAACCCTAGGTGCAAGAGAAGGGATGAAGTTCTTAGCTGATTTTGAAAAAATCCCAAAGGTGTATAGAGCTGGAAAATTGATGGAATAGGGAAGCAGACTGTTGCAACCAAACCCAAAAAATTGTAGGAGTGTCAGAAATTCTAGGACTGGGGCACTTGGATCAGGTTAGGGGCACCTGGGTACTATAGAATGGTTCTGGGTGCCCATAACTACTCAGAAACTCAGGAATTGATTTTTGTAGTAACACTTCAATGCCACTGTCCTTCGCTGTTGATCACTTGTATGTTGCTGGATGTCTACAGAATTCACCTGTAACTCGCAAAGAAAAAGAGCACCTGTAAAACCCTAAAACACAACAAATCCTAAAAAGAAAAATATGCAAATTGGGGAGTCAGACCACGGTCACTCGACAGAGTGAGCTTACAACTAAGCATTACACTACATTTCAAACTCCATGTAGTTCTGCGTGTGTGTGTAGAATTATGCCCTAGGCAGCTCTTGTGCTAGACACACTTGAATATCGAGCAATAGCTATATGTAGTAATATAAATAGATGTGTGGATGTAAAAATAAACTTCCACTCCTATAAAGTGTATGTAGAAATAATAGTCCCTTGTCCCTTGAATTATAGCTAGCTGGATGTTTTGATGCTCTTAGAATAACCTTTAAATGCAACCTTAGGTGGTGATAGTAAACGTTTCATGCTTGGTCCTTTATTATGATCACATAGCATTGTATTTTTATGATTCCCTTGTTTGAATTTCCTAATTAACCACTAAAAGGCTGACCCATAAGAAATCAAGATGCCCAATGGCTAGAAGAAACCCAATTGAGGTGAGCAAGATACAAAGAGGTCGGGGGCACCCAGAGGGGACGATGGCTCCTAGGCGTTAGTATACACACTCAGAAAAGGAAAAGTATCAAAAGTTAGATTGGGAAATAGGGTGTGTAAGGCCAAGAAAGAAACTAGAAAGAAATCAAAGAGGCCTAAGATAATGGTCAATTAATACTTTTCTCGCTTAGGAATCATATGAATGTAAACATGTGATTAGAACCTATAAATGTACCCAAAGTGTGTGATTTAGTGTCTATATTTATCCCCACTTTATGTTGTTGAGTGAATACTCGATAACATAAAGTAGATAGAATATGCATACCTGATAACCTAGTAGAGTAATGACAAAAGCATGCCGAGGAGACAAGAAAAAGTGTGTAGTGATAAAAATGAAGTGTGGAAGCTAGAGAAGAGGAAGTGACCTTCAGGGTGAAAGCGTATGTGTATATGTTGCGGTGTACCTATTTTTGATGTCACTTGATGCTTTCCATAAGGACAGACCTACAAAAGAGAAGAGGAAAAGAGTAGTGAAAGTTGTGTATGTGATAAATTTGATCCAAATATGTAAAAAACATGTAAAAGTATGTGAAAAATGTGAAAAAGGAACATGTGCACCTGATCCGTGATGAGTGAAGAGTGTAGAAAGGATCCTGAAAATGCTGTAGAAAAACAAGTTTTCTGGGTGATCTCATGCCATGACAGAAGAAGTGTAGGGAGAAAGGTCTAGTGTTATTCTCCATTCTTGAATGCTTCCCAATGATTTATACACCACTACAGATGGTGTGATCCTACTTTGTTCAAGTTCGATCCATTTTGATCCAACAGAAAATAGAAAAGAGAAGGTAATATGCATGCTGATTACTAGAGGATTGTGTCTGTTCGGTGAAACATGATGTGTAAACTTCTGAAAACCATGCCAATTTGTGAAAAACTATGTAAATACCCCTTGGTCTTAGGCACCTAGAAAGGGTCAGGGGTGCCTAAGCACACATGTTTATGTCTAGGAAATAGTGTCCATGCTATGATGAAGACCCAAGTCAGATTCTGGGTAATTTCTGTGACTGGTTACTGTGTTGTATCGGTACTAAATTGTGCTGTAATATGGCTATAAACTATTGTATGGGGTGACTGATTCACCCAATCTATGCCCCCCTCGTTTGAGGTGCATGTGATGTCACTAGGAGGATCCAGCCCAAAGGAGAGGACTGGATGATGATATGAAACTGTAGCTCGGAAGAAGGAGGGAATGTGCTTGGTAGAAACCAAGGCACATGCAAACAAAGTGGCTAGAAACATGTGTTAGTGCAATCAAGACAAATACACAAATAGAAGACAATGTGTAAACTAACAAGCAAGAAGACAATGTAGACTGTGAAAAAAAGGGTTGCAAACATTGGACATCACTCACAATGTTGTAAGACAATTAGGGCTGAAGCGACCAAAAGCATACAATGTGCATAAGAGACAAAGAGAAAATCCCGCAAACAAAAGCAAACAATGAAAAATAATAGAAAACAAAGCAATAAACAACCATGGTGAAAAATTGTCCTGTAAATCAAATTCTGTACATGACGCACCCATTAACATGTTATAAAGATAATAAGTATGTCAAAGTGTGTATGATCCGATATAGTAATGTACTACTAAGAATATGAAGTAGTATAAATTGAAAAAATATCACCTGTGATGAGTACAAAAGTAGATGCCCCTAAGAGCCGCTGTGGGACTAGTAAGAGGTACTGTGCCAAGCATCCATGCTATGTGTAATGATCAGTGTAAAATATGCATTCACAACTAGAAGGAAAGTGAACGTGCATGTGTCTACAAAAACGATAATGACATACAAAATATATGTCTAACATAGTAAGTAAAGTGTACATGTAAGCATAAGTAAGCAAGAATAAATGTGACCAAGATATGCAATTTGCTGTGAATGTATATGGAATGGAATGCAAAGTGAATGTGATAGGAGCAGCATGCTCCCCCCTGCCCCCCTCCTCCGAGCGGATGTGGATGAGTATGCATGCAATGAGGTTCATTTATAAATTCCCCCTCAACAGTCAAGAATAAACCATAGAACAAGAGTGCATTATCAGGAAATGGTTTGAATTGTGCACTAGAAATATATGATCATCAAAGTGTAGAGTGAAGAGAGTGAGGGAGTGTGGTGAGGTTAATTTCAGATTTATACCCTCAACAGTCGAGTATGAATCGTTAACTAGAGTGCGTCATCAGGTAGAGATGATGTGTGAGAATGTGATGCTAGAAAAGTGTGTCATGAATGTGACAAGTATGAAATGTGTCACGTGTATGATGTGAGGTTCATGAATGTAGTATACCCTCAAAATTCAAGTGTGAACCATAACATGAGAGTGCGTCATAGGGTAATGATGATACAAGTTGTGTTAAAAAGATGATGAGTAGAAGAAACATATTCCTTAGAATGCTAGAAGGGGGGGAGAGTAAGTATGATGCCCCCCAAGTGTATGATGATGATAATGGTCAAGTAAAATCATTTAAGAGATCATCATTGTCATGATCAAAACCAAATGGATATGCATCAGATACTTGGTAAGAAATAGTATGAGGTTTATCAAGTAAAAAACCATTGCGGCGTAAATTGTACATGCCCATTATGTATTCTTTGTCAGTGAAAGGTGTTGGTGGACATCCATGTGCTTACCAGTGAGTGATATTTTGTGAATAGTCAAGAAATGAATCATTACAAATAAAAAAATAGCCGAAGGGCATGGAAAATGAAATGTCATTATGGTCGGGATCCAAAGTGCCACCAATGTAATCAAGCCAAGACTTCCCTAGAGTGAGTGGAAAAATGCGAGGAGTGCGTGCAACAAAAACTGATAGATGGAAGATGCGGAGGACATAAGCAACAATAATAAGAACATATCCATGATATAAATGAGGAGAACAAGATGGAGGGGTGAGATCCTCCATTTTGAATCCAAGTCGATCCAAGCCATCATATGTGCAAATAGTCTCAGAGAAAGTGGGATTGAATGGAATGTGATGCCAATAAGATTTATTCATGAAAAGCATGAATGTGAAAGTTGGGAGTGTAGATGCGGGTCACTCCTAAGAAGATGAGGAAGGCTATATGACATCCAATGTACAAATAGGCCCCCGATAAAGTACTATAGCATTAGTAGAAGGATGAGGTGAGATTGAAGTGGAAGGAACACCATCTAGTTCACAAGTAGTTCCTTCAAGTGGAGAAAAGTTGTCTGGATTGTCCGTGGGTCGTGAAAATACAACATGTTGCACATTATCAGAAGTGGGAATAGGTAATGTAGTATTAGTAGCTAGGTCACAATATTGGAATGGGATACTATTAGTAGGAACTGTATATTCAAATCCCTCATGTAAGAATTTGATGCACCAGTGAACTGTAGAAGGAACTGCTTGCCTTTTATGAATCCATGTCATGCCAAGTAAGTAATTATATGAAATGGGGAAATAAATAACAAAGAATAATATAAGAAATGTTGTTGGCCCAAATGTGACAGGAAAAAAAATGGTGCCAAGACATGGACGTGTAGTAGAAGGAAACTAGAAAAAAACTGAAGAGGCTTGAGACAATGGTTAGTTATTAATTTTCTTGCTTAGGAATCATATGAATGCAAACATGTGATTAGGACCTAAAAATGTACCCAAAGTGCATGATTTAGTGTCTACACAATCACGTTCGAGAATGTACTTTTAAGTATCCCTAAAAAAGAACAATCCAAGCAGGCAACACCTATGATCATTGAGAAAGTGAAACTAAGAAAATCAATTACTATTATAAGGTAACAAGCCCATGACGATCTCCCATTGTTGAGAAAATTTATCCAATTATGATAGAGTAAGTAGAACAAATGCAAATATAGATACTTAAACCAATGTAAATGGATGAAGCATTGCACCCACTAGATGTTCTTCTATATGATTACAATCCTAGTGAAGAGAAAGAAAAAAAAATATCATGTTGGTGCTTGATTTAATCCCATCCAAAATCATGGCACGTTTCGTGTGTTTCCTTAAGAATGTTAATTTAGCATGGCCATTTTGGTTGTCTTACTAGTCTCTCAAGTCACCCTGTACTTTCCCAAGCTCCAAATGTTGAAAAAATGTCGTCTTCCTATCAAATTGTTTATGATTTTGCTAATGCTTTAATATTCCCTCTATTTTTTTCATTTTGCTGGTTTGTAGGTTTAATAATGTAGGTGACATTATTGGTGATCTAATTACATACCTAGGCCTTTGAAGATAATAGGGATGCTGAAGGCATCTGGATGTTTGTGGTGATGTCATTTGGGTCCTGGACGTGACAAAGCTTCACTGTGGATGGTTAAGGATCCTTAAAAAATGATTTTTATTGTTCTTTAAAAATCCCCGGTGATTCAATTAGAATCGTTGGCGATACGAGAAAAGTGGAGAAACCCTCTTAGAAGTGGTTTCAACTAATTCCAAAACGGGATTTTGGGTATAAGGATGAGGGAAGAGGTTAGGAAAAGGTTAAGGAGATTTGGGGGGTTAGGATGTTAGGATAAAAACTAGTTAGGATGAGTGGAAAATGGTTGGGGAGGTTTAGGGTGAGTAAATAGGATAGGTAGATAGGTTTTACGAAAGATAAATATGATTTTACAAGGGTAATTCATGCTTTATGTTA
Organism: Taxus chinensis; assembly: GCA_019776745.2. Lineage (NCBI taxonomy): Eukaryota > Viridiplantae > Streptophyta > Pinopsida > Cupressales > Taxaceae > Taxus > Taxus chinensis. The sequence continues at coordinate 452,262,358 of CM034146.1, read as the reverse complement.
GTAAGATAAGTTTTTAGGATTTTCGAATGATAGTGTGATGGGTGTGACCCATAAATAGGTGTCTACTTAGTATTTTACAGTTCTGTGAGTTTGCATTTCTGCAAGTTTGCAAGCCCGAAAAAGGAATATTCAAAGCATCTAGGGGTACGTGGGTCTTATAGGAATTTTTGTAATTTATTTGCAAATTTTCAAACTTTCGATTACATGTCTGAGCCCCGACAAGGGAATATTTCTCCTTTTGCTGAATTTTCTACAAAGTCAAAGATAATGCATATATGAAAATTGATAGTTCTTCCTTGGGGCCCGATAGAGGGAATATCAAGATAATATAGAATGCTACAAGGAAGAAAGAAACTTTGTAGTTATGTAGTTTTCAACTTTGTATTTTTTACAAGATTACAAGTTACACTTTCAATTCTGAAGCTTGACGAGAAGGACACATTGCACAATCTGATAGCAGTTGGTTGTTTCATAGATTTTGCAATGCTACTAACTGTACTTCAATATCCGAATGTCAATGATAAGTACACGTGGTGAGATATGGTGGCATCATACAATTGGGGTAGTTTTGCAGCCCCAAAGTTGGAGGTTTCACAATTCTTTACAATACTGCTAACTGCTCTCCTACCCTTGTTAGCCGAAAGCAAATGAGACATGTCAATACCTCTTAGACCATAAAAGAATTTTTGTTTGTCAAGCCATGTATGAGGACCAATCAAATGAGTGAGTAACACTTCACTTAACTAAGTCTGATGTGGCCAATCTGTCCGCATATAAGACCCATATTCAAAAGTAGATTATGAAATTAACGGTTGTAGATATGAAAAAAATATGGAGATATGGCTGCCATTGATGAAAACATGCAAGAATACTATAAGGTCGAATTCCTCGGAAAATCCCACACTTTTCATTCATATTTCGATATTACTAAGTGTTTTGGAGCCCTAAAATGAGAATAAGACCTAAGTTTTGTGATTACATTATGTAAGGATCATTTTCAAAGCTTTGACAGTGTCTTGGGCACTGTCATTAGTTCAGAGGAGAACTGGGGCTGCTTTTTCTATGGGTATGTTCTAATATGACGTCTAGGTGAGTTTTTTGATATTGTGAAGTCTAGCCGGGCATAAAGGGAAATTTTATACCTCCTGAACTTTTATTTATTTGTTCACTGAGTAAATTGTCTACTCTCTTGCCTGAAAACAATGAATATCCAATTAACCAGTGTCACAACCTCATTCAACCTTGCTTCTGACTTGGGAAAGATAAAAAATGCCAATTTAGGAAATGCATACTTGGATGATTTCCTCCAAATGTTACATGCAACTGACAAGAGGGAAATCATGGAAAAAATTGACAATAGTGTCATTGCCTTAGCAGTTACATTTCCCCCATTAGTTCAATACCGAGAATTGGTATGGGCTTGTGCATAGAACTATGACCTAGTAGAGAGGGAGGTTAGAGATGGAAGTGGTGCTTTGGTTTTATCTATAACTCAAAATACTTTTGATGAAATGTTAGGAATCCCATATGTTGATGAAATATGGGATATCTCAGTGGAAAATGTTTAAGGTGAATTTTAGTTCGTTAATATTATAATAAAATACCAAAAAATCTAAAGGTAGAAAGGTTTAACGATACTTGTGCTGATGAAAAAAATGTCGAGGTGAGTGGGTACATGAACAATGTGGAAGAATCCTCCTTCCACTGAGCAAGAGGAATTTTATTTAATGAAAACTAAACAAGGAAAGTATTAGAAAAATATTAAACAAGTTGCTCGGTAACGAATGATCCTAGGAACCAATGGGATTCCTCGAGGGATGTCAACTCGTGTTTACAATCAATTGATATGATTCAAAATAATTTAATGACAATATGATTAGAATTCGAGAGGGATGTAGATATCTTACTCTACTTGATAGGTGGCCCAGGAAAAAGATACAAGGAGATAGAAGTCCAAGAAGTACTTGAATCAAGCTTGTTCTATTGCGCCCTGCATTTCACGAAGAACTTCAAGTTGTTCTTTGATGTCTTAAATTTCAGGATTTAAAAAAAAGGTGCATAAGCTGAGATCATGTGAGATGTTGAACTATTCCCACATAAAGGGATGCTGCATAATCGGAAGGTCATAGATACTTGTAATGGGGTGTGACTCACCTCGAACTGTCATCTATAGGGAAGCACATCTTGAAATAGACAGATTGGATTAAAAAACTGATAAAATAATTTGAATTTATGTAAATGTGTTAGAATAATAGAATGATAGGAATAATGGGTGATTTAAGAATAATCGCTGGTGATTCAGATAGAATTGCTAGCGATTATTGTATAAAAGTTGATATTTTGATAGAATGCAAATTTGAAGAAAAATGGAGACTAAGATGATTGATATGGATTTTAATGTGATACATTGATAAACCAAAGATGATAATATAGAAACATGACTCACCTTTGGTGCTGAATGTAAATGGATAATGCTGGAGGGCTCTTACAATATTTATGGAGCTTGTAAGAGGGTAATAGGGATGCTGAAGGCATCTGGATGTTTGTGGTGATGTCATTTGGGTCCTGGACGTGACAAAGCTTCACTGTGGATGGTTAAGGATCCTTAAAAAATGATTTTTATTGTTCTTTAAAAATCCCCAGTGATTCAATTAGAATCGCTAGCGATACGAGAAAAGTGGAGAAACCCTCTTAGAAGTGGTTTCAACTAATTCCAAAATGGGATTTTGGGTATAAAGATGAGGGAAGAGGTTAGGAAAAGGTTAAGGAGATTTGGGGGGTTAGGATGTTAGGATAAAAACTAGTTAGGATGAGTGGCAAATGGTTGGGGAGGTTTAGGGTGAGTAAATAGGATAGGTAGATAGGTTTTATGGAAGATAAATATGATTTTACGAGGGTAATTCATGCTTTAGGTTAGTAAGATAAGTTTTTAGGATTTTTCGAATGATAGTGTGATGGTGGGTGTGACCCATAAATAGGTGTCTACATTTTCTCTTTTTGTCAAGTGATTTGTGATAAACATGATGCTAGATAAAAATAAGTGAAATAATGGATTTGTTTGGATAGGTGGCCCCCCCTCAAACTTGGGCTCATTGCAATGAAGAGAAATGATCCCAAGTCTGAAAAGGTTACTAGATGATATAGGTTTGTATGATGGTGTGTTTTGATTTAAGATTCCCCAAGACTAGGCATTAGAACAAATTGCCAGAAAGGTGAAATTTGTGCAACTAGAGAGTCAAGTGATAGGGGAACCAAAGGGTCCATAACCTATAAATGTATGACTCATAGGTAGTAGCTGTGGAACATGATCCCATCTGGGTATGATATCCATGGTGTATCAGGAGATGAAGACTTGATAAATGATGTTTCCACAAAGGTGGGCTTACACAACCATGAATTCAAGTGATAGGGGAACCAAGGGGTTTGTGGCCCATAGACATATTACTTAATGAGAACCAGGGAAAATGTTTCCCTAATGGCCTCAAAATCAGAAATGGATTTGATAAATGCAAGTTTGATATAGATTGATTGATTTTGAATTTGTAGAGGGTCTCAAGGCCCAAAAAGGAAGCACATACTTGAAAAATGTGCAATTTTGGAAATGAATGATGAAAATGATGGTTTGATGAGGCTCTAGGGATACTTAATGATATTTTGGATAAAAAGTAGAGAATCACTAGTGATTTGGCAGAAATCACCGGCGATCAGGTGGGCGGTAAAATTTTTATATAATAAGTTGATTTAGAGGCTAATTTAGTCACTGTGAATTAAAAATATTATTTGTTCATATTGGGATTTGATCAGATTTGGCCGTATCAGATGACAATTTTGTTTGGTACAGGATGTGTCGGAGGCAGTAGTGGCCTACTGGAGGGATGATGTGGAGACAGATGTGGCACTATCGACTATTAGAGAGGAAGTGGATATATCGGATGAGGAGGGGGTTCATGTGAGGGTGGATGTGCAAGGATTATTGACAAGATATGATGATGCTGGTGTGACCGATTCCTTTGTTGCGTGGTGGCAGGGACAACTTTATGGGGTTAAGAGGTGGGTGTGAGCCCATGTAGAGGTAACACCTCCAGAGGGTGGTGGTGATTCTAAGGGCGGAGATGAGGAGGATAGGGTGATAATATTAGAGGATACAATGGATATTTTAGAGGGCGAGAAGGCTATATTGGTAGCTGAGAGAGATGGGTTAAGTCAAATAGGTCACCACCATACATGCAAAGCTTACATAGGCTATAGTTGATAGAGATAGATAATGATAGTAGAGAGAGGTCTTGCAGAAGGCCTTTGGAGTGATAGGTACTTATTTCTCAAGGGCTGAGAAAAAGGCATCAAGAGCTCAGGTTATTGGTCAAATGGGGCCACCTGGTAGTATGGGTTTGGCCAACTACCATTCATTATACAAGGAGCTTAGGTAATATGAGAAGAGAGTATGACAGAAGCTTCCAGATGAGCCTCGATACATAGTGTATATAACACAAAGACACCTAACACCATCAAGTAGTAATACAAGTGTTGGACAACCACCACGAGGCCTGGAGGGAGGTCCTAGTAGAGGATTTGATAGAGGCCTAGGTGGTGCTGCAAGGAGTAATGGGAGTGTTTTCTTGACAAACATCCAATTTATTTAGTAGATGTATAGATATGGTTTTGATGTATGAGGCTCTTTTGAAGCCTTTTTTGGATGATATATATTTTTGATACACGAGGTTTTTGAGACCCGTGATGATGTACATACACTATATATATATATGCTTTTGTCATTTTGAGTTATATTTTGTGAGTTTTGTGCAATGTGATGGATATAGATGTATTTGATGATGGTTTGACTAGTGATTATGTAAATATATTATGTTTTATGGGAATATTTAGAATGTATGATTTTGGTTATAAATGTATATGTTTTAATGTTGTCATGACAAGCGATGATCTTTTTGTATGATTCACACACTGTAGATGGGTAAGAGAACAACATGAAATGTTTACATTTTTACTATCGTGGATATACATATGGTGTGATGGTAAATTGATTTAAAACATATAATACTACACATGCGGCCCTATACTAGATGTTAATGTATGACTTATAATGGTTACTCATAATAGGATCATAGATAGAGATGGGATAATCGTATTCATATTTTTTTGACATAGAAAAAGTGTGTATGTAGCGAGCACAAGAAAATAGGTTCTTCATGAAATTTCCCTAGGAGTTTCCCCATCTCTTTGTATTTGAACAAGCTTATCAATGTGGGAAGCTTGCATTTTATGGGAAAGATGATCGATGCAGGAAGATTTCCTAGGATGATGTTATTTTTTTTTGATTATGACATGAGGGTTGATCGATGTGGGAAACCCTATTTTAACAAGGGTGCTGATCGATGCGGGAAGTATTTCTTTGATTGCGGGAAGTCATGGACCTGTTAGATTGCTAGATGAGCCTCCATATTTTTGAGACACCAGAGGAGGATGCCATCAAATCCTCTTTTGTTAAGGATACTATTATCCCAAATTTACCTTTGGGTTAGTTTGGATAAATCATTAAAAATGGACTTAACCATTTTCAATAGGCCTGAGATGTCTAAACAGTCATCAAAGTTCCCTTCGCAAAAGCACTGGCCAATGAATTTCAAAAACCCATGAGAGACTTGGTTTATTCATTAGCGGGTTATATTAAAAAAAGTAGCCTAACATTCATTTGACTGTTAAATTTAACTCCTATTAGTTGATAGTAGACCACGTTGTAGGATTCTAGATCTCCTCAAAGGTTTTGGGCCTGGAAGATGTAAAGTCTATGGAATTAATCACATTATATAGTCTATTAGGTCTGGGATTAAGTTAGCAGGGTCAAAGAAAACACAATGGGTTGAAGGTAGTGACAGATTGCAGAGGTCCAACGGGTGAATAATAATTATGTGTCATCATTCTGGTAATTCCTAAGGAAATGGGATCATCTAGACTTCAAGTCCCAAAATGAACCAGAGTGGATGAGGTTTTGGGTCTGCCTAACCCTCGCAACCAATGAAAAGAGGACACATGGCACATTTATTGAAGGAAAAAAAAGAAGTCCATCGAGGTTAGAAGTTGTGACACGAAAGCTAGAAACTTTGAAAATCAACAACCCAAAGCCATGTGGAGTTGTATTATTGGCTAACCTTTCGCAATTTGACAAATCCAAAGGTTAAAGGTAGTCATACATTGTGAAGTGTGTGGAGCTTTCCTATTAGCTCACACTTTGCAGTTGTCAATTAAGAGATTCAAAGTGTCTTGCAACCCGAGGGGTGTGGAATGATCTCATTGGATAATGCTTTACAGGAGTCAGAAGGGATAATCAAATGGACTAACATTGCGAAGTGTGTAGAGCCTATTAGGAATTAGAGAACAAATATGTGGAAACAATTCCTCAAACCACAATAGCAGGAAACTAAATAGCAGAATTATACTTGTAAAAATATAACATCATAAATGAATAATGCACAAAATAATACAAGACAATATTTAACGTGGTTCACCCAATGTGGGCTACATCCACCAAGAAATTGCTCAGATTTTATTATCAACAAGAGTAAAACAACTCTCACAGTCTTCTCTCAGTTATGAACTCACAACAGAATTCCAAAGATGCTAAACCACATCTAAACCACAATTGACACCCAATTGCATAACCTTGATCACTCTTGATCACCTCTTGATCATTAAGACTCAAGACCTCTTGAACACTCAAGATATCTTCAAGATACCCTAACACCTCTATTTATAGGACTACAATCCTTTTAAGAAGCCATAAAGTCGACCCTAGAAGATTGCAAATCGTGATCTTTCAACTTCCCACGGTTGGAAAAATAGTCCTGACGTTGACAGCCAGTTAATAACATGTTAATAGAAACATCACATCAGACGACTACAGAAAGCTCTTGAAGTCTCCAAACTTAACCGTTCTAGCACCAACACTTCAACACTGATTCAAGAAGACCAAAAAATAGGCTCCACACCCCAACAATCTCCCACTTGGAGACTGTTTCCACTGAGCAAAGTTCTTAACCCTTCATTACCAAACATGAAGGCTAATCAAAGTTGAACACAACTTCAACTTCTCCCTTGTGACTGCCTTGGTCATCATATCTGCAGGATTCTGACTGGTGTGAATCTTTTCTAGCTTCAACTTATCTTCTTCCAAAGCTGTCCTGATGAAATGATATCTTAGCTGAATGTTCTTCGTCCTAGAGTGGAAAGTGGAGTTCTTCACCAAATGAATAGTGCTCTGACTATCACTGTGTAGTCTCCCAACTTCCTACTTATGACCCAACTCATCAAGAAACTACTGTAGCCAAATCATCTCCTTGCTTGCCTCTGTGGCAGCAACATACTCAACCTCTGTGGTTGACAAAGCCACAAATTTTTGTAACCGTGAAATCCAACTCACTGCTGTATAACCAACTGTAAATACATAACCTGTCATGCTTCTCCTGCAGTCTAAATCTCATGCCATGTCTGAATCTACATATACACATAATGTAGTGTCTGATCCACCAAAACACAATGCTGCTCCCATGGTCCCTCTCAAATACCGAAGGATCCACTTTACTGCCTGCCAGTGCTCTATACCTCGATCACTCATAAACCTGCTCACTGCTCCCACTGCATGGGAAATATCAGGCCTAGTGCATACCATAGCATACATCAAGCTACCAACTGCTGATGAGTATGGTACCTTGGAAATTTGGATTCTATCCTCCTCAGTCTTGGGACTCTGCTCCTTTGATAATTTAAAGTGACCTGCTAAAGGAGTACCAACCGGTTTAGCATCCTAAATACTAAACCTCTCTAAGACCTTCTTTATGTACTCTTCTTGAGATAATACTAGATTCCTCTCCTTCCTGTTCCGAGTTATTCTCATACCAAGGATTTGTTTTTCTGCCCCCAAATCCTTCATAGCAAAGGAGTCACCTAGCTACTTCTTGAGTACCTTTATTTCCTGCATGTTCTTCCCTGCAACAATAATATCATCTACATACAGGCACAAAATAATATAACTACCATCAAAAAACTTAGTGATGTACACGCAATGGTCTGAGTGACCCCTAGAGTAGCCCTGCTCCTGCATAAAACTGTCAAACTTCATGTACCACTGCCATGGAGCTTGTTTCAGGCCATATAATCTCTTCTTCAATTTGCACACTAACCTCTCCTTCCCTTTGACCTCATAACCCTATGGCTACTGCATGTACAATTCCTCCTCCAACTCACCATGGAGGAATGCAGTCTTCACATCCATCTGTTTTAAGTGCAGGTCTTCTGCTGCAACTAAACCAAGAAAAATCCTAATAGAAGTCATTTTAACAACTGGAGAAAAAGTTTCATCAAAGTGTATACCTTTCTTCTGTGTAAATCCTTTGACCACCAATTGGGCCTTGTATCATTTCCTACCTCCATCTTCCTCTTTGATTCTATACACCCACTTGTTCTGCAATGCTCTCTTGCCCTCGGGTAGCTCCATCAGATCCCAAGTCTGGTTTTCCATAAGAGATCTATGCTCTTCATCCATGGCCTGCTCCCACTTCTTTCTGGCATCCACCTGCACTGCTTCCTCAAAGAACTCTGGCTCTCCACTATCAGTGAGCAATAAATAATTCAAAGATGGAGTAAAATGTTCAGGTTCCCTTCTTACCCTAGAAGACCTTTTCACCTCAGGAGTTTGGGGTTCTTGATGAGTAGGTACCTGAACTGGCTATGCCGGAACATGCTGAACCTGAACCAGCCCCTTGGACACCTTGCTGTCCGTAATGTCCTCTAACACTGTGTATTATTTCTTTGATTCCTCTTTCTGTTCCTGCAACTAATCTTTATACATGATTTTTTCATTAAAGACAATATCTCTAGAGCAAAATATTTTCTTGTTTTTAAGACTCCAAACACAAAAACCAAAATCATCTTCACCATATCCAACAAAGGTGCATTTCTCAGACTTAGCCTCTAACTTGGTCCTATCATCTTTATCAATGTGAACAAATACCTCACATCCAAATAATCTAAGAAATGAGTAATGAATTTTCTTACCAGACCAAGCCTCCTCAGGTATACCTCCATCGAAGGCCATAGAGGGTCCTCTGTTAATCAGATAAACAACTATGCTTACCACTTCCACCCAAAACATGAGTGGGAGCCCGCATGTAACCTCATGCACCTAGCACACTCCATGATTGTCCCGTTAATTCCATCTGACACTCCATTTTCCTGTGGAGTATTTGGAACCATTATTTGCCTGCGGATTCCATTTACCAAACACTAATCAAGAAATCCATTGCTGCAATATTCCCCTCCATTATCCAACCTGATACATTTCAACTTCAGAACTGTTTCATTCTCAATCAAGGCTTTCCATCTTTTGAAAGTTTTAAACACATCATATTTCTTTCTAATGTAATATACCCAAACTTTTCTAGTTGCATCATCAATGAAAGTGACGTAATAACATGAACCAAAAATAGAGTTTACCTTAGCTGGCCCCCATACATCTGTATGCACTAACTCCAACTTAATCTCCTTCCTGGTAGGTCCAACCTTTAGGAATCTCACCCGCTTTTGTTTCCCATAAACACAGTCCTCACAGAAGTCCAAATATAACTCCTTTAATCTAGGCAACCTGTCATTTACAATCTGCATGCCCTTATGACTCATATGACTGAGTCTCTGGTGCCAAAAAGTTGCATCTCCATCTACAACAACTAAATTGCAATAATAATCACCACTGGTTAAATACAAAGTACCATTTTTCTTACCTCTTGCAACCACAAAATCTCCCTTGGTAACCTTCCAAGAATTCGCTATAAAACTAACCATACAACCATCACTACCCAGCTGTCCCGCTGATATCAAATTCCACCTCAACTTAGGCACATGCCTGACATCCTTAAGTAGCCATGTGTTCCCATTCTACATTTTCACCCGAACACAACCTTTCCCCATTATGCTACATGGTTCATCATCACCAAGATATACATGTCCAAAATCACCTTGAACAAAATCAATAAAGTAATGTCTATGTGGGGTGGCATGGAAAGAAGCCCCCGAATCTAACACCCAAGATTCAACAATATTATCTAAAGAAAGAATTAAGGCATCTTGACAAACATCACCTGCGGCCACATTTACCTCTTTAGTTTCCTCCTTGTTCTTCTTATCCCAAAGAGCCCAACAATCTTTCTTAGCATGACCAACCTTCCCACAGTGCCAACATTCTAACTTACTCTTGGACTTTGACCTCCCACGATCATTCGACTTCCCACGGTTACCTTTCCCTCTATTCTTTTTTCTCCCTTTGCTCTCCACTGTCAAAGCGTTTCCAGAAGTAGAAGAATCTCCAGTGCTCTTCCTTCACATTTCCTTGCTTAAGATCACACCTATTACATCCTCAAACTTCACCTTTGAGTTATTAGAGACTGAATTACTTACAACCATAACCAAGTTGTCCCAGCTATCTGATAAGGAGCACAAAATCAACAAAGCCCTGACATCATCATCAAAGTCAATTTTTACCGAGTTTAACATACTCACAACCATATTAAATTCATTCAAATGATCAGGAATAAAACCATTGTCAGACATCTTCATATTAAATAAATTTTTCATCAAAAATATTTTATTAGAGGTAGAGGGTTTTTCATATAACTTCCCCAATATGCTCATGAGACCTTCCGTGGTCTTCTCCTGTGATATGTTGAAAGTAACCGAAGATGCAAAGCATAAACAAATTATCTCGAGTGCCTTTCTATCCAGAAACTCCCAATCCTCATCCGGCATGGCTATAGGTTTCTTTTCTTTTCTAGCTAAAGGAACATGGAGGTCCTTCTGATATAAGTAATCCTCCATTTGCATCTTCCACAAATGAAAGTTCTTCCCATTGAAATTCTCAACCCTCGATCTGCCCTCATCTACCATAGCTCCCACTCAAGGTAAAATTTCCCTGTGATTTACAACTTCAACAAAAAACCACCAAAGCTCTGATACCAATTGTTAGGAATTAGAGAACAAATATGCAGAAACAATTCCTCAAACCATAATAGTAGGAAACTATATAGCAAAATTATACTTGTAGAAATATAACAACATAAATGAAAAATGCACAAAAGAAGACAAGACAAGATTTAACGTGGTTCATCCAATGTGGGCTACGTCCACTAAGAACTTGCTCAGATTTTATTATCAACAAGAGTAAAAAAACTCTCATAGTATTCTCTCAGTTATGAACTCACAACAGAATTCCAAAGATGCTAAACCACATCTAAACCAAAATTGACACCCAATTGCATAACCTTGATCACTCTTGATCACCTCTTGATCATTAAGACTCAAGACCTCTTGAACACTCAAGATATCTTCAAGATACCCTAACACCTCTATTTATAAGATTATAAGAAGCCATAAATCTGACCTTAGAATATTGAAATTCACGATCTTTCAACTTCCCATGGCTGGAAAAACAGTCCCAACGTTGATAGCCAGTTAACAACATGTTAACAACAATGTCACAGCAGACAACTACAGAAATCTCTTGAAGTCTCCAAACTTAACTGTTCCAGCTTCAACACTTCAACACTGATTCAAGAAGACCAAAAAATAGCCTCCACACCCCAATAGAGCCTTACCATTAGCTCACACTTCACAATGGCTAGTTAGAGGGCTATGAAAAGGTGAATTGTGAAGAAATGTGGAGCCTTCCCATTGGCCTGCATTTCATAAGGGAAGAGCAACAAAAGAAAAGAAAGGAAGTAAAATCCTGATACCTGAGCCAATGAAATATTGACACATGGAAAAGGTGAAGTGGTGCACATGTTGGCAGAGCCTAATCCACAAGTAAATCAAAATCTACCACGTGTCAAGTTTATGTGCTTCTTGACATGCAAATATTTAAATGGCCATATATTTTGATTCAGAGCTCTAAATTAGACAAAATTTATATCGTTGGAAATCTTTCCTCAAGACCTTTAAATTGACATCAGAAAAATATGATTTTGGTGGCGATTGGTGGATAAAAATGGTAAAAACGGATTCTTAGGGAGAAAAGTGGAGTGCTAAGCACAAAAATGATCAAATCAGATGGATTGACCACCATAATTGATGAAGTATGGACTCTTCCTTATTTTATAAGTGAAAGAGACTTGGGAAACACTTTTGAAATGTTGTATTATAGGGAAAAATATATCTCCATTAATGACAAGATAGAATCTAATTTTTTCCCTTCTTTTGTTTCTTGTTTGAGCTATATATTGTAAAATATTTCTTTTCGAAAGGGATGGACATTCAGAATCTACAAAGGAACCATGTTAAAATGGTCTCTGAAGTAGCTATGAACTTCAAGCCTTCATTTTGGCTCTGTGAATGTGTTCTTGCCTCTATTTGAGAGGTAATGGATTGTGTATAATTATAAGAAATAAAATATAGTGTTTGTGGCTCTCTTTTTCCCTATACTTGTGTGTTTTATCTACTCCTTTCCTTCTTTTAATCTTGTATGGTTGTGCATATCTATCTCATTTACAAGCTCCATATTGACTGTATTTAATGTTCATCACCCTCTTCTTGGTGCTATCACCTCCTTTAACTTAAGATTTACCATTTTATGCACTTTCATTTCTCCCTGGTCCCTTGGATTGTTAGAGTAGGAGTAGATAACTACGTTTTCTTCATTAGGAGTGGCATAACATTAGGGTTAGGTAGAGGAACCGACCTTCTCTGGAGGTTGATATCATTTATGCAAGTCTCATACTTGTGAGATCATCCCATGTTATCTAAAAAGTAGGGATCTATATCAAAGAAATCCTAGGGTGCTACTTTTTTGACATAAATTTTTTGGCACGCCCGGTGGGATAGAGTTTTAAGGACTTAACATCTTCATTTCACCAAGTTTGATGTGCTCTTGGTGAGATTTCAGCCTTTGGAGGCACTTTCAAGCACATCTGGTAACTCCAATAATGTAACAAACCCATTATCTTAGTTGCAGACCATCATTTTCATTCATTCATCCTTTCCCTTTCCTTCCATCCATTTCCATTCATTATTTCCCTTCCATTCTTTCAATTTTCTTCATTCATGAAGTTGCGCAATCATGAATTAATTTCCTTATTGGGATTCTTTTCTGCAATAGGAAAACTAGTTCCCTCCATCCCCATAGTTTCAAAATTCTCCTCCAAATCATTTTTATGAGCCCCATCATGAAGCATATATATATAACCCGCCCTCCACTGACCCATATGGCTATTTTCCTAACCAAAATGTTCATGAAGAACAAGGTTATGTAGGTGATGGTGGATATTTCATGGAAGATGCTGATTTGTAGAGGAAGATTCAAGAAATAGAGGTGGGCATGGTGCAAATAAGGATCACATGTTCAATAAAGGTAACCATGATGGGTTTTAGGGTCCTTTTTCCAGGGGTTGGCCATATACCAAGTTGTTTTAGATTTCAACAAAAGCTACACTTGATATTTGAGATGATGCTCCAAATTATATAGTGGGCTAAGTTAATGGAGGTTTATGAATCTAGTGTTAGCAAACCTTGTTAATGGGGAACCCTACACTACCATCTCATCACCATCCCATTCCTCCTCCCTAACCTATGCCACCTTAGCTTGTTTTCCATGCTCCTAAATTTTAGGTTGTTCCCATTGAGGATTCCCCTTCTCCATCTTCTTCCCTTCCATCTCACCTTCAATTATTTGCCCTCTTTTCTTCCAAACCCCAACCTCCTACCCAAGAAGATAATGAATCTTCCCCTTCATTACAAACATTGCAAAAATTAGTTGAGACCTAGCCCACCCCTCCTGTTGCATTCCTAAACCCATTTTGGGAAGAAAAAAAACTAAAAGATCTGTCAAGGAGGGCAGCAAGTTGAAGCACTCAACAAAGAATAATTCATAAAAAAATTGAAGCATTGGGATTTAAATTTTGAAACCAATCATATGCCACTACTGGTTAAGCCTTTAACAGAGGTTGGGACTAAAAAACACAAGTTAGAGACTGATTTTTTAGAAGAACAAGAACAAGAAGAAGATTATCAAAAATCTCTCTTCACTGAATGTAGTGTGCATGATGGCACTATACTCTTGGAGGATGCTGATTTATCTTCATAAAGGTCAACAATGGAGGAGAAAAAATAAGATTCAGAGGACTTATATGAAGAAGATATTAATGAAGTATTCTTACTTTCTTTTGACGGTAACAATTCAGATCTATCTATTCCTTCATCCCTTGTTGAGTTTGATTTTATTAATAAACCTGTCATGAAGGAGAACATCCATGAGGAACCTGTTTGAAATAGTCCTCATAGAGAACATATGAATGAGTTTGATCTTGAAAACTTCATGTTGGGTGTTGAGGAAGAGAAGGGAGATGATGACACCATTTCCAAATTAGAATTCATCATGGAGATGGTAGAGTTTTTTACAAAGTTATTTGTAGAGGTAGAAATAAATCCAATTTAACTTGCAAACAACCACCTCCTTCAAGAAATTATACAAGATAGCTCCATTCTTGGAGATAATTGTAAACAAGATGGGAAAACCAAAAGGATCAGGCCTTTCCTAATCAGAGATCTGTCTATTATAGATCTAAAATAAGAGTTACAACTAGTCATGCTCATTTTAGAGTATGAGGATGAGATTTAGTGTACCAAAGGTCCTAAAAAATGCCTCTCAAATCCAAATAAAAAGAAACTAAAAGAGGTATTTTTTTTGTTTATTGATAATTTGAAGAGAAGGGTGAAAAACTAGCTTCAAGTTAATTTTTCACTCTTGCTTAAGATCATGTCTGATGTCAAATCAAATGCATGGTCTAAAATTGTAAGAAAGGGAAGCTATTTCTCCCAGCATGTTTTAGGATTTGTTTAGCTTCTTCTTTTTCTTTGGTTAGAGTAGGTTTGATTTTTTAAAAATAAGTTCTTGTGCACACTCTGCATGTTTCCACTTGGAACATGTATGATTTTCCATTTTGTACATAACTCTTATGGTGTTTTGTTGCTATTGCACATTCCATTGGAGTGTAGTGTTCATGATTGGGAAGAAAAGTGTTTGGGACAATTCCAAGTGTATGAAATTCATTTCCAAATCAACATGACATTCAAAAATCTAAAATACTTTATTATTTGTCAAGGATTTAGTTTGGTTTTTCTTCAAAACTTGGCAAAAATAATATTAGAGACAACCTCAGATCTTCATTCTTTGTCTAATTAGATAAATTACAGAGGGAAAAAAGTGAAATTTGAGATTCAAAAAAATTTTACACTCAAATGAAACCTTATTCAGAACATTTTTTTAATGTGAATGGTCAATTCAAGTAATTTCAACCCAGTCCAATTCAGAGTCTCTTTTCGTCTTCCTTGGTAAAAATGCAATGTTTTGGGACAGTTACAAAGAAATTCAAAAATCCAAAGTAATCAACTTCAAGAGTAGACCAAGGTGGCCTCAAATCAGATTAAGAAGGTTTCATGGTGGAAACAGATAGTTGGAGCAGTTTTAAAGCTTCATTTTGAGCCCCACAGATCAATTTCAAGCAGTCCCATTTCGTGCTAAGTTCATAATGGGTAAGATAATTTCAATGTTTTGATCATTTTTTCAAAGTTTTGGGCTTGAATCCATGCCCTATTAGTCAAATTTAGCAGGAAAATTACCCCTAGAGGTCGCCAAAATGTTATCCCAAATTTACCCCATCGGGTTAATTTGGATAACTCATTAAAAATGGACTTACCATTTTTCAGCGGGCTTGGGATGTCTAAACACCATCAAAATTTACTACCCAAAAGCACTGGCCATTGGCTTTCAAAAACCCATGAGATACGTGGCTTATTCATTAGCGGGTTATATTAAAAAAATCCACTCGACATTCATTTAGCCATCAAATTCAATGCCTAGTATCTGACAATAGGCCACGTGGTAGGATTCCAACTCTCCTCAAAGGTTTCATGCCTAACGGATATAAATTCCAAGGAATTAATCACATTCCATAGTCTATCGGGTCTAGGATTAAGTTAGCATGGTCAAAGAACACACATCAGGTTAAAGGAAGTGATAGATGGTAGAGATTCAACGGGAAAAGAATAAACACGTGTCGTTATTCTGATAATTCCTAAGGTGATGGGATCATTTGGATTTCAATCCCCAGAATAAGATAGAGTAGATAAGGTTTTAGGTCTACCCAACCCCCACAACCAATGAACAGAGGACAAGTGGCACATTTCTTGAAGCAACAATTTCTAAGTCCGTTGAGGTTAAAAGTTGTGACACAAAAGCCAACAACTATGACAAATAAAACCCCAAAGCCACATGGAGATGTCTTATTGGCTAACCTTTCATAGTGTGATAAATGTGAAGGTTAAAAGTAGTATGACATTGAAAAGTGCATGGAATTTTCCTATTTTCTCACACTGCGCAGTTGTCAGTCAAGAGCTTCAAAGAGTTTGACAAACCAATGGGTGTGGAGTGATCTCATTAGCTAATGCTTTACAAGAGTTAGAAGGGCTAATCAAAAGGAATGAAATTACAAAGTGCATGGAGCATTATCATTGGCTCACACTTTATAATGGTTAGTCAAAGAACTATGACAAGGTGAATTGTGAAGAAACGTAGAGCCTTCCCATTAGCTCGTATTTCATAAAAGAAGATAAGTAAAGGAAAAGAAAGGAAGCAAACGTCTGATACCTGAGCCAATGGAATATTGACACATGGAAAAGGAAAATCAGTGCACATGTTGGTAGATCCCAATCCCCAAGAAAATCAAAATCTACCACGTGTCAAGTTCCTATCCTTTCTGACATGTAAATCTTTAAATGACCATATCTTTTGATCCAAAGCTCCAAATCAGAAAAAAATTGTATCATTGGAAATATCTCCTCAATCCCTTCAACTTGGCATAAAAAAAATACGATTTTGGTGATGATTGGAGGGTAAAAATGGAAAACTTAATTTCTGAGGGAGAAAAGAGCATTCTTGAGCATGTAAATGATCAAATCAGATGGATCAACCACTAGAATAGATGAAGTATGGGGTCTTACTTCTTCTACAAGAAAA
This sequence comes from Taxus chinensis, assembly GCA_019776745.2. NCBI lineage: Eukaryota > Viridiplantae > Streptophyta > Pinopsida > Cupressales > Taxaceae > Taxus > Taxus chinensis. The sequence goes on along the minus strand of CM034146.1, from coordinate 452,245,293 downwards.
AAATACTTGGGAAACACAATCGACATGCCATGTTGTAGGGAAAAACATATATCCATTAATGACAAGATTATATATGATTTTTTTCCCTCTTCTCCTTCTTATTTGAGCTATATATTGTAAAATATTTATTTTTAAAAGGGATGGACATTCATAGTCTATAAAGGAACCATGTTTTAATGGTCTCCCAAGAAGCTATGAATTTTGAGCCTTAATTTTTGCTTCTATAAATGCATTCTTGCCTCTGTTTGAGTTGTAATGGACTGTGCATACTTATAAGAAATAAAATATAGTGTTTGTGGCTCTCTTTTTCCCTATACTTGTGTTTTATCTGATCCTTTCCTTCTTTTACTCTTGCATGGTTGTGCATATCTATCTGATTTGAAGGCTCCATCTTGACTGTGTTTAATGTTCATCACCCTCTTCTTGGTGCTATCACCTCCTTTAACTTAGGATTTCCCATTTTATGTAATTTTTTTTCTTCATGGTCCCATGGATTGTTAGAGTAGGAGTAGATAACTGCATTTTCTTCATTAGGAATAGCTAAACATTAGGATTAGGTAGAGGAACCGACCTTATTTGGAGGTTTATCTCAATTATGCAAGCCAAAAAATTATGAGATCATCCCATGTTAGCCAAAAAGTAGGGATCTATATCAGAAAAATCCTAGGGTGCTACTTTTTTGACATAACAGATACCTCCTAAGATGAAGTAATAAGACATGTTAAAAAGATTATTTTCAATTTCTAGAAAGATCGAGAGGTATTTTTCTATTAGATAGGTACTTGTATGTTTGTGTGTACCATATGTCATATGAATTATCTTCTATATGATTAACAATAGGAAGATCTGTATTGATGTAAGATGGTTGATCAAGTTTGTGTGCAACGACTAATAATTGTGAATCATTTGGTGATAGAGGAATGAGAGAAGAAAGAAAATCCACCACGTTTTCAAATTTGTTAGATGATCAAGGGTGGTTTGAATTTTGTTATGGTTTGAATTTTGTTATGGTTAAAGAGCTGTAGTAAGTATTTGAAAATGGTTTTATATTTCTTAAGGATCTTATTTTTTACACTGATATATTCCTTTGATTTGATTAATGACAAGTTATGAATCACCATAGATGTCAAGAATTTGCACACCTAGAAAGGTAGAGGTATGAAGTCCCATCATAAGAGATTCATATTATTCCATGTCGTTAGTACATTTGAAATTAAGTTTGAAAGATAATGGGATAGGAGTGTCCCAAGAGGGAATTATGAAAATCCTGGTGCCTCCCTGTTTTCTACATTTGGACCCGTTGAAGAAAAGGGTCATTTTAAGCAAGGGTTCACCATGATTGAGGGGGTTATATGAATAATTAGGGAAGTGTTCACAAGGTAATTGGTTTGTAGGAAGGGGAGCTTCAACAAGCTATTCAACAATGAATTTACCCTTAATTGATTTCTAAGGGATGAATTTGAGGTCACATTCAGTCATGAGCATGAGCCATCTAGTAATAAAATCTTTATGATACCATTTGGAATGCATGGTTTTGAGTGTACTGAATTTTTTATCAACATAATTTTTGTGATTGAGGAGACAGTGACGAAGCTAGGTAGTTGCGAAGTATAATGCACAACACAACTTTTTAGGTTCGAAATACCGAGTGTCCTACTCATGGAGGGAATGTAATAGACATCCTATTATGTACCTTGTTCATCTTGATGTGAAAGCATAGATCTTAAGGCATGGTCTATCATGGATATGTAAAGATAGAATGGATCCCCCTCGCATGGAAGCATGAGCATGGGTGGTGATAGGAGGTATTTTTGAGAGCATAGAATTCCTATTGGAAATTATTGTGCCACTTAAATTTGATGTCCTTTCAAAAGAAGATGATGGAAAGGTTAAAAATGGTCTAATAATTGATAAATGGATTGAAGCTTCCCTTAGAAACAACAAAGCTACTTAAGATTATATGGTGGGGTAATTTTAATGATTGCTTTGAATTTGGTGGGATCAACTTCAATACCCTGAATAGATATGATAAATCCAAGGATTTTTCCTATAAAAACTCCAAAGACACAACTTTTCAGGATTAATTCAAAGAAATAATTGTAGTATACGTGAAAATATGACATCTTGAACTACGTGATGGTATCTTCAGTGTTTAATTTACCTAGGATATCATTGACATATTCCTTTATGATTTTATGGATAAGATCATGGAAGATGCAGGTCATGGTGCATTAATATGTGGCTCCTATATTTTTCAACCCAAAAGGAATTACTCAATAGAAAATTTTCCCATGGGGTGATGAAATAAGTGTTGTGTTGATCTTCTGGTGTGATAAGGATAACATCTCATGGAATGTCGTTAAATTGAAGAGTTGGTCAATGTTGGGTAGAGGAAAATAATATTTAGGGAAAGTGAGGTTAATATCCCAAAATTTTGTGTAGAAGCATAATTTTCCTTTGGATTTAGTGACATGTACAATGTTATAAATCCATTGTGGATAATCTATAGGGTAGGATGAAATTGTCTGAAAGAATACATTAGAGTTATTATTTGACTAGTAGCGCAACATGAGGATACATTTTATGAAGTTTCTTTTCACAGGTTTAGCATCCGAGACTTTAAATATGTTTTGGATGACGATGTTATGGTCTATGCCCTATATTTCACTATAGGACCATGTGAAATCTTGACTGTGTTTAGATAGGAAGGAGGTGAATTCTTGGAGTTCACTTGATTTTAAGTCTTGGCCAATCTTAACAATGTGGGTTTCTTGAGGTGTGCCTACATTAATATCGATGGTTGATTTGTTAAGGATTTTGGATTTGTCATGAGGTAGGGATTTCTAGAGATGGTTATCATCAGCCTCCATATAATTTAAGATGGTGTCATAATCATGATAATGTAGAATTATTATAATGGGGGAGTCCTCCTCTATCATGTGTCGTAACGAGAGATGAATAGTTTCAATTTTGTGAGCTCAATAAGTCAACGATCTAAGCGAGATAGTTTTTATTTAAAAAAATAGGAGGGATGGATATAATGTCTTCATCATTGGAGGGTGGATCTATTGATGATGATGAGGGTGTAAAGGGTTCTATTGTGGATGATGGTGGATTTGAAGAAGGGATCTTGAAGTCGAGACTATATATTTTTGTGAGGTTTTATCATATTTTTAAAGGGGAGGTCGTTCAGACCTTGTTCATAACGAGCCAAATCAAATCCTTTCCAAGTGCAATAGTAAAGGTAAGTTTATACAAACCAATGCCTATCTAGGAATGAGAAGTCTGAGGAGAAGGGATTAGTGTGTGGTTGAGTTTCAAGATGAGATGAAGGACATTTGATGCCACTATATAATAACAATGTTTGTAAGAATGGGGAACTAAAGGGAATGATATCTGAAAAATTAGGCTCATAGAACAAATATTTTTCAGGTCTCCCATATGTTTTAGGTGTGGGGAGTGAGTTGAGGGCTAGAAGGTGGTACTCCCCTAGCAAGAGTTGTTTAACATCTTCAAATGAATTATCAGCTTGTAGCTTAGATGTGGGGATGGAAGAGCTCATTGAAGCTTGATCTGAGGATGTAGAATTTTTTAGTGGAAGAAACACATCGTTGCACCTATAAGTCGTGTGACAGGTCTTAAAAGGGTTTGGGTCAGAGAGAACAGTAAAGGTTCTACCTTTATGCTCATGCTTCAGACATGAATGTACTATTGACTAGATATAATGCATAATGCATATCTAAGGGCATCTTAACAACATGTTATACTGTAATTATCCTTCTACGAGATAGGAGATCTCATGGAGACTCTTAACACCTTTTTATGGGTAGAATGATCATGTTTAATGTAGGGGTGATGATGTTGTTAAAGGTGTGTAACACTACAAATGAATGAGCAATAATGGTTTCTGGTAACTAAATTTTTTTTGAAGGAATGAGATGATATGATGTTTATACTAGTGTTGTTATCATTCATAACCCTCTTGACAAGAGTATCATTGATTTTGGAGGTAATTAATAGGAGAAGATCGTGGTCTTCAGGATGTAAAGATGGGATTTAAGAGTCATCAAAGGTGATAACATCAGAAATTTTTAGAGTGTCGACAAGGTTGGAAAATGGTTGTAGGTTATCTGATGGTGATGGGATGGATTGAAGAGCCTCAATAATTTCTTGAAAATTTTGTAGAGAATTTCGAATAACCTCATAGAGAGACATCTTAACAGGAGCTTGGTGTAGTTGTTTGATGTTACAATTTTGTATGGATGTTGTATATTGGGTGTGTGGGGAGGTAAGTATAGACACTTTGGCCTTGGAATATGATGGGTTAGGTGACTCAGGGGGAGCAAGGGAGATAAAGACCTTGGTACCATTTTGATTTGGGGCCTTCAAATGTTGTGAATGTGCTCTTGTGATTATACCAATGACATATATCTGATGGAGTGGGGTTTTTCTGGAGGAAGCCTCACTCTTTTTAGATTTGGAAGAGATGTTGGGTAACGGTTTGAAATTAGTAGATTTAATGATTTGATGGGTTGGATTGATTTGATGGCTAGGTTTTATCACTTATGGATGTTTTGGATCTATGGTAAGAATTCCATTACTAGTAAGGATTCGAATCGTAGCATGAAGGTATTTACAGTCCTCGGTGGAGTATCTTAGTATTTGATGATATGTACAAAGTGGTTCATAATCATATCAAGAGGGATTCTACCCTTAGGATTCAGATGAATTAGTAGGGGTTAATGTTATGACATATTATTGGATAAGATTCTTGAGGATTCTAGTATAATACCATGTCATAGTTGTTTGGGATGACGATGAGGGTGAAGGAATATGCATATCACCTGATGATATAGATGTTCAATATAACTAGATCATGTTATGTATGGCACATTTAGATGTTAGTTGAGGAATCACCCTAGATTCTGTAACAGTAATCATGAACTTAGACGAGGGATGAGGCTTTAATATGGAAGGTGAGGGTTACATATTTTGTGATCAGGTTGTTTGACGATCTTGTGGTATAATTTATGCTTTTCTGGTGAATGATTTGTGGGTTGTCTAGTGGGATTATTGAATTTTTTTATGTGGTGTTGGGTGATGTGGTATTCGAAAGAGATTTTTAATATTTATGTGACATGTTTCTTTTTTGGGGCTATTAGAGGCACAGTGGAAGAGCTTCAGGTGGATGTGGTATATTCTATGTGTTGTAATGTCAGTGTACTTGTGGTATTGAAAATTACAATAATGTAAGAGTCAAATGATTCCGCTAGTGTCTCAGTCATAGAAACACTGGGCATTGAGGGTGTAAGTGGGAGATCTTTGACAATATTGATAGTATGATGGGATTTGATGGTGTTGGAATTGGGTTGACTGGTAGACATAGAATGATTCCAAAAAGGTTGTTTAAACATTTCCAAGTTTTGATTTGGGGGCATTTTCAGATTATCAAGTTACAAGTCACCTTGGTCAATAAGATACTGAAGGACATTTCTGAATGAAGGAAACCTTTAGATGTCGTGTCCTCAGACTTGATGGTAATTAAAATAATCATTATTTCTATACCATGAGGGTTTAGATGTGGATATGTCAACACAGTGGATGGGATATCTTTGACAATATTGATAGTATGATGGGATTTGATGGTGTTGGAATTGGGTTGACTTGTAGACATAGAATGATTCCAAAAAGGTTGTTTAAACATTTCCAAGTTTTGATTTTGAGGCACATTCGAATTGTCAAGTTGTAAGTCACCTCAGTCAATGAGATCCTGAAGGATGTTTCTAAGGGAATGACGCCTCTTGATGTCGTGACCTTAGACTTGATGATACTTAAAATAATCATTATATCTATACCATGAGGGTTTATATGTGGATATGTCAACACAGTGGATGGGAGGGAGTTTAATCATGCAAGTAGCTATAAGTTTTTCAAATACAATACTATAAGATTTGCTTATAGGTGTGTAGTTACATTTAGGTCAAGTTCATTCAAAGTTTGACCAATTTTTAGACGTATATTTCACCACAATCGCATTAGCCAATCATTTATATTTTTTGTTACTTGAATAAATTTTAAGTGGAGACTTAGGTTTGGGTTTTTTAGACCTAAGTTTAACCTTACCATCTTCAAGGGTGCAAAGCTCTAGTTTTCAGACCATGGTAAAGGCTTCATTGAATGTCTAAAAGGATTGGATATGGAGGATTGATGATATGTTCTTGGTGTAGGATCGAGAAAATAACTTAATCAATTCAATTTGTGGAAGAAAGAAGGATAATTTATTAATAGTCCCCCATCATCTAGTGATGAAATCTGTAGCGGACTCATCTTCAATTTTTTTAATAGTGTAGAGATCAGTGATATAGATCTTAAGCACAATGTTGATGGATAAATGCTCTAGGAAAAAACTACGCAAGTTGTGTGAAAGAGAAGATAGAATATTTCAAGATTTTTTTGTACCAGTCGAGGGCACGCCCTGCTAAGGACATGGGAAATGTCCTCAACATGAGATCCTGGTCATGGCCAATAAGATATCATGCAAGGAAAAAATATCTGATGTGTTGTTTTGTGTCCTATTTACTATAGAACTTAATGTATTTTGGGATTTCCTAGTGTGGGGGATAAGCCTATTACAAATTTTTTCATAAGAGAGATTGTTTTTAGGTCCCATGGTAACAACCTCAAGGTTTTCTATTCTACTTAGTAACCCCTGCATGGGATCGTTCTAAGGTTTTTGTGTGTGTGAAGAAGAGAGAAAATCTTGGTTATAAGGACGAGGGTTTGATTGGTGGTATAAATGATACTGTAAAGGGATATTATGATGAAGAAGGGAACTTGTTAGGACACTGTAGGTGTGTTAAGAGAATAAGGGTTGTGAGGGTTGAATGTATTGATAAGGGATAAGAATGTAAGTATTAATAAGTGTACCAGATGGATATGATATATATTGAGAATAAATGGTGCTATATTGTGAGACAGGGGTAGTGGATGTTTATTGTGAAAAAGGGTGAGTACTAGCTATGGAACTCGTATTGACATGAGGTATAGATGCGGCGATAAATGAGAATAGATTTTAGATTGAGGATGTAGGTTGTTGTGGTGGGATAAATTAAGATGTGATAAGAGGGGTCATAGTAAGAAGAATACCAGTTGAGGTTGCTAAAGGTGGAGGAGGAGCATTGGAGGCTACAATACTAGATGTGGGGGAATGTCGTAGTGTGGGTTTGTGTGACTGACGAGCTCGACGAAGGAGCCAGTGATGTATATGGTTGTTGGTTGGAAGTGTCTTATGATGAAATAGTGTTAAGATAAAAACTAGTGATAGGGGATGATGGAGGTGTTGATATGCCTATGTCACTAGTGGAGGGATAACGATATATTTTTCTATGATAGGTTGATAATAAGGATCATAGAGCTTAGAATAATTATAGGTGGCGATTATATAAGTTGGACCATATTCTGGATAGGGAACATATGTGATACACATGCCCTTAGTAGAAAGGTAGCTAGAAAGGGAAATTGGATTTGTTTCTAAGAGTTTGGTGTATACGGGGTCACCACTCTGAAAAACTTAAGGAGGATCATGACAGGGAGATTTTAATGTCACAGATTAAGTTCTAGGAGAATGTAGGGGTTTTGGATTGGTCTCTAAAGGTTGTCAAAATTGATCTATTATGCTTGGAATATTTTGAATATGAGACTTGAGAGAGTTCAAGGATTGCTAAAGAGGGTTTTTCATACCATTGGTGTCTTGAAGATGAAATTTTTGTTTGGTTAAAATCATGAACTAATCAAAAAATTAATGAAGAAAAAGAAAAATGGTTGATTAAAACAACTGAAAGAAAGACACACAAAGAGTTTGATTATCTTAATTAATTTAAGAAAAGTGTGAAATGAGAAAATGGCTGAAAGGGGACTAAGGAAATGTCAACTAAGATTGGTTTTAGGTGAGTTTAAGGTTGAAGTCCTTGATATACCATGAAGGTATGTGAGGCATAGATTTATTTTTTGGTGTTGGTATAATAGCATGATATTGGGGCCTGCCCCCTCACATCATGGTCTTGTGGCGATAAGGATGTCAGGTGCTTAGACTGATATAGCGCCCACGAGATTGTGTATACTCAGCCAAAACACTGAGTTGGATTTTCCTCTTGGTGATGAAATCAAAGTAGGTCCACCCAGAAGGTATTATTTAGATGTAAATTTTGATTCGATGTGTTGTTTGGTTGTGCATGAAGGGATTTTTGTGAATGCAATTTGTTTAACTCTTAATTAGAATATGTGAACAAGAAGAATGAGGGTTCATTATTAATACCCAAAAGAAATGTTGATTTCAATGAAAATAGATTAGTGAAATATGAAATTTTAAAATAAAATGATAGAAAGAATGTACATATGATCATTATTCCTTTTTTATTTTAATTTGAATTTTCATGCATTTTTGAAACAGTGACAGTGAGACACTCAAAGATGAAAGGTTAGATGATATTGAAAATAAAAGAAAAAAAATGATATAAATCTAATAAAAGTTAGTATGGTCCCACTGGGCATGCAAGGATGTTTGAGGTGATTTTTGGCTCATCAATAATATGATAAACACCAAAAACTCTTAAAGTAGCAGGGTTTAACTCAATACATACATCAACAAACAAAATTTCAAATCGAGTGGGTATAAGAAATATTTAGAAAAATCCTCCTTCATCAAGTGAGAGGACTTGTATGCAATAATATCTAAACAAGATAAATATTAGATAATGTTTAAATGAATAACTCAACAAAGGTTGATCCTAGGAATCTATAGGGCTTCCTTGAATCATATCAAATCATTTTTATAATCAAGTGATATGATATGAAATAATATAATGACAATATTATTAAAATTTGAGAGGGATGGAGAGATCATTTTCTACATGATAGGTGGCCTAGGAAAGGGCTATGACGAGCCTAAAGTCCAAAAAGTAATCGAACCAGGATTGTTTGATGCATCCTATATTTCATGAATCGCTTCAAGTTGTTCTTTAATGGTGATGGTCTCATGTGTGAAGTTGAAATTTTCCTACACAACCAATGGATTGTTAAGCCAAGAGTCTCTGCTACTAGAATCCTGATATTAGAGTACAAATGAATTCATTGAAGAGATTGGGGACCTCATCACCCTATTGAATAAGATTGTGGGGAATGAGTCTACATATCATTAACATGATTGGATGTTTTGGTACATCCAAAATATTATGAGTGGAAAGATACCTATATACTAGGAGGAGTTATAAGTGACTCTATTCATCAACACCTCACCAAATTGATAATATAAATTTAAGAAGGATAAAGTACCAAATGTGAATTCTTCATGAATTCATATCTAGTGTACAATTTTACCTACCAAAATTCATTTCCCTGATTGATAAGGGCCAAGGAGTTTTCTAGATTCAAGGTATATGATGTATACCCATAACTCAACCTTGAAAACCAAAGGTATAACTTTAGGTTGGTTCACGATGCATTCTTTGCCCATATCCTTTATTTATTCAAACCTGAATGGGAACATTATAGGATATCATCTAGGGAAAAAGAAGCGATAAATGAATTCAAATGTTATTTCATTAAATTTAGATTCTTCACTTATATTCTAGGGTAAGCAGTTTCAAAGGTACACCATATATGCTGCCTAAATATTGAGATGAAAAATAGTAACTAATGGAATTGTCAAGGCAACTTGTGGAGGTTCATAAGCTCATTATAGGGAAGAAAAAAATTAATTTTAAGTTCCCAATCACTATTGGGAGATAAACATGCAATACAGTGGTTAAGGCCAGATTCCTGGAAGCTGATATGAACAGGGTTATAATGCACAAATTTTAGGCCAATCAGAATTATGACATCAAGTGGATAGTACAAGGGGTCATGGGTAATACATATGATCATGAGCCTCATTATGAGGACTAATGGATGGACTATAAGGATGAGGAATAAGTGAGACTTAGGAACTTCTCTACGATGAACCTCACTCAGGTCATTGATTAGAAAATTGTAATTTTCCATGAGGGTCTGGAGGATGAAGGGGATACAATGAGAAAGTACTACAAATATAATAACATTAGGGAACAATTAGTGCCACCTCTTGATTGGAATATGTAGGAAACCACATCCTTACATGAAAGGACTACTCACATTATCAAGAAAACCATTTTATGGTTGATAAGTAAGGGGATTGACTTATCCCTTCAAAATACTACAACATTGAGGGAATACAGGGCCAATGGTGTTATGAAGGATGTAATTATACCCTTTAATAAAGGGTGCAAAGGTTTATATCCCTTGAAGATAAAATCTCCATAGATTTCCATTTAGAGACCAAATACAAAGGTGATCAAAGAGTTGAGTGAAACCACTAGTAGGACATGAACCTCTGTGTTTAAATTGACACAAAATATTGAGGAGATATTGAGGAAATAAATGAAGGATTTACATGTTGTTCAGGACACTCCAATCCAAGTTATGCCCCATCCCATTTCCACAACCAAGGTGATTGTTACTCAAGAAAAGGCCAAAACAGGTTCCTCATCTTCTGCTTCAGAAGGATCACCCATGAAGGGAGAAAGGATGAGGGGAAATGTTTTACCTAGGAAACCCATGATGAGTCAAACATTAGAGCCCATCCTTAGGAAGTGGAGGAGAAACCAACTATTAAGCACTTTATGAGGATTAAAGGGAAAGGATGAAAAAATATGGAGAAGAAGAAACTACAAGTGAACCCATATAAGGAGTTGCTACAGGCCTTGAGATACTTTCTAAAGTATCAAAGACTCTAGAGGTAGTTTTTGATATCCCACCTCATGCGTTACAAGAAGTTACAGTCTCATTCCCAATTCAATTGGAACAAGTGTAGGATGTCCATGAAGTTGGGGGACAAGACATGTAAGAACCATCTCATGAACAATTTTTCACTGATTTTTTGTATGGTTTGGGAAAAGATGTTGGAGCTGACCTTCACCTAGAGAATTTCAAAGTTGCATCTAATCAAACTGCATCAATTGAGGAAAAGGGAAAAATATCAACATTTTGTGAACAATACACCATAGAAGAGGAAATAACAATAGGGGTAGAGAATCCAAATGTTTGAGAATCCGCATTGGCTGAGGTTGAAAAAATAGAGACCATATATCTTCTTCAAAAAACTCTAGAGACAATGGAGAAGGTAATTTTAACTTATGAAGTTGTAGGATAAACTGTAGAGCCAGAAGCTCAAGATCAAGAAAAATTACAAACTGATCTAGTCAGGGAACCTTCTCCATCTAGGAAATAAGGGATTGAAATTAAAATTATCAAACCTTAGATGTAAGTGCTCAACACCCTTTGACTGAGATAAAATAAGAATTAAAATAAAAAGAGGTAGAATAAGATAAAACATAGATGCATTAAACTGAAAAGGTGGATACACCACAAGAATAGGTTGACAATTTTAACCTCACACACTCCAACTCACAAGATATTGTGATTGTATGGAGTGCTTCCCAACAAAAATCACATGGAGGTGGAAAAATTCTAAGTGAAAGATGGTTGTGAGAAAAAATCCCAAAAAATAGGAAAGTAAGAGTGCAAATGGAGGAAGAAGAACTTAAAAGCATAATCTCTTTAAGGCCAACCAAAACACTAAATAAAGACAAGATTTTTTGAAGAAAAATGGTGGGACATCAAGGAGAGAGGTTTGTGGAGATTATAACTCCAAAAATTGATGTTCTAAGGGATGAAGTTACCACATTAGCTTATCATATCACCAAAGTCCCATTGGGGAAACTGACCACTGAGGGTCTCAAACATGAAGTAATTGTGGCAATGGGAGGTCTCTTCTAGAAGATAGATAAGGACATAGAGACAAAGAAACAACTAAGAGAAAAATTTGACACCTTGTCAACTTATGTGTAAAAGAAGATACGACATCCCTTGGTGAGTCAAGAGGTTGCTGCAGATATCACCCCGGAAGCATTAAAGAATGCTAATGATTTGAAACACAGGGGAAGGTCACCAAGGAGTGGGAGAAGGAATTGACAAGTAGAGGGAAAAAATTCCTCAAATATATAATTTAATGTTACAACAAAGTGTTTGAGAAGATAAAGGAAAGTAAAGTATTAATTGACAAGTATTAGATAAAGGTTGAATATTGGGATGTAATGCTACCAAAGCTTGAGGCCATCACAAGTATGGATGATGAGGTAGTGGAAAAGGAAGGAATAATACCCTCAAATTTCCAAGGGAGACAATATGAGTATGAGGGGGATATCAAATTAAGAATGGAAACCTTTGAGGGTTGCATAAGAAAAGTCCAAGATATGAGGGAGAGAGTAGGGAAGTACGTAGATGACAATGATTCCAAAATTGAGAAGATGCTTCCCCTTATAGATACTTACACTCAAGGATCCACATACACAGAAGAGATGATAGAAATTATTCAGCAACAAATTGCAGGGGAGTTGGAATATCCAAAGGAATTTAACTATTCTTTTATTCATTTGGAGAGGTACATTAATAAATTTTCCAAAAGAGTCAAAAAGAAGAAAGCCATTTACAATGAATTTGAAAATGTTCTATCTAAACAAGAAATAGTCTTTCTCTATCATGCATGGCTTGATTAAAACTGCACAATAATTAAACACCAAATATTATAATTTAGAAATAAAATTCATTTGGGATATCAATTAGAATGATAGAGGTTATATTTTATAATGTTTGATCTCCTACAAATGTGGAGTCAAACTTCATCTTCAATCCCTCATGTCACTCTCCATGAATCTCTCAGATTTATCTCTAGGATATCTCTCTCATCCCTTTATTATCTCACACACCAAAATAGCTACGTGAGTTGTTTATTTAAAAACTTCACTCACACAAAACTATTAACTATATTATTAATATGAGTTGTATTAACTCATTATTAATAATATTAAAATTTATTAATAATGTCACAATATATTTGTAACATTCACTCCCATATTCTTATCATTATTAATTCCCAATATACACTCCCATAATGTGGAAAAGGTATACCATAACTCCTTTTTCTACAAAATGCTACACGGGATTTCCTCATAATCTGGATCAAAGAAAGGTGTGTAAACTTCAAATTGGTTGACTATCTTGCTGCACATGACCACAACTATGCAAAGGAATGCATCCCACATTTACTCCATGAAAAGAACACACTTGACATTCCATTGGTGGATCATCTTCATAAAGAAGGAAGGCAATCAGAGGGCTGCTACATCAATAAAAGTTTATCTACCTTTTTACATATGTGGTTTTCTAGATCTACCACTAACCCTTTCCAAATATATGAGTGTTACAATAAACTTAGAGACATACTCTACAATGTTTTCTACTAGGAGGTTACATATAGGAATTTCTCACACATTATAATTGAACAGGAATGTGACATCTGTTGTTATTACAAAAAATAAACACACAAATGCCGCCAAAGCTTTGTGCAGCCCCATCATTGGTGACTGATGAGAGGTCACTGATTGACCTCCATCCTCCATTACCTCCATCTTCCATGAAACATATTACTCACTCAGCAAATTGGACGTTGAAGCTCAAATTTGCACCATCTTTTTTCGATGCATCTTCCCCACAAATATTTGCTTTGGTTATGAAATTCCAAAGTGGGAGTCTAGGGGCAGTAGCCCCCAACAGGGTCAAGGGGTAGTGCCCCTTGCAAGGTCTCGGGGCAGTGCCCTGTGTGCGCTCCTTGTCCCGATATAGGGCGGGGTCGAGGGGTGGAGCCCCCGAAGCCAAGAACATTTTCCTTCTTTGAAGTCATAAAAAATATCATTAGAAATAAAATATTATTCAACTCATTCTCCAAAAACATTAGACGTCGGGTAACACCGAAAATGCATCCATAAGGAAAATTTTAATTTTTAATTTTACATACTTTTTACAATGACACAATTTTGACAACTTAACTACTGATAATGATTTGGAATTTGAACCTTATTTACAATTGACACTAACTCCACAATGACATATGACGAACTTTAACAACTCTCCTATTGACCATTAAAGAATGTTTCAACTCGACACTTAACAACGACAATAACTCTATTACACAAAAATGATTTTTTTAATAAGAAAATGACACAAGAATATTAACCTATAAATGACATAAAAATTAAACATATAAAGAAATAGACACAATATTGACTCAAAGAGTCCAACACCTCTATTAAACTAAAGTGAAACTTAATTGACTCATGATACAAAAATTTAAGTGACCCTATATGTTTTCATAAAACTTAAACAATTAAAATGAAATTACTAATAATCTAAATGACTTAACAACTCACAATATTTCCACAAGTCATGGAAGTATAACGTTTTGGAACAAAACACATATATCTTCACCTTTTATTGATACCACGTATTCCAAATGCAAGCAATGAATACCGTCCCAAGGTGGGAATCTGATGAAAAGTGAGAGTTGTTTTCCAATGCAACTCAAAAATACTGCACCAAATCTGAGTCAAAGGTCATTTGCCACTGATATGGTGACTAAAAAATCAATGGAGATCCAAGCAATTGGATCTAAAGTGGTGCCATAGTTGCTGTGCAATTGGATCTCTTGAGCGTTTGGAAAAACTGAGCCGCATGCAAAGAGACTTTCCACAATCTTCAAACCATAAAAAGAGATTGTGAAACCAAGCAAGTCGATGACAAGGAAATTTAGTGTAATTATGTTTTGTCTGTATAATATGTTGTTGAGCCCAAGTATGCCGTGAAGGGGATCCAAGTTGTCGGTATTTGGAAGGAAAACAACGTCCAGAAACAATACAGATAAAAAATTGATCTGCCCAATGGAGATGTGATGTAGAAAAATAGAAAAAATTACTTAAATTACTACATATTTTATGACACAAAACATGTGGACATATAGATCTACAAATATTTCATCTCTAACGAACTTCATAACTGGGGACAATCAAGTCCGTGAGGTAATTCTCTTCTTTATAGATCTGCCTTATGCATACACATTTTTCTTTGGGAATCCTACAAACTGTTGAATCCAAGCTCGAGTCTAGGACAATAAAGTGCTAAATGTGACTGAAACTAGAATGGAAGGTCAACAATGAATAATTATTGTAAAGATGCACACACATTGAATCAACAGAAATAAATATTTTAGTAGATTTTACATTTTGAACAACCCAATCCAATAAAATTCTATTTACTAGGTAGTTCTCATTCGACCGACCATGCTCTGATACTAGTGATAAAAAATGCACAATAATAAAACACCGAATTTTATAATTTAGAAATAAAATTCATCCAAGATATCAATTACAATGATAGAGGTTACATTTTATAATGTTTGATCTCCTACAAAGGTGGATTCAAACTTCATCTTCAATCCCTTATATCACTCTCCATGAATCTCTCAGATTTATCCCTACGATATCTCTCTCATCCCTTTATTATCTCACACACTAAAATAGCTACGTGAGTTTTTTATTCAACAACTTCACTCACACACAACTATTAACTATATTATTAATATGAGTTGTATTAACTCATTATTAATAATAGTACAATTTATTAATAATGTCACAATATATTTGTAATAGGGCTAGATGAGAACCCCATTTTGGGGATGTTTTAATGCCTTGACACATACATGAATAAATTAGAGGAGAAAACAAGGAGTGAATGAATAAATCTTGACCCTCCTTGAGAGTATTCTTTATCCTTTATTACTTTCCCTATTCTTTATTCCTTTCTATTCATTATTCTTTCAAAAAGAAGAATAAAATCAAATGATTGCAATGAGTAAAAAAATCTTCTGGGAAGCATACACATGATGGTGATAGAGCGGATAAAGAAAAAAATGAGTTTGTTTGAAAAAAATATTCTCCACTCTGCCATGAACTTTAATCATGGTTCGGAACCGTTCCAACTTGGTGCATCAAGATAAAATATTTTCCATTGGAACAAATCATCCATCCACTTGATGGATCAAGGATCAAAATCCCTGTGGTTTTCTTGCTCTATAAGATCATGGGGGGAGTGAGTATCCATGCATATTACCTTAGGGGAAAATTTTGTATAAGAATGAAGGTTTGTCTTTATTATATGGGGTTCTAATTTTGTGTTTGTGCTAAGGTGATTACACTATGTAGTCATTAACAGACATTGAGAGCATTTTATATGTCTCCCTTGTCTAAATTGAAGCAAACAAAATTGGTTTCCATTCTTTAGTCATGTATTATAGGATGTAAATGAGAGCATAGTTAATGGATACAACTTTTAATATAATATTATGTTTATTGTATCAATGAAATACAAAAGATTTATTTTTGTTTTTTGCATGAGATTGGCCACTGAGTAAATATTGTGCTGTAGTGTTACTTTATACTATCTGTTTGGTTTTAACATCCTTTATGCATTATCAATTTGGAGGTTATAAATG
This sequence comes from Taxus chinensis, assembly GCA_019776745.2. Lineage (NCBI taxonomy): Eukaryota > Viridiplantae > Streptophyta > Pinopsida > Cupressales > Taxaceae > Taxus > Taxus chinensis. Next base: position 452,228,837 of record CM034146.1, on the reverse strand, counting down.
ATTTAATATAATTTTAATTAAATCTTATTTCAGAGTAAATTACTATAATAAATGATATTAAGACAATTAATTACAACAATATGCAAGCACTAAGAATTCAAGGATGTAAAACCCTAAGAAAATGTGAGAGAGATGATGTTTTAGCTGATTTTGTGCAACCTGAGAGAGATCATGACTATGTATATACTGGAATAGGCTAGAAAAAATGTTACAAAGGCTTGATGAGAGTTTAGAACCCCATGAATGTACATGGAAGAAGCATCTGCAGAAGGAAAGGAGTACCCCATGCACTAATGGCTAATCTGAGTTCCTTTGTCTACTAAATTCCTAGGTTTTGATCTTTTATGGGTTAGAAGACCTTCGCTATTGGTCATTCATTGTCACTCTGATTTTGCTGTTAGATCACCAGTCACACCTATAATTTGTAAAACAAATGACTACCTACACATGCCCATTGACCACATCAAATATAATAAAAAATATGTAGAATGGGGAGTTGGATAGACCCCGATGGTCACCTAAAGAGTGAACTTACGACCAATCTTTGTACTACATCTCAGACTCCATGTAGTTCTCCATGTGTGTGTATTGGTGTCCCATGCCCTAGGTTTTCCTTGTGTAAGTTACATGAGGATAGTGGGCTATATCTATGTTGTCCCGAATATATAAAATGTGTGTGATGGAATAATATAAACTCCCCTCCTCTGCAGTGTATGTTGTAGTCATGTTTACACCCACCAGAAGAATAAGGGAATCCCATGTGACTGGCCTATCACCTAATAGGCATTGGGCACTCACCCGAGGCACACACAGGTGACGAGTCTCTCTTTTATGTGAGTTAAGTGGGAAACCATCATCTATGTCATGAACTTAATGAATGAAGGTGAAAATGAGACATACAATCATCATAGGGCTCAGAACGGCCTCTACACAAATATATTCATTCCAAACAGAGGGTACTTTTAGATAACAAATAAAACTACGATAGAAAGGAAAATACATAAGAATTTACATTTATTCCATAACATCCATGAATAAAAATGAAAAGATATAGATATGAACCAAATCAATTACATTCATACTTATTCATGTTTGTAACCTCATTACATTCAATAGATCCATTAGACTACCACAACTTGATCAGACCGAAGTCATACATCACAATAGGGATCATGTCCTTCATCCATACAAAGAAATTTTTTATAACCCAACCCCTTAATACATTACTCCCTTATATAGCTTCTACCCAATCCCACAGAGTTCTCACAGTATTTCTACAGAGCTCCACTCTGTATATTCTCCTCTCTTTTCTATCTGATCTATATCTAGTTCTTTTATGGGAACTTGCATATATATGAATCCCAAAGTGCCAACTCATCATTCTGTGGCTTCAGATCTGGTGCCAAGTGTCTGAATGTGGTCCTCCATGGGAGCATGCTTCTTCATATCCAAGCTCTCCACTCCTTGTAATAATGGTCTTTTGGAATCCTCTATTGCTAAGAATATTCCTTTCGCAGGCATCACGTTACTAGGCTAGAACCTTATCCACTCCTCATTCATTTTCAGGTCATGCTTTTCTCGTGTCCTTCCCGATACAACAAATATGGATAAGTCCTGAAACTTTAGCTCTATCCATGCACGCGCCACATGTTTTCTTAAACCCTTCATTAAACCCTATCTTGCATGCATTTTCCTTGCGCGCCCTTCTTTAACTAGGACTTGCGTGCCTACACACATTTTTTACTTAGCCAATATTTTTGGGTCCCAACATCACCCCACACTATGCCTGTTCTTCGTCCGTGAGAACACTTCTCCAATGAATAAAGAATTATAGTATCTTCCAGAAGAATAAAAGAATTTGGGAAGAGTAAGAATAAGGGGATGAAGGAATGTGAAAGAATAAAATAATGGGAGGGTAATTATTGCTGCAAAAGGAGTGTGAAGTCCCTTTTCTAGGTTGGCCTCCAGCTTTTTCTAGGTATCTACTTCACTCTGCACTCTTTGGCAGAGGTCGCCGACTAAGGTGCTCCCTTCCTTAAAGCTTAACCCATCTCCCTGGGTATTCATAGTCTCAACTACCCCTTCCAATTGTTTTCCCATGTCCTCAAGTGTTTCCATTCTTCTCATGATTTGCGAGTATAGTTCCTTCAACCGGTTCTTGATTGAACCCTTAAGGTTTCAATGGCCTCAGATTTCTTTTTGACCTCGGCAAGGATTCTATTCCTTTCCACCCTATTTCCCTTATTCTTTTCTTGAAACTCCTTTAGCTCTGCTTCGTGAGTGGCGACCAAGATGCTCGCCACTCTATCCCTATCAACGCAATTATCATATGTAGCCTCAGAAAATTAGGTAGAAATCTTGACATTTGAAAGTACCTTGCTATACTCAGCAACGATTTCTACCACTTTCAATTGGTCCTCCCTCTCCAAGTGTGCTATGAATTCTTCTGCGGAATCCAGGGCCAACGATTGCCTCTCCATGGTGAGGATGCACGTAAGATATTCTAAGCATTCAAGAGTGGATCCATATAAGATGCACGTTAGGTCTGGATGCTTCAACATAATGGCACTTGTGATAGAATCCATATTTTTGTATACTTCACGCACCTTCTCCTTCTCATCCCTTAGTTCACGCTTCAGCTGTGCACTGATCAACTCTTCTTGTTTCAAGCCCTCAGTCTTCTCAACCAACTCCTCTTCCTTCTTTTCTAGCTTTCCCTCTAGAAATATTACTCTGTCATTTCTTCCAAAGAGCCTAGCCTCAGTCTCGACCTCGACCTTGTTGAGCGCATTACATAACTATTCATCCAAGAGTTGCTGGGAATTTACCAAGGGGTTGGTTCCCATAGACTCTTGTACTAACATGATTGCCCCTTTGTATACTTCAAACTCTGGCTCATCAATATGGGACTCAAAAACCCAAGAGAGCATCTTCCTTGTCCTGGGGTATGCACCCTCCTCGTCAAATGAATCCATATCTAGAAGTTCTTCTGTGGGTACAATGCTCTAGAAACACACACGTAACACCTTTATTTGATCATAAACATAGCCCATTACCTATCCTTGTTCTGTATCAAGGATCTTCCTTCCCGAGAACGCAGCTTTGGGGAAACTCACCATTAGACTAGGACCTCCTCCCATATTGACTTGTTCTTTCTCAACACTTTCCTCCTTATCCTCTCCCATCACTATGTCAGCACTGGACTCTAATTATTGTTCTACCAAGGCCTCAATTATTTTCGTTTCTTCTGTTTCTGCCACCTCGTTTACTTGCTCCTGAGTAAGGCTTGGAGTTTTATGCTCCTGGGTGACAACCTCCTCATTTCCTCCCATGTCATGAGTGCCTTCTTTCTCCTGGCCACCCTTGCACCGCATGAAAAGGAACTCCTATTCTTCTTCTCCTCCCTCTTCTTCTAAATCATGCATGCTTAAGACAAGTGGCTCTTGATCTCTTTCAAGATCATCTTCTTCATTGTCATCATCCTTTTCACCTATATATCTCTCAAATCTCCCTATCTCCTCCAAGTCAACTTCCTCTTCTATCCTTCTCTTCTTTATGAGAGGTGACTCTTCTTTAGGGGATCCATCCTTCTCTTCTTCCTTTGGTGACTTCTCCTTGGCGAGGGGTTTCTCTGGTGCCTCTTCTTCTGGGGTCTTCTCCTTTATTAGGGATTCCTTCTTGCACATATAGGTGATATGTTTGGTGCTTGCCACTGGCGCGTTATTGGCTGGGTAGTCTACACACTTGGTGCTTTTTCTTCTTCTCTCCCCCTTCTCTTGAGCACATGATTTCTTCTCCACATGGGATCTTCAGGTATGGATACATAATTCTCTAGGTATGCGCCTTTCTTGAATTTTGGCCTAATGCGGATATATACACATGCCATGGTCTTTCCTGCAATTGTTAGAGTCAGGGGTTTCATCATTTTGATTTCATGCACTACGTACTTTTCCACATATGCACACTTCTTGGGGTAGACCAACATCCTATGTAACTCCCTGTGGTCTTGATCAACTTTACTAAGATCAAACCTTAGTCTCTTTTCTTCTTTGAACCTATTAACTCCCACTTGGAAGTACTGGGCGGTGAATGAGAATGGGAGTTTACACCATGGGCTCATGGTTTCATCCATTAACTTGAATATGCCTATGTAGAAGTAATGGTACATAGAAAAATAATCTTCTCCCTTTGTAAGCACTGGTAGTTGCTTTGGGATTCTCCACTCTTCCCTGAACACATCCCTTAAGCATTTATACCACTTGACCAGGAACACCTTGTGGGAGGCTGTCATTGTTTCACATGTATACTTTGAAAATATTTTCGTGGGTGAGGGATCTTCAGCCATATACTCCCAAACAACTTTTCTGCCACATCAAGAACTCCTATCTCCAAAAATACAATTTTCAGGAGGATATTTCCAAAGAGTATCTTATCTCCTTCCTGTGCGCTATGAATTATCTCATCTGTAATGAAGGCCAATAAATTATAGATTGTGCCCTCTGATATTTTTCTACATACATTCAACTAGGCCTTATTCACCTACATCCACCTTTCTTGATCATTTGACTTTGTGACTAGGCGTACAACCATTCTCATGAGGGAATTTGGGATTTCTGCAATATCAAAATACCTCGACCCCTTCTTGTAATCATATGCAGTGACAATTGCTTTGATGGTTTCTTTTTCACTCAGGTCATCATCTATGCTGTCTCCCGCACACATGAGGCCTATATTTAGAAATCAGCTGAGGGGTTATGTGCATCTTGTGCCCCATGAAGTAAAAGTAATCCTCATGCACACTCAACATATGCTACTGATAAAGGCACTCAAGGTTTCCAAAGTAAGGCAACTCATAGAGTTGCAATAACCCTGCCTTCTCCAACTTCACTTTTACCTCATCGCTATAGATGGGAAAACTCTCTGGTGTCCTTTTATTCATTGAGCACACTAAATCCAGTGCCATTTCCTTCTCTATTTTTCTTGTGTGATAGTTATAATTGCTCACCGCCATCTTTCTCAAGTTGGATTCCCACTCCTTCCCCAACAAAACTCCATATAGGTATTGCATTTCTACATACCACTCCTCATTCATGCTTATGGTTATTACTGCTGGCTCTCTGCCCTTGCCCTTGCCCTTTGGATTTTTAGGTGACACGGTCAGTTTCTTGGGTTCCATTATCTAGGTCCTCTTATGACTTCAATATCTTCTTGTTACTCTACTCTTCCACTTCCTCCAACCTTAGATCTCAACTTGTGAAGAGAACATCTTAAACCCGTGCCCTAGTTTTTCAAACCCTAACTAGGATAATATTTTTATAAGATGACACATTCTCACAACTTCTCTTACGCCCATGAAGTCCCTTCCTTCTTGTTTGCAAATCCAAACTAGTTACTCATGCTTAAACTCTTTAATTTTTTCTTCACACAGATCAGTCTTGGAAGCCCTAGTTTGTAACGATGCAAAAGTGTTTCTCTCTTTGTATACGCAAAGTAAATAATGAAATTGCTCAACCTTCTATTTATAGTTTTCCCACTTTGTAACATTAAATGATACCTTACCTACCACATAACTTTAACACTTAATGCAGGTTTTTCAAACAAACCCGACTTTAGCACTTTAACTCACGCGCCCAACCTTGCGTGTATAATTCTCCAACCTTCTGGCATGCAACCAATCCATCTTGACATGATTGTACACGTGTAACCAGCACTGAAGGCACTTCTTCTGTCATGATTTTTTCTCTCACCTACCTCATGTTGCTTTTGCGCTTCTTCCTTTCTTGTACGTGGATCCCCAATGTAGCCTTATCCTGACACCAACCATCCTTTTTTAGCTTTCCTTACATGTAATCTCTTTACAGAGCCATTCAATTAGGCTTTCTAATGCAATCCTTCTTAGTGCTTCACACTTTAATTTCTTCTACCTTACTCCACCCCACACTAAAATGATGCATGGTCCTCTGCGTAGTTACAACTTTCAAAAAGTAATGAGATTATCGGCACCCAAGGCACAACAAAAAACAACAATGATAAAGGGAAACATAAGAAGGGAAAATGCATTAAAGAAAATCCTAAAGTAGCTGGCAACACTACCTTATTTACAAACACCAAGAAGACTTATTTATAGTAGGGCTTCATCCTACTCCCATTGAAGTGTCTTGGAAATCTCATCCCATCCAGCACTTGTAACTGGCACGCGCCCAAATCAAGAATGAATGGGATGGTGTAGGGACCCAACCAATGCAATTTTAACTTCCCAGGATGGCACAAAAACTTAGAACCATATAGTAAGACCATCTGCACAACCTCAAACTTCTTGTTCTTAATGTGGCGATCATGCCATGATTTTTGCTTTGCCTTTTTTGTTGTTTGGATCCACCTGGTGAGTGATCATCTTTCATCCAAATTAATTAATTTATCAATCCTTTCTTCCAGTGCTTGATCATCAGTTATCCCTCCTACATGCGCTATTTGTAGAGAAGGTAACATGAACTAAACCGACAGGAAAACTTCTGTGCCAAACACCAATTGAAACAGTGTGACTTTGTTCAACATTTTATAAGTTGTCCTATAAGCCCATAATATAGATGATACCTTTTCATCCCAATCTTTTCTTCTACCATCAGAAATATTTGTCAGGGTATGACTCAGTATCTTGTTAAATCCTTCCGCGGTTCCATTTGCTTGTGGGTGATAAGGTGTAGTTTTTTGATGAGCCACCATGAATTCTACTAACAGGATCCTTATGGTCTCATTCAAGAAATGTGTACCCCTATCACTGGTTAAATTTAAAGGGAATCCATACCTTGTGATAATGTTCTCCCATAAAAATCTTGCTATTGTAGCTGCTGTACAATCTTTAGTTGGGGCTGCCTTTGCCCACCTTGTTAAATAGTCCATGCAAGTGATTACATAGCGTGATCTAGTCCTACGCGCTGCTAGTGCAATAGGGCCTAAAAAGTCTATTTCCCATTTCTCAAAATGTTAAACACTAGGGATAGGGAAAAAAGGCATTTCATCTCTCCTTCCTAGCTTTCCAACGCACTAAAAATGGTCATACGCTTTACAATATTCCTTGCAATCCTTATACGTTTCCCACCATAATCTTGCCATTAATATTTTACGTGTGGTGGAATCACCTACATAATATCCACCTGTACTTCCTCCATGTACTTCCTCTATGATGGTGATGCACTCATGCTATAGTACACACCTGTGCAAAAATTCATCATGCCGTAGTTTGTATAAGTCCCTACTGATCAACATGTAGGGTGCGACGCATATGGCTAGTTTCTTTTTCTCTAATATCTTCATCCCTTCCGGTGCTATACTTGTTTTAAGGAACACATCAACATCCTCCAAGTCTGAGGGTGCACCCACAACATAAAAATATACACATTTGACATGGTATCTTCAATGCTCTGTGCGTCCTCCCCCGAATCAATCCTAGATAAATGGCCAGGTCCGGAATTAATTTTTCTTGGTTTGACAACGATCGTGAACTCGAACTATTGGAATAACAGTACCCACCAACATATGTACCCTTATAGGATGAGCTTGTTCACTAAATATTTTAATGCCATGCGGTCAGTGTAGAAGAAAAAGGGATTTTCCAGTAGATATTTCCTGAACTTATGAAGCACGTAAATCATAGACAATGCCTCGTGCTTGGTCGTAGTATAGTTCTGCTATGCTAGTGTCAACTTCCTACTTGCAAAACATAGGGGGTGATCAAAAATTCCCTCACTAGGTTGTGTAAGCACTGCCCCAATGGCCATTCTAGAGGCATCCACATGAACATGGAAGAGATTATCCCAAGAGGGGAAATGTAATATAGGCGTGGTGACAAGCCTATCCTTTAATGTGTCAAACACCTTCTACTGCACCTCTCCCCAATGAAAGGAAATTTTGTGTTTGAGAAAGTATTCTAAAGGCATGACGATCTTGACATATCCCTTGATGAACTTCCGATAGTAGCCCACATGTCTAAGAAAACTTTGCACTGCACTTTTACTAGTTGGCTCCCCCAATCCCATAATCACTACAATTTTGGCAGGATCCACCAACAAGCCTTCTTTACATATGATGTGTCCCAACAGGGTCCTAAATAGGGTAGAAAATACACCCTTCTTAATGTTGAGGGATATTCTCAACTACCAACACCTTTCAAACATCAATCTCATATTCTCACAATGGTCCTTGACCAGTCTATACACGGTCCAATCATCAAGGTACACCTGAAGAAGCTTATGGATGAAGTCTTAGAAGGCATGCACTACAATGTGTGAGAAAACATCGAGAACATTCTTCAACCCAAAAGGCATGACCGTATGGGAAAAAATTCCCCACTCGGTGGTGAAGGTTGTCTTTCTCTAGTCTTCCTTTGCAATCCTCACCTGGTGATAGCCTAAGAACCCATCCGTGAAAGTGTAGAATTTGAGCCTGTCACTTATTCTAGGATCTCTTCAGTGAACAGTGTTGGGAAGGGATCAATGACACACATTGCATTCATATCGCTATAATTAACACATATCCTTATCCTTCTATCCTTTTTGATACTAATCACCATTAGAATTATCCATTCTGACTCCTCCACACCCTCTATGATTCCTGATGCTATCTTGTCTGTTTCCTCTTTGAACTTCACACGTAGATTAGGATTCATCCAATATGGTCTCTTCCAGAATGGACACACACCTTCCTTCAAATTAATTCTCATTTCCACCAAGGAGTGGTGAACACCTTTGAGTTCATGATACCAGCACGGGAACAAATCCTCAAACTCATGTAAAAGATCAATGATATTAGAGACTTATTTCTCTGAAAAATAGTCTCCAATGATAGCCTCTTTAGGATCTTCTTCTGAGCTGATGTTAACCTTATTTTTATTTAAAGTATTATGATAGGCACACACCCATTCATCAACACTGTCTACCACCTCGCGTAAACCTAGAGAATGGATAACCTCTGAATTTTCTATCTCTTCACCATCTATGACATAGACCATCTCACCTTTTTCTTTCTCTACACATGCATGCTTAAACTGCATCTCATTAGACTCATCTTCATCAAATTGTCCCTCCAAGCATGAATCTCCTAGCAATTCAACAAGCTTATCCTCTACCTTTTCACTATCCCCCATCGTAAGGCACTTGAGCTCATACAATTCCTTATCCATTGATGGTTTGGTGCCTCGATACTCAAATTCTTGGATGAGATCAGCCACTATTTCTTTCCAATTCCCTATTTTTTGGCGTGTCTCAGAGTGGATGTACCATGCACATGCACAACCCTGCAGTGTAGAATATAGTTTGTGTACCTAGAGGGATGAAGGTAAAGCTTCCACACCTTCCCTCTAGGCCCTCTCATAGGCTTGGATGTGGAAAGAGGTAGGCTCCTTACCATGGTAGTCTTTGATGGTGGTGGGTGTGTTTCTTCTAGAGAAATGAACAATGAAGGAAATTATCAATTTGTGTCATTCCAAGAGATTATCCTGATGTGTTGCCCACTAGCACACAATAGTTCCTAGTAAGACATAGCTTAGCATCCCCCTTCATTCATTTTCCTCCTTCCACTAAGATTTCATCTTCTACAAAAATACCTTAGGGGAGGCTCCTCCTAAGTACTTAGGTAGTTCCTTTCCTCTTAGGCACCGGACCATACATGCCTTTGTGACCTTCATCACTGATCCTATCAAATTACATCTGATTAACTCATAGGTTCCATGCGCCCAATTATCACATGCTAGACTAGTGGTGTCATTTATTGAATGAGCATCCTCAAACTGCATAACTTCGTCAGTAGGATGGATTATCTCTGGATCTCTGATTGAGCACACATATATTCTATCCAAGACCTCTTCTCCCAAAGGTTCAATATAGGGTGTTGATTTCCCATCATCCAGGAGTATGATGACCCATTCCTCCTCATTGTTAAAGCTTATGTACTCCTTATTGAACTAAAGATTTTCATTGTTCTTAAAACACCATGGGTGCCCAAGTAGTGTTGGGAAATTGTCTACCTCGGCAAGCACCAAGACTTCAAAGTCCCCAGTAGACTTAGCTCCTTGAATGGTGATAGATGCATCCTTTAATATATTGATGGGAATTTCCTTTGTTTTGTTTTCCATATAGAACACATTTGAAGATGACTGTAATGCAGGCCTTCCCATCTGATGCCAAACATCCAAGGTGAGAACAGTGACCTCCACGCCTATGTCAATGAGGATATAACTAAGAATCCATCCATCCACGATCACATTTAACGTGATCTCCCTATCATAATCTAGGCTACAAGGGGGAAGGTTTTCATGCAAGACTTGCCTCTCGCACTCTTCCCCAATGCATTGTACCTTCTCTCTCAACCATGCTCCTAGGAAAGGAATAATATTCTCTTTCCTTAGCATTTTACATACTTCCTTGACCTCATCTAGGTTATCTCTTGGTGCCTCAACCTTCCTTCTTTGCTCCTCTCTCATGGAATGACCATTTAGACATTGGATTTATCCTTGTAAAATCCGAATAACATCCATGATATCTTGATATACCTCCTTTTGATGCGCAAGGTATAGGTACTTCCCATGTACCATTTCTTCCCTTGAAAGCAGGTTCTTTTGCCTTGGTATTTCCTTTACGTGTGTGGCCTATGCTCTTGTTGTTACCATAATAGATTCCAAACCCGCATCACGTGTCACCTGTGGCATCCATTGTGTGTCCATATTCTTAATGCTTACCATTGAAACACCCTTGTATTTCTGGTGTTGCTGATTCATGTGCTCAAAAAAATTAGGGCACTCCTCATACTTGTGTTTCTTCCCACACCATAAGCATTGTAATAGATCTGGGACTCTTGTCTGTAATTCTCTATAGACCCACAATTAAAATAGGTTCCATGAGGGAACTCACTTCTTCCTCCTCTACATTTACCATGACTAAAGAATCCTATGTGAAATCCCCTTCCATGTGCGTCTCCATCTGTGTGCTCCTTGTAATGATGATCATCACCTTTAAAACTACTAGCAATTCTGGTTTGGCGCACCCCATGATCAATGGCCTCATGGATCTGGTCAATAAGCCTACAATCCTTAGTATCATGGGTCATAGAGGTGCATATCTTATAGTGGTAAGACACATTCTTCCAAATTACACGCTGTAATAAGGGACATCTACTTGCATCATTGTCCCCATGGCATATTTCCCATTCTACTGTTACGACATGCACTATCCTCTGGGGAAACTATCCTTGACATGCCCCTCCACTTCATAATCTATACACCATGTACCACTGAAAGTCTCATGGGCTGAGTTTGCAGACACCTTATTCATCTGCTTAGCCATAACAATGATTTCAGCTTCAAGAAAAGGGCTAACACCAGTATCAATACTTCCAACAGGTTTGGTTCACAGAGTGGCTTCTAATGCCTCACACGGGTCTGTGAAAGTTTTATGAGATAAATCTCTTTTAAATAGAGTTATCAACCCCCCAAAAAACCATTGAGTATGCTATGAAGGGTGAATTCCATATGATAATTTTGACAAGAGGGTTTTGAACTGTGCATCATAATACCATACACTCTTTGCCATTCCCTGTTGAATCTCCTTCAGTGCGCTGATGCTCTTCTATTTAAACTTAGGGATGTGGAATTCTAGCAAGAAGGTATTCTTCAAAGTAGTATAATCCACCACTATTTGATGAGGGTCATATTTCCTATACCAGCTATGCACGCACCCTTACAACGTCATTGAAAACTGATTAGCCTTCTGCTCTAGGGTTGTGATCCCCTTCACATGCCATAGCAGCTCACAATTTTGAACATGTTCTATAACATCGTCAATACCTTTGTAATCTAGAAAATGCAAAGACATCTCAAAGAATACTTGAGGGGGTTGTTGGGGTCCTTGTCCTCTTGAGCTAGAGCCTTGGTTTCCTCTGGTGTTTCCTCCACCCTCAAATCTACCAAATCCACTAGGTCCTATGCCTCCTCAGCCACCAGATCCACCAGATCCACTAGGCCATGTGCCTCATGAGCTACCAGATCCATTGGATCCACCAAGTCATGTGCCTCTTGACCCACTAGATCCACTAGGTCCACTAGGTCCTGTAGTGGTCGTGCCAAGGGTCCCCAAAGTTCCAATGAACTACATGCCAATGGTCTGTGATAATGCCCCACTACCACTAGTGTACCCCACACCACTCCCAGATGTAAGACCAAATGATTGTTTACTTTCTCCTTGTCCAAAAATTCCTCCGAATACTGGAATAATATGCGTAGCCATAGAAGTGGGAAATGAAAAATTGTATCTCTTGGGTACAGATCTGTCACTTCCACTAATACCACCTGGGTCAGTGATACTCCTTCCTTGATCTAGAAAACGAAGCACTAGGGTTTGGTCACTAGGTGGGTTCAGATACATGCTAATGACTATTATCTCTCCACATGGTGAACTCTCATCAGAAGCTGAAGGGGTATCTCTTACGTACTTACCAAGATGGGGTAGCACACACTGCTCAAGTTCCACATCCTTTGTATGTATCTCAACTCCTTCCTACAATGTTTGCCTCCATATATCCATCACACTTGTAACCTCACATTGTATAGAAATATCCCTTTCATGCACTTCACTATACTCGAGTTGTCTCTCCTCCATTTATTTCTCCATCGTAATATCTCCCATCTTCCTCCACCCTAGCTTCCTCACCTAGCACTTATAACGGTTTAGCCGGCCATCAGAAATTCCTCTAAACTCAAGGTAATAATCAATAGTCCCATGTAGAAATAATCCTCTGGGCTCCTATAGAAACTCAAACTCAGCAACTTCCAGACAAGAATATGTAGAAATAGTGTACTTTAGAGTGTATCTAGCCAACACACCTTTCCACCAATGATCCACAACATGAGTCCATGTCAGACCTACATCCTGTAACCTCTGGTATTCTTCTTGGGTCCACGTGTGTGTTCTATAATACCAACTTGATCTAGATGCATAGGCTGAGAGCCATTCATACATTTCTGCTAGGAAGAAACAAAAAAAAGTTTCATATAAATCATGGTAGAGGTTCTCTTCTACCCATCCACGTGCATCAAAATCAGATCCAATGCTGAATCTCTGAGCAAATTCATCCTCCGTGCTTTTAAACCATGATTCAACACTTTCTAAATTTAAACGCTATATCATTACTCATTACATAGATCATGATGTATGCCATTTCCCACTACAACTTCGAAAAGAGGTCCAGGCAATGAAACTAAGATGTATTCATTTTTACACCCACCAGAAGAACAAGGGAATCCCATGCGCTCCGGCTTATCACCCAACGGGTGCTAGGTGCTCACCCAAGGCACACGTGGGTGCCGAGTCTCTATTTTATGTGAGTTAAATGGGAAACCATCATCTATGTCATGAACTTAATGAATGAAGGTGGAAATGAGACATACAATCATCATAGGGCTCATAACAGCCTCTAGACAAATGTATTCATTCCAAACATAGGGTAATTACATATAATAGATAGAACTACAACAGAAAGGAAAATACATAAGAATTTACATCTATTCCATAACATCCATGAACATAAATGAAAAGATATAGATATGAACTAAATCAATTACATTCATACTCATTCAAGTTTGTAACCTCATTACATTCAATGGATCCATTAGACTACCAAAAATTTATTAGACCGAAGTCATACATCACAACAGGGTTCATGTCCTTCATCCATACAAAGAAAATATTTATAACCCTGCCCCTTAATACATTACTCCCTTATATAGCTTCTACCCAATTCAAAAGAGTTCTTGCAGTATTTCTATAGAGCTCCGCTATCTATATTCTTCTCTCTTTTCTATCCAATCTATATCTATTTATCCTACGGGTGCTCCCATAGATAGGCATCCCAAAGTGCCAACTCATCCTTCTGCGGCCTCAAATACGGTGCCAAGTGTCTGAATGTGGTCCTCCATGGGAGCATGCTTCTTCAGATCCAAGCTCTCCACTCCTTGTAATGATGGTCTTATGAAATCCTCTATCACTAAGCATCTTCCTTTTTTGGGCACCGCATTTCTAGGATGGCACCTTATCCACTCCGCATTCGTTGTTGGGTCATGCTTTTCTCATATCCTACCCGATACGCCAAATATGGCTAAGTCCTGAAACTTTAGCTCTGTTTACACGTGTGCACCATGGGTTTTATTAAACCCTTCCTTAAACCCTATCCTGTGCACTTTTTCATTGCGCGCACTTCTTCAACTATGCCTTGCATGCCTACGTGTCTTTTTGTACTTATCCAATATTTTCGGGTCCCATCATATGCAGATCAATTCAACACTTGAACCTTGTATGGATGTGCTAGATATATGGTTTATAGCACTCTTGTGCCTTTGTGTGACGAGGGTTGTTGCAATCCTCATCATTTAATCACAAATAATGTCAAAACCAGGTGGTGTCCAAGGCTATCTGCAAAAGGGGATAAAGGAAATAATGATTTCATAGGTCTTTTCTCTAGAATTGAAAATGCATGAAAGGAAATTCAATAACTGAAATTGAATCCAATCTAACAAATGAAATAAATTATTGAAATCAAATCTAATATATCAAAGCAAAATGAATAACTCAAAACAAATAAATGTAAGAAAATAAATAAAATTGAAGCTTCAAAAATAAAGAAAAATAAGACACACAAAGTAGATTTAAACAAGGTTAGTAAAACAATAATGATCTAATCCAAAAAAAACAATAAATCCTCCTCCTCCTTGGGTAACAATGGGCCCTTGCTCTTCCCTCAGATTTGGGTTAACAAAACTAAAAAGAAGTTGCTGCTAAGAAATTTGAACTGTGGATTTTATTAATCAAAAATGATGTTACAAAAATCATCCATCTCCTACCACTGCTACATTGAGTGATTTAGAGAGATATTTATAAATCATCCCTACTCCAAGATTATAGAACTACCTACCTATAATCTTGGGAAATACTTGACTACATCCTCCACTTTACAAGGAGATAAATATGGAAGGAACTTATTCAAACACTATAGCTCCAAGTTTAACTATTTTCATTCAACTAATTCTTCTAGTTGACAAGGAGATAAATATGGAAGAGATTTAATCAAACACTAAAACTCTAGATTGAACTGCTAATTCTTCCACTTGACAAGGAGACAATTATGGAAGAGATTTAATCAAACACTACAAATCTGGATTGAACTATGACTTCTTTCACTTGAAAATGAGATAAATGTGGAAGAGAATTAATCAAATATTACAACTCTAGATTTAACTATCTCTTCCACAAGTAATTAACTATTTCTTTTCATTTTCCAAGTTTTCTCTTACATGATTAAATATTTCAACATAAAAACTATCCCTCCATATTCTCATCCCTGATTTTATGATCGCTATTGTGAATTCATTGAGAAGAATATCTTCAAATCATTTTTGGGTTTGGTGCTCTTTGTTGTAATATTTCTAAAACATCTTGAAATTCTCAATTTTGTTTAGAAATGAGGGAGATATCAAAATTTTACTAAACCCGTGTTTTTTTTATCTTATTTACTTTCCTTTGACCTTATTCTACTGAAATTTAAATTGAATATATCTGTTCAATTATTGCTGCTGTGTAGAAACGAAAATAGGTTTTTCCTCCTATCAATAATTGGAACAAAAAACTCTCTCAGATTCTCATTTGGATATCTTCAACTTTGGGTAGAGAGAATCTAATGCTACTTGTGCGAGTCCTACACTTGAAAACCTTCTGATTCAAATGATGATATATTCAAAAATATTATTGCTGTGTAAAAACAAAGAGATGTTTTTACTCATAACAATAAGAGGAAAAAAACCTCTCTCAGATTCTGATTTGGAGCTCTGCAATCTGAGTTAAAGGGATTCTTGTTCTGGTTCTGCTAGTATTGTGCTTGAAAACCTTCTTCTTTAAATGATTATATCTTCAAAAATATTATTTCCATGTAAAAACAAAGAGAAATTTTCCTCATAACAATAATAGGAACAAAAATATCTCTCATATTCTCATTTGGAGTTCTGTAATTTTTTTTATTGCGAGTCTTGTGCTGGTTCTGCTAGTAATGCACTTGAAAAATTTCTTTTTAAAATGTTAATATATTCAAAAATATTATTGATATGTAAAAGAAGAGAGATGTTTTTCCTCATAATAATAAGAAAAAAATTCTCTCTTCGAATCTCATTTGGAGTTGTGTAATTTTAGTTATAGAAAGTTCTACGCTGATTCTTTGAGTCATGTGCTAGTTTTGTGAGTCCGCTAGTTCTATGAGTCCTATGCTATTTGTATTGTGAGTACTACACTCTTTGTGAGTCATGTAATCTTAGGTATGTGAGTATTGAACTCCTAGCTTTATGAGTGCTGCGATCTTTTTGAGTCATGGGCTCTTCACTATGTGAGTATTACACTTGATGTAATACATTTAAGAGATCAAATGACCTGGTCATACACAATAATGAATTCAACTCACAAAAATATTAGGAAATTAAAATATTTAGATTGTAATGGAATTTTCAAAGATAGATCAAATATATTCTACATTTAATCTTAAATAAGTTAACTAGTTCTTAAGACTACATCTAAATCCTTTTTATAAGAGAAATAATAATGTTATTTTGTGTAATAGATGAGACTTAATTTGGTCTCATCACTGCCCCACACTTAAATTTATGTATGTCCTCATGCATGTTGTTGATTTCAATGTATATTTTGATCTTGAGTCCTCTTTTTCTTCTTCTCTTTTGGTACAAGACTGATCATTTTTCTTCTTCACAAAATCAATATTTTCCTTTTCTTTTCATTTAAAAATCAACATATATTTTGTATATATAAATCCTTCTCTTATGTAGTTTTCAAATATATTTGTATGCTTGTATTTTATTCTCCCCCACACTTGGATTCTTGCATGGATGGTTTTTTTAACTTCCAAAAAAATTTATTTTCTTCTTTTATACTTTATTTTTTCAACATCTAATTTCTCTCATCTTTTGCTACAAGCCTTATTGAAAAACAAATATTTATCTCTTGGATAGGTTCTTGGAAGTGGATTTATTTGTAATAAAAAAAACTAATAACTTTATCTAAGAATAAAATTATAGAAGATAACCCGACCATATCTTAAATTTATCCATGCTTTCTTCTTGTTGTACAACTTTCATTTCTGTAATGTTAGAGAAAACAATAAAGAAAGTAAACTCCTTTACATGCAACACCATTCTTTCACTTCAAAGGACTCCAATTTTGTAGATCTAAACAAATAAAAAATCAACTTTAAATGACTCCAACTTTGTAGATTTAAATAAATAGCACATTATCTTCAAAGGAATCAAACTCTACAGATATGAAGAAATAAAAAATCATCTTCAAAAGACTCCAACTCTGTAGATATGAAGAAATATAAAATTATCTTCAAAAGACTATAACTTTATAGATCTAAAGAAATAGAAAACCAATTTCAAAAGACTTAAACTCTGTACATATGAAGAAATAACAAATCAGCTTCAAAAGACTCCAACTATGTAGATCTGAAGAAATAACAAATTGTACTGAAAATATTTTATTGCAGTTGGGAAAAGAAGTCATTTGTTGGGTTTCTACTTTCCCCAATTTTTTTTTGTGGTAAATAGCCAACATTTACTGGTTTTTAACTCTTCCGTTTTTTTTGGAAAAGAGCCATCATTTTTTGGTTTTTAACTCTTTTCCTTTTTTTTAAGAAAAGATCTGCCATTTGCTGGTTTTCAACTCTTTCCTTTTTTTCTCTCTTTTTTTAACTCCTTGATCAACAATGTAGTTTTTTGTATCTACATCCTTAGCTACACGCATGATGAATAGAATCTGTGATCAAGATCTCTTTGTTCTATAAAGACTTTTACTTCTAGAAAATATTTTATGTCTTTGGTAGCTCTTCTACTTGTTTTTCTCATAGAGTCAAAAGAAAACTGACAATTACATGTTGACAAAATAACTGCATAAGTTACTATAGTAAAATCAATGCTTGCAATCTATTTTATTTTACTAAAAGCATTCAATATGTGGGAATTCTTCTTCCTTTGTATGGCTTTGCAATCATAGATTTGAGGCTTGTCATCTCTTGGTATACAACCACTAGGTCTTTATGT
Source organism: Taxus chinensis (assembly GCA_019776745.2). Taxonomy (NCBI): domain Eukaryota; kingdom Viridiplantae; phylum Streptophyta; class Pinopsida; order Cupressales; family Taxaceae; genus Taxus; species Taxus chinensis. The sequence goes on along the minus strand of CM034146.1, from coordinate 452,210,701 downwards.
TTATTCAACCCTGCATTAACATGAATGAGAAGATCTTCCCCTGTAATTTTTATTATCTTGTACAAAGCTTATCTTGGGGGGTTTCTTTTTGGTCAGTCCTATGTTAATCTCTAATCCTATGGAAATAAGTAAAATTTTAATCTAAAATAAGATTTTGTAAGAGATTCATGTTCCATTCACTCAAATAGCTTGAAATTCATATGCTGTCATTACAAATATTTTTTATATCATTTGAAGGAATGAAAACTTATAGAATTTCTCTCACTAACCCTAAGCATTTAACTAAGAAAATAGAAAAATTAAAACTAATGTTTAAAAGGACTACTAAACCAATATCTCCTCTAAGTTAAGATTTCGTAAGAAGTTCTTGTTTGACATACTTCAAAGCACAAAAAAATCTTGCTGTTACTACAAGGTCTTTATTTGGAAAGAAAGAGTTATGGAAAAAAATATTTCTGAATGAAAACTTACGAAATTGTTCTCACTAATTTTAACTTAACAACTTACCCATAGTGACATTTGTCCCTGGAAATGACAACAAAAATGATGAGGGTTGTTGCAATCTTCATCATTTAATAAAAAAGAATGTCAAAACTAGGTGGTGTCCAAGGCTATCTGCAAAAGAGGGTAAAGGAAATAATGATTTCACAGTTCTTTTCTCTAGAATTAAAAATGCATTAAAGGAAATTCAATAAATGAAATTGAATCTAATCTAATAACTGAAATAAATTATTGAAATCAAATCTAATCTATCAAAGTGAAATGAATAACTCAAAACAAATAAATGGTAACAAATAAATAAAAGTGAAGCTTCACAAACAAAGAAAAATTAAACAAACAAAACAAATTTAAACAAACTAAGTAAAAAAATCACGATCTATTAAAAAAAAACAATAAATCATCTCCCTCCTTGGGACCTTTCTCTTCCCTCAGATTTGGGTTACAATACTAAAAAGAATTTGCTGTCAAGAACCTTGAACTATGGATTTTATTAATGAAAAATGATGTTACAAAAATCATCCATCTCCTACCATTGCTGCATTGAGTGCTTTGGAGATATATTTATAATGCATCCCTACTTCAAGATTATAAAACTACCTACCTATAATCTTGGGAAAGACTTGACTACATCTTCCACTTTACAATGAGATAAATGAGGAAGAACTTTATTCAAAGACTACAAATCTAATTTTAACTACTTCCATTCAAATACTTCTTCCACTTGACAAGGAGATAAATATGGAAGAGATTTAATCAAACACTACAACTCTAGATTGAACTACTACTTCTTCCACTTGACAAGGAGACAACTATGGAAGAGATTTAATTAAACATTGCAAATCTAGATTGAACCGCTACTTCTTCCACTTAAAAAAGAGACAAATGTGGAAAATAATTAATCCAATATTACAACTATAGATTGAACTAAATCTTCCACATGTACTTAAATATTTCTTTTCATTTTTCAAGTTTTCTCTTACATGATTGAATCTTTCAACATAGTAATTGTCTTGTAGTATTCTCATCCTTAATTTGGTCACACTGTGAGTTTATTTGGAAGAATATCTTCAAACTATTTCTGGGTTTGGAACTCCTTGTAATATTTTCAAAACATCTTGAAATTATTATTTTAGTTTAGAAATAAGGGAGATATCGTTGTTTTACTGAACATGTGTTTTTTTATCTTATTTACTTTACTTCAACATTATTCTACTTAAACTTCAAATGAATATATCTCCTTAATTATTGGTGTAAAAATGGAGAGAGGTTTTTCCTTTTAACTACAAGAAGAACAAAAACCTCTCTCAGATTCTCATTTTGAGATTTTCAACTTTGGTTAGAGAGAATTTGATGTTGCTTGTGCGAATCATGCACTTTAAAACCTTCTGCTTCAAATGTTGATATTTTCAAAAATATTATTTTTGTGTAAAAATAGAGAGAATTTTTTCTCATATAAATAAGTGGAACAAAAACCTTTCTTCTATTCTCATTTGGAGCTCTACAATTTTAGTTAGAGGGATTCTTATGCTGGTTCTACTAGTACTGTGCTTGAAAACCTTCTTCTTCAAATGCTGATATATTCAAAACTATTTTTGTTATGTAAAAATAGAGATATGTTTTCCTCATAGCAATAATAGGAACAAATAAATATCTCAGATTATTATTTGGATTTCTACATCTTTAGTTAGAACGAGTCTTGTGCTGGTTCTGCTAGTACTGCACTTGAAAATTTTCTTCTTCAAATGTTGATATCTTCAAAAATATTATTATAGTGTAAAAACAAAGAGAGGTTTTTTCTCCTAACAATATGAGGAACAAAAACCTCTCTCATAATCTCATTTGGAGTTTTGAAAGTTTAGTTATATCAAGTTTTGCGTTGATTATACGAGTCTTGCGCTAGTTTTTTGAGTCATGCGTTAGTTTTACAAGTCATGTACTCTTTGTATTATGAGTATTGTGCTCTTTGTGAGTCATGCACTATTAGCTTTGTGAGTATTGCACTCCTAGCTTTATGAGTGCTGTGATCTTTGTGAGTCACGTGCTCTTAGCTATGTGAGTATTACACTTGCTGTAATACATTTAAGAGATAAAATGATCTGCTCATACACAATACTACATTCTAACTTATAAGAAATATTAGGAAATAAAAAAATTCAGATTGCAATAATTTTTTTAAAGATAGATAAAACATATTCTACATTTAATATTAAATAAGATATATAGTTTTTAAGACTATATCTAAATCCACTTTATAAGAGAAGGAATACTATTATTTTGTGTAATGGATGAGACTTAATTTGGTCTCATCATTATGCAAAATTAGGTGGTGATAAGTAATGCTTATAATGTTTGGTCTCTTATTTGAAAAAAGTAACCAAATATATACATGATTCCCTTGTTTAAAGTTTGTAATTGACAAATGAAAGACCAACCAAAAGTATTAAAAGGTGACCAAGAAGTGAAAGGGACCCAAAAAAGTAAGAAGAAGAAGGAGAGAGATAAGAGCACCTAGGAAGGACAAGAGCGCCAAGGTGCTTCTATCCTAATTGGGTGCTAGTGTTTGAGGCCATTAAAAGGTAAACCAGTCAAGTAATGACAGAACTGTAATATGTGTAAAGCTAAAAGGATGCTCAATCAAGCTTAGAAATAATAAAGTGCAAGATATAAAGTAACCAAAAGGTCCAAAGGATTTGTCAACCACTAATTTTATTGCTTACGAATCATGTATACATTAGTATGATTTAGGACATAGAAATGTAACCAAGTACATAGATTTTGTGTCTACATTTTCCCAAAATTTATCCTGTTGAGTGAATACTCAGTAGCATAAAGTAGATAGAAGATGCATACCTTGTAATCCGGGGAGGAGTGTAGTCAATAATGCACTGAGTGGACAAGTAGCCATGTGACGAATGAAGTGATTACAATGTTAAGTGTAACAACTAGGAAAAGGAGGTAGACCCTCGGGGTGAATCGTATGCATAATAACGTGCTACGTGAGATTGTGCTTATTGATGTGAGTTGTTTCTTGCTATTTTTATAGACATACCTACAAAAGAAGAGAAAGAGTAGTCAAATTCATGTATGTGAAAGATAAGAGAAATAGATATATAAGTAAAAATTATGTAGAAATTAGTAGCTAGGGAAAGAGTGCACTTGATGTATGAGAGAGTATAGGATAGAAATTTTTAATACTTGTCTTGGAGATGTTCCCAGATGGGGTTGGGAGTGATCAATTCCTAACCAAGAAAGCATCGAGCCATATATTTGAGTGACCTACCACCAAGGATGAGGTTTTTGGGAAATCTCATGCCAAGAGTGAGGTTTTTGGGAAATCTCACGCCAATGATGAGTTTTTTGGGGGATCTCACGCCAATGACTGAGGTTTTGGGGCAATCTGACACCAAGGATGAGTTTTTTGGGAAATCTGATGCCAATGATGAGTTTTTTGGGTGATATCACGGAAAGGATGATTTTTTTGGGAAATATCACAGGAAAGATGAGTTTTTGGGTGATCTCATGCCAAGGATGAGTTTTTCGGAAATCTCATGCCAAGAGAAGAGTGTTGGTCAGAGAGGTCTATTTTCTCTCCTTCCATGAAACTTCTCAAATGATACATGCCACTGTAGATTAGAACATACTGATTTGTAAACAAATTTATAACCAAATTATAGTCAAATTATAACCAAATTATAAATAAATTATGTAACTGAATACAAGTATCTGATACTGTAGATCCGTACTATAACTTACTGAACTGATAAATTGTTTGATTTTACCCTGGGACATAAGCACCCAGGTGGGACACAAGAACTTATCATTCTTGTCTAGTATTGGGTTCTAGTGTCACCTCTGTGTTTGTGATCCAAGTCTTATTCTGGAACACTCTATAACTGTGTGTCTTTTCCATTTCTAAACTATGTTGTTATGTTCAGGAGCTCTGTGTAGCTGGAAGGGTGATTTATTCACTTAATGGTTTCCCCCTTATTTGGGGTGCATGTGACAAATATAGGAGGATTTTTCCCAAACAAGAGGACCTGAGAGTGATATTCATATCATAGATTGGATATCTGTAGGGAGTAAGGGATGTGCATGGTAAAAACCAAGGCACATGCAAACAATATAGAATTGAAAACATGTGTTAGTGTAAAATAAATAGCATGCAATAGAATACAATGTATCAAACAACTATGAATACAAGAGGGACCATGAAAATGATTTGCATACATGGGACATCACTTAAAATGTCACAAGAAACTCAGGGTTGAAGCCGTCATAAGTAAACAATGACTGAGTAACACATACGACATAACATGTAAAAAGTGGAAAACAATAACAAACAAGAAGTAATAGATAACTAGGGTTATATATTATCCTACAGGGAAAATGCTACACATGTAGCACCCGCTAGCCTATTAGAAAGATAATAGTATGTCAAAGCATGTATAGAGAAATGAACAGTAAGTGATAGTGACAAGAAGTAGTAAATATTATAATAATAGGACTTGTGATGTGTAGTAGGATAATAACAAAGGTAGATGTCCCCAAGAGCCTCGGTAGTATTGGTAAAGAATGGCATCGAGCATCATGCATCATGTAAGAATCTATAAAGGTCCTGTATTCACCTCAAGATAATATGTGAACACGTATGTGTTTACAGAGAAAGATAATGTCATACTAAGTATCCAACTAGCATAGAAAATAAAGTACAACATGTAAGTAGTATAAGCTAACAAGAGTAAAGACAACCAAGATGTGAAGATGCTGTGTGAAAGTGATGGTTTTATTTGATATGAAATATGTGTAGATGAGAGGGGATGTGTTTCCCCCAACAGATGTGTGTGATGTGAGGTTCATTTAGGAATTACGCCCTTAACATTTAATTATGAATTGTAGAACAAGAGTGCATCATCAAGTAAAAAAGGTATTATATGTGATTGGTGTTAGATGTTAGTTTCCATGAAGCTTAGAGCATGAAGTGTAGTAAAAAATCTATGAGTATATGATAAAGATATCAAATAGTGATGGAGGGGGGAGAAAGTGCAATGGCCCCCAAGTGTGTGAGTGACTAAAAGATATCTGACGAAAACAAAGAGTGATTTCCCATTAATTGGTATCCGAGAAGGAGAATGCATAAGACCATGATTTAGGAACTATGGGGTAGGACAGTAAATATGTGTATGTGAGGGATAATGATGTGGTAAAACAGGTGGAAAACAACTATAGGAATGAGCTACCCAAGTAGGGGACTTAGGCCAAAGGGGTGGACTAATGGACCAACAAGGATGACGAGATCATGATGTAGGCCGTGTATGAATGTGAGAGCTAGGTGGATAGATCGATGTAGGATTAAGAGGCACATGATGCTTAAATTCCTTGACTACAGATGAAAAAAACAAGAGAAGAGGTTGAGAAAATGACATGAGCGGTGGAATACCTTTGATGGTGAAAAATTGCTTGTTGTGAATGAATTTAAGGCATAAGTGGATCATGGAAGGGATAACTTGGTACCTTGAAGCTAAGGGAGACCTAAGACCATGTCACAATGCTTTATTTCAGATGTAATGAGGATTGGTGTTGGTATGATAAGGAACCCAACAATAATGTGAATGATGACATGTTCATAAGAATTGGGGACTGGAAATGTGATTTGGGAGATTGGAAAGTTGATAGCCAATAAGAGTTCTAGAGAGCATGGATTGGAAAGCTAAAAGGGATGGACCATAGTATTATTGACTTGATGAGCACTAATGGAAGCATCAATATGCAAAAAATAGGAAGAAAATGAACCATGGTAGTTATGATATGAGAATGTGATAATTTACGGTAGCGTATCAACGATAGCTGTAAACACCTATAATTATGCCCAAGCAATTTAAATACTTAAATTGCGCTAATTATCTCCTTTCTCGCAAATTGACGACATATCATAAAAAGTCCTCATATTCCCTTGTATTGTCATTAATTAATTACAATATGCTAATTGATTAAGTCACCTATCCAGCCAACAACCTAATTAATGACCTTCAGTTAATTATTCACCCCTTATATCTAGACTAATTAATTATTATTAATTAATTAGACTTCCCCTTCATTTAACCAATAAATCAATATTTAATTGATTTAATCCCCTTCTAATAGCCTAAATTATACTAATATTCCTCTAATTAGCTTCTATAAGCTTACATCTACCTATTAGTTAATCACCTTTGATTAATTAAAACACCCCCCAACTCCCATGACTTGCTAAGCATAAATTAAACCCTTCTAAACTAAGGTTACCTTTTATAAAGCAACCTTATCCATTCCTAATCATGTTTTACCTTTATCCCACATGCAAAGGGATGAAGTGTTTCCTTTATCCATTGGGCTATATAAGGAGCCCTCCTTCTACCTTTATACCTACACCTAAACTCCTTGAGAAAGCAAATGTAAAGCATATAGAAAAATAGACTAAGAGCTTGCTTTTTGTTTTCTTGAGAGTTCATCATCTTGAAGAGTTAAGCCTCTTTCCTAAGTTCTTAGGTCATATGGGAGGTGTCAAAAGGGTCTTGTAGCCCAACTTTGACAAGCCCTCATTCCTAGGTTCTTGGAACATTAAGGACAACCATTTTTGATAGCCATGGAGCCTACCTAGGTTCCTTCATTTATATGTTGTTAGAGAATAGAGGATTTTTAGATGTTTAAACATTGTTAGGTTCAAAGTTTTGTATTAATGAATGTTTAGCATCTAACCCTTGTTCAATTCTTATCATGATGGTGCTTAATATGTTGTTTGATTCTTGCTAATTAAGACTATTTAGGTGTTAGTCTTTTACTCACGTTTAGCATTAGTTTAAAAACAACACATGCACACATTTGGCACACCCGGTGGGACACTTAGTCCCATGGCATTTTAGTTTAAGTTTCATTGTTTTGGCTAACTTTTGATATGCACATGTAGTAATTAATGTCCATTTTCTTGGAATTTTGCTAATTTGATATGTGTAACTTCTTGTTCATAGCCGTCATTTTAATCGGTTGTTGCCATTCTTAAGCTAACTTGTCAAAATTTGAGGTATTGTGAGTTTTCTTGTAATTTTTTCCATATTTTGGTTACAGGTGTGGCGTAGGCACATTTTTAGGATCTCATGCATAATTTTTGTGGTGCACACACCTCTCTGGTGGCACAGGCACACTGTCAAAACCCGGTTCTTTATTTATCGACCTTGGCGCATACACACTAACCCCGGTGCACACACCCTAACAAGCGCGCAGATGCAATAACCTGGGCATGGACGTTGTTTTGTACTATACCTTCACTACATTTTGAAACCCCTCAGATTTTTGCATACACCCTAACTAAAGCACACATGCTGTTTTAGTGGTGCAGACACATTTTTGGTGATGCAGACGTTCTGTCAGAATCTGGGACTATTTTATAAAGCGGTGGGGCACACGTTTTCCCGGTAGCGCACATGGTTTTTCTAGTGGCACACACGTTTTCCCTGTGGCAAAAGAATTCTACCTGGTTTCCCGTCTGTTTTTCTCAAAGGTGGCACATACATTGTTTTTTTGGCGCACATGCCTCTCTGGTGGCGCAGGTGCATGGTAAGAAAAAAACACGTAGAGTAGCACGTACATTATTTTCATGGCACACACGCCTCTCGAGTGGTGCAGGTGCACTGTAATTTGGAAAATCATAGAGTGTTGCATACACCCTAACCCGTGTGTAGACACTAAAAAAGGGGCGCATGTGTCCTTTCATATTTTTGAAATTAGTGTGTTGAGGTTATAACATTCTTACAGGTTTTATCTAATCATATACTTGTTTTTACAGGTTGTTTTTACATGTTTATACTTGATAAGATGGATTTCTACATTATTTACTTATAGGAATAAGATCACGTATGCTCTTCCCTCGCGTCCCTTGGGGTAATCTTGGGAATCATAAATGATTCTTAGGTCCTTTTGATGCTTTGAGGTTGTTATGAATATTTGAATTGGAATTGGTTAACTTGGAATAATTGAATTAAAGTGTTTTTCCATTTAATATCTTTTTGGATTTTTGAAGACATCACGTATGATCTTCTCTTGTATCTTTGGATGATCTGAAGAATCAGAAATGGTGCCTTCTCTTTTTATAGAAAACTACTAAAAATCATCATACAGGACCAAAACACCATCGCTTTTCAAAGAACGGAGGAATCAAAACAAAAATAAAAAACTACTAATACAGTTGTTATACAGGTTGCCAAACAGTGTTCAAGCAAACCACACCTAATTAAAAAAGATAAAACGATCAACATATTCAAAACACTTTATTGCAGGTTTTGGAAAAGGGTACGTCCCTCTCCACTCAATTGGAACATAACCCCTTTGGCATAATGCCTTAAGCTACAAGAATGGGAGTGGTTCTAGGAACCCGAAAGTAGTTCATGCAAGAGGGAACCTTGTGGATGAAACGAGAAGTGCTCTACACTACCTATCTGACTAGTGATTCCTTTATGAGATAGAGTTACAAGTTATCACTATGTGACCCTTTTAAGTACATAATGGATGCATTTACTTCCCACTGTGCTTAAAGCGGGAAAATCTGAGATACTCCCAAGATAGTCGAGACTATTTAGGTAAATCATCCCACATGTGGATAATATTTGTAACACCTAGGACGAGAGAACCACCTAGGAAAATATGCTTTGGCCAGGAGCCCACTTTGACCATTCTAAAATAGTGTTGAGTTGTGAACCATCTTTTTATTGCGAAACGTGTGATGCATTACTTTCGCTTAGTTTTTACTTGCCTTAGGTGAGGTGAAACTCTGCCGAAGTGAAGCCAAAATTTTTCATCCCATTTTTTTGATTTACTTCCTTCAAATTCCTTTGAAACTTTGTTGATTGGAAGGAGAGTGACTACCTTTGTGTTACCAATTGATTGTTTCTACCACTTTTTTGTCTGTTTACGCCCATCCATGTTTGCGGCTGGGTAAGTTAAACATCTAAAGTGCATGGAGACATATTCATATCATTGGTGGCCATTGTGATCTTGATACCCATGTCAAGATCATCATTGTAGTTAGGCATGGTTCATCATCTTGAACTTCCTTAGAAGGGTTAGCTTGTTTGTATTGTATCACTACAATTTTGATATTTACGTCTTGTTTCTTGTAAACTCGACATAAATATCTATATTGTGAGGTTACGCTGCACACATTTTTAACTATTCCTAGCTATATTTTGAGCTCTTTAGTTCGATTCTATTATTACCTCGATTTTTAAGAGTGTTGGGTGTTACCATTTGTGTGTGTGTTATATCAATAGCACCTTGATATCAATACCTTACTTTCTCACAAAGCTGGTTAACATATCTTGGTGATATTGTTGTGTCATTCACAATTTATAATTGGAAATTTTTGAGATATAGGTCTTAATCTAGTTTGAGCTCACTCCTAGTATATCTTGTTAGGGGGTCACATTGACTTTTTGTATTTACTTACATTTTGTTCATTTTTTGTGCACTTAGCATAAGTAAGAACATCTTGTTAATTATCTTGCGACGAGAAACTACTTTTTGAAACGTAATCTAGTAGGTACTTCATTTGACAGGTTTAGATACCAAACATTTATGTCACTAGTGATTTATCACTCTATCACATTGGTATTCTCACATTTTTAATTCATTCATATTCTTGACAATACATCTTGCATTTCACTTAGGTGTGGTCACAAAGTTTTGAACACATTTACAACTTACCCTAGTGAAATTTTCACAAAAACATGGCTCCTAAAACATGATTAGGACTCAATAAAATGACATATGAGGAACAATAATCACAAGCTTGGGAAGCCTCTAATAGACAAGGGTTGAACCCCTTCATTGGACATGATCTAGGACCTTTGTTTTCCACGGAAAAAGAGATAGAAGATATGATCGATCATAGCGGAAATGAATTATAATCCCCACATGTAGAATTTGATTTTGACCCTACTTTATTAGATGAATTTCTTTTAAAAAATAAAGATAGAGTGCTGGCATGGGTCATAGAATTAGGGGCCAAATTTCCCATTGAAAATGAAACAATTCCACATTTGAATAACGCTATTGAGGAAGAATGACCCCTTATCAACATGGAGGATATTTTGACGCATGGACATGATTCTACCTCTAACCCAGGGAATGATAAAGTGGTGGGGCATAGAATACCCTTTATCAAAGTGCCACGTAGAAACAAGACAAAACATGAGACAGGTGAATAACCTCCAAAATACGAGGAGGAAGAACCTTTAGAAGAAGAAACCACAATTCAACAAAAAATTATTAACCTAAGCTGTCAATTAGCTTTGCTAACCTCCCATGTACAGAAGGAAGCAAAAAAAAATGTTCAAAAGTTGAAGCCTAAGGTTAAGATCAATGAACCATAGAGAAAACCAAAGAGAAGAAGATACAAGGTATCATCACGTATATATCCCCGCTTCTCCCACTAGAGAACAATTGCTCCTACAAGAGGTATAATATATGAAAGTGACACTCATGAGCCTATAAGAGAGCAATATAGGGAGCATTAGAAAGTATCAATATGAAGAATTATGCCCCTATCCTTTTGACAAGACTATGACCCTTCAACCCTTTCCTAAGAAATTCGATATGCCAAAATTTGACAAATATAAAGGGAAGGGAGATCCACGGGATCATGTCAAATATTTCTATATGGCATGTCAAGAGGTGTCTTATAGTGACAATTATCTCATCAGACTTTTCCCCAAGAGTCTCAGAGGTCAAGCCCTGGAATGGTTTACACGCTTACCACGAGTATCAATTTTCACCTGGCCAAAATTGGCAGAAAGGTTCGTGTGTCATTTCTCGTTTAACATCGAGAGTGATGTCACCATGGTAGATTTATGTGGTTTAAAACAACACCCTAATGAGACTTTCACCAGCTTCCTCCAACGGTGGAGAGGGATAGCTAGTTGCTTCCCTTGCACTTTCCCTGAAAAAAAACTAGTTAGTATTTACATTCCCAACCTAAACCCAGATATAGCTTTCCACCTCCAAATGCATTGTGTTCGTACTTTTGAGGAGGTCATCAAAAAATGGATTTAGATAGAGAAGGCTCTCATTGCCAAAGGCACCCTCAAAACCCAATCTAGAGATAATCAAAATGTCAAATGCACGGAGAAGCTGAAGGTATTTAACAAAAATAAAAATGTGGTGGGAGATGGGATCACTGATTCCAAATGTGTACAAATGGTCCAAACTGGTCAACCTTTTAAACTAACCAAAGGACCAATTCAACCACCACCAAAGTGAAGAACATTCACCTCTCTTAATGAACCTTTGTCTGTTATACTAAAACAATTGGATGTGGCCCACATGATGACATATCCTACGACATAACCATTTGATGACAATGCTCCCAAACCTTCATGGTACAAGGAGAATGAATATTGCAAAATGCATCGTGTCAAAGGGCATAAGAAAGAAAAATTTATGCGACTCTATCATTATATTCAGTACCTAATTGATAATGGGGAGATAGAGGTGGGAAACCCAGGTAAAATGTAGACACCTAATGAGAAAATGGGGATATATAAAGAGCCATTCCCTAATCATGATAAATCAGAAAATTCAAAGCCGGATCGGGGAGAGTCATCCCAAGGTTATAAAGCAACGAATTACTTATACACCAAAAAATACAACAATCATTATGATTCACTTATTGGATGTATTCACTCTCCTACTGACCACGTCAACACCATCTGAATTAAGGGAAAGGATTGCACTGCAGTAACAAGGCATGTCCGCCACATGATTTCGAAACCTTCTCTGTCAACCCCACAAACTGGTAAATATTACCTTTTAGATAAACTTGAGAAGACATCTGCTAAGATTTCCATCTTAGATCTTCTTAAGATATCTAATGTGCATAAAGACATTCTCTACCAAAATCTTCAAGGGTCGAGAGTGCCTTTAGAGGTCAACCCTATGCACCTTCAAGCTGTAGTGGCAAACATTGTACCAAATGAACATATTGCCTTCAACCATAGGGAGATCCCTACTGAGAATCCAACACATAATATTCCTTTATATATTGAGGTAGTTGTCACCCACATGAAGATCAAATGGGTGCTTAAGGATAATGGATCTGGGTTGAACATTTGTACACTCAAGTTGGTTAAACAAATAGGACATACTGAGACAGATATTGAATCCAATATCATCACTATCACTACATACGACAACGCGGAAAGGGAATCATCGAACATAAACACGTTGCCCATGGAGGTGGGGACCACTTGCCATTAGAAAAAGTTTCATGTCCTAGACTTGGAACTTCCATATAATATGCTTCTAGGCCAACCATGGATTCATGCCATGTAGGCCGTGCCATTGACGTTTCATCAGTGCATTAAATTGAAGCATGAGGGGCACACCATTACCATATAAGGAGATTCAGAGCCCTTTTCTCACTGCAGAGCTCTCAAAAATTTTACACATAAGGGGACATATGCATGTCCCTCCATTGATATAGCTGTGCCTCTTCAATCTGAAGCCATGGAGTCCCAACTAGATTCGGATTCTCTCAGTTCTTGTGCCCATGGGGTGTCTACATCAACATATCCTTTTGATTCATAGGAGATGAAAATACTTGAATATGGATGTGGAGAATACAATGTACAACAAGCGCTCTTGGTTTCAGAGCTCTCATTGTCACCCAAGACTAGAGGTCGACCCAACTATTGCTTCAGAATACGTAGAAATGAACACACTATTGGGTCATTCTTACCCAAAGGCTTATTAGCTGAGGAAAAATTGCTTGATCCACCTACAACTTGGGTCTAAGAGGATACTCATCCATCCTATTATCAAACCCTTGAATATAAGAAATCCAGTAAAATGATGTATTCCATGGGCTACAAGGGCCTAGGATGTGGAAGAAATGAACAAGGACAGAGAGAACTGGTTCCTCTTCCGCATTTCAAAATAGAAAGATACGGCATTGGGATTTTCCCTTATGGAGCACACCCCAATGATCAAGAAACTACTTGTTATGAATGTGAGGATGGCTCTGACTATCTAGACAGTGATATGGATTCCCATTGTAGACAATATGAGGATATTCCCTCCATAAACCTATTCCAGAACAATGCTGTCCTAACCATAACCCCCAAGAAACCAACCCTTGATCTTGTGTACCCTTCCCTTGTTGAATGGGACCAACAACATCACATGTCACTAGATTTATTCGAAAATGACGAAGCTATCAAAAAATACATGGGCATAAGGGATACAATTCCCATTGGAGATCACAAGAAAGGTTTCTATGTTGACTTAGATACCTGTGCCTACTTCAGTGAGGAGGCTGAGCTTTGTGGTCAACAAAAATTAAAGAAAAGTGACGGAAAAAGTTTCAACGTAAAGCCTCGGAAAAAATCAAAGTCCAAGTCACACAGTGAAAACCTCTTTGAGGCACTGACTGACAAACAAATAAAAAAATCAAAGGACAAAAAAAGTGACCATGCCAAGGATGAAAATTTCATGGAGACATCCTTGGATGAAGATCTTAACCTCCCTCTTTATCCTATGCGTATGGAGGAATTATCAAAATTACTATTTGAAGAAACCATTGATGTGAATATTAGTATAGAAGAAGATCCCAAGATAGTTAAATTGGGAGCATCACTCTCACCTAGAGAACAAAATACATTCACTATACTACTGTGAGATTTTATAGACGTGTTCGTATGGTTTTACAAAGACATTCCTAGCTTAGATCCAAATTTGGTCATGCACAACTTAGTTATGCATGTAGACGCTAAGCCTATCAAACAGTAACTCCAGAAGATGCACCCAAGAGTGGCCTTATTGGTTAAAGAAGAGTTGGAAAGATTACTTGTGGCAGTATTCATCTGACCTATTGATTATTATGAATCGATATCGGACATTATTCCTGTCCAAAAAAATCCTGTCGGCATTTGAATCTACATGGATTTTAGAGACGTTAATAAGGCTTGCCCAAAAGAAGATTTTCCACTGCCCAATATTGACATGACTGTTGACTCAATAGCAGGGTACAAGATGCTATCTCTCATGGATGGATTTTCAGGATACAACCAAATCAAGATAGCTAAAGAAGACTAGCACAAAATGACTTTCATGACTCCTTGGGGCACCTTTTGTTATCAGGTGATGCCATTTGGCCTAAAAAATGTAGGAGCTACTTATTAGCGGGCAATGACAGTAATTTTTCATGATATGATTCATGATATCATGGAGGACTATGTGGATGACATCCTTGGAAATTCTAAAATAAGAGAAAATCACCCTATTATTTTGTGGCGTATCTTTGAGTGCCTACGAGAGTACAAGGTCAGGCTAAACCCAAAGAAGTGTGTCTTTGGTGTGATTTCAGGAAAACTGTTGGGATTCATTGTATCAAGATGAGGTATTGAGGTAGACCCCACTAAAGTGTCTGCTATTACTGAAATGCCTCCACCTAAGAATATCAAGCAACTGTGTAACTTATAGGGGAAAATTCAAGCCATTCACCACTTCATCTCCCAACTTGTAGATAAGTGCCACTTGTTCACCCACTTGCTTGAAAAGGATGCCGCTTTAATTTGGGGACCTAAGAAACAACAAGCCTTTTCTTTGCTCAAACAAAACTTGGCTAATCCACCAGTCCTCATGCCTCTAACTCCTGGAGAACCACTCTTGCTCTATATTTCTACTACACAATTTTCTCTTGGTGTGCTGCTCACCTAATATGACCTTGGTCATAAAGAAAAAGTGGTGTATTATCTTAGCCGCACCCTCATCGCCTATGAGCTCAACTATCCTCAAATTGAAAAAGCTTGCTTGGCTATTGTTTTTACTTTTCAAAAACTTCTCCATTATCTATTGAATACCAAAACCAAGCTAATATCCAAGGTTGACCCACTCAAGTAATTACTGTCTAAATCCACCCTCACAAGTAGAATGACTAATTGAATCATTCTAGTTAATGAGTTTGACATAAAATTTGTGCATCAAAAATCAGTTAAATGAAAAGTACTTGCTGACCAGCTAGTGGAAGCACCTTTGTAAGGCATTGAACCTCTGAATTTGGATATGCCAGATGCCTCCTTACTCTACATTGAAGAATCTGTAGTGTGGTAGGTACATTTTGATGGGTCCTTTACTTTTCATAGTTCAGGTGCAGGGTTAGTCGTTATTACTCCTTCTGGTGATCCTATACCATAGGATTTCTGCCTGGGCTTCCCTTGCACAAAAAACATTACGGAGTATGAAACACTTATTGTAGGGATGAAGCTAGATATCAAGTGGAATATTCATCATGTCAAGGTTGTGGGTGATTTTTAGTTAATTATAAAACAGGTTAATGATGAATATAAGGTTAAGGATGACAAGCTCATACCTTACAAGAAGTTGGTCAAAAATCTAAAGGAGTGCTTTGTGCACATTACATTTGAAAAAATCCCAAGAGCACAAAACATATCAACAAATGCCATGAAAACAGTGGGTTCTATGCTTCGTATTCTGCTAAGGAATAATGACATGCCATTCTTTGTAGAAAATTTATGCCAGCATGCGTATGACATGCCAAAATCTTGTTTGGCTTGTGATGTTGTTGGTCCCAATTCCCCATGGTATAAACCCATCTTTTCCTATCTCAAGGACAACACGTTCCCTCCTGATATCTCCCATTATGAAAAGCAAAGCATGATTCACCAAATAGCTCATTACACCCTTTTAGAAGGTATAATTTATTATCGTGGCTACGATGGGAATCTGTTACGTTGTTTGGATGTGACAGAGTCAATCCAAGCAATCAAAGAAGTACATGAAGGGGTGTGTGGAGCACATACAAATGGAATGGTCTTAGCTAAGAAATTTTTGAGAGTAGGATACTATTGGCCTACCATGGAAACTGATTGTTACAATTATGTCAGGAAATGTGTACTTTTCCAAAAGTAAGGGAAATTCATCCATGCTCCATCATAACCATTGTAACCTATCACTATCCCATGGTCATTATCTAAGTAGGGACTTGACTTGATAGGAAAACTTACTCCTACCTCATATGATGGTCATACACACATCATAATGGCTACTAAATACTTTATAAAATGGGTGGAGGATGTCCCTTTAACCTATGTAACAGGAGCCCAAATTTATAAATTTATCATGAATCATATCATTTATCGATATGGCATTCCCATAGCCATCATTACAGATAATGGGAAGTCATTTAAGAACAAGATTGTAAAAGGTCTTTGTCAATGGTTCCAAATTAGGTTAAAATGGTCCACACCATATTACCCTCAAGGTGATGGACAAGCCGAGGCCATAAACAAGACTTGGTGAGAATAATGGAGAAGATGGTCAACAAAACAGGTCATAATTGACACTTGCAAATCCACCCAGCCCTTTGGGATTACAAAACCTCCATATGCACTCCTACAGGTGTGACACCATATTCTCTAGTGTTTGGGATAGAATCCATCATCCCCTTAGAGATCAAACTTCCTTCCCTGATAATTTCTCTTAGGGAATATCTGGATAAGGATGAGGATTATTAGGTAGCAAGACTAGATGAATTGGAACTCCTAGATGAGAGGTGCATTCACACTCTTAATCACCTAAAAGTGTATCAGAATAGAGTTTCCAGAAACTACAACAAGAGAATCATCCCTCATCAGTTTGAGATTGGTGATTTAGTCATGAAGGAGAACTAGTTTAACACAAGAGCGAAATGAGAAAAGAAAGGGAAGTTTGAACCACATTGGCTGGGACCCTTTGTTATAGTCACAAAATACAGCACAGGGGCATACAAACTTGCTCACCCCAATGGTGATGAGCTCCGTGAGCCTATGAACGCTATGCATCTTAAGTGGTTCTATGGTTAAACATGGCACAGAAAAGTCAAAAGCAAAAAAATCAAAAAGAGAAAAAGAAAAAGAGAAAATAGGTTATCCATAAGTGAAAACCATGCAATTTTGGAACTTTGGATAAGTCCTTGGGTGAAAACTGGTTTCCAGCACCTTGGGAGGATTCATTGTTCACAAGCATCTTGCATCTGGAGGGTAGTTTTCCTTGGCCTGGCCCTAGTTCTACCTTCAAGATTCCCTGTGAGCCCAGTCCTGTCAAGCCTTGATATGGCTTTGTCTCCTTTTATTCATTTGTGAGGGTATGGTGTTTTTCTATTTCCCTTCATAAGCTGGGGGCAATTCAATGACTTCACCTTCTTGTTCATAAGTGCTTGGCTTCTACCCTTGTATATTCCCCTTCTAACGCTAGGGGCATCCATGCTTTCTTAGTTACCTGTGTATAACTCTAGAAAACCGTTAGAAAACAACGCAAAAACAATAGAAAATTGTTTCACAAACACAAAAATAATAGAATTTTTTTTCACAAAAACCTAAACAATAGAAAATTGTTTCACAAACACAAAAACAATAGAAAATTGTTGCATGAAAACAAATCTTACTAAAAAATTTACTTACATTTACTTCCATTGTCTTGTTTCTTGCTTTGCTTGTTTCTTGTATAATTTTTTTATGTTTGTGCTTTTGTGTTGTTTCTTGGGCGTACTTTTTTAGGATTCATCTTTTCTTGCTTAGATTAAATTTATTCTTACTTGTGCATATTGAGGTATGATTTTGGCATGCTAGTGACTCATGGTGTATTATGTTGATTAATTCATTGTGTTCTTTGTTAGCATTTTATTGTGTTTATTACATGTGCATTGTTTTGTTATCATAACATCACATTACCATCATTATCATCACATCTAGCATCATCTATACATCATATATCAAGAAAAAGCTAAGTATACATCATACATGAATGCTAAGCTAATCATCACATATCATATCATCAAATGGGGGCAAGAGGGATCACAAATATCAAAATCTATCCCCCTCACACCCTTATCATCCAATCATCCCATCCACTAAGTATGACACATCTCATAAAAAAGCACATTTGATACACTCTACAAGATCACATCATCTGGAAATAAAAACACATGACATACATCAACAAGATAATGATACGTATACATGTAAAATCAAATCAAAATACATCATAAACACATCTATCTATCCATGAGAAATAAATAAACAAATGTCCATCTCATATATACACATATGTCTTGTCAAAAATGTACAAATCATATATGTGTGGTAAGTTTGTATCAAGAATGGTATACATCAAGACAGTACATCATAAAGGCCTTCATCTGAGGCACACAAAAAGAGTAATACATCTATAATAGAATAAAAGCCTTCATCAGAGGCATGTATCCAAAACTACTCTATAGCAAAAAGCCTTCAGCTGAGGTGTAAAAAAATGATACATCAACATGTCCATATACATGTATAAACTATCCAGATCTGTACTTAGAGAAAAATACATCATCGATACAATGTGCCATCAAAAAGGGGCATGTAGCAGAAAGAATCAAGCCTTCATCATGAGGCATCATAAAAAATAGTGCTATACAAAGCTATACATCAAAATCAGCCTTCATAAGAGGCATGTATACAACATATTTATACAACCAAAAGAATGTAGAGCTCAACCACAACTCTCGCCCTCGCTGGGGCTCCCAGGTCTGTCACCTAGTCGACAGAACAACGGTGCCTGAGAAGGACCTGCACTAGGTGGGCCACCAAACTGAATAGATGGCCCCTATCCATCCAGCTACTCTGGCATAGGCTGCCTCACTGATCTCATTGAGTGGCCTGATCTCCATAACCTAGACCTTGTAATGCTCATCTCTTACTGTCGAGGGAGTAACACTCACTGCTCTAGGGGAACTACCCTATAATAGGAGATCCTATAAAATAAAGCCTCACCATCGAGCCTCATGGCATCATGGATTAAGTCAACATCTTTAGAGGTGAGGGCTGCCTGAAGGGAAACATTGCACTCACCTGTCACTCTGCCTAAATTGGCCTCTACCTGTCTCGAGGATGTAACTTATCAATCTCTCTCGGTGGTAACAGTCTACATCTCGGCTTGAGCCTGATCCCTTTGTATAAGAAGGCCCTGTGACCATGTATATACGTGTTCCCTCTGACTAATGACCATCCGTACTTGATTCTGGGACTGATATAGAAGGCTCAATACCTGAGCCCCATGTGCAGCTGTCTCTTGCATCTGACTCTGCCATGCTACTCTGTCATCTCTTGGGCTAGCTTGGGCCCAAGCCTGATCTTGCTCTCAAAGTAATGTAATAATATGGGTCTGGGCCTCATCACACTCCACTGTAGCAGTCACACACTAGCCTTGGGCCTCATCCTTTTATACTCTAGCTATATCTCTCTCAGCTAAAACCTACTGTGGCTGCTGCTATACTATGGCTATTTGTGCCACTGGCTATGTGGTTATCTGTGCTACTAGGACTGGTCCCTAGGGAACTCTGGATGATTTTCCCTACTCTATGACCCTCACTCTATGAGGTTGAACTTGTGCTTGTACTGGGCCCTACGACCTCGGTCTTTGTACCTATGTGGCACCCTGCCCATCATGTGGAATGCCATCAAAAGGATCCTCTAGATCTGGCTCCACTTCTCTATGTCTCTGCTCAGACCCATGCCAGATCTCTATAGGTGGGTGAGCACCTACTGCCTAGGCCTCCTTTGGGATAGTGAGATGCCGAGGTAACACAGTGGCATACCAAGCAACATAGTTTGCTGTAGTCCCTAGATCCCACACCTACCGTGCTGGGTCCCATGCCTGTGGGACCACCTGTGTAAAACTCACCCTAACTTGGGCCACCGGTATGCGAGGCCCCATGGTATGCCTCTTTGAATCTCTGCGTGTGTACCAAATATTAGGTTGTGGGACCCCCTGTACTCTGCCAAGCTACCACTGTCACCTGTCAACTCGGTACAACTCTATAATATAGCTGTAGCTTCCGATGATGTAGTGCTCTACTGAGCACACACTGAGCTTTGTGGCATCCTCTCACCACTGGAAATGTCTGTAAGACTGCCAAATAATGTCTATCATTGGTAGCTCATAAAACTCTCACCTATATCTGAATAGGCTACCGAGGTGGCCATGTACATCACCACCTACTGCTACCTGTGCTATGTAAGATGGCTCCTTTGGGTCTCAGACATGTAAAGTGCCCATAGGGCTCCTGATGGAAATATGGTCCCATGAGAAAATCTATAGTAAGGAGGCTAGACCCATGGTCTTATGATCATTGTAAGTAATCAAATGTAGGTCCCAATATAAGTGAGCCAAAATGCATTGTCCCCAACAGTATCTCTTTCCACTAAAAATGCCATGAACCAAAGGTAATAGTCCTCTCAAGAATGACATCCTTGTCTTATCAATGAGTAAAAACCCACTAATAAGAGACATGATGTAAAGAGGCCCCCAATGCAGTGTGGGGTCAGAAATTCACTTGTGAAGAGATATGGTCATACCATCATGTGGTATGTCGTCCACATCAAAAATATCACTGCATGCTACTCTGATCATCCCTACATTTGAGTTATACTCAATCAAGGTGCCTATGATCAGCACACGAAGGATCCACCATACATCCTCAAGGGTCACAATCATTTCCCCTATGGGAAGTATGAAACAATGACTCTCACTATGCCATTGCTCAGCTTGCGCAGTCAGTAGGCCATGGTCCAATGTAATGGAGGGCATTCAAGACATGGGGCCTAGCCCCACCGCCTCAAGGAGTATAGCCATGGCATGCTGGTCTCACTGGTGAATACACCCCTCTAGCTCTGCTATCCAGGAGTGGTGCTCCCGTGTCTGTAAAACTGGTAATTGTCTCTATAAAATATCAAATCACTAGTTAGTTACTAACATTTCTTCTAAAAATCTATCTATCATTTTAGGGTTAACCCAAAAATCCTAAAATTTCTTCTAAGTGTCATCTTTTTGACATTTTTCTATCTATCTTCTACCATCCTGGGATGCCTTCGTGCCCTTTTGGGCATGTGTGCCTCATTTTTGGCATTTACGCGTGTGTACATTTGTCTTCTAGTGCTTGTGCCCTCATTTGGGTGCCTACGTGCCCTTTTTGGCATGTGCGCCACACTTTTGGTGCTTGTACCATTGTTTCTATACCTACGCTTGCGCGCATGACCCCCCAAGTGTGTGTACCCTCCCTTTCATGTGTGCACCCCCTTTTATGTATGTGCACATGCATGCACATGTGTGGTGTGTGCACGTACACATGGGTGTGTGTAAATCCTACCTTCACATGTGTGCGTGTGTATTATGGCTTGTGTGCCCCCACTGGGATTCCTGCACCCCCAAACCGATGCATGTGCCCCCAAACCGATACCTGCGCTTGCGCGTATGTGCATTGATGTGAATCCCTAGGGCTAAAATCTAAATTTGGGGAATTAATGACAACAATTAATGAGCAATGGTTTGATAGTCATGAAGGGGCCATCGTCTGCATGCCGCTGGTACCCTTGGGCTATATCCTGTGTGCCTCACTCAGTCTCGTGCAATAACCATTGTCCTTGTCACTATTAGAGCCTCACAGTAAAAAATTCTAAATGGCTCGGTTAAAATGAATTGTTCGTGATGTTTTTACCCCCCCAAGTGGGGTATATTAACCCGTATTTCACCGCCAGCAGGGCCTGGAGGCCCATTTCGATCGCCGTTTTCTCATCTGTTCACTGTGGAATAATTATTTTTATTAAATAATTATTTTCCTCTTATTTTTCACTTTTTTGGGGCATTGTTTTGTTGTCTGATACCCCTTTCTTCTCCCTAAGGAAATTTTATTGCTCCTAGGTGATTTTTCTTCTTGTCCACACTCTCGTAAATAATTATTTTTAAAATAATTTTATTAATTTTTCCACTAAACAAGGAAATTTTTGTCGCTTGTTTCTTCTGTCTTCCACCCAGGGCACTTTTTATTGCACCTAGACCCATTCATTCTATTTCTTCTACTATGCACCACATTTTGGAAAATAGAAAATAAAAACAATATATATCACGTCAAAAAATCCAAAAAAAGGGCAATTTTTTTCACTAAAATCCTTAAAAGTAAAAAAGCCTACAAAACTAGTAACTTGCTTATTATGGCCGAAGCTTGTGTCTTGCGCATGGTATTTTCTCCATATCATGCTAGTTTGTCTCATATCTACCTTGATTAATATGACTTGTGGATTGCCAGATTCACAAGCATCTACAAAGCTAGCTGCTTACTTCGTCAGTACTCTGGGGCACGTTGTTGCCTGGTGCTATTTCTTTGTGCACAATACTTTTCTTGAACCCTGTGTCCATTATCATTTTCCCTTACATGTATCCTTTCTTGGGGCATCATTTTTAACCCTTGTCATCAATCACGAACTTGTGGATCTCTTCAACACTGATAACAAAACATTAGTACAACTATCTTGACCGTTGTTGGGTTAGGTATGTGCGTTCGTACTTGTTTTCCCTATTAGATGAGCTTGTTTCCTTCTCGTATTGCATTGCATTTTTGTATGTTGCATGGAGTTGGTATTTTCAACAATGGAAAATTGTTCATAGTATGGCTTTTCATGTCATTCTACCTTTGTCGTATGCTTATATTTTTCATAGGACCAATGATGTAGCTCTTATGGTAATATGATGACATCAAAATTGTTCCAATACATAGCGAGTAGAGGATAATATCTTCTCTCCCCTCCTCCATATTTCTTATGCATCATTTTATTCTCACTCCTAATCTTCTATCTCACAGGGCATCTTACCCCTTCCCATTCTTCTATCTATCTCTCACCTTTTTCGATCGTCGATCGTCTTCTTTCATCACCCCATCGACACTTGAGGGGGCATCTCTCCCATATACTAATTTTTCTTCTATCCATTCAAAATTTTCTTCTATCTACTATCTTTGAAGTGGTGTTACTTATGCCACCCCAAAGAGGGGAAAATATAGACACATATAATTATGCCCAAGCAATTTAAATACTTAAATTGCGCTAATTATCTCCTTTCTTGAAAATTGATGACATATCATCAAAAATTCTCATATTCCCTCTTATTGTCATTAATTAATTACAATACACTAATTGATTAAGTCACCTATCCAGCTAATAACCTAATTAACGACATTCTATTAATTATTCATCCCTTCTATCTAGACTAATTAATTATAATTAATTATTTAGCCTTCCCCTTCATTTAACCAATAAATCAATATTTAATTGATTTAATCCCCTTCTAACAGCCTAAATCGTACTAATATTCTTCTAATTAGATTCTATAAGCTTACATCTACCTATTAGTTAATCACTTTTGATTAATTAAAACACCCCCCAACTCCCATGACTTGCTAAGCATAAATTAAATCCTTCTAAAGTAAAGTTACCTTTTATAAAGCAACCTTATCCATTCCTAATCATGTTTTACCTTTATCCCACATGCAAAAGGATGAAGTGTTTCCTTTATCCATTGGGCTATATAAGGAGCCCTCCTTCTACCTTTATACCTACACCTAAACTCCTTGAGAAAGCAAATGTAAAGCATTTAGCAAAATAGACTAAGAGCTTGCTTTTTGTTTTCTTGAGAGTTCATCATCTTTAAGAGTTAAGCCTCTTTCTTAAGTGCTTACATCATATGTGAGGTGTAAAAAGGGTCTTGTAGCCCAACTTTGATAATCCCTCATTCCTAGGTTCTTGGAACATCAAGGACAACCATTTTTGATAGCCATGGAGCCTGCCTAGGTTCCTTCATTTATATGTTGTTAGAGAATAGAGGATTTGTAGATGTTTAAACATTGTTAGGTTTAAAGTTTTGTATTAATAAATGTTTAGCATCTAAGCCTTGTTCAATTCTTATCATGATGGTGCTTAATATGTTGTTTGATTCTCGCTAATTAAGACTATTTAGGTGTTAGTATTTTACTCACATTTAACATTAGTTTAAAAACAACACATGCACATAATAACAATAAGAAAATCAAGTGGTACCGATGAGGAAGGAGGCACCACATGATATGTGTGATTAGAAGAGGAATCCATAGCTGACTTGTCATGATTTAGTAATAGGTCATTAAATATTTTAATATTTTGATTATTGTTGACTAGTTTAGAAGTAGATGCATCTGGAAGCTCGACCACATTATTGTTGATAAGATATTGAATGACACGTTTGAGCTTAAAACAATGATCACCAGAATGCCCATTACATTGGTGATAATTATAGTGTGTAATTTTATCGTAATTACGTACATGTTGTCGAGAAGGATCTAGATTGAGTGGTGGAGGGAGAGTAATCATATTGCTTTTAATGAGTTGCAGTAATAGGAGATGAGATACATAAGGTAACTTAGTAAAAGTGTTCCTTGTGGATTATAATTGAATGCTGGATTGTGTAGAAACAATGTTGATAGTAGCTATAGAGTCAGTAGGCTTAATGAATGGTTTGATTGTAGATTTGTCTTTAAAGTTGTTAGAAGATGAAGTGGAAGAAGTATCATAATACTTTAATTTTCCCATAGATAGTGGTTTTTTTTCATGTAATTTGAGTGCATGACACAATTGATCAAAAGAAGGAGAAGTATTGAAAATGACACACTCTTGGAGTGGAAGAAAAAGGCTTTGAATGAATAATTATTGCAATTCTGAATCAACTTGAACATTGGTCATTTTGGCAAGGTTGTTCTTATACTACAAGACATAGTTTGCAAGATGTTGATTAGATCCCTATTTGATTTTAGCTAGTTGTGCATAGGATATCTTAGTGCTGATATTCTTAGAAAAATGAGCAAGGAATACATTAGATAAAGATTCTAAAATATATTTATAAATAGATAGGTAGATCATGGAACCATCGCATAACATGGTCATGTAAGATTTGAGGAAATACTTTTTCAAATAGTGTAAGGTTATCATCATAGTAAAGACATGCAATGTGAAAGGATATAAGGTGTTCCCAAGGGTTTCCATGGCCATTAAAAATAGGAAAATTAGGTGTGAAAAAGTTAGGAGGAAATGGATAAGAAGATATGGTGGGTACAAAATGGATATGAAGAAGGGGTGTGGAATCTAGAGATGGAGAGGAGGATGAAGAGGCTTGTTGTAAGTGGAGAATTTAGGTTTGTAAGTCATGGTATAATGAGGCAAGGTCATGAGTTCTTGAAGATGATCTAGGTCATGTATGAGAAGTAATTGGGAGGGTAGAGTGAGTTGTAAGAGTAGGCATATAAATGAGGAAAATAGATATAGGTAGAAGAGTGGTTGTGGAAGGAGGTGGACGTGTGACAATAGGAACAAAAGTATCATTAGAGATTAGAGGATTGGGCTCAGCTAACCACTTGGCCTCATCATGGGAAGTGGATAATAAGAGATCTAGGTCTTGATAGTTTTCATCAAGATGAGCACAGAGATCATGAATATCTATTTCAGTAAAGGGGTTAGAAGTCTTACCCAAGGAAGACATTTAGAAGAATGTTTGAGGAGAAGTGGGGTTCACCAAATGATTTAATATAATTTGAATTAAAACTTATTTTTGAGTAACTTATTGTAATAAATGATATTAAGATGATTAATTACAATAATATGCAAGCACTAAGCATTCAAGGATATAAAACCCTAAGAAAATGAGAGAGTTGATGACTTAGTTGATTCTGTGTAACCTGAGAGTGATTTTGACTATGTATCTATTGGAACATGTTGGAAACAACATCATAAAGGCTTGATGAGGGTTCAAAAATCTAGGAATGTACAAGGAAGAAGTAGTCGAAGAAGGATAGGAGTGCCCCAAGAATTCACAACTGATCTAGACACTTGTGTCTGCTAAAATACTCAGGTTTTTCTCTTTTTTGGGTCAGAATACCTTCATTGTTAGCCACTCTTTTTCACACTAGTTTTGGTGGTAGATTTTTGGTTGTACATGTATCCTGTAAAATAAATGACTACCTGCACATGCCCACAAACCAAATCAAATATAATAAAAAATATACAGAATGGGGAGTCAGACTAACCCTGGTAGTCACCTAAAGAGTGAATGTAAAACTAAGCACTATACTACATATCAAATTCCATGTAGTTCTCTCTGTGTCTCATGCCCTAGGTTTCCCTTGTGCAAATTACATGATAATAGAGGGATAGATCTAGATTGTCCCATATATGCAAAATATGTGTGATGGAATAGAATAAACTCTCATCCTATATAATTTATATAGACCAATGCAACCCTTGACCCTTGTATGGATGTGTTAGATATGTAATTTGTAGCTCTTTTGTTCCTTTGTGCAAGTTTAGGTGATGATAATTAATTCCTATGATGCTTGGTCCCTTATTTGAAAGAAGTAACTAAGTATATATATATGATTCCCTTGTTTTAATTTCATAATTGAAAAGTGAAAGGCCGACCCAAAGTATTAAAAGGTCAGCAAGAAATGAAATGGATGCGGAAGAGTAAGAAGAAGAAAGAGAGGGACAAGATCACCTAGGTGGGACAAGAATGCTTGGGATCTTTTGTTCTAATTGGGAACTAGTGTCTGAGGCCATAAAAAGATAAATTAGTCAAGTTCCTGTAGAACTATAAGATGTGTAAAGAAAAAAGGATGCTCATTTAAGCTCAGAACAGTAAAGTGCAAGAGATAAATCTACCAAAATTCCAAAAGGATTTGTCAACCACTATTTTTATTGCTTAGGAATCATGTATACATTAGAATTATTTAAGGCCTAAAATTTTCCCAACTGCGTAGATTTTATGCCTACAAAATCTTACAACCCTTGAGTGTATTTTGGGTGTTATTAAATTGATGCAGTGAATATTTTGTTGATATTTTATGCACAAGTGTTTGTGTTAATATCTCAAAGATTATGTGGCAGTATCTACATGAATTTGGTATTAATTAATGAAAATTCCTCTTTGAAAGTTATGTTTTCTTAATCTTTGTCTTACTACATTTTAGAAGCAATAGGCTGAAATGAAGAGCACTGGTACTTATACCCATTAGATCCACCACCCCCACTTCATTTAAACAAGAATCATCCTATCCCACCCTTTCAAATCACATTACCTTCACCTATTTTACATGTGTTTTCTTACAAATAACACATATCCTACATATGTTAAGTGTATTTTCCATGATTTAGCATCCTAGCATTATCTTATGCTAAGTTTTTAACAATTTATTCATACATAATGTATGTGATTGATTTTTTTCTATCTTTAGTTTCTTGTGTCTGATGTATCAAATGATTGCAATACTTGTTTGACCATTATTTCAAATGAGCATTAAACTTCTGTGGTTACATTTGATCTCAGATTGAGGTTCTAACAAGTTTGAGGCTTTTAAACATAGTATCTTCCTCTCCTTTTCAAGCCACCCTTCACCTTATCTTACCTTGCTTAAAGAAAAGCCATAAAGTAGTAGGAGAACAACCACATCCATAGTCACGTGCTTCCCTATCATTCCCATTAGGCATGGTCAAGATAGATAGATATATCTCTCCCTAGATATAAAATGACATATCAAGAGGTATGTCTCTTCTTATTTCCCCCATTTTGCATCATTGTCTTAGTTGGGTGTTAGATTGGTAACTAACATGAAAAATAACACCGTTGCTAGGGTTTTGAGTATAATTAAAGAAAGGTTTTTTGCTTGTAGTGTGTAATGAAACTGTATTAGTCTGTCAACATCTATAACCACACATGGCACCATTGATAGAAACTTGAGTGAATTTTAATTTTTTTTTTTAATCAATTTCTAGTTTATAAGAATTTTCTCTAGGATTTTTTCTTCAAGTTTGTGAGTTAAGTAGTTCTTTCATGCTCTACTTTCTCATCAATAACACCATTTCTGGGTGAATCTACTGGATATTTGAGTACAATGTTTTTGAGAATTTTATCCATTTTACTTTCTTGATCTTAGATGTATATGATAATTGTTTGATTCACATGGGTTTGTAAAGGGTTTATAAATTTATCGTCTGTTTATGGTTTTGGATTAATATCCGGTGCATTTTTAAGGTTGATTTATTATTTCTAGAGTGCAATCTAGAGTGGTGACTCCATCCTGAGTTATGGGTCAGGGTAGTGCTTTATATTTTTTATTATATGTTGTTGGTGTTCCTACATTTACAAAGTTGGAAGGACTAAGATCATCATTAAAATCAGATCCTGCCAAGAAACTTCTTCTTGAGTTGAATGTCTTGTAAGAAAGAAGGAAACAATTTTAGAAGATAATAAGAGGTCAAACCTCAAAAGGTAAGGACATTTAGTCTTTTGATTTTTGCGATTCCCCTTTGATTGAGGATTATTCCAGCTCTTCTGATAGTTCTGAACCAAATATCCCATAATAACACCTTCATTCCTTGTTTCAACAAGGTTTTGTGCCCGAATTTGCTATAATTTGTACAAAGCTTACTAATTTATTCACAAGTGAGAATAGAGCCTTTGGTTTTAAGGTTGTTCTTGTGAGAAATATTCATAACACCAACCATACTCCTTTGGTTCACAGACAACTCACATACCACCTATTTAAAACCTAGTTAATTATCCTCCCAAAAACCTAGTTCATAATAGTATGGATCATCCTCCTTCCTGTGATCCCTCAGGGTTAATGATTTTAGCCCAAATAATTTTGAGGGTATGTATATATATCCAAATTAGGTTCCTAATGAAGTTAGGAATATGTTTCCTAATGATTTAATGTATTTCCTCATGGGTCAATTGATTCTTGGGAAGAAATGAGAAATGATTTTAGAGTACAATATGGTGATAGGATTGACCCCAATTTCCTCTTGTTTGAATTTTAAAACATAAAGAATAACCCTAATGAGTGTGTACATGATTTCAACACAAGATTCACCAAAACTTTGACAATATTTCCACCCAATGATGAATCTTATTTGATCAAATACTCTATTGTATTTGACAAAAAATAAGCCTATTATTTGAGAGACAAGAACCCTATAATCTTGAGATAAGAATTTATTATGGAAATCTAAATTAAAAATAATATCAAGGCCACTGGTAAACCTCCAAAAACGTAGGGGTAAATTTTTTGGGGTTGTAATATTAAGTGGGAAACTGAAATAATAGAAAACCACCAAAGACTAATGATCATGACTTATGAATTAAATTGAAATTATAATCATGAAATGATTCGACATTAATAGTGAATATAGACTTCCCACCTTGTATAAAACAAGGTGATCTCATTATAGATAAAAAAGGAAAATGATACAAAACTATGTGAGCAAGAAGTGTGAGTAATTTAGAAGATCCATGAAGGTGTAATAACTGTGGATCTTATGAAATAGTGGGAGTGTTGCGTGAAACATATATTCTTAATAAAGATAAGTGATTTTTAGTGGGTTTTTTTACCTCTCATGGGTTTCCCACTTATATCTTGTGTTCTTGTGTTGTGTTCATGTTCCTTTGATCTCATGTTCATGCATGGAATCTAATATCTAATTCATACTATGATATAATTCATATTAACTTGTTTTTTAATCATTAACTATAATTCTTGGCTAGTTTATTTTGATGGATATATAAATATGTTGTATTGTATATCCATGACATTTTCATGACATGGTATTAGAGCTAAGATGTTTGTGGTTGTGGATGATAAAATTGGTTTGTAGGTGTAAGATCGTTTATAGATATGGCTTAGAAGAAGATAACTTGAAGTTTTCAAAATCTGCTAACGGTCTAACTGATGTGCTTCGTAGATTGTTAATGATCTACAGGTGCAAAATACCAATTTATTTTTATTTTGGAAGCTTTAAAATGTTGAATTAAGTTTGAGAAGATAGAAACCTTGTGCGTACTTATGTTTCTTCCTGTTTATATTCTCTCATAGTGATTGGATTTATGTTGTTTTTATCATCTGTAGTCCTTCCTTAAGCTTTTATCCTATTCTTCTACAGTCTTTTTTTATGTCTTTCACATGGCTTAGTTACTATGTTGTGTAGTTTTCTAAGTCTTTTGTGGCCTCAAATTTCCCTTGTTCTCATGAATTTCTGCAAAATATCATAGGATTTCTTCATCCCATGGACTTCCGCCATTTGTTACTCCACGTTGACTTTCTAGTGTTATGCGGCCTTTCATAGTCTTATGTTTCGTGCATTTTTTTTGAATTCTCACAGAATTATTACATAATTTTGTGTGGCATATTTCTGAGTGTTGTGTAGTTTTTTTTATGTCCTTACACGACATATTCTTAGTGTTGTATGGCTTTTTAAGACCTACGTGGCTTATCTTAGTGTTGTGCAACTTTTTCTTAGTCTCTACGAGGATCTTTCCTTAGTTCTGTACGGAATTTTATTAGTCCCGTGGCACTTTGCCTTTTAGTCCCATGTACCTTTTTCTTAGTCTCACATGACTTGTTTCTTTTTGTGTGTAATTTCTTATTCTTGTACGTATTTCTTTGTCTCTACATGAGTTTACCTCATTATTCCATTTGAAATGACTTAAAAGTACTTGTGTAGTGTTCTTAGGATTTTATAGGTTTTTTAGTCTTGCGTGGCTTTTGTAATCTTATGCAACTTGTTATAGACTTCTTCATATGTTGCCTCACGTGTTCTCACAATGATATTTCTTCAGTGCTTACACTAGATTTTCCTTAGTCTGCTCTATGACTCATTTTTAAAGTTGCATGGTTTCAGTAGCTTTAAATCCACGGATTATCTCTAAGTGTTGCACAATCTTTTGGTAGAATTCCTTTGTTCCACAACTTTTATCTCATTTTTTTGTGGAACACTAAAAGTTCAAAAACTAGTGAAACATGATTTTTTTGTTCTATGGATTCTGAACTTAAAATTTCTATAACTTGTTGCAGTGGATTCATTGTGTCTCCTCACGGATTACATATTTCTTCGTACTGCAAAAATTTTCCTTAGTCTCTACGACTATGCATTTTATTGATTACACATTTTCTTTTGTACCACGTACTTACAGTTTTCTTTGTTATGTGACATATACTCTTTGTTCCGCGGCTTGCATTTTCTTTGTTGTGCGGATTCCTTTGTTCTACATGGCTTGCATTTTCTTGTTCCACGTGGATTCCTTTGTTCTGCAGCTTGCATTCTGTTCCTTGCGTGGATTCCAAGGAGCACTAAAAGCTTAAAAAACGCATGATATATTGATTCCTTCATTCCATGATCTTTTCAAGATTTGAAAATTTTATAAATTTATTATTTATGGCCTACATTATGTCCCCTTGTAGATAGGTTCCTTGAGTTTTGTGGCCTCCCTTCTTGGTTCCCATAGCATGTTTGAAGTGTGTTTACTAAAAGTTTGCAAGTTTTTGGTGGATTTTTTCCTTGATTTAAATCTGATGAAGCTATAACTACAACTATTAAAAAGCTGCATGATTCTATCTTGTGTGTTAAATTTTCTAAGTCTTTGTCGATAATATGGCTAGTTCATCTACGATTTTTCCATAGATAAATCCATATATTTATTGACTGGTACTAACTATTAATATTTATAGAAATAGGCTTGAATATATACAATATGGATAGACCACTATATGGAATTTGGTTAGTGACTGTTGAAAAGTTGAAAATCCACTAGGAGACATGCTACCCCTATAACTTGCAACATCTTCTCCCAAATAGTCCAAAGAGGCTATGTACAACCTCACTTATTTGTTTTAATATCACTAGATGAATGTCTTGTTACGTATAGGACACAGTGGAGTCTCAAGTATGATGTAAAATTTGTAGTGTAATTTCTTCTAACAATGCATGATCTGCAACCAATTTTATAATACCCGAATTAACATTAATTATTGAATTGTTTACAACTTGTCAATGAAAGTTTTTATTAAAATGACTATCTCTTCTAACTTTTCCATAGATAAATCACAATAATTAAATGGAACTAACTATAATATTTTGTGTATTAGGATTAAATCTGTCACTTGTGGTCAAGATAAATTAAGTTATATTGGTTAGTCATGTTGAGATTAGATATTCACTGGGAGATAATTTAGAAATTTTATAACTCTGATTTTATTATTCTAAAATATCAAAATGAGGTCATGCCATTTACCTGACTTGCAGATCATCAAATATGTCTTCTTTACTCATTTAAGAAGAAAGAGTGATGGAGAATCTTACTGACTCATGGAGAAAATGTCTCTCAGGTATTGTTCTCCCAAAATGTGAACCACCTACTAAAAGATTATAAAGCTATTAAAAATCATGGAACTACTAACAAATTCAATGAAATCAAACTTTAAATCTAAATTTAATCATCTAGAAAATAATTAGGAATAAGTAAGGATTAATTAGATGGTTAAGCGATTGATGGAATCGTTCGTAGATAAATTGTAGAATTTTTTTTCATAAAACAACTGGTTATTATTCTAAAACTAATAAGGTTCATTATAAATGCTAAAGATAAGAACTTTAAAAATAAAAAAGAAGAATAGCAATCAAAATAAATCTAAAAACCAAACTAATAATGTTGAGAAAACTATTAGTCTTTATACTTCTCTTTTAACCTCTAATGAAAAAGAATGAATTCTAGATAATGGTGCATCTAGGCACATGACATATATTCATGAATCTCTCTATGATAATGTTGAATGTCATGAGAATATATATCTAGGAGATAATTATGTTATTTGGTTTGAATGTTGTGGTAATGTTAAGTTACCAAGTGGAACTATGAGAAATGTTTTATTTGTTCCTAGCTTAAAGAAGAACCTTTTATCTTTTTCTCAACTAGCTAAAGAAAACTAAAAAGTTGTGTTATTAAAATATAAATGGTATGTGAAAAATGAGCTTGGTAAAGATTACTAATGTTGTTGATAAGAATGGTCTGTATATCTTTGAAGGATTTGTTGTTGAATCTTGTATTTCTTCTTCTTCTTGTAATGATGTTCAATTGTGGCATGAAAGGTGTGGGTATGTGAAATTTAAGATTATGTATGAAAATTCCCACCTTAACCTTGTTATAGGTCTTCCTAAGATGAAATCATGACCATGAATCTTGTGAAAGTTGTCTTGTGTGGTAAGAAACATGTTCTACCATTTCAAAAACATTGTGAGTCTAATTCCTCTAACTTGCTTGATTTAATACATAGTGATGTAAGAGGTCATTTGGAAGTTCCTTCTCTTGGTGGATCCTTGTATGTTAGTTTTATTGATGAATTTTCTAGAATGAATTGATCTTATTTCATTAAGAAAAAGTATGAAGTTCTGTCTAAGTTTCAAGAGTGTAAAGATTTGGTTGAAAACATGGCTAATTTGAAAATAAAGAGAATCAAAATAGATAATGGAGGTGAGTATGTCAATAATAAGTTTGATAAGTTTTGTGTGTCTTTTGAAATACAAAGAGAGTTAGCAACTCCATGTTCCCCACATCAAAATTATTTAGCAGAAAGGAATAATAAGACAATCATAGAAATGGACAGGACCATGCTTCATGCGTCCAAAGTTCCTAAGTTCCTATGAGATGAAGCCATGGAAACTATTGTTCACATTCTAAATAAAATTCCTACTAAAGATTTGCATCAAACTACACCTCATGAAGTTTGGACCAAAAGAATACCTGATACCTCTCATTTAAATATATTTGGTAGTCCTGTTTCCCTTCTCATTCCTAAAGTCAAAAGAAAAAAACTTGATCCCACCTCTTACTCTTGCATATTTGTTGGATATGGTATTCACACAAAAGGATTAATGATCCAATCAAGCACGTGATTGTAGAAAATATGAATGTGCATGTTTTAGAGAAACCATTTTATGAAACCTCCTCTCTTCCCTCCTATGTTTCTCCTAAGTCAGAATATATTTAATTTGATAATCCTTCTTCATACAATATGGAAAATGTTTTCCAAGACATCGATCACCCTTCTTCTGATATGATGTATGATGATATTTAGGGGAGACTTCTCAATATATGTTTGAATCTAAAATTCCTAAATGGGCCCAACATCTGGTTTCAAACTCTCAGGATAGTAATTTGAGAAAGATGAATGTTAGTCAACATGATTATCATGCAATGTCAAATATGTATGATATTAAACCTCAATATTTTAAATAATCCAACCTAGATGAAATATGGATTAATGCTATGAAATTTGAATACAATTCTCTAATAAAGAAATAAAACTTGGGAATTAGTCTCCCTTATTCATAAAAAAAAGCATTGTAGGATCTATATGGCTGTATAAAATTAAGTATAACTCTACTAGTAAGATTGAAAAATTTAAGGAAAGACTAGTTACTAGAAGGTTTACTCCGAAACATGGTTTAGATTATGTTGAAACATTTACTCATGTTTCCAAAATGAGCACTATTAGAATTCTTCTAGCTCTAGCTACTCAACATGGATGGGAGATTTAGCAAATGGATATTAAAATGCCTTTTTATGGTGACTTGAAAGAAGAAATTCACATGCATCAACCTATAGGGTTTAATGGACCTGGTAAGGGCTTATATGTGTGTAAGATTAAAAATTCTTTGTACAGTCTTAAACAAGCTCCTAGGGATTATTATGTTAAGATAAATAGTTTCTTTCAAGAACTTGGTTTCAAAAACTATTTTGTTGATAATGATTTATTTATAAAATCTAAAAACAATCATATTATTTTTATTATCTTATTTGTTGACGATATCTTGATTACTAGTAGTGATAAGAATCTAATTCTTATAATCAAAGAGAAGTTAATACATCATTTTGAAATGAATAGTATAGGGTTACTAAATCATTTCTTAGGCATGGTTATTTGTCTAAATAACAAATTTATTATTGCATATTAATCACAATATGCTTATAACTTTATTTAAATATTTAACATGATTGATTATAAGAATGTCTCTATTCCTATGGAATTTGGTGTTAAATTAAATCCAAAACTTGTTTGTGATAAATTTTATCCTACTTTCTATAGACAACTTGTTGGTAGTTTGATTTATTTAAGTAGGCTTGATATATCCTATGCAGTTGGAATTGTTTTTAGATTTATGCTGGATATGTTGTCCAAAAATTACACTCTATGTAATTTTGAGCAACTCATCATAAGGAGATATCCATATTTTTTCTCAGGAAAATCCATGACACACTGATTCAGTCTCCTTATGACACACTGTAAATCTATCAGTGTAATGCAGTGATAGTCTTCCATGTTTTCTTCTAACCTGCCAAACAAAGGAATGAGTAACATCATACTTAAACAAATTTTGGCAATATTAGTGTTTCACAAAATTTTTTAGACACCTATGAAACTAAGAAGATCAGTCCCTCGTGCGTCAAATCCAACCAGGGTACCAAAAAATTATATATCCACGACGATTTTAAAAAGTAGTAAAGTATGAAAGCCACAAAAATGGAGGAAACATTTACAATTTGAAAAGTCACGGGTTGAAGAATTAGGCCTTTGTGACTGTTGTGAAGTATTTTCGTGCATCGAGGCAAGAAAGGGAGATATCCATGAAGGCCCATGGAGGGAAATTTTTTGAAAATACAAGGTACAAGTCATAGGAAAAGGTAATAGTTTGTCATAGGTTCAGAGCATGGATGGAATCCGTGAATGTCTTAATAAGAGGTATAGCTGTGGAGGGTCTCAGTGTATCTCACAATGTTCATTTATGTTATTGAAAGGATCAAATGCCAATAACTTTCATATTCACCTGTTGATCGAAAGGAGCTACAAAATTGCTAAATGATAAATGGTTTATGATGGTAGGGTAATAAACCCTATTGCGTAGTTGAGTATGCAACTACATGTACGCGTGTGTACCCTAAAAAGGATACACATACTTACGTGTAGTTGTATACACAACCACACAACAATTCCTGTCTCCATGTGTTCGTAAAGTATTTGGCATATACGACTTATTCTTGTCTTGGCTTATTGTTATATGTAATTACCTTGTTGGGTATGTTGTTTTGGTGTATGAGTTACTGATTGAATGCTAAATCAGCATTAAATATTGTTATGAAATTTGATTGTTGAATGAGCTAGGAAAATTTGGTAGGTGCATTATTACTGTTTATGTCATTGATAGTAATGTTGCACCTATGTTGATAGATATTGATATCAATTGCTATACTTATTGTTAGGATTACACTTGTCATCACTGTGAACCTGGATATTACCCTGACTCACTATGAGATCATTACAATTACATTGTCATGGAGTTACACTTGATCCTACAGGATACAAGTTGTGTTGATAACATGGATACTAGCCATTAAATCACTTATGTTGATTTATGGATTGTAAATTCGACCATTGTATAGAAGAAGTAACTTGGCATGTGTAATGTAAAATGATTATATGTATTTACATGCTAGCCTATATTCATGTTGACCATTGCTAACCTACGGATAAGAATTCCTTTTGCATAAAACATGGTAGGGTTAAATCCATAGTTTACATACTAATTGTTAACTCGAGGTAAGTATGGGGTTGAACACGTATAACAAGAAACTAACTGTAATAGATAAAGGTTATGAATTTTATTTGATCAATTAGTTGTTTTGGGACTCCTATGAACTATAGTTATTTAAAATATTATTGCATTGAAAAAAGTTGGCATCAACCATGCTTTATAAAGAACATATAAATTGATATATTACTAAGGCGATATATTAGAACACGGGGGGGAACTTTTTACCTAAGTCCCATGATGATTAAGAAGTGGTATAGAAGGATTTTAATTGATCCATTAATTTGTATTAACCTATGCAATTCAAGTTATTTAAATAGTTGTGGATATGAGTGAAACAATAAGTTCTCAATAAAGGATAACCGTCGGTTGATAAGATGGTATGTTTGGACACTCTCATGATACTTTAGTAATTATATTCATGTAATTCCTATGTTGGGAACTTGTGACCAACTTTCATGTTCGA
The DNA here is from genome assembly GCA_019776745.2 of Taxus chinensis. Lineage (NCBI taxonomy): Eukaryota > Viridiplantae > Streptophyta > Pinopsida > Cupressales > Taxaceae > Taxus > Taxus chinensis. The sequence continues at coordinate 452,173,399 of CM034146.1, read as the reverse complement.
TGCTATACAATCTAGTATGTTGAAGGGTTTCATTTTGATGATTTAATTCATGGATTAAATTTTTGTTAAAGCTCATAAACGTATCAAGTAATTATGATTGTCCATTTTGGTGGATATGTAAATGTTATTTTTATTACCTAAGCTAATTTCCATGAAGGGATAAAGGTGCTATTGTGGTGATCAATGGTATGTAAATATGAAGCTACAAACAATTCAGTACTTTGGTTTTTGGAATAAGTGGTCAAACCTAGAACTTGGCAGTAAGCTAAATCATCCTAAGAAACCTGGGGAATGTCTGAGAAAGGGTTTGATTAGAAGAAGAAAGGGATTTTATAAGTTACATTAAGAAGTAAATATTAGGCATGCAATATATAAATACCCTAGAAGTATTGATTTGTTCATTATTGAATAAATAGTTAGATTTAGAATAGTGAATATACCATGATTTTAGTAGGCTGCTATTGTAAAAATCAAGAATCTAAAGGTGATGAAGCTTGGGATTTTTTAATGTTTTCTGGTAAAAGCCAAAAAACTAGTGGGATTTTAAGGAAAGAAATGGGGAAAGCTCGAGAACAGAAGTTAACTGACCTTTGAAGTAAGATCAATTCTTGTGATTACATTTGAACAACTATATTATTAGCATGCTAATATATAGTTCCGAAGTCTATCTTGAAGTCATTAATCCTATTCAAGTTAAATCAGAGGAGATTTCTGTAAAGAAATGAAAAATTAAACTGATATGAGTTGTGCATATGTATTAGTTTGAGTCTAAGATTGGGTTGATTCTTAACCTTTTACATGTGAGTCTAATGCTAAGATGCTTTAATGGTTTTCCTCTTTGCTTAGGGTAACCTATGAGTCTTATCCATTCTTGATGGTTATTTTTTGCATGATGTTGATCTATCATCCTAGGGATTAAGTGGGGATGTGCTATTTGGAAGTCATGTCTTCCTAATCAAGTTAAACCATAGGGATATCCTTAGATTGGCAAATAACACTTTATGTTTCACTGGTGCTATGTTGTTCCACCAGTTAGAAGAGGTTTTTTATGTTTTATCGATATTCAAAATGTGAGTCAATATAACCTGATCAATAATGAGAAACTATTCATCCTGTGCTGAGGGTAACCCTCATAGTCCAGAATTTGAGTCTAACTTTGATATTGCATGTTTTGCTCTATGTGAGTTCTCCTAAGATCCAGTTGAACTATCATTTAAATATTTAGATTCCATGTCTCCTATGTTATCTATGAGCTATACTACCTAAGTAAGTAATATTGGGAGTCAGTGAATCGATATTTGTCCTAAGATATTTACTCTAATGGACATGCGTATGAGTAATTAGATCCTTAAAACTGGAAATGACTATTACGGTTTCTTAGGTGGTAATCTGATCCCAGATCGACTTTACTGTAGAAAGATTTAGTGAGACAGGTATGATATGATGGGATTGATATTTTAACTAAGTAAGTGTATATTTTATTCGGCAAATCAAAATGTCCTAATATTTAGAAATGATATCCTTATGCTATGGATGCTAAATAGGAAAAAATAAAAATTATACTTAGCCTTATATGGGATGTAAATATCTAATGAATCATTAACCTTTTAGAAGCAGGATCCAATGCTTGGAGATTTTTTCATGTAGGAGAGGTAGGCTAGGACAAAGTCATAGATGCTAATTGATGATTTGATACAGTTATTGTATTATTGACTTATTTTCAAGATAATTGAAATAGAAAGATACCTTGTGGGTTAGCTAAATAAGTAGACCTCATGGAATAATTTGTACTTATCTTACTTTGATGCATGTTATGAGCATACAATTATTTTTTTAAAAAGAAGATTGACCATTGGCAATTTCTCATCCTTAAGAGGGGTGATGAGTTTAGATAAATTTTGTCTTATGGTTATTCTAAAGACTTGTTGATGACCTTGGTTAATGTAAAAATTAGAAAAAGTGTAATTCGCAAATCTTACTTTGATCCACCACCCTCCCATGAGCATTCATATTATTATTTATTAAAAGGAAGATTGTATTGTAATTTGAGTTAATAAGAGGACCCCCTGATGTTAATTAGATACAGAGTTTGGTATCCATGGTTTCTATGACTTGTTGTTACTTGGTATGTGGAGATTCATTAGCAAAAGAAGTAGAAGTTAGGGCCATATTTCATTGTTATTCCAGGTTGCTTTGCAGTTACCAACATCCCTTGTTCGAACCTAATTGTGCACAGTTAGGTATCATTAAACTATGTTATTTAATATTATGTTTCTTCATAATGAAGTAGCGAGTTAGGGGATTTTATAATCCATGCCAGTTCAAGGAGAACTGACCATGTACATTTTTGTGCATTACCATTTTTAGTTCTAGGAATAAATGGGACTTTGAGCTGAGAAAAAGAAGGATAACTGATTTGCATTGATTATCTGTATCTATTTTATAAAAGAATGATCTATCATTGATTATTTTGTACTAAATTTTAGGAATGGAAATAATGAAGTTGATTAGCTATAATCTAAATTTTATAAATTAATCTAAGAAGTACGACAATGAAATAACTGAAATATAAATGCTAAGTAATTTATTTGATATTTTAAATGAAATGAAATAAATGAAATAGGAGGGAAAAGGTACTAACCTAAAAATAAATTACCTCACAATAATTTGGGACTGGACAAAGTGATGTTCTAGTGGAAGAACTGGATGTCGTGACGAACCTCAAAAAATTACAAAAGTGGTAAATTTGGCCAAACTGGGATGCACCTGGAGAGGAGTAAGGGGTGCTTGTGGGCACCTTGGTCTGAAGTATGGGTGCATCCTAGTCTGGATTGACTCAGAAATTGAATTTGATAAGGTCGCTAAACCCTTCACAATATTTCACCTTTGATATGGTTGGTGTCGTGCTTGCTTCACTGATGTCATTGTAAATCACCAATGAATAATCTCCTACAAAACCCCACACAAAAGCATCAAACCCTAAAATAATAAAGATGCAAATGAATGGGTTGGATTATCCTTAGCTACCAAATGGATGGACTTATGACTGAGCATTGCACTACATCTCAGACCTGATGTAGTTCTATGTGCTTGTGTGTGTAATCATGTGCCTAGGGTGCCCTAGCGCCAATGACGCCAAAAGTAACAGGAAATAACTAGATAAAAATGTAAAATGGTGGATGGAATAGAATAAAATCCCCTTGTTATACAGTGTGTGATGTAGAATAGTGCCCAAATGCAGTCCCTTACCTTATGTAGATAACTATCCCTTAGTAGAAATAGTCCTCCCTTAATATAGTGTGTATGTTGTGTTTATATAGGGATCTCTTGCTCAAATTTTGACACTAATGACCCAACATGTTGACTAGTACCTAGGGGAATGGGAGGGAAAATTATAAAGACCACCTTAAATATCTAAATGAGAACCAAGTGTGACAGGGACCAGGGTGCCTAAGAATGAGGACCGGGGCACCCATGGGCCCTAATCCCTCCCTAAGTGCACCCTAGTCAAAGACTAGAGATGAACAACTTGAGTAATTAATGACATTTGAGACTCCTTGAGAGATGAAAAGAACTGTACAAGTAACTGATGACTGTGTAGAACACTGAATGAAAATGATTGACTAAATTGAAAACAAGACTAGGGGATGAGCCATTAGTGAATACTTTTCTTACGCAAGATCCATATATAAAATAACATACTTGGTGGTATAATTATAGTAGTAAGTGCATGATTTTGTGACTACATTTTGCCCTCACTTTATGTTGGTGAGTGGAAATCTTCAATAACATAAAGTAGATAGAGATGTGTACCTAAGAGAAAATCAGGGGAATCCCATGTTGTAGTAGAATGCGCATAGATGTGGTAGAAAAGTGTCCTGAATGAACCATATAGCGTGTTGAACCATGGATCAACGTGTTGATCCATGCAACGTAGTGAGAAATGTAATATCATGATGAAGTGTACTAAATGAGAGAGATGACTATGATATTAATTGACTGATGATGTATGATGAAAATATGATGGGGTAGGGAGTGATTAGTTCCCAACTTGATTATGTGTATATGAAAAATCAACCGGAGGATTTGGGCGTCCTTCCACTAGAGGAAGAGTGTAGGGAGAAAGGTGCATTATTCTCCAACCTATAACTACATCCTCAAGATCTAGCCACTGCAGGAAAACTCAGATCAAACTTTTTTGTGGTTTTTGGATCCAAATAATTTTGATCAAACAGTTGACCCATATAGGAGTGGTATAGGAAAGGCACTCTTTCCCCCACTCCATGGGTGTCACCACAATGTGATGGCTTCCAAGTTAGGTCATCTGGAAGAAAAAATGAAATGTATGATGGCTTCCAAGTTAGGTCATCTGGAATAAAATGCCAAATATAGAATAACTTCCCAAGTTAGGTCATCTGGGAAAGTAATGAATGTAACTCCCAAGTTAGGTCATCTGGGAGGCCACATGTGTTGTATTGTATTAATTGAATAGTGTGATTTCAATTGTTAGAGACTTGAACATGTTGGTGAATTGATTGATTGATTGTTTTTATATATTGGTTACTCATAGAGATATTTTACGCTAGTTTCCCCCAGGTTAGGTCATTAGGGGGAATCAATAGAAATTGATGAAATATCACATGGAGAGATTTTGTGTTTGTTGCCCCCAGGTTAGGTCATTAAGTGGAATCGCTAGAAATTGATGAAGTATCGCATGTAGATAATTTACGTTTGTTGCCCCCAGGTTAGGTCATTAGGGGGAATCGATGGTGAAATGTCACATAGTGCATTAGCAAATGAATTGTCAAATTGGTAGTGTTGGTTGAACACATGATGTCATAAGGGGAATTATAGGATGACCCCAATTGTATGCCCCCATTTTGGCAAAAGGGGAAGTGATGATAAGAATGAATGCTAAGCTGAAAGTAAGCACGAGATAGATAAAGTGTAATAAATATGGTAAAAATGTGTGTATATTGAGTGAAGGAGAATGTGGAGGAGAGATAACACGTAATGTGTGTAGTATGATTGTAGGTGGAATTATGAAAATAATGTCACAAACGGGGCGTAAATCGGAGTAAAAATGCTCAAGATATGACGAAAATCATGTGGTGTGTATTAGTAAGACATGATCGCTAAATAATAACCATACTAAAGTAGGCCATGGAAAGTAACTATAAATAGTAAGGTGAAAAAGTGATTAGTCACTTCATTTGTCTTTTGCGTGAGTGTGTGAGTGAGCTCTGAGTGTGTAAGGATGTCGCAAGTGAGAGTAACATGACCTAGCTGATTTGAGATGGTGGTGAGCGTCGTAGCATCGCGTACGATAGGAGTTGGTAAGTTCAATGTTTGTTTGAAAAATGGGTGTGTAGTAGTCATTTGTAGTGAATTTTTGTAAAATTTTGATTGTGAATTTTTTCAACGTTTTAAATTTAGACAAAAGTGGTGAAGGCGTTAGTGATCTTCAGGACAAGAGCACCCAGACTGGGGTGCTGGTGTCCTACTCATGGGTGCCTCAGTTCTGCTTCTGGGTGCCCTAGTCTAGAGAGTGTGTATTTAGTCCTAAGTGGTGTAAATGTGATTTTTATTGTATAGAAATGTAATCAATGAGTGTGTATGGGTTTGTATAGTGTTCTAATGTTATTTCTATTGTCGTTTTGTGTTGTGAAGAGGGATATCCACTCGAGGGAGGGGGGTCATCATTTGAGTACTTTACTTGGATTGGGGTTGTCTGATGATGATTGGGAGGTTATGGACCATGTTGGTCTATGGAACATAGCGTGGATGGGGGATGTGCCCCATAATATGCCTATACTGACAACCTTATGTGAGAGGTGGTGTGTAGATACTTGTACATTCTTGGTTGCCTACAGAGTGAGATGATAGTTACTTTGGAGGATGTGTATCACATACTGTGATTACCAGTTATTGGGGAGAGAGTACAGGTCATGCCTTTGGAGGATATGGAGAGACAGATGTGAGTTGTTAGATGGTATTTTTTGGGGACTCGAGTACCTGTCGAGGCCCATATTAGTTTGGATGCTATTTTGAGGTCAAGGGTTCCATACTTACGGAAGTTCATAGTCATTTTATTGCTTCATCTATTGCAGTAGAGGGAGGAGGTGTGGGAATCTTGTATAAAATGCATGAGATATGCACTGGATAGAGGAGGAGAGTACCAAATATGCATGGGACATGATGTGTGTTGGCCCACCTGTATAGAGATCTATATATATTTACACTAGAGGAGCATGGAGGTGGGATAGAGAGCTACCACACTATTGTATGTATGGGCATATGAGAATATAGCCATGTTAAGGATAGTTGGAGGTCCACGAGAAGAGTGAGCTAGGCCAGATATATTTGTGAGGATGTGGATTAATGTGTGCAACCTAAGATGGACATTGATACTTACAAGGAATTGATAGATAGGATGGGGCCCAAGGCAGTTGTATGGAGGCCATACCACGATTATGGAGGATGGCCAGAGGATGTTGTAGAGTTGCGATGTATATAGAGGACTATGTGGTTGGAGGATCATTTTCCAGGAGTGGTTGAGTTATTCCAGGTGGAGAGGTATCACGATAGTTTGGTATGGCTCAAGACATGCCCCCAGAGCCATATATATGGTTGAGTGCTATTAGAGCACCTAGGAAGGTCGGAGCTAGACCAGGGCCCACATGAGAGAAGCTAGTACCTCATGGGCCAGATGAGGTAGATGCGGTGATAAAGCTGATAGACTCAAATGATGGTGTGTGTACGGAGGCCTACTGTACATGGTGAGAAACACATCAATGGGTATTCTTGTTTCCATTGTTCGCTGAAGTAGCAGGATTACCACATGGAGGAGTGGGAGAGGGGGAAGCACATGCCCCTGACAATGTAGTGATAATTGTAGCGGAGAATGGGTATTCTTATAATTATGTTGTGCATTTGGTTATTTTCCTATATGATAGTGATGGTTATCTAATGGGTTGTTCTATGTGTTGTAGGTGATGAGTATTGGTCATTGATAGTGGATAACTTCCATCCGCACATTGACGCAGAATGTGTCCTAACTGACATACTTACTAGGTGGAGGGATACTAGAGTGTGTGGATGACATTGTGGGTGAGCATGCCCATTTTTTGAGCTAGTGGCCTTAGCAGTGGTGACGTGTACTGTGCTACTAGGTGAGAGGGATGAGGCCTGTGAGGAGACACGATGGGCAAGAGAGGTGGCAATGTGGTGGTCCATTAGCACAGGATGTGTTCACAACAATTTATGGCACTACAAGATTCATTTTGTGGTGAGTCAGTCTAACAGAATAATACCTTATTACGTAGGCAAGTGGAGAGGTATAGGAGTCACGATCAATGACATCAAGTTAGTGGTGAGGCTTCTAGTTCGAGAGCTCTCGCAGTACCAGAGAGCGATAATGATGATGAGATTTGAGTTGCATTGTTGTGTATTATGTAGGGGCATTGTCTCGTAGTGATGGGATGTTTTATAATGATTATACTTGATATATATAGATGGTTTTATTGGTGTATGATGATTGCATTTTGTTGTGTATGATTATGTGATTATTATTAGAATGTATGTGATGTGTTGGATATTATTCATGTTAGTTGATGTAGACTTGCACTATGATGTTGGTATTGATAGAAAAAATGTGTAATGTGAATGATGATAGGTAACATATGTAATCTGATTGATGAGTTGAGTGAGATGCATATTTGTTGAATGGAACTTGTAATGCGTAGTTAGTATAGTGGGTATAGTAGAATGTATGTAAAAATAGATAATGTATGATTGAAAAAATAGTGTGTCGTGATAATGTAATATTATTGTAATATGTTAGTGTGATGAATATGGAGGGGGGGAAGAAGATTAGTGATGCCCCTTAGCAACATATGGATGATGAGGTTTATTTAGTTAAGACCCCTCAGCAGTCAAGAATGAACTACATAAAGGAAGAGTGTGCATCATCTGGAAATGATTGAGTGTGCTAGATGAATCAATGAAGCATAAGTGATGAGAGGTTATTATAACAAATACCTCAATAGTCATGTAAGAACTGTAAGAACACAAGTGCGTCATCAAGGGGTAAGGTGATAGTAATCACCTACCAAAGACCAAGGTGAAGGGAAGTGGTGGAAGCATGTGACATGAGAGCAACATGAGCATATGAACCAAACTGAATATCATGTGGAGTTGCGGTGGGATGGACAAATGCAGAGGGATGTGGTAGCCAATGTGAAGTAATAACATGATGTGGTGGATGAGATGGATGAAGATGTGGTGGAATGGTGTAACTATGGATGGATGTATGTGGAGAGTGTGCATGGATGATAACCTATGGTGATGGATGCATAATAACCTTAGTAGTAGATGGAGGAGATAACTCAACCAAAGTAGAAATGCGCTGACGAGGCAGATGAGAGATGAACCGCTCACGTGAGTGAGAGCCAAATGAAATTATGCCCTTATCCTCTAATTGTTGTAATCTATCATGAAGGGAAAAGAAATCATTATCCCTATGGCCATTGATACGATGATAATTACAATAGGGTTGATCATGTTGACACTGTAGATGATGTTGTGGATGATGCTGATTAGAGGGCAAGTGAATTAGACACTCATTAAGTAAAGAACACAACACATCATGTGGTTGAGTATGATGAGAGAAGTGTAATGGATCATGCAAAACATATGGAGTAGATGGAGAAGTATCTTGTCATGGACGAGGAGAATATGCTTTTGTGATGGAGTAGGTTGATCTTGCTTGCTAGGTCAAGATGGAGACTGTGTAGGATTCTCAACCGATGTCAATGGAGGAATACTAGATGATGCAATAGAAGTGGAGGTACATGGAGGATCAATGACATGTGTTGAAAGAAGATCTTGTTCTAGGTATATGACTTTGTAGCATAGAAGAATGAATGACTCACATGTATCATATTGCAATATTTTCTTAAGTTTGGGAATCAAACCAAGACAGAAAATGAATTGCTTCTCTAAATCAATAGGTTGGAATACTAGTTGATGCATACAAGCATTGAACCATAAGATATAATCCTTGATAGATTCTGATGAGCCTTGATGTAGCATAGGTAGGCGGTTGTAAGTAACTCTAGGGCCATTATTGATGATAAAACAAAGAAGTAAAGCTTCCTCCATGTCATAGTAAGTACTAATGGACCCAAATGGAAGATGAGTGTACCATTGTAAAGCCTCATCAATAAGATTGTGTCGAAAGGCCTTAAGCAATAACCTATCATTAGAATAGGGGTCCATAGCCATGCGGTAATGTTGGAGATGTGCATGAGGGTCATCAGTACCATCAAAACATGTGAATGTAGGCATGATAAAGTCCTTAGGAAATACAAAGTTATGAATCTTCTTGGGAATAGGGTTACCATGTAATGATTTGTTATCAATAGAAGCATAGTAAGCCCTACTTTCTAAAGTGAGAGACTGAACCTGAGATTGTAATTGACCGACGACATGCATGAGAGACATAATATCTTGTGGAGGAATAGTAGGAGATGGAAACAATGTATTAAGTGGTTGTAACTTGCCATTGTGAGTAATCATAGGTACCTCAAGAGAAGATAAAGGAGATCTCGATGCTAAAGGCACACTAGGTGGTGGTGTCCAAAGAAGCTATAGGGGACGAAGGAGATGGAACATCCATAGTAGTGGAAGGAATAACATTATAAACATAATTAGGAGGTGAAGCAACCGATGGAGATACCTCGATAGGAGATGATGAACTAAAAAATGTAGGTGAAGTGTTAGGAGGAGATGAGATGGTAGGAGTAGAAGAACTAATAGATGGAGGTGCCTTGTATGTTATGCTAGATATAACCTCAAGAGAAAATGGAGTAGGAGATTCAGACTCAACAGTATGAAAAGTAGTAGAATCATGACTATCAATTATATCATCGACATCAGATAAAGACTCAGATATGAAAATTTCATTAAGCGTACTATCAATAGGATCATCAACATAATATGAAAGAGTATGTGAACTAGTATGTGATGGATTAGGAGAAGCAATATCAGAAGTAGGAGAGTCATGAGATGTAGCCCTAGTAGTGGTCTGATGAGGAGGAGAATCAATATGAGAGCTATTGTAAAGACCTAACATGTAATAAATAAGAGAATCATCTATATTTTCCTTAGATAGGTTAGTAAGAGGATCACTAGTAGCCATATAACATGGTGTAAAACGAGTGATGGCTATCATATCCAAAATGATATTGATGCCCATGGGAGAATTTTTAAAACTAATAGGTACATATTGTTTCCCATCTAAGAGTTGTTTTTGAATATGATTGGGTATGGTAACATTATCATAGAGATCTGTGATCTCAGCGATATCAGCCTCATCAAAAATTAGATTGATGCTAACATGATACATGATGGGATGAGAAGGAAAAGATATATCCTAAGCCATTATGGGTTGAAGTGGATCTTAGGGAAAAATGTTCTAAGGAAAAAATTCACAAAAATGATTAACTAAAATAGAGGATTTTAGAAGTTAATCTAAGAAGTAAAACAATGCAATACTGAAATACATTGAAATATAAATGCTAAGTAATTTATTTGATATTTTAAATGAAATGAAATAAGAGGGAAAAGGTACTAACTTGAAAATAACTTACCTCTTAATAATTTGGGAGTGGACTGAGTGATGTTCTGGAAGAATGTGATGTCATGAAGAACTTCAAAAAATTATAGAAGTAGTAGATATGGTCAGACTAAGATGCATGGAGAGGAACAGGGGCGCTTGTGGGTGTCTTGGTCTGAAGTATGGGCACCCTGATCTACAGATTGACTCAGAAACTGAATCTGATAATGTCATTAAACCTTCACAATATTTCTCCTTTGATATGGTAGGTGTGGAGCTTTCTTCGCCGATGTCGATGTAAATCACCAATGAATAATATCCTACAAAACCCCACACAAAAGCGTCAAACCCTAAAAAAGAAAGATGCAAACAAATGGGTAGGACTATCCTTAGTTTCCAAATGGATGGAATTATGACTGAGTGCTACACTACATCTAAAAACTGATGTAGTTCTATGTGCTTGTGTGTGCAATCATGTGCCTAGGGTTCCCTAGTGTTAATGACACCAAAAGTAGCGGGCAATAACTAGATAAAAATGTAGAATGGTGGATGGAATAGAATAAAATCCCCTTCATATGTAGTGTGTGATGTATAATAATGTCCAAATGTAGTCCCTTTCCTTATGTAGATAGCTAGACCTTAGTAAAAATAGCCTGCCCTTAAGATAGTGTGTATGTTGTGTTTATATAAGGATCTCTTACTCAAATTTTTAAACTAATGACACGACATGCCGACTAGTACCTAGGGGAACGAGAGGGAAAATTATAAAGATTTACCTCAAAAAACTAATTGAGAACTAAGTGTGACTAAGATTAGGGTGTCTAGGAATGAGGATCGGGGTGCCCATGGGCACCCTAATCCCTCTCTAGGCGCCCTAGTCAAAGAATAGAGATGAAAAATGAACAATTAATGAAAGTTGAGACTTCTTGAGAGAAGACTAGAATTGTGTAAGTAGATGACGACTGTGTAAAACAATCAATGAAAATGTCTGACCAAACTAATGACACTACTAAGGGATAATCCATTAGTGAATAATTTTCTTAGGCGAGATCAATATATAAAACAACATACTTGACGGTATAATTATAGTAGTAAGTGCATGATTTTGTGACTATAGAGTTGTCTTCTATCCCTAAAGTTCAAAATTAGAATCAAAATCATAATATATTTAAAGGAGATCATAGGATTAATGATAGAGGAAAATACCTATGGGTTAAAATGATAAAAAAGTATTCAAAGAAAATATAACAGTTCCTAATCCATTAGGGGAAAAGGTTGCAGCAGTTGAAGAAGAAAACATAATTGATTGGTGTGATAAATATTTGTTACCTCATGTTCCTTACAATCAATCTACCTTGGATGAGGATACTTCCAAATCATAATTTGATGATGCATTTGTGCTTTATCATCAAGTAAATTTTGAATAAGATACTACCTCTATTAACCTTTCGTGTGCTAAAAATTTAGATGATTTTTAGGGAATGTGTTAACAAGGTGTGTTATTTTCTTCTTGAGGTTAATGTAGAGATTGATATGGCTCAATATTTTGAACTACCTAACCATGAATTTGAATACCTTAGAACTCTGATTGTAACATTCCCGTTTTAAGACTTTATAAACAAGGGAATTTTTTATTTTTATTTTTTATAATGTTCTCTGTTCTAAATTAATAATTTAAAACACACATTCTTTATCAACCATTCATGTAATAGATAACCATATGCAACTGTAATGACTTGGTGTGCTACCGATCTATTCATTCATGAATCGGTAAACTACCGATCTATTAATGTTAAACATCAAGTATTGAATACTTTTCTGTATACTATGTATACTTGGTTTTCTTACCTTGTTCAGGGTATTGAGTGATTTGTCTAAGGATCCTATCTAAATATTTACTACCAATATTCATCTGCATCATGAGCCTTAGACTAGGTGACATAAGACAACACAACCAATAGCTTGCGATACTTTGGCCAAATATTTCTAACAAAATGTTTGTATTACTATTCCTTGATGACATACTCGTCAATCTGGAATATGTCCTTCACCCCACTTTATTATTATCTAGAATTTCCTTTACTGACTTCCGTTAGTCCACTTGCCCAAGGTTTAACCCTAGTTCGAGTTAACAACATATTTTATGATAAGGGGAGGCTCCCAAAAACTTAGGGTAAGTTGGCATACTGGGTCAACCTCAGTCAACACCATGTGCTAAGGTACCCCAAGTTTTAGAAGGCTACTCCATATCTTAACCATGCTACTACCTAGATCTAGAGATAAACTAAGATCAAGTCCAATGTGTGTAGATCTAGATGATCAATGCAGAAAGGTGTTGCCACATGTGGAATGCATATTTGTATCCTCAAGAAGATCCTAATCTTCTTGAAGGTACATCCTTGTAGTTGGTGTGTGCCAGCATCCTTTAGATTAGCCTCATCAAGATGTACATACCCAAGGAATTTATTAATTATTTAATTAATTTGATTTATTTAATCATATTTCAGCCACCTACCTAACCCTAATCCAACATTCCATAAGTTCTTTTCTAAATTTATTCATTTAGCCCTTTAAGAATTTTGTTATATTCATTGCCACTTTTACTATTCGAATGCATAGTTAAACTGTCAGTTAAGCATAACTGCACAGTGTTATAATATTTCATATGTAAAAAGTACATTAACTTTTTAGAAAGTTCAGTGTCAGGAGATATCCAAAATAAAGTAGACTTCATAACAAATGTAGTATGATAAATTGAAGTCATGTTACCAAATCTTTGTGGTTTATGAACAGTTATGAAAGATGAAGAATATTAGGGTTTATTCTACCCCTTATTCACATTTTTTAATAATGTATGTTCATCCTACTTTACATTACTATGATTTATAGTTTATATAACGAAAATCACATTCTACAACTTTACAAGTTGTATCATAAGTAGGGATATTGAAATTAATCCCTTGATCCAATCTTATTAAACTTTAACCATTTAACATATAAATAATATGAAAATTGACAAAGATAGAACCCATCTCTTTCATACAAATGCAAAGTAATTTACACAACCAATACTGGTTATCTCCCACCTTTCAATTTATCTTTATAACCATTACATTTACAAAACTTATGCATTTAAGTAAACTACAAAACAACTGTATTAATTATAAAAGAATACTATGTTTCTTTTCCAATACAGTCTTAAGAACAAATCAGACTTCTTCACAAGAAATAGACTTAAATCAGCCAATGTATCATGTAAGTTTTGACTTCTTTATCACTTACGAAGTACATCTGTAAAAATTGCTAACATAGGCCAGTTCAATGAATTGAGCATGATAAGCACTAAGCCTTAAAAAGAAGTGCATTTCAATAACTGTTCCATTAAAACAATTCTACTTTAATGAGACAATTATTACATCTAATTAAAATCTCAAAAATCAACGAAAAATAAGTACATTTTAACTAATTGATTTCACTTCAAAGAAAGGACATAATATATTCCACCATATCAGCTTTATAAAATAGAGTCTAATTGATTTAATCAATTATCCCTAGGAAAATAATATGTCGTAACATCTCATTATTCCCAAACTTTCTTAAAAGAAAAAAACATTTAACTTTTCTTCAAGATAAAAAGGAAAGTTTAAAGCATGGTTCATAGTAGGTTAACTCATCCATCTTCTAGATAAGGAAGAAGAAGAACCATTGTAACTATGCTCAAACACTACACATCCATGAATAGAAAAAATTTAAAACATGAGTTAATTGTTTCTTTCAAAAGAGAATTACCTTATTTAAGATATTCCTCTGGCAAAATTTCATTTAATCCACGAAATAATAGAGTGCAAAATACAACTCACTCATCTCGAACCAACAAGTAAAGTCCTATTAAACAATAGTCTGCCAACAAACTGATATTTACAATTCAATAAAACCAAATAATATAACCTCTTCCAACATCATTCCTACAAATGATTGTGCAAAGGGAGACCAAACAACTCATACTAGTATCCCAAGGTTAGGTTTCATTTTGTATTATAAAAATAATAACCAATTCTTGATTCAACAAATTATAATACAAAAACTATTAGAACAAAGTCAAGTAATCCCTCCATAACAGTATACGGTACTAAATCACTAAGTTCATCTCATAAAAGAAACTCAGAGTCTATTTTAAGAGGTCTGAGATACAAGTTTCCTTGAACTGAGAGAAAAAGGCTACTTCTAATTAAATACCATCAACATCTCAAGAAAGAAGAAACAGTTCTTAAAATTAATTAACAATTTTATTCATCAAATGAGAACATTTTTTTGTCAATATCTTGGAGAGTTTTCCCCACAAATAAACCAATTATTCTCCCAATTTTACCTTGAGCAAAAACTCGACAAAATATTTGTAAATTTTTAAACGTTTATAACAAGTAGAACACAACTCCAAAGTTCCAGAATAGATTCGACACAAGTCCTAACAAATTTCATAACTATACAATACACAAAACAAATGCAATGAAAATACAACTTCCATTAACAATATGAAATTCCTCTACATAAAACACAGGTACAAAGCCATAAACAACATCATCAAAGCCCTGATTTTTCCAAAATACAAACACAGGTTCAACACAACAAGTGACTCCTACATGAGTTCAAATCAAACGTGAAGTCCAAATAATAACTCAATGGAACTAAGGTTTCCCACAAAGTACAGATTCCACACAAGCAACAAATACGAGTGCCTTGTAGTTACTAATCTACAATAACTATTTAAAATTTCAAAAGAATGTACAACACGGTTACAGAGCCCAATATTTTATCTCAATGGAACTCAAGTTTCACCCAAGGTTCGAGCCCAAACAAGAGTAATAATATCCAAATAACGTGTACTTTAAGAACTGAAAGTAGCTATTTGGATTACCATAAGGAACTAAGCTATGAACACTAAGATTTATACGTGCTTCAAAAACAGTCACGAGATATACAAAATTCCAACATGGTTTAGAACTACAAGACCCTAAATCAACAATTCTCACCAAAACCAGAACCAAGTTCCAAATATGAAATGAGCTCAAATACAAGTTCCATTAATACACAAGTTCAGCTCAAGCTCACGATAAAAAAAACAAAAATTCCAGCAAGTTTAGATAGAAGCCAAAGATCTCAAAACTATGAATCACATCTAAATAGCAACGAAGATTTATCTAAAAAGAATACTTTAATTTCCCTTTCTAAAATGAAAAATCCAAGTTACAGAGATACATTTTTGCATGCATTCTTATTTTTAATAACTGTACATGGTAAGTATCCAAATAGAACATATTTTTCCAAGGATTCAAAAACCAAAACAACAAGATTTAAAAAACCCAATAAGCCATTAACCAAATAAAATTAAAAAACCAAGAATCTCAAAAGAGAAAACTTGTTTTAATGAGACATTTTTAGGAAAACAAGAGATGTTAAAGTTTAGAGCCTATCATGCCTGATAGCGCTTCTTCCAAGTCGAAGAGAACCTCCAGCCGAGCTCAAAAATTCTCCTTTTCTCCACGAAAAATCAAATAACCATGTTCTTTTTCTATCATGCCTCCTATATATTCGATGAATTGAAAACAGGTTTAAAACCTCAAAAATAGCCATCAAGTGTAGTTCTATCTGCTGGTTTGAAAAACCAGTGAGCATGCAAAGCAAAAATCATGAAACATGTAAAGTGAAACAACCACATACCAAACTATTTGCATGCCTTCCTGTTGGTTGGATATTTTTTCAATCCAAAATATGAGGTTCAACCACAGTATATGGGATTAAATCCCTCCTCAAAGACAGGTGAGGCTGCCTGCTTATTACTAATCTAAAACACAACAAAAAATTTATATACAGTATTCACACTAATCTAACCATTGGGGTTGGGATAAAATCCTAAAATCCACATCCACACGATTCAAAGGTATTGCTTTCGTAAATGAACTGAGTCGGAAACTATTACAATGAAAGAAGAACAATGGAAAGGAAATGAGAGAAACGTATTTTCTTTCGAGTAAACACAGAGCACAAAATAATCATACGGGCTTTAGATCATAAATATAATGTCTGAAATAATTAGAAACACTAAGGTGCTAAACAAATAATAGCTTAAGATTATGGACGTAAGAACAATGTCTTAAGAAAGATATATCCCACAACACAAAGTTTGCAAAATAATATCAACTCCTATTCTTCACAATGATTAAAAGAAAACAAAAAGTTTTTCTTCTTTCCAATAGCTCCCAATATTTCAAAAATCTCGACCCTTTGGAATGCATAAGCATCCCTTATTTATAATAAAAGGAAACGAGAGAAAATAGGATAAATCCTAGAAAATAGTGTTCTTTAAAAAGAGTTCTATTTTGCTTGACTCTCGCGCAGGAGACCAAGTCAAAATTTTCTTCCTATGTGACGAAACAGAAATGAAAAAGACATGTCGATTTCAAAATTGAAATGACATGAAACATCAAGACTTAATCTAAATCATCATCTTTCACTCCTTCATCTTTCTCTTCCTCCAGCTGAGACTATTTGTTCCAAAATTCTTATAAATTTTGAATTATGCCTTGCATTTCATTTTCATCAGGCGCAGTGGAATGATCATTCAAAACTTCGTAGGTTTCATGGGTATCACTAGCACTGCCGGGAAGCTTTTTCAATCTTTTGCTGAGATTTCTCAAGGCCTCTAAAGAATGTTCAATTCTTACAAACTGATCAATGATCTCAATACCAAATCCATGCGTTGGTTCATGCTGAACAGACTCTTGGACTTGTTTGAAAAGATCATCTGCTGATAGGATACCTGAGTTTCTAACTGACACCTTTGGAAAAATCTTCAGCAACTCTTCTTCTAGATCACTTTTTCCATCAATCAATTTATCCCTTGATTCTCTCAACTTACCGCATGCTTCGTTGAGAATCTTTACTCTGAACCTGATGGCTTTGGTCAGCTGGAAATGCTTATCCGTATGTGGGATGATGCCTTCTTCTACCAAGAGATGTGATGGTATTTGCTTTAATACCTGGAGAGCTTCAAAATTCAAATCAAAATATCCAATTTCTTGAGAGAAATCATCATCCATCTTCTCTCCATCCTTCTGAATGTCCCCCAAAGATTGATGAAATTTCACAACGTCTTGAATCACTTCCTTCCCCTATTGGAGCAGCCTTTGGATCCATTCATTGACCACCCTTCCTTTTTTATTAATCTTCTCAATTGTAGGCACTGATGAGAAATTGAATCCGAAAGGGACAGAAGAAGATGGTATGGATTCAAGGGGTTTTGAGAGTTTAAGAAAAACCTCAGTCAATCGCTCCACCTTTCCTTTAAGCTCATCTCTGCTATCTTTTGTTTCTTTCAACTTCAGACACAACACATTCGTAGCATCCCGTGAATCTTGTTGTGCCCCTTCTGCTGTCACTTTTCCTAGAGCCACCCTAGTTATCTGATAATCAGAGGCTGTTATGTCCTCTTTAGTTTTGTCAGTCGCGGGAGTGGTGATCTCTGCGAACTTATCCCCTGAAGCGTCCACCAAAACCATTGAAACTATTTTAGGTTTCTTGGCTGATTTAGCAGTAGAAGCCTTGAGTGAGATAAAATCAAAGGTTGGTATGGGTACAATTACCTTCCTCTTCCTCGGAGTTTGCTCAAATAGCCATTGTGGTGTATCAGAGGGATTTGCCACTGTTGTAGAAGCTGGTATCATACTCTCAAGGGGAGAAGATTCTACTAGTGGAGAGGGAATAGTTACCAATGTCGTAACAGATTCAGTAAAAAGAGGCACAGGAGGGGGTGTGTTGGTGATTACTTGGGTCCCAGCAGAGAGGGGTGAGAGTCAAGAGAAGATACTAGCCATGATTGAAGAAGTTGATGGAGAATGAGGAGGTAGGAGTGGTTGTGAGGGGGGAGGCACAGATTTAGACTCCAAAGCCTAGGATGTAAGAGATAAGGTCTCTTCAGTTGGGAAATCAACAAATGATGAAACCAGAGGCTGGCTTCCTTCTTCTTCCAAAGTAATTTCTCCTATTTCTGGTGGTGTTGGTGATTCTGGCACATCCACCGTTTCGACTGGAGAAATAATTGAAGAGATTTCTCTTTCTTTCCTCTTTTTGACAAACTTGACCTTTATAGGCCCCTTAGAAGATTTTTTGTCCTTTTCCTTTTTGGAGGGCCCCGCCTCTGAAGCAGCCAACTTTGAAAAATTATCATCTTTAAAACTCATTCCCCAAGAGGAGAGCCATGCTTTGGTGTGTGCAAGAATCAGAGCCGACCTATCTGTAATGGAGGCTTTTTCACTAATTGACCAATCAATAGGTGGGAAAACATATTGATCTTCATTTAGTCCATCATAGGAAAGATCCAGAACACTTTCATTGTCACTAGTACCTTTTGGTAAGTCAGCAAGCTCAAGTGTTTGAATCTCAGCAAGTGTCAATCTGCTATGATCCTTTCTATGAACAACAACCTCATCACGTAGATCAATCCAGATGTCTTCTATGCTTGGTCTGTGTAGGTGCAGAGTTCCATACGCCCTGAGGACTCCTCGAATGTCAAACCTATCTCGGGGCTTCATATGCTTCTTCAACTTGTCCTGAAGCTCATGGAAAACATTTTTAGCTTTCACCACTGTCGAACAAGTGTATCTTCCAATAGAAATTGGGAAAGATACATCAGCCTTATGTTTACTTTGTTGGAACTTGTGGAAATCCAACAATTGCCTAACCAATTCCATCAAGATCAGTTTATCCCCTAGATATCGGGGTAGATGGAAAGGATCCCCTGAGTACATGACTACCCGAAGATATGTGAACTTCTTGAATTGCAAGAAGACACAACCCCATTTGGAAACTTCAGCCCAGGCCTCATCTGAGACTCTTGTTTTCCTCAATTCAGGGTTTAACCTGAAGATGTTTTCATAAAAGAAGGTGTCATTTACCCTTCTGAATTGGTCTTAAGACCCTTTTCTTGTCAGTTGAGGGAAGTACTGATAAACCTAGTTCACCATCTTGTTTCCCTTGATATCCAACCCGGGATATTTCCTCATCTTGGCCGCTGCATAGGTGACATATGAGGACATATAAAACTTCCCCGTGGACAAGAATATTGTCATTTGGGAATCTATCTCATTACTAATGAGAGTGCCCCAATCAATCCCTTGTTGATTCTTCTTGATGGTGATCATGAATTGATACATCCACCCTTGGAAAACATTTGATTCAGGTAAACCAAAAACCTGACTCAACAGAGTGATGATGTCATTGATTTCTTGAATGAAATCACTCCTGGGGATAAGTCTTGGGAATCTGGAGACAGCCGGTTTGGCTTTGATCAGGAACTTCTTATTTACGTGTTTGATACAATCTTCCTGATCGTTATCCCAAGATTTCTGAGCTGACTTGATATATAACTCTCCATATTCTTCAAAATTGGGCAGTTTGAGGAGGTCATCAAAGTAACCTCCGTCTAATTTGATCACAACTTCTCCTGCCTGATTTCTCACAGAACGAGAAGCAGAGTCATAACTGGAAGCGCAGGCTAAGATGAATTCAGGGCACTGAGTGGACATGGGAAAACCTGCTGCAAGAGGTAAACCACTATCAGCTATCGACTTCATCCATGGAGTTTGGGAGGAGCTCCTTACCCTACTCCAGAAATCCTCAATATCTATATTTCCGAGCTCTGTATCTCAGATGTCATAATTGCAATCGATATATGATGGAGACTCCACCTTTCTGAACTTGTATTTCATCCTTCCTGACTTTTCAGTCTTTTCTTGTGATGGACCAGGGTCCGACATGAAGGATTTCGAAGGAAGAGAGTTTCAAAGATCAGGAGATGTTGCACACTGTGAAAACCCTGACCTACTGGAGATGCCAGAAGGATGGAAGAGTCTGACACACTGAGGAGGATGTCGGGGAATCCAGAAAACCTGACACACTGAGGATGTCGGAGACTTGAGAAAACCTGGCACACTGAGGATGTCGGTGATTTGAGAAAACCTGGCACACTGAGGATGTCAGAGATTTTGGAAAGTCTGGCTCTTTGAAGATGTCAAAGATTTTGGAAAGTTCGGCACTTCAAACTTTATGATACACTGCGGGTTTTTGATACTGCACAACACCCTGCGAAACCCGAGAAGGGGGAATAGGGTTTTTGTTGATTTTAAAACATGCAAGTTCTTTCTTCATCATTTATATCCAAAACATATTTTGATTACAACAATATTCTGGGAAATAACACAAAGTGATAATTCCAAAGAGATAAACCCTAAAACAGAAACCTGGTTTAAGAAAACAACCCCAAAAGGAAAAAGATAAAAACTCCACAAACCTGGTAAAAATGGGAAGAATTCCTCACATAATCAATCCATAAAAACCATGAACAAAGAATGAAGAGAGAAATACCTTCAACCAGGGCAAGGAAAGATCGAAAACGGGCAATTCAATCGGGCACAGGTGAGTTTCAGGTTTCGAGGTTGGAGAAGCATGCGCGAAAAATCCATGAGGTAAAAATACGTCCGGTAAAAATGACGTGGAAATCCACATATATATAAGAAAATTTGTAATTAATACACTTCGGCTGGCACGTGCCAACTCACCCGACAACTCGGCATTAACGCCATGTCAGCATGCTCGGGAGGTCTGAAAACCCGACACAAAGGTGTTTAGAGCAATTCGGGTTTCGGGTTGCGGAAAATAATTGACATGAAGCATGATGCTTAGATGCTTCAAAGTTCCGAAAACCTGACATGAAGGACTTAGGGAATTTGGGTTTCGGGTTGTGGGAAACAATCGACATGAAGCATGATGCTTAGACGAAGACATGCTCCGATGTTCAGAAGTTCCGCAAACCCGACTCGCCTTAGTCGATGTGGGTTTCAGGTTTCGGGGAACACCAGACATGAAACATCTAAAACACATGTTGTCCTGTTGGTGAAACCCAAAAACCCGATTTTCTCTCATAAAGGCAATTTTGTAAAACCAGCTTAAAAATTTCGTAGGGTTATCTGATAGTTTTGGCGTAAACTCAAAACTGAGATAACAGCTGGCTCCAGTTGGGGACTTTCTTTGTGATATCAAAGGAAGAGAACTCAGAATCTCTGGCTTTATCCATTGGGCTACGGAGTCAGAAAATAAGAAAACCGAAACAAAACAAAACGAAGAAAGAAAGAAGACCAAAAGCAAACACACAACAAAAAGTAAAGTATGTACAATGCAAGAGAACATCTTGCATTAGTGATGGAACAACTTTAGATGTTGTTCGCTTGAAAGGAAAAGGGAGTAACCCTCCATCCAGATATGATAGAAGGAAACTATTTTCACCACTCAGCTCATGGATCTTGAAAGGTCCTTTCCACAAAGAATCAAACTTCCCGTGCATTCCTTTCTGCTCCCTCCTCTTATCCCAAAGCAACACCAGGTCTCCAATCTGGAAATTACGCTGCTTTGATTTCTTGTCAAAAAATTTCTTCACTCTACTCTGATGATCTGTGATGTGATCAACCACCTTGCTTCATTCCTCTTCTAGCCTGGCTAGGTACATAACCCTTTTCTCAATAGAATTTTGAAAAGCCGCATCTTCGACTGCTTTTGCCAACTGTAAGGCTGGTAATTCTACTGAGATAGGAATCTCAGCATCAATCCCGTACAGTACTTGGAAAGGGGACATTCCTATAGCTCACTTTGGGGTAATCCGATCAGCCCACAACGCGTCATACAATGCTTTGTGCCATGTCCTCTGGTTTTCATCTACTAGTTTTCTAATTATGGTAACCAGGTTCTTGTTGTTGGACTCAGCTTGCCCATTGCCTTGGGGATAATAATCAGATGAGTGAGCCAAAGTGATGCCGAATCCATAGAAAAATTCTGTCATCTCATGCGATGAGAAATTAGAGGCATTATCAGCTACAATCTTGTGAGGCACACCGAATCTGACAATTATATTTTCTTTAAGGAACTTGCAAACAGCTTCAGAGGTTGCTTGCTTGATTGGTGCGGCTTCCACCCACTTGGTAAAATAGTCTGTAGCAGTCAGCACGTAATTATGTCTGGCACTAGAGGTAGGATTCAATGTTCCAATGAAATCAATTCCCCACTGGCGAAAAGGTTCTTCGATCACTACGGGCTTCAGGGGAAGAGCTGCTAACTTGGGACGACCAACGAAATGTTGACAAGCTTCACACTTGGACACCCACTCTGCTGAATCCTGAAAGAGAGTAGGCCAATAGTACCTAGCCCGTAGGATCTTATAAGCTGTTACAGAGGATGAAAAATGTCCTCCGCATGCTAGGCTATGGAAGGACTCTAACAACTTTACCTGTTGTGATTTATCAACACAACGCAGGAAAACACCATCAATACCTTTCTTGTATATTCCGTTATCCCACAAAAGGTATTTTACAGATCTCAACTTGACTCTCCTCTTCTCCTTTTGGCTTAAATGCGGGGGGCATTCACCATAAGTTAGAAAGAAAGCAATATCCATGTACCATTCATCAGTTGTACTCACGAAAAGCACCATGGGCAACTCCGAAGAAGTATCTTGAGTCTTTTCACATTCTGCTTCAGCATGATTTTCTGCAATCAATTGGCACAGGCCCCTTCCTCGTACCAACTTGGTAGGTCTGATGTCCAAGTCGTACTCCTGAACTTTAGCTATCCAGGTACCTCATTGACTCCCCAGCTCTTGTTGAGTCAAAATGGATTTAACGGCAGTGTCGGGAATGAGAACGAGGGTATGGGAATTCAACACATAGTACCTGAAATGTTTCACCGCTCGTACCACTGCATAAGCATGATTTTCAATTTGTGACATCTTTAATTCATGTTCCTTCAATGGGCAGCTCATAAACGAGATGGGAGCTTCAATGCCTTCCCCATTCTCCTGCATCAGGATGGCTGACACTGTGTGAGTAGAGGCGTAGCTGTACATGATGAAATCTTTTTTGAAGTCTGGACATACTAGGATAGGAGTGCAAGCAACTGCCCTTTTGATTTCATTCGAATGCAAGCTTCCCTTCAGTACTCCATCGAAATGGAACTTTGCCTTTCATCATCCCAAGGATATCCTTGGTTTTGTCAGCAAAATCAGGTACAAACCTTCTTAGGAAATTGACCTTTCCGAAGAAAGAATGAACTCCAGTTTTACTTGTGGGTAGGGTAAGGCTCTGAATGGCCTTTACCCTTTCTGGGTCGATTTTGGTTCCTTCTCTAGTCACGATATGACCCAGCAATTTTCCTTCAGTCACCCCAAACATGGACTTCTTAGGATTTAATGAAATCCCGTGACGCCTGCATCTCAAAAGTACTTGCTCTAAATGATCATAATGATCACTCCATTTTTTAGAGAAAATGGTCAAGTCATCTAAATACACAACTATGACCTTGCCCATCAGGTCTCTGAATGCCAAGTCCATAGCTCTCTGAAAAGTGGCTCCAACGTTGATCAAGCCGAAAGGCATCCTCCTGTAAGCAAAGGTACCCCATGGGGTTGTGAAGGCCGTCTTGTGTTGATCCTCCGTAGTTACCTCAACTTGATTATATCCTGAAAATCCATCGAGCATGGATAGCATTTCTGATCCAGTAACAGTTTGTAATACCTGATCCATGATAGGCAAGGGATAGTTGTCCTTCAGCGAGGACTGATTCAGGTTCCGGAAGTCAACACAGATTCAGATTTCACCATTCTTCTTCCTGACAGGGACGATGTTAGCAATCCAAGTGGAGTGATGGATTGGAAAAATAATCCTAGCATCTAACATCTTCTGGATTTCCACAAGGATAGTTCCTGAGATCTTGGGATTGTAATGTCTTTGCTTTTGTCTGTACGGCTTCACATCAGGCTTCAAAGGGATACTGTGTTGTACGTCTTTGGGCTTGAAGGATTTTAAATCTGCATAAGACCAGGCTAACACATCCATGTATCTCTTCAGAAGCGAAGTGAATCTTGCTTTCTCTTCAGGGGAACAACATTTCCCAATATTCACCATCCGAGGTTGATCAGACGAACCTAGATTGATTTGATCTACCTCCGAAGAAGAAGCTCCTTCAACTTGCCTTTTGTTTTGAATAAAATGATCATGCTTGTCAAACAAACCCTCCAGAGAAACCAAACCTTTTGGTATCTTGTTGCCTTTAAGCTGGATAAACTCACCATCAACCTCTTGATATGGATCTGAGATAGTTTCACGGAAAGCTGATTCCAAACCTTCAAAATACAGCTCACTGAAATTGTCAGCCTTTTCTAGAAAAGCCAACACCTGTTGATCATCATTGAACACTTGCCAGTGAGTCACATTATCTGGGATACTAGGGCGGTACACAATCTCGATAGAGTACGTATCTTGTTTGAACTGAGGATGAGGAAGAAGGAGGGATGCAGACATGGCCAAAGAATCAGCCTTGTCGTTATAATCTCTCAAAACTGCCTTAATAGAGAATGCATCAAAGCATTCTATACTATCCCAAACTTTGTTCCTGTAATGTCTCAAGCGATCATTTTTTACCTGATAGATTCCCTTGACCTGGTTGACAATCAGCTCCGCATCCCCCTGGACCTTGAGATTTCAAATTCCCTTCTGTCTGGCCATTTCTAATCCTAATAACAGAGCTTCATACTCAGCCGTGTTATTAGTATTATCAAATTGCAACTTGTAAGTTGATGGGAAAATTTCAAAATTAGGAGATATAAGAACTACACCAGCGCCTGATCCAGTGATAGAGCAACTACCATCGAATTCGAGGGTCCAAATAGCATTGGGATCTTCTTCCTTGACATCTACAGTGGGTATCTCTGAAGTCATGAAATAATTTCCGAAGCTAGCATCTTTGAAAAGAATTTGAGCTTTAGGATCATCTGATTTAGTTACCAAATACCTTGCCTGCGGTTCAGGATGGAGAACCTGATGAACCCCATTGACTGGGATCTTGGCTTTGGTCCAATCCATATTAATCTCTCCTCTGACATCTTTACAAAAACCTCTACCCAAGAGGATACCGTAAGCTGCAGGGATATCAGCAACTAGAATGGTCATTTTCACTCTCTTTTCCGGGAAAGCAACGAATGCGAACTGTGCATCTTTGATTTGACCAATCAAAGGAACTTGTTTGGTTTCCATAGAGTAACACCGTCCATATGACTTAGTCAAAGTAAGCCCAAGGGCATGGGCTACTTTTGCGGGCATAACATTGTCGGAGGCCCCTGAGTCGATGATGCAATTGCTGAGTTTAAACCCATTTATAAGTAAAGACAAATAAAATGGTTCAATCTTTCCTGAAGAAGAAGCAGAGGTCAGATTGTTCTGAGATGGGGATTGAGTAGGATTTGGAAGGAGACCTTTTGAAGGTGATGGAACAACCACTTTACTTCTGATGAATTTGGCAAGTTTTTCGAACTGTTCAGGATTTGACTGAAGGTATTCTGCTTCTGACATTTGGATTTTGGTTCTTTTTGCATGATCGATAATGTCAAAAGTAGTATAAGAAGGGGTGATGGTAGGCTCAGTTCTAATCACATGAGCTTGTGCTGAGGCACTGATCTTAGGAGAAAGAGAATAAGGAGAAGTTGCCTTTTTGGTGACTTCTCTTTCAGTTTGTGCTGAAATAGGAGTACCTCTCTTAACTATGGCTATGGGAGGTTCCTTATTCTTCTCCTTAGTGTTTTCAAGAGGTTTTCTTGGATTCTGAGATTGGGATCGAGTGAAGACAGCAAATGACTGACCATCTGGCACACATTCATCTTCATCGTATTCCAAATACCCAATGCTGGAGTCGCCAGCCGAATCGTCATAAGACTCATCGGCATATCCTGAAGCTTCAAAAGCCTCCAGAGAATCTTGTTCTTCTGGTTCTTCCTCTTCTTCAACTATTTCTACTGCCGCATTAATAGGAGGAGCTTCAATCGCTAGCCTTAGTTGAGCAGGAGTTAATCGCGGCCTATCCCTTGCAAGCGCACCATTGTTGTTATTGAAATTCCATCTAGGGATATCCCGATACGGAACATTGTTCACCTACTGAGACATTTGCTTTTTTAAAGCGATCAAATCATTAGCCATTTTTTGAAACATAGGATCAGTATTACCTTGAGAAGAACCTTGATTTTTGAGTTTGGGTATGTCTTTCTTGATTCTTCCGGCCAAAATAAGATCATCTTCTATTTCAATAGCTGTTGACTGAGCAACAGCCAAATCTGGGATAACCGACCTTCTTAATAAAAAGCTCACATCAGGAGGCTGAGCATTAATGAAGAAGCATTTTTGATTTTCCAGAGTCGGTACAGCTATTTCTGGAATCTTCCGGATCAGCTTATTAAACTTTGCCACGAAGTCCCGCATGGGTTCATGAGATTCCTTCTTCATATGAGTAAGTTGAGCTAACAAGGCATGAGAATCTTCAGCTGGTTTGAAACGTGCTTCGAACTTGGTCCTCATGGTAGCCCAGTTTGTGATGCACGCATTCGGAAGGTGATAAAACCATTCAGCTGCTGCACCATGCAACGTTTCAACAAAGAGTCGAACAGAAACATCTTCGTGAGCTACTCCAAGGATGCCGCACGCTACAAAGAAAGATGCAACGTGTTCATCAGGATGCTGCTTCCCATCCCCATTGAACTTGGGAATGTTTTTACGTGATCCATGTGGTAACTCATGCAATGGTGGAGTTAAAGAAAGAGGACCAATAACTGCGCCCCAAGGCACAGGTTGTACTGCCATCCTTCTAAAAAGAGTGCATATAGGGATCTGAGTATCAAACAAGAGTAATGCATGACAAGTTGAAGACGCTTCCCATTCCACGGGGATCTGGTTTCTCCGAACAGGTGAAGAACTTCTGGTTCGGTTAGAAACAATGTTGTTGGGGGACAGGCTGAAATTGTGTTGTTGTAGCAACTCAAAGAGTGGGTCAATTTCACCTTGGGCTCGGCAGGACCGAGTGAAGATCTTCCTAGCCAGCTTGAACTGGGAAAGAGACCTTGTTAAAAATAAGGCAAATACGGAGTCGCCAGACACCAAGAGGATAAGCTTTATACTATAAATCCGTATTCCCCAGCGGAGTCGCCAAAAACTGTTGGTTGGATATTTTGTCAATCCAAAATATGAGGTTCAACCACAGTATATGGGATTAAATCCCTCCTCAAAGATAGGTGAGGCTGCCTACTTATTACTAATCTAAAACACAACAAAAACAATATATACAGTATTCACACTAATCTAACCATTGGGGTTGGGATAAAATCCTGAAATCCACATCCACACGATTCAAAGGTATTGCTTTCGTAAATGAACTGAGTCGGAAACTATTACAATGAAAGAAGAACAATGGAAAGGAAATGAGAGAAACGTATTTTCTTTCGAGTAAACACAGAGCACGAAATAATCATACGGGCTTTAGATCATAAATATAATGTCTGAAATGATTAGAAACACTAAGGTGCTAAACAAAGAATAGCTTAAGATTATGGACGTAAGAACAATGTCTTAAGAAAGATATATCCCACAACACAAAGTTTGCAAAATAATATCAACTCCTATTCTTCACAATGATTAAAAGAAAACACAAAGTTTTTCTTCTTTCCAATAGCTCCCAATATTTCAAAAATCTCGACCCTTTGGAATGCATAAGCATCCCTTATTTATAATAAAAGGAAACGAGAGAAAATAGGATAAATCCTAGAAAATAGTGTTCTTTAAAAAGAGTTCTATTTTGCTTGACTCTCGCGCAGGAGACCAAGTCAAAATTTGCTTCCTATGTGACGAAACAGAAATGAAAAAGACATGTCAATTTCAAGATTGAAATGACATGAAACATTGGGACTTAATCTGAATCATCATCTTTCGCTCCTTCATCTTTCTCTTCCTCCAGCTGAGACTGTTTGTTCCGAAATTCTTGGAACTTTTGAATTATGCCTTGCATTTCATTTTCATCAGGCACAGTGGAATGATCATTCAAAACTTCGTAGGTTTCATGGGTATCACTAGCACTACCGGGAAGCTTTTTCAATCTTTTGCTGAGCTTTCTCAAGGCCTCCAAAGAATGTTCAATTCTTACAAACCGATCAATGATCTCAATACCAAATCCGTGCATTGGTTCATGCTGAACAGACTCTTGGACTTGTTTGAAAAGATCATCTGCTGATAGGATACCTGAGTTTCCAACTGACACCTTTGGACAAATATTCAGCAACTCTTCTTCCAGATCACTTTTTCCATCAATCAATTTATCCCTTGATTCTCTCAACTTACCGCAGGCTTCGTTGAGAATCTTTACTCTGAACCTGATGGCTTTGGTCAGCTGGAAATGCTTATCCGTATGTGGGATGATGCCTTCTTCTACCAAGAGATGTGATGGTATTTGCTTTAATACCTGGAGAGCTTCAAAAGTCAAATCAAGATGTCCAATTTCTTGAGAGAAATCATCATCCATCTTCTCTCCATCCTTCTGAATGTCCCCCAAAGATTGATGAACTTTCACAACGTCTTGAATCACTTCCTTCCCCTGTTGGAGCAGCCTTTGGATCCATTCATCGACCACCCTTCCTTTTTTATTAATCTTCTCAATTGTAGGCACTGATGAGAAATCGAATCTGACAGGGACAGAAGAAGATGGTATGGATTCAAGGGGTTTTGAGAGTTTAAGAAAAACCTCAGTCAACTGCTCCACCTTTCCTTTAAGCTCATCTCTGCTGTCTTTTGTTTCTTTCAACTTCTGACACAGCACGTTCGTGGCATCCCATGCATCCTGTTGTGCCCCTTCTGCTGTCACTTTTCCTAGAGCCACCCTGGTTATCTGATAATCAGAGGCTGTTATGTCCTCTTTAGTTTTTTCAGTCGCGGGAGTGGCGATCTCTGCAAACTTATCCCCTGAAGCGTCCACCAAAACCCTTGAAACTGTTTTAGGTTTCTTGGCTGATTTAGCAGTAGAAGCCTTGAGTGAGCTGAAATCAAAGGCTGGTATGGGTACAATCACCTTCCTCTTCCTCAGAGTTTTCTCGAGTAGCCATTGCGGCGTATCAGAGGAAGTTGCCACTGTTGTAGAAGCTGGTATCATACTCTCAAGGGGAGAAGATTCTACTAGTGGAGGGGGAATAGTTACCAATGTGGTAGTAGATCCGATAAAAAGAGGCACAGGAGGGGGCATGTTGGTGATCACTTGGGTCCCAGCAGAGAGGGGTGAGAGTCCAGAGAAAATACTGGCCATGATTGAAGAAGTTGATGGAGAATGAGGAGGTAGGAGTGGTTGTGAGGGGGGAGGCGCAGATTCAGACTCCAAAGCCTGGGATGCAAGAGATAAGGTCTCTTCAGTTGGGCAATCAACAAATGATGAAACCAGAGGCTGGCTTCCTTCTTCTTCCAAAGTAATTTCTCCTATTTCTGGTGGTGTTGGTGATTCTGGCACATCCACCGTTTCGACTGGAGAAATAATTGAAGAGATTTCTCTTTCTTTCCTCTTTTTGACAAACTTGACCTTTATAGGCCCCTTAGAAGATTTTTTGTCCTTTTCCTTTTTGGAGGGCCCCGCCTCTGAAGCAGCCAACTTTGAAAACTTATCATCTTTAAAACTCATTCCCCAAGAGGAGAGCCATGCTTTGGTGCGTGCAAGAATCAGAGCCGACCTATCTGTAATGGAGGCTTTTTCACTGATTGACCAATCAATAGGTGGGAAAACATATTGATCTTCATTTAGTCCATCATAGGAAAGATCCAGAACACTTTCATTGTCACTAGTACCTTCTGGTAAGTCAGCAAGCTCAAGTGTTTGAATCTCAGCAAGTGTCAATCTGCTATGATCCTTTCTATGAACAGCAACCTCATCACGTAGATCAATCCAGATGTCTTCTATGCTTGGTCTGTGCAGGTGCAGAGTTCCATACGCCCTGAGGACTCCTCGAATGTCAAACCCGTCTCGGGGCTTCATATGCTTCTTCAACTTGTCCTGAAGCTCATGGAAAACATTTTTAGCTTTCACCACTGTCGAACAAGTGTATCTTCCAATAGAAATTGGGAAAGATACAGCAGCCTTATGTTTACTTTGTTGGAACTTGTGGAAATCCAACAATTGCCTAACCAATTCCATCAAGATCAGTTTATCCCCTGGATATCGGGGCAGATGGAAAGGATCCCCTTGAGTACATGACTACCCGAAGATATGTGAACTTCTTGAATTGCAAGAAGACACAACCCCATTTGGAAACTTCAGCCCAGGCCTCATCTGAGACTCTTGTTTTCCTCAATTCAGGGTTTAACCTGCAGATGTTTTCATAAAAGAAGGCGTCATTTACCCTTCTGAATTGGTCTTGAGACCCTTTTCTTGTCAGTTGAGGGAAGTACTGATAAACCTGGTTCACCATCCTGTTTCCCTTGATATCCAACCCGGGATAGTTCCTCATCCCGGCCGCTGCATAGGTGACATATGAGGACATATAAAACTTCCCTGTGGACAAGACTGTTGTCATTTGGGAATCTATCTCATTACTAATGAGAGTGCCCCAATCAATCCCTTGTTGATTCTTCTTGATGGTGATCATGAATTGATACATCCACCCTTGGAAAACATTTGATTCAGGTAAACCAAAAACCTGACTCAACAGAGTGATGATGTCATTGATTTCCTGAATGAAATCACTCCTGGGGATAAGTCTTGGGAATCTGGAGACAGCCGGTTTGGCTTTGATCAGGAACTTCTTATTTACGTGTTTGATACAATCTTCCTGATCGTTATCCCAAGCTTTCTGAGCTGACTTGATATCTAACTCTCCATATTCTTCAAAATTGGGCAGCTTGAGGAGGTCATCAAAGTAACCTCCGTCTAACTTGATCACAACTTCTCCCGCCTGGTTTCTCATAGAACGAGAAGCAGAGTCATAACTAGAAGCGTAGGCTAAGATGAATTCAGGGCACTGAGCGGACATGGGAAAACCCGCTGCTAGAGCTAAACCATTATCTGCTATCGACTTGATCCAAGGAGTTTGGGAAGAACTCCTTACCCTACTCCAGAAATCCTCAATATCTATATTTCCGAGCTCTGTATCTCGGATGTCATAATTGCAATCGATATATGATGGAGACTCCACCTTTCTGAACTTGTATTTCATCCTTCCTGACTTCTCAGTCTTTTCTTGCGATGGACCAGGGTCCGACATGAGGGATTTCGAAGGAAGAGAGTTTCGGAGATCAGGAGATGTTACACACTGTGAAAACCCCGACCTACTGGAGATGCCGGAAGGATGGAAAAGTCTGACACACTGAGGAGGATGTCGGGAATCTAGAAAACAGAAACGTTCAGGATGTCCTGAGAAAGCCCACACACTGAGGATGTCGGAGACTTGAGAAAACCCGACACACTGAGGATGTCAGAGACTTGAGAAAACCTGGCACACTGAGGATGTTGGAGATTTTGGAAAGTTCGGCTCTTTGAAGATGTCAGAGATTTTGGAAAGTCCGGCACTTCAAACTTTATGATACACTGTGGGTTTTTGATACTGCACAGCACCCTGCGAAACCCGAGAAGGGGGAATAGGGTTTTTGTTGATTTTAAAACATGCAAGTTCTTTCTTCATCGTTTATATCCAAAACATATTTTGATTACAACAATATTCTGGGAAATAACACAAAGTGATAATTCCAAAGAGATAAACCCTAAAACAGAAACCCGGTTTAAGAAAACAATCCCAAAAGGAAAAAGATAAAAAATCCACAAACCTGGTAAAAATGGGAAGAATTTCTCACATAATCAATCCATAAAAACCATGAACAAATAATTAAGAGAGAAATACCTTCAACTAGGGTAAGGAAATATGGAAAACGGGCAATTCAATCGGGCACAGAAGAGTTTCAGGTTTTGAGGTTGGAGAAGCATGCACAAAAATCCACGAGGTAAAAATATGTCCGGTAAAAATGACGTGGAAATCCGCATATATATAAGAAAATTTGCAATTAATACACTTCAGCTGGCACATGCCAACTCACCCGACAACTTGGCATTAACTCCATGTCAACATGGTTGGGAGGTCTGAAAACCCGACACAAAGGTGTTTAGAGCAATTCAGGTTTCGGGTTGCGGAAAACAATTGACATGAAGCATGATGCTTAGATGCTTCAAAGTTCTGAAAACCCGACATGAAGGACTTAGGCAATTCAGGTTTCGGGTTGCGGGAAACAATCGACATGAAGCATGATGCTTAGATGAAGACATGCTCCGATGTTCGGAAGTTCCGCAAACCCGACTCACCTTAGTCGATGTGGGTTTCGGGTTTCGGGGAACACCAAACATGAAACATCTAAAACACATGTTGTCCTGTTGGTGAAACCTGAAAACCCGATTTTCTCTCATAAAGGCAATTTTGCAAAACCAGCTTAAAAATTTCGTAGGGTTATATGATAGTTTTGGCGTAAACTCAAAACTGAGATAACACTTCTAAGGTAGTTTGAGCATGAAAACCAAAAATAATTAATTCCCTTATCTCCTATTTTCCTACCTATCCTCCCTTTCCACCACCTCTCATGTTTAGTTATTGCCAAATCAAATTTAACAAATAATTCCATTATAGTGGAGCCTCCAGCTAAGCCTCCACCAAGTTCACTAACCCCTGCCAAAGTTGGTAGTACCTCCAAGTAATTCAAACCTTATCAACAATTTTAATGCCTTGGAACCGTCACCTACCATGTATGCGACCACCTAATTCCCCATTCAAACCTATTATTTTAGGGTAGATCATATTGTTTAGGTTAGACCTTATGTAGTTTCTAGTATATATATCTTAGTATATAACTCAAACAAAAATTACCACAATAGGTCTTAGCACATAGCCTAAGGTAGTTTTCACTTACGTTAGATTAATTTACACCACTATAGTTTTAGGCATTAGGTTATATCATAATATAACCTGGTAGTATTAGGTTTTAGGTAAATTTCAATAGCCTAGAAACCTTTCCAAATCCTTAAGCATCGAGATTAGGTTAGGATGCCAATCAATAAAATCAAAGAAGAATAGGAATATTTTAGGTTAAAATAGGAATTCTCTTACGTAACATAGTTTAGTTAGTAATTATTTTTACCTATCGTAGGATTCTGTAGGATAGTTCTTCTTAGGATTCTGGATCTTTCCTATGCCATGAACAACTATAGTTAGTTTGCATCAACATTATCCTGGTAAAATCGAACTGAAAAGATCCAAGCATTACATACCATTGAATAGAACACATTCATACAAAAATAAAAGAACTGGTACCTGTCAAAGTTCAGTCATATGTTTATCAATTCCTGGAATGTTGATTTACCATTTATTCTATAGATCATATTTTAAAACATTCCTTGGATCACTGAAATTGATCCGAGGATGATTCAGATTAGTAGAAAAGTTTACAATTCTTAAACTAGATTGTAACCCACCTACAAGAAATGAAAAATGGATTTAAGTAAGCCATTCCAATTCAGTCAAAGGATCTTAAGAACATAAGATGATTTATCCATATCAAGCATGATCTCAAAAATTCAAAAGAACACATCTTTATAAGAAAAATCACATGTCAACACTTGAAATGTAAAGGAGGAAATATAACAACTATCAAGGGTGTTACATTGATGATAAATAAGTATGATGAAGAAATCCCTTCCAAAGAGGATAGGGAATTATTGATTAATGTAGCCATTTCCCCCAAAAGGGAGTATACTATGAGGAGTAGTAAATAAAATGTCAAGCCCAAACTTCCAAATCCAAAATTCCCATCCTGAAAATGTTCCTAAAGGTTCCCTCAAGAGGAACATGCCATACAATACCCCTACCATTGAGTCTATCCCAAGTATCCCTCTTGTTGTTTCTACTTTAAAAGCATATATAACATTTGAAAAATATATCACTCTCCCTTCTAATACATCCCCGCCTAAGTATAATGTTTGTGACATGGACCAGATCATAATCCAACTAAAAATAATCATTCCTTTGGTAGAATTCCTCAGGATTCTTGAGCACAAAAATCAAGCATTTGATTATTTGGGATTTTAGGAGGATGTTATTGAAAAAAAAGAAACCCCTCCCCTTGTTGCTGAAAATGAGGTTAAAGAACCTTAAGATGTTATCGATCCCTCCCCTGAATTTTATTTGGGAACATCCTTGGTAGAGATTCAATTGAATTTTGATCCTTTTTACACCACATTAATTGTTAATGGGTGGCTCCTACATAATTTTATGTTTGACTCAGGTGCTTACAAACATATAATTCCATTAGTAGTTATGAATGAGAAGGGTATAAAGATACCAAATTCTTATGGAAGGTGTTATACTATGGATTCAAGAGAAGTGTATGTCGTGGGATGTGTCAAGGGGATGTTTGCGCAATTAAAATCCCACCTAGGTAAATACTTGACAATGAATGTTGTTGTTATGGATTTCCCAGTCAAATGGGAAATTATATTATCAATAAAATGGGTAGAAAGTGTGGGAGGAAGTGTGTAGATGGACCTTTCTTATGCTACCATTCATTTGGAAGGAAATTTGGTCAAGTTACATAGGGAAGGCAAGTTATTTAACTTGATTGAAGACCCCATGAATGCATCATATGAGGTGCTGTATAAAGATGTGGAATTACGTAACTTTATGGGTAATGCTAATTTTGATGATTAATTTCTTGACCTTGGGACTCAGTTGGAAGACCCCTATGTTACTTGGGCTATGTAATTTTATGGTGCATGCTCAAATATTAGCAATGAAGTAGGTATAGTGTTAGTTTCCCCTAACTAAGGATCCTTCAATTTTTCTTTCAAGTTATGCTTTAACTGCACAAAAAGCACGACTGAATATGAGGCACTCATACTTGTCTTGACGATTTCTTAGAGGTAAAAAAAAAAGGACTTAATAGTGAGAGGTAACTTAGAATTGGTTGTAAAGCATACTAGAAGACTATATGTAACCAAAAATCAGATTTTGAAACAATATATCAACGCAAAGTAGGATTTAATTGAGTAGTTTCACTCCTTCAACATTGAATACCATGAAAGGAGTCGACATGTAGTAATGGATAGGTTAAAAATTCTAGCTTCTCAGTATGATAATAAAAGTACATCCCACATTGCAATTTCAAAGTTGAAATTCTTGTCTAGACTTCTCTACATGAAAAAATTCAACATTGGCAGGTATTTAATGAGGACCCCCACATCATAAAAATTATTAAGTTTCAAAGACGAATTTTATAATCAATTGATTAATCTTGAGCCTATGATAGAAGCGCTTGATGGGAAAGATACCTTGTTTGAGAAGGAGGTGACTCAATTAAAACACCATCCCAAGAGGGATAGTCATCCTTGAGTCTGATTTTGATGGTGTTAACAAATATATGAACTTGTCCACACATACTTCAAGAGATATAACCATATGCAACTTAGGGAATTTCCAAGATCTAAGAAAATTTTGGTTGGGCATCAAATTAAATAGAGAGGAAAACATGTCTACACTAAACTATTAAGGAAATATCAGGATTGCTTGAATTTTTCCTCCTCTGAGTTAAAAGCATATAGGGAGAACTTATTCCAACATGTTATACCCTTAAAGCCTCACACTAAGCCTTTTATAAAAAATAGAGGCCAATAAACCCCATCCTTTAAACTAAAATGCAAGAAGGGATAAGAAAACTCAAATATGGAGGTATTATACATCCCAATAGGTACTCCTCATGGGTTGTTAATTTGGTCCTAGTGAAGAAGAAAAATGGGGAAATCAGATTGTGCGTAGATTTTAGAAAAGTGAACATGACTTCAATGAAAGATAATTACCCTTTTACAAACATGGATAACCTTTTGCAAAAATTGATAGGGTCATAAATGTTGTCAACACTAGATGGTTTCTTAGGGTACAATCATGTGGTGGTTAAGGAATCAGAACAATACAAGAATGCTTTTACCACTCCCCAAAGAACCTATGTTTATGTCAGAATACCTTTTAGAATGATGAATGTGGGAGCCACCTTCCAATGAGAAATGGATGTTGCACTTTTTGGATTCATAAATGAGTTTCTTTTGGTCCATTAAGATGATATAATAGTATTTTATAAAAAGAGAGGTGACCGCTTGCACCACCTTGAAAATTATTTGATTAGGTGTAGAGAAGTTGGTATGTCATTGAATATAAGAAAATGCCACTTTGGTGTGAAAAATGCAAAGTTATTGGGACACATTGTGTCTTAGGAAGGAGTTATGATTGACCCTAAAAGGGTAGAAGCAATTGATAAGTTACCTATGCCCAAATCCTTTCTTATAATCTTTCTTTGGTAAAATTAAATTTGTAAGAGTGCTCATATCAAATTTTGCTGAGATCACTCTACCTATCACAAGTATGATGAAAAAGGACCAGGTTATCAAATGGGGAGATGAGGTAATAAAAACATTCAAAGGAGTAAAATATGTATTAAAGACAACCCCTGTATTATACAGTCTTGATTATAATAAAGAGTTTATGATTTTATCCTTTGTATCTGAATTTATTGTTAGCTTAATTTTGTTACAAAAGTATGATGAAGGCCATGAGAAACCAATTAAATTTTTTAGCAAGGCCTTACAAGGACCGGAATTGAAATATATAATCATGGAAAGATAAGCTTTTACCTTGGTAAAAGCCACTAAAATATTCAGACCTTACATCACAAGCTCAAGGATCATTCCCTATGTTCCACATACCATAGACAAAGAAATCCTGACGTAGATGGAAGTATTAAGAAAAATGTCTAGGTAAGTCACTAAAATTTAGGAGTATGACATGGAAACACAAACCAACAAGTTGGTGAGAGGCCTTAGTTTTCCAATATTAATGAAAGAATAAAATTTACAAGTTATTGAAGTACATACTGTTGATGCTGATTTTAGTGACCCTCATGAAAAGGTAAGTACATCTATCTGGTACAAGGCCATAGTTTATTGTATACAAAATCTAAATTTTCCTTTAGGTATGGATAAGAATTAGAGAAGGATGTTGAAATTTGTGTCCCAAAAATACATCCTAATAGACCTTGGTTTAGCGTGGAAGAATTCAGATGGGGTCTTGTTGAGATGTATAATTGAGGATTGTTGTCCTATGTTTTTACCTTTTCAAGACACCCCAAGTCTACCTATTATTAACACCAATCCTTACTCATTCCATGTAATGGTCCTCAATTAGATGTCCATCTAACCCCCTAGGTGATTTAGGAAATAAAATTCAGTCCCCCTAGGTGATTTTAGGAGTTTGTGAAGAATAATAAGTTTTGAGCAATTTTGGGAAGGGCTATCACTGGCCCTTCTTGGACTAATGCACCCCCTAGAGCAGAACGAAGGATAAAAATTCAACATGTAGATGTAATTAAGCTCTAAGAACATTAGGGAAAATATTTTGAAATATTCAAGGAATATTTTTAAGTTTTGGGGTATGTCCACCAGAAATGGGTTCTTAGGCATAGGTAATGCACAATGTTAAAAAAACACCTGAGCTTTGGGAAACAATCTAGGGAATTTTGTAAGGAGTTAGGAACTAAAAAATATATAAATGGAAAGGTAATTAAGAGAACTATAAGATGGTGGAATATTATTTTTCACAACACCTAGGAAAATTATGTTTAAAGCAAGTTTTTCTCATGCTTGGTCACGTAACTAGAAAAAAAATATGATTTTTTAGAGAAAAATGGATGAATCAAGATTTCAGACTCCAAAGATTTAAAACTAGAATAATATAATTTTTTTTCAAAAATTTCCTCTGGGAACTCGAGATATGACGTTCACAAGTTTTCTCTCAAGGTAAGAGTTCTTGTAGTTAGTCAATTTTCAAGTAGACACGTGTCAGCACTAAGAGCCTATCAGGATTTCATGTCACTTTCATCCATTTAAAAAAGGGACATAAGGGAAATGAAAATGAACCCATCCATTTTTAGCCATCATATTACTACTGTGACCCTCTGTATTGCTAGTTTAGCCCCCGGGAGGTAATTGGAGCCATTCTTGATGAGAAGTGAAAACTAATGTCCCTTTCACCCCTTTAGCTAAAGGGACATTGGGCACAAAAAAATGTTCCCAGACCTAGTTATGCCTTCTATTTCTCCATACATCTGAAACCTAGCCCCTAGGTGCTTCCCTCAAGATCTCTCCCTCAAATTTTTAGCCGTCAAGTTTTGCATTGAGGCGCGATGGGGTATTTCACATCCATTTTTTCCCTTTACCTAAAGAGATATCAGGGAACAAAAAATGCAACCAGACCTCATGCTTTCTTTTTGAATGCATAAAATCTAAGACTCAGACATTTCTGCATCTTAGTTAGTCTCCCCACACCTCCATACCCTACCAGAACTCTGGAAAATTTTCTACAGACATCCAAACTACCATTAATACACTCAAAAAACTGTGCCAAGTCCTTCTCACATTGAAACATAGAAATTTGAGAAGAAAAGAAGATTGAAAAGTTGAAGAATGGAGGTAAAATGAATAATTTCATCTGAAAACCCTCATTGCCGCATGATAAAGAAATTAACGTAACTTGCAAACACGGGCATGGATCGAAGAACCTTTTTTTTGTCATCATCATTTTTGGAGGCCGTAAAAACATTAGAAAAATATTTCACATTCGAGTTAATTATTTTTTGCAGCAATAAAATCCTCTTTTCCATGCAATGAAGACAAAGAGCCCACTTCCTCAAAAACCAGTGACCGGTTTGCAAAGAAAAATCATTAGTGAAATACGAAGAAAAAACCCACATCAAAAATATAATTTTATAGCCATCTGAGGAGGAGGAGAATACCTATAATTTCCAAGTTCCATTAATGGATTCCATGTTTGTAGCCACTTCTAGGTAAAAAATTTCAAGTTTTAAAATCTCACAAACTGACGAGCGGGTAGGAACCAAATTTCAAATGGGTGATATTGGGAAAAAACCCATATCAAAAATATTTGTTCCTTTGTAATCCGATCACCAAAAGCATACTTAAAAAAAATAGCAGACCTTTCTATATGGGAGACTACTATTTCAGGTAAGCCAACATCCGAAGAAGATACAAAAGTGGCGGTGAACACAGAGGAAGTATCATAGGAGAAAATCATCGGAAAGGTCACCTCAATCCAAAATTTACACTTACTAAAAATATTAAGTGGCCCCATAAGCACCTATTAAAAATAGAAAATTGGTCCAGAA
The DNA here is from genome assembly GCA_019776745.2 of Taxus chinensis. Classification (NCBI taxonomy): domain Eukaryota; kingdom Viridiplantae; phylum Streptophyta; class Pinopsida; order Cupressales; family Taxaceae; genus Taxus; species Taxus chinensis. Next base: position 452,133,634 of record CM034146.1, on the reverse strand, counting down.
GGGGAGAGGAGCACAGTGAGAAGAAGGAAATAAAGTTGTCATATTCAATTGAGGTTTGAAAGAGCTAAAATTTCAAACTTACTAAAAATAGTAAGCCATTCTAGAGGGAAGATATCACAAAGGGTGTGCACTGAGAGTTGGAAATCCAAGTTGGCAGTTGTAGTCAAAGTTTGGAGAAGTATTTTCTTACACTTACTAAAAAATAGTAAGTTGCCCTTATTAAACATAATAAGTGTTGAGTAATCATGAAGTTCAAGTTTTAAAGAACAAAACCAGTACAACCTTTCTCTTCTAAGTATGAGATAGATGACAACGATCTCTCCTATATGTATTTCAATGATCTAAAATTTTGCATGACGGAAAAGGAAAGAGGGAAGATCGAAGATCAAGTATTCAAAATTGGGTTATATGCATCTGCGGGACACCCTGTGTCCGTACAAAGAATTGAGCTAGTGTTAGCTTGCTCACATCACTATGATCCTGACACACAAATAATTCAAGTTGAAAATGGTATGAAAATGGGATTCATAGCCACCAGAACCATCTTACTCACCATGTAAATTCTGAAATCACCTAACATGGTGGTCATCACAAAGGAAAAGGTAGTGCACGAATGGGAGAAAATTAATGCATACCTATAAGGATTTGCATTAGGGTCATGGATGAAGAAAGGAAGAGAGCCTTTAAGGATGCAAAAAAAACTTTCAATATGTGAGTTTTGTGAAGGCTATTTGGATGTAATCACTCTTCTTAACAGAGTGATAGGAGAAATAAGTACGATGGACTCTCAAGATTGGATGGATCTTTTGCTCCTAATAGTGACTAAAGGAAAACAACAGATTGATTGGGGGAAGATAATCTGTGACAACTTGCATATGTAAATGTTATAGGTGCCCATGAGAAAGAAGTTCCACATGAATTTGTATTTGGTCTATTTTCTCACTAGCTTGAGGTCATTTAAGGGACTAGCTCTCACCTAGAACATTGCTTCCAAAGTTCCAGCGTTCGAGAAACATCCCTAGTTGGTAATGGAATAAATTCATAAACACTTCACCCACGTGAATGATGCATTCATGATGTACATGGTATAAAATTTGGAGGGTGATTTGGAGGCAAGGATGACACCATAATAACCATCATTAATAAAAAATATGGTTCAGATTTCATACAATTCTCGACTTTCTCCTACTTCTGAGTTTATAGCTTTGACTAATCTCCCCTAAGATTTCCCAAGTACTTTAGTTACCAAATTGTTCTATTTGAGATGTGTAGGAAGTTCACGTAGGTGAACAAAAAACTCAGAAGTAGAAAAAATAAGTTAATCTCATTTCCCATCTCTCTTGGGGTGATCATATGTAAGAATGTAAATGATGCATCTCATCTGGAGGTTGCCTTCACACATTTGACTCTACATTCCTACAACACTAGACCTGACTTCAACATACGAGCTGATCTAGATACATTTCATATCCTAGATTTATGGCATGATCCACAAATTAAGGACTATTGGGCCAGATGTGTCGATGAATTTGAAGTACGGGAGAAGGATCACATGAGGATGATAGTTGATGAGATGAGGAAATTATAGTTCTATTATTATGAGAATATTATTCAAGATGATGGAACAAAAATATATGATCCTGAACATGTGGTGATCAAGGGTTTCCCATTGCCTCAAGTCAATTGGCATGTTTACGTGTCAGGAGACATCAAAGAGAGAGCTGAGAAAGTGGTCAGGAGAATGAGGGATTGGTTCCAAAGGAAGAGATTCATAGACATTCAGTCACGAGGTGTCCCCACGAGTTAGAAAAAATCTTTGTAGTAGTCATCATTGAAAGTGGTGAAATTAACTTTGAGTTCAAGATACTATGGAGAAAGTTCAAAGTGAAAAGCAACATAATTGGAGACTTCTTCTCATGGAAATTCACTTAAGAGAGCAAGGAAAGAGGAAGATCTAGTTGCCAAAATGCAAGAGGAAGACCCATTGGTAGTAACACAAGTAGAAGAAGAACATGTAATTCAATACCTAGTCTGTAAACTACCATAGGATGCCTCACCTCTTTTCCATACTACTTCCTCTCCCATCCATGATATGCCTCCTCTACCCGATCAAGGAACAATTGATATACCTTTCATAGATCTTGAGTTTGATGAAATGTTCCCATGGATGCAGGAGTAAATAACACTTGATACATGTACTGTTTAACACTTCACGATCCCTAATTTATAGGAAATTTATTCATTAGCCAAGGGAAGAAAAATAAAGTTCACACACACGACCTCACAGTTCTATAATGGAGAAATAGGTAACTAGTATATCGAGGTAGCCCAACCTAAGGTGATTAAGCTAGTGGATGAAATGACACTGACTTATTATGAAATGAGAACAATCCAATTAGGACTGAATACTCATGAAGGGAATTTGCATATGTACCAGTAGTCTTCCACCTGTTTGGTGGAAAATAATAAAGAATATAAGGAAAATATCGATGAGATAAAAGATCAGGTGAAAACCATTTTTTCTTATGTATAACACCTAGTGGATCCAAATGCCTCAAAAATTTCTATCAAAGAAGTTGTACCCATCAACAACTTCAACCCAGAATATATCAAGAGGGAAAGAGATCTCAAGGTGTAAAGACAAGCTAATAACAAATGGATCTAAAAAATTTATGAAAAATAAAGTCGGTGCTATAAGAGGTAGTCAAACTCTTCACCTACATGTGTGTAACTACAAATAGGACACATGCACTTAGAGAATATTTGGAGAAAGAAAGGTATCACTGGGGTCCTTTATATCCATTGGTGAGCAAAATGAGAAACACTCAGTCTCAGGAGTTGATTAGAAAGAAGTTTTTTGGAACCCCTTCTGAAGACTTGTCACACGTATGGTCAAGAGTCTTAGAAATCAGATTTGAAGCAATCAACTGAGCTACCACCATGTTGGAGGAAAAAAGGAACTGGCATACAAGTTGCAAGATAGTAGTAATCACCAAATTCAAAAACTCAGAATACCTGAAATGGGAGAAGACACAAAAACTTATGAGTTGATTGGTCCATTAAAAGAATATGTTAAAAAAGAGGTGCCAATCTATTATCCTTCAATAAGGATACCCTATAATTCCTTTTAGGGATTTGTGCCACCATTGCACTCATTACAGAAAAACATCCATCATGGTTCGAAAAGTGCTAAGATATCAACTGTGTTTCTGATGGGTGGATAGAGACTCTAAGATGTGTGTGTATTCCCCATGCCAACAGAGTGGAACCAATAGCGTCTCGTTTCAGAAAGGAATTTGGAGAAACATAGATCTTCTCAATACCGTAAGATGGAGACCGGTTAGGAAGTGAGATCAAGTCTGCTGGAGTAAATCATTTTTTTGCATGATTATTTCTTCTTCTTCTTCTTCCTTTTTCTCTCTCTCTTTTCTTCCTCACAAAATTTATTTCTTCAACATTCTAATTTCACCTTGGGTTTTGTACTTGCTAATATGTTTTTAAGTCAATTACAAGTGACTTTAGAAACATTATGTAATAATTAATTTCCTTTTTTTTATAAAAGGTACTTAATATTTGATAGGAATGTGAATAGTCTAAAGTAAAACACAAGACATATGAAATGTCATCGGGAAGATGAAGATTTTCTCCTCTTCTATAAATTGTAATGAGCTTTTAATTTGAGCTTCTTTTGAACTTTTGAAATTTCTTTCTAGCTGGTTGTATTCTTGTAAATTCATGAGAGAGCTATTGCTTACTTGTGAGTGAAAAAAGCATTTATGCTATCTCCCCCTCTTTAATTTCCTCAATTCCTCACTACGTACAACTGTGATTTTGCAAGCTAATAAATGAAGAACTTTATATTTTCCAAGGCATATGAATGTGTGCGTCTATTTACATATGGTTTCCTCTAACCAGTGGCCCCAAAATCATGTTGTTTTCTTCTTTAAAAATGCATGTGTAATATTTTATAAGTAGTGCATGTAAGGATCTGATTTTCTACTTACAACATTAGTTCCCCAACTTCATATTCTTGGTACCTTCCCCTCTCTCTTGAAAAATTCCTTTCTAGCAAGAAATTTATAGATATATTGTAGGGTTGGTGGAGTGCCCTTGTTCGATCCCTGAACACAAGGCCAACCTAGATAAAACTCACTTTACTTGCACATGTAAATATGAAAGTTACACCGTTGAAGTAGAGGTACTTAGACTCCCAAAACATTGGTAAGAAATCTATATATTTGTCCACCTGATAATTTTTCTTGCCAACAGTTTTTTGCACCCATCGTGGGGTAGATTTAGTAGCATCTACATCCAAATATGACCAGAAGGTCAAAAAAATACAAAAAAATATTGAAAAATCTGAAAATAAAAAATTGGCATTTGAAAAGTCACTTGAGCCTTATGTCTTCAAACCATGGCTATTATAGGAAATCCTCTTGTTGAAAGACCTGAGTCACATTTCCACATTCAAGAGGATATTGCTTTAGATTTGTGAGAAGCTATTTCACATAACAGAGAATCTATCACATAATACTTCATTTCCATGAGAGTACTTGACCTCAAAGAAGAATGTGCTACTAAATAAGGACAAGGACAAATTCAAGAACCATAAAGAAGAATATATATTTTCAAGCTGGCAGATAGAAGATACACCCATCAATAAAGACAAGGAGGACAAAACAATCCTATCTTCAAAGAAATTCAAATAGGATAAGAACTAATGCGAAATATGAGGTCTCCCCTTTGTCAAACAATTGGTCCCATTGGGAGTCTATTGTCACCCTAAAAATTCCCCTCTTTTTGAAGTCAAGTTTTGAAAATTTTGAGTCGGTACCTTGGAGTAATGGATCACGTCAAGCCTGGTATTGCCTGTAATTTTCCATTCCATGGAGAAAAATTTGAAATTCAAGTGTAAAGATGAAGTTTCTCCCTTTATTTTTATTCTTCTACAGTCAGAATGACGTGCGTATCTTCCTTGTCAATTTTTTCCCCAACATCCATGGGTAGTATGTGGACATCTCGTATTAGATGTAGAATGACCATGTTTCAAGTGATAGCGCAAGCCTCCACATGTCCAAACAATGCAACTCTAAGGGTAGGTCCCAAGGGAAAATCCTCAATAATCCCAGACTTTCTACATGTCCCAGGTCCAAAATGAAGACATGTAACATCCTCATTTTATACATTAGAACAAGTCAATTTTTTTTTTATAAATGCTTCCTGGTTCTAAATACATAATTTAGAACTCACAAATCAAGCAACCATTCTTATAACAGATAACCATATGCAGCTGTAATGACTCGGAGTACCTCTGATCTATTCATTCCATGACTCGGTAATCTACCGATCTATTCATGTGTATTAAGAGTTGGCGTTTTCACTTTAACACAATACTCTTGCGGTTCTCTTCCCTAATATGGGATTTAGAAAGCTCTGTCCAAGGAACCTATCTGAATAATTGCTACCATTATTCATCAACATCTCATCCCTCAGACTAGGTGACTTAGGACAACGCAATCAACAGCTTGTGATACTTTGGCCAAAGATTTGAAACATACTTCTTATGTCTTGTATTCCTTAACGGCATACTCGTCAATCTGGAATACGTCCTTCACCCCATTCCTATGTTATGTAGAATGTCTTATACTGACTTCTTTCAATCCCTCCTATCCCAAGTTATTCACTCGGAAACATATTAGTAAGGTGACAACGTTATATGGATGCTCCCAAGGACTAGGGATACGATGACATACTGGGTCAACCCTAGTTAAACCAGTGTGTCAAGATACCCCGAGTCTCCTAGGCAGCCTTATAACGTGACCACATTCCTAATCGGTCCCATAGTAACTTGTTCGAGTTTAAGGTGTAAATCTTAATGATCAATGCAAAGGGTGTCGTCATAAGTCACCTGCATTGTTGTATCTTCGAGAAGATCCTAATCTTCTCGAAGGTACAACCCTGCAGTTGACTTGTGCCGTCAACCTTTAAATCCACCTTGAAAAGATCTACTTATTAAAAAGTGTTACATACGTTGAGTTAAATTATACCATAAGACACTCCCTTTAAGGGTAGTCTTTCCCAATCCCTAGGTTCCTCACCTTAGAATGACCTTTCTTAATAAAACCCAATACATAAAAGAAGTTATTAAGACTAGAGGTCCCATCAAGGAGTTCATAGAATATACATAATTCTAAATCAACAAAATTGGACAATTACTCCCACCCTTCACATGAGATTGCTAACCAAACCCTTTTTAGGTTTATATCAGTTCCCATAACTGAATTTATATCTTACTTAATAGTATCAAGATATAATGATTAAGAATCCAATTAAATGTTGTGCTGGCTTAATCAAGACTAGGAATTAATAATTTAATTCAGCTTGTTTAGCGTCCTGCTTAGGTTTATTTTTACCCTAGCTTCCAGAAGACAGTGATCTAAATTTCAATTTAGCTTTAGATAGAACATACTAGAACTGCTAAACAATCATAAGTATTCAGTCACATATTCTTGCAAGCTTACATTGATAATCACAAAAGTCTCCAAATTATAAAATAATAACAATGCTCTTAAGATCATTTGAACCGAAGAAGGTCAAACTATCAAGATACGAATACAAACATATAAGTATCAGATATCTATTTCCATTCCTTTCAGAACTAATCAAATACATTCTATGCTTTCAGCATACTTGATACAATTATTTCAACAGAAAAAGAACATCTTTCCTCATATAGTACATTTAGAGAATCACGCTGTAATTCATCATAAAACCAAATTAAAAAATCTGAACATCCTATCAGATCTGCGTGCTTTTACCACTTACGGCAACCATCTGCAAAAATTGTCAACATGGGTCAGTTCGATGAACTGAGCATGATAAGCACTAACTCTTAAAACAATTGCAATCCACCAACTGTTTTCATTAAACAACATGTTTAAATGAGATCATTTCAGCAAACAAGTCAACATATTTCATCAAAATGTTAGTGACCAAGAAGACAAATACATTTAAACAACTATCCATCTGAATCCCAAGGACAACAACATCAGACGCACTAATATATTCAACATAATAAATGAATATCATAACCTTTCATGATTCCATCATCATGTTAGAACAATTCCAAAAGTTAGATAAAAATTATATCAACCTATACTTTACAACAGAAGAGAAATAAAACGAATCATACATATTTCCCTCAGAACTAGCTCATGACTGTACCGTCTCTCCAAGAGCAAAGCATTCACCTTAAACACATGCAAATAAATCAGATGAGACCACCAGAAGCATCACAGTTTGGTTAAAATTTAAATTAAACAATATCCTATAGCTTACTAGCAGTACAACAGCTCTCGCGCCAAGGCAGTGATGAGTATTCTATCCTAAATAGACTCCACATAACCTTCCATATTATTATAGGAACGAGAAAATAGCTAGCGCAATCGCTTATCAAGGCACAATTGTTAACTCTTTATCTCAGTCAAGCACAAGACAAGAAAACCTCAATAATAAAGACGTAATCACGAACAAACATGACAACAATCCCTCTCAGCAACATACAACTCATTCTGATCCCTACTAACACTGTAAGGCTTTAGATCCAAGGTCGAAATCAAAAGAACTTCTCTTTTACCTCAGTCAACAAGAGACTCATTAACATTAAAGAAAATGATGTTTCCCTATGACTATGCAGAGATATTCATACGAAATCCACGCAACATGCACAGCCTCATTTAACTGGAATTATTCAGAAAGGAAACATAACATACCGTATTCACATCTGAACTCATTCAGAGGTTGAAAAGTATGGTATTCACGGCCCACTTCTACAGAGGCCAAGATACATGATATCTATATATAAATTAAGGAATCCAACAGAGCCAAAAATAATAAGTGTTCGTAATCAAGCTTATATAGAAGCAGAAACACTGGTTACCTATCAAGGATTTCAACTGAATCCAAACAACAGTATTCACGATAAAGCTTCTACAGAAACCAATGTACAAGATAAATATAAGTTAAGGATTCCAACTGTGCCAACAATGGTAAATATTCACAATCAGGCTTATACAGAAGCTAAATACTGATTTCATAACAAGGAATCCAACTGAGCCTCTACAACAATATTCACTCAAGCTTACACAGATAGGAAATGTAAAAAGTACACCAACTGAGTCTGTACCAAAGTTTCATTGCTAAACGAAGGTATTCATTACAAGATAACAGAAGTCGTAATACAAGTTACCCCTCTAGGACTCTGACAGAATCAAACTACCAGTATTCACATACATGGCTTCTACAGTAGTCCTTAATATACATACCATTCCATGGACTCCACAGAGTCATTTTGTATATAAATAAATATATTGCAAACTATCAACGGGTTGAATCCCATAATCGCAACACAAGGGGGGGAAACAACTTCTACAAGGTCGCACTGAAATACTGTAAAAACAGCAAGTTATGCGCTGACAAATAACTTTAAGTATCATAGCGAAACCCAAAAAGATTCAGTAACCACCACCTATAATAACCATGACAGAACTTACAAAGAACTCGAATTATACTGAACATTCAAACAAAAGTCCAACAGTATCCTTTCCGACAAGTATCAACAACAAGTATCAACTGTAGCCTGAACCCAACAAGAAAACAATTCATGGGCTCTCAATGAGCAGGTTTAGTATACCTTCTTCATGCATTTGACAAACTTTATCCGGAATGCAAAACAAAATGAGATAGTGCAACAGTTCGAAACACAATACACACCCATCAAGGGTTAAATTGAAAAAATCGAATCAGGAAGAAGATACAGTAATAAAATCACACAAAGCTACCATAAAAACCAACTGAATCCAAAAATCATCTGAACAAAGTTGTTCTAATGAAATCATTTGAAAGAGAGCAAGATTTTTAAAGGTTAGGGCCTAACATGCATGGTTATTTGCTTAAAAATCCGAAGAAGACCACTAAAAGAGCTCGAGCCTTCTCCTCTTTTTCCAAGTTAGATTCACCAACAAAAATTTGTTATTTCCATGACTTATAAAGTTTCCTTGCCAGAGAAAAGAGTGAGTTACACTCATATTTGTGATGCAACTCCAAGAAGACTGGTGTGAAGAACCAGTGATCAGACAGAGGGAAAACTGGAGTGCATGAAAAACCAAACAACTACTAGTTTTCCATTATGCATGCCTTCCCGTGAAACCTGAGCTCGAAGACCAAGCTCATTAATTGCATTTACTCCTAATTTCCTGCTCAATCTCCATTGCCACCGACCGCCATAGTTGGCGATGGACAAATGAAATTCAAAGACCATATCTAACTTTGGCGACTTGCCACGTCGGCTCTTGCTAGCCGTTAAAACTTCTACCATCTCATCTGTCCTTCATGCTTATCTACCTATTTAATGCCATAGAAACTACCGCCCATGGCTCGCACCCTTCCATAGGTCCCCTTTCTTCCTTGTCCATTAGTTAGGTTAGTAACATAGGTTAGGATTTAAGATGCGACTTAGTCTAACCTCCATAGCACAAAGTTACTAACTTAGAACATTTAGCTTATAGCTTAGGCCTAGGTTAGATTAACACTAATCTAACCCTTAGATCATAGTTTAGTTTTAGGTTACTAACCTTAATAAATCCAGTTTAGGTCTAACATTTCAAATGCTCAGAAAAAGAACCTACAACATACATTCACGAACAGGATTCACTCCTACACAGCCAATAGGCTAGTTAATTAAATGTATCTGAATTATTACCTGGTCCACGATCAAGACCTTCCTGATATTACGATATCAGGAACCAATTCATTTAACACGATCAGCCTGAGTTAGACTCCGGAACAGTTTATTCAATGCATTCAGACCTTGCAACCTGCGAAAGGTCTATAATTTTAGTTCATCCCGAATAAACTTAAAGCATTACTTAGATCAATGCCACTGATCCAAGGCTGGGTCTTATAGATGGATAAATCCACAATTCATTCCAAGATCAGATTAAACTTAGGTGTAAAATGAAAGAAATAAAAGAGTCCAATTATATTTCGACTCAGTCAAAGATCTGTAATTTCAAAGAAGATACAGTCCATATCAAACATGACTTCTCAATCAAAGGAACACATCTTTTTTACAAAATAAATCACATATCAACACTTGTATGCTTAGGAGGAAGTAACAACAGTTCATGGTGTTACATGCTTCCCTCCTAAAAGATTCATCATCCTGATGATTACATATTCAATTAACCTTCAAGTCAACCAATTTATTAGTTCACAAAACAATGCGACTATTTTCCAACTTAAATAGTTCCAGAAATCAATGTCACAACACATTTTATTCAGCCTAAATAATGTTTGCCTCCATCTGGATTTCATATAAACTTAAAAAAAAAAGTTCATAAAAGAAATGTTTTGTCAATAGATTTCATTCTGTTGAAAAAGAGAAGGAAAAGCAATTTTCATCTCTTCCAGATTTTCCCAAGTTGCACTTTCTTCGTTAAACTGGTCCCACAGGACCTTACATTGCTGTATTTCACGATTTCTCAAATGCAATTGGCGAGTTTCCAGCACTCGTGTGGGTTTAACCACGATTATTCCTGGGTCTTGGACCTGCCAGGAATTCCAATTTAAAACATGTGACAGATCTGAAACATATTTCTTAAGCAAAGAAATATGGAAAAAATCATGCATGCGAGATAAAGCAGGTGGTAATGCTAAACAATAAGCTACAGGATTGATTATTTCGACAATTTCGAAAGGTCCCACGAATCGAGGTCACAACTTGGTAGCCTTGCCAAAAGTTATAGAACTCTTTCTAGGTTTAACATGAAGAAAAACCTTCTCACCAAGCTCAAACCTTCGATCAACCTGCTTAAGGTCAGCATAGCTCTTCTGCCTATCCGCTGCTTCCTTTAATCGTTCACGAATTAGCTTAACTTGCTGTTCCATTTCTGTGAGAATCTCTGGTCCAATTAGCACTCTATCCTCAACACTATCCCAGCTAACAAGAGTTCTGCACTTTCTTCCATAAAGTGCTTCAAATGGTGCCATTTTGAGAGATGAATGATAAGTGTTGTTGTATGCGAATTCAACTAATGGAAGATACTCTTCCCATTTATACTGTTGATCCATGCAATATATTCGCAACATGTCCTCCAACACTTGATTTACCCTCTCAGTTTGTCCATCCGTTTCTGGATGATATGCAGAACTGAAGTTTAGTTTCGTTCCAAGAGCTGTGTTAAGCGTTTGCCAAAATCTTGACGTCATTCTAGGATCCCTGTCAGATATAATCAATTCTGGTACACCATGTAATCTGAAAATTTTGTGTACGAACCTTTTAGCCAACACTGGTGAATCATCCTTTAGATTTCCAGCGATGAAATGAGCTACCTTAGTCAGTTTATCTACAACTACCAAGATAACATCATGTTTATTCCTGGACATGGGTAATCCTTGTACAAAGTCCATGGTTATTACTTTCCATTTGTACTGCGGTATGCTATGAGGATATAACAGTCCAACAGGGTGCATATGTTCTGCCTTAACTTGCTGACACTCCAAACAATGAGTCACAAAATTAATGACATCCTTTTTCATACCTTTCCAAAAGTATTGCTGTTTCAGATCAGCAAGCATTTTTGTGATACCCGGGTGTCTAGAGAAAGGTGAATTATGAAATTCAACTAACAACTTCTTTCTCAAATCATTCAGCATAGGTACATATACTCTGTTTTCATAACGCAAGATTGCTTCATCATCAAAATGAAAACCTTTATACCTTTCATCATTAGGTTCTGCAGCAAGCGCTGCTTTTACTTGCTGAAAGTAAATATCAGATTCTGAGGCACTTTTTACCTCATCCTTAAACTGAGTTCTTAATGTTATAAGAGCATAAATGTGCCTCCTACAACTTAGAGCATCAGCTACTCTATTCTCCTTCCCTTTGATGTAGCTAATATCAAAATCATATTGTGATAAAAATTCTAACCACCTTCTCTGTCTAGCATTAAGATTAGGCTGAGTGAAAATATATTTCAGTCCTAAGTGATTAGTTTTCAACTCAAAAGGTTTCCCAAGTAAATAGTGTCTCTAGACTTGAATTGCATGAACAATGGTAGCAAGCTCCAAATCATGAGGAGAATAATTCAGCTCATGTAATTTAAGTTTTCTACTTTCATATGCTATAACTTGATCATTTTGTAGCAAAACACCTCTAAGGCCTTCCCCAGAAGCATCCGTTACAACAATAAAACTCCCATTAGGGTCTGGTACAGCTAATATAGGTGCAGAAGTCAACTGGCCTTTTAGACTTTTGAAAGCCGCTTCGCACTTATCATTCCATATGAATTTCTTATCCTTCTTCTGCAATGAAGTTATTGGTGCAGCTACTTTAGAAAAATCCTTAACAAATTTTCTATAGTAACCAGCAAGACCCATGAAGCTTCTTACTTCATGCACATTCTTTGGTGCAGGCCACTCAGTTATTGCCACTATTTTTGAAGGATCTATAGAAATTCCTTCTTTACTTATGAGATGACCCAAATAGTGAAATTCTGAATCAAAGAAAGAACATTTGGATAACTTACCATACAACTTTCTTTTTCTCAAAATTCCCAAAACTATCTTCAATTGCTCATTGTGCTCCTCAACGCTTTTGGAATAAATGAGAATATTGTCCAAGAATACAAGTACAAACTTGTCCAGATATTCTTGAAAAATATTGTTCATTAAGTTCATAAAGGCTGCAGGTGCATTAGTTAATCCAAAGGGTAGAACCGTGAATTCATAATGTCTGTACCTTGTTCGGAAAGCTATTTTATGAATATCTTCTTCTCTAATCCTTAACTGATGATAACCAGATCGAAGATCTATCTTAGAATAAACCACTTCCCCACGCATCTGATCAAATAGATCGTTGATCCTTAGAAGTGGATATCTGTTCTTGATTGTTGCTTTGTTCAACATCCGATAATCGATACACAGCCTAAGTGTTCCATCCTTATTTTTCACAAATATTACGGGTGCTCCCCAAGGTGAAACACTTGGTCTAATCAAACCTTTAGACAAAAGTTCTTGCAACTGTGCCTTAAGCTCAACTAACTCTATAGTAGTCATCCAATAAGGTGCTTTGGAAACAGGTTCTGTTCCTGGTTTGATTTCGATGGTGAAGTCAAATTCCCTCTTAGGTGGTAACCTTGGTAATTCCTCAGGAAAAACATCCTTGAAACTTTGTAACAGAGGAAATCATTTCATATAATCACCATCTTCTTCTGAAAATTCAGATATCTTTATTGCATAAAGGGTACGTCCTTTGTTTTTAGCCTTTTTAAGCTGCATAGCTGACAGTTTTCTAACTGAAATTTCCCGTTTCACACCTTGAATCTCTGCTGTTTCCAGCTGATCATCTAAACATTTTATGTTCTTTTCATAGTAGTCTACCTTTGCTTTATGGTCAGCTAACTAATTGACACCGATGACAATGTCATATGATCCCAAAGGTGTAACATAGAGGTCAACTTCCGTGGAGAAATTAGGTAAGTCAAGGACTACCTGAAAAAGACACATACTCACTATATGAACAGAGTTATTACCATACTATACAGTCCAAGATTTATCCATTTTTCTAGCTTTTCTCTTAAGTTTAGAAGCAAGTTTATTAGAAATGAAACATTCAGTAGCTCCTGTATCAAAAAGAATAGTGATAGGTATGCCAAATAACTTACCCGGAACTTCTATAGGTGTCACTTGCTTTTCAGCTTGCTTGTTTGCTACTGCAGCATGTATCTTATGCTACTGATTACGATCATCCTTCTTCAAAGGGCACTAATTTACGTAGTGGTCTTTGCCACAATTGTAGCAGCCTCCTACAGGTCCCTTTTTAGGCTCAAAATTTCCTCCAGCTTTGTAATTGTCATGTTGTCCTCCATAGGGCTTCTGCCCATTGTTATAATTTTTGGCAAAATTATCCCTTACATTTCCAGCAGGCTTAGTTGCCACTACTTTCTTACTATTATCCCCTGAAAACTTACTTTTGTTTCCAAACTTTTTCCATGGTCCCTTTTTGGGTGCAAGAGAGGTTGAAGAAGGGTTTGCAGTCTTCTTTCGCACTTCCTCCTTATGAGCAGAAATAGCCTTTAATTTCTGTTCTTTCCTTATGGCCTTTTCAACAACTCCTTCCATAGTGGTTGGACTGTGAACATCAACCTCTCCCCCTATCACGGGATTCAATCCCATGATGAATTTCCGTATTCTTAACTTCTCATCAGTTTGATACTGTGGTACATACTTGAGGAGTTTTGTAAACCGCTCCCAGTATTCAGTTACCATTAGCTTCCCTTGAGCTAAGTTCTGGAATTCTGTCATTTTCTGATCATAGAAAAGTTGTGGCAGCCAACATTGCCTAAAATAGCCTTTAAATTGATCCCAAGTAATATTGGTCTCATCAATATTTAGCTCTACTTTACAGCTATCCCACCATGAAGATGCTTCATGGGAAAGCTGATAGGCTCCCCAAATAGCTTTGGTTTCCTCAGAGAAGTTTCTTATTACAAAGTACTTCTCCATTTCGCTGAGCCAGTTCTCAGCTCCATCTCTTAATGTGGTGCCTGTTGATGCAAAATCACAGCACCCCTGAATACAGATCAAGTTTCTAGGTTGATCACTTATGTATCCAGTGTGATTGCATAACATTGAATCCTTCCTCCAAGTGTGGGACTTGAAAATGAGAAAAGGATTCTCCAGAGAGAGGCTGGTTCCTATTCCTCTGTTCAGATGCACCAATAAAACGCAGAGGTTCACCCAAAAACTAACCTAACTACCAAGGAGACAGGGAGAGAGAAATGCGTACAATAAAACCTAAACTATGGAGGTGATGCACCGAGGAATGAAGAACATATGCTTTGCAACATAAACACAGACCATATAGATGCAATACCACATCATACACAGGTAACCGAAATGCAATGGGAGATCAGAATGAAAACAATGAATACATGAGAGGATTTAAATTCAATCACAGACATATATATTGCTCAAAGGATTGATTCAAATACATTGCAATGGCCAAGAGGCACAATGACATTACAGTCCATGTGGGAGGCTTGGAAACTCCACGAATTCTCTTGCAAGCAGGAGAGAAGGGAGGGGTCGCAAAACAGAAATGTCCAACATTAGAAAGAAGCCCCTCCTTACAATTTATAGGAAGAATGAGAGAGAAAAGAGAGAGGAATTCGAAAACTGCCCCAACCACCTCCTGAATGCATTTAACTCATCTCATCATGGCAGAAGCGGCGGATCCTGGCGAAAACGACGGGCTGCCTACAGGAGCGATGAACTGTCTGCTGCATTAAAATTGTTTGTTGACTCATCACTTCTATTTGTTATTCGCGCCAGAGGTGTTTCTTGATTTTCATCCTCCAAACTGAACCAAAATACAAGATTGGCCTTGGAAACGTGTAGAGAATTTTACCAGCTTTCCATTGGTATAAAGAACGTGCAAATCTGAGCTCTGGATCAAAAGTTATGGCAATCTGAAGATTTAGAGCACGGAACAGGCGAAAACACCTTTTTGAATTCTTTCCCGCGTTCTGCCGCCTGGACGACACGTGGCGTACTCTGATTGGTTGAATAATTCTCTCTCCTCTGCCTTTTGGCGGGCTTTCCTTTTAAATTTCCTCGTGGGCCCCTAAATGAAACACGTGGCAAGATCCTATTGATTCGGCTCGGTGCTCGAAATCTCACCCTTTGACTTTTCTGACTTTTCTCTTGTGAGGACACGTGGCAGCTTCTGATTGGTCCTCGGCTGATTCGGCTCCTACGCGTACCTCGCCTCCATTTGTCCCGGATGTCCCATTTAATTTTGGACCCTTTGTGCTCATTTCGGCCGGTTCGGGCATTTCGCGTCCATTTGTCCCGGATGTCCCATTTGATTTTGGACCCTCTGGACTCATTTCGGGCGGTTCGGGCGGTTCGGGTATTTTTGTTCCACTTGGCCCACTTCGCTTCGGACTGCTTGTGCTGATTTCGCCCGGTTCGGCCGGTTCACGCCCTTTTGTCCCAGATGTCCCAAAGGCGACCCTCTCAGCAGTTAGCCAATTTTTCCTCTCGGTCGAACCGGCATTTCGCGCCTGCCGCGTACTTTTGTCCCACTTGTCCCAAATGCTTAGTGGGCTGTTTGTGCTTACTTCGGCCGAGCCGGCCGGTTCGGGCCTTTTTGTCCCAAATGTCCCGAATGCTCCTAGGACTAGGACTTAGCCGATTTTCACCATTTTTTCTAGATCGACCTATTTGCCTTTCTGCAACTTTGATGCATGTTATCGAGATTTACCCTGGGGGGGAAATTTTGACAACAATTTTGACGACTCAGCGGGGTCACCTGCCTGCTAGGTGAATGATCAGTGGCCTTTTAGCGATCCATTGGGCATGGAGTCAAGCAATAACCCGAAACAAGCCTGATACTGCAACTTCTTCTCCAGCAACACTCTGAACTGCAGAAAACATCCTGAGAACAGCGAAACCTGTGCCAAAGCACTTATGGAAAAAGAAACCTAACTACAACAGGACAATGTGCATACGCACTTAGAGGAATTGAAAAAAAAAACCTAAACTAATATTTACAAGAAAAAAACCTTTCTCCTAGTAGCAATGTTTAAGATAGATTCCGTTAACCGGAATCTGAAGTTCCTCTCCATCCAATGCAGACAATTGGAAGGCATTACTATTTTTGCATCCCATGACCATATAGGGACCACTCCAGATGGCATCAAACTTGGAATGCCTTCCTGGTTTTGCCCGATCTGCATTCCATTTCAGAACTAGGTCCCCTTCCTGGAAAGTCTTTGCTCCAGCTCTCTTATCAAACCATCTTTTTACTATGGCCTGATCCTTTTCAATCGTCTGAATCGCATGTTCTCTGATTTCCTCTAATTCCATCAATTCTGCATACCTGGCCTCCATTGGTTCGAATTCAGATAACTCCAGCTGTTTCATGAGCTCCAAGGCTGGCAATTCTAATGATATAGGCAATACTGCCTCCTTCCCATAGACCAACTTGTAGGGAGAATTACCTGTAGACCTCTTTGGTGTTATTCTATCAGCCCATAATGCTGATTTTAGCCTTGTATGCCATGTTCTTTGATTTTCCTCCAGAGTCCTTCTGATGATTTTTAGCAAATTCTTGTTTGTGGACTCTGCCTGTCCATTACCCTGCGGGTAATAATTTGAAGAGGCGCTCAAATAGATTCCATTCTTGACAGCCCATTCTGTAATTTTTGAACCTATGAATGCTAATGCATTATCCGATATGATGGTGGCCGGCACACCGAACCTGGTTACTATTCCTTCATAAAAGTCTAGTATGCTAGACTCACTTGCTTCTTTGAGCGCTACTGCCTCGGTCCACTTGGTGAAATAATCTGTCGCTATAAGAATCCACTTATGGCCTTGATTCGAATTGGGATTGATGACTCCAATGAAGTCCAATCCCCATTGCATGAATGGATGATCTACTGAAATTGGACGAAGGGGCAGTGCTGCTAACCTTCCTTTCCCTGTGAAGAATGCACATTTCTTGCATTTCTTAACCCATGAGTGGCAATCGTTGAATACAGCAGGCCAATAGTAACCAGCTTTCATGATTTTGAGGGCTGTTACTCGTGGGGCGAAATGGCCTCCTGCCTCTCCGTCATGGAATTCTTGTAAGATCCTCTCAATCTGACCTGTCCCGATGCATCTCAATAGAACACCGTTGATGTCCCTTTTAAACAAAATACCATCAACAAGCACATAAGGAACTGCTTGTAATCTGAAGTACCTTCTTTTTGCTTTGCTCATCTCTGGAGGGCACATGCCCGTCTGTAGGAAATGTATCATATTATGAGTCCAACAGGGAGTGGATACATCATCATTTTCCTGTGTTTGATCATCTTGTAACAGCAGGACAGCGTATTTTTCATTACCTGTTTCATCCTGTTGATTCAAGGCTAACTGCTCGCATAGTCCCTTCCCACGTACTAGTTTGGTAACCTTGATCTCGATGTCATATTCCATGACATGAGTTATCCATCCTGCACGCTTCTCGCTCAGATCCTTGTTTAGAAGGAAGTCCTTAACTCCCGCATGAGAGACTAACAATTGGATTTTGTTGTTTGAGACTAGGTGCTTGAATTTCTTTAAACTTCTGATTACAGCAAGGACATGCTTTTCAATGAAAGAGTACCTAGTTTCGTATTCCTCCAAGCCTTGACTGAAGAAAGCGACTGGTTGCTCTAACCCTTCTTTGTTTTGTTGTGCCAGGATTGCAGAAATCGTTTCCCCACCACCAAAGGCATATAGCACGAAGTCCTTGGAGAAGTCTGGATTGACGAGAGTCGGAACTTGAGATATAGCCTCTTTTATTGCCTCAAAACTTGCCTTACCTTCTGATGTCCACCTAAATGCCATGCTCTTCTTTAACATCAGCGTTATTGGCTTCACAAGAGCAGCAAAATTTGGAACAAATCTACGGACAAAATTGATCCTTCCCAAGAAGCTTTGAAGAGCCTTCTTGTGACTTGGCAATGGCAATGCTCGAATTGCTTCAACTCTTTCTGGGTCAATCGTCAACCCCTCCTTTGAAACAATATGGCCTAGAAGCTTTCCTTCATGAGCCAAGAATATGCATTTTTTGGGGTTCAATGATACCCCAAATCTTCTACATCTCTGAAATACTTGCCTCAAATGACAGAGGTGATCCGCTGCATCTTTTGAGAATACAGTGATATCATCAAGGTATATCAAAACTATTTTATTGATCAATCCTTTGAATGCCATATCCATTGCCCTTTGGAAGGTGGCTCCAGCATTTGATAGCCCAAATGGCATTTTCTTGTAGGCATAGGTTCCCCATTTGGTGGTGAAAGCCGTCTTGAATTGGTCATCTTCTTTCACCATCACCTGGTTGTACCCTGAGTAGCCATCTAGGAGAGAGAATCTCTCTGAACCGGATACTACTTGCAATATTTGTTCCATTGAAGGAAGCGGGTAATGGTCTTTGAGAGATGCTCTATTGAGGTCTCGGAAGTCCACACACAACCTGATTTCTCCGCTCTTCTTCCTGACCGGAACCAAGTTCGTGACCCAGCTTGAGTGCTTGATAGGGAATATAATGCTTGCCTCGATTAGCTTGTTAAGCTCTTTCTTCATTAGAGGCTCAATGTGAGGGTTGACTGGTCTCTGCTTCTGCCTGACGGGCTTAGCATCTGGATCCAATTCTATGGTATGTTGTGCCAAATTTGGATTGAATCCTCTTAAGTCTTCATAGCTCCAAGCGAAGACATCTGGAAACTCTTGGCAAAGTTGTATGAAATCTGATTTCTCCTGTTCAGTGGCCACTTTGCCAATTTGAAGTGTTTTGCCTTCCCCAACCGGAATTGGCTCTGAATCTTCTCTCTTGACCTGTATGTTTGCCTTTTCTTTATGAAACTGGTCGTTAGGGTTGAAGATAGACTCCAATGTTACCAAACCCTTAGGAAGCTTGTTTGTCCGCAGCTGCACTACTTGATCCCCATACTGCTGTTCTAGCCTATCCTGATTTCTAGCTGAAAATTCAGCTTCTTCTTGTAAGAAATTGACGATCTGTTGATCGTTCTCAAACACCTGCCAGCTTGTGTTATTATCTGGAACTGCTGGCCTTACAACCACATGGATGTGTGGCTGCGTTTTTCCTCTTCTGATGCTGTCAACCACATCAAACGTTGCTCCAACTGCTGCGAGCCTGTCTGCGGCTTCATTTCCCTTCCTGGGTATGGACACAACGTTGAAAGCTTCGAAATCCTCAATGAGGTCCCATACCCTGTTCTTGTAGCTCCTCAGCAAGTCGTTCTTTGTAGCATGTTGCCCCCTAACTTGGTTGACGATCAGCTCGCTATCTCCAAACACCTGCAAGTTCTTTATGCCCTTTTTCTTGGCCCAATGAAGTCCATGAATCAATGCTTCGTATTCGGCGGTGTTATTTGAACAAGAAAACTGGAAACGAAAAGCTGAATAATACTCGATGTCTTGTGGCGAAATTAACATTGCACCACCTCCAGCGCCTTGTTTGCTTCTCAAACCATCGAAGAATAATCTCCAAATTTTTTTTTCATCCTTTTGTTCAGGCCGAATGACGTCAGGAATGGGTGAACTTTCCTCGTGTATATAATACACGCCCAATTCAGACTCTTCAATTTCTTTGTATGGATCAAATTCATGACTTTTGTTTGCCCATTCATCTAAAGTTAAATCAGGAATTCCCTCGACCTTAGTACCTGCTTCTAGATCATTCGAACATTCTTCTTGATCAAAAGCTGAGCAATTTGCATTGATAGGACCTGGTACATAGGGCTCAATATGGAAATTGGCAATTGGTTCTGACCTGATTGTTGCTTTGGCTCCATACCTTGTCCTAAAAATCATGTGCGACCAATCTGCAGATAAATATCCACTGATTTTTGCAGTGAAGTCTCTTGAAAGACACAACGCAAAGAGTGGCGGAAGGTCAATCACAGACACATCTTGCAAAACTGTAACATTAGGACAGGAATGTAGTGTTAGACTTAGCTCCTTGATGACTCCAATAGTCCCCACTGCCGTTCCATCTAGCTGTACTACTCCTTTCAGTACTGGCTCATATTTCAAACCCAGTTGGTCCGCTATTGGCTTTGGCATCACCGAACTACTGGCCCCCGAATCCAACATGCAGTTGTGCACCAAGTGATTTCCAACAATCAATGAAACATAGAAAGGTGGGGGCTTCAAATTTTTTCTTGTCTGCCCCCAATCATGTTGCACTGCATTAGTGAGAACCTTCTCATGTCCTTGGTTTGATATATTTGTGGCAGACCAATTAGTCATTGCAGCTTGCAATAAATCTCGTTGCCCTGGGATCGCCAGTGATTCCCACATGGAAATGTTCATATGTGTCTTCTTCATTTGATCGATGATGTTGAAAGGGGATGAACTGTCCTTTTGCTGTCCCTTACTTGGTACAACCTTTTCTGGAGCTTGAGCATGTGCGTGTGTTGCTACAACAGGAACCTTGGGTTGATTTTGCACATTTGGAGCTGTGTTTGGTCTACTGACCCCCTGTTGTGTAAGAGTGGGTTGAGAAACAACTGGATTAGACGGTTGTCCCTCTTCTATGCTTCTCTTCTTTGACCGTGTATTGGCAGCCATGCCTTGAAAAGGCTGTTGGTTAACTCCACAGAAGTCTTCCGTTTGCCAATTTGCCAATGTGGTTTTTGTTGGGGGTCCTTCTGGTTGCTGTTGATTATCCTCCTGGCTTGGATCTTGAGCAACACCAATGGTTTGCACCATCAAGGCCTGATTTAGTGCACCATTGAAACATGCTGACTGATTATGAGGTAGATTGCAAGGGTAACACCAATCGTACTCCTGTGCCATGTTATTTTGTGTTGGAACTAATGCTTTAGAGGCAGATATGGCATTTGGATTATAGGGCTGGAAAGGTCTATTGACAGGAGGCCTTGTTTGATTCACATTTGCAGCTGGATTAGGTGGTCTTTGAGGCTGATATGGCTGCCTATTAGGTTGAGCTTGAGGCTGATACGAAGGTCTAAAACCTTGAGCTTGCTGTCTCTTGAGTGTGACCAGCTCATTACCTAAATTTTGCAGTTGCTTCATGACTTCTTGAAGCTCATTTGGGGCACTTGGAGATGAAGTGGAAGCTTCATTTGAACTCTGATTCCTAGGAGTGGGAATAGGGGCTAAGACAGGTGCTTGACTAGTACTTGGGCTCTCTATACTTGGATATAATGGCATTGGGGGCCTAGGAGCTAGCTTTCCAGCTTGAATCAGACAATTTTCAGCTCTAATGGCAATACTATAAGCAGCAGGGATAGTTGTGCCTCCCATAGATTGAATCAACATAGAAATATCAGAATTTAAAGCTTTAAGGTAATACAGAAAAGCACCTTCTGCTGTTGGTCTGACTGCTACTGGAATTCTATCCCAAGACCTTTGAAATCTGAAGTTGAAGTCAGTCAGCTGCTCATTGGAAGCTCTCTTGATGGTTGTCAGCTGCTCCAAAAGAGACAAGTTGTCTCCCTTCTCTCCAAATTGATCATGAAGTGCAATACATAGCTGATTCCAGTTTGTGATAGAGCCAGCTCCAAGGCTCCTAAACCATTGCAATGCTTTCCCCTTGAATGAAGACGCCAGCAATTTGACAGCTACTTGCATCTCATCGATCTCATGAATTGCACAAATGTTAGCAATGTCCTTGACATGGTCACCAGGAGTGGTCTGATTTTCTCCAGTAAAGTATGGAATGTTCTTCAATGCTGCAACTGGGATTGGGTTTTGTGCATTGAGAGCAAGTGGGCTGCTGCCTGTGAAGTTGACATAGGGGTTCACTGGTTGCGCCATTCTGATTGGTCTTAAAACCATTGTATACTGAAAGAAAGGCCACTCAGGTGGAGGAGTTGAAAGAGTTCTGTTTGGTGGAGATGGAGACCTTTGAATCCTTCTTCCTCTTTGCCTTCTTCTTGGAGATAATTGCAGGTATTCGAACAGCACTTCTTCTTCTCCAACTCTTGACCTTGTGATTCTTCTCATAAGCTTTTAGGCCTGACTGCTGAAATTCTATTGATTCCTCCCTTTGGAGTCGCCAGATATGCAAATAATAGCTCTTTTTAAGCAAGAAAACTGTAGCAGATGCATATCAACCTTACTGCAATAAAAATGAGACCTCTAGGTCCCACCGGGCGTGCCAAAACTGTTGATGCAAAATCACAGCACCCCTGAATACAGATCAAGTTTCTAGGTTGATCACTTATGTATCCAGTGTGATTGCATAACATTGAATCCTTCCTCCAAGTGTGGGACTTGAAAATGAGAAAAGGATTATCCAGAGAGAGGCTGGTTCCTATTCCTCTGTTCAGATGCACCAATAAAACGCAGAGGTTCACCCAAAAACTAACCTAACTACCAAGGAGACAGGGAGAGAGAAATGCGTACAATAAAACCTAAACTATGGAGGTGATGCACCGAGGAATGAAGAACATATGCTTTGCAACATAAACACAGACCATATAGATGCAATACCACATCATACACAGGTAACCGAAATGCAATGGGAGATCAGAATGACAACAATGAATACATGAGAGGATTTAAATTCAATCACAGACATATATATTGCTCAAAGGATTGATTCAAATACATTGCAATGGCCAAGAGGCACAATGACATTACAGTCCATGTGGGAGGCTTGGAAACTCCACGAATTCTCTTGCAAGCAGGAGAGAAGGGAGGGGTCGCAAAACAGAAATGTCCAACATTAGAAAGAAGCCCCTCCTTACAATTTATAGGAAGAATGAGAGAGAAAAGAGAGAGGAATTCGAAAACTGCCCCAACCACCTCCTGAATGCATTTAACTCATCTCATCATGGCAGAAGCGGCGGATCCTGGCGAAAACGGCGGGCTGCCTACAGGAGCGGCGAACTGTCTGCTGTATTAAAATTGTTTGTTGACGCATCACTTCTGTTTGTTATTCGCGCCAGAGGTGTTTCTTGATTTTCATCCTCCAAACTGAACCAAAATACAAGATTGGCCTTGGAAACGTGTAGAGAATTTTACCAGCTTTCCATTGGTATAAAGAACGTGCAAATCCGAGCTCTGGATCAAAAGTTATGGCAATCTGAAGATTTAGAGCACGAAACAGGTGAAAACGCCTTTTTGAATTCTTTCCCGCGTTCTGCCGCCTGGATGACACGTGGCGTACTCTGATTGGTTGAATAATTCTCTCTCCTCTGCCTTTTGGCGGGCTTTCCTTTTAAATTTCCTCGTGGGCCCCTAAATGAAACACGTGGCAAGATCCTATTGATTCGGCTCGGTGCTCGAAATCTCGCCCTTTGACTTTTCTGACTTTTCTCTTGTGAGGACACGTGGCAGCTTCTGATTGGTCCTCGGCTGATTCGGCTCCTACGCGTACCTCGCCTCCATTTGTCCCGGATGTCCCATTTAATTTTGGACCCTTTGTGCTCATTTCGGCCGGTTCGGGCATTTCGCGTCCATTTGTCCCGGATGTCCCATTTGATTTTGGACCCTCTGGACTCATTTCGGGCGGTTCGGGCGGTTCGGGTATTTTTGTTCCACTTGGCCCACTTCGCTTCGGACTGCTTGTGTTGATTTCGCCCGGTTCGGCCGGTTCACGCCCTTTTGTCCCAGATGTCCCAAAGGCGACCCTCTCAGCAGTTAGCCAATTTTTCCTCTCGGTCGAACCGGCATTTCGCGCCCGCCGCGTACTTTTGTCCCACTTGTCCCAAATGCTTAGTGGGCTGTTTGTGCTTACTTCGGCCGAGCCAGCCGGTTCGGGCCTTTTTGTCCCAAATGTCCCGAATGCTCCTAGGACTAGGACTTAGCCGATTTTCACCATTTTTTCTGGATCGACCTATTTGCCTTTCTGCAACTTTGATGCATGTTATCGAGATTTACCCTGGGGGGGGAAATTTTGACAACAGTGCCATCATACTTAGGTGGACTTATCCTTTTTATATCATTAGTGAGTTCTGCTACGAACCTGGCCTTTTTGTTTTCTGGTTGGACAGGTGCATTCCCATCATTAACATCAACACCCATATCAGGGTTGTCCTCAGGAGGTTGCTGATTATTATTACCAACTTCTTCATCCTCCTCATTTCCCATCACCTGCTGTTCAAGTACAGCTAAACGATCTCTTGTGTCCAACAGGGCAGCAAGGATCTCATCAAGTTTTTTGATTGTTGCCACTCCTCCTTCAGGTGGAGCATTATTCGCAACGTTCCCTCTTGTTCTAACCATTTTCTGTTACAAGAAAATTTAGGTTTTCATCAGATTATGGACACAATAGGTCCAAGAGTTACAACCTTCAGCTCTGATACCAAGATGTAACATCCTCATTTTATACATTAGAACAAGTCAATTTTTTTTATTTTTATAAATGCTTCCTGGTTCTAAATACATAATTTAGAACTCACAAATCAAGCAACCATTCTTATAAGAAATAACCATATGCAGCTGTAATGACTCGAAGTACCTCTGATCTATTCATTCCATGACTCGGTAATCTACCGATCTATTCATGTGTATTAAGAGTTGGCGTTTTCACTTTAACACAATACTCTTGCGGTTCTCTTCCCTAATCTGGGATTTAGAATGCTCTGTCCAAGGAACCTATCTGAATAATTGTTACCATTATTCATCAGCATCTCATCCTTCAGACTAGGTGACCTAGGACAATGCAATCAGCAGCTTGCGATACTTTGGCCAAAGATTTGAAACATACTTCTTATGTCTTGTATTCCTTAACGGCATACTCGTCAATCTGGAATACGTCCTTCACCCCATTCCTATGTTATGTAGAATGTCTTATACTGACTTCTGTCAGTCCTTCCTATCCCAATTTATTCACTCAGAAATGGATTAGTAAGGTGACAATGTTATATGGATGCTCCTGAGGACTAGGGATACGATGACATACTGGGTCAACCCTAGTTAAACCAGTGTGTCAAGATACCCCGAGTCTCCTAGGCAGCCTTATAACGTGACCACATTCCTAATCGGTCCCAGAGTAACTTGTTCGAGTTTAAGGTGTAAATCTTAACAATCAATGCAAAGGGTGTCGTCATAAGTCACCTGCATTGTTGTATCTTCGAGAAGATCCTAATCTTCTCGAAGGTACAACCCTGTAGTTGACTTGTGCCATCAACCTTTAAATTTGCCTCGAAAAGGTCTACTTATTAAAAAGTGTTACATACGTTGAGTTAAATTATACCATAAGACACTCCCTTTAAGGGTAGTCTTTCCCAATCCCTAGGTTCCTCACCTTAGAATGACCTTTCTTAATAAAACCCAATACACAAGAGAAGTTATTAAGAGTAGAGGTCCCATCAAGGACTTCATAGAATATACATAATTCTAAATCAACAAAATTGGACAATTACTCCCACCCTTCACATGAGATTGCTAACCAAACCCTTTTTAGGTTTATATCAGTTCCCATAGCTGAATTTATATCTTACTTAATAGTATCAAGATATAATGATTAAGAATCCAATTAAACGTTGTCCTGGCTTAATCAAGACTAGGAATTAATAATTTAATTCAGCTTGTTTAGCGTCCTGCTTAGGTTTATTTTACCCTAGCTTCCAGAAGACAGTGATCTAAATTTCAATTTAGCTTTAGATAGAACATACTAGAACTGCTAAACAATCATAAGTATTCAGTCACATATTCTTGCAAGCTTACATTGATAATCACAAAAGTCTCCAAATTATACAATAATAACAATGCTCTTAAGATCATTTGAACCGAAGAAGGTCAAACTATCAAGATACAAATACAAACATATAAGTATCAGATATCTATTTCCATTCCTTTCAGAACTAATCAAATACATTCTATGCTTTTAGCATACTTGATACAATTATTTCAACAGAAAAAGAACATCTTTCCTCATATAGTACATTTAGAGAATCAAGCTGTAATTCATCATAAAACCAAATTAAACAATTTGAACATCCTATCAGATCTACGTAATTTTACCACTTATGGCAACCATCTGCAAAAATTTTCAACATGGGTCAGTTCGATGAACTGAGCATGATAAGCACTAACTCTTAAAACAATTGCAATCCACCAACTGTTTTCATTAAACATCCTGTTTAAATGAGATCATTTCAGCAAACAAGTAAACATATTTCATCAAAACGTTAGTGACCAAGAAGACAAATACATCTAAACAACTATCCATCTGAATCCCAAGGACAACAACATCAGACGGACTAATATATTCAACATAATAAATGAATATCATAACCTTTCATGATTCCATCATCATGTTAGAACAATTCCAAAGCTAGATAAAAATTATATCAACCTATACTTTACAACAGAAGAGAAATAAAACGAATCATACATATTTCCCTCAGAACTAGCTCATGACTGTACCATCTCTCCAAGAGAAAAGCATTCACCTTAAACACATGCAAATAAATCAGACGAGACCACCAGAAGCATCACAGTTTGGTTAAAATTTAAATTAAACAATATCCTATAGCTTACTAGTAGTACAGCAGCTCTCGCACGAAGGCAGTGATGAGTATTCTATCCTAAATAGACTCCACCTAACCTTCCATATTATTATAGGAAAGAGAAAATAGCTAGCGCAATTGCTTGTCAAGGCACAACTGTTAACTCTTTATCTCAGTCAAGCACAAGACAAGAAAACCTCAACAACAAAGACGTAATCACGAACAAACACGACAACAATCCCTCTCAGCAACATATAGCTCATTCTAATCCCTACTACCACTGTAAGGCTTTAGAGCCAAGGTTGAAATCAAAATAACTTCTCTTTTATCACAGTCAACAAGAGACTCATTAACATTAAAGAAAATAATGTTTCCCTATGACTATGCAGAGATATTCATACGAAATCCACGCAACATGCACAACCTCATTTAACTGGAATTATTCAGAAAGGAAACATAACATACCGTATTCACATCTGAACTCATTCAGAGGTTGAAAAGTATGGTATTCACGGCCCACTTCTACAGAGGCCAAGATACATGATATCTATATATAAATTAAGGAATCCAACAGAGCCAAAAATAATAAGTGTTCATAATCAAGCTTATATAGAAGCAGAAACACTGGTTACCTATCAAGGATTTCAACTGAATCCAAACAACAGTATTCACGATAAAGCTTTTACAGAAACCGATGTACAAGATAAATATAATTTAAGGATTCCAACTGTGCCAATAATGGTAAATATTCACAATCAGGCTTATACAGAAGCTAAATACTGCTTTCATAGCAAGGAATCCAACTGAGCCTCTACAACAATATTCACTCAAGCTTACACAGATAGGAAACGTAAAAAGTAAACCAACTGAGTCTGTACCAAAGTTTCATTGCTAAACGAAGGTATTCATTACAAGATAACAGAAGCCGTAATACAAGTTACCCCTCTAGGACTCTGACAGAATCAAACTACCAGTATTCACATACTGGCTTCTACAGTAGTCCTTAATATACGTACCATTCCATGGACTCCACAGAGTCATTTTGTATATAAATAAATATATTGCAAACTATCAACGGGTTGAATCCCATAATTGCAACACAAGGGGGGGGGGAAACAACTTCTACAAGGTCGCACTGAAATACTGTAAACACAACAAGTTATCCACTCACAAATAACTTTAAGTATCATAGTGAAACCCAACAATATTTAGTAACCACCACCTATAATAACCACGACAGAACTTACAAAGAAGTCGAATTATACTGAACATTTAAACAAAAGTTCAACAGTATCCTTTTTGACAAGTATCAACAACAAGTATCATCTGTAGCCTGAACCCAACAAGAAAACAATTCATGGGCTCTCAAAGAGTAGGTTTAGTATACCTTCTTGCATGCATTTCACAAACTTTATCCAGAATGCAAAACACAATGAGATAGTGCAACAGTTCGAAACACAATACACACCCGTTAAGGGTTAAATTGAAAAAATCGAACCAGCGAGAAGATACAGTAATAAAATCACACAAAGCTACCATAAAAACCAACTGAATCCAAAAATCATCTGAACAGAGTTGTTCTAATGAAATAATTTGAAAGAGAGCAAGATTTTTAAAGGTTAGGGCCTAACATGCCTGGTTATTTGCTTAAAAATCCGAAGAAGACCACTGAAAGAGCTCGAGCCTTCTCCTCTTTTTCCAAGTTAGATTCACTAACAAAAATTTGTTATTTCCATGACTTATAAATTTTCCTTGCCAGAGAAAAGAGTGAGTTACACTCATATTTTCCATGCAACTCCAAGAAGACTGGTGCGAAGAACCAGTGATCAGATAGAGGGAAAACCGGAGCGTATGAAAAACCAAACAACTACTAGTTTTCCATTTTACATGCCTTCCCGTGATACCTGAACTCGAAGACTGAGATCATTAATTGCATTTACTCCTAATTTCCTACTCAATCTGCATTGCCACCGACCGCCATAGTTGGTGATGGATAAATGAAATTCAAAGACCATATCTAACTTTGGCGAATTGCCACGTCGGCTCTTGCTAGCCGTTAAAAATTCTACCATCTCATCTGTCCTTCATGCTTATCTACCTATTTAATGCCATAGAAACTGCCACCCATGGCTCGCACCCTTCCATAGGTCCCCTTTCTTCCTTGTCCATTAGTTAGGTTAGTAACATAGGTTAGGATTTAAGATGTGACTTAGTCTAACCTCCATAGCACAAAGTTACTAACTTAGAACATTTAGCTTATATCTTAGGTCTAGGTTAGATTAACACTAATCTAACCCTTAGACCATAGTTTAGTTTTAGGTTACTAACCTTAATAAATCTAGTTTAGGTCTAACATTTCAAATGCTCAGAAAAAGAACCTACAACATACATTCACGAATAGGATTCACTCCTGCACTGCCAATAGGCTAGTTAATTAAATGTATCTGAATTATTACCTGGTCCACGATCAAGACTTTCTTGATATTATGATATCAGGAACCAATTCATTTAACACGATCATCCTGAGTTAGACTCCGGAACAGTTTATTCAACACATTCAGAACTTGCAACTTGTGAAAGGTCTATAATTTTAGTTCATCCCGAATAAACTTAAAGCATTACTTGGATCAATGCCACTGATCCAAGGTTGGGTCTTATAGATGGATAAATCCACAATTCATTCCGAGATTAGATTAAACTCAGGTGTAAAATGAAAGAAATAAAAGAGTCCAATTATATTCCGACTCAGTCAAAGATTTGCAATTTCAAAGAAGATACAGTCCATATCAAGCATGACTTCTCAATCAAAGGAACACATCCTTTTTACAAAAGAAATCACATATCAACACTTGTATGCTCAGGAGGAAGTAACAACAGTTCAGGGTGTTACAAGACAAAACAAGCTTGAATTGTCTAAGTATGGAAGGTTCAGCAGATGATGCCATGTGTCTCATTAGTGCAACTT
The DNA here is from genome assembly GCA_019776745.2 of Taxus chinensis. Taxonomy (NCBI): domain Eukaryota; kingdom Viridiplantae; phylum Streptophyta; class Pinopsida; order Cupressales; family Taxaceae; genus Taxus; species Taxus chinensis. The sequence continues at coordinate 452,103,619 of CM034146.1, read as the reverse complement.
CAAGGGTTGAAGCCAAAGGTGGTTCCCCAAACTTACACAGGCTCTCCACTTGTCCCAGGTCTGAAAAGGGGATAGAGCCGGCCATCTAATTGGCTAAGTACAAAGAGGGTCGACAGAAGCCTCCACGTGCCTTAACGATGCAACTTCAAAAGTGAGACCAAAGCGCTAGTATTCAAATGAGTGCCAACTCGCCATGTGGTTAGAGTTAAAGGAGAGTCTAGGACTTGCAAAAGGAGCCATGTGTCATCATGGTGCCCTTTCAAGGGGTGAATCTAAAGTGGAAACCCAAATGAGTGCCAACTCTCCATGTGTATAGGCTTTAACAGAAGTCAAGTGGGCGTTAGGCCTGAATCGGCTAAGTATGAAGAATTGACAGAAGCCTCCATGTGTCTCTTTGTCACAAATTCAAGGGAAGAATCAAGAGTGGGTCTCTAAATGTGTGCGAGTTCACCATGTGGTCAAAGTCAAAAAATGGGCAGAGCTGATAGTTGAATCGACTAAGTATAGAAGAGTTTGTGGAAGCCTCCACGTGTCGGCTCAACACAACTTCAATAGGAAAAATCTAGAGGCATGTCCCAAACTTGCGCCGGCCCTCCACATGTCTAGGGTCAGATATATGGCCTCGCTAAATGAAAGGGATTTAGTCAAAAACACAAAAATATTTAACTAACCCGCAAAGGGCCAGGTGGTCACATTTCAAGTTAAGGTGGGGGGGCGGGCCCTTTTTTTGTTTTGATGCCATTGAAAATTCAAGGCGGGGAGGTGGGCTGGCGGAGAAATTTGAGTTTTTTAGCTCATGTTGAAAAGAGGTAAAAGTATAAAAGTGACCGATGGTTTTGTCACCACTCAAGTAAAGCCAAGTGTCAAGCCTGTATCAAAAGTGGGTGGACAGGCCAAAATGTTTCAAAGTGCCATTTCTCTAAGAGGCAAAAAATGTAAAAGGCATCCCTAGGCCCGTTTCTATTTAAATCTCTCCCATGTGGATGACTCAAATTCAAATTTTGCAAAGGTAGATTGAATGGCTATGATTAAATGCATCTAGTTTTTCCACCTAGCATGGAAATGGCCAAGGCTTTGGAGAGACTTAGATGCCATTTTCTTGAATCAATTTTCATCATTTTTTGTAACCAAATGTAACCATTCTTGGAAACTATTCAATGGATTCTACATGCCGTTGTTAGGGTTGGATCTTGGTACTATGTAGATGTAATATATTTGAAGTAATCAATACAATTTTTTTCCCTTTTCTTCCACTGTTACGCCTTATTTCCTTGTATGAAAATTTGTGAATCATCCATCTTTGCATGCTAAGAAACTTTGTGTTCTTGTTTCTATGATTTTTGGAACTTTGTGTCCATGAAATTATATCTATTTTAAAAGTGAATGATTCTATTCTACATCTCCCTGGCTCAATACTTAGAAGGTTATACTCTACTATCTATATTTCCTGAAGGTATTTTTATGGTCTTCCTTCCCCATCTCCTTAATTCTTCTATTCTTTCATAGTGATGATCTTTGGGCATAAACGTTTTGAAGTATCAGGAATCCATGCTTTGAAAGTTATATATTTGTACATAAGTTTTGTTTCTTTCTTTCAATAAGGGAACCTCTCCCATCAAAGAGGAGGGACTTGTTGTGTCCTGAATGTGGTTTGTTAAAGTCCTATTTAAAAACCAAATAGTTTTTGGTGACTTTGCTGCGGATTTCGTTTCAAATGGACCCCTTTCTAAAATAAAAATTTCAAGATCATTGTTGGTCTAGCGACTCTACAGTATACATGTGGGAAGAAAGCTCTCGGGGTTGAGGATTCCCATTTTTAACTTCTGGAGAAACAAAACTTCTCTTCCAGCAAGAAGGAACAGAGGGACTCGTTCTACAAGCACACCTCATTTTAAAAATAAAAATTGCAAGGATAGCATTCCTCATGAGCATCAAGGTCCTAATATCCATTCTTTGATACTTGCTTGTGTTTCTATTCCCCTTCAGTCAATTTTTCCAAAGATGGCAGCCCCTTTGCCTTGGGGACAACAAGTTGGGCCTCTTACTCTTCCTCAGCCATTGAATGAGTTACCTAGGGGTAACATGAAAAGTTTTCCCAAATTCCGGGGTGATGGGAAGGTTCATTCAGATGAACACATTGCAACCTTTATTGTTGCATGTGGGATTCTTGGGGTTTAACATGAAGATCTCTCGTTAGGCTTTTTGTTGAGACATTACAGGAAAATGCTACTGATTGGTTCTATCATCTTCCTGTTGGGTCGATCACTAATTGGAATACCATGAAAATTCAGTTTGAACAGTGTTTCAAACCTACTAAAGAAGTCCATGCTCTGTTAGAAAAAATTTCTCATATCAAGGAGTCATTTGAGCCCATGAGAGAGTTTGTGGCAAAATTCAACAAGCTAATTAATTAAATTCCACATAAATCCAGTGGATCAAATCCAAAAGTGTTTCTTCCTCAATGCCTAGTTTCCTGAAGTGAGTTATGCACTAAGGAGAGCTAACCTTTCAACTTTGGATGTCGATCAACATTTGGCTATCAGTGTTGAGGATGATTTGATCATGTTTAGTAAACTGAAAAGAGAATCCTCCAAATCTAAAGCTTCTTCCTCTTCCTCTTCCTCTGTATCCAATTTTGATCAGTTGGTGTAGAAGCTTGCAAATTATCTAATTTATCTCAAGAAGCAATTGGCTCAACATACTCCTTACCAAGATGTTCTAAGAAAAAAATTTGAACCCAAGAACCATTTTCCTACTTCCTAGACCAGATTGGATATTGAAGGCCCACCCATCAAGGTTCTAGTCAATGCAACTTATGAAGTTTAAGAACCCGATGATGAGGAGTGTAATGAACTCTATGAAGAAATAGAATAAGAGGTTGATGAAGAACTAGAAGAGCTTGGTGGGTCTCAAGTTCATTTCCTCACCACTGAAGGTATGGATGATGAAGATGAATATGATGAAAGAGTGGTAGATATGAATAGTGAGTCATATGTTGTCATGACTCGGGAGAAAAAAATAGAAAAGAAAAAGTGGTGCAGCCTGCTAAGAGGTCCAAGGAGTTTCCTACAACTATTCTAGTGATTGCAAGAATAGGAACTCCTATTCCCACTACCTCCACACAAAATGTGAGTAATGCTAATTCCACTTTTGTTGCTTATGTTCCCAAAGCTCCTTGTCCTTCAAATCTTAAAAATGATAGATCAAAATTCTCTCAAATTCCTAGAAATGATGCCCCATCTACCTATGGATCTTTTGATATTATTAATCACCTCAAAAAGACCAAAATTCAAATTTCGGAGGCAAAGTTTTACCAAACACATCCAAAATATTTTGCTAAAATGGTAAACTTTGTCAATTCCAAATCTAAATCCTCATCCAATACTTATAAAGGAATTTTTCCGAATCCCTCTTCCCCACCTCAATCAAGCCTTGTGGCTACAGTCGCTTCCCCTAATGAGAAAATTAAAGCATTCTATGTGACTCTTCTCATAGCTGGCTCTAAACTCAGTAATTATGTTATATAATCAGGAGCATCAGACAATGTAATTCTTGTAAAGGTATCCCATGCTTTGGGTCTGACCCTACCACATGCTTTTGGTTCCTGTTATTCCATAGAAAGTAGGAAAGTGCCTTTGGTTGGAAGAATTAAATATGCACAAGTATCTTTTGCTACTTTTCCAGAGAAGAGGGTATTAGCCACCATTTTGGTAGCTGATATTCCTCCCTCATATGGGATGTTGCTAAGTAGAAATTTTTGTCAGGAGGTAGGAGGTGAAATTCAAATGGACTAGTTGCATGCTTTGATCCAAGTCAATGGGAAAATGAAGAAGCTGCTACCTGAGAGACAAACTGAATACATTGTGAAAAAGACTGAATAGGATATTGAAACATTATAGAAATCTTGTATGGGATTCCATTGAGTTTCTTGATGCTTTCTCTATTGAAGCTATGTCAAGAGAAAGGGAAACTAGAGCTGATTCTCTAGCTATCTCAGGGTCTTTGCTGATTCCTCACCCAGATTTCTCTTAGGAGAAATTTATTATTGAAATGATTCATTGGCCCAGTGTACCCGATAACACAAATAACTGGCAGGTTTTCAATGCTGATCAACACTTGCTGTCATTCTTGGAGCTTAAGGATAATTTTGACCAGTTGTATTTTGAAGGAAGTGAGATTTTTCCTAGAGAGTGTGTATTATTTAATGAAGGAGATATCAAGGAAGATACGGATCAAGATGTCTACATCAAATTGAAAGGTAGCAAGATCCCTAAAGGACTGGTGAGTATGGATGATTTGTTTGATAAGCATGATAGGTACATTAAGTCTAAAGCTTCCTAAGGAGCTCAATAGTCTGCTGAATGTGAAAAGATTAATATTGGGAGTCTTGATGAACCCAAGATGGTGAACATTGGAAAATTATGTACTTAAGAGGAGAAGAAAAATTTAGTAAATCTACTAGAAAGGTATGCTAATGTTATTTCCTATTTATATGATGATCTCAAGGCTTTCTAGCCAAAGAAGATGCAACACTTTATCCCTCTGAAACTTGGGATCAAACCGTTCAAGCAAAAACAAAGGCAATACAATCCCAAGGTTGCTGACACTATTTTTTAGGAGATCCAAAAGTTACTAAAGGCAAGGATCATCTTCCCTATACATCATTCAACATATATTTCCAACATTGTTCCTGTCAGAAAGAAGAATGGTGAGATTTGCATCTGTGTGGATTTCAGGAATTTGAATCAGGCCTCTCTAAAGGAAAACTATCCTCTTCCCATGATGGATCAAGTTTTTCAAGCTGTCACAAAATATGAGATGTTTTATATGCTTGATGGATTCTCTAGATACAATCAAGTGGAAGTCAGTACCCCAGATCAACACAAAACTACATTCACTACTCCTTAGGGCACCTTTTCTTACAAGAGAATTCCTTTTGGTCTTATCAATAATGGTTCCATCTTTTAGAGGGAAATGGACTTGGATTTTTTATAGTTTGAAGGGAAAGTGTGTGGTTGTGTACCTTGATGCTTTGACTGTTTTCTCCAAAACAAGGGTAGATCACTTTCAACATCTTGAAACAGTCCTCTAGAAATGTAGAGAACATGGAGTTTCTCTCAATCCAAAAAAGTATGTATTTTTTGTCATTAAAGGTAAGTTGCTGGGGCATATTTTCTCCAAGGAGGGAATCAAGATAGATCCAGAAAGAGTTCAAGCAATCCAACATATTCCTCTTCCCACAAGTAAAAAGGGGGTTCACTCTTTCTTTGGTAAGATAAAATTCATGAGGAGATTCATTCCTGATTTTACAAAACTGACTATGAGAATTTATCACATGATGAAAAGAAAGAAAAAATTTGGTTAGAATTCCAAGGGTAAGGAAGCATTTAAAGGTATCAAGAAAGCCATTGCTAAAACTCCCATCTTAGCATGTCCTGATTTCAACAAGGATTTTATCATCTATTGCTATGCTATAGAGAGTACCTTAGCTACTGTGCTAACTTAGAAGGATTATGAGGATCATGAAGTTCTAATTTCATTCACAAGCTATGTTCTAAAAGATCATGAGTTGAAATATACTATGATGGAGAAACATGCTTTTGCAGTGGTTAAAGCTGTTAAGTAGTTTCATTTTTATATTCTTAATTTTCACTCTGTTGTGCTTGTTCCTAATACAACCATCAAGTCCATTCTTACATAACAGGAGTTTGGAACTAAGAGAGGCAATTGAGTAGTAAAATTTCAAGAATATAACCTTGATATCAATCCAACTAAGCTAGTCTAGGGTAAAGGCTTGTGTGAGCTTATTGTTGAAGGAGATGATGCAATGTTGTCCAAAGAACCAGTTGATGTTCCTGTTTTCCTCTTCCTTAGTTCAACAGATGAATGGTATGCTGATATTACACATTTTATTACTTATGGTGAGTGCATATCCTACTTAAGTTCCAAGGAGAAGAGGAATATTAAGATAACGTCTGCACAATATGTATTGTGGGAGAATGCTTTGTTCAAACGAGGCATAGATGGAAGATTCTTGAAGTGTGTGGACAACGAGAAACAGAAGAAGTTGTTCTCATATTTTAATGATCAGGCTTGTGGAGGCCATTTCTCTTATGCTTTCATTGCCCATAAAATCCTCCACGGTGGGTACTATTGGCCTACATTGTTCAGAGATGCATCAAAATGGGTAGGCAAGTGTGAAGCTTGTCAGAATTTTGTTGGGAGACCTAGTTGGCTGCTTTTCCACTAAAAACAGTAGTGATCAATGAGCCTTTTCAATAGTGGGGATTGGATTTCATTGGGACTCTTAACCCACCTTCTAGTCTTGGGCATACTCATGTGCTAACTTCTATAGAATACTTCACAAAGTGGGTAGAGGCCATTCCAATCAAAATATCTACTTATGAGGTGGTGTGTAATTTCATTAAGGAGAACATATTGATAAGGTTTGGGGTACCAAACAAGATTGTGACTGATAATGATTCAAATTTTTCTTCTTCTGAGATGATGGATTTATGCTATGGTTATGGAATTTCCCTTGCTCATTCTTTAGACTAATACCCCCAAGGGAATGGAAAGCAGAATCAACAAATAATAATCTAGTGACCATCGTTCAGAATATTGTCAATGAATCTAAGAGGAATTGGCACAAGAAACTTTATGATGCTCTCTGGGTAGATAGAATTACACCCAAAAGAGCAATTAGAATGTCTCCATTTCAACTAGTTTATGATGTTGAAGCTCAGTTTCCAGTAATAGTGGAATTACCAGCCTTGCACTTAATGAAGGCTATTGAAGATTCAAGTTTTACTAGTTCCTTGGACAAGAGGATCATGTATCTCCAGAAGTTGGATGAATACAGGTTGTAAGTTTTTGATAGGATACCAGCTCATTAGTTGAGGGTGAAAGATTTATTTGACAAGAAAGCTAGACCCAAATATTTTTAAGTGGGAGACATTGTTCTACTGTGGGACAAAAGACATGAACCTTGAGGAAACCATGGTAAGTTTGATTCCCTTTGGCTTGGTCCTTTTAAAAGTAGGCACTTTGCTAGAGAAAATTATTTCTATTTAGGTTATATGGATGGTTGTCCTCTCCCAATTCCTTATAGTGGGTAGTATCTGAAGTTGTTCAAGTCCTAGACTAGGCAGTCCTTCTATATATTATTTACAGTGTTGTTTATTTCGGGTCATTCCTTTGTGTTTTGTTTTTATTTTTTCTTTTGGTTTGTTTCCCTTTCCATGTGTTTTGTCTTTTGTATTGGTTTTGCCTTTGAATCTATTTTCCCAATGGATAAGGCACTGGTCTTCTTCCCCTAAGTTTTTCTATGGTCCTTGATCTTGCCTGGTTCCTCTGTGAAGTCATCCTCTAAAAGAGCCAGCTATTGCCACCCTCAAAATTCCCCTCTTTTTGAAGTCAAGTTTTAAAATTTTTGAGTCAGTACCTTAGAGTAATGGATCATGTCGAGCCTGATATTATCTGTAGTTTTCCATTCCATGGAGAACAATTTGAAATTTGGGTGTAAAGGTGGAGTTTTTCCCTTTCTTTTTATTCTTCCACAGTCGGAATGATGGCCATATCTTCTTTGTCAATTTTTGTCCTAGCATCCACAGGTAGTACATGGAAATCTCATATTGGATGTGTCATGAACATGTTTCAAGTGATAGTGGAAGCCTCCATGTGTTCAAATGACACAATTCCAACGGCAAGTCCTAAGGGATAGTCCTCAAATAAGCACAGGCTTTCCACGTGTCCCAAGTCTAAAATGAAAATAGAACAAGCCTGAATCGGCTAAGTATGAAAGGTTCAATAGATGGAACCACGTGCATAATCGATGCAACTTCAAGGTTCAAAGAAAAAGGTGCTTCCCCAAACTTGCACTAGCTCTCCACGTGTCCCAAAGTCTGAAAACGGGATAGAGCCGACTGTTGAATCGACTAAGTATAAAGAGGTTTAGCGGAAGCCTCCACATGCCTCAACGACAAAAATTCAGAAGTGAGACCAAAGGGCTAGTCTTGAAATGAGTGCCAGCTCGCCATGTGGTCAGAGTTAAAGGAGATTCCAGGACTGACAGAAGGATCCATGCATCATCTCGGTGCTCTTTCAGGGAAAAATCTAAAGTGTAAGCTCAAATGAGTGCTAGCTCTCCATGTGTCTAGGGTTTAATAGAAGTCAAATGGGTGGCAGGCCCAAATTGGCTAAGTATGAAGAACCAGTGAAAGCCTCTATGTGTCTCTTCGGTGTAACTTTAAGGGAAGAATCAAGAGCGGGTATCCAAATGTGCACGAGCTCTCCACGTGGTAAAAGTCAAAGAAGGGGTAGAGTCGGCCGTTAAATTAGCTAAGTAGAGAAGAGTTTACAGAATCCTCCATGTGTCATCTCAGCACAACTTCAATAGGAAAAATATAGAGGAAGGTCCCAAACTTGCGCTAGCCCTCCATGTGTCTAGGGTTAGACATATGGCCCCGCTAAATGAAAGGGATTTAGTACAAAAAGAAAAAATATTTAACTAACCCGTAAAGGGCCACATGGTCATGTTTTAAGTTAAGGCAAGGGGGTGGGCCCTTTTTATGTTTTGATGTCATTGAAAATTCAAGGTGGGGAGGCGGGCCGAAAGAGAAATTTGAGTTTTTGAGCCTGCATTGAAAAGAGGTAAAAGTATAAAAGTGACCTGTGGCTCCGTCACCACTCAAGTAAAGCCATGTGTCAAGTCCATATCAAAAGTGGGTGGGTGGGCAAAAATGTTCCAAAGTTCCATTTCTCTAAGAGGTACAAAATGTAAAAGGCATCCCTAGGCCAATTTCTATTTAAATCTCTCCCACGTGGATGACTCAAATTCAAAGTTTGCAAAAGTAGATTGAACGGTTGTGATTCAATACGTCTGGTTTTTTTTCCAGGCATGGAAATGGCCGAGGCGTTGGAGAGACTCAAACATCGGTTTCTTGAATCAATTTTCATCATTTTTTTTAACTGAATGTAACTATTGTTGGAAACTATTTAATGGATTCTCCACGCCGTTGTTAGGGTTGGATCCTAGTACTCTGTAGATGTAATAGATTTGAAGTAATCAATACAGAAGTTTTCCCTTTTCTTCCTTTGTTACTCCTTTCCTTTTCTGAAAGTTTACGAATCATCCATATTTACATGCTAAGAAACTTTGTGTTCTTGTTTCTATGATTTCTGGAACTTTGTTTTCGTGAAATTATATCTATTTTGAAAGTGAATGATTCTATTCTACATCTCCCTGGCTCAATACTTAGAAGGTTATACTCTATTATCTATATTTCCTGAAGATATTGTTATGTTCTTCCTTCCCCATCTCCTTAATTCATCTATTCTTTCGTATTGATGATCTTTGAGCATAAACATTTCAAAGTATTAGGAATCCACGCTTTGAAAGTTGTATATTTGTACATAAGTTTTTCTGCTTGCTTTCAATAAGGGAACCTCTCCCATTAAAGAGGAGGGACTTTCTATCTCATGACTATGGTTTGTTAAAGTCCTATTTAAACAAATTCCAAGTGTTATCAATCCATTAGACACCAAGTTTCCATACATCAATGATAATCTTGGAGATTTCACTGATGTAGAGACCAAAGAAGAAGCTAGAGAAAGAGAAGTAAGATATGTAGTAGAAATAAGAGATCAAATTGAAGAGATTGAAAGAGCTCAGGTTGAAGGAGACGTAAGAGCAGTAACTGAAGTTGCATCCTTAGAAAGTTTGGAATCTATAATTAGGAACAAAATGGTAGATCATGGTCATGAAGAACGTAGACCAAATGTACCATGGGGTTGAAACACCGACCCAATTTCTCTTCCTCAACCAATCCACGAGCTACCAAAATGCTTATGAAAAAAACTCCCAAAGTTTAGAGTAGATGGTTCTCAACTTCCCAAGGAGCATGTAGAAGAGTTTATCACTATTTGTAGAGTGTTGGGATTTGAACATGAAGATGTTTCAGTCTAAATATTTGTGGAGTCACTTACAGAAAAAGATGTCAAATGGTTCTACATGTTTCCCTCGAGGTATATCACCTACTAGGAATATATAAGAAGTGGATTTGAACATTGGTTCAAATCTATGGAAGACTTCTAGGATCTCTTGGTCCAGTTTGTACAAATGAAGAAATATGCTTTTGAATCAATGAGAGACTTCATTGCCAAATATAACAGGATAATAGGAAGAATTCGTGAAGATGTTGTGCCTCCTAAAAATAATTGGAAAAGATTCTTCATTAGTAATTTTACATCAAAAGTTAGTTTCTCCCTTAGAAGAGCCCAACCTTTGGATTTGAAAGAAGTTCAGGACTTCACAATTTAAATTGAAGATGATTTGATCTTGTCTAGAAAAGTGAAAGATCCCAATGGGAAACAAAAAGGTCAAAGTACAAACTCAATCACCATGGACCCAATATTCTAGAAAATGGCCAAAGAATTGGTTGCCATGAAGAAAAAACTGTCTCAGATCACAATGAAGAGCACTCCAAGGAATCCAAATCCTCCCAATAGACAGAGGATCACCCCACCTCCTTGTAGCATTTCTCTCAAAGAACCACCAATCAATGTTGCTTGTGAAACTGATGAGCCAGAGGAATAAATAGAGATAGAAAAAACTGAAGAGGAAGATGTAAGAGATGATGATAACTATCTCGAGGTTGAGGAATTTTACGATGATACACACAATGGCCTAATTGAGTATGTTGATGAAGATGAATACAATGACAATGAAGAAGTACCAAGTTTTTTGTGTACATTTTTCACTCGTGCATATTTCAAGAAAGGAACCTCATCCTCAACGACCATAGTGAAGGAAAATAAAATAGGAAGATCTCCCTGCAGAAGTTCAACAAAAGAAAATTATCAGCAGAGGATCACCACTACCACCTTTAATGGAATTAGAAAAATAAAAACCAAACCTAATGATTAGTAAGAATCACACTACCACACCAAGTAAGTTTTCTAGTCCTTCCCCTAGTTTTAAAGTTTCTAAGGAAAATTCTTTTTTAAATGCTACTCTTGCAAAATCAGCTAAAGTAACACCAAAACCAACATCCCCATATTCTTCTAAGCCAAGTACCACACCTGTGAAAGAAAATCCAAATCCCAAAATAGTGAAACCTTTACCATGTAAATATTCCTTCATCTTCAGAACCTCAACCTCATCCGCTATGATCCCATTTGATTACATGGAACATGCGAGTAAAACCAAAGTCCAGATCACAAAGCTAGAATATTTACAAATGCACCCTGCCTAATTTGATAGGTTTTTTTATGTAGTTCGTGGAGGTAGTTTATAGTATCAAACTCAAATTCTAAAGGCCTACTTCCCACACCATCCACAACACCTTCCCTAAACATGCCAACCCTTAGTGCCTCCAAAAGTAACAAATTTGAACCTTTTTACCTGTCACTCCTCATTAAAGTTTTTCAACTCAATAATTGCATCATATATTCTAGAGCATATGACAATGTAATGCTAGTTAAAGTTGCAAATGATCTGGGCCTCACCTTGACCTGAGAAAGTGGACCTTGTTATTCAATGGAATCTAAACAAGTGCCATTGGTGGAAGAATCAATGATGTATAAGTGGCAGTAGCTGATTTTCCAGAGAAGAAGGTGTTCCTTACTATCTTGGTAGCGGACATTCTGACATATTTTTGGATGTTACTGATTGTAGGGATTTGGGTAGAGAAATCAAAATGGATTGGTCATCTGCAACCATTTGAGTAAAGAGAAAGTTGAAGAAATTGCTGCTAGTAAGGAAGATGAAGTACACAGTATGAAAATATGATGACCCAATGATGAACATCCTATTTCAGAACTGTGGGTTAGGAAACTCCTTCCTCACATTAGAGAAGAATGTGAATTTACCACTTCTTTTGGAAGAGGAAGAAAATAAAATATGGATAATGGAATTCGATGGTAGTCATTCTAGCTCAGGTTTAGAAGCAGGTGTGGTATTCTGTTCTCCTTCTGACGAATTGTAACCATTCACCTACAAGCTATGGTTTTATAACACAAATAACATGGAATATTATGAAGCCCTTCTCTTGGGCATGGGTATAGTAGAAGATATGGGGATCATGGAGATGAGATGCTAGGGTGACGGGGAGGTAATAGTAAGGCAAATTCAGAAGTAGTACCAAGTAAAGAATCCAAGGATATGACATTACAAAAATAAAGTGTGGGAATGCATTGAATCTTTCATTTCATTCTCCATTGAATCCGTTCCTCAAGAACACAAAGAAAGAATAGAATCTCTTGTAGTTCCAACTTATATTGTGATACCACACTCATCATTCAGAAAGGATAAGGTAAATGTGGAGATGGTGTTTAGACCTAACATGCTCGATAATGTAAACTACTAACAAGTCTTCAATGATGATAATCATCTCCTAGATTTCCTATAACAAAGAGATAATTTCAATAATATATTTTTCAAAGGAGATGAGAATCCATGCAGGGAAGGGGTAGAAAAAGAGGAAAAAGAAGGAATTGAAGGAATTGATGAAGGAGTGAAAAGGAAACAAGATCCCTAAAGGCATAGTCTCTCTAGAAGACCTATTTGATAAGCATGATAGATTCATTCAAGAGAAGGTGAAGCAGTCTTCCCAGTGCCTAACTGATTTTGAGAAAGAAAACATCGACACCCCAGAGAACCCAAGAATGGTCAACATTGAATTTTTTTTTTTCACCTGAAGAAAAGAGAAGGTTCATGTCATTGATTGATAAATATTGAGTTGTTCTGGCCTATTCTTATGATGAGCTTAAATCCTTCCAACCAAAGGAAATGCACCACTCAATTCCCTTGAAGCGAGAAGCCAAGACATTCAAAAAAAAGAAGAGGCCATACAACCTGAAGATAGAAGACACAATCAAAGAGGAAGTAATGAAAATTCTCAATGTGAGGATCATATTTCCCATCCATCATTCCACATGGGTGGTGAACATTGTGCCAGTGTGGAAGAAGAATGGTGAAATAAGAATATGTGTAGATTTCCACAATCTGAATCAAGATTCACTAAAAGATAATTACACCCTCCCCATCATGGATAAAATTTTGTAGGTGGTGAAAAGATCTGAAATGCTCTCTCTACTTGATGGATTCTCAAGTTACAATAAAATTAAGGTGTCAGAGGATCACACCAAGAAAAATTTCACAACACCTTGGGGAACTTTTACATATAGTAGAATGGTTTTTGGCCTAATCAATGTAGGGGATACATTTCAAAGGGTGATGGATATAGAATTCAAATATTTGAAGCATTGAATTTCCATATACTTGGATGATCTCACAGTCTTCTAAAAAAATAGGGGAGACCATATTCATCATTTTGGAACATGTACTTGTGAGATGTAGGAAAGTGCAAAATATCCTTAAACCCAAAAAATTGCATATTTAGAGTTACAGAAGGTGAGTTGTTGGGGCACATTGTGAAAAAGCATGGAGTGCACATTTATCATGAAAGAGTGAAAGCCATTCAAGCACTATATTTACCCATAAGAAAGAAAGGAGTTCAGTCCTTCTTCAGCAAGGTAAAATTTCTTCTTCGCTTCATTCCAAAGTTCATAGAATTGATGAAGCACATCACCACCATGATGAAACCTCAAACAAAATTAAAGTGGAATAATGACGGAAAGGCAGATTTTGAAGAAATAAAGAAAGGCATCACTAAAGATCCAACTCTTGTATCTTCAAATATTAGTAACGAGTTCATCATGTATTATTATGCATCAGAACATACACTCTCTGTTGTTCTTATCCAAAAGAATGATGAAGGTGTGTAAGAACCTATTGCTTTCATGAGATACCTATTGAAGAATCATGAGCTCAAATAAAACCAATTGGAGAAACATGCTTATGCAATGGTCAAGGCTATAAAAAATTTCAGGTTTTACATACTCAACTCTCATATGGTGGTGATGGTCCCTGTCAGTGCAATCAAGTCCATCTTGACACGACAAGATCTTAGAGGTGAAAAAGGAAATTAGGTTTCAAAGATTCAAGAGTATGACTTAGAGATATGACCCTCTAATTTGGTGTGGGAAAATAACCTATGTAGATTTATCACTGAAGATGAGGCACTCAAGGCTCAACACAGTGAATATAACTATTATTGCTCCAATTGTTTTGAAGATGGGCTAGAAATTCTCTTCGTAACTACTAGAAACAAGTGGTACACAAACATCACTTATTATCTTACCTATGGAGAATGCCACCTCATCTTAACTATAAGAAAAAGATAACACTCAAGCTAAAGGAAACACATTTTGTGATCTAGAAACATGCGCTCTACAAAAGAGGTCTTGAAGGATGTTTTCTCAGGTGCGTAGACAAAGGACAACAAGAAAAGTTTCTTAAAGCATATCATGACCAAACATGTGGTGGGAATTTTTTTAGTAATGGTCACTGCACATAAAACTCTTTGAGGAAGATATTATTGGCCTTATCTCTTCACAGACACTCAAGAATGAGTTGGTAAGTGTGAAGCATGTCAACAATTTATTGGGAGACCATAGCTCACAATGCTACCACTCATGATAGTTTTCATTGAAGAACCACTTCAGCAGTGGGGGCTAGAGTTCATCGGTGCTCTAAATCCTCACTCAAGCATGAGGCACACCTACATGCTCATAGAAACAAATTATTTCAAGAAGTAGGTGGAAGCCATCCTAGTAAAGAATGATAACACCAAGACAATATGCAACTTCATAAAATAGAATGTCATCATTTGTTTCATAGTCCTGCAAAAGATCATGGTAGATAACGCCACCTATTTTTCTTCAAGGGAGTTGATAGAAATCTGATACGTCTCTAGAATCTCACTGTCTCACTCGTCAGACTAATACCCAAAGGGAACTGGTCAGGCCAAATCAAGTAACAAAAACATTGTGACCATTTTCCACAAGATCATAGATGAAAACTAGAGGAATTGGTACAAGAAGTTATATGATGCATTGTGGGCGGATATGATCACTCCAAAGAAAAAAATTGACATGTCACCTTTCTAGTTACTATATGGGATAAAAGTAGAAATCCCCATCACAGTTGAAATTCCAGCTCTCAAATTTATCTAGGGAATAGAAGACGAAAAATACAAGGATTATATTAACAAGAGGATCCTATTTCTTGAGAAGATGGAGGAGAACAAATTCTGAGTGGTTGACCGTATCAAAGAGCATCAAATAAAAGTGAAGAATATCTTCAACAAAAATGATAAGTCTAACGAATTCAAATTTGGAAAACTTGTCCTACCATGGGATAAAAGGAGAGAACTAAAAGGGATCCATGGCAAGTTCAATTCTTTGTGGCTTGGCCTATTTTAGATTCATGATACTTGTGGCAAAAATGTGTTTCTATTCTCATATTTGGATGAGATGCCATTGGAATTTCCTCGTAGTGGGAAATACCTCAAGTAATATCTTCAATAAAAGAAGGCTTTTCCTCACCTTGTACCATAGGTAGTTTTTAGGTGTGTTTACCTTCTTGTTGTGTGTGCATTTCCCTTTCTGTGTGTGTTGTGTTTTTCCTTTCTTTTGTTTTGTGTGTATGTTCTTACTTGCCATCTCTCTCTCTTGTAAGTTGTACACAACTCCGCAAGGCCCAATGGATAAGGCACTAGATAATATGTTATATGTTGAGATTAAGGGATTCCTCATGTCTTTTCTTTGTTGCACTTAATTGATATCATGCCCCCAAGTTAGAGCCATTTGTTTTCCTATGTTTTTGTAGGGGAAAAGTTCAATAGAAAGTAGGACAATGATACCCTTGTGTAGAAAACTTTCAAGCTTTACCTTTCCAAGACACCCTAGGTCTATCCATTATTAACACAAATCCTTACTCAGCCCATGTAATGGTCCTCAATTATATTTCCATATAATCCCCCTAGGTGATTTAGGAAAGAAAATTCAGTCCCCCTAGGTGATTTTAGGAGTTTGTGAAGAATGCCAAGTTTTGAGCAATTTTTGGGAAGGGCTATTAATGGCCTTCCCAAGAATAATCCACCCCCTGGATTGGAACGGGGGATAAAAATTCAACATGGAGATGTAATAAATCTCTAATAACATCAAGGAAAGTATTTTGTAAGATTCATGGAATATTTGGAAGTTTTGGGGCAGGTTCACCAGAAATGGGTTCTCAGGCCTAGACATCGCACAATGTTAAAAAAGCACCTGAGCTTTGGGAAGTAATTACAGGAGTTCTATAAGGAGTTAGGAGATAAAAATATATAAATGGAAAGGTAATTAAGAGAACTATAAGATGGTGGAATCATATTTTTCACAACACCTAGATGAAATATGTTTAAATCTTGTTTTTCTCTTGCTCGGTCATGTATCCATAACATTTTTAGGGCACAAATGGATTAATCAAGATCTGAAAACCCCTCCATTAGATAAATAATTCCATTTAAAGTTAGAATCATATAAAATTTTGTGAAAAAATTCCATCGGGAACTCCAGATATGGCCTTCACAAGTTCTCTCTCAAGGCAAGAGTTCTTGCAGTTAGTCAATTTTCAAGTGGACACATGTCAGTACTAGGAGCCTGGAAGGATTTCATGTCCCTTTCGTCCCTTTAAAAAAGGGACATAAGGGAATGGAAATTTGCCTATCCATTTTTAGCCCTAATATCACCAACGTGACCCTCCATATTGCTAGTTCAGCGCCCGGGAGCTATTTGGAGCCCTTCCTCTCATTGGATGGATGATCGCCAAGTGTCATAACTTGGTGGGAAGTGGAAAATGATGTCCCTTTCATCACTTTTCCTACAGATAAAATAGGGACAAAAACAATGTGCCCAGCCCTAGCTATTCCTTCTATTTATCCATACGTCTGAAACTCAGCTCCCAGGTGCTTCCCTCAAGCTCTCTCCATGAAATGCTCAGCCAATCAAATCCCACCAAGTATCATGATGAGGAATGATGGGGAATTTCACATCCCTTTCATCATTTTACCTAAATGGAAATTAGGGACACAAAAATGCACCCATCCCTCATGCTTTCTTTTTGAATGAATAAAAGCCACGACTTAGCCATTTCTACATCTCAGTTCGTCTCCCCACACCTCCATACCCTACCGGAAATGTGGAAAATTTTCTCTGAAATTCAAACCACCTTTTCTACACTCAACCAAATCCACCAAGTCCTTATCACATTGAAACATAGAGATTTCAAAAGAAAAGAAAATCGAAAAGGAAAAGAATGGAAGTAAAATGAAGAATTTCATTTGAAAACCCTCATTGTTGTATGACAAAGAAATTGCTGTAACTTGTAAACTAGGGTAATGGATAGAATAACTAGTTTTTGCTATCTTATTCATGTTTAGAGACCATAAAAACCTCAATAACATATTTCTCATTTTTGGAAAGGATTTTTTGCAGCAAGAAAATCCTCTTTTTCGTGTATTGAAGACAAAGAGCTCGTTTCCTGACAAACCAATGATTGGTTTGTAAAGAAAATTCACTGGTGAAATAAGAAGAAAAAATCCACATCAAAAATATAAATTTTATCAACATAAGAGGAGGAGAATACCTACAATTTCCATGCTCCATTAACAGATACCATGTCTGTAGCCACTGCTAGGTAAAAAATTTCAAGTTTTAAAATCTCACAAACTGGCGAGTGGGTAGTAACAAAATTTCAGAGGGGTGGTATTGGGAAAAAAACCATATCAAAAATATTTTTTCTGTCATGATCTGATCAGCATAAGCATACTTACTAAAAAAAACATGCCTTTTTACATGAGAGACTGCTATTTCAGGTAAGCCACCATCTGAAGAAGCTACAAAGGAGGTGGTGAACATAAAGGAAGTATCACAAGAGAAAATCATTGGAAAGGTCACCTCAATCCAAAATTGACACTTACTAAAAATAGTAAGTGGCCCTATAAGCACCTGCTAAAAATAGAAAAAACTCATCCAAAAGGGGAGAGGAGCACATTGAGAAGAAGGAATTCAAGTTTCCATATCTAATTGAGGTTTGAAAGAGCTAAACTTTCACACTTACTAAAAATAGTAAGTTGTCTCATAGGTAGTTAGAAAAAATAGTAAGCCATTCTAGAGGGTGGATATCACAAAGGGAGTGTACTAGGAGTTTGACATCCAAGTTGGTAGTTATAGTGAAATTTTGGAGAAGTATTTTCTGAAGCTTACTAAAAAATAGTAAGTTGCCCTTACTAGACATAGTAAGTGTTGACTAATCATGAAGTTCAAGTTTTCAGGAACGAAACCAACAAAACCTTTTCCTTTTGAGTATGATATAGATGACACCAATGTCTCCTATATGAATTTCAATGATCTAAAATATCACATGATGGTAAAGGAAAGAGGGAAGATTGAAGATCAAGTATTTAAAAGTGGGTTATTTTCATCTGTGGGACAACCTGTGTCCATAAAAAGCACTAAGATGGTCTTGGCCTGCTCATATCACTATGATCCTAACACACAAACAATTCGAGATGAAAATGGCATTCATAGCACCAAGAACCATCTCACTTGCCTTGTAAATCCCAAAATCACCTAACATAGTGGTCATCACGAAGGAAAAGGCTGTGTACGAGTGGGAGAAAATGGACACATACCTACAAGGAGTTGCATTAGGATCATGGATGAAGACAGGAATAAATCCTTCAAGGATGCCAAAAACACTTTCAAAATGCGAGTTTCATGAAGGATATTTAGATGCAATCACTCTTCTCAGCAGGGTGATGGGAGAAACAAGTACAATGGATTTTTAGGATAGGTTAGATATTTTCCTCCCAATAGTGAATGAAGGAAAAAGATGGATTAAAATTGGGGGAAGATAATAAGTGACAAATTTCATGTATAACTACTCCTTTTTCCCATGATAAAGAAGTTCCACATGAATTCTTATTTGGTCTATTTTCTCGCTAGCTCGAGGTCATTCAAGGGACTGTATCTTGCCTAGAACATTGCTCCCAAAGTCACATCATTCAAGAAACTTCCCTTGTTGGTAATGGAATAAAGTCATAGAAACTTCACCTGCATGAATGATGTATTTATGAAGTACATGGTCCGAACTTTGGATGGTGATTTGGAGGAAAGGATGTCACAAAAAATGACATCCTTACTAAAAAATATGGTTCCTATTTCATATAATTCTTGACTTTCTCCTACTTATGAGTTTCCAACTTCAACCAAGCTCCCCTAAGGTTACCAAAGTACCTTAGTGACCAAATTGTGCTATTTGATCTCTGTAGGCATTTCACGTAGGTGAAAAACAAACTTAGAAGTAGAAAAAAGAAGCTGATCTCATTTCCCATCTCTCTCGGGGTGTTCATGTATAAGAATGCAAATGATGCATCTTATTTGGAGGCTACCTTCACACATTTGACTCTACATTCCTACACTGCTAGACCCAACTTCAACATATGAGCTTATCCAGATTCATTTCATATCCCAAAATTGCATCATGATCCACAAATTAAGGACTATTGGGCCAACTTTGTTGATGAATTCAAAGTACAAGAGAAAGATCACATGAGGATGACAGTTGATGAGATGAGAAAATTCCAATTCTCTTAGTAGGAGAATATTTTAAAAGATGATGGAACATAAATTTATGATCTTGAATATGTGGCAATCAAGGCTTCCCCATTTCTTCAAGTCAATTGGCACATTCACGAGTAAGAAGACATAAAGGAAGGAACACAGAAAGTGGTCAAGAGAATGAGGGATTGGTTCCAAAGGAAGAGATCCATAGTCATTCAATCACGAGGTGTCCTCATAAGTCGAAAATAAGCTTCACAATAGTCATCATCAAAAGTGGTGGCAATCAATTTTAGTTCAAGCTAATCTAGAGGAATTTCAAAGTGAAAAGCCATAGAATTGGAGACTTCTTCTCATGGAAATTCACCAAAGAGAGTCAGGACAGAGAAAGACCCAGTTACATAAATGTAAGAGGAAGAATCAGTGGCAGAAACACAAGTAGAAGAAAAGCACATAGTTCAAGACCCAATCTTTGAACCACCACAGAAGGCCTCACCTCTTTCCCATACTACTACCTCTCCCATCCAAGATATTCCTCCTCTACCCAAGAATGGAACAATTGATATACGTGTTGTAGAGCCCGAGTCTGATGAAATGTTCCCATGGATGAAAGAGACAATATCACCTGATACACGCACTGTTCAAAAGGTCATTGTCCTTGATTTATCAATAATTATCTCATTGGCCAAGGGAAGAAAAAGAAAGTTAATGCACGCGACCTCAAGGTTCTATAATGGATAACTAGGTAAGTAATATATCGAGGTAGCCTGACCTAAGGTGATTAAGCTAGTGGATGAAATGACACTGATTGCTTATGAAATGAGCACAATTCAACTAGGATCGACCACTCACGAAGGGGATTTTCATATGTACCAGTAGTCTCCTGCCCATTTGGTGGTAAGGAAAAAATAATATAAGAAAAATATTGACGGTCTAAAAGAGTAGGTGTAAACTCTTTCATCCTATGTAAAACACCTAGTGGATCTGAATGCCTCAAAAATTCCTATTGAAGAAGTTACACCCATCAACAACTTCAAACCATAATCTATCAAGAGGGAAAAATAGGTCATGGTGCAAGGATAAGGTAATAATGAATGGATTGGCACAACTTCCAAAAAAGGAAATTTGGTGATTCAAGAGGCAGTCAAAATCTTTTCCTACATGTGTGTAATTGAAAGTAGGATGCAACCGCTCAAAGAAGATTTTGAGAAAGAAAGGGATCACTGGGGTCCTCTATGTCCACTGGTGAGTGAAATGAGAAATAATATCTCTCAAGAGTTGATTAGAAAAAAGGTTTTTGGTACCCCTTCTAAAGACTTTTCATGCATATGGTCAAGAGCCTTATAAATCAGATTTGAAGAAATCAACTGAGCCACCACCGAGATGGAGGAAAAAGAGGAATTGGTGTATAAGTTGCAAGATAGTATTAATTTCCAAATTTAGAAACTCGGAGTGCCTGTAATGGGACAAGACACAACAACCAATGAGATGATTGCACCATTCAAAGAATATGTTAAAAATGAGGTGGAAAATCCATTATCCTTCAATAAGGATACCCTAGAATTCCTCTTAGGGATTTGTGCTGCCATTGCATTCATTTTAGAAAAGCATCCATCATGGTTTGGAAAGTGCAAAGATATCAACGGTGGCTACGATGGGTAGATAGAGACTATAAGTTGTGTGCGTATTACCCATGTCAACAGAGTGGAACCTATTGCAGCTCGTTTCATTAAGGAATTTAGAGAAACAATGATCTTCTCAAAAACATGAGATGGAGACCAGTCAAGAAGTGAGATCAAGTCGCTAGAGAAACTCATTCTTATGGATGATTCTTTCTTCTTCTTCTTCTTCCTTCTCTCTCTCTCTCTATTTTCTTCCTCCCCAACTTTCTCTATCTTCAACATTATAATTTTGCATTGGGGTTTGTACTTTTTAATGTCTTTAAGTCAATTAAAAATTACTTTAGAAACATGATGTAAAAATCAAGTTGATTTTTTAATATAAAAGGGACTTAATATTTGATAGGAATGTGAATATTCTAAATTCAAAAATAGGACATATGAAAGGTCACCAGGAAGATGAATATTTTATCCTCTTCTATAAATTGTAATGAGATATTAATTTGAGCTTCTTTTGAACTTCTAAAATTTCTTTCTAGTTGGTTGTATTCTTGTAAATTCATGAGAGAGATATTGCTTACTTGTGAGTGATAAGAGAGTTTATGCTATCCCCCCTCTTTAATTTCCTTAATTCCTCACTATGTACAACTATGATTTTTTAACCTAATAAAGGAAGAAATTTATGTTTTCCAAGGAATTTGAATGTGTACGTATTTGTATGTATGGTTTCCTCTATCCAGTGGCCCCAAAATCACGTTGTTTTTTATTTAAAAATACATGTGAAAGATTTTATAGCTAGTGTATGTAAGGATATGATTTTCTACTTGCAGCATTAGTTCCTTGAATTCATATTCTCACTCCTTCCCCACTCTCTAGATAATTTCCTCTCTAGAAATTAATTACTAGCTTTGTTGCAGGATCAGTGAAGTGCCTATGTTAGATCCCTAGATGCAAGGACAAACCAGATAAAACTCAATTTAGTCACACATGTAAATACATAAGCTGCACCGTTTAAGTAGAGGGACTTAGAATCATATAACATTGGTAAGAAATCCATAGATTTTTCCACCTGACAAAATTTCTCACCAACAAGGATGAAGATCCTAAGTTAGTTAATGAGTTTCATAGTGGAGTGTGTGGTGGTCATTATGATTCTAAAGTGATTTCTCATAAAATTTTGAGGGCATAATATTGGTGGTCATACCTTTTTAAAGATGTTTCTTAATTGGTAAGAAAATGTGAGGATTTCCAATGTTTATCTAGTAGGTTAAAAGCTTCTAGGTCTCTCCCCTTACATCTTGTTTTAGTTGAGGCTTCTTTTAGACAATGGGGGCTATATTTTATCAGTGAAATGTTAGATGCTTCTAGTGCTAGCCACAAGTGGATCTTCCTAGAAACTGATTACTTCACTAAGTGGGTTGTCGAAATCCCCACTAAGAAGGAAATACACCAAGTGGTTATGGTTTTCCATCTAAACCACATCATTTGCAGATTTGGTGTCTCTACCAAATAGGTTGTTGAAAATTCCATGAGCTTCAAAGCTAGACTCTTGGCAATCATGTGTGATGAGCATGGGATAAGCCTAAAATATTATTCCAATTACAATCCTCAAGGGAACGAGAAATTTTAATCAAGTAACAAGAACTTTCTCTAAATACTCAAAAGAAAATTGGAAGTTAAGAAGAGGAAGCAGGGTGAGTAACTTAAATTTTTCTTGTGGGCTGATAAAATTACATAAAAGAGATCTAATGGAAAATCCCATTTTAATTGGTGTATGTTGTCTAAGAATTCTTTATCTCCATTTGAAGATAAAGGAAAGCATGGAAACTTTGATGCATCATGGATGGGTCTTTATTCCATCGATATCAGGATTGAAGAGAATACCTTATTCTTGATATATTTATATGGAGACTTACTTGAGTTTCTTGTCAATGGAAAAAATATTAAGAAATTTTTGGATTAATTTTTTTTTTCCTTGTGTTTTGTTGTACAATGTAATTTTTTTTGCTATGCTCATTATTTTGTTTGTTTTCTCTTCCTTTCTCATCCATTGTGATTAGTTTTTTGGGTATTGAAATCATGGTATTTTGAACTGTAATTAACTAGGTATATTGTTATGTGAATCCAAACCCAATGGATTAGCCATATATTATACTTCATTCATGAGTGTTTCTATGGTTCTCGCGGCACCCCCCTAGGATTTTCCATCCCCAAACAAGAGCCAATATTGGTGCATGATTTGATCCTATCTCAAATCATGAAACATCTCTTGTGTTTCCATAAGAATTTTGATCTAACATGCCCATTTTGGTTGTATTACTAGTCTCTCAAGTTACCTTTTTCCTTCCTGAGCTCCAATTGTTGAAAACATGTCATCCTCTTATCAATATTTCTATGATTTTTCTAATGCATTACCATTTCCTCTATATTTTTGTCATTTTGATGGTTTGAATATTTAATGACATAAGTGACATTATTGGTGATTTGATTGCATACCTAGGATTTTGAAGATAAATCCCTTGGTATTTGTGTAGTCTTATTTTACCATTCACAGCCAAACGTGCACTGGCACATCAATAAAATAGATCTGAGTGCTCACCCAAAGCGTGGAAGGGTACCAGGTCCCTCTTTTGTAGAATCTTTGTCAAGGAGTTAAAATGAAATAACATATAATCTAGATCCATAATATCCATTCAAAGGTAAATCATAAATAGATATAGCTCAAAACCATAGTGCATAAATAATTAAATAAGAACTAGTAAGAAAATTACAATGCAAGATCTATCAACAATAACATCAATAACAGGAATCTATCCACAACGATCTATTACATTAATCCATAATAAAGCTAATAGCTAAATACATCATAATAGTCATCGCTAAGTCAAGTGCACAAGTACACTAAAAACTAGGTATATGTAGTGGGGTCTTTCCCTTCAATACTCATGTACTCTAAACAATAGGTTGCATGCTAACAATAGCCATGCGCCACTACCAAAACAACTAGGAAGAATGCAATCTTTTACTAATAATAGATTACTTATAAATAACTCTAGTTCTAATCCTATTATTAGTTTGAAATCTGCATAGCACTTCATCTTCCACTTGTTCCCAAAATATATTGGCGTGTCTTTCAAGTCTTCGATCAAAACGTGCTCAACATTCAATCCCATCTTTAGCCCGTGTATGCAAAATGACTAAGTACTGATCTCTTACTTCCCTAGGTGCAAAAATAAAGGCACAAATCTTTCTAACTTCTGCACCTACTTACACACCCCCTACTTCCATGCCTTCAATACTTAGGAAATATCTTATCAACCCAAAATTAACCCACACTAGGTTCATTATCGCCTCAATAATGGGTGATCATGCCTTATCTCTCCAAGAATAAAGAACCAAAATAAAAGAATATATGTACATAATGTATGAACAAATATGAAAAAGAATCTGGGAACTCTACTCCTTTGAAGGCATAATTAACTTAGGATACTCACTCTTGACCTCTACCTCTAATTCATTCCACTCACTAAGTGCCTTATTCATTTTTCTAGGGATGTCCACAAATACTCCTTCCATCTCATCCAAATTCATGTTCTCACCCTCATTCTGCAACACTCTAAAAAATTTATCTAGACTCAAGATCATCATGTCCATCACATCCATATGCCATGCTATAAGTTTCCCAATTTTCTTTATTCATTCCTTATGAGGGTCTTGAGCTGTTGTGAACACATCACACCTTTTTGCCAACAATTTTAGCCTCTCTTCACGCCCAAGTGTCTTATCATTCTTCACAAAAAGGATTGTATTTTTCTCCACTAGACTCCTTGTCTTGATTATTGCCTCAAGATTGATGCACATATTCAATACCGAGTCTTCCTTTTTCATCTGATCCTTTAGTGTCTAGAGTAAAGAATCATACTTGGTGATTTGACGTGCTATTTTTTCCTTAGTCGTTGCCTCCTATGCCACAACATCCTTCTGTCTCAAAGTCTGTATTGTACCCTTATCCAATACCATGTGAACCAACATGCAAAAGTAATGCATAGTAGATAGGAATATTTCAGCTACCTTATCTTCATACTGCAGCCTTTCCTGCAACATTTCATTGCCAATTTTCTCTGCCATATCAAGTACTACACGTGCCTTTACCTCAACTCTCTCTTTTTCCTTTTTCAGGTGCTTAATCTCTACTTCTTTATCCTTCCTATCCTCTAATAGAGTGTGAATAATTTCTGATTTATCTATATTCCTACACACAACCTCTGTAGATACCTTCATCAAAGCATTGCTTAATTTTTCATCAGATAATTGAGTTGGCTTAATGTTTGCATGTCGAGAATGTGGATCTTTCTTCATCCTCTGAGAGACACATGATTATTCACACACATAAAAATACATCTCGTCCATATCAGTATGCATATTCCATGATAATCGTTTATGAGTGTGTGTGGTTGCCATCTCACGATCCATAATCTCCCACCCACATAACCATTCCTTTGCAAAAATACTTTGGAATTGTTATACATTTTTTCCCCTTGGAAAAAATGTACAACAGGAGAAAATTTGACATTGAAACCAGAAAGAACCCTCGCAGGAGAATTTTGGGTTACAAGCACAATTTCATGATCAGGAGAATTTAAAGTATTTGAGGATCATTTACAGTGTTCTGGGAAGGTTCGGGATCATTTTGAGCTGCTCCTTTCTTTTCATGTCTTAGAGGCCCAAGGTTATCCTCAGAGAAGTAAAATTGGCCCCAATGAGTCCACTTCTAGTCAACAAAGGAAAAAGATCAAAATTGAAAAATCATGTTTTCGAGGTCTTGTTGTGCTTCTATTACCCCATGTATGTAAACATGAGAAAGGCCAAGGAAGTCAAAATCAGGGAAACAAAAGTTATAGGGGGTCTAAATGGAATTTAGCTGCAAAATAGCTCATTGAGAAGCTCAACAAGCTAATATGAATGTATGGGTTTATGGGTGTAAGATAGCTCAGTTGAGCTATTTTTTAGTGGATCAGTTGGTAAAACAAGGAGCCTCAAATTTTGGGTGATTTTTCCAGGTCATTGTGGAGGATGATCGAGTTAAGCATGGGTGAGTTTGGTATTGGGTTGATGAGTCACTCACCACAGTGGGAAGGTGGATCATGTATGAGTTTAGCAATCTATGAAGAACCCGGGTGAGATGAGATACATGCATTGGAGACCAAAATAATTAAGTGGCTTAGGGAGTTAGTGATAGTGGCAACATCAATGGTTCGGAGTGAAAGCAACAAGATCAGAAGCTAGGTGAAAATATATGTAGGTAGTGATTTTGTATGAATGCATTACAGAGGTGAACATGGCGGAGTGAGTCAAATAGCTCAAACATAGGAATGTTGAAGCTTGGGAAGCTAAGTGATGTGGGAGATTGGGAATTCGAAGGGTCACCGTGCATTGAAAATGGAGTAGCTCAAAAGATGAGATGGGTCAACCAAGCCATTGGTAGGATATTTATGGAGGCATTTGGAGAGAATTTCAAGCTATGCACGTATCGAGCCAAGGTTAGATTTTTATGGATCGCAGGAGATGAGATTAGGCTATGAAATGAGGGTGAGGTGATTGCAGAAGCAAAAAAGAAAATTAGGTTACAGAAGCTCGGTATAGGCTTAAAGAATTGAGTGATTGCATGGCTTGTTGTGTTAGGTAGAGTGTTGTGGAAATGTCAAGCTTGGGCATAGGGAATATGCAACTCGATATGGGTTGAACTAGGTTTGAAGTGAGCCAGTACAGTGAGAGTAGAGAGCTCATCAAGAGATTAAGAGTCATGTCGAGGTAGGTGGCGGAAGTGGAATGAAGGTGAGCTAAGGAATATTAACAATGGCTCGATGTGGTGAAGGATATGAAATTCAAGCTTGGATATGGCCAAGCTACGAGGGTTGAAGGCCTATACATCTTGAAGATATTGGCTTGGGGTAAATTGTGTTGAGTGTGTTGCAGTGTCCAAATGGAAATCTCACTTTGGAGTCAACACCAACTTTGGGGTCGATATCGCAAGAGGCATTTCGGAACTTGGCTTTATATTTTAAAGTGTCGGGTTTTAGGACATTTGGATGAGTGATTTGGTGAAAAGTAGGGGGGAGTTCCAAAGTCTGAACTCTAAATTTTAAAATTCAAAACTTGAAAGTTTCAGAGAATCAGAGGTGTCAGATAACAAGAATCTCATCATGTTGGAAACAATTCAGACTCTGAAGTCAAAAGTGTGGGATGCCAATGCTAGGTTCAAAACTAGGATACCAAGTTACTCAGTCAACAACATGATAGGGTGGTTTTTGATAGGAAGGGAAATGTCATGTATAACAAGTCAATAACCAAGCTAACAGATGTACATGGTAGGGCACTTTCCAAGGTACTCGATAGTATAACTAGGAGGTGATGGTGGTAAGATGTGTTGAGCGGGTCAATTCCGAATCATCGTTTGATTCAAGAGGGGATGTTAGCACAAGAGTGTTGAGGGGCACTCAAACGAATGTGAAGGAACCATCTTCAGCCTAAAAAGAGCCGATCAATGTATAACAATGGACTCATTAAGCTCACCCAATGCAAGGTGGGATATTTAGAAGGAGATGAAATTAGTTTCGAGGCTAACCAATATAAGATAACAAGAGGTAAATTAAAGTAGAGGAAGATAAAGCAAGTTCTCATCGAACAACGAAAAAGGAGGAGCTCGCTAGTCAGCTTGGCAAGCCATTAATTGAGTCAACCCACTAGAACCCCCATATGCAAAATTAAAATTTGTGGGCCCCAAGGCATATCAGAGTTCCCTCAAGAAATTTATTAAAATATTTATTTATTTATTTATTTATTAAATTGGGGGATTTTAATTTATGAAGGCATAACATAGGGGGAGGATATATTTTGGGTACATATAGGTAATGATACAATCAAACATGGAGTGTTATAGGTAAACATGGGAAAATCATGTCATCCATCATTTGCTACATTCATGCCTAGATTTTAGGGAATTCTCTTTCTTTCCCTCACCAACTCAGACTTTCTGTAAATGTAAGGGAATGCAAAATTTCAAGGAGTTAGACATTTTTTCCAAGTTTCCCCCCTTCTTTCAAGTTTAGTTGTGAATTTAGAGGCTTTCAAGCCTTCCTTCCAAAGGTTGTATTGACAACCCTTTCCTCTTCCTAATGTAATGATGCACTGTGCATGTGCTTGGAGTAATAAAATGATGTTTTGTGACTAATAACCTATCTTTGCACCATTTTTATTACCTCCTTTAGCCTCTTTCATGTTTGCAGGTATACTGTGCAACCCCATGTTTCTATTGTAGGTTTTGGAAGATGTGATGCTTAACGGGAATGAAGTATTATATGTAATTAGGTCTGTGATACATGTCCATCCTTCCCATGTTCATCCTTCTTAATTGGTAGACTGGAAATTTGTCTAGCAATCCCTTTCTTGGTGCATCACCATTTCTAGTGTAGGTTTTATTTCATGTAATCTATCTCCCCGTCTCCCTCGAAATATTAATATAGGTTTATTTAACTATTTTTCTTGCATTAGGAGTAGTGTAGTGCTTAGTTTATGAAGATGAAGTGCCTTATCCGGAGGTCCACCTAAAGCCCGTAAGTCCCACAGCTTGAGAGGTGGTACCCATGTTACCTAATCACACCGAATGCCCCATTCACATTAGGTAATTTAGTGGGTGTTTTGATTTGGCGATAACAATTTTTGGCACATCCGGTGGGACCACAAGAGTCAGATTTTTCATAGGTGTATATGTTTGTATGCACTATATTTTATTGAGTTGTTGTCTTCTCAATGAAATTCCACCCTTAGGATGTATACCCAAGCACAACTGACGACTCCATTAGGCTAAGTAACCCACTCTTTGAGTTGCAGAATTAATTTTTTTTCACCCATTTCCATCCATTTTTTCTTCCACATATTTTCATTTTTCTCCCATTCATGAAGTTGTGCAATCATGGATTCATTCCCACAATGGATTTCCCACTTACAGCAATGACAATACAAGTTCAATCCACTTCAAAACTTACAAAATTCATTCCCAGATGACTGCAGTCCACCTCTAAATTTGTTTTATGGTGAAAATTAACAATATGCATATCCTTATGAGAAAATTCATGGTCAGTTTGGTTATTTATCTAACTATGTAGCTTTTCAACAGTAGGAGTATGCAGATGAGGGGGGTTATTCTACATATGAAGATGTTGAGTTGGAGCTGAAGATATAAAAATTGGAAGTAGGTATGGTGTGATCTAGGGTCACAACTCAAATGAAGGCATTTAGGATTGGATTCAGGGTACCTTATTTTTGGGTTGGCCCTATGCGAAATCACTACAACCTATAGGAAATATTGGTTTCACGGTTGAAATGTTTCCTTTAATTGAAAGATTGGTTGAAGAGATAGAAGCTCACGAATAAAATGCCAGTCAATACTGTCAATGGGAAATGTTTGTATTATCATCTCAGAGTCCTCTTTCCATTCCCCAACCAATATCATCTCATCCTAAACCTCAATTCCTAGGTTTCTCACCTACTACCCATATTGTGAATCCCATTTATTTATCTCATATCTTACCATCCTATCATGAATATTCCACCCCTCTTTCTTATAAAATTCCTTTCCCTCCATCAAGACACAAATTTTCATCTCTTCCACCTACTCCAACAATGAGGAAGACATTTTAATTCCATCCCACCCTCCTCTTACATTCCAGAATCTGTTTTGGGAGGACCAAACTTATAATATTAGAGAAGAAGGGGAGGATATGGTTAAGGAGACTAGGAAAGAAGAACTTGAAAAGAATATGAAAGAGTGGGCTGCAAGATTGAGCATCGAGAAAATTCCTCTCCTACTTAAGCATCCACCCAAGGTTGAAGCTCACAAGTCGGTGGTGAAGATTGAATGTACACAAGAACAAACACAAGTAAATGATGACCAACCATATACATGTTTAGAATATAGTACCCATATTTGTTCTATATCATAAGAGGAGTTTGATTCACCAAATATTGCAAATTCTATTGTAGAAGGGAAAGTGTTGGCTCCAAGTTCACAAGAAAAGGAACATGTGCATGCAAAGGAAGAAAAAATCTCAAATGTACAAGGTGCTTCAAGTGAGTGTAGTGATCCTAATTGACTCACATGTCAAGAGCTTGTTTCTCTTCTAGAAGGTTGTGTGAGTTCACCAAGGGCATTATAAAGTATCACAACCAGCTATAAGGAGCTTTTTTCCATAGAGGGAAACAAGGTGGATTCAAGGGTTTTAAGTACATAAAATGAAACACATGAGGTTTCAAATCCTTCCCCTTCTTAATTCTTTCAAAAATCTAATTTCTTAGATGAATTTGATCTTGTAAATTTTATGTTTGAAGATGAAGAAGACTATGGTGAACAAGTTACCAATCTAGATAAAACCATGGAGGAAGAAGTTGAACCTTTGACATAGCTAGGCAATGGAGATGATCATTATCTACTAGATTTGGAGGAGTATTTCGATGGACATGAGCCTATGGAATTTGACAATTTACTTTAGAGGAAAATATAAAAGAGCATCTTATTTTTCATAACCTTCTATTTCATCAGATGATATTATTGAGAGTTTTTTTCTCTCAATTATGGAGCTTGATGAATCCTCCATGGAGAAAAGGAAAGGAAATATTGCTGCCCCTAATGGACCTCTT
This sequence comes from Taxus chinensis, assembly GCA_019776745.2. Taxonomy (NCBI): domain Eukaryota; kingdom Viridiplantae; phylum Streptophyta; class Pinopsida; order Cupressales; family Taxaceae; genus Taxus; species Taxus chinensis. The sequence goes on along the minus strand of CM034146.1, from coordinate 452,072,798 downwards.
GAACAATAGATAGAAGAGTTTGATCTTGCAGGTTTCATGTTAAATAAGGAAATCAAATACATAGGTCAATGTTTCCTTCAAACAGAAGAGGGAAAAATCCTAGGTGAGCAACCAACTTCAAACACTTGCAGTGACTTTCCAATGAATTCATTAGAGGCTACAAGTAGTCCAAAGGAGCTACATGTTGTGGAATAATTTCTTGTTGTCAAAGATGGAAAAGGGAATGAATATGACACTAATTCCATACCAATCACCAAAGTGGAACATTAGTTGTCTGTAGATGAGAAATGAAGCCAATATCATCTCACAGACAACCCCAATTTCTAGGAAGGTTTACATGAGGACTTCATTATTGAAGTCATAATTCAGAGCAACAGGAAAATCCAAAAGGTCAAACCTTGCCCAATCAAATATTTGGCTTCATTGGAGCCAAAGGAGAAGCCACAACTAGTCACATTCACTTCGGAATGTGAGGGTGATTTTAAAGTCCCGAGGATCAGTTGTAATGCCTCTATAAAACAAATGCAGAGTAACTAAAAGAGGCATGCATTCTCTTTTCAGTTGACACCTTAGTGAACCAAGTGGAGAATTGGGCTTGTTTCAGTTTTTCACTCTCAATATTAGCCATGATCATTTTCAAATCATCCGCATGGGTGCCCATTGTGAGGAAATGAAGCTATTTTGCACAACTAGTTGTAGGGTTTGTTTAGATCACTTATGCCTCTGGTTAGGGTAGGGTAGGAGCATTTTTGTTTTCAGTAGAAGAAGTGCTTGTGCACACTCTGCATTTCTCATTTGGGCATGTATGATATTTAATTTTGTATATAGTGTGTTGTTCATGTTTGCTCTTACACAGTTCACCATGTCATTGGAGGAAGAACGTCATGAAAAGAAGTTCAATGTTACAGGAAATAGTTGCTGTTGTCAAAAGATCTCAAATGTAGAGAAACTAAAATCTTACAAGGTATATTTTTTAGTGTTTCCATCCTAATCATACAGGTAAATCAAACTGTGCTTCATAATACCCCATGTAAAAATAGATTCCAGTTAAAGTTCAAATGAGTATTCTTCCTTTACCCTTTAAGTCAATTTACAGGGAATGAGAACAGATTAGGATTTTAATCAATTTTTTTCCACTCATGAGATCTGGTTTAGTTGGAAATTCTTATGAAAATTGTGAGCAGCTGCAGTTATAAAAATTTGGGTCCTCCAAGCAGCGTGTTAGAAGTCCTATATTTCAGTAAAAGGTTTTAGATCAAGATGTTAATAGAGTTCCATGATGTCCAAAACTAGCAAGTGTTTTAGATCCAAACTAGTCTGAAATGGACTTCATAACTTGGAAGATATTCCCATAAGTTCACCATAAAATTTTGATCCATTTCACCCGTCATATGGATAAGTTAGTTTGTAGAGGAATGAGAGACAAGTAAGGATTTTAGATCTGGAAACAATTTTCCACTCATGAGCGTTTTAGAGATTTTGGGTATGAAAGTTAAGAAATTTGAAGAGCAACGGTCAACTCTGAAGTATTTGAGGATGAAACAATGTTCGGGTAGCTCAGAGACATGAATTTCATGGTTTAGGATTAGGTTTCAGACTAATCTAGTTATGACTCCATGTGTCAATGGAGGCTTCAAGGATATTGGTCCAACACATCTAACAGGAAGATTGGCCCCAACAAGTCACCAAAAATGTCTAGTACATTTCCCCCCTTGGACAAAAATGGATAAGGATGAATTGGACCTTGGGAGTGAAAAAAAGGTTTCACGAAGAAAATATGGGATGCTTATAGTTAAAAACATGTAAATATGGGAAAGCCTCTGTAGTGACTTTAGAGAGGTTAGAAGTCATTCAGAATAATTTTTCTCTTTTGGGTTTTGAGGGAGCCCCAAGTTTTTTTAGGATACAAAATTGACCCGCCGGAAGGCCCACTTCGGCAACCTAACATGGGAAAAAATTTGATCAAAATGGGTGATAAGACTAATTCGGTAGAGCTACTTTATCATGAGGTTTCATAGATTCTTCAATTCCAAGTCAAATCCCAAGAAAATCAAAGTTCTGGGTGAAAAATTAGTTTGGAGGGTCAACATGAGCATGAGCTTGGACAAATCGACTTAAGCATGCTTGACAAGTTCAGTGTTGGTGATCTAAGGAGTGAGTTGCCACAAAGGTAAGTGAAATCATGTACTGAGCTTAGATGAGCTCATGAAGAACTTGAGTGAGATAAGCTATATTGAACATGTGGAAGTCTGAACTCAACTTAAGCTTGTGAGTCATGGAAGCTCGGTGCTAGTGGTAGGTGGCTCAATGGCATTGCGACAAGTGAAAGAATTGAGCAGGGCGAGCTAGGGGACTAAATTAACGGTGTAAGGTAGTGAGTGTGAAGGATCAAACATTGACAAGGAGCTCGCTATAACGATGCTGAAGGTTGAATTGAGGGTCAATTTTAGCTTGAGCCACGATAATGGGGAATATTGGATCAAGCTTGAGACAACAAGGGTTAAAACAATGAACGTTTGTAGGGTCATTGTGGATTGCCTCAATGCTTGGAGCTCGTGAACTATAGCTCGGTCTTACCAGAGCCATTATTTTGGGATCATCATTGCACCAGGAAGTTTTTGGAGAGAATTTTGGGCTATGCATGAATCGATCTAGGGTTGGATTTTCATGTCTCAAAGGAGATGAGCTCTATGAGCTTGCAGGTTGAGTGCGAGGTAGGCTCACAATGGAAGTACAACTGGTCATCTCAGGTTCACAACTAGAAGCACCCAACATTGGCTGGAAGGACTGACTGATTCTATGAGCTCGATTCTTGGGAGCCCATCAAGTTGGTAGGAAATGGTGAGTGGCTTAGGGAAGATGGATGTAGGCTCGAGCTTGAGCTCACTGGGAAAAATAGAGTTAGGAGTTCAGTTTTTAGAGAGGACATGAGCACATGAAGAAGAGTCAGTCGAGCGATCTCACAACCAGGAAATGACGTCAACAGACGAGGTGACTTTGGGCAGAAGGATGATAAGAGGATATACATTTAGGTGAGTTCAAAAAAATATGGGCAGTGATGCCAAAAATGTGGCAAAAAACTCTGACCTTCAAAGTTCTAAATATGGTTGAGAATGTCATAGGTTGAATGTGGTCATCTATGGTCAACTGCACCATGGCAATTGGCTTGGGGTAAACCATTGCAAAGAGGTGATCGCAGTGAGTAAAAATGGAGGGCAAATCTCACAAAACCCAAAGTCAACACCAACTTTCAGACTTCGAGATTTTAGGAGGTATTTCAAAATTTTTGTGAGCCCAGTGAATAGTTTGATGTGGCAAGTCAGGGAGTCTCCATACATTCGAAATCCGATGAGGAGACTAGGTCAAAAGCAGTGAGTGAGTTTCCAACGAGTGCTACCTAGTCCAAATTGGCCGAGTTGCCAAACTGAGTAGGTAGCACACGGTTTTAGGAAGCTCATTGGAGTGGGCCGAGTTAGCACGGAAAGTTGATCCACGTTGGTAAGCAAGTTGGAGTCCAGCAAGTTGGGCAAAGTGATGGGAAGTTACATGTCACGAGGCTCAGAACTGGTATGGCTGACCGAGCTGTTAGTAAGGGAATCGACAACAGTGATTTCGGGTAGTTTCAATAATCAACGCAAGAGGGAATGCTAGGTGGATGAATATGTGGAGCTCACCTGAGGCACTCGAAAGATGTATGTGGTCGGGGCAGTTTCTGAGTGTAATCGGTGGTATAATTAGGATGTGAAGATTCAGTGGTAAATACTACGTGGAGCTCGTTCAATGTCAAAGTGGGCAGTTTCTAAGGAGCCACTGAGTTGATAAAGGGGTCGGCTAATGTTTACATGAAAAACATGGTTGTGAGGGGAACTCGGGGGAAGATAAGGCCAATGTATAGATTCTGGATGCATGGTCGAATACCCATGTGAAGCGTTGAGGCTATTTACATGAGAGGTGACCAGAAAATTTGAAATGCTGAGTTGGCTACCAAATGTAAGACAGGTGGTGAAAAACGTTAAAGAGCTCAGGTCGAGCTATAATGGGAGGTGCCCAAGTGCTTACCTAAGGAGGAATAATGATGTGCTCACCAAGGAGCTTTCCAGTCAGCTTGGTGAAGCTACCTGACAAGCCATGTCAGCCAAGTTAAGCCACCCAGGAAATGCTAGCCCCCTTTCATTCAAAACTAAAACCCATGGGTCCCACTAATGGCATATAAGGAAGATGCCCTCTAAAAAACTATTAAAATATTATTTTTAATTAAATGGAGATTAAATTCATTTTATTTGAATTTATGAAGGAATAACATGGAGGGGGAGTTTTCATTTGGGGGTACACACATGTAATGTTGCAAGAAAGGATGGAGTGCTACAGGTCAAACATGGGTAGTTACAAGGATGCCATATTTGGCTACAGTAATGCCTAGATTTTAGGATTTCTCTCTCCTTCTCTCAGCTCATATTTTCTATAAATGTAAGGGAATACAAAATTTCAAGGAGTTAGACAATTTTTACAAGTTTCCCCTCCTCTTTCAAGCTGAGCTATTGTGAATTTAGAGGCTTTCAAGCCTTCATTCCAAATATTCTAATGGAAACCCTTGCCTCTTCCTACTATAATGATGCACTGTACATGTACTTGGAGTAATAAAATGATGTTTTGTGACTAATTTTGCACCATTGTTTTTGCTTCTTTTTGCATCTCTCATGTCTATAGGTATACTATGCAACCCCATGTTTCTATTACAGTTTTTGAAAGATGTTGTGCTTAATGGGAATGAAGTATTGTATATAATTGGGTTTGTGATGCATGTCCATCCTTCCCATGTTCATCCTTCTTCATTGGCAGGCTAAAAATTTGTCTTACAATCCCTTTCTTGGTAGATCACCATTTCTATTTTAGGTTTTATTTCATGCAATCTCTCTCCTTGTCTCCCTGAAAATGTTAGTATAGGTTTAGTTAGCTATATTTCTTGCATTAAGACTACTAGTAATGTATTACTTAGTTTACGAAGAGGAATTCAACCTTCTCCATAGGTTCACCTCAAGCCCACAAGTCCCATAGCTTGAGAGGTGATACCAATGTTACCCAATAACACCGAATGCCCCATTCACATGCTGGAAATTCGAGGGGGGGTGATGTGATTTGGTGATAATAGGAAACTTGAGTGAATTATCTTTGTTACATCATCATCATAGCCAAGGTTTTGTGTTTGCACCATCTCCTCTTCCTTGGGATCATTTCCATGCTCACCTACTTGCTCCTATGTTCGAGCACCCACATTCTGTTAAACTTCCTATTCTTCCTTAGGTCCCTTGGCTAGGAACACAACATTATCTTCGATCTCCGTGTCACCACCAACATAGCTCTCTTTTCCAAATTCATGTAAGCTCATGTTGGGGACTCCTATGTCAAACTACATGTGCTCTCCACCAATCCCTTTATCTTCCCCAAGTCCAAGGATGTGTGTAAAAATTTCATCACGTGTGTCCTCTTGTAACGTCTTCTCCTCATCACTAGTATGTATTTTTTCCTTTTCTTTCTTTCCTCCTCAACATTCTTCACCAATTTTACACATGGTTTTCTCCCTAAAATTTGTGAGGGGCTAGTACTAGTATTTTCACATATATGCCTCCTGCATAATTATCTAATTCCATGATCAAGGGTAGTGCTGTCTTCTTAATCCTCCTCCTCATGATCTAGGACATTTTACAAGACTTCATATCCTTTTTATTCCTATATGGGTTTTTTTTATGTTCCACTGACATCCTTGTTCCCATAGTCTATTTTCCCTTTAAAGGACATGGTAAAGACAAGTTCTCTCCTATGACCAGTTTTCCATCCTTAAACCATGGCTTCAGGTATACATAAACACACGCGGGCTCAATATTTACTATGGCCATACTCTCTATATTTATGTCAATGTTTTATGAATCCATCATCTCCACATATGCCTCCTTATTGGGCCATATATGTGTTTTGTAGAATATGGATATCTACGTCCACCTTGTCAACATCAAATTGTAATTTCCACACATTGTGTAACTTTTTTACCGAGTCTTTAAAATACTGAGTAGTAAATGCAAAAGCTAACTTACACCATGGGATATTCTTGCCTATTTTCATGAAGAACCTTCCCAAATAGAAGTGTTTGTAGGTCATAAAATCTATTTGTCTATCCAACACACTAGACAGTTCGTGTGGTATGCACCTGTAACATTCTCATTTTAATACTTTAGAACAAGGAATTTTTTTTTAATTAATGTTCTCTTGTTCTAAATACATAATTTAGAACACACATATCAAACAATCATTCTCATAACAGATAACCATATGCAGTTGTAATGACTCGGTGTACCACCGATCTATTCATTTCATGACTCAGTGAACTACCAATCTATTCATGTAAACTAGAGATTGAAGTCTTCGACTGTACACTTAATTTTCATGGTTCTCTTCCCTATTCTGGGTTCTAAGTGCTCTGTCCAAGGAACCTATCTAAAAAATTGTTATTATTATTCATCGGCATCATGATCCTTAGACTAGGTGACATAAGACAATACAATCAGCAGTTGCGATACTTTGGCCAAAGGTTTAAACATACTGTTCGTATTACTTATCCCTTGACGACATACTCGTCAATCTGGAATACATCCTTCACCCCACTCTAATGTTATATAGAATGTCTTATAATGAACTCTGTCAGTCCCCTTATCCCAAGTTTTCACTCTAGATCGGGTTATATCATAATTCATGTTATAAAGATGCTCTTGAAGACTAGGGGTAAGTTGACATACTAGGTCAACCAATGTTGACCTTGTGTGTCAAGGTACCATGAGTCTAAAAGGGATGCCTCATAACCTGTCTATGGTCCTAACTAGTCCCGGAGGGAAATATTGATCAAGTCTCGGTGTGTAAATCTTAATGATCAATGCAGAAGGGTGTTGCCATATGTCATCTGCATTGTTGTATCCTCAAGAAGATCCTAATCTTCTCGAAGGTACAACCTTGCAGTTGAAATTTGTCAACATCCTACGGAACAGACTCAGAAAGATGTACATAATTCAAATAATTTAATTATGTTAAGTTATATTTGGATTACAGGCCCACCTAATTGGGTAGCCTTCCCTAACCCTGAGTCCCACACTCCTTGAGTTACCTTTTATAATTAGGTTCAGTTTCACAAAAGGGTTTTAATTAGATTTAAAATTGTTTCTAAGTTGCCGGTTGGTACCCCAAAACCTTGTATCCACAAAATAGGACAATAACCATTTAATTTTTCCACATTAGGAAAATAACTAATCCAGCAAGGGTTTGCAACTACCTTATAGACTGGAACATATCAGACTTAATACCATTAAGTCATGGCAATTTATAACCATATATATTTCTTTTGAATAGTGCATTACGGGAGGTCAAAATTCTCTCCTAGTTATAGTTACATTTTAGGGCATAGCTCAACCTCAACGTTCCCTAAAAATGCAGGAGTCTTATTTACAATTTTAACCATAATCATAAGATACAAAGAATTACTAACCAGAAAAATGTAGTATCCAGCCATATATTTAGCTAAGGCTTACTTAGGGAATCCATCCAGACTCCATTGATTAGAACAATAAGAATGCACACTCATTCATACAGATAATAAGAAGATCAATCCAACAAATAAGGAACACAAACCACATAAGTAATATCTCTCCATTTCATTCATTTCCCAACCTATACAATTACAACCTATGCACTTCGGCATGTTTTAAGACCATAGCCTTCAGCAAAAGAGTAACTTTCTTCCATAGTACAGTTAAAAAAATCAAGTCGGAATTCTTCATAAGAGCTAGATTAAACAATCATTGCATCATATCAGATCTGCCTGCCTTTACCACTTAAGATGACCATCTACAAAAATTGCTAACACGGGTCAGTTCAATGAACTGAGCATGATAAGCACTAATCCTTAAAACAGTTGCATTCCACTAATTGCTTTCATTAAACAATCCTGTTTAAATGACATCAATTTCTTAAAATCCCAATTCATTGATACACTCTAAGTTTTCATTTTACCAATGACCTTATATCATAACTCAAATCACAGGCATAATTTCAACTTAGTCTATTTCAAATGATTTGTTATATACAAGAAAAGAAGAAAGGACATTCTGTATCTTAAGTACCTAACCATCCGCAAAACCGAGAACAGTGTCAATCATGTTTTAATCACTCCTATTAAAAGAATGAAACCTTTTTAAGATATGCATCCAACAGGTTCATATAAAAGAAATTTGAGCAAAGAATAGATTACTACCTCGTGCAAGTTCATCTAGAAAACTTCCATTAACTCTATTATACCAAATTTTCAATCATTGATAAGTATGCAAAACTTTGACTACTGGGCTACCTTTATATAAGAGATAACAAAATGAGTTTTAAATCAAGATGATAATACTGCTAATAAATGAAAGGAGTCTTCTAAGTTAATATCTCACCACTTAATATTTCTTTCCACTTATTTTTAACAGTCTTGTCATCTCATAACCATACTGTAGAGTTCCTTATAGGAATTCTAAAGAAGAAAACACTATTATTCCAAAGGAGAGTATAAACACTTTCATAATTTGAAACCCTTTAACAATTTTCCATTCTCAACTTAGAGGAAGAAGACAGAGAAGATTTAAACTCTATTGTAATCAAGTTCAGAACTAATTAACTTCCAGAAAGTAATATACATGTCAAGTTCCATCAAGGAAGGAAAATATGAGTAATCCAACATCTAAGTTTAACCAATAACATAGGTTAGGTAGATTCACCTTTAGAGTTTTCTAATGGATCGAACTGAATCATTCCAATCATCACACTATTAGGTTGATATATATAATTTCAGGACACCAAACCAAAATGCATGTACAAAATTAATAATTGAATTCTAAATACAAACTCAGCAATGCCCCAAAAGTCACCCTACTCATACCATAGTAGTTATCAGTGCTTTAACTGTCCAAAATAAATAGATCATTCAGTTGTATATAGATCATTTCAACCCAAATTTCAACTACAAAAGGAAATGCGTTAGCTAAACGTAGATAAGCTTATCGACGTTGAAGTCATTGTTTTTATTTCAAAGTAGAATTCTTGACATTATGTAATGCAGCCCAAAGAAGTAGATTTCACAATCACCTCTGGGTAAATAAAACACAGTCTTATCTTAACCACACATTAAACATAATTTCTATTAAGGCAGATCCAATATTAACCGTGAATTTTCTAGGAGATACAAATCTTATCCAAATACAATTCCTCCAGAGCATAACCATGTTCCTAATACCCTTATTTACTCACAAAACAACAGTTAAACCCTGTACTTCCATACTCACATAACTTGCAATCATAAAATCATTCAAACCCCTTCAAAAATAAAAAAAGTTACAGGCTTAAACTTCATACAACATTTCCAGCTCATACATCTAAAATAGTCAAGTCTCACTGAATATACTAACATTCTAATCACAAAACTAATTTCCCATTTCCTTGAACATGGAACGGTGAAGCAACAATCAGTTAATCCAATCTTATATGAAACAACAAATAATTAACGTGGTGTTTTCAAACACGTAATCATTAAACATGCATCCTTTCATGGAGCCATTTCTTAATCAAATACCTCAGTCAGATAAAGAAAACTTATAACACTTCTAAACAGATAACAAAACTCCATATTTGATTCACAGCATGGACACAAGAATAATGAAGCAGGTTTCATCTAGGATCCAAATACAACCCAGAACCCCCAAATCAACATAAAACCCAAATCATTGTTACCAGCCAAGTGAAAATATGCATATATCATCAGAACAGAGTTGTTTTAATGAAAACATTTAAAGGAAAACAAGATTTTAATAGTTAGGGCCTATCATGCCTGATAGTGTCACTAAAAAGTCGAAGAAGACCTCTGAATGCGCTCACCCCTTCTCTTCTTCTTCCACGAAAGATTAAACAACAAAATATTGTTACCTCCATGCCTTATATATTCCTCATGACACAGAAGTAAATTTGAAACTTTCAAAAATGCCATGCAACGAAGAGTAGACGATTGGTTCGAAAAACTAGTGCTCATGCAGAGAAAAAAACAGAATGCATGAAAAACAAGATAACCAAGAAAAACTCCACTTACATGCCTTCCTAAGCAATCCGCACTTGAGCCCCTATGAAAATTAATTTCATTAATTTTTATTCTCCTGCGTATTTTCCATTGCCACCGATTGCCAAAGTTGGTGAACTATAAACCAAAATAAACAAAAATTCTCATTCTTAGAGATGCTGCCACATGAGACTCTTCTAACAAATCAACCTCCGCTAACCTTGGCTACACTCCCTATCCTTCATCCTTATCTTTTCCTTAAATGCCATGGAAACCACCACCCAAGACTTGCGACCCTCCTTAGGTCCCCTTTCAAAGCATTAGTTTAGGATAGGTTAGTGACTTAGGTTAGACTCAGTCTTAATGTCATAGGATATAACCTTAGTCACCCACCTTAGTGTTAGGTTTAGATAACCCTTAGGAGTATCAAGAACATAGTTTAGGACTAGGTTAGATTAACTAACCTTGTAACCTTAGGTTATAGTTTAGGTTAAAAAATAATAATCTTACTGATTCTAGTCTAGGTCCCCTAGATAGGATTAATCAGTAAATAGAATTCAAACAGAAAAAAACATTCTCGGATCAGATTTCGATTTGCATCAAGTAATTAAGCTTTAGATAGAAAACTTACACATCTTACCTGGCTTAAAGTCCAGGTCCTTTCTGATGCTATGATGACTGAAACCAGATTCTGATTACAATGATTAGCCAGAGTTAACCTCTGGAATCCAACAAACTATCCTTTATGGACATATTTTTTTTATACTAAGGAGTTTTAAAAGAACTTGAACATTCAAATTTCAGTCAGACTTAGTAACTCATGAAATGTTAATGCAAATTTGTTCATCCAGAATAATATTAAAACATCCCTTGGATCAATGCATCTGATCCAAGGTTGAGTCATATAGGTGGATAAATCCACAATCTTCCAAAAATCAGATTATACTCATATGCGAAGGATGAAAGAAAAAGAGTCCAAGCATAATTTGGCTCAATCAAATATCTTAAGAGCAGAAAATACATAACCAAATCAAGCATGAATTCCCAAAACCAAAGGAACATATCCTCACATAGGACAAATCACATATCAACACTTGAATGCATAGGAGAAGATAACAACAGTTCAAGGTGTTACATCACCACTCTCCCTCAAATTCCTAATGCATCCTCCTAAACCACCTCTCCTAGTGCTCATTATAAGTGTTTGAAATTGAACAAAGGAAGGTATACTTTGTAAATTTAAGAGAAGATGATTTATTTTCCATTTGGTATTCCCATAGTTTTTCCTTTAGCCCATCGGGGCACACTGATTTCACTAAATACAATCAAGAGTAAAATGGTGCCCCAGATGATCTTCTCACCTTTATCAGCTTGGGTGCATTATTCTTCCACTAAGCTCTCTGTAGTGTAAGTTGAAATATTATAATAAGTCTTGTTTTCCATTTTATGCATTATATGCATCCAACACTTATTAACTTTTGTCCATCTCTCTGAGGTGCCCAATTTGTAACCGAATAACCTCACCACTACCCTTGTAGCTAGATCATTTATCTTTGTAACATTGAAATCTCGACCCCACTTTTTGTAGTGGTACATAGTGGCTATTGCCTCTACTCCCTAATCATATGATAAGTCACCTACAATTTCTATACCAGATTCACGTAAACCTGTGAATTTTTCGACCAAATTCACTGTAATCTGCATCCTCCTACCCACGAAGTAGAAGAAATTCTCATCCACACATGAAATCAGCCACTGGTACAAGTGTTTGGGATTGCCAAAGAATGATAGCTCATAATTTTTCATAACTCTGATGTTTTCCAAAAATTTTGTACCAAATTGTCCAAAACCCTATGTCCAATGGCCATCCTCTTATTATTCTTCTAAATAATCTCTCCATTGATATCTTTGATGGTTTTCTTATTCCTGTGATTGAAGTCACTAATCTTGCATTGGGTTTATTTTGATGTCCATAGCCTCCCTTCAATCACCTCTTTTAGGTATTGCATTTAGACTAACCACTCTTGTGATGATTCCTTAGTCTCCCTCTTAACAAATAGAACTCACCTTGGTGCCATTTTCTCTTCTTAATTAATAGATACAATTTACAAAATGCAACCTTTCCACTACCTTACCCTTGCATGCCTTGAAATAAAATCAAACCATTTGATTCCTCTTTCCCTAGTTGCAAATCTACCTCCGTGAAACCCTAAGTGCGTGAAAATTTCTTCCGCACCCACCTGACAAACTCAAACACACATGTACATATATTTCTATCAATACCATGCCATGAGTTCACCTAGTTTTCTGGTCAATAGCTCTTTCTTCACACTAATAAATTCGTCACACTTCTCAATCGTGATATCTCAAAGGATGCAAGGTAACAATAACGTCACAATAATCAAATTTATAGGATTTTAAAAAAATTCCCCTCATTAATTACTCCTCTACCACAACCACACGTGACATTAATTCCACCTCCTCACTCTTCCATTTGTTATGCCATATCCTTCCATGCCTAACTCTTCCACACCTAATTCATAACCTTCTGACATGCTCAATACTTTCTTGGCCACATATTCCCTTACGCGTACTCTCATGTGCCAAAGTACCTATCTAATGTGCCTCATACTAAGTATTTTCCAATACTACAACCTACTTTGTGTTATACCGTGCATCCATCCATCTACGCATGGTATTTAATCCGAGAAAAATTCTTGTAATTTATTCTCCAAACTATCCTCACTCTGAGCTCCTCTAATTTGACAATGCACACCAATTTGTATTAAGGCACCAATCACTTATTCTTTCCAATCCACCCACACTAAAAGTATGTGTGGTCCTCTACACATGAAATCACTTAGATAATAATTAGCTACAGGCACACAAGTGCACTTAATACAACAAAACACTAAATTGAATTGAAAAATCATAGAGATGATGAAAGGAAACACATAAAATAAATGCATTAAAGGAAAACCTAATCTAACATGGAAACAATGCCTTATTACAAACACCAAAAATAATTATTTATAGTAGGGCTTCAACCTACTCTCATTTAAGTAACCGAGAAACCGAGTGCCATCAAGTATATATGTCACCACATACGGTCCTAGCTAATGCACCTTAAATTTTCTAGGGTGGCGTGCAAACTTTGATTCATAAAGAAAAACCATCTGTCCAACTTTAAAATTCTTATTTTTTAATATGCCTATCATGCCATTCCTTATGTCTAGCCTTTTTTGTCTTTTAACTCCACTGAGTAACGATGCACCACTCATCCAACTGCATTAGCTCATCAATGCTTTCCTCATGTTATTTATCATCGTCTAGTCCTCATGCGTATGTAATACACAAAGAGGGTAACATGAATTCCACTGATTAAACAACTTCTTTGCCAAACACTAATTGAAAGGGTGTGGCTTTGTTTAATATCTTATAAGTTTTCCTATATGCCCAAAGTACAACAAAGACTTTATCATACCAATCCTTTCTTCCAACATCACAAATATTTTGTCAATGTATGCCCCATTATTTTGTTAAATGTTTTAATAGTATCATTATCCTATGGGTGATAGGGTGTTGTCTTATGATGCACCACCATAAAATCAGCCAACAATATCCTAATAGTCTCATTGAGGAAATGAGTGCCCCTATCACTTGTCAGACTCAATGGACATCTGTACCTATTGATAATGTTTTCCCATAAAAACCTTATTGTTATAATTTTCATGTAATCCTTTGTAGGTGCCACTTCCACCCACCTTATCAGATAATATATACATGTAATAATATAGTGTGATCCAGTTCTACACGTGGGTGGGGAAATAGGAATCACAAAGTAAATTTCCCACTTCTCAAAAGGTTATACACTAGCGATAGGCCTGAAAGGCATTTCATCCCTATGCCTAAAATTTCCTAGGCATTGACAATGATCAAAAGCCTTACAATAATCTATACAATCCTTATAAATTGTTTCCCACCAAAGGCCTATTAACCAAATCTTACGCATGGTAGCATTTCCTGCACAATGACCACCTGCAATTCCACCATGAGCTTCCTCCATAATAGCTTCAGACTCATGATCAAGTACACACTGGTGTAAAACTTCATCCCGACCTAGCTTGTATAAATCCCCACTGATCAACATATAGATCAAGACGCATATGGAAAGTTGTTTCTTCTCTAATATCTTCATTCACTCAGGTGCCACACTAGTACACAAAAACACAACAATATATTCTAAGTCAGAGGGTGCATAGTTCGATATGAACAAATGTGCATATGACATTGTGTCCTCAATGTTCTACACATCCTCACCTAAATTAATATTTGACAAATGATCTGGTCTAGAATTACTCTACCCCAGCTTTACAACCACTGTGAAGTCAAATTCCTGAAACAAGAGAGTCCAACGGCATATGTGCCCCTCCAAAATGAGCTTATTAACCAATTAATTCAGTGGCATGTGATCTATATAAAATATTAAAAGGAGTTTCCAGTAAGTATTGTCTAAACTTATGAAACACGTAAATCATTGAAAAATCTTCACGCTCTGTACTTGTATAATTTTGTTCAACTGGTGTCAATTTCCTACTCGCAAAGTAGATAGGATTATCAACAAACCCATCACCAGATTGTGCTAACATGATGCAATTGGCCAGTCTTGAGGTATCAACATGTACATGAAATGGATTATCCCAAGAAGAAAAACATAGAATGGGTGCAAAATTAAGTCTTTCCTTCAATGTCTCAAATGCTATATGCTATGCCTCATTCCAATGGAACTTTCCTTTACTCTTCAACAATTCCTCCAAGGGCATGACAATCTTAGCATACCCCTTGATGAATTTTCTATAATAACCTATATGTCCTAAGAACCCACGCACCTTACTCTGATTGGTAGGTTACTCTAAGCCCAAAATAACAACAACCTTAGCAGGGTCTACAAACAGACCTTCTTTGCAATTAATATGTCCCAAAAAGTTCCAAAGGGTGTAGAAAATATACACTTCTTAATGTTCAAAGAGATACTTAGCTACCTACATATCTCAAACACAAGTCTTAAGTTCTTGTAGTTATATTTTAATAGTCCATACAAAGTCTAATCATCCAAATATAAACTTGTTAAAAATTGTGTATAAAGTCTTCAAATGCTTGTATAACAATGCATCAAAAGACTGTAAGCATATTCTTCAACCCAAAGGGCATAACTGTATTTGCAAAAAATTCGCCATTCAATGGTGAAATTTTTCTTTTCTTGATCTTCCTTAGCAATGCAAACCTGATGATAATTAGAAAACCCACCTGTAAATGAGAAGATTTCATATCCTGTAACACCTTCCAAGATCTCCTTTATAAAAGGTGTGGCAAAAGGATTTATGACATAAGAAGAATTCAATTATCTATAGTCCACACATTTCCTTATCCTGACATCCTTTTGATGTTAATCACCATGGGACTAACCCACTCTGATTCCTCAATGGACTCAATGATTTCAGATTTCAACATTTTATCAATCTCTTCCTTAAATTTGACACACATATTAGGATTCATTCTATAAGGCATCTTCCTAATTGGGCACACATTCCTTCAACTTGATACTCATCTCACCCAAAGAGTGGTGCACTCCCTTCAAATCATGATAACCTCATGGAAATAAGTCCTAGAAGTCACACAGTAGCTCAATTATCTTTGACACCTCTTGTTTAGACCAATAGTCACTAATAATGGCCTCTTTAGGTTCTGTATCTATCCCAATGTTGACCTTATTCATTTTTACTGGCTCATGATATGAAGGCACCTTCTCATTAGAATTTTCTAAGACCTCGCGCATACCTACAGTATGTTCAACATCTAGATTATCTACCTCTTCATCATCAATCATGTAGACTAGCTTACCCTTTTCTTTTTATAGGCAGACACGTACACATTGTTCCTCATATGTCTCTCCTTCTTCAAAGTATGCTTCTTGGTCTAACTCTCCAAACATATCTAATAGGATTTATTCATCCTTTGCACTATCCCCCATTGTAAGGATCTTTATAATCTATAATGCTTCATTTACTAGATATGTTGTAGAAAAATAGTCAAAGGTTTGAATCATACCTAAGGTCATTTCCTACAAATTAAATGTTACCCTTGTTAAATTTTCATGAACATACCATGTGTGCACCCAACCAATTAGAGTGGCATATAAATTATGTACCCAGAGTGATGGTAGCAAGGCCTCCTGCTCCTCTGTCCAAAGTCTCTCACACTTCTAAATGTGGTGTGAAGAAGAATCCTTCCCATGGTATTTGCAGATCCATAAAGGTACATTATTCCTAAGAAACCTAGTAGAGAAGGTGATTATAACTTCTCGCCACTTAAAAATGTTATCTCTATGTATAGTCCACCAGAATGAAGTTATTCCGCACAGGGTATAAAAAAACATATTTCTTATTTCTACTTGATCTTTCCATTGAGCTTCCATGGTGCATAGATATAGGTCAGGGTTTCCATTGCCAGTGTATCAAGGTACCTAGTTATGACCCAAGCACCAAACCATGCATGACTTGATTACATGAGTAACTATGTTCCTGATCTCCCTCTCGACCATTTAATATGTTCCATGTGCCTATTTATCATAGGTAACGCTGGTTGTATCACTCATGGACTGAGCATCATCCCAATGAATAACACCTTCTTTAGATTTCTCGAACGCTTCAATATATCTAACTGTAGGCATGTATATCCTATTCATATCCTCTTCACTCAATGGTTCTACATACGGTGCAACCTTCTCATCTGTCAAAGTAATAATCACATGCTCTTATTTGTTCTCAAAATTGATATAAACCTTATTAAAGCACATATCAATAGTATTCATGAAACACTAAGGGCGCTCAAGTAAGGATGGAAGACTATCTGCTTTGGAAAGTGCTAAAACCTCAAATTCCCCAATAAAATTGGCCCCTTATATAGTAATAGTGGCCTCCTTCAATACTCCAATGGGTGTTACATTAGTCCCATTTTTCATATACAACACATTTGAGTATGGCTGTAATGGTCATCTCCCCATCTGATTCTACACATCCAAAGTGAGTACATTTACCTCTGCACCTACATCAGTCAGTATATTACTTAACAACAATCCATCAACAATTGTATTCAATGTGATATCTTTATCATATTCTAGACTGTGAGGAGGTAAGTTTCCATGTAATATTTATATCTCGCGCTCAACTCTAACACGTGGAACCTTCTCACTTAACCATTATCCTAACAAAGGAATGATGTTTTATTGGCGTAACATCTTACAAACCTCCTTTAAGTCATCAACGTATTTATGAGGTAGCTCAAATTCCTTTTCCTACTCCATCTTCCATGACTACTCCTTCAAGAATTTTATCTCACCCTACGAGTTTCAAATAACCTCCATAGTTTCCTGATAGAATTCCTTATGATGAGTAGGATATGGATGCTTCGTATGAAATACCTCTTGTTTTGTAATAAAAATTTTCTGCTTCAGAGTCTCATGAGCACGTGTAGCCTCAACACATGTAGTCACCAACATAGGTATCATCTCAGGGTCAATTGCTAACTTTGGCATCCACTTATCTTCCAAAGTGAGTTGTGCTCTAACAATTCCCATGTCCTTATCATGCTTGTGCTTCTTGCTCATATGCTCATAAAAATATAGGAATTCCTCAAACTTGTGGTTTTTTCCACACCATTCAAAAATGATGTTCTTAGGGAATTCATGCCTATAATGATAAGGGGATCGACACGTGAAAAAATTTCCTCATAGGAATTTACATCTTCCACCACCACAACCTCAACGTGTGAATCCTCCTCGGTAACCTCTACCTCTACCAACTCCATTAGAACACCATTCATTATGATTATGATTATGATTATGATGTTCAACTTATTCCTTAGAATTGTTTCCAACGCTGGTATGATATATACCAATCTTGATAGCCTCATGAATTTGATCAATCAACCTACAATTCTCTGTATCATGAGTGATAGAATTACAAATCTTACAATAACAAGACATGTTCTTCCTGATCGTGTGCTGTAACAAGCAATATATACTTGAATTGTGATCCAAGTGATACATCTCACAATCTAGCAACATGGTGTGTACTGATTTTCGAGGGAAGTTATCCTTAGTATGTCCTTTCACCTCATAATCCATACACTAGATACCACTATGCATCTGATGAGCTTAATTGGCTGATAGTTTCTGTAATTGTTTCGTCATAGATGTAATATGTGCCTCTAAGAACAAGCTAACTCTAGTGTCTACACTCCCAACTGCCTCAGTGTGTAGAACAGCCTCCAAATCCTCATGTGGATCTATAAACATTTTATGAGAAAGCGAAATTCTTAAAGGTGTTATCAAACCTCCAACAAACCACTGTGCATGCTACCTAGGGTGAATATCATAAGAAAATTTAGATAATAGAGTTTTAAATCATGTATCATACTCCCTTATGCTCTCATTCATGCCTTGTTTAATGTCCTTCATCATGTTGATGCTCTTCTATTCAAATTCAGGTATATGGAACTCAGCAAAGAAAGCATCATGCAACACATTGTAGTCTACACAAGTTGGGTTTGGATCATACTTCCTATACCAACTATGTGTGCGTCCTTGCAAAGTAGTAACAAAATAACTTTCCTTATACTTAGGAGCTGTAATCCCCTTACCACACCATAATATTTCACACATGTGTACATGCTCAACTACATCTTCAATACCTTTACAATCTAGTAGGTGAAGAGACATCTCGTAATTAACTTACTAGGGTTAGTGCAGACCATGCCCACTAGATCCAAAACCTGTATTACCTCCAGTATTCCCTCTACATCTAGAATCACTAGATCCACTAGATCCTAAACCACTTAATCATCCTAATCCCAACCCTATAGCGGGAAATATACTAAATGATGTGATGCCTTGTGTTCTAAAAATTATACTAAATTAAACCCCCACAGTCTGCGAAGTTGTGCTACTTCTAGATGTATTTCCAACATTTTTCATGCCCATACTCTGCCCTGAGGACGCGCTAGAATATATACCCCTAATAGGGCCACCAAACAAAGAAGAATGTGTGGCTATCTAATAAAATATTGTATTCAAAGGAAAATTAAGGATTCCTTCCACTACTGAAACACCTATATTAACTTGATTCTCAATAAATGTTTCAAGAACTAGAATACCAAATGCAAGGGCTAGGTTTCCAAGTTGGATCAGATGCATGCCCGTGGATCTTAATTGTTCATCTTCAGACATAATTTCATCATAAGCTAAAGGTGTGTGCATGGTTTTGTGCTTTTTAGCTAAGTTAGATGAATGAGAACTAACACCTAAATAGTTCTATAAAAAAGCTAATGAAAAAATCTAAACACCATCAAAGATGAGAGCTAAACAAGATTAATACCTAGCATAATGCATTAACTTTGAATTAAACAATGCTAAAGTATTTAAATCTCTACTTCTCTAGATTGCCAACAAACAAGTAAATGGACCTAAATAAGCTCCATGGCAATCAATATTTGGTTGTCCTTGATATCTCCAAGAACCTAGGAATGGGGGCTTATCAAAATTGGGCTACAAGACCCTTTTGACACCTCCCATATGACCCAAGCACTTTAGGCTAGAATAGGAAGCTTAGCTCCTCAAGATGATGAACTCTCAAGAAAACAAAAGGCAAGCTCTTAGTCTCTTTGTTATATGCTTTGCATTTGCTCTCTTAAGGAGTTTAGGTGTAAGTAAAAAGGTAGGTGGAGGGCTCTTTATATAGCCCAAAGGATAAAGGATTCAACACATCCTCATGAATGTGGGATAAAGGTAAAACATGATTAGGAATGGATAAGGTTGCTTTATTAAAGGTAACCTTACTTTAGAAGGGTTTAATACATGTTTAGCAAGTCATGGGAGTTGGGGGGGTGTTTTAATTAATCAAAGGTGATTAACTAATAGGTAGGTGTAAGCTTATAGAAGCCAATTAGAAGAATATTAGTGTGATTTAGGCTATTGTGAGGGGATTAAATCAATTAAATATTGATTTACTAGTTAAATGAAGGGGAAGACTAATTAATTAATTAATCTAGATAGAGGAGGTGATTAATTAACAGAAGGTCATTAATTAGGTTGTTAGTTGGATAGGTGACTTAATCAATTAGCGTATTGTAATTAATTAACGACAACAAGAGGGAATATGAGCACTTTTGACGATAAGTCGTCAATTTGCGAGAAAGGGGATAATTAGTGCAATTTAAGTATTTAAATTGCTTAGGCATAATTATAGGTGTCTACATTTTCCCCTCTTTGGGGTGGTGTAAGTGACATCACTTCAAAGATAGTAGATGGAAGAAAAATTTTGAAGGGATAGAAGAAAAATTAGTAGGAGGGAGAGATGCCCCCTCGAGTGTCGATGGGGTGATGAAAGAAGCTGATCGACGATCGAAAAAGGTGAGATATAGATAGAAGAATGGGGAAGAGGCAGGATGCCCTAATGAGAGAGAAAATTAGGGGTGAAAAGGGAAGTGGTGTAGAAGAAATAAGGAAGAGGGGAGAGAAGAGCTTAGCCTCTAGCCACTGTTTATTTGGAACAAATTTGATGTCATCATATTGCCATAGGAACTACATCATCGACCCTTATTAAAAATATAAGCATACGACAAAGGTAGAATGACATGAAAAGTCATACGATGAACAATTTTCCATTGCTAAAAACACCATCTCCACGCAACATACAAAAATGCAATGCAATACGAGAAGGAAACAAGCTCATTTAACAGGGAAAACAAGTACGAACGCACATATCCAACCCAACAACAGTCAAGACAGTTGTACAAATGTTTTGTTATCAGTGCTGAAGAGATCCACAAGTTCGTGATTGACGAAAAGGGTTAAAAATGATGCCCCAAGAAAGGATACATGCAAGGGGAAATGACAATGGACACGGGGTCCATGAAAAGTGTTTGTGTGCAACGAAACAACACCAGGTAATGAAAGTGCCCCAGAGTACAGATGAAGCAAGCAACTAGCTTTGTGAATGGTTGTGAATCCGGTGATCCATGAGTCATATTAATCGGGGAAGATGTGAGACAAACCAATAGGATATGGAGAAAATACCATGCGCAAGACACAAGTTTCAGCCGTAATAAGCAAGTTACCATTTTTGTAGGGTTTTTTTACTTTTTAGGATTTTTTGAAAAAAAATTCCTTGTTTTTGGGTTTTTGATATATATATATATATATATATACATTGTTTTTACTATTTTTGCTTTTTAAACCGTGGTGAACAGCAGAAGAAAGTAGAAGAAGAAAACGAAGGGGCTAGGAGTGACAAAAAATGCCCTAGGAGGAAGAAAGGGGAAACAAAGGACAAATAATGTCCTTGTTAAGTGGAAAAATTAAGAAAAAATAATAATAATAATAATTATTTGAAAAATAATTATCTACGAGAGTGTGAAGAAGAAGAAAAATTGCCAGGGAGCAATAAAATTGTCCGGGGGAGAAGAAAGGGGTATCAGACAAAAAATGCCCCAATACGGTGAAAAAGAAGAGAAAAATAATTATTTGATAAAAATAATTATTCCACAGCGAACAAAGGAGAAAACGGCGATCAAAATGGGTTTTCTTGCCCCTCAAACGGTGAAAAATAGGTTAATATACCCCCTAGGGGGGGTAAAAACATCGCAATCAGTTCATTTTAACCACTCAGTTTAGAAAACTTACCGTGAGAACTCTGACACTCAGGAGAGATGGTGATCGCACGAGACCGTTTGAGGTGTGCTGACGCAAGTCCGAGGGTACCAGAGGCACGTGGATGAGGGCCCATTTGTGAGTATTAACAACCTTGCCTTAAATATTTGTCATTAATGCATTAATTAGGGCTATTTAGGCTTAGAAAACACATAGGCACACTTGCACGTAGGCCAGGCGTGGGATAGGGCGCATGTGCCAGTTTGGGGGCACAGGCATCCATTTGAGGGGTGCAGGCACCAGGTCTATGCACACACATGCGCAGTAAAAAATCACATTCACACACACGTGCACGCGCACACATGAGAACATGTGCGCACACATGGAAAGGGGTGCACATGTCAAAAGTGTGGCACAGGCATGGGTAGCTAAGCGTACATAGGCAGAAGTGCGCATACACACGCGCAAACACCATTTAGGTGGTACACATGCCAAAAAGGGTGCGCAGGTCCCGAAAGAGGGCACACGCACCAGAAAACACCCAGGCGTAAGCGCAGGCACCAGAAATGTGGCGCACACGCCCAAAAGGGTGCGTAGGCACCCTAGAAAGGCAGGAAAAGATAGGAAAGTGTCCAAAAATGTGACACTTAGAAGAATTTTTAGGATTTTTGGGTTAACCCTAAAAAAAGAGATAGATTTGTAGATGAAATGCTAGAAACTAATGAGTGGCATGTTATTTTGTAGAGATGACTACCAGTATTGCAGACATGGGAGCATCACTCCCGGATTGTCGAGTTAGAGGGTAGTATGCACCGATGTGACCACCGAGAGATGGCCATATTACTGGAGGTAGTGGGGCTGGGCCCCATGACTCAGATGCCATCGATTGTATTGGATCACGGCCTCCTGACTGCACTTGCCGAGCGATGGCACAATGAGAGTCAGTGTTTTAGACTGCCCACAGGTGAGATGACAGTGACTATAGAGGATGTGTGGTAGATTCTTCACGTGCCTATGATGGGTACACTGATTGAGTATAGCTCAGATGCAGGGTTGATCAGAGCAACATGCAGTGCTTTATTTGGTGTTGATGACATCCCACATGACGGGATGACTGTGGCCCTACACGAGTGCATCTCAGACCCGACATTGCATCGGGGACCCCTTTATATCATGGCACTTATCAGTGGGTTCCTACTCACTGATAAGATAGGGACTTCATTCCCGAGAGGATTGCTACCATTAGTGCACGGGATTTACAGTGGTGAGAGGTATTGCTGGGGTCAGTGTATACTGGCCCATTTATACTGGGATTTGCATCTCATCACATACCATGGTCAAAAGACCATGGGGCCAACATCATTGTTACAGATATGGTCATGGGATCATATAGCCATTGGACACCCTATTGGCCCATTCCGAGTTTGAGACCCTGAGGAGCCATCATACATGGCTTGGATAGCAATTAGCAGAGACATCTGTGGTCACCTAGGTAGCCTATTCAAATATAGGTAGGAGTTTGATGAGCTAGCCGCGATAGACGTCATTTGGCGTCCATATAGACACTTCTAGTGGCCATAGGATGCCATAGAGCTTAGCGTGTGCTTGGTGGAGCACTTCTTGATTGGCAGCCGCAGCTACATCATGGAGTTGTATCGCGTTGACAGGTGCCAGTGACAGCTAGGCCAAGTACAGGGTGTCCCGCAGCCAGATATCTGGCATGCTCGTAGGGACTCTGAGAGGCAGACTATGGGGCCTCAAATAGTAGCAGCCTGAGCCAAGGCCAGTTTCCTACAAGCGGTCCCCCAGGCATGGGATCTATTGCGACAGATTAGAGATCTGGGGACCATAGTTGATTATGCAGCGTGGTATGCTACAATGTTACCCCAGTGACTGACCATTCCAGAGGCAACATGGGTAGCAGGTATTCACCCTCCTATAGAGGTATGACATGGGTCAGAGCACAGGGCCAGCGTAGTGGCATTAGGGCTAGACCCAGAGGATCATTTTGATGGGATCCCACATGATGAATAGGGTGCTGCACAGGCATAGGGACTGAGGTTGCAGGGCCTAGTACAGGTAGCCATGCCTCCTCCCTGAGGTAGGATTTTTGAGTAGGGCCAGTCTTCCAGAGTGCCACAGGGACCAGTCCCTGAGGCACATATAGCCTCACAGCTAGTGGCATAGATAGCCACAACACAGGTACAGGTGCAACAGCTCATAGCCGAGAGAGACATGGCGAGAGCAGAGAGAGACGAGGCTCGAGGCTGGTGCGTGACAGCCATAGTAGAGTGGGATGAGGCCCGAGCCCATGTTGTTACATTACTTTCAGGGAAGGACCAGGCTCAGGCCCAGGCCGGGCCAGGAGATGACAGGGGCAGCATGGTGGAGCTAGATCCAAGAGACAACTACATAGGGGGCATAGATACTGAGTCTTCTGCATCAGTCCCAGTCACAGCTGTGCATGGTCGTGGCACAGAGAGACCACGTGTATACTCATTATCAGGTAGCAGTAGCCCAGAGGGATCAGGCCCATGCTGAGCTGCAGGTGATGACCACAGAGAGAGATCGAGAGGCTACCACCTCTAGACAGGCCGAGGTAGACCTGGGCTGGGTTACAGGTGAGCGAGACACTGCCCTTCAGGTAGCGCTCACCTCAGGAGATGCAGATTTGATTCGTGATGCCACCAGGCTTGGTGGTGAGGCACTTTTCTATAGGACAACATACTACAGAGTGGTGCTGCCAAGAGCAAAGAGTGGCATTGCCATAGTTATCAGGATCAAGTGCATCTAGATCTCATTCACGGAGGTTTGGGTAGTCCACTAGATCAGTTAGACAACCCCTTCCAGATCAGCCACTGAGACCAGCGCCAACCCAGCTGACAGATGTCTGGTATCCAGAGGACAGACCTGGGAGCCCCAATGAGGGTGAGAGCTATGGCTGATAGCCACCTTTGTATTGCATAGATTCTTTTGTATGTATGCCTCTTATGAAGGCTGATTTTGATGTACAGTGATTGTAGACATGTATTTTTGATGATGCCTCATGATGAAGGCTTGATTCTTTCATATACATGCCCCTTTTTGATGGCATTACGTATCACCGATGTATTTATATTGAGCACTGATCAGGACGTTGTATATTATACAGACATTTTTGATGTATTCCTGTTGTACGCCTCAGCTGAAGGCATTTTTGATATAGAGCATAGATTTGTATGTATCCATTTGTGATACAGATGTATATTTGACACACATGTATATATATGAGGACTCATTGTTTTGGCTTAGATATACATGGTTATGAGATGATGCACATCTTTGTTTTGTTGATACATGTATATAGATGGTTTTTGCATTTTCTGTAAATTTATGGGGAGCCAATTGATGATGGGACATTAATCGTGTTGTAGTATCTTGAGCAGGCCTGTTGCCTGCATTGGATTCGATGTATGTTATTGTCTGGATTCCGAATTTATGGATATTTTTATGATGTTATCGTATGATGCATTATATTGTTGTTGTACTTTGATGCATGTGACATGAGTGGGCATAATTCTATGATGTGAAATACCCCTTTTCAGAAATTACTATATGTTGATTCTCATTGCATATTGCGTTTGTTTAATTCAACACTTATGGATGCATTGTGACACGAGTGGGCATACATTGATTCTCATTGCATGTCGCATGTTTTGATTCAGCACTTATGGATGTATTATCTAATGTTGTACTTTGTATGTGTCTGATTCCGATGTTTTGATGTATACATGCTCTGTGGATGCTTAGATGATAGATTTGTAGACGATATCAAATGTACTTCTCATGTGTTATTTTGATGTATATGGATGGGATGATATGATGATATTGGTGTGGGGGGATAGATTTTTGATTATGCACAACCCCTCTTGCCCCCATTGATGATACGATATGTGATGATTAGCTTAGCATACATGCATGATGTAAAACTTAGCATTTTTGTTTATATATGATGTATAGATGATGCTAGATGTGATGATAGTGATGGTAATGTGATGTGAATGATAACAAAATAGAGCACATGCAAGAAACATAGCCAAATGCTAACAAAGAACACCAGGAATTAATGCAATACACCATGATTCACCATGTCTTATTAACAAGTAACAAACACAACCAAATGCTCAAGAAAGAACATAATGAATTAACACAGTACATCATGATTTCCCAAGGTTCACTAGCATGTCGAGACACACTGCAATATGCATGAGCAAGAATGAATCTAATCTAAGAAAGAAAAGATGAACTATGATAAAGTACACCCAAGCAACAAACAACTCAAAAGCAAGCACACAAAACACTATACAAGCAACAAGCAAAGCAAGGAAACAAGACAATGCAAGTAAATGTTTGTGTAAGATATGTTTTCATGCACCGATTTTCTATTGTTTAGGTTTTTGTGAAACAATTTTCTATTGTTTTTGTGTTTTGTGAAACAATTTTCTATTGTTTTTGTGTTTTCTGAAACAATTTTCTATTGTTTTTGTGTTTTCTGAAACAATTTTCTATTGTTTTTGTGTTTTCTGATGGTTTCCAAAGCTATGTGCAGGTAACCAAGAAAGTGTGGATGCCCCCAGCGTTAGGTGGGGAATATACAAGGGTAGAAGCCACACACTTATGAACAAGAAGGTGAAATCATTGAGTTTCCCCCAGCGTAAGATGGGAAATAACAAAAGACCACACCCCTCATAGATGAATAAAAGAAGACAAAGCCGGATCAAGGCTAGACAGGATGATGTGCACAAGGAATCAAGACAATAGAACTTGGTCTAGGCCCAAGACAACTACCCTTCTAATACAGAATGCTTGTGAACAACGAATCTTCCCAAGGTGCCAGAAACTAGTTTTCACCCAAGGACTTGCCCAAAGTGCCACAATTGCGTGGTTCTCACTAGTGGACGACCTGTTTTCTCTTTTTCTTTTTCTGAATTTTTTTTTTTTTTTTTTTTTTTTATTTCTTATTTTTATGACTTCCCTACGCCATGTTCAGGCATAGAACCTCTTAAGATGCATGGTGTTCATGGGCTCCCGGAGCTCATCACCATTGGGGTGAGCCAGTTTGTATGCCCCTGTGCCATACTTGGCAACTATGACATAGGGTCCTAACCAATGTGGTTCGAACTTCCCCTTCTTTTCTCGCTCTACTATTGTATTGAACTGGTTCTCCTTCATGACTAAATCACCAACCTCAAAGTGACGAGGGATGATTCTCTTGTTATAGTTTCTGGAGACTCTGTGTTGATATACTTTCAGGTGATTAAGAGCGTGAATGCACCTCTCATCCAGTAGCTCTAACTCAGCCAACCTTGCCACTCGATAATCTTCATCCTTATCCAGATAGTCTCGAAGAGAGATTCTCAAGGACGGAAGTTCAATTTCTAAGGGGATGATAGATTCTGTCCCAAACACTAGGGAATATGGTGTCACACCAGTAGGAGTGTGAATGGATGTTCGGTAAGCCCAAAGGGCTGGATGAATTTGTAGGTGCCAGTTGCGACCTGTTTTGCTGACCATCTTCTCCATTATCCTGACCAAAGTCTTGTTTGTCACCTCAGCTTGTCCATTACCTTGAGGGTAATATGGTGTGGACCATTTTAATCTGATTTGGAACCATTGGCAAAGACCTTTCATAGTTTTTTTCTTAAATGACTTCCCATTATCTGTAACAATGGCTGCAGGAATGCCATACCGACAAATAATGTGATTCATGATGAATTTAGAAATTTGTGCTCCTGTGACATAGGTTAATGGGACGGCCTCCACCCATTTTGTAAAATATTCTGTGGCTATGATAATATGTGTATGACCATCAGACGAGGTAGGAGTAAGTTTCCCTATTAAATCGAGTCCCCACTTGGAGAATGGCCATGGGGTAGTAATTGGTTGCAATGGTGTGACAAAGCATGGATAAAATTTCCATACTTTTGACAAAGCACACATTTTCTAACGTGATTGCAACAATCAGTTTCCATGGTAGGCCAATAGTAACCTACTCTCAACAATTTCTTAGCCAAGACCATTCCATTTGTATGTGCTCTGCATACTCCTTCGTGCACTTCCTTGATTGCCTGGATTGACTCTGTCACATCCAGACAACATAACAGATTCCCATCATAGCCATGATGATAAAGTGTACCTCCTAAAAGGGTGTAATGGGTGATCTGGTGAATTAGGCTTTGATTTTTAGAGTGGGAGATATCAGGAGGGAATGTGCTGTCCTTAAGATAGGTGAAAATGGGTTCATACCACGGAGAATGGGGACCAACAACCTCACAAGCCAGGCAAGATTCTGGCATGTCATACGCGGGTTGGCATAGATTTTCTATGAAGAAAGGCATATCATTGTTCCCTGGTGGAATACGAAGCATCGATCCCACCATTGCCATGGCATCCACTGATCTGTTCTGTGCTCTTGGGATCTGCTCAAAGGTGATGCACACAAAATACTCCTTTAGAGTTTCCACTAACTTTTTGTAAGGTATGAGCTTGTCATCCTTAACTTTATACTCATCATTTACTTGTTTAATGATTAAGTCTGAATCACCTACAACCTTAACATGATGAATATTCCACTTGATGGCTAGCTTCATCCCTGTAATGAGTGCTTCATACTCTGCAATGTTGTTCGTGCAAGGGAAGGCCAGGCGGAAAGCCTGTGGTATAGGATCACCCGAAGGAGTAATAAGGACCACTCCTGCACCTGAACCATGAAACATAAAAGATCCATCAAAATGTATCTACCATATGACAGATTCTTCAATGTAGAGCAAAGAGGCATCTGGCAGCTCCAGACTCAAAGGCTCCGTGCTTTGCAAAGGTGCTTCCACTAGCTGATCTGCAAGTACTTGTCCTTTAACTGATTTTTGATGGACAAATTCTATATCAAACTCACTAAGTAGAATGATCCAATTAGCCATTCTACCTGTGAGGGTGGGTTTGGACAACAAATACTTGAGTGGGTCGACCTTCGATATGAGCTTGGTCTTAGTATTCAGCAGGTAATGGTGAAGTTTCTGAAAGGTAAAAACAACGGCCAGGCAAGCCTTTTCAATCTGAGGATAATTAAGTTCATAGGCAATGAGGGTGCGACTCAGATAGTACACCACTTTCTCCTTATGGTTAAGGTCGTATTGGGTGAGCAGTGCACCAATAGCATATTGTGTAGTGGAAATATAGAGCAAAAGTGGTTCTCCCAGGGTAGGAGGCATGAGGACAGGTGGATTAGCCAGGTACTATTTAAGCAAAGAAAAGGCTTGTTGTTGCTCGGGTCCCCAGATGAAAGTGACATCCTTTTTAAGAAAATGGGTGAATGAGTGACATTTATCTACAAGCTATGAGATAAAGCGGGTGAATGGCTTGAATTTTCCCCTGCAAGCTACGCAGTTGCTTGATATTTTTAGGTGGAGGCATTTCAGTGATGGCAGACACTTTAGCAGGGTCTACCTCAATACCTCATCTTGACACAATGAAGCCCAATAATTTCCCTGATAGCACCCCGAAGACACACTTCTTTGGATTCATCCTGACTTTATATTCACGCAGGCACTCAAAGATACGCCAAAAAATGATAGGATGATCTTCTCTTGTTTTGGAATTTCCCAGGATGTCATCTACGTAGTCTTCCATGATGTCATGAATCATATCATGAAAGATTACTGTCATGGCCCACTGATAAGTTGCTCCCACATTCTTAAGGCCAAATGGCATCACCTGGTAGCAGAAGGTGCCCCAAGGAGTTGTGAAAGTTGTTTTGTGTTGGTCCTCCTCAGCGATTTTAATCTGATTATAACCTGAAAAGCCATCCATGAGCGATAGCATTTCATATCCTGTTGTTGAGTCAACAATCATATCAATGTTGGGTAACAGAAAAGTCATATTTAGGGAAAGGCTTATTGATGTCTCTAAAATCCATATAGATTCAGATACCGACAGGTTTCTTCTGGACAGGAACAATGTTTGATATCCATTCAGAATAGTCAATTGGTCAGATGAATCCTGCTGCAAGCAACCTTTCCAACTCTTCCTTGACCAACAAGGCCACTCTTGGATGCATCTTTCAGAGTTTCTGTTTGATAGGCTTAGCATCTGTGTGCATGACCAGGTTGTGCATGACCAAAGTTGGATCTAGGCTGGGCATGTCTTTGTAAGACCATGCAAACACATCAATGAACTCTCACAACAACATGGTGAACGTCTTTTGTTCTCTAGCTGAGAGTGATGCCCCCAATTTTACTATCTTGGGATCTTCTTCAGTACCAATGTTGACATCAATGGTTTCTTCGACTAACAATTTTGATAAATCCTCCATACGCGTAGGATCAGGAGGAAGGTTGAGATCTTCATCCAAGGATGTCTCCATGAGATTTTCATCCTTGGCGTGGTCACTTTGTTTTTCCTTTGATTTTCTTATTTGTTTGTCAGCCAGTGCCTCAAAGAGGTTTTCACTGTGCGACTTGGACTTTGATTTTTTCTGAGGCTTTTCTTTAGAACTTTTTCCCTCACTTTTCTTCAAATTTTGCTGACCACAAAGTTCAGCCTCCTCACCGAAGTAGGCACAGGTGTCTAAGTCGATAGAGAAACCCTTCTTGTGATCTCCAATGGGGATTGTATCCCTTATGCCCATGAACTCTGCAATAGCCTCATCATTCTTGAATAAATCTAGTGGCATGTGACATTGTTGGTCCCATTCAACAAGGGAAGGGTATACTAGGTCAAGGGTTGGTTCAGTGGGGGTGATGGTCAGGACAACATTATTCATGAAAAGGTTCGTGGAGGCCAGATCCTTAAATTGGCTATAACAGGAATCCGTATCGTTGTCTAGGTAATCAGAACTATCCTCATGCTCAGAACAAGTCACATCTTGATCGTTGGGGTGCACTCCATAAGGATGAATCCTGATGCCGTATCTTTCTATTTTGAAATGTGGAAGGGGGACTGGTTCTCTTTGTCCTTGTTCATACCTCCCACATCCTAGGCCTTTGTAGCCCATGGAGTACATCATTCTGCTAGATTTTTCATATTCTGGGGTTTGATAACAGGATGGCTGAGTGTCTTCAGGGACCCAAGTAGTAGGTGGATCAAGCAATTTCTCCTCAGCTAACAAGCCTCCAGGAAGGAATGACCCAATAGTGTGTTCTTCTCTAGGTCTCCTAAAGTGGTAATTGGGTCGACCTCTAGTCTTGGGTGACAAAGAGAGATCTGACACCAAGAGCGCTTGTTGTACATTATACTCCCCACAGCCATATTCCAGGATTTTCATCTCCCATGAATCAAATGGAGATGTTGAAGTAGACGCCCCATGAGTGCAAGAACTAAGTGAATCTGAATCCACGTGGGATTCCATAACCTCAGACTGAGAGGAACAACTATATCTGCGGAGGGACATGCATATGTACCCTTTCATGCAAAGCTATTGAGAGCTCTACAATGAGCAAAGGGCTCTGAATCTCCTGGTATTGTTATCGTATGTCCCTCATGCTTCAACTTGATGCATTGATGAAACGTTGAGGGCACGACCTGCATGGCATGAATCCATGGTCAGCCTAGAAGCATATTATATGGAAGTTCCAAATCTAGGATGTGAAATTTTTTCTGATGACAAGTGGGGTCTACTTCCATAGGCAGTGTGATGGTACCTACTGATTCCCTTTCTGCGTTGTCATATGCGGTGATGGTAATAATATGGGACTCAAGATCTTCCCATGTATGTCCCAATTGTTTGACCAACTTAAGCATGCAAATGTTCAATCCTGATCTGTTATCCACAAGCACCCATTTGATTTTCCTGCGGGTGACAACTACCTCAATGTATAAGGGAAGATTATGCGTGGGATTCTCGGTAGGGATCTCCCTATGGTTGAAAGTGAGATGCTCACTTGGTGCAATGTTTGCCACCGCAGCTTGAAGATGTGCAGGATCGACTTCTAAAGGCACTCCCGACCCCTGAAGAGTTTGATACAGAATGTCCTTATGCACATTGGATATCTTGAGGAGATCTAAGATCAAAATCTTAGCAGACATCTTCTCAAGTTGTTCTAGAAGGTTATACTTACCAGTATGCGGGGTCAACGGAGAGGGTTCCAGAATCATGAGGTGGGAGCACATTGTTACCACAGCACAGTCCTTTCCCTTAATCTGGATAGTATTGACATGGTCAGTAGGAGAGTGAATACATCTGATAAGCGAATCATAATGATTGTTATCTCTCTTGGTATACAAGTAATTCATGGCTTTATAAGTTTGGGATGACTCTCCCCGATCTGGCTTTTCCTTTTTTGACTTATCATGCTTGCGGAATGGTTCCTTATAAATCCCCATTTTCTTGTTAGGTGTTTGTGTGTGGCCAGGGTTATCCACTTGTATCTCCCCGTTGTCAATGAGGTCTTGAATATAGTGACGAAGTCACAAACATTTTTCATTTTTATGACCTTTAACGTGATGCATTTCACAATATTCATGCTCCTTATACCATGAAGGTTTAGGAGCGTTGTCATCAAATGCTTGTGTTGTAGGGTAGGCCATCATGTGGGCCACATCCAACTGTTTTAGTATGACTGAAAATGGTTCATTGAGAGAGGTGAATGTTCATCATTTTGGTGGTGGTTGAATTGGGCCCTTGGTCAGTTTAAAAGGTTGACCAGTTTGGACCGTTTGAACACATTTGGAATCAGTGATTCCATCTCCCACCACATTTTTGTTTTTGTTGAAAATCTTTGGCTTTTCCATGGGTTTGACACTTTGGTTGTCTTTAGATTGGTTTTTAAGGGTGCCTTTGGCAATGAGATCCTTTTCTATCTGAATCCCTTTCTCGATAACCTCCTCAAAAGTATGGACACAATGCATTTGGAGGTGGAAGGTGATATCTGGGTTGAGATTGGGAATGAAGATACTGACCAGCTACTTTTTAGGGAAAGCACAAGGGAAGCGACTGGCTATCCCTCTCCATCATTGGAGGAAGCTAGCAAAGGTCTCATTTGGGCATTGTTTGGCACCGCACAAGTCTACCATGGTGACATCACTCTCTATGTTATACGAGAAGTGACGCATGAATCTTTCTGCCAATTCTAGCCAGGTGGAAATTGATCCTCATGGTAAGCGTGTAAACCATTCCAATGCTTGACCTCCGAGACTCTTGGG
The DNA here is from genome assembly GCA_019776745.2 of Taxus chinensis. Lineage (NCBI taxonomy): Eukaryota > Viridiplantae > Streptophyta > Pinopsida > Cupressales > Taxaceae > Taxus > Taxus chinensis. The sequence goes on along the minus strand of CM034146.1, from coordinate 452,039,793 downwards.
AAAAATTCTGATGAGGTAATTATCACTATAAGACACCTCTTGACATGCCATGTAAAAATATTTGACATGATCCCTTGGGTCTCCCTTTCCTTTGTATTTGTCAAACTTTGGCATATCAAATTTCTTTGGAAAGGGTTGAAGGGTCATTGTCTTGTCAAAAGGATAGGGGCATAATTCTTCATATTGATATTTCCTGATGCTCCCTATATTGCTCTCTTGTAAACTCGCAAGCGTCGCTTTCATAGACTACACTTCCTGTGCGAGCAATTGTTCTTTAGTGGGAGAAGCAGGGATGTAAACACGATGGTACCCTATGTCTTCTTCTCCTTGTTTTTCCCGATGGAGTTTGTTGATCTTAACCTTAGGCCTCACCTTTTGAATGTTCTTGTTTGCATCCTTCTGTACATGGGAAGTAAGCAAAGCAAGTTGTCGGCTTAGGTTGTTGATTTGTTGTTGGATTGTGGCTTGGTTTATAGCCTCTTCTTCTAAAGGTTCCTCCTCTTCGTACTATGGAGGTTCTTCCTCTGTCTCAAGTTCTATTTTGTTTCTTCATGGAACTTTGATGAGGGGTATTCTATGCCCTACCACTTTATCATTTTCTGCGTAAGAAGTGGAAGCATGCCCGCCTGTTAAAATATCTTCCATATTGATAAGGGGGCGTTCTTCCTCAGTAGTGTCATTTGTCTGTAGTATTGGTTCATTCTCGATGGGAAATTTGGCCCCTAATTCGACAACCTGGGCCAACACTCTGTCTTTATTTCTAAGAAGAAATTCATCTAGCAGAGTAGGGTCAAAATCAAAGTCCATGTGTGGTGACTCTAATTCGTTTCCACTATGGTCGACCATTTCTTTCATTTCCTTTTCTGCAGAAAATAGTGGTCCTAGATCGTGCCCGACGAATGGGTTTGACCCTTGTCTATTAGAGGTTTCCCAAGCTTGCACCTGTTGTTCCTCATATGTTTGTTTCTTTAACCCTAGACGCTTCTTGGGAGCCATGTTTTCATGATAAGTTTCACTAGGGTAAGTTGTAGATTTGTTCAAATTTTAAATGACTACCCCTAAGTGAAATTTGAGATGTTCGTGTTAAGAGTAAACTAACAGTGTGAGAATACCAATGTGATAGAGTGATAAAATCACCAATGAAACAATCATTTGGTATTGAAACCTGATCAGATGAAGTATTTCCTAGACTACGTTTCAAAGTAATTCACGTCGCGAGATGTTTAACAAGATGTCTCCACTTATGCCAAGTTCAAGGGAATGAACAAGACATAAGTAAATACATGAAGTTAAATGTGATCTCCCAATCCAGATATACGACAAGTGAGCTCAAATATGATTAAAACCTATATCTTAAAAAGTGCCAATTATGGTTTACGAATGACACAACAATATCACTAAGATATGTTAACCCACTTTGCATGAAAGTGAAGTATTGATATCAAGGTGTTATTGATATAACACACACAAATGGTAACATCTAGCACCTTTTAAAATCAAGGTAATAATAGAACTGAACCAAAAAAAAAGCTCAAATTATAGCTAGGAATAGTTAAGAATGTGTGCAGCGTAACCTGTACAATATAGGTATTTATGTCGAGTTTACAAGAAACAAGACGTAAATATCGAAATTGTAATGATACGAGACAAACAAGCTAACTCCTCTAAGGAAGTCTGTGGTGATGAACCATGCCTAACTACAATGACGACCTTGACGTGGGTATCAAGATCACAATGGCTACCAAATGACGTGAAAATGCCTCCGCTCACTTTAGACGTTTAACTAACCCAGCCGCAAACATGGATGGGCGTAAATGGACATAAAAGTGAGAGAAACTGTCGAATGGCAACACAAAGGTAATCACACCTCTTTCGATCAACAAAGTGTCGAAAGAATGTGAAGGAAATAAATAAAAAAATGACGAAAAATGCTAGCCTTACTTCGGCAGAGTTTCACCTCGCCCTAAGGCAAGTAAAAACTAGGTGAAAGTAATGCGTCACACGTTTCTCAATGAAAGTATGGTTCACAACTCAACACCATTTTAGAATGGTCAAAGTGGGCTCCTGGCCAAAGTATATTCTCCTAGGTGGTTCTCTCATCCTAGGTGTTACAAAGTTTCCTCGAGCGAGCGCGATTTACCCAAAAAGTCACACTGACTAGTTTGGGAGTATCTCAGCTTTACTTTACCCCCTTCAAGAACAGTAGGAAACTAGTGCATCTACGTGTACTATCACTGGGGTCGCCACATGGACAACCGGTAACACTATCTCACAAAGGAATCACTAGTCAAGTAGGTAGTGTGGAGCACTTCCCATTTTGTCCACAAGGTTCCCTCTTGCGTGGACTACTTTGGGGTTCCATGAACCACCCCCATTGTTGTAGCTTAAGGCGTTATGCCAAAGGGGTTATGTTCCAGTTGAGCAGAGAGGGACGTAACCTTTTCAAAAACCTGAAATACAGTGTTTTGAATGTGGTGTGTTTTTTTATATTGCTTAATTAGATGTGCTTTGATTTAACAATATTTGGAAACCTGTAAGAACACGTGTATTAGCAGTTATTTTGACTTTTTTTTTCGTTTCCTTCGTTCTTTGACAAGCATTTTGGTCCTGAATGACGATGATTAGTAATTGTCCATCAAAAGAGAAGGCACCATTTCTTATTCTCCAGATTGTCTAAGGACGCAAGAGAAGAGCATACGTGATGTCATCACAAATCTCAAAAGATAACCAAATGGAACAACACTTTAATTTCAACAAATGCCAAATTGACCAATTCTAACTAAAATACTCTTAACAATCTTAAAGCGGCAAAAGGTTTTAAGAATCATTTCTGATTCCCAAGATCACCCCAAGGGACACGAGGGAAGAGCATACACGATCTCAATCCCGTTAGTAAACAATGCAAAATACTACTTAATCAAATACCAACATGTAAAAACAACCTGCAAAGACAAATATGTGATTAGATAAACTTACAAAAAAGTTAGCACATCAACCCTTTAAATCCAAAAACAATGCAATAGGATGTCTACGCCCCTTTTTCTATGCCTACACGTGGGTTAGGGTGTATACACCACCAAAGGCTATTATTTGGCACACAGTGTACCTGCACCACCTAAGAGATGTGTGTTCCCCTAAAACAGTGCACCCAAAAATGCAATAGGACGCCTACGCCCCTTTTTCTGTGCCTATGCGTGGGTTAGGGTGTATGCGCCACTGAAGGCTATTTTTCGGCACATAGTGTACCTGCACCCTAAAACAACATTTGCACCACTCTGTGGATTTTTTAGATCAATTAAATGCCTACACCACCTGAGAGGTGTATGTACCACAGAAACAGCATATGCGCTACTCTAAGAAAATAGACAGGAAAAAAGACAGAATAACCGTATTACTAGAAAAATATACATGCGCCACTAAAACAACCTGTACACCCTAGTTAGGGCGTGTGTACCATTTTGATAGGTTTCTGACTACAGCAAAGGTATAGTATGAAGTGACGTGTGCGTCTGGGTTAGTGCACCTACGCGTGGGTTTGGGTGGATGTGCCAGGGTTAGTGTGCCTGCGCCAGGGTCAGCAGACCAAATGACAGAGTTGAACAGCACGCCTGCACCACCAGAGAGATGTGTGCACCCCTAAAATTGTATCTGCACTCCTAAAATCATGTCTACACTCCTAAAATTGTGTCTACGCTAGACCTGCAACCACAATACAGAAAAAATGTAAAAAAACTTCACAATACTCTAAATTTTGACAAGTTAGTTCAAAAATGGCAATGACCCATTAAAATTAAGGCTATGAACATGAAGTAACACATATCAAATGAGAAAAAAATCCAAAAAATGGAAATTAATTACTACATGTGCATATCAAAAGTTAGCCAAAACAATGAAATTTAAACTAAAATGCCATGGGACTAAGGGTCCCACCGGGCGTGCCAAATGTGTGCATGGTTTTGTGCTTTTTAGCTAAGTTAGATGAATGAGAACTAACACCTAAATAGTTCTATAACAAAGCTAATGAAAAAATCTAAACACCATCAAAGATGAGAGCTAAACAAGATTAATACCTAGCATAATGCATTAACTTTGAATTAAACAATGCTAAAGTATTTAAACCTCTACTTCTCTAGATTACCAATAAACAAGTAAATGGACCTAAATAAGCTCCATGGCAATCAATATTTGGTTGTCCTTGATATCTCCAAGAACCTAGGAATGGGGGCTTATCAAAATTGGGCTACAAGACCCTTTTGACACCTCCCATATGACCTAAGCACTTTAGGCTAGAATAGGAAAGCTTAGCTCCTCAAGATGATGAACTCTCAAGAGAACACAAAAGCAAGCTCTTAGTCTATTTTGCTATATGCTTTGCATTTGCTTTCTCAAAGAGTTTAGGTGTAAGTAAAAAGGTAGGTGGAGGGCTCTTTATATAGCCCAAAGGATAAAGGATTCAACACATCCTCATGAATGTGGGATAAAGGTAAAACATGATTAGGAATGGATAAGGTTGCTTTATTAAAGGTAACCTTACTTTAGAAGGGTTTAATACATGTTTAGAAAGTCATGGAAATTGGGGGGGGGGGTGTTTTAATTAATCAAAGGTGATTAACTAATAGGTAGGTGTAAGCTTATAGAAGCCAATTAGAAGAATATTAGTGTGATTTAGGCTATTGTGAGGGGATTAAATCAATTAAATATTGATTTACTAGTTAAATGAAGGGGAAGACTAATTAATTAATAATAATTAATTAGATAGAGCAAGTGATTAATTAATGGAAGGTCGTTAATTAGGTTGTTAGTTGGATAGGTGACTTAATCAATTAGTGTATTGTAATTAATTAACGACAACAAGAGGGAATATGAGTGCTTTTGATGATAAGTCATCAACTTTTGAGAAAGGGGATAATTAGTGCAATTTAAGTATTTAAATTACTTACGCATAATTATAGGTGTCTACAGTCGTCCAAAAATTGTTCTCTTCTAATTTATCTTTGATTCATATGCTACCAACTAGTCATACAACTTTATAGGAAAATAACATAAAAATGTCTCATAGATTTCATTATACAAATGTTCTTCAACCCACATGTGGGTATCAAAATCAGGTCCAATGTTATATCTGTGAGAAAAATCTTCCTCTAAATTTTCTACCCAAATCTCAATACTAGAAAAATTCAATTGATATGATTCATCATGCAACATCTTTGCAACAAATTGAAAAGAGGTCTTGACAATGCAACCAAAATGTAGTCTTATGTTACCATTCACAGCCCAAGGTGCACTAACACATCACTTAGATAGATCTAAGCTCCCACCCAAAGTGCACAATACTAGGTCCCTTTTTTATGGAAGCTATGGAAAGGAGTTAGCATGAAAGAACATATAATCTAGATCCATAATAACCATTCAAAGGTAAAGCATAAATAGATCTAGCTCACAAACATAGTGCATAAAAAATAAAAGAAGAACTAGTAAAAAATTTACCATGCAAGATCCATCAACAACAACATTAATAAAAAGAATCCATCCACAACGATCCACTACATTAATCCATAACAAAATCCAATAGATGAATACATCATAATAGTCATCATTAACTCAAGCACACAAGTACACCAACATCATAACCTTAAAAAATCATTCACACACCCATACATATCAAGTTTGTGCGAATCAATACATACATACATACATACATACATACATACATACATACATACATACATACATACATACATACATACATACATACATACATACATACATACATACATACATACATACATACATACATACATACATACATACATACATACATATATATATATATATATATATATATATAGGTAGTGGGGACTTATCTTTCACTACTCATGCACTCTCAAAAATAGGCTGCATGCTATCAATAGTCATGCACCACTATAAAAACAACTAGGAAGAATGAAAGCTTCACCTGATAATAGATTACCTATAAATAAATCTAGTTATAATCCTATTATTAGCTCAAAATCTGCATAGTGCTTCATCTTACACTTGTTCCAAAAATATCTTGGCATGTCTTCCAAGTATTCTATCAAAACATGCTCAACACTCAATCCCATATTTAGCTTGTGTATGCAAAATGGATAAGTATTGATCTCTGACTTCCCTAGGTGTGAAACTACATGGTAGAAAATTGTTCAAATTCTGCACCTACTTATGCACCCTTGAATTTTTTGCCTTCAATACTTAGGAAATATATTATCAAGCAAACAAATTTAGAACTTAGTATTTTTCAATTATGTGAGTTTGTAAAACTGTAAGTTTACAAACTGTAAATCTAACCCCGCAACCTGAAAAAGGAATATTCAAAGAATTTGGGGGCATGTAGGCCTTATAAGCCATTTTGGAATATATTACAAAGTTTCAAACCTGAATTACATGTCTGAGTCCCAAAAAAGGAATATTCCTCCATTTGGTGATTTTTTTGCAAAGTCAAAGATAATGCAAATGTATAAATTACAAGTTCTTCCCCAGGGCCCGACATATGGAATATTCAGAGAATATTGAACACTACAAAGTAAAAAAAAACTTGTTAGTAGTTTTCAAATTCATAGTTGTTGCAAGACTATAAGTTACACTTTCACTTCCGAGTCTCGACAAGAAGGGTAGGTGGAGAAATCTTATAATTTCTAGCTAGGGTAGCATTTTCATAGTCTTACAGTTGGAAGTTACACAATTTTTACAATTCTTCTAACTACTCTTCCATATCTGAGGCCCGAAAATGAAACACATGATGACATATGGTAGCATCATACAACTAGGGAATTTTATAGCCCCTCAGTTGGCATTTTCATGCTTCTTTGAAATACTACTAACTACTCTTCTATACCCGCCAACCAAAAGAAAAGGAAACATGTCAATACCTCTTAAACCATAAAATCAAAACAAGTTGTCAAACCATGTATGAGGACTAAACAAATCGGTGAGTAACACATCAATTAAGTAAGTTTGACGTGGCCAATCTATCCACATATAAGGCCCCTATTCAAAAGTAGATTTTGAAATCAACATTCACAGATATGAGAAATTTGTGGAGATATGGATGCCATTAATGAGAGCATGTGAGAACAATATAGGGTTAAATTAATTATAAAATCCCATATGTTGCATTCATATTTTGAGATTACTAAGTGTTTTAGAGCCCTAAAATGAGAAGAATCCCTAATTTCTATGATTAAATTGTTCAAAGATCATTTTCAAAGCTATGACGGTGTCTTGGGGAGTGTCACTAGTTTAGAGGAGAAATGGGGCTACGTTTTTTATGTCTAAGTTATTATACAACATATCTATGGGTTTTTTGATATTGTGAAGTCTAGACAGACATGAAAGGAAAATTTAATACATCCTTAACTGCTATCAATCTATTCCTTGAGTAATTTTTCTACTCTCTTTCCTGAAAACAATAAACATCCAATTAACTAGTGTCAAAACATCATCCAACCTTGCTTCCGAATTGGAAAAGATAATATATACGAATTTAGGTAATGCAGACTTAGATGATTTCCTCCAGAGGTTGTATACAGATGATAGGAGGGAAGTCATGGAAAAAATTGACAATAGTTTCATTTCCCTAACAATTGCATTTTCACCATCATTTCAATACCTAGAATTGGTATGCACTTGTGCAGAGAAATATGACTCATAAAATAGGAAGGTTAGAGATGGGAGTGGTGTTTTGGTTTTATCTATGACTCTAGATACTTTAGATGAAATGTTAGGACTCACATATGTTGATGAAATAAAAAATACCTTAGTGGAAAAATTATCCAAATTTTGGAATGCCAATCATGCAAAGTATTGAACAACCAAGGCCTTGAAAATACAAGATTCTCTACTACTATAATCCCCAAGAAATTGAGTAGAGATGAATTCATTATAAATATTGGGGACATCATCCCCCTATTGAATATGATGAAGGGGAATTCATTTTTATATCATTACCATGATTAGATGTTTAGGTACATCCAAATCATTCTGAGTGGAAATACACCTATTACTAGGGGGATTTAATAAGTGACTCCATTCATCAACAACTCATTAAAATGGTAGTATAAATTGAGGAAGGATCTAGAAGCAAATGTGAATTTTTCATGACTTCATATCTAGTGTAAAATGTTTCTTGCCAGATTTCATTCCCTAGATTGGTAAGGGCTAAGGATTTTGTTAGATTCAAGATATATGATGTATAAACACATATCAACCTTGAAAACTCAAAGTTTAACTTCAAGATGGTTCGTGATGCATTATTTACCCCTATCCTTTGTTTATTCAAACATGAATGGGAAAAATATAGGATGCCATCTAAGGAAAAATAAATGATCACTGAATATGGATGGTATTTCATCCAATTCAAATTATTTACTTATATTAGGGTAAGTTATTTCTAAGTAACACCATATATGCTTACTAGAAACTTAGATGACAAATGAGCACTACTGAAATTGTCAAGGAATCTTGTAGAGGTCCATAAGCTCATTATAGGGAAGAAAAAAACTAATGTTAAGTTCCCAATCACTATTGGGAGATACATATGCCCTACAATGTTTAAGGACAAAATCATGGAAGATAAAATGAACAAAGTTATCATGCAAAAATTTCAGGATATGAAGAATTATGACATCAAGTGGATAGTGCAGGGGGGCTAGGTAATACATATGAGCATGAGTCTTATTATGAGGACCATTGGATGGACTATAGGGATGAGTAAGAAGTGAGACTTATTGAATTCTCCAAGATGACTCTCACCCAAGTTATTTATTACAAAATCATAGTTGTCCCTAAGGGTCTGATGGATGAAGGAGATATAATAAGTAAGTACTACATAGATAATAACAATGGGGCATAATTGATGCCATATCTTAATTAGAATATGCAAGAAACCACATCCTTACATGAAAGCACTCCTCACATTATCAATAAAAACTTCTTGTGGTTAAAAAGTAAGGGGATTGATTTATCCCTTAAAAATACTATAGTGTTGAGGGAATACAAGGCCACTAATGCTATTAAGGATGTAATTCTACCCTTTAATAAAGAAGCCACAATTTTATATCACTTAAAGGGAAAATAGTCATATATTTCCATTCAGGGACCAACTAAAAAGGTGGTAGAAGAGTTGAGTGTAACCACTCCCAGGAAAGGACCTCTATGTCTAAATTGACACAAAATATTGAGGATATATTAAGGAAATCCATAAAGGATGTCCCTATAGTTCAGGCCACTCCAATCCAAGTTATGCCCCATCCCATTTTCAAAAACAAGGTGAATGTTATTGAAGAAAAGGCCCAAGTAGGTACCTCATCTTATACTTCATAATGATAAACCATCAAGGGAAAAATGATGATGGAAAATTTTTCACCTGGGTAACCTAGGATGAGTCCAACATTAGATCCCATCCCTGAGGAAGTGGAGGAGCAACCAAATGGTGTCCAATTTCACACCTCTCACAAATTGGACAACCTAACAAGTCTAGGTGTTGGCATTTAATGGAGTGTAATGTTTCACAGGTTATAGGGTAGCTCGGGTATAACTCATCCAAGTTTTAATTGAGTTGATTAGATGAAGCAAGATGGGAAAGTTACATTAATGAAAGGATGTGATGGTATGTTTTAGAAAAAGGAAGGGTAGCAAATTTTCTACAGGTCTATAGAATTTTGCATGCTATTGACTAGTAATATTTTTTATGCTACTAGCCACAACATTATTGCTTTCTACCATCTGATAGCACACAACAATGTAGAGATGGCAGGGTCACAAAGGTATAAACAGGAAGGTGTCGGTAACATCCTTAGATGTTACCAGACAGTAGCATTTTAAAATGCTACCAATCGCTAGCATGTACGAATGTTAATGACAACTAACATTTTAAAATGCTACAGGCCCATAGAATGTTTAGTACTATGGGTCAGTAGCATGAAGGTGACATGGAACAAGTGGGAAATAGTGGCAATGTTGGTAACATTTTTACAGATGCTCCTAGTTGGTAGCATAATTCATGCTACCAAACGATAGAAAAACACACACTACTGGTTGGTATCGAAGATGGCGTAGATTAAGGTAATGTAGCATATTGTGATGGGGGTATGAATGCTACCAACGGGTAGTAGGATAATGTGCTACTAGTTGATTGCATTAATATGCAAATATCTGATAGCAAGAACACATGATAGAGATTTTATCCCAGCTGACACTAAGAATGAAATGTTACCATTCGAGGAAAAATGCATGCAATCAATATATTGAAGGAACATTAACTGTGAGATGAGCATTAATGGTTACAGTATTGGGTAGCTCAACTACCTGTCATAATATTAATGTATGGTAGGTAAGGAGAATTCTCTATATATATGTAAACCCCCTCATTTTTTTAGTGGGGATTTTTTGAAAATGTAAAGAAACTCTGTCAAAATTGTTCTAGAACTCTTGTGAGTTGCATGCCTTAAATTTGGGCATTCTACAAAGGATTATTGCAGTGTTTCTACTAAGTAATGGGTTGTGCATCTTTTTTAACAATATAATACATGTTTTGTGGATTTTTCCACCCTAATTTTTGTCATATTGCATTTCTTTCCTTCCTTTACATTTTTAGATATATTATACATATTTTTCTCTTATTTTAGGACTCAAATATGTTGGTCTCCACAAAGATGGGGATTTGAATGTTTTTTTGGATTATGGAACTTTTGTCTACCCTCTCCTACTTCATTTTCTTAATATTTTGACTCACTAGGAATATCTCCACCCTTGTTCTTGGTGCTATCACCTCCCTTAGTTTAGGATTTCAATTTTATGCATCTTCTTATCTCTCTGGTCCCTTGGCATTTTAGGTTAGTGTTAGGTAGCTACATTTCCCTTTCTAGGAGTAGTTTTAGCCTTAGAAATAGGTAGAGGAAGTTAGCCTTCTTTGGACATTTGTCTCAGTTCAAGTCCCACAACTTGGAGATAGTCCCATGTTGTCTTAAGCCCTAGGTCAATATGATTTGGGAAGGGTGCATATTTCAACTCCAACAGTTTTGGCACACCCAGTGGGACTAGTGAAAGCTTTATTTTATCTTTTCCAAGTTTTGGTGTGTAACTCTATAATTTGCATCCTTTGGAGCCTTTTCATACACATATGAAAACTCCATATTTCAAATTAAATTTTTCTAGAGGAAAAAGTTCTCAGGTTCATGAGAGGGATTAAAAAAACATCCAAAAAGGAGTTTTTGAATATCTACAATTATCACCAAGAAGAGGAAGAAGAGGCAGAACAGTTCAGAGATCACCATCTCCACAAAATAGGACTCTTTCTACTCCACCTCTTGGTAGGCCCTTCTAACTGTCCACTAGAGTTCTCAAGCCTATTAGAATGAAAAACAAGTAAATATAGGATTTGTTGGCTTTACGGGTAGTAGTCCTTTTTCTCTCAATGCCCAGAATCCCATTCCTATACCATCTCTGAAAAAGTATCCCTTTCTTCATTAGGGAGTATCATACTACTCCAACTAAATAAATTCAATATATATCCAATGTTTGCGTTGTTCATCAAATTTTTAAACAAGATGTAGCTGTAAAGCTGCTGGATTCTTCATTCAAGGGAAAAGCTTTATAATGGTTAAGAAGTTTGACAGAAGGGTCAATTACTAACTAGAATAAGCTGGGAACAACACTTTGCAATTATTTTGGAGAAAAGGAAAATAAATTCTCTTTACTTAAACAATTGACAACCATCAAGAGAGCTCCCAATGAGCTCATGACAGATTTCAATTTCATATTCTAAAAGACCTAGGAAAGACTTTTGGCCCTTGTAAGACTAACCACGGAAGGTATTTTTTTTTTACTTTTTAAAAGCTTTAAATTTTGATAATGTTGTCATGATTTAATCTATGGTGGATACAACATTTCCTGGTGCTTATGTAATAGCCATTAGGGCTAAAAATTTCTTGATTCAAGCTGGAAAATTAGCTCCCAGAAAAGCTCTACCCTTGTACTCTGAATTACCTCAAACTACCCAAAATTTTATTGCTCTTATTCCCGAGAAAAATTCTCAACCCAATGCCTCCACATATTACTCTCTTGCACATCAAAAATAGGATGGATACATGAAAGTATTGATTAGAAATTTGTCTAATAAAGTTATATCCTTGGAGAGGCAACAAGCCTAGTCCTACAAAAAAATTTACAATAAGGGGCATACTTCAAACCAAATTTTTAATCAAGGTTACCAGTCATATAGGAATCAACAACCCAATCAAAGATATGGAAAGAATCAACATAACAATGGTGGTAGGATCAAAATTCTCCTCTTCCACTTGTAACAACTACTCCTCCTCAGCCACCTCATGTGGTTAGCTCTAGCCAAGCATTGGTCCCAATGTAAAATAATATGGTATAAGAGGTTGAATGGTGTTTCACATGTATTTAACCACATGGTCCATATGGTTTAGCATATGCATTTCATGACCAGACCCTCATGGTTCAACATTCTTCCAACTAGCAAAAACCTTTGGTAGAAGCACAAAATCCTAATCAAGAAGGAGATCAAGAGGAAAAACAAGACACAAATCTCATGTTCTTTGGATCTGATGATTTTTGTACATTAAATCAGGAAGTTATTGATAATACAAGGTCTAAGAAAATAATGTTGGAATCTCAGCCTTCTTCTAATAAGGGAAATGTTGTTAACAAGAAAAAATAGGTTACAACTGATAAATTTAGAGTACTTGAGGCTCCTAGAAAGGAGGTTTCTCCCCAAACAAATATCCCCTTTTCAACATTACTGCAGCCAAGAAAGGAGAATCATGTACCAAAATAGTATAAATATATGGGTCTCCCTTTCAATATTGTGGAGAAAATGAAGAGGATGAATGTTAATGTGACAATGTGGGATGATTTTGCTATCCCATCATAAAGATACCTCCTATTTGAAGCTCTCAAGAAGCTTCCCCTAGTCTAATCCTGTGATCCAAAAGAGCCCTACTACTATCAATGTTTTCCATGTAAAGGAGGAACAAGTAAGTAAATTTGTCAAGACCCCACCATTTTACATTTCATTAATTATGGGTAAGCACTTAGTTCATAATTACATGATAGATTCAGGTGCTAGTACCTTTGTTATGCCAAAGAAAATTGTTGATATCTTAGGTCTTGAGTACAACCATGTTGCTAAGAGTGTCTTCCAACTTGATGACTCAACCGTATGTGTCTTAGGAGTCATAAAAGATCTGAAATTAACCCTTTATGACATATCCCAACCCTAACTATAACCCATGACATATGAGTAATTGACTTGCCTCCTATGTTTTTTATCTATTTGTCAAGATATTTCACTACCAAAGTGGGTGGATTAACTTCTTCAGATTGGACCCATATGCTTTTAAGAACTAGGTATGGTACTGGATTTACCATATAGGATGAGCCCATATTTTCTTATCATATTGATTCATATGACCCCACCCCTCTCTCAAAAAATTTCTTAATATCAAGAAGGTTAAGAACAATATTTAGTTTCAGAAGAGAAACTTATTCCTCCTTCCATGCTTAATCTATTGTTAGATGAATGGGCTGAGAGAGTACCATAAATTTGATCGTTATGCATTGAAGCTCTTGAAGCCTTTGAAACTGGGTCTTAGTGCTTACTGTATCCTTGAAGAAGAAGTTGTGCTGATGCCAGTGCATTCAAACAAGAAAAGGAAAATGCTTCCATGGACTATGGAAGATGTTTTTTAATGGTTCTAGAAAAGAAATGGAGTTGGGGAAGGTGTTATGCTTCATTTCTCCAATGGATGTGAAATTCTTCTTCTCTCATAGATTTGCAGTTTACATGTTCCAAAAACATAGCATAATATGAAGCATTAGTGCATGGCCTATTGATTGTTGAAAAGATAGAAGATAAAGGAATTGCAAATTTTTGGGGATATGGAATTGGTGATTCATCAAGTGAGAGGGAAGTGTGCCACAAAGAATAAGTTGATAAAAATATTATAAGCACAGAATTTTACGGACCTCTTGGAGGGATTTTATGCTCTCAACCTACAAGTGGTGCCGAGGAAGTTAAACAAAGAGGTAGATCAAATGACAACCCTTGGATCACAATTCTCTCTTATTGAGGATTTTGTCAAGGAAAATGAGCATCATGTCAGATGGTGATAATCAGACCATCTATTCCAGACAATGACACCAACTAGAAAGTTTTTGACAGTGATCAAAAAATTATTTCGTTCATCCAAAATGAGGCTGAATTTTCATCATAAATGCAATATTAGTTGCAAGATAGCTATGGTGACAAGATTATTCAGTTAAAGACAAACATAATTTCCAAAGGGATTGGTCACCTTGGAGCAGATTTTTGGCCCAAATGATGAATTCAAAGGGGATGAAAAGAATATAGTAGCTTTGACAAAAGAGGACTGTCAAATCAATCACCATTAGCACAAGGCAAGGATAATTTTCTTGGAAAGGTATGTGATGATAATGAGAAGAAAGCTTTTATTTCCTTTGTGTCAAAAATTCAGTAATGTGTTTTCTTCGGGATTATGAAGATCTAAAGGGATTTAATCTAGATATTGTAACATTCCATAGATCTTGATCCCACTGTCAAGCCAGTTAGGCAAAAGCAAAGAATGGTCAACCCTAGGATACAACCCCTCATGAGGAAGGATTTATCCAAACTCATTGAGGCCAAAATAATTTTTCCAATCAAGTACTCTACATGGGTGGCTAATATTGTCCCAGTCTGAAAGAAGAATGGGGAGATTAGAATTTGTGTTAATTTATGAGATTTGAACAAGGCTTCCCTAAAGGACCACTACCCTTTACCTTCTATGGAGTAGATTTTGTAAACTATTTTAAGGGCTGAAAGGTTCTCCATGCTAGATGGGTATTCAGGTTTTAATCAAATTAAGGTTAGGGAAGAATATCAATTTAAGACCACATTTACAACAAAGTGGGGTACATATGCCTATCAAAAGATGCCTTTTGGATTGTTCAAATGCAGGTGTCACATTTCAGAGAGAAATGAATATTTCTTTCAAAGGTTACATTAATGATTTCATCCTTTTGTATTTGGATGATATTACCATCTTCTCAAAGTAGAGTAAGGATCATATCAACCACTTGGAGAAGGTATTTGAGAGATGTAGGGAATTTGGGGTGTCTCTTAACCCCAAAAAGTGTAATTTTTCAGTAGTTCCTTAGGGGTAATATTTTGGGACACATTGTTTCAAAGGAGTGGACATTTATATTGATCTGAATATAATTTCAGCCATCCTTTCTCTCTCTTTTTTAAGCTCATAAAAAATCCTTACAATCATTTCTTGGAATGATTAATTTTGTTAGGAGATTTATTCCTAATTTTGCAGGATTTGTCAAGCCTATCACATTGATGTTGAAGAAGGATGAAAATTTTAGGTGGACAACTAAAGGAAAATAAAGCTTTGCCAAGATCAAGCAAGACATTTCTCAAGCTCTTACACTCGTCAATCCTAACTATGGTAAGGATTTTATTTTTTATGCATATGGATCCAATGCTAGTATTTCTACTATTTTGACACAAAAAACTAATGAAGGAATGGAACAATCAGTGGCCTTCTTCAGTGAAACACTTAAGGACTACGAATTGAAGTATAACTACATTTAAAAATAGGTATTTTACATCATGAAGGCTCTAACTAAATTTAAAAAGCATGCTCTCCACTAGTCATATCAAAGTTCTATTTTTACATTCTAGTGTGAGATACTTCATTATGGGGGTGGATATCAATGAGAAGAGAGCTGGATGGGTCACTAAAATAATGGAATATGATGTGACTATCAGCACCAAAAAATATTAAGGGGTAGAGAATTATGTGAGAAACTTATCTGTTGGATGCTCAAAATGACAAGGAAACCTCCTTCATAAATGAAGAACTTCCACATGATGCTGATAATTCAGTAGGATACAATGAGGAACGTGTAGCCAATAGTCACAACTGGATGAGTGATATGATCACTTTTTTATCTACAAGTGCTTACCCTCTTGGTTTAAGAAAAACAAAAAGGAGACATTTGAGGTTGAACTACATTCCCTATGTTTTGGTGGATGGAATTTTATTCAAAAGAAATATTGATGGGGTTTTACTCAGATGTATTGAAGGTGAACAAATAGATAAAATTTTAGTAGAATTTCATGGTGGCTTATCTGGTGGTCATTTTTCAGAAAAAACCACAACAATGAAAATTCTAAATGCAGGTTACTTTTGGCCCACATTATTTTTTGAGTGCCATAAATGGGTTAGAAAATATAAATAATGTGCTTCCTTCACTGGCAAGAAGAGGTTGAAATATATTCCACTTAATCCAATTCATGCAAATCAACCATTTTCTCAGTGGGGCCTTTATTTTATTGGCATGATCAATCCTTTATCAAGTTCTAGCCATAAGTGGGTCCTATGAGCTATAGATTATTTTACCAGGTGGACCAATGATATGCCATAGAAGGAAGCAACTGAATCATTCATTATTGAGTTCCTTGAGGAGATTGTCACAAGGTTTGGTATCCCATAGAACATAATTTATGATAATTCAAAATATTTCCTAGAATCTAATATTTTTGATTGGTCTCTTAGACTTGGTGTTTATTTGAAGACTTCTTCCAATTATTACCCTCAAGGTAATGGTCTGGTGGAATCTACTAACAAGAACATGATTAGGATTATGAAGAGAATGATGGATGCCAATCAAAGGAAATGACATGCCAAGGTGATGAATTATCTTTGGGCTGACAAGATTACCATGTAAAAGGGAATTGACACTTACCCCTACACATTGGTTTATGGAAAGGAAACAAGGCTAACTTTTCATTGGAATTTCCTTCACTTGAGTTGGCCCAACAGATGGAGTTTGAAGGGGCATATCAAAGAGAGATCAGGATGGTAGAATTGATAGATCTTGAAGAACTAAGGAATTTTTCCATGATCGGTTTAGAACAACATAAAATATCAACCAAGAAATGGTTTGATAAAAAGGCCAGGTTTCAGATGTTCAAGCTTGGTAATTTTGTCTTGAAGTGGGATGCTCACAGAGCCAAACTAAGGAGACACTCCAAATTTCATGTAATATTTTAGATGGATTCAGGGGTAATATTTTAGGTATAAGATCAGTTTCAGTTTTTCAGGATGATTCCATGTCCAATGGATGCTTCTAGGTGACTGATCTTTGAAATATAGTATACATATTACCCCGTGAGTCACCAAACTATTTTGCAATTTTTCACCTCTTGAAAATTGGACAAACTAGCATGTATGAGTATTGGCAATTAATGGAGTGTAATGTTTCACAGGTTTTAGGGTATCTCGGGTATAACTTGGCTGATTTGTAACCAAGTTGATTATATGTGGCAAGATGGGAAAGTTACATTGATGAAAGGATGAGCTAGTATGTTTTAGAAAAAGGAAGGGTAGAAAAGTAACTATTCACCAATAGAAATTTTCATGCTATCGGATGACAACATTATTGCCTGCTACCGGCTGGTAGCAGGAAGTGACGTAGAGATGGTGGGGTTACAAAGGTATAAATTCAAAGGCTCCAATAACATCCTTAAATGCTACTGGCCGGTGGTAGCATCTATGGATGCTACCGACTAGTAGCATTTTAGAATAATACCAGTTGGTAACATGTTTTAGGATATTGGTCAGTAGCACGAAGGTGAAATGGACTGTGTGGGTAACAGTGTCGGTGCTGGTAGAATTTGTATTGATGTTACTGGCCGGTAGCACAATTCACGCTACCAACTAAAAAAGAAATATGTGCTACAAGTTGATAACAAAGATGACGTAGATTGAGGCAATGTAGCAAATGGTGAAGGGGGTATGGATGCTATTGACCGGTAACATGGGAAGTGCTACTAGTTGGTTGAATTAATATGCAACTGATTGACAACATGAACACAAGATAGAGATTTTCTCCTATCTGACACCAAGAATGAAATGTTACCATTTGGGGAAAAATACATACAACCAAAAGATTAAAGGAACATTAGCTACGAGTTGAGCATTAATGGTTATAATAGTGGGTATATTAACTACCTTTTAGAATATTAATGTATTGTAGGTAATTCTAATTTTCTATATACATGTAAACCCCCTAATTCTTCGAGGGGGATTTTCTGAAAATGTAAAGGAAATCTGTCAAAATTGTTCCAGAACTCTTTTGAGTTACAAGGGGGATTTAATGAAAATGTAAGGAACTCTATCAAAATTATTCTAGAACTCTTGTGATTTGTAGGCCTCCAATTTGAGCATTTTGTAAAGGATTCTTTCCTTGTTTCTACTATGTAATGGGTTGTGTATATTTTTTAGAAATATAAGACATATTTTGTGGATTTTTCCGCCCTAATTTGTGTCATATTTCATTTCTTGCCTTCCTTTGAATTTACAAATATATTATGCATACTTTTCTCTTATTATAGGAATCAAATATGGTATGTTCCACAAAGATGGGGATTTGAATGTTGTATTAGATTGTGGCACTTATGTCTGCACTCTCCTATTTTTTTCTTCCTATTTTCACTTACTAGGAATCTATCCACCCCTGTTCTTGGTGCTATCTCCTCCCTTAGTTTAGGATTTCAATTTCATACATCTCCTTCTCTCTTTAGTCCCTTGGCATTTTAGGTTAGTGTTAGATAGCTTCTTTTCCCAAACTAGAAGTATTTTAATCCTTAGGAATAGGTATAGGAAATCAGCCTTCTCCAGAGGTTTGTCTCAGTTTGAGTCCCACAACTTGGAGATAGACCCATGTTGTCTCAAGCCCTAGGTCAATCTGATTTAGGAAGGGTGCATATTTGAGCTCCAACACAAACTATTATGGACTTTTTGAGGATTAAAAGGATAAGGATAACAACATTTGTTGGAGCTACAGGTGCACCCATATAAGGAGTTGATATAGGCCTTGAGATACTTTTTATAGTATTAGAGACTCTAGAGGTAGTTGGTGCTACCCCGCCTCTTGTGTCACATGAAGTTCTAGTCTCAGTCCTAATTCAAGTGGAACAAGTGCATGATGTCCTTGAAGTTTGGGGACAAGAAGTACAAGACCCATATCATGAACAATTTTTTAACTAATTTTTTTCATGGTTTGGGAAAAGATGTTGGAGCCAACCTTCACCCAGAGAATTCCTAAGTTTCATCAACTCAAGCTTCATCAATTGATGAAAAGGGAGGAAGCTCAATATTTTGTGGACAATCCACCATAGAAGAGGAAATAATAACATGGGAAGAGAATACAAATGTTGGATAATCCCTATTAGCCAAGGTTGAATAACCAAAGACCATATATCTTCTTTAAAAAACTCTAGACATGGTGGAGAAGGTAATTGCAACTCATGAAGTTTTATAAGAAAATGTAGAGGTAGAAGCTCATGATCCATTAAAAGTAAAAAATAATCCAATCATGGATCCTTCTCCATTTGGGAAAGAAGGGGTTAAAATTGAAATAATCAAACCTACAGATGTAATTTCTCTGCACCCTTCAACCGAGATAAAATAATAAGAAAAAGATAAGGATGCAAAAAAGGATGAAACATAGATGGAGTCAACTAAAAAGGTGGATAAACCACAAGAAGAGAGTTTTTAGTCTATCCTCACAGTCTCCAAATCACAAGAAAGTGTGATTGTAATAAGTTCCTCCTAACAACAAGCAAAAAGAAGAGGTTATATTTTCTTGATCTTTGGCCTAGTGCATTTTTGAAGCAACAGGATAAAATGACGTGAACTAATACTCTCTCCATTAAATCCATCATCTGTTATTCATTTAACTAAGAATCATCCTATCCCACCCTTGCAAGTCACATTAACTTCACCTATTTTACATGTTTTTTCTTGCAAATCACATATATCCTATATATTTCAATTATATTTACAATGATTTGGCATTGTAACATTATCTTATCTTAAGTTGTTAAAATTTTTTTTGGAGATGATGTCTATGATTACTTTTTATTTGTCTTTAGTGGCTTATGTCTGATATATCAAATTATTTCAATGATTTTGTGACCATTATTTTTAATGAGCATTACATTTCTGTGGTTTCATTTGATCTTAGATTGATGTTTTGTTATCCCAATTTTTGAATTCTAAGAAAAAAAATGAGATAACCAATCAAATTTTTCATCTTTGGGGGCCTTATAATTTTTTACATGTTGATTAAGAAAATATTTTAATTAAATAAATGTTAAATCTATAATATGTAACAATGCAATGATAAAAACAATTAAGTACATATTCGACCCAAGAAAACAAGTAATTTAAATTTGAAACCCTAGTTGCAAATCAAGAGATGAAAAGAATTAGCTGATTCACAGTGATTCCAAAGCTGTGGTGAGTTGGGAAAATGATGGAATTGGGACTCAGAGCATCACAAATGAACCCAAAATTTTTTAGAAGTTTCACAAATGACAAGACCAGGGTGCCTATGTAGGGTCAGGGGTGGTTGTGGCATTAGAGACCTATTCTGAGCACTTGTGATAACTTTGAAGTTGTGAAACCTCATTTCACAGGGTCAAGAGATGTTCGTTGGTTGTCACCTTTGATCGCCTATACTTTTTTGGACCTCATTTTTATTCACCTAAAACCTGTAATAAGAAATAAGCACCTACAAAACCCCAAAACTCATCAAATCCTAAAAATAAAAAGATGCAAATGGGGAGTCAGACTGACCCTGATGGTCACTTGACTGAGTAAACCTATGATCTAGGCACTACACTACATTTCAGACTCCATGTATTTCTACGTGTGTGTGTGTATAATCATTCCCTAGGTGGCTCTTGTGTGAGTCAAAATTGATAGTGAGAAATAACTAGATGTAGAAAATGTAAATAGATGTCTCCATGGAAAAATTAACTTCCCCTCTTATGAAGTGTATACAGAATAATGCAGTCCCTTACCCTTGTGTGGATGCTAGATGGATTCTTGAATGATCTTGTAATACCCTTTGGATGCAATATTAGGTGGTGATAGTAGATGCTTAGAGTTTGGCCCTTTATTACAATTTTTTTGGCTTGATTAGGTGGTTTAGAAGTCTTTTGAGTCATCTCAAGTTATCTAGTTGAGTTCAATTATTCAAAATTTTAAATTATGCATTTTCCATCCATTTCGGCATATTTGAATTTTTGAAGCTAATTTAGGTCATTTTTTCTTTCTTTCATGGTGTAGAATTCTAATAGGTGTTTACGTGTATGATCAATGGGTTTAGAATCCTTGTTGAGTCTTAGGAGTCTCTTCATGTTGTTTTCTTTGGTTATGTAGCTTATAAACGTTACTTTAGCCCCTTCCTTATGAAATATAGTCTCCATATGACTTGGTATTGTGACCACATTTGATAGTTATGAGAAGAATTTTGAGTAGGGAGGTATAAAAACATGATTATTCGAATGAGGAAATATTGAAGGAGAGATCCAAGATTGTTATTAAGAAGAATACTTCGTTTGCAAATAATGGTTGATAAATTGTAAATTTGTATGTTGTTTTTGTTGATCATTTCACTTTGTGTATGTAATATAATGGATATCATAATTGGTAAGAAAAATTATGATAATTTTTAATATGGATTCTTGTAAGAGGACATTGATATTTTGTGAGGTAGGGTTTAAATAGTCTTAGAAATCCTATAACAATGCTTTAAGGACTATAACTCAACCAAGAAAGGTAGGTTTGGGAAAGAATTAGATCAAATAGAAGTTGTTAAATGGATCATTAAAGTGAATAAGATTTATTAAGCTTTAATTAATCCTTTTAAATTTTAAGACACAAAGTGGATGCAATAATGTGGTTTGATATTCCTTTGCAAGACTTAAATACCCTATTTTAGATGGCAAGACAGTTAGGAATCAATTTATTTTTGTACCTTTTGGAAATAAAGAGTCTCACTGTCAATTCCATAAGATTATATAGGTAAAAATAGAAATATTTGATAATTTTCAAGGTTTTTAATTGTGTTTGAATAATTTTATTACAATTTGTTGGGTGAGAAACCCTACCTAGGGTTTCTAGAATCAAACACGTTGATGGTCTTAAATTCAATTTCAAGGGTTGAAATATTCACGTAATCATCTTAATTGATATATTAATAGGATTTAAGAATAATTTTGTAATGAAACATTCTGAATGAGTGGAAAATGATGAAAGTCTCCCTAGAGGGGTGTAGGTGAACAATAAAGACCTAATTACAATTAAAAAAGTGATATTTTTTGGGAAGTTTTCTTAAGAAAGGTGCATTGAAATTTGATAGAGTAATTATTAGCCCTTATGGATATTATAAATGGTAACTAGATGGAAGAAAGAGTTAGTGTGTCAAAATTTATGCCAAAAAATACCATTGGATAGGGCTAGTAGAGAAGAGTTAAGCCTAGGAAAAGAATAGAGATGAAAACATACTTGCATTAGAAATTGATCCAAAATATTTAACACACAATATGAAGGGGTAAATGGGTACTCAATAGTTGTTTATTTTTTTCTGGTTTCTAGTAGATTTCTCCAACCACTAATAGACCAGAAGCATTGCTATTAAGAAGCTTGAAGAGTAATTTTAATAAAAGGAAGTCAATTTGACCATTTCTTATTATTTATTCTAGTCTGATGATGATGTTTACATGATAGGAGGTTAATCAACATATTTCAAGCTTTGCATAACAAAATTTGAGAATTTAGGACCAAAATTGCATATTTGAAGGATTTCTAGTCTTGAGAAAAGTGTCATTTCGCAAGCTTAAAGGACTGATTTTAGTTATTTGATCATACTAATTTGATTACATGGTTATGTGAGGAATAAGATCTACATCAGAGATACAGAGAATGGTAGCATGTAGATAGATACGCTAATGCGTGAATTGATACACTAGTGTGTGAATGAAGACACTAGCGCATGAAAACAAAGATGATACAATTAAGAGTAGTGCACAGAAAGATATCCTAGTGCATGAAGCAAGATGCTAACACATTAAGAAATTTAGATACTGGAAATGGCAGCATGCAGATAGAGGTACAATGAAGCAAGATGTTATTACATGAAGAAATGTAAATACAGAAAATGGTAGCATGTGGACAGAGACAATGATGCATGAAGTAAGATGCTAGCATGTGAACCAATGTAGATACATGTTATGGTAGCATGTGGATAGAGACGCTAGTGTGTGCAAGCCTATACCTGCAAAAAAAATGTCAAAAAACAACAAAAAATTAGCAAAAATCTTGAATTTTTCCATTAAGATTCAATTTTGATAGAACCTTTCCTCCTTTATACCTACAAAAAAGACTCAACACTACCGAACACCAACATATATGCTAAAAAACATAGAAATTTCAATAAATTGAAATAACTTGTATGTAAAATGGTAAAATGAAGCTAAACTAGGAACAATAAATGAATATGCATAAGACAAAGGGGTGTCCCACAAGGCGTTCCATATGTATGCATGTTAAAATAAACTAAGTTAATTATATGAACCTAACACCAAGTAGATCCTAACTTAGTTAAATTCAAGAAAATACATCATGATAAAGTGAAAAAGAAAGCTAGTTAAATCACAAAAAATGAATCTATACTAAGTGCAAACATATTTTTGGTATTTTTATGTTATTTGGATGTAAATATTTCCTTCGAAAGTAGAATGTAGACCAAACACAATCAAGGATTTCTCAAGAAAGAGGAAGAGAACTCGTCGATATGGCTTAATTTTCATTCTTATTCTTTTCTTACTGCTCTTAACAATTACAAAGGGGGAAGATTTACTCAATTTAATGAGCCTTCCAATAACATGAAATGTTCTTCTCAAGTATAATGTCTTTCAAGAACATGGTGTAAGTTAGGACAAGGTGTACTAGGTATCTTATATAGTTTTCCATTTAGGGAGAAGGTTGTAACCTAGTGAATGTGGGATAAAGTGAATGTAGAATTATAAAGGGATAAGTATGGTTAGAAGAGATTAATTAGAGATTAAAAACTCATGGGAGTTTAAGAAGGTTTAATTAATCAATTAGGATTAATTAATATGCCAAGTTAATATTAAAGAATCCATTTGGAGATGATTTTGAGGAAAATTAGTAAAATCTGAGGAGTTTGAGAGGGGGATTTAACCAATAAGAGGGTTCATTAATTAAATATGAGAATGAAATCTTGATTAATTGTTATCCATTTTTTGCACCCTTGCAAAATGGACAACTTATCAAGTCTGAATGTTGGCAGTTTAAGGGTACAACACTTTGAAATTTAACAGTGTAACTCACGGCGAGCTGGGGAGCCATGGTTAAGGTACGAGTCTAAAATGGGAAAAACAGTGGTAACATGATGAAAGGAAGTAGGAACGGATGCTACCGAATGGTATTAATTTTTTCATGTTGTCAATCGGTAGTAAAATTGGTGGGTCATAGATAGGTAAATGGTGCAGAAGTGCCAGTAGCATGTATGGATGATATCGGCCAGTAGAAGACAATGGAGGTCCCGACAACGGTCAAGGAAGCTATTGATCGATGGCATTTTTAGCGCTACCAGTCGGTTGCACAAATGATATGATGGAGTATTCAATCAAAAACATGGTCACTGGTAGTATTTCTATGGATGCTACTAGTTGAAAATGGATTTTAAGCTGCTAGCCAGTAGTAAGGAAAGTATGTTACCGAATGATTGTATTTATACAACCAGTTAACACAAGGAAGAAAATGCTACTTTCTAGTAGCATAAAATATGTGCAGCTAATTTAGCACATGAATGAACCAAACATTAATGAGAGGGGTACGTATTTGGTTCAACTACTAGCTTAATGAGGTATGGTGCCCATGAATTATCATGTAAGAAAAGTACCAACTTTGTATGGCCTCCCATACCTCTTCAATGAAACCTGTCAGTTGGTGAGGAAATTTTGAGGATCTTCATCTACATATTGTAAAATTTACCTCATTTTGAGGGGATTAATTCTATTTTGTAAAGGAAATCTGTTAAAATTAGAGCTATTATGAGCTAAAGGCCTTGAATTTGGGCTTCTTATAAAGAATTTTTCCTTGTTCCTATAGTGTAATGGATTGTGCATGCTTCTGAGAAATAAAATTGGTGTTTTGTGGCCTTTCCCCCCTATTTTAGGTTATATTACATCATTTTCCTTCCATTATCTTTTCAGGTATATAGTGTATTTTTATATCTCTTTGCAAGACCTTTAGTTTGTTGTGTTTTATGAATCTAGGGAACTGAATATTGTTTTAGTTGTGGTACTTCTACTCACCCTAGTTCAATTTTTTTACTCCCTATTGTTTACTCACCTAGAATGTCACACTCCATTTCTTGGTGCATCACCTTCTCTTAGAGTAGATTTACTTTCATAAATCTTTCTCTCCTTGTCTTCTTAGAAAGCATTATTATAGGATTAGATTAGTTTTCCATTCTTCACACTTTGGAGAAGTAGGTACTAGGTTAGGAGAAGAAGCCATATTTCTCAAGAAGATTATCCTACTTGTAACATAGCACACTATGGGATAATCACATGTTATGTAGGTTACACTGATTACCTCACACAAAAATCACAAGTAATCAGGGGTGTTGTAATTTTTCATTAACAATTTTGGCATGCCCGGTGGGACAGAAGTCAATCTTTGTAGATTTGTTAAGATTGGATGTGTATCTTAGCAATTTTTCATCTTTAAGAAGTTTTGTAACATCACATTTGATAACTCACAAGATCAAATTCTAGTTTTTTCTAGCAGTATTAGTGGCCCTAGTATATGAGAATGATTCATACTTGGTCTAGAGTGAGAGAAGGTGTCTTTGAGTACTTACAGTTATCACCAGGTAGAGGAAGGAGAGAAATAATAGTACAAAGGTATCCATATCCACAAAACAAAATACTATCCAAACCTCCACCTGGTAGACCCTTCCTTTAATCGACCAAGGTTCTCAGGCCAATCATAATGACACATCTACAACAACCACTAGTTCCTTCGACAAAACCATTTGTCAATTTCATAGGAGGTAGTCCATTCACCTTCAATGCACATAATCCTATTATGGTCTCAGCATTGAAAATCATTCCTTACTTCACTGGGGAAAATCATACAACCCCCATTTATCATATTCAAGACATTTTGAATGTCTGTGGTATTCACGAGATCAACGAAATGGATGTTGCAGTGAGGCTCCTTTCTTCTTATCTCAAAGGTAAGGTACTACAATGGTTTAGGAGCCTAACAGTAGGGTCAATTACAAACTAGGATGCATTTTTTTCGACCCTATGCAACCAATTCAGAGAGAAGGAAAATAGTATGTCTTTGTTGGAACAATTAACCACAATCAAGAGGGCCCCGAATGAGTAGATGAATGACTTTAAATTTAGGTTCCAACGAATGTGGGATCAGATTCCAATTTTCATGAGGCCAGTTGCATAAGGTGCATTCCTCTAATTTTTGAGGGCTCTAAATTCTGAAATAACTATGATGATACAATCGATGGGGGGAACAAGTAACAACAATGCCAAAGGCATATGATATAGTTATCAGAGTGTAGAACTTAATAATTCAAGGAGGCAAGCTGGCACCTACGCTACCTATGCCTCTATATCCAGAATTAGGGACCCTCTCTACCATTCAAGCACATGAAATAGCCCCCATTCTAGCCCCTAGAAATCAGAGTAATAGTGAGGCCTCCACTTCTTCTATTACTTCTAAGGAACTCCAAGAAGTCATGAAGCAACTATAGAATTTGGGGAATGAATTGGTGATGATCAAAAGGAAGTAAGATTAGAGTTCTATACCTTATTAACCCTAAGATAAAATGAATAAGCCTCCATATTAGCCTAATAGGCCTCCCTCTCAGGTAATAAAGAAAAACCAAAACCAAGGGCAGTCTTAAATTACTAGGCCATTTCAACGTCAAGCGCTATGGTTCCAGATAAGAACAACGTTGCATAAGAGTATGAATGGTGTTACCCTTGCAATCTACATCATAATCAATTAACATGATTCAATGGAACTTTAAATCAAGCCTTGATGGTGCAGACTGTTGGGGTGACCCAAGAGCTAAGTGAGGAAGAAAATGAATAAGAAAATCAGTAAGAGACTCCTCTAATTAAAACCATGCTAGGAAATTAGTAGACAAAGGACTTTTGCTAAGTTAATCAATCTCTTTGTTGGGGTGTGGCTGTCAATACATGGTCTAATAAAAGGAACATATAGGAGGAGAAATCATTTATTCTAGTTATTTATCAGCCCATTCTCACTCAACAAGGAGTTGGTAGGCCAAATGCAACTTCTAATGCGCAAAGCCAACCCAAGGTAGCTGCTGTAGCAACCTCTAATGTGCAAAATCATCCTAGGATACCAGTTGTGGAAGATCATGGAACAACCTAGGTACCGGAAAATATCATGTTGAGAAATGGGAAGAAAAACGAAAAAACCACCTCTATTCAATATCATCAATCAAATGAAAAAGACTAATGTCAACATTTCCATGTGGGAACCTTTAGCAATTCTAGGGCATTGAGATTTGTTGCAAGTTATTATGGAAAATTGGTCCCCTTATAATGAGCCATCTAAAAATAAAGAGATGGTTATTGCTAACTCTGCACAACAAGGAGAAGTTCATTCAAGTAATGATGTGAAGCCTCCACCATTCTATGTCTCATTGATTGTTGGAGATAATTTAGTGCACAATTACATGATCGACTCAGGGGAAAGAAACTCAGTGATGTCAAAGAAAATAGTAGATAAATTAGGCTTTAAATATGAACCTTTATTGAGGGGAGTAGTACAATTGGATGGGAAATCAGTAGGCATAGTTGGAGTGATCAAAGAACTAAATCTTACACTCCATGTTTTCCTGAATGCCACATTCCTACAGGATGTATCAGTGATTGATTTTCCACCACTATTTCCCTTGTTACTTTTAAGGAATTTGATAGCCAATATTTGTGGGTACCTATCAATAGATTGGTCCCACATGTTATTTAAGACAAGGTATTGAGCTAAGGCTACGATCAGGTCGGAACTAATTGCCAATTTTCACATTGAGCCTTATGTGCCTAGCCCAATCAATGAAAATTGTACTATATTCGATGAAGAAGAATTATTGGAGGCTCAAGAGGAAATCATAAATGTTGGAATAATTCCAGACCTAATGCTTGATGATTGGGATCATAAGAGACATGCTTTTGATTCATACAAGGAAATGGAAGAATCTGAACTACGTGTTTATTACTTACATGAGAAAAACCAATCCATCCCCAACCTCACCAACCCAAAAAAAAAAGGAGTGTGGCAGCTTTTATTCGATTGTTTAAGGAGTAGATAAGGTGTTGGAGGAGGTATAGTGATATTGTCACCACAAGGTATAAAGAATTAGTCAGCTTTCCATTTTCATTTTCATGCTCAAATAATATAGCTAAATATCAGGATTTGATCCAAGGATTGCATTGGGAAAGAAAGAGGGGTATAAAAAACTTGCAAGTTTCTGGGGATAGTGATTTGATTTTCAACTAGGTTAAAGGACAAAATGTTGCTAAGAATGATCTTCTTAAAGCCTACAAGCATCGGGTATGGTACCTCATGGAATATTTTAATGAATTCAACATTCAGGACATACTAAGGAAAATAAATGAGGCTGCAGATAGGATCACAGTAATTGGAGAAACATTTGACATGGTGGACAATATCAAGAGAGATAAAGCACAACCAAATATTCATGTAATTGTAAGGCTAGTTGTATCAGATAGTAACACAAGCTAATAGGTATTTGAGAATGATCAAAAAAGTCATTAATTTTTTTTACATGAGGAGGCTCAGTTCTCTGTTAAAAATCAGGAGAAGCTAGAGAAACAATACAAGGATCAAGTGGTGTAGCTATGGACAAACACATTTCCCAAGGGGTTGGTGACTCTAGAGTAAATTTTCAACTGAAATGACCAATTCCAAATGGAGAAGGCAAAAATTTAAGTCATAAAGGTGGATTCTGAGCCCATTTTAGTTGGAGAAGGTAAGACACCCCAAATAGGCAAGATGAGTATTAAATAGGAAAATTATGACTTTGTGCACTTTTTCCAAGAATTCCCAGATGTTTTTTAATGGAACTATAAGGATTTGAATGATTTTAACCCAAAATTGGCACAACACACCATTGATTTGAATCATGATGCTAAGCCCGATAGGAAAAATAAAAGGTTGGTTAAACCTCATATAAATCCTCTTATGAAGAAGGAGCTGAATAAGCTCATTGAGGTGAGTATCATTTTCCTGATCAAGCACTCAAGTTGGATAGAAATCTAGTGCCGGTTGGGAAAAGGAATGGGAAAATCAGGTTGTGCATGGATTTTCGGGATTTAAACAGGGCCTCCCTTAAGGATCACTATCTGCTACCCTCCATGGAGTAGATTCTGTAGGTTGTGGTTGGTTTAGAAATATTCTCCCTCTTGGATGGATATTTGGGATATAATTATATTATGGTTAAAGAGGGGGGTCATTTTAAAACAACCTTCATCGTAAAATGGGGCACCTATTCCTATAGGAAGATGCCATTCAGCCTATCAAATGGTGGAGAAACATTTCAATGAGCAATGAATATGGTATTTAAGGGGCTGTAAAATAAAATAGTGGTTGTCTATCTTGATGACATCACTATATTTTCTAAAAATATAGAAATTCACCTCTTTCATCTCATACAGGTCTTCCAAAGGTGCAGGAGGTTTGGAGTGTCCTTTAATCCCAAAAAATACACATTCATGGCACATGCGAGTAAAATTTTAGGACATATCATGTCAAAATAAGGAATAACCATTGATTTAGAGAGGGTAGAAGCCATCTGTGCTCTACCATTGCCAAGCCATAAGAATTCTTTCCAATTTTTTTTTGGGGAAAATCAACTTTGTTAGGAGATTTGTTCCAAAAAATTTTAAGGTTGTCAAGCCATTGACAATGATGTTGAAGAATAATTTGGATTTCAAATGGACTACTGAAGGAAGAGAAATCTTTGAAGCTATAAAGAAGGCTATTACACAAGCCCCGACCCTCATAAATCCGTATTTTTTTAAGGACTTCACCCTCTATGCTTTTGGTGGAATAGATGCAATATCTGTAATACTAGTACAACTAGACCAAGAAGGACTAGAATAACCTATTGCATTATTTAGCCAAGGCCTTGTGGACTATGAGATAAGATATTCATTCATTGAGAAACATGTCCTTGTTATGATTAGAAGTTTGAAGAAGTCCAAACATTTAGTGTCAAATAATAGGATTCATAATCTAGTAACACATGCTAGTATAAAATATTTTCTTTTAAACAAGGACTTCAATGAAAAAAGGGTTGGCTGGGTAACCAAGGTCATGGATTATGACATTGATATTAGGGTGACCAAGCTTGTTAGGGGAAAGGTATTATGTGAATAGTTATCCTCGGGTCAACATGTTGAGTCAGGTGGTAGAGAAGAAGTTGTTTTGCTATTACAAGAAAGTCAAGAACTAGAAGCAAATGTGTGCCTACACCATGTTGGACTCAGGATATAGTCTATTTCCTTCAAACATGTCAAAGTCCTCAAGGGTTGAGCAAGGCCAAAATGAGGTATTTCAAGCTCCATTGTATCCCCTATGTGCCTGTAGATAATATTTTATCAAGAGGTGATTTGATAAGAAGGCCAAAAATAGGAACTTTAAAGAGGAGGACTTGGTCCTAAAATTGGATGCATATAATGCCAAATCAAGAAAACAATCCAATTTTGATGCAATATGGAGTGGCCCTTACATGATTATAGAATGCAAAGAAAATAATGCTTTCTAGCTATTAAGGTTGGAGGGAGAAGAACTGCAGATTCGAGTCAATGAAATCTATCTCAAGCATTATTACTAAAGTGAAATACTCTCCTTATACATATTAGTTTAGGATTGTAATTCCTCCAAGTTATTGTAGCACATTGGTTTGTTTTAGTTTAGGTTTGCTTTGTAATAAGTGTCGGTGCACTCTCTATATATTCTACTTGGGATGTGTATGACTTTATTTTTTGTATATAGTTGTGCCTTTATCACTCTTGCAATTTCTAGTTTCAGGAAAGGTCTTGTGATCAGAGCAATCATCTCCAGCCCAGGGTTTTGAGAAATGACAGGCCCCAATAGTGTTTTAAAAGCTTGAGGGAAGAATTTTCAAGTGTCAGATTAGTTTTAGACTTCAGAATGACTCCATACCCAATGGACACAACAAGGTCACTAGTATTTTAGATCTAGTAAGCAAATCATCCCGCAAGTTGCCAATTTTTATCTATTTTTTGTACCCATAAAAAATGGATAACTTATCACATCTAAATTTTGGCATTTGATGGGTGAAAAACTTTGAAATTTAATAGGGTAACTCATAGTGAGCTGGCTAGCCGCATTGAAGGTACGAGCCAAAAAGGGGAAAATTGATGGTAACTTGCCGAAGGTAGCATTTTTTATACTACCCATCGGTAGCAATTTTATTGTTGCCGACTGTTACAAAAATTGATGGGTTACAGATAGGTAAATGGTGTAGAAGATCCTATAGTATGTATGGATGTTACTGACCGGTAGTGGAAAATGGAAATCTCAACAACGGTCAAGGAAGCTATTGGCTGGTGGCAATTTTAGCACTACCTGATGGTTGTATAAAGGAGATGATAGAGCAATGTAACATTCCCATTTTAAGACTTTAGAAACAAGGGAATTTTTTTTTAAAACATAATGTTCTCTTCTCTAAATTAAACATCATTTAGAACACACATTCCATGCTAATTAATCTCATAACAGATAACCATATGAAGCTGTAATGACTCAGTATGTTACTAATCTCTCATTCCATGATTCGGTTACCAACCTATCTCTCATGTTAACTTAAAGTATAGAATACTTTATGAATACCATGTATACTTGGTTCTCTTACCCTATTCTGGGTACTGAGTGATTTGTTTAAAGAACCTATCTGAATATTTGTTACCAATATTCATCTGACATCACGTTGTTTTAAACTAGGTGACATAGGACAATGCAACCAGAAACTTATGCAATACTTTGGCCAAAGATTTTCAACATACTGTTCATGTTACTATTCCTAAGATGGCATAATTGTCATTTTGGAATACATCATTCACCTCACTCTTCTGTTATCTAGAATGGTCTTTACTGACTACCGTCAGTCCACTTGCCCAAGGTTTAACCCTAGCCTGGGTTAGAAACATAATTTATTATAGGAAGACGCTCACGATGACTTAGGGTATATGGGCATACTCGATTGACCTAAGTCAATTGGATGTGCCGAGGTACCCTGAGTCATTGAAAGCTACTACCTATCCTAAACATGCTACTAACTTGACCTAAAGAGAAACTAAGTTCAAGTCCAGATGTGCGTAAATCTAGATGAACAAATATTGAAGGGTGTTACCACATGTCAACTACAACACTGTATCCTCGAGAAGTCCCAGGACTTCTCGTGGGTACAATCCTACATTTGGCATGTGACAACATCTAATAGAACTGATTCATCAAGATGTACATACCCCCTTAGTGGTCATTAATCATAATTAAATTGGATTTAAGATTCAGATTACAACAACCATGCCTAACCCTAATTCCATCATTCCTTAAGTTCTTTACCCATACTTATCCTGATTAGGTATGGAGAACTTCATTAAACCATGTTTGCATTATTATTCATTAATGTGGCATAACAAGCAATTATCCCAAAACAGGACAGAAAACATCAACGTTTAATTCCTAATGCAACTTAGTTGTCCAAATCAAGTGTGACATACACCTAGATTCAGCTAGTGTTTACTTTATAAACTAAGTTATAAAGATTAAGAATCACAACCACTATTCTTTTTATCTTTCGTTCTTTTGGAGAGGAACATTCTTCCTCTACATGGTTAAATGTTAGGTTCCTCATAACCTTTTTATCATTCATTACACATATAGTTTAATTGTATGTCCCATGCATATTTCATTATTAAACTATAGTTGTGTAGTTAAAGAACGACATATTTTGCAATTTAACAAGTTCATTATAATAGGGGAGATTATACTATCTCCTTTAACAACAATAGTATATAAACATATATAAAGAATACCAAAAAGATATCACTGTTATTTCCGGCATTCAAGTACCAAAGAATTCACATAAAAAATTTAAGTCAAACACAAAACCTTTCAATTCATGATTTAAAATATACATTTACAAGACAATGCAATTCAGACATTCTGCATGTCAATCATAATTAAGATCTTAAAATAACAACACTTTTCTTTTCCAATACATCTCAAGAATGATTCGAACTCTTTACATAAGATCCCAAATTAAATAATCCAATGCATCATAAAAGTTCTTGTCTTCTTTTATCACTTACTATGTCCATCTGCAAAATTGCTAGCACGGGTCAGTTCAATGAACTGAGCATGATAAGCACTAATCATTAAAGTAAAGTGCATTCCACTAATTGTTCCATTAAACAACTCTTCTTTAATGAAATAATTAATATACATCATACAAACAATCATAAGTAATAACATCCAAAAAAGAAGTACCATAAAAGAGTATGAATTCACTTTTAAGAAAAGAACCTAATATAATCTGCAACGCCTAGTATTTATATCATATGGTTTAATTGATCCTATCAATTTACTTCAAAACAGATCAAACTAGTCTTGTCATCCAATTGTTTCATAATTCCATAAGAATAGAATACACATTTAACTTTTCCAAGTAGAAAAAGAAGTTAGTTACAACATAGCTCATATTAATATGCTTCATCTTTCCATATAAACAAAAGAAGAGAATCAATACATACTTATTCCCTCTACACACATCATCTTAAGGATAGAATCAGGTTTAGAACACACAACACTGCCTTAGTCCAAATATAACCATAGAGGAGTCCATAAATAAAGAGATAACAACTAAACAAGAATCCCAATTCAATCCAAGAAGATTAGGAAACAAAACAGTCTAACTGAGAGTCCTACTAACTTCTATATGTTAGTAGATATAATTCAAAGGTCTAAAACCAGACTGTCCACAAATCCTAACTAGACTCAATAGTTTAAATCTCTTATCTAAACCATCTAAGAAGTTTCCATCTCAGAAGAGAGTCAATTAAAGAGAAGTTAAGTTAATGAACTCATATAGTCAACAGAAAAAGGATCTCAAATAGAAAAGGACCCAATCCATATTTCATTTCATTTATACTATGAAATGAAATCCCTTATCTAATTCAAGATTAGAAATTCTTTAACTAATTCCCAAAAGAGAACCAAAAACTGAATGCACAGTCAAAGAGTGCACACTACAACTTTCCATCACAAATCTTACAACTGGTTACCTATTTCCATTCACCAAACTTAAGTTCAATTCAAAAATCAGAACGAACTTCACAGTATAGTCCCTAATAGTAACTGTCCCCAAGAGATCATAATTCAATTCTTTTTTTAAAACTTGGAGGTTCAATCAATGAAACCATAAGGGAGTAGAAATCCTCCTATCGCAAAATATTACAAGGGTCATTACATCTCATGACCCAAAGACTGAATTCCCATTACAAATCATCAACAACAAAATGCAAATGAGAAAGCAGTTTGTGATCCCAAATAAGAGCAACATTACCAAGCATTCAGATCAGTGATATTGTATCCTTTCATACAACACACAGTATAATAGGTTTATATTCAACATTCTATTAAAACCCACGAATCAGATGAAAGATCAGAAGAGAGTAAGAGAACTAAACAATTTGTTTAAGACAAGCACTATCCCAAACTTCTTCCAACATGACTGAATAGATTCACTACAAGCCTCTTCGAGTTCCAACTAAAAGATTATGACAGGTAAGGATTTTTTCAACATCAAAAACAAGAAGGAAAGTAAATAATACATTCCATAAACCCTTTTAAAAACTACTCAACTGTTCCAAATGAACTAAAATCATCAATACCCATAACAAGATATAATTACAGTCCCTTAATCCTTCTACAACAACAATCAAGCCTCCCATAGGTCACGGGTTCACTCAGGGTAGAGAAGAAAAGGAAAACACTTCATTTTCACATGCCCTGTCATGCTCGAAGAGGGTGGTACAGTCTCCAAAATAGAAGTACCACAACAGTTCTGACAAGAAGTTAAATAGTCTACTTCTGACCATAACAAAACTCTCAAGACCTTATCAAACAGACAATCCAAAGATGGATTTAAAATTTACAACTCCTTAAAACCAACAAAACCCAACTCCCATTACAAGTAAAGAATCAACACGAGTTAAAAACTTCACAATAATGGAATACCTGTACAGTGTCAAATGCAAGCTTCAAACATAAGCTCAGAACCCCACAAGGCCCTAACACCGGCTCAAACAAACACAAGATCAAATATAAGCCTACAACAAAACCCAAGGCCCTAAATACAAGCTCAGAATAACAACAATTCTTTATTACAGGTTCAAGAATTTCCAATTCCATAAAGAAGAATAAAAATCCAGTTCAGAGCATAAGTACCGATCAAAACTCAACAACTCAATAGTAAGTTCAGTATTTGTAAGAACTGAATAAGAGTACAGTGTTGAATACGAAGATTCAACCAAAGGTTCAGATCTATACCAAGTTCCCAGCTCAGTCCAGAACTACACAAAGTCCCATTAAAAGCTCAAAGCAAATCACGAAGCTTCAACCACGAAGCTAAGCTTAGAACAACCACGAAGCTCCACTATAAGCTCAATGAAACACAAGACTAAACAAAGATTCAAAACCAAACAAGCAATAAGCCAGTTCATTCGACATTAGTCTTGAATGCAAGAAACAAAGCTTCGAATACAAACTACAAAGCTTCAAATACAAATTTTAGAGCTTCAAGTATAAGTTACAGAGCTTCAATACAAATTCGCATGAATACCACTAATAACTAGTACAGAGAAAGTTCCCAAAAACTACCATTAACAACAAAGGATTCACATTCCAAAACCCACATAGATTTCATGAAAACATGCAAGTAAATAACCAGGCACATCATGCAAAAATATATCCCAAGTGAGCAGAATTGTTTTAATGAATCAATTAGAAGAAAGCAAGAAATCTTAATGGGTAGAGCCTATCATGCCTGATAGTGCCTCTGCCAATTCGAAGAATACTTCCAGCCGAGTTTCCAACACCTCTTCTTCTCCAAGCAAGATCAACCAACAATAATATTTTTCCACAATGCCTCATATACTTTCCTCGAATCGAAAATAGATTAGAGAAATCAAAAATAGCCACAAAGTGTAGATCGAACTGCTGGTTCAAAGAACCAGATAGCTCCATGTAGAGTAAAAATCATGAAGCATGCAAAACAAAACAACCCCCAACAAATCCGCCAGCATGCCTTCCAAGATGGTTTGCTCACCAAGACTGAGGTGAAAAGTAATGACATTAAATTACATATTCCTGCCTTATCTCTCCTTGCCACCACCATCCAAAGTTGGTGAGACCAAATTGAACTTCAACATGCATTTCCAAACTTAGTGATGCCTCCACGTAGGTTCCACTAAATTTCCATGTAATTACCAAGTTTGGCAGTACTCTGCCCTATTAAATCAAAATCACATCTCATTAATAGCTTAGGAACCACTGCTTAGCTCCCACTTACCAATCAACCCATAGGTTCCCTTTCATACCCCATTAGCTTAGGATAGATACAATTTTCTTAGGTTAGATCTTAGGTTAATTTAAAAGTATAACCTTAGGATATAACCTTCAAATAGATTGCCACATTAGGTTATAACATAGCTTAACCAAATAGTTTAGGTAATAGGTTAGAAATAACTTAGCATCCCTTAGGTTATTTCCCTTCATACTAATTTAGTATTAACAACTTAGGTTAGGATGTCATCCCACGTAGAGTGGTGTAGAAAGAGTTAGGAAAATTTACCTGAGTCTTGAATCCTATTAGGATAGACCTTATTAGATATAGGACATGTTTATATTATCTCTTTCTCAAGAATCCTGAAGCAGGTTTCTATTTCCCTTAACACCATTAAGCGCCCTCCAAAGGTCAATCAAGAAGAGCTGAGCACACACACAACAGAATGTAGGCACAGTCTTTCAATGATAATAAAGAATTTACAACAAACACAAGTTTAATCCATTATGTTTCTTAACCAATGAATGTCAGTTTACCATTTAGTCTGTTAAGAAGATTTAAAACATTCCTTGGATCACTGAAATTGATCCAAGGATGAGTCAGTCAAAAGAGATAAGTTTGCAATTCTAAAAATCTGATTGCAGCTTATCAACAAGAAGTGAAAATGGATTCCTGAAATCCATATCATTTCAGTCCAATGAATCCAAGAGAAGAGATGATTTATCCATAACAAGCATGATTTTCAACCATCAAGGAAACACACCTCATTTAAGAAAATCACATGCCAACGCTTGTAATGCAAAGAGAAATATAACAGTTTGTTCAAGGTGTTACATACTTCCCTCCTAAAAAGAATCATCGTCTCAATGATTATCTCATTTTAATCATTGCATTCAGGATAATCAATTTATTCACTTTCATAACATATGTTTGCAACAATATCCAAATTTAAAGTTCCAGAAATCAGCATTCACATAGTTGTTTATTAAAAAACAAATAGTTGTCTATCTGTAACTGGAAGACTTATTATCATGTAAAGATAAAATCAAATTTTTTTTATCAGACATCCCAGTCAATTCTGATCAAATAAATATGGAAAGGTAATTTTCATATCATCTAGGTTTTCCCTAGTTGCACTTTCTTCATTAAACTAGTCCCATTGGACCTTACATTGACTTATCTCATGATTTCTTAAATGCAACTGGTGAGTTTCCAGCACTCGTATGGGTTTAACCATGATTATTCCTAGGTCTTAGACCTACAAGGAATTCCAATTTAACACATGTGATAAATCTGAAATGTATTTCTTAAGCAAAGAAATATGGAAAACATCATGCATTCATGAAAAAGAAGGAGGTAATGCTAAACGGTAAGCTATAGGGTTGATTACTTTGACTATCTCAAAAGGTCCCACATAATGAGGTGATAACTTGGTAGCCTTGCCAAAATTTATAGAGATCTTTTTAGGTTTAACCTGAAGAAAGACTTTCTCACCAAGTTCAAATTTCCTATCAACCCGCTTTAAATCAGCATAACTCTTTTTCCTATCTGCTACTTCTTTCAAGTGCTCACGAATCATTTTAACTTGTTGTTCCATTTCAGTAAGAATTTCAGGTCCAATTACCTCTCTATCCTCAATGTTGTCCCAACTAACAGGGGTTCTACATTTTCTTCCGTATAATGCTTCGAAAGGTGCCATCTTAAGAGAGGCATGATATGTGTTATTATATGCAAACTCAACTAGTGGAAGGTACTCTTCCCACTTATATTGTTGATCTAGTCAATAAATTCATAACATATCCTCTAAAACTTGATTAAATCTTTCAGTCTGTCCATCCATTTCCAGATGATACGCAGAACTGAAATTCAGCTTAGTTCTTAGAGCTGCATTAAGCATTTGCCAAAACCTTGACATCATTTTTAGGATCTCTATCCGATATGATTAATTCAGGTACTCCATGTAATTTGTAATTTTTGTCTATAAATATTTTAGCTAACACAGGAGAATCATCCTTCAGATTACCAATGCAATAAAATGTGCTACCTTTGTTTATCCACAAATACTAAAATAACGTCATGTTTATGTCTTGACATAGGCAACCCTTGTACAAAATACATGCTTATTACTTGCCATTTTTACTGCAGTATGCTATGAGGATACAATAAACTGGCCAGGTGCATATGTTCAGCTTTAACATGTTGACATTCAAGGCAATGTGTCATAAAATCAATAACATCCTTTTTCATTCCCTTCCAGAAATATTGTTGTTTTATATTAGCAAGCATTTTTGTAATACCAGGGTGTCTAGAAAAAGGTGAATTGTGAAATTCTAGCTAATAATTTCTTTCTTAAATCATTTAGCGATGGTATGTATACCTATGTTTTCAAATCTTAAGAATCCTTCGTTATCAAAGTGAAAACCTTTATACCTCATATCACTAGGATCTATAGCAAGCGTTGTCTATACTTGCTGAAAGTAAGAATTCGATTCTATAACACTTTTTACTTCATCCTTAAATTGAGTTCTCAATGTTATAAGTGTAGAAATGTGCTTCCTACGACTTAGAGTGTCAGCCACTCTGTTTTCCTTACCCTTGATATAATTGATGTCAAAATCATATTGAGACAAAAACTCTAACCACCTTTGTTGTCTTGCATTAAGATTTGGCTGAGTGAAGATATAATTTAGCCTAAGATGATCAGTTTTCAATTTAAAAGGTTTACCAAGTAGGTAATGCCTCCAAACTTGTAGTGCATGTATAAAGTGCATGTATAATGGTAGCAAGATCTAATCATGTGGAGCATAATTCAACTCATGTAACTCTATTTTTCTACTTTTTTAAGCTATGACATGATCATTTTGTAACAAAATACCTCTTATACCTTCACCAGATGCATCATTTACCACCATAAAATCTCCATTAGGATATGGCACTACAAGAATATGTGTTGAAGTTAACTGTTCCTTCAAATTTTTAAATGCAATTTCACATTTCTCACTCCAAACAAACTTTTTATCTTTCTTCTGTAAGGAAGTTATTGGTGTAGCTACCTTAGAGAAATCTTTCACAAATTTCCTATAATAACCAACAAGCCCCATGAAGCTTCTAACTTCATGTACATTCTTTGGTGCAGACCACTCAGTTATAGCTACAATTTTTGAATTATCTACAATCAATTCTATTCTTACTTATTATATGTCCCTAATAATGTACTTATGTGTCATAGAAAAGAACATTTAGATAGTTTACCATATCAACCGTCTATTTCTCAAAATTTCTAGAACTATCTTCAGATGCTCATGGTGTTCCTCGATACTTTTAGAATATATGAGAATATCATCCAAGAATACGAGCACAAATTTGTTCAAAGTATTCTTGAAATATATTGTTCATTAAGTTCATAAATGTTGCAGGTGCATTTGTTAATCCAAAAGGTAAAACCATGAACTCATAATGTCCATACCTTGTTCTGAAAGTTGTTTTATGAATGTCCTCATCCTTAATCCACAGTTGATGATATCCAAATCAAAGATCTATCTTAGAATATACTTATGCTCCACGCATATGATAAAATAGATCATCAATCCTAGGGAGTGGGTATCTATTCTTGATTGTTGCTTTATTCAACATTCTATAATCAATGCACAATCTAAGTGTTCCATCCTTCTTTTTCAGAAAAAATTATAGGTACTCCCCAAGGTGAAACACTTGGTCTAATCAAACCTTTGGACAAACATTTCTTGCAACTAAGCCTTAAGCTCTACTAATTCTGTAGTAGTCATTTGGTACAGGTGCTTTAGGAATAGGTTCAGATTCCAGGCTTGATCTCAATTATGAAATCAAACTCCCTTTTGGGTGGAACGACCTAGCAATTCTTCTGGGAATACACGTCACTGAAGTCTCGTAATAGCGGATATCGTTCCATGACATCGTTGTTTTCTTCAGTTGTTTCAGAAATTTTTACTGCATATAAGGTATAACCTTTATTTTTGGCCTTTTTGAAGTTGCATAGCTGACAGTTTTCTAACAGAAATCTTACATTTTTCACACCCTGAATTTCTATTGTTTTCTACAGGTCATCTAAACAACTAATGTGTTTTTCAAAATAGTCCACTTTAGCCTTATGTTCATTCTAACCAATTAACACCTATGATTACATTATAAGACCCCAAAGGTGCAACATAAAGATCAACTTTAGTGGAAAAGTTAGGTAAATCAAGGACTGCTCCAAAAAGACACATACTAACTATATAAACAAACATTGTTTCCATACTGTACAGCCCATGTTTTATCCATGTTTCCAGCTTTTATTTTTAGTTTTGCTGCTAATTTACTATAAATAAAACATTCAGTAGCTCCGCTATCATAAATAATAATTATAGGTAAACCAAATAACTTACTTGGAACTTCTATAGGCATGGCCTATTTTTCAGCCTGTTTGTCAGCTACTGCAAGTGTGTATCTTATGCTGCTAATTATGATCATCCTTTTTCAAAGGGCATTGATTTACGTAATGATCTTTGCCACATTTATAACAGCCTCCTACAGGTCCCTTTCTAGGCTTCAAGTTTATTTCCAGCCTTAGAGTTATCGATTCTAACCCTCATAGGACTTTTGTCTCATTATTATTGTTCTTGACAAACTTGTTTAGTGTATTGCAAGAAAACTTGTTTGTTGGTACTTTATTATTAGTATCAAATGAAAAATTACTTTTCATTCTGAATTTATTCCATGGTCCTTTCTTAGGTGCAAGAGATGATGAAGAGGAGTTGGGGATTTTCTTCCTTACTTTCTCCTTATGAACAGAAATTGCCTTCAATTTCTGTTTCTACCTTATGGTCTTTTCAACAACCCCTTCCATCATGGTTGGGTTGTGAACATCCACCTCTCCTCCTATAATGGGGTTCAATCCCATGATGAATTTATGTATCCTGAAATTCTCATCAGTTTGATACTGAGGTACATACTTAAGGAGTTTAGAAAACCACTCCCAATACTCAGTTACAATTATCTTTCCTTGAGCTAAGTTCTGGAATTCAGTCATTTTATGATCATAGTAAAGTTACAGCAGCCAATGTTGACTAAATTAACCTTTAAATTGATCCCATGTGATATTAGTTTCATCAATGCTTAAATCAACCTTACGGTTGTCCCACCATGAAGATGCCTCATGGGAAAGATGATATACTCCCCATATCACCTTTGTTTCTTCTAAGAAATTCCTTATTGCAAAGTATTTCTCCATCTCATTGACCCAATTCTCATCCTCATCTCCTAATGTGGTGCCATAAAACTTGGGTGGACTTATCCTTTTTATATCATTAGTGAGTTCAGTGGCTAGCCTAGCCTTTTTGTTCTCAGGCTGATTAGGTATGTTCACATTGTTATTATCAACACCTACATTGGTGTTGTTTGTAGGAGGTGGCTGATTATTGTTATCAGCATCTTCTTCCTCCTTATTTCCCATTACTTGTTGTTCAAGTATATCTACATGATCTCTTGTGTCCAACAAGGTAGCAAGGATCTCATCAATTTTCTAGGTAGTTGTTGCTCCTTCCTTAGGTGGAGGATTATTTTCCATATTTCCTCTTGTTCTAACCATTTTCAGTTAATAAGAAAATTTAAGTTTCATAAGATTATGGACACAATAGGTCTAAGAGCTGCAACCTTCAGATCTGATACCAAGATGTAACATTCCCATTTTAAGACTTTAAAAACAAGGGAATTTTTTTAAACATAATGTTCTTTGCTCTAAATTAAACATCATTTAGAACACACATTATATGTCAATCAATCTTACAACAGATAACCATATGCAGTTGTAATGACTCGGTATGCTACCGATCTCTCATTCTATGACTCGGTTACCAACCAATCTCTCATGTTAACTTAAAGTATAGAATACTTTATGTATACCATGTATACTTGGTTCTCCTACCCTATTCTGGGTACTGAGTGATCTGTTTAAAGAACCTACCTAAATATTTGTTACTAATATTCATTTGACATCATGTTGCTTTAAACTAGGTGACATAGGACAACACAACTAGCAGCTTGTGATACTTTGGCCAAAGATTTTCAACATATTGTCCATGTTACTATTCCTAGACAACATACTCGTCATTCTGGAATACGTCCTTCACCTCATTCTTATGTTATCTAGAATGGTCTTTACTGACTACCATCAGTCCACTTGGCCAAGGTTTAACCCTAGTCTGGGTTAGAAACATAATTTATTATAGGAAGACGCTCACGATGACTTAAGGTATATGGGCATACTCGGTTGACCTAAGTCAACTGGATGTGCCGAGGTACCTTGAGTCACTGAAAGTTACCACCTATCCTAAACATGCTACTAACTTGACCTAGAGAGAAACTAAGTTCAAGTTTAGATGTACATAAATCTAGATGAACAAATATAGAAGGGTGTTACCACATGTCAACTACAACATTGTATCCTCGAGAAGTCCCAGGACTTCTCATGGGTACAGTCCTACAGTTGGCATGTGCCAACATCCGATAGAACTGATTCATCAAGATGTACATACCCCCTTACTGGCCATTAATCATAATTAAATTAGATTTAAGATTCAGATTACAAAAACCATGCCTAACCCTAATCCCAACATTCCTTAAGTTCTTTACCCATAATTATCCTGATTAGGTATGGAAAACTTCATTAAACCATGTTTGCATTACTGTTCATTAACATGGCATATCAAGTAGTTATCCCAAAACATGATAGCAAACATCAACATTTAATTCCTAATACATCTTAGCTATAGAAATCAAGTGTGACATCCACCTAGGTTCAATTATTATTTACTATATAAACTAAATTAAAAAGATTAAGAATCACAACCATTATTCTTTTTATCTTTCGTTCTTTTGGAGAGGAAGAGTCTTCCTCTACATGGTTAAATGTTAGGTTCCTCATAACCTTTTTATCATTCATTACACATATTTTTTAATTGTATGTCCCAGACATTTTTCATTATTAAACTATAGTTGTGTAGTTAAAGAATGACATATTTCACAATTTAACAAGTTAATTATAATAGGGGAGATTATACTATCTCATTTAACAACAATAATATATAAAAAAATATAAAGAATACCGCAAAGATATCATTGTTAATTCTAGCATTCAAGTACCAAAGAATTCACATAACAAATTTAAGTCAAACACAAAACCTTTAAATTCATGATTTAAAATATACATTTACAACACAATGCAATTCAGACATTCTGCATGTTAATCATAATTAAGATCTTAAAAGAACAACACTTTTCTTTTCCAATACATCTCAAGAATGATTCAAACTCTTTACATAAGATCCCAAATTAAATAATCCAATGCATCATAAAATTTCTTGTCTTCTTTTATCACTTATAATGTCCATCTACAAAATTGCTAGCACGGGTCAATTCAATGAACTAAGCATGATAAGCACTAATCATTAAAGTAAAGTGCATTCCACTAAGTGTTCCATTAAACAACTCTTCTTTAATGAAACAATTAATATACATCATAAAAACAATCATAAGTAATAACATCTAGAAAAGAAGTACCATAAAATATTATGAATTCACTTTTAAGAAAAGAACCTAATATAATCCACAACATCATAATTATATCACAAGGTTTAATTGATCCTATCAATTTCTTTTTAACAATCAACTGGTCTTGTCATCTAATTGTTTCATAATTCCATAAGAATAGAATACACATTTAAGTTTCCCAAGCAGAAAAATAGGTTAGTTACAACATAGCTCATATTAATATGCTTCATCTTTCCATATAAACAAAAGAAGAGAATCACTACATACTTATTCCCTATACACACATCATCTTAAGGATAGAATCAGGTTTAGAACACACAACGCTACCTCAGTCTAAATATAACCATAGAAGAGTCCATAAATAAAGAGACAATAGATAAACAAGAATCCCAATTCAATCCAAGAAGATTAGGAAACAAAACAGTCTAATTGAGAGTCCTACTAACTTCTATATGTTAGTAGATATAATTTATAGGTCTAACAAGACTGTCCACAAATCCTAAATAGACTCATCAGTTTAAATCTCTTATCTAAACCATCCAAGAAGTTTCCATCTCAGAAGAGAATTAATTAATGAGAAGTTTAGTTAGTGAACTTATAAAATCAACATAAAAATGAT
This sequence comes from Taxus chinensis, assembly GCA_019776745.2. Classification (NCBI taxonomy): domain Eukaryota; kingdom Viridiplantae; phylum Streptophyta; class Pinopsida; order Cupressales; family Taxaceae; genus Taxus; species Taxus chinensis. Next base: position 451,994,978 of record CM034146.1, on the reverse strand, counting down.
ATCAAATGGAAAAGGACCTAATCCATATTTCATTTCATTTATACTATGAAATGAAATCCCTTATCTAATTCAAGCTTAGAAATTCTTTAACTAATTCCCAAAAGAGAATTAAAAACTGAATGCACAGTCAAAGAATGCACACTACAACTTTCCATCACAAATCTTACAATTGGTTACCTATTTCCATTCACCAAACTTAAGTTCAATTCAAAACTCAGAACAAACTTCACAGTACAGTCCCTAATAGTAAATGTCCCCAAGAGATCAAATTCAATTCTCTTTTTAAAACTTGGAGGTTTAATCAATGAAACCATAATGGAGTAGAAATCCTCCTATCGCAAAATATTACAAGGGTCAATACATTTCATGACTCAAAGACTGAATTCCCACTACAAATCATCAACAACAAAATACAAATGAGAAATAATTTCATTTAAGATAAGCACTATCCTAAACTTCTTCCAACTCGATTGAACAGATTCACCAGAAGTCTATCAAGTTCCAGTTAAAGATTTATGACAAGGAAGTATTTTTTCAACATCAAAAACAAGAAGGAAAGTAAATAGTACATTCCATAAACCCTTATAAAAACTAATCGACTGTTCCAAATGAACTAAAATCATCAATACCCATAACAAGATATAATTCCAGTCCCTTAATCCTTCTACAACAATAGTCAAGCCTTCCACAGGTCACAGGTTCACTCAGGGTAGAGAAGAAAAGGAAGACACTTCATTTTCACATGCCCTATCATGCTCGAAGAGGGTAGTACAGTCTCCAAAACAAAAGTACCACAAAAATTCTGACAAGAAGTTAAACAGTCTACTTCTGAGAAAAACAAAACTCTCAAGACCTTATCAAACAAAAAATCCAAAGATGGATTTAAAGTTTACAACTCCTTAAAACCAACAAAACCCAGCTCGCATTACAAGTAAAGAATCAACACGTCAATTCCAACAAGAGTTAAAAACTTCACAATAATGGAATACCTGTATAATGTCAAATACAAGCTTCAAACATAAGTTCAGAACTCCACAAGGCTCTAACACTGGCTTAGACAAACACAAGATCAAATACAAGCCTACAACAAAACCCAAGGCCCTAAATAAAATCTCAGCATAATAACAATGCTCTATTACAAGTTCAAGCATTTTCAACTCCAAAAATAAGAATAATACTCTAGTTTAGAGTGTGAGTATAGATCAAAACTCAATAAATCAGCAATAAGTTCAGCATTCGCAAGAACTAATTAAAAGTATAGTGTTTGAATATGAATATTCAACCAAAGGTTTAGATCTATACCAAGTTCTAGCTCATTCGAGAACTACACGAAGTCCCATTAAAAGCTCAAAGAAAACCACGAAGCTACAACACAAGCTTAGAAAAACCATGAAGCTCCACTATAAGCTCAATGAAACACAAGACTAAATATAGATTCAGAACCAAACAAGCAACAAGCCAATTCATTCAACATTAGTCTTGAATGCAAGAAACAAAGCTTCAAATGCATGAATACCACTAATCACTAGTACAAAGAAAGTTTCCAAAAACTACCATTAACAACAAAGCATTCACATTCCAAAACCCACATAGATTTCATGAAAACATGCAAGTAAATAACCAGGCACATCATGTAAAAATATATCCCAAGTGAGCAGAATTGTTTTAATGAATCAATTAGAAGAAACCAAGGAATCTTAATGGGTAGAGCCTATCATTTCTGATAGTGCCTCTTACGATTTGAAGAAGACTTCCAGCCAAGTTTCCAACACCTCTTCTTCTCCAAGTAAGATCAACCAACAATAATATTTTTCCACAATGCCTCATATAATTTCCTCGAATCAAAAATAGATCAAAGAAATCAAAAATAGCCACAAAGTGCAAATCAAACTGCTAGTTCAAAGAACCAGATAGCTCCATACAGAGCAAAAATCGTAAATCATGCAAAAGAAAACAACCCCGAACAAATCTGTCAGCATACCTTCCAAGACGGTTTTCTTGCCAAGACTGAGGAAAATTAATGACATTAAACTGCATATTCCCACCTATCTCTCCTTGCCACTGCCATCCAATTTTGGCGAGACCAAATTGAACTTCAACATGTATTTCCAAACTTAGTGATGTCTCTACGTAGGTTCCACTAAATTTCCATATAATTACCAAGTCTGGTAGTACTCTACCCTATTAAATCAAAATCACATCTCATTAATAGCTTAGGAACCGCCACTTAGCTCCCACTTACCAATCGACCCATAGGTTCCCTTTCATACCCCATTAGCTTAGGATAGATACAATTTTTTTAGGTTATATCTTAGGTTAATTTAAAAGTATAACCTTAGGATATTACCTTTAAATATATTGCCACCTTAGGTTATAACATATCTTAATCAAATAGTGTAGGCAATAGGTTATAAATAACTTAGCATCCCTTAGGTTATTTCCCTTCATACTAATTTAGTATTAACAACTTAGGTTAGGATGTCATCCCACGTAGAGTGGTGTAGAAAGAGTTCAAAAAATTTACATGAGTCTTGAATCCTATTAGGATAGACCTTATTAGATATAGGACAAGTTTATATTCTCTCCTTATCAAGAATCCTGAAGTAGGTTTCTATTTCCCTTAGTGCCATTAAGCACCCTGCAAAGGTCAATCAAGAAAATCCGATCATACACACACAACAGAATGCAGGCATGGTATTTCAATGATAATAAAGAATTTACAGCAAACGCAAGTTCAGTCTGTTATGTTTCTTAACTAATGAATGTCTGTTTACCATTTAGTCTGTTAAGAAGATTTAAAACATTCCTTGGATCACTGAAATTGATCCAAGGATGAGTTAGTCAAAAGAGATAAGTTTGCAACTCTAAAAATATGATTACAGTTTATCAACAAGAAGTGAAAATAGATTACTGAAAGCCATATCATTTTAGTCTAATGAATCCAAGAGCAAAGATGATTTATCCATAACAATCATGATTTTCTATAATCAAGGAAACACACCTCATTCAAGAAAATCACATGCCAACACTTGTAATGCAAAAAGAAGTATAACAATTTGTTTAAGGTGTTACAAGATATCTATCAATAGTAGGGTCACCACTAGTATTTGTATGGATGCTACCAGCCAAAAATGGATGTTAAGCTACCATCCGGTAGTAGGGAAAGCATGTTACAAACCTATTGCATTTATGCAACTGGTTGACACAAGGAAGAAAATAATACCATTGAGGAGTAGAAAATACGTGAAAATAGCTGAGTGCATGAACTAACCAGACATTATTGTAAAGGATTTTACCTTGTGCTATATTGTAATGGGTTGTGCATGTTTCTGAGAAATAAAATTGATATTTTGTGACTTTTCTTGTAACACCCTTGACAATTGTTATATTTTTCCTTTGTATTTCAAGTGTTGACATGTATTTTCTTGATAAAGATGTGTTCTTTTAACTACTGAAGATCATGCTTGATATGGATAAATCATTTTTGTTCTTAAAAATCATTAGACTAAAATAGTATGTCTTTTAAGAATTTATTTTCACTTTGGAAAGGTAAGTTGCAATCCATATTTAATAGTTACAGACTTATCCCTTCTTCTGACTCATCCTTGGATCAATTTCAGTGATCCAAGGAATGTTTTAAATCTTATTCATTGATTGAATGGTAAATTTACATTCAGTAGTTTGAGGGACATAACGGACTGAACTTTGTATGTTACTAACTCCTTGGTCTTATGTGAACATGTTTTTGTTCAGTTGTATGTTTGTGCTCAGGTCTTTGGTGATTGATCTTGGTAGGACATTAAGGACGTAAGAAAATTTAAATTTATTTCATGACATAGGAGGAGTTCGAAGTCCTAAAACCTAAGGATTATCCTAAAAGCTAAGTAAGAACACCTATGTTCTAGCTACGTCTACTTATTTGGGTTTCATTCTAATCTAAGCCTATTATTCTATTTTGTTGGGTTGGCATCCTAACCTAAGCATTGTGCTAAATGAATAAGGGAGGGATTACTAAAGTAATGCTAGGCTATTTTTAACTAACACCTAATACTAAATGGTTATGAATTGAATCTAATCTAAGGTGGGAATTACTATTGGCAATGTTTTAAGACCTAAGGTGGTTATTTCTAGACTAACCTAAGTTTTATGGGATCAATCCTAAACTATTAAAAGGGAACCTAAGGGTCACATGTCTCTAAGGAGATGGTTCCAATGGAATTTAAGTGAGTTGATAGGGTTTAATGGATGGTGGTACTGCCAATTTTGGCAGGGGCTAGTTAACTTTAGTGGAGGCATACATGGAAGCTTCACTAAAGATGGAATTGCATGTTTGGATGGAATTGGAATTCACCAGTTTAAAGAGGTGGTGACACGGAAAGATAAGTGGGAAATTTGGAATTAATGACATTGATGGGCCTCAAGTTTTGTGTGCAAACCATCTTGGAAACTTGGAAGGTAGGTTTGTAGGAGGTTATTTGGTTTTGCATGCATTAAAAAATTTTCTCTGCATGGAGCTATCTGGTTCTTCAAACTACCAGTTCAACCTTCACTTCAAAGCTATTTTTAGTTTTTATGGTCTATTTTTTATCAAAGGAAATTATATGAGGCATAGGAAGAAAAGATGTTTGATTGTTTATCTTTCATGGAGGAGAAAAAGAGTTGGAAGCTCAGATGGAAGTCTCCTTCGATTTGGCAGAAGCACTATCAGGAATGATAGGCTCTAACCATTAAGATTCTTTGCTTTCTTCTAAATGATTTATTAAAACAACTCTTCTCTCATGAGATTCATGTTTTCATTTTTGACTGGTTATTTTCTTGCTGGGTTTTATGAATCTCTGTGATGTTTGGATATGAATCCATGGAAAAAATAATGTTGTTTTGGAACTTTCTCTCTGTGCAAGTTCAATGACAACATGAATGTGAAGCTTGTATGTGAAACTTGTTTTTGTAGCTCTGTTTTTCATTCTGGAACTTGTATTCGAAGTTGTTGTACTTTGCACAGACCTTTGTTGCATTATTGGGTTCTGAACTTTATGGAAACCTTGAGTTCCTCTTGATCTTGTTTTTGGGATTTTTGTTTTGATATAAACATATGTTGGGGCTTCGTATTGTTTAGAACCAGTGTTTGGAAACTTATGCAAAGTTAAGCTGTTGCTTGAAGTTTCTATTTGGAACTGTACATGTATTTAATTACTTATGAAGTTCTGAAATTTTGTGTGAAGCTCGTGTTCGACACTGTACTCTTATTTAACACTTGAGTGTTATGATATTTTATTTCGATTGATGTATTCGATTTTGTTCTAGTATTTTTTTGTTGGGTTATTCTTGTATTAAAAGTTTAAAACTTATCATTCTTTTATTGAGCAACTTACTCACCAGGAAACTAGGTGATAGTTTGACTGATTCATTTTGTAATCTCTTTGAGATATGGAGTTGGAAATGTCTTGTTTAAAAGAATGTAGTACTTCTATTTTTATGACGGTATCATCTTCTCTAAGATGGTAATGGATTGAGATTTGGGGGGGATGTTCTTTCCCCTCTGTTTTGAGGAAATCTACATTCTGGGTTGACTGTTTTGGTTGAAACTATCTCCTCTGTCACAATTTTGTGGTTGTGAAAGTCTTGTTTCAGATTTCTGTTTCAATTGCATTGGAGATAGAATGGGACATCTTTTGACTTAAACATTTTTGGGTTTCTTGATCTCTCTTCAGATCCTTTAAAATAAGTTTGGGTCTCATTGGAAGGTTGAGTTATTACCCTTATATACTGAATTTTTAAGGGAAGGATTACTTTCTCCATTCAGTTGTTTTTTGTTTAGTTATTTTTGAATCATGAACTACTTACTCTTTGTACTAAGTTGTTGAAGAATTTTAAAGAGACTTCATTCCTTGTGTTCGAGGATAATTCTGAACTTGTTAGCTTATTGTTTTGGGATTCTATTCTTGTTGTATAGAATGAATGAGTCCTTGGGTTTCTTTTAAAGAGAGAAAATATATATTCTCTTGGGATCAGTATGTTGTTTTTGGGACTGTAATATGAATTTCATTCTGATTTGAATTGGAAAAGAAAATTCATTTGTTCAGTTTAATGAAATGATTGGTTTTTGGAAATTTCCTAATAAAGATTCTCTTTCTTTGTATTTTGGATAAGTTCATTGATTGAACTCCTCAGTACTCGATTCTCTTATGAGATGGTTATTTCATTATGGTATGTTGGTCTACCTTATTAGAATCATTTGCTGTAATGATGTAGAAATATAGTAGCTAAGTTGGTTCTACTGATAAGTGAATGCATACTTGTTGGATTGACTATTGTTGACTAAGCCTTGCTTTATTTGGAGGGATAGGAGTAGGTTTTGTCTCTTATACTCTATATTTTTGGGTGAACTCGAGTAGAGATTAACTCTTGTATGGGACTACTTGATTTGTGAACGTTGGTTTCAGATATTTGATTGATAACTTCTAAAATGCAGAAGTAGAATTAGAATTGCAGTTAGAATATTTTGATTTTCTATACCTTCTTGAATTGTTATGAAATTCTATTTAGAGGTATATCTTAAATGTTGAATTTATAAAATTGTTATCCTAGAAAGGAAATAGATAATTCATGTTATGAACCTGATCTACTTTTTGGATGCTATGAGTTTGGGTATGGTACATACTGGTTCTTCTTATTCTTTGCTTAAGATTTAGATGAATCATCCTAGAATGAACCATGTTGTAAACACTTCTTTTGTCTTATAGAAAAGATAAATGTTGTATTCTATTAGGATAGAATTATGAAATAATGGGATGGTAAGATCTATTGTTTGTTTAAAATTTATTGATAGGATCAATTGAACTTTAAGTTTTTAGGCAGATGTTGTGGATTATATTCTATTCTTCTCTTAAAAGTGGATCTACATTTATTATTTTACTTCTTTTTTGTTTGGTATCACTTATGCTTATTGTATGATATATTAATTATCTCACTAAAGCAGTGTTTCTTTAATGAAACAATTTGTGGAATGCACTTTGTTTTAATGCTTAGTGCTTATCATGCTCAATTCATTGAATTGCTCCTTGCTAGCAATTTTTGCAGATGGACATCGTAAGTGATAAAAGAAGGAAAAAAGTTATATGATGCATTGGATGATATAAGTCTGATTCTTCGTAAAGAATTCTGATTCATTCTTTAGTTGTATTGAAAAAAAAAATTTGAATACTTTTTAGAATGAAGGATGTTGTTATGCAGTAAGCCTAAAGAGCATAGTCTTGTAAATTTATAAGTTATTATGATGAATTACGAGTTGTGACTTATTTGCATTGGTTGCGTAAATTTTCTCATACTTTTATGAAGGAGATGGAAGTTCTATCTTGTTGATATTCTTCATATTATATTATACCTACCTTGTTATCCTTTGATAAGATGGATAAAGAGAATTATTTCAATTTCCCTTATAATGATGCAACTGGTTAAGTTACATAATATGATTTGTATTATCTAAACAATTTAACATAGTAATGTGATGCGTAATGAACATGCAGTGAGAACTATGGATATTGTGAATGATAAACCCTAACACTTAATCATGTATAGGAAGATTCTTCCTCTCTCAAATGAATGTAAACCAAAAAGGATTGGAGAAATTATTATTAATCATAAGACTTCATTTTGTATGAAGTCTAATTTAGCTGAACCTATGTGGTTGTTAAATCTTCCTTAATGTTAAATTACATTTTATTGAAAACTTATGACATTTCTATCCTATTTTGGTTAACTGCTTGTTAAACAAAGTAAACGAACATTAAAATCAGTCATAAGTTAAGGGAGTTCTTCAATGAGTAAATGAATCAAATTTAGAAAAGCACTTATGGAGTGTTGGATTAGTTTTTAGCAGGGTTACTGCAAATCAAGACATAATCCAAATTAACAATGTATTAATAACCTCCTAGGGGTATGTACATCTCAATGAGGCAGTTTCTGTAGGATGTTGGCACATGCCAACTTCAGGGTTGTACTTTTGAGAAGACTTGGGTCTTCTCGAGAATACAATGTTGCAGTTGACATGTGGCAATACCCCTTCTGCATTGATCATCTAGATCTACACACAAATAAGGACTTGAACTTAGTTTCTCTTTTGGTCTAGTTAGTGGCATGTTAGAATAGGTAGAAGCTTTCAATGGCTCAGGGTACCTTAGCACACCTGGTTAACTCAGGTCAACCGAGTATGCCCATATACCCTAAGTCATTGTGAGTGTCTTCCTATAATAATTTATGTTTCTAACCATTCTTGATAATAAAAGACCATTCTTGTAAAAGAGTGAAGGAAATATTTAGAAATGATGAGTATGCCATCCAGGAATAGTGACATACACATTATGTTGAAAATATTTGGCCAAAGTATCGCAAGCTGCTGGTTGCATTGTCTTATGTCACCAAGTTTAAAGAAACGTGATATCAGATGAATATTAGTAAAAATATTCAAATATTTTATTTAAACAGATCACTCACTACCCGGTTTACGGTAGGAAAACCAAGAATACGAAGTATACGATAAGTATTCAATCCTTAAAGTTAACATGAATAGATCGGTGGATCATCGAGTCATGAAATAAATATATCAGTAGATCATCAAGTTATGAAATAAATAGTTCAGTAAATCACCGAGTTATGAAATAAATATATCGATAGATCACCGAGTTATGAAATGAATAAATTGGTGCATCACTGTGTCATTTACAGCTGCATATGGTTATCTGTTTGAGATTGATTGGAATGGAATGTTTGTTCTAAATAATGCTTTATTTAGAATAGAGAACATTATGTAAAAAAATAAAAATAATTTTTTTCCCCTTGTTTCTAAAGTCTTAAAATGGGAATGTTACATGTTGGTATCAGAATTGAAGGTTACAGCTCTTGGACCTACTGTGTCCATAATCTGATGAAACTTAATTTTTCTTGTTAACAGAAAATGGTTAGAACAAGAGGAAATGTTGCAAATAATCCTCTACCAAAGGAAGGAGCAACAACTACCTAGAAATTAGATGATATCCTTGCTGCCCTATTCGACACAAGAGATCATTTGGCTATACTTGAATAAAAATTAATGGGAAATGAGGAGGAAGAAAATGCTAATAACAATAATCAGCCACCTCCTGGGGACAACGCCAATGAAGGTGTTTATAATAAAAATGTGAACATACCTGTTTAGCCTGAGAACAAAAAGACTAGGAAAGTAGCTGAACTCACTAATGATATAAAAAGGATAAGTTCACCCAAGTTTTATGACACCACATTAGGAGATGAGGCTGAGAATTGTCTCAGTGAAATGGAGAAATTCTTTGCAATAAAGAATTTCTCAGAAGAAATAAAGGCGATATGGGGAGCATATCAGCTTTCTAATGAAACATCTTCATGGTGGGACAATTGTAAGGCTGAGTTGAATATTGATGACACTAATATCACTTGGGATCAATTTAAAGGATACTTCAGGAAATGATGACTGCCGCAACTTTACTATGATTAGAAACTGACTAAATTCCAGAACATAGCTGAAGGAAATCTAACTATAACTAAGTACTGGGAATGGTTTACAAAACTCCTTAAGTATGTACCTTAGTACCAAACTGATGAGAAGTTCAGGATACAAAAATTCATCATGGGATTGAATCTTGTTATAGGAGGAGAGGTGGATGTTCACAACCCAACCACGATGGAAGGGGTTATTGAAAAATCCATAAGGCAAGGGAATAGAAATTAAAGGCAATTTCTACTCATAAGGAGGAAGTAAGGAAGAAAGTTCCCAACTCTACATCATCTCTTGCACCTAAGAAATGACCATGGAATAAATTCAGAATGAAAAGTAAGAAAGTAGCAATAAAAAATTTTGCTGGTAATTCACGAAACAACCTTGCTAAGAATAATAATAACGGAAAAAAGTCCTATGGGGGTCATAACGATAACTCTAAGGTTGGAAATAAACTCGAGCCTAGGAAGTTTCCTGTAGGATGATATTATAACTATGGAAAATATCATTACATGAATCAATGTCCTTTGAAGAAGGATGATCACAATCAACAGCACAAGATACACACTGTAGTAGCTAACAAACAGGCTGAGAAACAGGCCATGCCCATAGAAGTTCTAGGTAAGTTATTTGGTTCACCTATAACTATTCTTTTTGATACAGGAGCTACTAAATATTTTATTTCTAGTAAATTAGCATCAAAACTAAAAATAAAAGCTGGAAACATGGATAAAACATGGACTGTACAATATGGAAACAATGTTGTTCATATGGTTAGTATGTGTCTTTTTTGGATCATTCCTTGATTTACCTAACTTTTCCACTGAAATTGATCTTTATGTTACACCTTTAGGGTCTTATGACGTAATCATAGGTGTTAATTGGTTATCAAAACATAAGGCTAAAGTGTACTATTTGAAAAACACATTAGTTGTTTAGATGACCTATAGAAAACAACAAAGATTCAGGGTATGAAACGTGAGATTTCTGTTAGAAAACTATCAGTTATGCAACTTAAAAAGGCCAAAATAAAGGTTGTACCTTATATGCAATAAAAATTACTGAATCATCTAAAGAGAACAACGATGTTATGGAACGATATTCACTATTACAAGACTTCAATGACATATTTCTAGAAGAATTTCTAGGTCTTCCACCCAAAAGGGAATTTGATTTCACGATTGAGATCAAGCCTAGAACTGAACCTATTTCTAAAGCATCGTATTTAATGAATACTACATAATTAGTAGAGCTTAAGGCTTAGTTGTAATAAATTTTGTTTAAAGGTTTGATTAGACCAAGTGTTTCACCTTGGGGAGCACCTGTACTTTTTTTGAAAAAGAAGGATGAAACACTTAGATTGTGCATTGATTACAAAATGTTAAACAAAGCAACAATCAAGAATAGATACCCACTTCCTAGGATTAATGATTTATTTGATCATATGCATGGAGCATCGGTATATTATAAGATAGATCTTCGATCTGTATATCATCAATTGTGAATTAAGGATGAAGATATTCATAAAACAACTTTCAGAACAAGGTATGGACGTTATGATTTCATGGTTTTACCTTTTAGATTAACTAATGCACCTACAACATTTATGAATATAATGAATAATATCTTTCAAGAATACTTGGAAAATTTTTTTCTCGTATTCTTAGATGACGTTCTCATATATTCTAGAAGTATTGAGGAACACCATGAGCATTTGAAGATAGTTTTGGAAATATTAAGAAAGAGACGGTTATTTGGTAAGCTATCTAAATGTTCTTTCTATGACACAAAAGTACACTATTTGGGACATGTAATAAGTAAGAATCGAATTGATGTAGATCCTTCAAAATTGTAGCTATAACGGAGTGGCCTACACCCAAGAATATACATGAAGTTAGAAGCTTCACAGGACTTGTTGGCTACTATAGGAAATTTGTAAAATATTTTTCTAAGGTGGTTGCACCAATAACTTCTTTACAAAAGAAAGATAAAAAGTTTGTTTGGAGTGAGAAATGTGAAATTGCATTCAAAAACTTGAAGGAACAGTTAACTTCAACACCTATTCTTGCAGTACCAGATCCTAATGGAGATTTTATGGTGGTAACTGATGCTTTTGGTGAAGGTTTAGGAGGAATTTTGTTACAAAATGGTCATGTCATAGCTTACAAAAGTAGAAAACTTAAGTTACATGAGTTGAATTATGCTCCATGTGATTTAGAGCTTGCTGCCATTGTTCATGCACTACAAGTTTGGAGGCATTACCTACTTGGTAAACCTTTTGAATCGAAAACTGATCACCTTAGAGTGAAGTATATATTCACTCAACCACATCTTAATACAAAAAAACGAAGGTGGTTACATTTTTTGTCTCAATATTATTTTGACATCAGTTATATAAAGGGTAAAGAAAATAGAGTGGCTGATGCTCTAAGTCGTAGGAAGCACATTTCTGCTCTTATAACGTTAAGAACTCAGTTTAAGGATGAAGTAAAAAGTTTTATGGAATCTGACTCTTACTTTCAGCAAGTAAAAGTAACGCTTGCCACAAATTCAAATGATTTGAGGTATAAAGGTTTTCACTTTGATAACAAAGGAATATTATGATTTGAAAACAAAGTATATGTACCTTTGATAAATGATTTGAGAAAGAAATTGTTAGCATAATTTCAAAATTCACATTTTTCTGGACACCCTGGCATTATAAAGATGCTTGCTGATATAAAACAACAATATTTCTGGAAAGGAATGAAAAAGGATGTTGAATATTTTTTAACACATTGCCTTGAATGTGAACGTGTTAAAGTGGAACATATGCACCCAGGCGGTTTGTTGTATCCTCATAGCATACCGTAGTACAAGTGGCAAGTAATAAACATGGATTTTGTACAAGGGTTACCTATGTCAAGAAATAAACATGATGTTATTTTGGTAGTTGTTGATAAACTAACGAAAGTAGCACATTTTATTGCTGGAAATCTACAGGATGATTCTCCTATTTGGCTAAAATATTTGTACATGATATTTTCAGATTACATGGAGTACCTGAACTAATCATATCTGATAGAGATCCTAGAATGACGTCAAGGTTTTGGCAAACACTTAATGCAGCTCTAGGAACTAAGTTGAATTTCATATTTGTGTATCATCTGGAAACATATGAATAGACTGAAAGAGTTAATCAAGTTTTATAGGATATGTTACGAATGTATTGTATGGATCAGTAATATAAGTGGGAATAGTATCTTCCATTAGTTGAATTTGCATACAATAATACATATCATGCTTCTCTTAAGATGAAACCTTTCGAGGCATTATACAGAAAATGTAGAACCCCTATTAGTTGGGACAACATGGAGGATAGAGAGGTAATTGGACCTGAAATCCTTATGGAAATGGAACAGCAAGTTAAAATGATTTGTGAACGCTTGAAAGAAGCAACAGATAGGAAAAAGAGTTATGTTGACTTAAAGTGGGTTGATAGGAAATTTGAACTTGGTGAGAAGGTCTTTCTTCGGGTTAAACCGAAAAAGAGTTCTATAACTTTTGGCAAGGCTGCCAAGTTATCACCTCATTATGTGGGACCTTTTGAGATAATTGAAGTAATCAACCCTGTAGCTTATCATTTAGCATTACCTCATGCTTTGTCACAAATGCATGATGTTTTCCATATTTCTTTGCTTAAGAAATATGTATCAGATTTATCACATGTGATAAATTGGAATTCATTCCAGGTCTAAGACCTAGGAATAATCATGGTTAAACCCATACGAGTGCTGGAAACTTTCCAGTTGCATTTAAGAAATCGTGAAATAAGACAATGTAAGGTCCAGTGGGACTAGTTTAATGAAGAAAGTGAAACTTGGGAAAACCTTGAGGATATGAAAACTGCTTTTCCATATCTATTTGAACAGAATTGATTCTGTTGACTAATAAAAATTTGTGATTTTATCTTTATATTACAATAAGTATGCCAGTTTTGGGTAGATATTTATTTGTTTTGAATAAACAACTATGTAATGCTGATTTCTGGAACTTAAAAATTTTGATATGTTTTTGACATATGGTAAGAAAAGTGAATAAGTTGATTTCCTTGATGCAAACTGTTAAAAAAAATGAGATAATCATCGGGATGATGATTCTTTTTAGGAGGGAAACATGTAACACCCTCAACAACTATTATATTCCTCTTTTACATTTTAAGTGTTGACATGTGATTTTCTTGATGAATGTGTGTTCTTTTGACTGCTAAAGATCATGCTTGATAAGGATAAATCATTTTTGTTCTTAAAAATCATTAGACTAAAATAGTATGGCTTATCAAGAATTCATTTTCACTTTGGAAAGGTGAGTTGTAATCTAGCTTTAAGAGTTGCAGACTTATCCCTTCTTCTGACTCATCCTTGGATCAATTTCAGTGATCCAAGGAATGTTTTAAATCTTCTTCATTAACTGAATGGTAAATTGACATTCAGTAGTTTGAGGGACATATCAGGACTGAAATTTGTATGTTACGAATTCCTTGGTCTTATGTGAACGTGTTTTCATTCAGCTGTATGTTTGTGCTCAGGTATTTGGTGATTGATCTTGGTAGGACATTAAGGACGTAAGAAAAATTCAATTTATTTCATGATAGAGGAGGAGTTCAAAGTCCTAAAACCTAAGGATTATCCTAACAGTATCCTAAGCTAGGTAAGAACACCTATGTTCTAGCTATGTCTACTTATTTGGATTTCATTCTAATCTAAGCCTCTTATTCTATTTTGTTGGGTTGGCATCCTAACCTAAGCATTGTGCTAAATGAATAAGGGAGGGATTACTAAAGTAATGCTAGGCTATTTTTTAACTAATACCTAATACTAAATGGTTATGAATTGAATCTAACCTAAGGTGGGAATTACTATTGGCAATGTTTTAAGACCTAAGGTGGTTATTGCTAGACTAACCTAAGTTTTATGGGATCCATCCTAAACTATTAAAGGGAACCTAAGGGTCGCATGTCTCTAAGGTGATGGTTCCAATGGCATTTAAGTGAGTTGATAGGGTTTAATGGATGGTGGTACTACTAGTTTTGGCAGGGGCTAGTTAACTTGGTGGAGGCATACCTGGAAGCTCCACTAAAGATGGAATTACATGTTTGGATGGAATTGGCATTCGCTAGATTTAAAGAGGTGGTGGTAAGGAAAGATAAGTAGAAAATTTGGAATTAATGGCATTGATGGGCCTCAATTTTTATGTGCAAACCATCTTGGAAACTTGGAAGGTGGGTTTGTAGGAGGTTATTTGGTTCTGCATGTATTGTGATTTTTCTCTGCATGGAGCTAGGTGGTTCTTCGAACCAGCAGTTCGACCTTCACTTCAAAGCTATTTTTGGTTTCTACGGTCTATTTTTGATCGAAGGAAAGTATATCAGGTATAGGAAGAAAATATGTTTGATTGTTCATCTTTCATGGAGGAGAAAAAGAGTTGGAAGCTCGGATGGAAGTCTCCTTCGATTTGGAAGAAGCACTATCAGGAATGATAGGCTCTAACCATTAAGATTATTTGATTTCTTCTAAATGATTCATTAAAACAAATCTTCTCTCATGAGATTCATGTTTTCATGTTTGACTGGTTATTTCTTGTTGGGTTTTATGAATCTCTGTGATGTTTGGATATGAATCCATGGAAAAAATAATGTTGTTTTGGAAACTTTCTCTTTGTGCAAGTTCACTGACAACATGCATGTGAAGCTTGTATGCAAATCTTGTTTCTGTAGCTCTGTTTTTCATTCTAGAACTTGTATTCGAGGTTGTTGTACTTTGAACAGACCTTCGTTGCATTATTGGGTTATGAACTTTATGGGAACCTTGAGTTTCGTTTGATCTTGTTTTTGGGCTTCGTGTTTTGATATAAACTTGTGTTGGGGCTTCATGTTGTTTGGAACCAGTGTTTGAAACTTATGCAACACTGAGCTGTTGCTTGAAGTGCGTATTTGGTACTATACTTGTATTTTATTACTTGTGAAGTTCTAAACTCTTGTGTGAAGCTCGAGTTCGACATTGTACTCTTATTTGACTCGTGAATGTTATGAGCTTTTATTTGGATCGATGTATTCAATTATTTTATGGTATTTTTGTGTTGTTTTTTTCTTGTATTAAAATTTTAAAACTTATAATTCTTTTATTGAGCAACTTACTCACTAGAAAACTAGGTGATAGCTTGACTGAGTTATTTTGTAATCTCTTCAAGATATGGAGTTGGAAATGTCTTGTTTAAAAGAATCTGGTACTTCTATTTTTATGATTGTATCATCTTCTCTGAGATGGTAATGGCGTGAGATTTGGGGGGATTTTATTTCCCCTTTGTTTTGAGGAAACCCACATTTTGGGTTTATTGTTTTGGTTGAAACTAAGTCTCCTCTGTCATAATTTTGTGGTTGTGAAAGTCTTGTATCATATTTCTATTTCAGTTGCATTGGAGATAAGAATGGGACATCTTCTGACTTAAACATTTTTGGGTTTCTTCCTCTCTCTTCAAATCCTTTAAAATAAGTTTGGGTCTCATTGGAAGGTTGAGTTATTACCCTTATACACTGAATTTTTAAGGGAAGGTTTACTTTCTTCGTTCATTTGTTTTGTGTTTAGTTATTTTTGAATCACGAACTACTTACTCTTCGTATTAAGTTATGAAGCATTTGTGAGTCTTCAGTCTTGAGTTCATGGTTAATTCTAAGCTTGTTAGCTTACTGTTTCAGGATTCTATTCTTGTTGGATACAGTGAATGAGTCCTTGGGTTTCTTTTAAAGAGAGAAAATATATATTCTCTTGGGATCAGTATATTGTTTTATGGACTGTAATATGTTTTTCATTTTGATTTGAATTGGAATAGAAAATTCATTTGTTCAGTTTAATGAAATGATTGTTTTTTTGGACCTTTACTAATAAAGATTCCTTTTCTTTGTCTTTTTGATAAGTTCATTGACAAAACTCCTCAGTACTTGATTCTCTTATGAGATGGTGATTTCCTTATGACTATGTTGGTCTACCTTTTTTCGAATCATTTGTTGTAATGATGTAGAAAGATAGTAGCTAAGTCAGTTCTACTGATAAGTGAATGCATACTTGTTGGATTGACTATTGTTGACTAAGCCTTGCTTTATTTGGAGGGATAGGAGTAGGTTTTGTCTCTTGTACTCTATCTTTTTGGGTGAACTCGAATAGAGATTAACTCATGTATGGGACTACTTTTATTTGTGAACGTTGGTTTTAGATCTTTGATTTATAACTTCTAACATGTAGAAGTAGAATTAGAATTGCAGTTAGACTGTATTGATTTTCTATACCTTCTTAGATTGTTATGAAATTATGTTTAGAGGTATATCTTAAATGTTGAATTTATAAGATTGTTATCCCGAAAGGAAATAGATAATTCATGTTATGAACTTGATCTATTTTTCAGATGTTATAAGTTTGGGTATGGTACGTAATGGTTCTTCTTATTCTTTGCTTAAGATTTAGATGAATCATCCTAGAATGAACCATGTTGTAAACACTTCTTTTGTCTTATAGAAAAGATAAATGTTGTATTCTATTAGGATAGAATTATGAAATAATGGGATGACAAGATCTATTGTTTGTTTAAAAGTTATTGATAGGATCAATTAAACTTTAAGTTTTTAGGAAGATGTTGTGGATTATATTCTTCTCTTCTCTTAAAAGTGGATCTAGATTTATTATTGTACTTCTTTACTATGTGGTATCACTTATGCTTATTGTATTACATATTAATTATCTCATTAAAGCAGTGTTACTTTAATGAAACAATTAGTGGAATGCACTTCATTTTAATGCTTAGTGTTTATCATGCTCAGTTCATTGAACTGACCCATGCTAGCAATTTTTGTAGATGGACATCGTAAGTGATAAAAGAAGGCAAAAACTTATATGATGCATTGGTTGATATAAGTCTGATTCTTTGTAAAGAATTCATGATTCATTCTTTAGTTGTATTGAAAAATAAAAGTTGTATACTTTTTAGAATGAAGGTTGTTGTTATGCAGTACGCCTAAAGTGCATAGTCTTGTAAATTTATAAGTTTATAATGATGAATTACGAGTTGTGATTTATTTGCATTGGTTGTGTAAATTATCTCGTAATTTTATGAAGGAGATGGAGGTTCTATCTTGTTGATATTCTTCATATTATATTATGTTTAGCTTGTTATCCTTTGATAAGATGGATAAAGGGAATTAGTTCAATTTCCCTTATAATGATGCAGCTTGTTAAGTTGCATAACATGATGTCTATTATCTAAACAATTTAACATAGTAATGTGATGCGTAATGAACATGCAGTAAGAAATATGGGTATTGTGAATGATAAACCCTAACATTTAATCATGTAGAGGACGACTCTTCCTCTCTCAAATGAATGTAAACAAAAAAGGATTGGAGATATGATTATTAATCATTAGAATTCATTTTGTATGAAGCCTACTTTAATTCGACCTATGTGGTTGCTAAACCTTCCTGAATGTTAAAATACATTTTATTGAAAACTTATGATATTGCTATCTTGTTGTTTTGGTTAACTGCTTATTAAACTAAGTAAACGA
Organism: Taxus chinensis; assembly: GCA_019776745.2. Taxonomy (NCBI): domain Eukaryota; kingdom Viridiplantae; phylum Streptophyta; class Pinopsida; order Cupressales; family Taxaceae; genus Taxus; species Taxus chinensis. The sequence continues at coordinate 451,976,878 of CM034146.1, read as the reverse complement.
ACATTAAAAGCAATCCTAAGTTAAGGAAGTTATTCAATGAATAAATAAATCAAATTTAGAAAATAACTTATGGAGTGTTGGATTAGGGTTTAACAGGGTTGTTGTAATCAAGTTATAATCCAAATTAACAATGTATTAATAACCTCCTAGGGGTATGTACATCTTTATGAGGTAGTTTCTGTAGGATGTTGGCACATGCCAACTGTAGGACTGTACCTTCGAGAGGATTGGGTTTTTCTCGAGGGTATAGCATTTCAGTTGACATGTGGTAACACCCTTCTGCATTGATCATCTATATCTACACACAATAAGGACTTGAACTTAGTTTCTCTCTAGGTCAAGTTAGTGGCATGTTTAGGATAGGTAGTAGCTCTCAATGGCTTAGGATACCTTGGCACACCTGGTTGACTTAGGTCAACTGAGTATGCCCATATAACCCTAAGTCATTGTGAGCATCTTCCTATAATAATTTATGTTTCTAACAAGGGCTAGGGTTAAACCTTGGGCAAGTGGACTGACGATAGTCACTAAAGACCATTTTTGATAACAGAGGAGTGAGGTGAAGGACTTATTCCGAAATGTCGAGTACGTCATCTAGGAATAGTGACATACACATTATGTTGATAATATTTGGCCAAAGTATCGCAAGCTACTGGTTGTGTTGTTCTATGTCACTAAGATTAAAGCAACATGATATCAGATGAATATCAGTAACAAATATTCAGATATGTTTTTTAAACAGATCACTCAGTACCTGGTTTAGGGTAGGAAAACCAAGAATACAAATTATATGATAAGTATTCAATCCTTAAAGACAACATAAATAGATCGGTAGATCACTGAGTTATGAAATAAAAAGATTGATAAATCACTGAGTTATGAAATAAATTAGTAAATCACCAAGATGAAATAAATAGGTAGATCACCGAGTTATGAAATGAATAGATCGGTGGATCACCAAGTCATTTATAACTGCATATGGTTATTTGTTTGAGATTGATTGGCATGGAATGTGTGTTCTAAATAATGCTTTATTTAGAACAGAAGAACATTATGTAAAAAAAATTCCCTTACTCACCCTCCCTCGTTTTGTTTACTCCCTATTGTTCACTCACCTAGAATGTATAAATCCCTTTCTTGGTGCATCACCTTCACTTAGAGTAGATTTACTTTCATGCATATTTCTCTCCTTGTCTTCTTGGAAAACATTAGTATAGGATTAGATTAGTTTGTCATTGTCTGCACTTTGGAGAATTTGACACTAGGTTAGGAGAAAAAGATGGATTTCTTCAAAAAAATTATCCTACTTGGAATGTCCCACATTGTAGGATAATCCCATGTTAAGTAGGTTACACCGATCACCTCACACATAAATCACAAGTAATCAAGGGTACTGTAATTTTACACTAACATTAACTAATAATGGTTAATTAATTAATTCAAATAGGATTTTACCTAATGAAGCGATGTTAACTGACATCCTGAATGAGGGACAAGGCTATTTAATTAACAAAGTTTTGTTAATTGAATGCGACGAAGGGGAATGTTAGATAATTAGAAGATAATAACTAATTATAAAAAAAATGACAGTAGAGAAGACAATTAGTGCAATTTTAGTATTAAAATTATGTGGTAAAAATTAGGTGTCTACACTTATTATGGTGGTTTTAGTATTGAGCTCGGGTTTGGAAAATGGATAATGTTTTTCTAACTTATGCTTCCTCCAAATGTTCCTTCCTAACCCTTTACTTTGTGTGAAAAAATTATTGGCATCTCAGCTTGGGTTTCTCTTTCCAATGGGAATATAGGATATTTATTAATTAACCACTTATCTTTTTTTTGGAATGTTTCTTCAACCCTAGAATTTTTCTATGGTTTCGACATGGGTACAAATTTCCATAAAAAATGAATACTATTAAACTAAATTAATAGAAATTATAATTCACATAATAATGAACTTTAGTTCAAAGATAACAATAATTGAAAACTAACCTTGCTAAGTCATTCAAATGGACTCTTGGATTAGGTCTCATGTTAAGACTTTCAAACATCACTTCATGATCATCTTCACAATTTTTTAATATAAAAAAGTATAATATTTTCCACAAAATTTAAACAATTTAATATTTGTACTAATATCAAAATTTCAATAGTGAAGTATTTTCATATGGATTTCTAAGTCTTGAAATAAAATATTGATGTGCATTTTTATGAGGGTAACTTCAAATCCAAGTTCATATGACAATCACCGACCTAGTAGGATAAACTAGTATTATGTGGGTATTCCCCATCGAAAATTAATTAAACTAGTATTTTGTAGTTAATTAATTTTTTTACTCTACACATCGAAAATTATAGTAATGTTTTCCCTCATCATTTCCTAAACAACTAGAAAAACATGCTTTACATTCCAAGTGTAACCAATTTTTTTAGAACATTTACAAAAAAAGAAAAACATCAGTAATGTTTAAAGCTAAATTTATATTAAAAAGCTTTGTACCTAGTTTCAAAATATTTGATATGTGTTAAAAACCACTTGAGGATGCCATTTCATTATCCCCTAATTCTTATGATGAATGGTATATCTTTATAGGCCTAAGGGTCCTCTAACACTATTCATTAACCCATTATTTTCAATGATACTCATTCCAATTAAAATATAAACAAGGTGAAAAAAATCATGCCATGATCATGATATACATAGCCCATGAACCATAAGGATCTTTAAAATGATTGTAAATCACTCAATCTAATTAATGTGTTATAATTTTCATACACTTTTTTCTTCTTTCAAAAACATAAATAATTTTTCATGTCATAATATCTATCTTATCCATGAGAGAATTATTGATTATACCAATATGAAATAGTTCTAGAATTGATTAATTCATCACCTTTATTGTACTTCAACTCCTTTATTCAACATACAAACCTTCACCTGTGTTGATACTGATTTTTCCGCCCACTGATTTTTGAAATTCCTACATCCTCTAGTGCTTGCACTGATGTCAGACCCTTCTAGTTCAGATCGGGATTACCGCCCTGTGAACTCTGGGGGCCTATATCCTTGGCCTCCCCTCAAGGTATGGAAAAAATTTGTGGAAGGTTCCACTTTTGCAACCCATACAGGGAAGCTATCACCAGTCCTCTCTACAGGTTCCTTCTCTCTTCACATCCCCTCTCACATCATGGAGGTAGTTGTTGCCTTCAGAAATATGTCTCTAGTGGGTGAGCTGGTGGGTCCCAGACCCCCCCTTGAAGATATAAAAAAATGGACCCGCATGAAATGGAACCCTTGTGGTGCATTAGAAATAACTGCCATGCCAAACGGATTCATTCTCTTCTCATTCAACTTAAAGGAAGAATTTTTTCACAAACTTCTAGGTGGTTCGTGGTTCTTCGGCAGAAGAGGGTTCTACATTATAAAATGGTCTCCTGGTTTTAATCCCCTCATTGAAACCATGACACAGGCCTGTTATCCCGTAAAATTGACAAGGGCAATTTTACCGATAACCATACCAAAATTTTGCCCCAATCCCTCGTTAGGGATCCCTTGTGTTCGAAACGTTGTAAAATCCCTTCCCAGGAAATCTAGTTTTCGAACTTAGTATTTTTGAGCCTTTTTTGGCTGGGCGCATGAAATTGCTTTGTAACACTAACTTTTGATGCGCCCCCTTAAAAGCCTTTGGCGTATGGTTTTCAATGTCAACACAACTTTTCATGCGCCAAAGAATGTTGACCCTTCCCTGCGTGCACCAAGGTGCATGCGCTTGTGTTGGTACAACTTTTTGTTGCGCCACTCTTTGGTGCGCCGAAGGGCGCACATAATCTTAGTGCAACAAAAAGTTTTGGTGCGCCAAAGGGCGCACATAAATTTATGTCGACAATGATTTTGGTGCGCCAAAGGCGCGCTTTCTCTCCTGTTGTCAAATACTTTCGTGCGCCAAAGGGCGCACGCTTTCTCCTGTCGACAGCAACTCTCATGTGCCTTTTAAAAGTGGGTGGCGCATTTATGACCAGCTTGCCTATATATATGTGTTTTGCGCGCCAAAATGTCATTTTCATTTTTCGCTGAGCATGTGATTTTTCTGAGCCTGTCAGCCCCTGCCTCGTCATTTTCATTGCCTTGTGGACCCGTTCCTGAGCTTTTGCTATTTATCCAGGTATGAGGTGTCTTTCTCTCTCATGCGTTTTGTATTTTCAGTTCTTAGTGTGTTCTTAGTCTGGTTTTAGCTTGCTAGTTGGTTTTGAAATATAAATGTGTTGGCCTAGCCTCCTCCGTTTGCTGTCTTCCCCCCCATGCTATCCTTCCTCTTTCCAGATTTACTGGAGAAGGACGTTTTCTTGAAACAGTGGTTGTGGCCCTCCTGATCTAGATCATTTTATCTACCCCACTGAGCCTTTCAAATAGGAACGAAGGAGTAGAAGGAACCTACATCATGTAAAACCCCCTTTGAGAGTTTAGTTCTCTGTTTTCCTCCTTGGCACATCTGTCACCCCTGCAACATCATGAACATCCCTTGTAATCTGCAACATCCCTGCGCCAGAGGTGCACCCAGCCTGCTTGTTGCATCATTAACCTCTGCGCCCTTTGGCGCGCCTCTTTCACATGCTACAAGTGTCAAATCTCGTGCCCCTTTGGTGCACCATCCTTTTGTGTTGCATCACGTTTCCATGCGCCCATGGCGCACCTAGCTTCCATACAACACAAGCTTTATCTGCGCAAGTATGAAGCTATAAAGGTGCAGGCGCATCCCCAATTGCAATAACATTATGTTGTGTAAACTCTTTGTGCACCATGCCATATCCCTTTGGCACATGAAAAGTCAATGTTACACGATCCATCCATGTGCCAAAGGGCGCACCAAATCCCAATGCAACATGAAAATTCCATGCGCCCTTTATAAAATGCAATCTGCAACATCCATGCGCCATGCACCTTATCTATTTGGCCTGCAAATTGTAATTTTCATGCGCCCTGCGCCCTGAGCCTTAAAATCTCTAACTCTTTCTTCTGCTGACATTCCAATGGAAGATCAAATGGCTAATTCAACCTTTTTGGATTGGGTCTCACTTCTTCTTCATGCAGATCAGCAACTGAGTTCGAAAGAACATATGTCTACATCCAGCAAGAGACCCACCAAACCAAGAGGAAAGGCTAAGCTTACAGAGGAAGAGATGAAGTACAAATATCAAAGGGTCAGGATGCCCGAATCACAGGTTGAATGCAGTATGGATGTCAGAGACTCAGAATTGGGTCACATTGACATGGAAGATTTTTGGGTTAGAACTCAGAAGGTTACAAGAAGTCCATGGATGGACAAATTAATAGGCAGTGCCCTGCACTTCGCCGGAGGAATCCCCGTCAGTGCCGTCAACAATGAATTCATGATGGTGATTGCACAATCTTACAACAAGGACACAAGATGTGTCGAAAACAGCAAGGGCGAGGTAGTCATAAACCTCACTGCCCGTCATTTTGAGATAATGCTCGACATCCCTCACCACTGGAACTTTGTGGCCGTCAGCCAAGAAGAGTGCATCAAGGCCTGGGAAGACGATGAAGACCAATGCATGCAACTGATGAACGAGGTATACTTGAAAACAAGAAGGTGGTAACCCGGTGGCCCCAGATTATCCACCGCAGTGATTTCTTAGAAGAGCTCAGTGATACTATTACTTTCCTGAGCAGAGTCTTCGGGCTTTCTGACGCCCACTACTTCCATAAATGGATGCTGAGGTACTTGGAGACAATGAATAAATATTTTCCCGATCAATGCTTTTGCTGGGGGAAATAATAAGCAGAACCATCTCCGAGTAGCTACAACAATTCGCCACAACGAGAGTGTTCCATATGAACTCCTACGTAGTCTACGCTACAGCGTCGGAGAGGGATTATCCAGGGCTAAACCGAAGTCGAATTTGGCCTCAGGTCAAAATATATGAATATTATCTAGAACTGAGGCTGGAGAATAGCATCCCTCAATTCGCCAAAATTAATGATGCTTTCTTCTATCACATTATTTTCCTGTTGAGGCCAAATCTAACTCATGGTCGCACGACCAAAAACATTGTGTCAACCGTGGAGAAGTGGGGGCCCCTGTTCACCTAGTTTCCCACATTTACCTATCTGAGGGCGGTCAACTTCTTGGGTGAGCCAACCAGGCTACCGAGATATGCTGGACCTAAGCTGATTCTACTAGAGCTATCAAGGCAGCTGGTCACATACCATGAGAAATGCCTCAAAAGAAAGAAGGGCGGAACTCCTTTCCCCCTCACAGTGGGCCGATACACATGCTCCACCCATCATAAGGCGAAGGAAATGTTCGCAGAGCTGGAGTTGCTCAATTTGAAACATGACTTCCCAGCCAGGCCTACCTTTGACCCAAGGGGCTGCCTGCCAAGAGCTAAGCTTGATCCAATCCATGTCCCTCAAATTGAGGATATTTACATTGACGTCATCCACGAGGTGGAACTCAGAAGAAAGGATCATTCTCACTTAGCATTGGTGGAAATTATCCAATACGGAGTGGCCATTGTCCCCAAAGGCTTCCAAACTACGGAAGATGAAGTAGACAAGGTGTATAATGACATGGAAGGGGATGATTGGCCCTTCCCGTCCATTGACAGAAGCAAGGCTCCTCAAACAATTGAGGAGAGGGTCAAGGAGACTATGCGCAGAACAGAGCACTAGTGCCGCATGAACGGGCTGATCTACCTCGGGGTAGATTTCACAACCTCCCCATTGGGCAATGCACCTCCAAGGTCCAAGAAGCAGCTAAAAGGAAAAGGTGTAGAAGGTGAATCTAGCACCATTTAGGAAGAAGCCCCTGAAAGTCCTCCTTCCACAGCGCCAGAACAGGTTATAACTCTGGAGGAAGAATTGATAGAGGATAGTCCCATACGCCCATCCACTCAGGATGTTGGCATTGCTACAACCACAGAAGTCCCTTCTATCCCTTCTTCTTCTCTTCCCTCCCCTCCTCAAGTGACTCACGCGACCACCCCTTTGGTCACGTCCTCTGTCCCTTCTTATACTCTTTCCCCCACCTCTTCGTCTATCTTCTCCTCCCTCACTGATTTATCTTCTTCCATTTCTTCCCTCATTTTCTGGGCTCCCTTCCCTTCCTATGTCTTATACAGCTATGGTTTCCCTTCCTCCTGTGGACACTTCTTTGGTTATGCTTTCAATGCCGCCGCCGCGTGTCTCCACGGTTTTCCCCTCTTCTACTGTTGCTCCCTCCTCCTCTGTCTCTGGTCCTTCTTCTATGGGATCAGCCTGGATCTCTCAGCAGCTGGGCCAGCAAAAGAGGAAAGTTCCCATCGCTTCTATGGACTTTTCAGTAATTCCACCCAAAGGGGCAAAGAAGCAAAATCCTGTAACACGCTTCTCTCAAAGTGCTGCAGGTGAGAGAGTTATGGAAATAGCATACCCTGATCCCCTCAAGGAGAAAAAAGATCTGTGTCCGGCAGATTTTACTGTGACTCAAGTCACAATGGGGACGTCTTCTGAAAGTCTTTAGGGGGAAGCTCTTTCCGCAGTCGATGCCCTCTGCAAAAAGCTTCATGAAATAAAAGAAGAGAAAAGGCTACTGAAGGAGCAGAACAAATATCTGCTTCAAGCCTTGCAGAAGATGGGTAGTGCACCTCCCACGACTGCCGCCGAGACTTCTGAGCTTCTCAGCCAGGAGAAAATCAATGAATATTCAAAAATCGGTGAGCAGGGTATGGCCGTTTCTGCTTGGAGGAGCCAGATCCTCAAGGACAGTGAAAGAGTGATCGCCGAGTATGTCAAGTCATATCTAAACATCAGAAAGGTGAAAAAGGAACTCCAAGCATTAGCGGGTTCCATATCGGAAGAGCTAGAACATGCTAGAGTCCAACATGAGACCTTTCAACAAATGTTCGACTGTTCAGTCGAAGATCTGGTCAAGTTCAGAGTTTTCGGCCATCCAAGGGCCCTCAACAAAACCATGTCCACTCTGGACTATCAGATAGATCAGCTGGAATTTGTTCTGGAAAAGATAGACAAGGTGAAGGAAGAGGCCCTGGATGCGATGCATCAAATGGAGTGAATTGTTCTTAACATGTCTCCAGGGCTGCTCACTCGTTCCTTTATCATGAGATCAGCTGATGAAACTATCCGGATCTTCAAGGAGATTGCTTCTCAAGGAACGGGGCCAGAGGTCACATTTGACACTGAATCTATCAACAACCTGCTAGCCTGTAGGGACTTCATCGGGTTCCTCATCGAGGCGAAGAAAGATTATTCTAAAGTCCCAGAAAAGCTCATAGACGAACGGGAGACTTGCGAAGCAATTAGCGAACGGCACAAGGATCCATCACAGGATCAATTTGGGCCCATGATTAACAAGTTTTTGGAATACCGCGCTCAGTTCCACATATCATCTCCTGAGCAGCATCAGAAGAAGGTAACCCCCTTTCGGCCGCAGGATGACGATGACGAGTAGCTGCTTCTTCTTCTTCTTCTTGTTCTTCTTCTTCTCTCTATTCTCTGACTTTCTTGTTGAAATGTCTAAAGTGTGTTGGCACAAATGATGACATCATCCATATTGCATCATGGGATGATGTCATCCATCAAGTTGTCAAAAGTCAACATGACTTTTAGATATTTTGTAAATATCTTTGTAAATAGGTGGTTGGCTCCTTTTGGCCTTCTTTCCTTCTCCTCTCTTCTATAAATACTGGAATACTTATTGTATTCGGTGTGAACATTTTTTAGATGAAAATAAAAGTGAGGAGAGAAAGACTTTGAGCTTTCTTGTAACAGAAGAAAACAGTAATACAAATATTAAGACTTTGTGCTCAATAGTTGTGTTATGCATTAGATCTTCCTTACGTTAGATCTATATGTGTTTAATCTGTTGGATTCATATCTACTTTTCTGTCATTTGCTCATCAGTATTGCTTTGTTTATTTATGCAAGTAGGTTTGGCTCTGTTTACTACCAACCCAAAAACATAAATCTTCTGACCTTTCTGCTTTGGAATTCATTTCTTTTCTTCCTTCGGATCTGTTCTTTCTCTTTTCCCTCTTTCATTCCTTTCTTTTCGCAGCCTGAAACACTCTACTGGGATGATATCCCAAACCCCTAAAGGTAGAATCTGTGAGACTTGCATAAATTCCTGCTGGTAGAATAGCAATAAACTAGTTTCACTTTGCTGACTCAAAGAGGGGCTAAGCCCTACACACTGTTGGCTCGTCTATCCATAGATCTGTCCAGGCGACAGATTTTTGGACCAACAGTTTTTGGCGACTCCGCTGTGGAATCGAATAGATCTGTAAGATCTATGATGGTAGTAAGATAAAAAAAAAATCAGAAAAATCAGAAGATTGCTGCCTGTTTGCAAATCTGAACTTTTTGTTAAAAATCCAAAAAATTTGCAAAAGTGCTCAAATTGAAATTTTTTCTTCTGAGAGTCATAGATCTGGTCCAGTTAAAGATCTTTAGTTTGCTGAGTTTTTACAAAAAATCAGTATTTTTCCGTAGATCTGAGTTTTGACTGTTTGCAAAAAAGTTTGAAACCCTCTGAAAAAAGTTAAAATCAGATCCGAAAATCAGCTTACTAATCTTCCCTACCATCTTATCCTCATTGTTATTTGTCATTTAACCGCAATCGGTTTTCTGAAGAGGATAGTTTTAAATATTTAGAAAAGTATTTGCTGCTGGTTTTTGTCAGAAAAACCAGAAAATCAGCAAGTACAACCAAAAAGAAAGTTTGAATCTGCGCCATAACATTGTAGATCTGGAAGGAACACTGGCGAGTGAACCTTTTACGCACAGCAGGAGAGCACGTGGAGAAGCTAATCCTACTTTCGATCTGCTTCAAAGGCACAATTTCAGCGTAACACCGGCGCATTTTTTAGCACTAAGCTCGGCTAGCCGGTCATCCAGGAGTGTCTCACCTTCACGAAGAAAAAGTCTTTTGCAGGGGGCATCCACATCCCTTTGTAGTGCCTTGCTACTCAGCGGAACTACACTTCCAGCTCGTGTTCTCTTTCCGGCTTTTTAGATGGCGGTACCATGGGGAAACGCGATGGGTCCTTTAGCTTTACCACATCCAGTTCACGCTCTCCCTCACGGAAATCGAAAGAATTTTCCCAAATTTGATGGGAATGGAAATCAAAGCATGGATTCCCACATATCTGCATTCATCATGTTGTGCAGTATTTTGGATGTGACCCATGAAGATGTGTCGGTTAGCCTTTTTCTGGAAACCCTACAAGGACCTGCAGCTGAATGGTTTCAGCATTTACTGGCCGGGTCTATTACCAGCTAGGCCACCTTACGGGATGCTTTCGAAGATAAATACAAGCCTTCAGAGGATGCATTTGCCTTATTATCACGGATCACTCACCTGAAGAAGGAGGTGAATGAGACCATGCGTGATTTTGTCACCCGGTTCAATGCACTAATCAACCGTGTCCCTGTTGCCATGCTTCCAACGCCAGAAAATCAAAAGTGTTTCTTTGTAAATGCTATGAGCTCGAAAGTTAGTTTCTTGCTCCTTCAGGAATGAGTTTCCACCTTGGTTCTCACCCAAGCCACTGCCATTCGCATAGAGGATAATCTGATAATATCCGGTGAATTAAAAAAGGAATCAGCCAAGCCTAAATCTTCGGGCCCTGCGCCCATTACTTCGTCTGATCCAACATTCCAAAAGATGGTGAACGATTTGCTCGCATTAAAGAAACAGTTGGCCGAGGCCTCTCCCAGTTCCTCATACCGGGATATTCCACGGAGGAATTTCGTTCCTAACAATGCTTCACAAAGACCGCGCTTACCTACAGCTGCTCCGCGGTTGGCACTTGAGGCCCCTCCGGTCAATGCTCTGGCCGAGATTGAAGAAGAAGAGCAGTATTATGAAGAACCTTCATCTCAAGGTGAAGATGATCAAGATGTCGGTGAACCGACTGGCGACTCTACTATCGGATATATGGAATTTGATGAGGAAGAATCTGATGAAGAAGAGGGTACTCAGGGCTATGCTAGCGGACAGTCATACGCTGTTTTTACCCGTTCGCAAGGAAAAGAAGCGGAAGTTGCTGCCCATGTGCAAAAGGAGAAGGCCGTGTCAAATGTGCCTCCAACCATTGCTAAAAGAGGTAATCCTCTTCCTACTCAACTCCCCGTTAAGTCTTTTACAAAGAAATCTTTTCCCCCCATCTCTCCTCCAAATCAGCCCCCTCATATTCCTATCAAGATCAGTAATCCTATTCCATCATCGGGAGGTGAGGGACTCATTCCTTTACCAACGCAACCCTTGGCTGTGTTTGATATTATAGATCATGAAAAAAAGACCAAGATCCAAATGTCTGAAGCTGAGTACCTTCTGTCAAACCCCGAACAACTTGTAAGATTGATTAAGTATATCCAAAGTCAAGTTGTTATATCTAATCAGGTTTCCCCAAAAGGAATCCTTTCCATTCCCCCTGAATCTCATATAAATGTAGCTTCAACATCTGCGTCAGGAAAAATAGAGCCTTTCTATCTCTCTCTGCTGATCAATGGACACAAGCTGAGTAATTACATAATTGATTCCGGGGCTTCTGACAACGTCATGCCGGAAAAAGTTGCCCATGATTTGGGCCTCACTCTTACCAAGCCTTTCAGCAGGTGTTATTCATTGGAAACCAAACAGGTTCCGTTGGTTGGCCAAATCAAAGATGCGTAATTTGCGTTTGCGGCCTTCCCGGATAAAAGAGTAAAATGACAGTCCTCGTTGCTGACATTCCGGTAGCCTATGGAATTTTGCTGGGAAGAAGTTTTTGCAGCGAAGTTGGTGGAGAAATTCATATGGACTGGTCTAAAGCTAGAATTCCAGTCAAAGGCATAATGCAAACTTTGGAACCGGAATCCCAAAAGAAGTACTTGGTCACTAGCTCTGAAGACCCCAAAGCTCAAATCCTTTTTGAATCATCAGGGATGGGGAATTACTTCTTATCTACTGAGACGGATAAAACGGGTGTCCTCGTTCAAGAAGGAGATCTTAATAAAATCTGGACATTGCAATTCGATGGCAATTGTGTAACTAGTGGATGTGGCGCCGGGGCCGTGCTGATATCTCCTGAGGAAGAAGTCATTCCTCTCTCTTTCAAATTGTAGTTTTTCAACACTAACAATACTACTGAGTATGAATCTCTCTTACTCGGTATGCAAGCTGCAAAAGAAAGAGGAATTAAAAATCTAAAAGTGCAGGGTGATGCTGAGCTAGTTGTAAATCAGGTCAAAAGGATTTACCAAGTAAAGAATGAAAGGCTCAGACATTACCGTAATGCGGTATGGGACAACATTGAAGAGTTTGATGCCTTTTCAATAGAGGCGATTCCAAGAGCCCAAAATAACATGGCTGATTCATTGGCTGTTTCAGCATCTCTCATGCTCCCACACCCAGGTTTGAAAATGAACAAGTACACCATTGAGGTGGTTTTCCGCCCGAGCGTACCAGATAATTCTCAGCATTGGCAGGTGTTCAACGACGATAATCAACTCATTGCTTTTCTGGAGAAGGTAGAAAATTTTAAAGAATTGCACTTTGAAGGGTCTACTTCCACTTGCCGTGAGTCAGTCACCGACCAAGGCAATGAATTTGAAGGTAACGATGGCATATGTCAGCTCAAGGGAAATAAAATTCCAAAGGGCTTGGTTTCTTTGGAACGCCTGTTCGACAGGCATGACCGTTTTGTAAAAAATAAGAAGCGGGACGACCCTAGCTCGTCTCCAGAAACTGAACCGGTCAATATAGGTTCAATAGAACACCCGCAATTCGTGAACATTGGCAAATGTTGCACGCTTGAAGAGAAGTGAAAATTTGTCAAGTTGCTAAAAAAAATATGGATGTATTGGCATGGTCCTATGCCGATTTAAAGTCCTTCAAGCCAAAGGACGTTCAGCACGATATTCCGTTGAAAGATGATGTCAAAGCCTTCCGCCAGAAGCAGAGGCACTATAATCCCAAGATTTTGGGTACCATCCAGGCCGAAATTCAGAAGATGCTAGACGCAAGAATCATCTTCCCTATCCATCACAGCACTTGGGTAGAAAATATTGTGCCAGTACGCAAGAAAAACGGTGAGATACGCATATGCGTAGACTTTTGAAATTTGAATCAAGCTTTGCTGAAAGACAACTACCCTCTTCCGATAATGGATCAAGTTCTGCAAGCAGTAACTGGATCAGATATGTTGTCCATGCTTGACGGTTTTTCAGGTTACAATCAGATTGAAGTTTCACCTGAAGATCAGTTTAAAACAACATTCACTACTCCCTGGAGTACATTTACCTACAGCAGGATGCCTTTCGGCCTAACTAATGCTAGTGCCACTTTTCAGCGGGCCATGGACTTCGCGTTCAAAGGTATGATGGGGAAAGTCATTGTAGTTTATTTAGATGACTTAACCGTGTTCTCTAAACAGCGAAATGATCATTGTGATCATTTGGAGCAAGTGTTGGCTAGGTGCCGAGAACATGGGATTTCCCTAAACCCAAAAAAGTCTGTTTTTGGAGTCACGGAAGGGAAGTTGCTAGTCCATGTGGTTAGCAAAGAAGGAACAAAGATGCCGAAAGAGTTAAGGCTATTCAAAGCCTTACTCTACCTACAAGCAAGACTGGTGTTCATTCTTTCTTTGGAAAGGTGAACTTTCTCAGGCATTTTGTTCCTGACTTTGCCGAGAAGACCTGTCACATATTGAACATGATGAAGGGGTCACCAACTTTCAGATGGAGTGAAGAGAGGAAAAGTTCATTTGAAGAAATAAAAGCTTTCATTGCTCATGCACCAGTCCTGGTATGTCTAGATTTCTCCAAGGACTTCATCATGTATAGTTACGCATCTGAGCATACTGTGTCCACAATCTTAATGCAAAAGAACTCGGAGGATGTTGAATCTCCAATCACGTTCATGAGTTCTCCTCTCAAGCCTCATGAACTGAAAATGACTCAACTGGAAAAGCATGCCTTTGCCATTGTCAAAGCAGTGAAGAATTTCAGGTATTACATTCTAAACTCGCATACGGTAGTGCTGGTCCCAGACACGGCGGTAAAATCAATTCTAACTCAGCAGGAGTTAGGAAGCTTGCGAGGGAATTGGATCACAAAGGTCCAGGAGTATGACCTGGATATTAAACCAACCAAGCTGGTAAGGGGCAAGGGCCTGTGTCAGCTAATGGCTGAAAACAAAGATTCAGAAAATCCTGATGAGAGGGGTGACTACATCGAAGAAGTGCAGGACCGGCAGGAAGACCCTGTTTCTCTGCCTCTGGTTTTATTTGTTGCAACTAGTGATGAGTGGTACTCTGACATCGCTTTCTTCCTTACCTATGGCGAATGCCCGATGCACCTAACTGCAAAGGAGAAGTGCACTATAAAGATCAGAGTGGCTAAATATGTCATCTGGGATGATGGCTTATATAAACGTGGGATAGATGGCATCTTTTTGCGATGCGTTGATAAACCCCAGCAAGTAAAACTATTGGAAAGTTTTCACAATTCAGCTTGTGGAGGGCATTTCTCTTCCTCCGTAACTGCACACAAGATCATTCGAGCTAGGTACTATTGGCCGACGCTCTTTCAAGATACAGCCACCTGGGTGGCAAAGTTTGAACCCTGTCAGCAATTCATCGGCAAGCCCAAGCTGGCTGCCCTTCCCCTAAGACTGGTCATTATCAATGAACCATTCAGGCAATGGAGAATTGATTTTATTGGCGCACTCAATCCTCAATCGAGTGCCGGACATAGCTATGTTCTTACAGCAACGGATTACTTCACCAAGTGGGTGGAAGCCATACCTGTCAAGCATGCCACTTCTGAGGTGGTTTGTAGTTTCATTAAAGAAAATATCATTGTCAGGTTTGGCGTTCCAAACAAAATCATTTCTGATAATGCTTCTAACTTCTCCTCATGAGAAGTTATTAGTTTTTTCTATGAATATGGGATAACTTTAGCACATACCTCAGATTATTACCCTTAGGGAAATGGTCAAGCGGAATCCAGCAATAAGAACTTGGTGACCATCATACGAAAACTGGTGGAATCAAATCAGCGGATGTGGCACAAGTCTTTATACGACGCTTTGTGGGCGGATCGTATTACTCCCAAGATATCTCTCGGCATGTCACCTTTTCAAGTGTTATATGGCACTGATGCCGAGCTTCCCATTTCTGCGGAACTTCCTTCTCTGCACTTGGCACGAGCCATAGAAGATGAAACTTTCCAGAATTCTCTAGAAGAGAGAATCATGTATTTGGCAGAACTTGAAGAAAAGAGGGTAAGAGTGGTCGACATAATCACTGAACATCAGAATCAAATTAAGAGGCTTTTTGATAAGAAGGCCAAGCAGAGAGATTTTCAAATGGGAGATCTCGTCCTTTTGTGGGACAAGCGAAGAGAGCCAAAGGGCATGCACAGAAAGTTTGATTCCCTGTGGAGAGGACCCTTCAAAATCAAACAGCTCAATGGAGAGAATAGTTTCTATCTCTCGTATCTGGATGGAACTGAGCTCCCGCTTCCCTATAGCAGGCAGCATCTGAAGATCTTCAGGAAGTAGAGCTTGCTCTCTTCTTTGTACAGTTTAATTTTTGTTGTGTGTTTGCTTTCAGTTTGTTGTGTGTTTCCTTTGTTCTCCCTCCGGTCCCCCTTGTTTTTGACTCTGTTACCCAATGGATAGGCACATGAGAACTGGGATTCTCTACCCCCAAGTTCACTCAGGGATAGTCCCTAGAAAGAGCCAGCTGTTATCCCGTAAAATTGACAAGGGCAATTTTACCGATAACCATACCGAAATTTTGCCCCAATCCCTCGTTAGGGATCCCTTGTGTTCGAAACGTTGTAAAATCCCTTCCCGGGAAATCTAGTTTTCGAACTTAGTCTTTTTGAGCCTTTTTTGGCTGGGCGCATGAAATTACTTTGCAATACTAACTTTTGATGCGCCCCCTTAAAAGCCTTTGGCGTATGGTTTTCAATGTCAACACAACTTTTCATGCGCCAAAGAATGTTGAACCTTCCCTGCATGCGCCAAGGCGCATGCGCTTGTGTTGGTACAACTTTTTGTTGTGCCACTCTTTGGTGCACCGAAGGGTGCACATAATCTTAGTGCAACAAAAAGTTTTGGTGCGCCAAAGGGCGCACATAACTTTATGTCGACAATGCTTTTGGTGCACCAAAGGCGCGCTTTGTCTCCTATTGTCAAATACTTTCGTGCACCAAAGGGCACATGCTTTCTCCTGTCGACAACAACTCTCATGTGCCTTTTAAAAGTGGGTGGCGCATTTATGACCAGCTTGCCTATATATATATGTGTTTTGCGTGCCCAAATGTCATTTTCACTTTTCGTTGAGCACGTGATTTTTCTGAGCCTGTCAGCCCCTGCCTCGTCATTTTCATTGCCTTGTGGATCTGTTCCCGAGCTTTTGCTATTTATCCAGGTATGAGGTGTCTTTCTCTCTTGTGTGTTTTGTGTTTTCAGTTCTTGGTGTGTTCTTGGTCTGGTTTTAGCTTGCTAGTTGGTTTTGAAATATAAATGTGTTGGCCTAGCCTCCTCCATTTGCTGTCTACCCCCCCCATGCTATCCTTCCTCTTTCCAGATCTGCTGGAGAAGGACGTTTGCTTGAAACAGTGGTTGTGGCCCTCATGATCTAGATCATTTTATCTACCCCACTAAGCCTTTCAAATAGGAACGAAGGAGTAGAAGGAACCTACATCATGTAAAACCCCCTTTGAGAGTTTAGTTCTCTGTTTTCCTCCTTGGTGCATCTGTCACCCCTGCAACATCATGAACATCTCTTGTAATCTACAACATCCCTGCGCCAGAGGCGCACCCAGCCTGCTTGTTGCATCATTAACCTTTGCGCCCTTTGGCGCGCCTCTTTCACATGCTACAAGTGTCAAATATCGCACCCCTTTGGCATGCCATTCTTTTGTGCTGTATCACGTTTCCATGCGCCCATGGCACACCTAGCTTCCATGCAACACAAGCTTTATCTGCGCAAGTATGAAGCTATAAAGGTGCAGGCACATCCCCGATTGCAATAACATTATGTTGTGTAAACTCTTCATGCGCCGTGCCATATCCCTTTGGCGCACGAAAAGTCAATGTTACACGATCCATCCATGCGCCGAAGGGTGCACCAAATCCCAATGCAACATGAAAATTCCATGCGCCCTTTATAAAATGCAATCTGCAACATCCATGCGCCATGTGCCTTATCTATTTGGCCTGCAAATTGTAATTTTCATGCGCCCTGCGCCCTGAGCCTTAAAATCTCTAACTCTTTCTTCAGCTGACATTCCAATGGAAGATCAAATGGCTAATTCAACCTTTTTGGATTGGGTCTCACTTCTTCTTCATGCAGATCAGCAACTGAGTTCGAAAGAACATATGTCTACATCCAGCAAGAGACCCACCAAACCAAGAGGAAAGGCTAAGCTTACAGAGGAAGAGATGAAGTACAAATATCAAAGGGTCAGGATGCCTAAATCACAGGCTGAATGCAGTATTGATGTCAGAGACTCAGAATTGGGTCACATTGACATGGAAGAATTTTGGGTTAGAACTCAGAAGGTTACAAGAAGTCCATGGATGGACAAATTAATAGGCAGTGCCCTGCACTTCGCCAGAGGAATCCCCGTCAGTGCCGTCAACAATGAATTCATGATGGTGATTGCACAATCTTACAACAAGGACACAAGATGTGTCAAAAACAGCAAGGGCGAGGTAGTCATAAACCTCACTACCCGTCATTTTGAGATAATGCTCGGCATCCCTCACCACCGGCACTTTGTGGCCGTCAGCCAAGAAGAGTGCATCAAGGCCTGGGAAGATGATGAAGACCAATGCATGCAACTGATGAACGAGGTATACTTGAAAAACAAGAAGGTGGTAACCCGGTGGCCCCAGATTATCCACCGCAGTGATTTCTCAGAAGAGCTCAGTGATACTATTACTTTCCTGAGCAGAGTCTTTGGGCTTTCTGACGCCCACTACTTCCATAAATGGATGCTGAGGTACTTGGAGACAATGAATAAAAATTTTCGATCAGCGCTTTTGCTGGGGGGAAATAATAAGCAACACCATCTCCGAGCAGCTACAACAATTCGCCACAACGGGAGTGTTCCATATGAACTCCTACGTAGTCTATGCTACAGCGTCGGAGAGGGATTATCCAGGGCTAAACCGAAGTCGAATTTGGCCTCAGGTCAAAATATATGAATATTATCTAGAACTGAGGCTGGAGAATAGCATCCCTCAATTTGCCAAAATTAATGATGCTTTCTTCTATCACATCATTTGCCTGTTGAGGCCAAATCTAACTCATGGTCACACGACCAAAAACATTGTGTCAACCGTGGAGAAGTGGGGGGCCCTGTTCACCCAGTTTCCCACACTTACCTATCTGAGGGCGGTAAACTTCTTGGGCGAGCCAACCAGCCTACCGAGATATGCTGGACCTAAGCTGATTCTACTAGAGCTATCAAGGTAGCTGGTCACATACCATGAGAAATGCCTCAAAAGAAAGAAGGGCGGAACTCCTTTCCCCCTCACAGTGGGCCGATACACATGCTCCACCCATCACAAGGTGAAGGAAATGTTCGCAGAGCTGGAGTTGCTTAATTTGAAACATGACTTCCCAGCCAGGCCTACCTTTGACCCAAGGGGCTGCCTGCCAAGAGCTAAGCTTGATCCGATCCATGTCCCTCAAATTTAGGATATTTACATTGACATCATCCATGAGGTGGAACTCAGAAGAAAGGATCATTCTCGCTTAGCATTGGCAGAAATTATCCAATACGGAGTGGCCATTGTCCCCACAGACTTCCAAACTATGGAAGATGAAGTAGACAAGGTGTATAATGACACGGAAGGGGATGATTGGCTTTTCCCGGCCATTGATAGAAGCAAGGCTCCTCAAACAATTGAGGAGAGGGTCAAGGAGACTATGCGCAGAACAGAGCACTGGTGCCGCATGAATGGGATGATCTACCTCGGGGTAGATTTCACAACCTCCCCATTGGGAAATGCACCTCCAAGGTCCAAGAAGCAGCTAAAAGGCAAAGGTGTAGAAGGTGAATCTAGCACCATTCAGGAAGAAGCCCCTGAAAGTCCTCCTTCCACAGCGCCAGAACAGGTTATAACTCTGGAGGAAGAATTGACAGAGGATAGTCCCATACGCCCATCCACTCAGGATGTTGGCATTGCTATAACCACAGAAGTCCCTTCTATTCCTTCTTCTTCTCTTCCTTCCCCTCCTCAAGTGACTCACGCGACCACCCCTTTGGTCACGTCCTCTGTCCCTTCTTATACTCTTTCCCCCACCTCTTCATCTATCTTCTCCTCCCTCGCTGATTTATCTTCTTCCATTTCTTCCCTCATTTTCGGGCTCCCTTCCCTTCCTATGTCTTCTGCAGCTATGGTTTCCCTTCCTCCCGTGGACACTTCTTCGGTTATTCTCTCAATGCCGCCTCCGCGTGTCTCCACGTTTTTCCCCTCTTCTACTGCAACTGCCCCCTCCTCTGTTTCTGGTCCTTCTTCCATGGGACCAGCCTGGATCTCTCAGCAGCTGGGCTAGCAAAAGAGGAAAGTTCCCATCGCTCCGATGGAATTTTCAGTAATTCCAGCCAAATGGGCAAAGAAGCAAAAGCCTGTAACACGCTTCTCTCAAAGTGCCACAGGTGAGAGAGTTATGGAAATAGTATACCCTGATCCCCTCAAGGAGAAAAAAGATCTGTCTTTGACAGATTTTACTGTGACTCAAGTCACAATGGGGACATCTTCTGAAATTCTTCAGGGGGAAGCTCTTTCCATAGTCAATGCGCTCTACAAAAAGCTTCATGAAATAAAAGAAGAGAAAAGGCTACTGAAGGAGCAGAACAAATATCTGCTTTAAGCCTTACAGAAGATGGGTAGTGCACCTCCCACGACTGCCGCCGAGACTTTTGAGCTTCTCAGCCAGGAGAGAATCAATGAATATTCAAAAATCAGTGAGCAGGGTATGGCCGTTTCTGCTTGGAGGAGCCAGATCCTCAAGGACAGTGAAAGAGTGATCGCTGAGTATGTCAATTCATATCTAAACATCAGAAAGGAGAATAAGGAACTCCAAGCATTAGCGGGTTCCATATCGGAAGAGCTAGAACATGCTAGACTCCAACATGAGACCTTTCAACAAATGTTTGACTGTTCAGTCAAAGATCTGGTCAAGTTCAGAGTTTTCAGCCATCCAAGGGCCCTCAACAAAACCATGTCCACTCTGGACTATCGGATAGATCAGCTGGAATTTGTTCTGGAAAAGATAGACAAGGTGAAGGAAGAGGCCCTAGATGCGATGCATCAAATGGAGCGAATTGTTCTTAACATGTCTCCAGTGCTGCTCACTCCTTCCTTTATCATGAGATCAGCTGATGAAACTATCCGGATCTTCAAGGAGATCGCTTCTCAAGGAACAGGGCCAGAGGTCACATTTGACACTGAATCTATCAACAATCTGTTGGCCTGTAGGGACTTCATCGGGTTCCTCATCGAGGTGGAGAAAGATTATTCTAAACTCCCAGAAAAGCTCATAGACGAATGGGAGACTTGCGAAGCAATCAGCGAACGGCACAAGGATCCATCACAGGATCAATTTGGGCCCATGATTAACAAGTTTTTGGAATACCGCGCTCAGTTCCGCATATCATCTCCTGAGCAGCATCAGAAGCAAGCAACCCCCTTTCGGCCGCAGGATGACAATGACGAGTAGCTGCTTCTTCTTCTTCTTCTTCTTCTTCTTCTTCTTCTCTTCTCTATTCTCTGACTTTCTTGTTGAAATGTCTAAAGTGTGTTGGCACAAATGATGACATCATCCATGTTGCATCATGGGATGATGTCATCCATCAAGTTGTCAAAAGTCAACATGACTTTTAGATATTTTGTAAATATCTTTGTAAATAGGTGGTTGGCTCCTTTTGGCCTTCTTTCCTTCTCCTCTCTTCTATAAATACTGGAATACTTATTGTATTCGGTGTGAACATTTTTTAGATGAAAATAAAAGTGAGGAGAGAAAGACTTTGAGCTTTCTTGTAACAGAAGAAAACAGTAATACAAATAT
The DNA here is from genome assembly GCA_019776745.2 of Taxus chinensis. Taxonomy (NCBI): domain Eukaryota; kingdom Viridiplantae; phylum Streptophyta; class Pinopsida; order Cupressales; family Taxaceae; genus Taxus; species Taxus chinensis. Next base: position 451,955,779 of record CM034146.1, on the reverse strand, counting down.
TAAGACTTTGTGCTCAATAGTTGTGTTATGCATTAGATCTTCCTTACGTTAGATCTATATGTGTTTAATCTGTTGGATTCATATCTACTTTTCTGTCATTTGCTCATCAGTATTGCTTTGTTTATTTATGCAAGTAGGTTTGGCTCTGTTTACTACCAACCCAAAAACATAAATCTTCTGACCTTTCTGCTTTGGAATTCATTTCTTTTCTTCCTTCGGATCTGTTCTTTCTCTTTTCCCTCTTTCATTCCTTTCTTTTCGCAACCTGAAACACTCTACTGGGATGAGATCCCAAACCCCCGAAGGCAGAATCTGTGAGACTTGCATAGATTTCTGCTGGTAGAATAGCAATAAACCAGTTTCACTTTGCTGACTCAAAAAGGGGCTAAGCCCTGCACACTGTTGGCTCGTCTATCCATAGATCTGTCCAGGCGACAGATTTTCGGACCAACAAGGCCCCAATATGGGTTCGTCTACCAGGCCTTCCTTTGAAGTTTTGGGATCCAGCGGTTCTCGAAGGTATTATTCTTTCTATAGGTCCTATAATTGCAATAAATTAGGCCAAAAAGGCTAAAACTAGATCATTCATGCTCATTTCTATGTCAACGCTTATGTGAGCTATCCACTCCCAAAATCAATTGATCTTTTATCAAATTTTGGAACATGGACACAACCCATTGAATATGAGTATGTTCCACAAGCGTGTTCCATCTGCAAAAGCATTGGCCACAAAGCATCTGGCTGCCCCACTAAGCCACAACAAAAACCTAAAATGCATAAATTTTCTCTTAAGAAAAAAGGGAAATATATACCAAAAATGATTCCCGAAGAGGCTCTTGTCATCGTTACTTCTAACCCCTTTTCTCTCTTTAAGGAAGATGAAATCACTCTTAATACTAACATGGTAACCCCTCTCTCCTCCCAAGCCTCTTTCCTCTTTGGTTACTATTCCCACGAAGGTTCCCCTCGCTCCCCCCCCCTTGTATTTGGTTATGTCCACGTTTTTTTCCCCTCTTGCTCCCTTTTCTGAGTTCTCTTCTAGGATCCCATGTGCTCATGATTCCCCTTCTCCACCTCCACCTACCCTCCCTACTAATGGTCTGTGTAGACACTAAAATTACGTCACACTCCCCTTTTGTCGCTCAACGTATAAGCCACATTAATTACATTTACCCAGCCATGACCCCCTTCACCCCACTAATATTAATTTAATTAAATTAATTCATTATCCTCAGTATATTTATTATTTAAATATCATATTTAAATAATATCTACACATATAGTTCACTTAGACATCTCACCAAGTTAACTCAACCTAAGACCTATTCTTATCAAGTTCTCATAACTAACTAAGACTTACCCAAACCCTAAAAATCAATGCCTACATTCCCTCTAACCACATTCCCACATACTCACAAGAGGCTCCGAGTCTAATCCGTGGGATAATGACATGAGATCCGAGGAAATCAAGAGGATCTCCCTAGTTTAGTAAACCTAGGAAATCTCACCTTGACCGACGTCGATTACCCCTAACCATCGCCAATTAAGCCAGACCATCTTTGGTTACCCCTTTTAACCCAAAACAACCTTATTCTCAAGGTTGGAACTTGGAACTTAGAACTTGGAGCCTGGAGGTTGGCAAAACATTGGGAAAAAGTTGACGAGAAAGAACAAACCTCAGAGAGATAATGCATCTTCAGAGAGTAAATTCCATAAAAAACTCACATTCAAGGAAGGAGATTGAGCATCTTCTCCTCCACAACCAGCCCAGCCATGATCTGATCTATCAAAGAAAAGAGGAGTGTGCATGCAGCCCATGTAGAAGATTTACTCTAGTTGGTGATCACTTGCAGCCTTCAAACCCATCATCAACACCTCCATCCTTTATACACAGACCTTCAGGAATGAAATCCAAGTAAGTATAACATCATACTTCTCTGATTTATTTCATTTCACCATTATTTTATCATCCATTGTTTATCTTTCTCCCTATTGACGTTCTCCAACATTTTCACCTCCATAGACCTATCAAAACCTCGCAAAAACCTACTCCAATCACCCATTACCTCATCCTGACCAACCAAAATTCTTTGTACAATCACAAAGGAGACCAAAACCATGTTTTGTGACATTTCTAAATCTCACAGTAACTAGCGCTGGTTATACCTAACCGCGGTCGGCCACCCCTGATTGACATCGGTCTCTGTGTTTTCCCACATAGCCTTAAATAGAGACCTACCCACCTAATTTTACCTCACCCTCACTCTCCTATGACCTACCCGAGACTTTTATCAGACCTGTAGAACCCAGAACCAACCATTTGACCTTTGGATTTTATTCTAGCTTAGCCTGTTTGATTAGATCTATTTTCTTATTGTGTTTTAAGTGAGATACCTAAATCATTTTAAAATAACAATATGATTTATTTTGTTTACATCATTAAGTTTTTTAAAATAGTGGACTGACAGCCATCTTGGAAGTATCATACTTCCCGGATCTAGTTCACGCTAGGCAATTCACTGCTCATATTGTTTAATTCCTTCTAGTAGTCTTGCTTTCATTATAGGTAGTTCCTCCTAGCCAAAAGGAAACTCTCACGGTCAGCTGTGGATTTGGAATTCATACGCGCGTAATAAACCATCAACTGAAATTTGAACAGTTATTCCTCCTATGCCCGTTACCCTATCTATTTCATCAATGATTCAAAGAAACAATCTCAAAAAAAGGTGAAACATTTTAGCACACCTAGTGGGACCCCTTCAAGGTTCCTTGCATTTCATTTATTCCTAGGAAAAACTTGTGTGTTTTTTTCCCTTCTAAGAGTGCACACACTAATTTTCTTCCTTGGTAATCCACATCTCCTTTCTATTTTTCTCTAAAGGAAACATTTCTTTTGGTGTAATTAAAAGGAATCATTTCTTCATGTTTTCTACATTCTAGTGAAAGAGCATCCCTCTTCCTATTCATCTTATTGTCTCATCTAATTTCACATTTTTGATTTGGGTTTTAAAATCATTGCATTTCATTCTAATTTTCTGTAATAGCTCACATTAATTGATGGAAACCTATACACTGGAATTCCTACCCAGCTAATGATTGACAAACGAATCATAGAAAAACACTTCTTCCGTTTTCTCTTTCTCTGAGTCTTACCAAACCTCACAAAAATTCAAAATACATACATTCTTAAAAAAATCTTTCCTGGAAGAAGCTATAGGTGATCACATGATCATGGTATTGTGGGCACCAAGCTCACTTCTGCATCAAGTCATACTTCAGAGCGAGGCCCGCCGCCACCATAACAAACCTGGAACCTCACCTTATAGATCTCTTTTTTCATAGGAAGCCATCCTCGCCAAAAAAATCTATTTTATAGTTCATGTGTCAGTCCTTAAATAACATAAGCTAAATAAACATAATAGAAAAGGAACTCTTAGGGACACATTTTTTAGTTTTTTTGCTTGGCTTGCGTTTTGAGGTGAGAGGTCACGTTCTTCATTTTTCTTGTTTATCCTCACACGCTCCTCATCATAGTTGGTGTATTCTGAATTCTTTTGAGTGTGCCTAGACCATATTCTCATCATTCTTAGAATTATGTGTTTGATTGCCTATCAGATGTTAATTCACAACCATTTTTATTTCATCACTGTTTTAATTTCATAGTGACCGGTGTTGGTCTAGTGATCATCGTCAATTATACCCAATCGGCGTCGGTTCCAAGTCCTTTTTGTTAACGTACCCAAAAGGAAATCTATTCACCTTCTTTAACTATTTAGAATCCATGTCACTACTATCATTCCCACTGACCTTATAAATCTCATCAATATTCAGAATGCCTGTCAAATTTAGCCTTATACCTTGGTTTTGACCCACTATCCACTTTCCACAGTAACCGGCAACGGTTACCTATGACTGGCGTCAGTTTACCCTAACTGGCATCGGTTAGCCTATGTCATTTTCCAGCTGACATTTGGTACCTAACCCACTTTTACTGTCAGTTCTTCCTATTCCTACTGTATTTTTGTATCATTTACAGAAAGGCAGCCCAACCTGATCAGTACCTGTTCACATGGTATTGATGCATCGACAAGCTAGTGCCCTCATATTCCATGCTAGTTGTAAATAACTTCCACCTATCCCTTCACCACCTTCCATTTTACCACCCGCCATGGATCCTATCCAACCTATCACTATCACTACTAGAGATGAGGATTTCGCATGAATCCTTGACCAAAACCCTGCCACCTTGCAGTTTTACCTTTCCCACTCGTGCATTCGAGATGCCTCAGGTTAGTTGATATATGACATACCCATATCTATCCCTCTGACTCTCACTCCCACTTCTTGTGTCAGCCCTAGTTGGCTCCATGTGCTTCCTGCATCTACCTTACCCCTAGTCATTTCATAGCTGGGTCCTATACCTGCTATGACTACCAGCATCTGCTGTCAATCTGTTGCACCCATTAAATCCACCATACCTTCGACGACTACCGTAAACTCAATCTCATCCACCCCTCATTGTCTCGTATATACCCATAGCTACATTCAACCACCTCCTAGTGTTGGTGACTCCTACCCCCTTTCAAAATGTGGTCCTTTCTATTCCACAATCGTTAGCCCCCATTGACCACTAGGGTTACTACGACCCTTCCACCCCCATATACGTATTACCAACAACTGCCTCTTATTTCATCTATTATTCACTCTGGGTATGTACCCCCTATTTCACTACCTCCTTCTTCAATCTACCTTACATGGCAGCACCATATATTGGAATGCCACCCCCATCATATACCCAACACCAACCCCCTTACGCTATAGGAGGCATCCTAACCATCACAACCTACCAATGAATTAATCAAATTAATGATGGACAAGATGCAGACATTGGAGGCATCAGTTTTTAGCTCCCACAACACTCTCACCTATGATGAGATTTGTAATGAGCCTATCCACCCATCTATTCCTATTGGTCCATACCTCATGCATTAGGAAATGCCTAAATTCAACTGTTTCAATAGTAAGGAAGACCCACAACAACATTTGTGGTCGTTCAAACATGGGTGTTACCTGTAATCGCTCATGATGATGCCTTTTCTCTTGAGGACCTTTCCCATGTCTCTGACTGGACCTGCATTAGACTGGTATAGTGGGTTACCTAGAACACTCTATATTTTCATTTAATCAGGTAGCCCAAGCTTTCTTGGATTACTTCTCTATCAATATTGTTAAGAAGGTTACCATGACTATCTATACTCCACATGTCAGTATGATGACAAATCTATCATAGATTTTGTCGCTTACTAGCGCAAGCCTAATCAATCAACTCACATTTTAACTACCACAAACTGAATTCATCGAGCTCTTCACACGGGCTTGTGCAAGACATATCTCACCAACCCTTGCAGGTCCAGACTTTCTGAACATTTGATGAAGCATTCACCATGGCATGAAAGTAAGAGATTCGAACCATCGAAGAGAATAAAATCCAATTACGAAATAAGAATTTGGTATTCAATTCGAATGATACTTCTTTTTCTTCCAAACCACAGACCAATTATCCAAAGGCTAAGGGCACCGCTAATGTAGTGGTACTTAAGGCCAACCCAGTTTGCTCATCTATCCAATCAGGCTACCCCCTCATCTAATCTCTCACCCATCCTAGGCTTTTCAATTCAGATGGAAACAAGTGGAAATATACCCCAATTGGGGAACCTTACTCTTATATCTTAGAAAAGCTTATCAAAGCTAGAGCCATCACCCTTCCACCTATAAAACCACACATTGGTTTTGACCCTACTTGCCCCATGCCTACATGGTAAAAAGAGCATGATTTCTATAACTGTCACTCAAGTAAAGGGTCATAGTGATGTCAACTACATCACTTTCAAAAACATTGTCCAAGAAATGCTCGATAAAGGTTAGTTAACTGTGGATAATCCTAACACCATACCAACCAAAACCTACAAATATTCAAGAAACCCTTTCCCAAGCATGTCCCTCCATCCAATCAAACTGGTGAGACATCCAATCATGAATATCCATACCTGTGAGATTCACGCAATTTTTAACGACGTACCTGTCATTCTTCCCAATTACCCCATATTCCTTCCATAAAGGAAATCCTAGCCCGAAATCCTCCTTCCACATTCAACCAACCTCCACCTATTCCTCACCCACAAGAGGAACACCTTTCACCTCCTTCCTCACCAATGGAGGATCCTTCCACTAATATCAAGACCATCTCACCTTCCCTAGCTTCTCCACTTAGAGAACCTTTACCTACCGTACACCTCCAATAAAGGAGCACCCACTATCTCCTCCACCTATAAGAGGAGCACCCATCCGTTAATCCACTTATAGAGGAACATCTCATCATTCTCTTCCACCTATCACGGACCTAGTAGAGATCACCTTTACATCTCTAGGTGAGCATTCTCCATCATCTCCCCAAGATCCTGCATACCTACTATCAACTCTCTTACCCACAGAAGACGAAGTAACATATTTCCTATCTCTAATACACATTTTTTAGGAATTTCCATTATGTCCTCACCAAAACCACCTACAGACATGTCATTCTCACATCTAGCCGATAACTTAGATTATGTGGATAATGCTTTATTATGGGGGAACCTTTTTCTTCCTGTCTCAACATAGATGTAGCAATGTCACTTGCAATGATACTTCCATTATCTACCCAAAAATATTTCGACCAATCAAACCAACTAAAATCACTATTTTGCCCCCTTCCATAAGATACCTATCTTATCTCACACACACACCCTTACCCATAACCCAACATACTATGCCTAAACCCAAAACCCACACCCACAACATTTCCTACAAATAAAACTATTACTACAATTTAGGGGTCACCCCAACCATCAGCCTCACTCATCCACCTCATTAAACTAGATTTAGCTACATCCTCCAAAGTCAAAACCACACCTACTCCACTCCCAACACCCAAATAGAAAACCAAACTCATCGACCTCATCCCCGAACTGCTACCAATCACACCTGCACTTGTTCCATCCCATCAACCTCCCAACATGGTCAAGAAACTCCACCCATCAGTAAACCAAACACAACATCCCATTTTCCTCTAACCTATCCATGACCACTTACACCCACAATTGCAACATCTCTCCACACATACCCAATACTCTTAGCTAATTCAACCCATTACTTCAGTCTTTTTCCCAACACCCCCCTCTGATCCTACATCATCTACCTTCACAGCACCTGTTATCTCATGGATAACTCGACACTCTTCCCCCATCCATTTTTCCTTCTACCTTATACAACCCATATCACCTTTACCAATGCAACCTTCAGAAAAAAATTATCTGCCCTCAATTACAAAATAACTACACACCCTTTACATTCATTGTACACCTACCTCAAACACAACCCCAATACCATCCTAGTAACCCTCATCATACTCCCCCTTTACATAGCACCCCTAATAATCAGCCATGTATGGTAAACCCACTTTCACTTCCCATTGCAACTTCCTCCTATGCTTCCAACCCATTGAGACTTCTAGATCACATTACACCACTCACATGACCCCCTCAAACCCACCAAAACAGTTTATGACCAAAAGCGTCTACAATGTGCCACAACCAAAGAAAAAGGCTTTAACCTGTCCTTATCCAGTTATGTCCTCTAGAAGCCAACTTTGACGATGACAATATTCTTGATGAGGAACCTGCTTCATCGACACCCATTCCCACACTGCCCATGTAACACCCTAAACTATTGTTACTTCCTCCTGAGCATTCAAGTGTTGATATATGATTTCTTCTGTAAAAGGATGTGTTCCTTTGATTGTGAAGTCATGCTTGATATAGATTGTATCTTCTTTGCATTTGAAGATCTTTGACTGAGCCAGGATATGCTTGGACTCTTTTATTTCTTTCATTTTTGCACCTGAGTTTAATCTGATTTTGGAATGAATTGTGGATTTACCCATCTATATGACTCAGCCTTGGATCAGTGGCATTGATCCAAGAGATGTTTTAAGTTTATTAGGGATGAACAAAAATTATAGACCTTATGAAGGTTGTAAGGTCTGAATGTGTTGAATAAGCAATTCCGGAGTCTAACTCAGGCTGATCGTGTTAAATGAATTGGTTCCCGATATCGTAATATCAGGAAGGTCTAGACCTTGAGCCAGGCAATAAATTTTGATATATTTATTGCTAGCTTATTATCAATGCTGGATTGAATCCATTTCGAGAATGTATCTGTTGGTTCTTATACTGAACGATTCTATTTGTTAGACCTAGACTGGTTCTATTAAGGTTAATAACCTAAACCTAAACTATAACCTATGGGTTGGATTAGTGCTAATCTAACCTAGCCCTAAACTATAAGCTAAATGTTCTAAGGTTAGTGACCTAGCGCTAAGGAGGTTAGACTAAGTATTACCTTAAGGTCTAACCTATGTTTCTAACCTAACTAATGATCATGGATGAAAGGGACCTATGAAGGGGTGCGAGCCATGGGCGGTAGTTTCTATGGCATTAAATGAGATGGATAAGTATGAAGGATGAGGGATTTGGTGGAAGTTTCAAACGGCTAGTGAAATCTGACGTGGCAGAGTCGCCAAATCTGGAAATGGTCTTTGGTTTGTTTTTGTCCATCGCCAACTATGGTGGTCAGTGGCAATGGAGATTGAGTGGGAATTTCGGAGTTAATGCAATTAAGGAACTCGATTTCCGAGCACGGATTGCTCGGGAAGGCATGCAAAATGGAAAACTAGTTGTTTGTTTGGTTTTCCATGCACTCCGGTTTTCTCTCTGTTTGATCACTGGTTCTTCGAACCAGTCTACTTGGTGTTGCATGGCAACTATGAGAATAACTAGCTCTTTTCTCTGTCGAGGAAAGTTTATAAGGCATGGAAATAACAAATTATTGTTGTTGAATCTAACGTGGAAAAAGAGGAGAAGGCTCGAGCTCTTTCAGAGGTCTTCTTCATATTTTTAAGCGACATTACCAGGCATGTTAGGCCCTAAATTTTAAAAATCTTGCTTTCCTTCAAATGATTTCATTAGAACAACTCTGTTCAGATGATTTTTGGTCCAGTTGGTTTTTATGGTAGCATTGTATGAATTAGTTTGTTGTATCTTCATGCTAGTTCGATTATTCAGTTGAACCCTTGCTGGGTGTACATTTTGTTTCGTTCGGTTGAATTATCTTGCTATGTTTTGCATTTCGGTTAGATTGTGTAGAAATGCTTGCAAGAATAATGTAAGAAACATACTCTGTTGGATTCCATGAAAAGTTTTCTTGGTTGATATAGACTTTTGTTGAATCCTTGCTGTTACACTTGGAGATCTGATACTGTTGGAATTCTTGGAAATGATAGTATCTTTCTACTGTAGAAGTTTATTTGACTTACTGTAGAAGTTTAGTCCGTGAATGCTATATGTTTTTGGATATTGTTGGAATCCTTGAATAATATAGTATTTTTAACTTCTGTAGAAGTTTAATCGAGAATACTATATGGGTTCGATTCCTTTTTGAGTCCTTGAAAGGTAACATACATTTCTACTTCTGTAGGAGTTCAGTTGTGAATACTGTATGTTATTGATATAGTTGGAATTCTTGAATTTAATATGTATCTTGTATCTTTCTACTTCTGTAGAAGTTTATTTGAAGAATACTACATGGGTTTGACTCCTTTTGAATCCTTGAATTATATTATGTATATTATGTTTTTGACTCTTCCTGTATAAAGCTCAGTTGTCAGTTGTGAATACTGTGGTTATTGACTCAGTTGGAGTCCTAGATATGTAACCAGTGTTTTGACTTCTGTATAAGCTTGGTTGTGAATACTTATTGATATTGGCTCTGTTGGAGTCCTTAATATGTATCTTGTATTTAGACTTCTGTAGAAGTTTAGTTATGAAGACTGTTGGTGTTGAATTAGTTGGAAACCTTGAATGTTTTCGTATGAATTCAACTACTGATCTAGTCCACGCTGTGTTTACTTTTTAAACTCGACTCTGTATGAGTCCTTGCTGTATTCGTATTATCTCGGCTTGGATGAAACTTTGTTGAAAATAATGAAATGATGATGACTTTTATGAAGATCTTGTTGAGGTTATTATTTCTTGAAAATGACTTCTAATTTACACCCATGTTGTATAATCGTAGGGATTTGCTTAGTTGAATGAAGCTGTGCATATTGTGTTTCGACTCTGCGTGAATGTCACTGTATTTCAAATGGAAACGTTAATTGTTTTAATGTGATCTTGTTTCAAGTTTGACTGAAACAAAGAGCTCTTGGCTGTGCCATGACAGGCGATGGCGTTGGATATTTTTCATGTTTGTTGAATAATATGGAAAGTTTTATTGAGCCTATTGGAGTTGGATTATTTATTAATGCTTGTTGTGTGAACTCTCGAATTGTTTAGTAGCTACAGGTGACCTTTATATTTGGAATTAGATGGAACTGTAGCTCTTCTTGTAATTTTGACTGTTTAGTCGCATGCGTAAATGTATTTGCATTAATCGGTACAGTTCAGAATGTTATTGACTTAGGATTCTGATGGACTCTATTTCTTTCTTCTTGACTATAATTTATATGTTGATATATATGGTAAATGGAATAGGAAAAATCCTCTCTCTCCTAGACAGGAAAACTTGTGTGCTTTCTTCTTGCATCCTTTTTGCGATCTCTATGGTAGGGGCATAACAAGAATAAACTGAGTTATTGTATGGAGAGACTGGTATAAAATGAGTGTTGCTGTATAAATAGGTATACTTGTCAATACCATTGAAATGTGTTAGGATGATAAAATAATTAAGACTGTGGGATTGTTGAATGTTTTAACTACCATGAGAAATTGTAGAAACAATCTTGTAGGAATTTTGTTGTCTTAAGAATGGATGTATTCATATGTTCTTAGTCTCTAACATATAGGATGGATAGCCTGATTTAAGTTTGCAATGTGAAGAAATGATTTCATTTAAACAGGTTGTTTGATGAAAACAATTGGTGGATTGCATTTGTTTTAAGAATTAGTGCTTATCATGCTCAGTTCACCGAACTGACCCGTGTTGACAATTTTTGCAGATGATTGCCGTAAGTGGTAAAGGCACGCAGATCTGATATGATGTTCAGATTGTTTAATTTGGTTTTATGATGAATTACAGCTTGATTCTCTAAATGTACTACTTGAAGAAAGATGTTCTTTTGCTGTTGAGTATTGTATCAAATATGCTGAATGCATAAAATGTATTTGATTAGCTTTGAAATGAATAAACTGAGGTATTTTTTACTTATGTGTTTGCATTCGTATCTTGATGGTTTGATCTTCTTCGGTTCGAATGATTTTAAGACCATTGTTATTATTGTACAACTTGGAGACATTTGTGATTATCTAAGTAAGCGTTGCAAGGTTATGTGACTGAATACTTATGATTGTTTAGTAGTTCTATTATGATCTATTTAAAGCTAATTGTAATTTAGATCACTGATTTTTGAGAAGCTAAGGTTAAAATAAACCCTTTCAGAAGCTGAACGGGAAGAGTAATCTGTTACTCTCTAACCTTGATCTAAGTCAAGACAACGTACTGAATGTTTTTAAAATCACTATATCTTAACACTAATAAGTAAGATATATTTCAGTTTTAAAGATCTGGAATAAACCCAAAAGGGATAAGTTAGCAATCTTATGAGAAGACTTGGGGTTACTACCCAATTTCGTAGATTAAGATTATTGTGAAACAATGATCTCCTTGTTGAGACCTCAATCTTATTAAACTTCTCTTTGTGGAATGGGTCTTAATACGAAAGGCAATTTTAAGATGAGGAACCCAGGGGTTGGGAAAAGACTACCCTAAAAAGGAGTGTCTTGGAGTATAATTTAAACTCCACGTAAGTAACACCTTAAAGTTTAGTAGATCTTATCGAGGTAGATTTGAAGGTTGATGGCACAAGTTGATTGCAGGGTTGTACCTTCAAGAAGATTAGGATCTTCTCGAAGATACAACAATGCAGGTGACTTATGGTGACACCCTTTGCATTGATCATCAAGATTTACTCCTTAAACTCGAACAAGTTTTGACTCCGGGACTGGTTACTGACATGGTCATGTTATGAGGCTGCCCCTGGAGACTCGGGGTACCTTGACACACAGGGTTAACTAGGGTTGACCCAGTATGTCAGAGTATCCCTAGTTCTCAAGAGCATCCTTATAACGTTGCCATATTATTAATCCGTTTCTGAGTGAATAACTTGGGGTAGGAGAGACTGACAGAAGTCAGTATAAGACATTCTACATAACAAAGGAATGGGGTGAAGGACGTATTCCAGATTGACGAGTATGCCGTCAAGGAATACGAGACATAAGCAATATGTTTCAAATCTTTGGCCAAAGTATCGCAAGCTGCTGATTGCGTTGTCCTATGTCACCTAGTCTAAGGGACGAGATGCCGATGAATAATGGTAACAATTATTCAGATAGGTTCCTTGGACAGAGCATTCTGAATCCCAGATTAGGGAAGAGAACCGCAAGAGTGATGTGTTAAAATAAAAATGCCAACTCTTGATACTCATGAATAGATCGGTAGATTACCGAGTCATGGAATGAATAGATCGGAGGTACTCCGAGTCATTACAGCTGCATATGGTTATCTGTTATAAGAATGGTTGTTTTGATTTGTGAGTTCTAAATTATGTATTTAGAACCAGGAAGCATTTATCAAAAAAAAAAATTACTTGTTCTAATGTATAAAAATGAGGATGTTACATCTTGGTATCAGAGCTGAAGGTTGCAGCTCTTGGACCTATTGTGTCCATAATCTGATAAAAACCTGAATTTTCTTGTAACAGAAAATGGTTAGAACAAGGGGGAACATTGCGAATAATGCTCCACCTAAAGGAGGGGTAGCAACAACCCAAAAGCTTGATGAGATCCTTTCTGCCCTGTTGGACACAAGAGATCGTTTAGCTGTACTTGAACAGCAAGTAATGGGAAATGAGGAGGAAGATGAAGCTGGTAATAACAATCAGCAACCTCTTGAGGACAACCCCGATATGGGTGTTGATATTAATGCTGGAAATGCACCTGTCAACCAGAAAACAAAAAGGCCAGGTTGGCAGCAGAACTCACTAATGATATAAAAAGGATAAGCCCACCTAAATATGATGGCACCACATTAGGTGATGGAGCTGAGAACTGGCTCAGTGAAATGGAGAAGTACTTTGCAATAAGAAACTTCTCAGAGGAAACCAAAGCTATTTGGGGAGCCTATCAGCTTTCCCATGAAGCATCTTCATGGTGGGATAGCCGTAAAGCTGAGCTAAATATTGATGAGACCAATATTACTTGGGATCAATTTAAGGGCTATTTTAGGCAACGTTGGCTGCCACAACTTTTCTATGATCAGAAAATGATAGAATTCCAGAACTTAGCTCAAGGGAAGCTAACGGTAACTGAATACTGGGAGCGGTTTACAAAACTCCTCAAGTATGTACCGTAGTATCAAACTGACGAGAAGTTCAGAATAAGGAAATTCATCATGGGATTGAATCCCGTGATAGGGGGAGAGGTCGATGTTCACAGTCCAACCACTATGGAAGGAGTTGTTGAAAAGGCCATAAGACAAGAACAGAAATTAAAGGCTATTTCTGCTCATAAAGAGGAAGTGCGGAAGAAGATTGCAAACCCTTCTTCAACTTCACTTGCACCCAAAAAGGGACCATGGAAAAAGTTTGGAAACAGAAGTAAGTTTCCAGGGGATAATAGTAAGAAAGCAGTAGCGAATAAGCCTGCTGGAAATGTAAGGGATAATTTTGCCAAAAATTATAACAATGGGCAGAAGCCCTATGGAGGAAAACGTGATAATTACAAGGCTGGAGGCAATTTTGAGCCTAAAAAGGGACCTGTAGGAGGCTGCTACAATTGTGGCAAAGACCACTACGCAAATCAGTGCCCTTTGAAGAAGGATGATCGTAATCAATAGCATAAGATACATGCTGCAGTAGCAGACAAGCAAGCTGAAAAGTAGGTGACACCTATAGAAGTTCCGGGTAAGTTATTTGGCATACCTGTCACTATTCTTTTTGATACAGGAGCTACTGAATGTTTTATTTCTAGTAAACTTGCTTCTAAACTTAAGAGAAAAGCTGGAAAAATGGATAAATCTTGGACTGTACAGTATGGTAATAACTCTGTTCATACAGTGAGTATGTGTCTTTTTGGGGCAGTCCTTGACTTACCTAACTTTTCCACGGAAGTTGACCTCTATGTTACACCTTTGGGATCTTACGACATTGTCATTGGTGTCAATTGGTTAGCTGAACATAAAGCAAAAGTAGACTGTTATGAAAAGAATATAAAATGTTTAGATGATCGGCTGGAAACAACAGAGATTCAAGGGGTGAAACGGGAAATTTCAGTTAGAAAATTGTCAGCTATGCAGCTTAAAAAGGCTAAAAACAAAGGATGCACCCTTTATGCAGTAAAGATATCTGAATTTTCAGAAGAAGATGGTGATTCCATGAAACGATTTCCTCTGCTACAAAGTTTCAAAGATGTTTTTCCGGAGGAATTACCAGGTTTACCACCCAAGAGGGAATTTGACTTCACCATCGAAATCAAACCAGGAACGGAACCTATTTCCAAAGCACCTTATCAGATGACTACTACAGAGTTAGTCGAGCTTAAGGCACAATTGCAAGAACTTTTGTCTAAAGGTTTGATTAGACCAAGTGTTTCACCTTGGGGAGCACCAGTAATATTTGTGAAAAAGAAGGATGGAACACTTAGGCTGTGTATTGATTATCGGATGTTGAACAAAGCAACAATCAAGAACAGATACCCACTTCCAAGGATCGACGATCTATTTGATCAGATGCGTGGGGCAGCAGTTTATTCTAAGATAGATCTTCGATCTGGTTATCATCAGTTAAGGATTAGAGAAGAAGATATTCATAAAACAGCTTTCCGAACAAGGTACGGACATTATGAATTCACGGTTCTACCCTTTGGATTAATGAATGCACCCGCAGCTTTTATGAACTTAATGAATAATATCTTTCAAGAATATTTGGACAAGTTTGTACTTGTATTCTTGGACGATATTCTCATTTATTCTAAAAGTGTTGAGGAGCACAATGAGCATTTGAAGATAGTTTTGGGAATTTTGAGAAAAAGAAAGTTGTATGGTAAGTTATCCAAATGTTCTTTCTTTGATTCAGAAGTTCACTATTTGGGTCATGTCATTAGCAAGGAAGGAATTGCTGTGGATCCTTCAAAAATAGTGGCAATAACTGAGTGGCCTGCACCAAAGAATGTGCACGAAGTAAGAAGCTTCATGGGTCTTGCTGGTTATTATAGAAAATTTGTTAAGGATTTTTCTAAAGTGGCTGCACCGATAACTTCATTGCAGAAGAAGGATAAGAAATTTATTTGGAATGATAAGTGCGAAACGGCTTTCAAAAGTCTGAAAAGTCAGCTGACTTCCGCACCTATATTAGCTGTACCAGACCCTAATGGGAGTTTTACTGTTGTAACGGATGCTTCTGGGGAAGGCCTTGGAGGTGTTTTGTTACAAAATGATCAAGTCATAGCATATGAAAGTAGAAAACTTAAGTTACATGAGCTGAATTATGCTCCTCATGATTTGGAGCTTGCTGCCATTGTTCATGCGCTTCAAGTCTGGAGACACTATTTACTTGGGAAACCTTATGAGTTGAAAACTGATCAATTAGGACTGAAATATATTTTCACTCAGCCTAATCTAAATGCCAGACAGAGAAGGTGGTTAGAGTTTTTTATCCCAATATGATTTTGATATTAGCTACATCAAAGGGAAAGAGAATAGAGTAGCAGATGCTCTAAGTCGTAGGAGGCACATTTCTGCTCTTATAACATTAAGAACTCAGTTTAAGGATGAGGTAAAAAGTGCCTCAGAATCTGATATATACTTTCAGCAAGTAAAAGCAGCGCTTGCTGCAGAACCTAATGATGAAAGGTATAAGGGCTTTCATTTTGATAATGAAGGAATCTTACGTTATGAAAACAGGGTATACGTACCTATGCTGAACGATTTGAGAAAGAAGTTGTTAGTTGAATTTCATAATTCACCTTTCTCTGGACACCCGGGTATCACAAAAATGCTTGCTAATCTGAAATAACAATACTTTTGGAAAGGTATGAAAAAGGATGTCATTGATTTTGTGACTCATTTTCTGGAATGTCAGCAGGTTAAGGCAGAATACATGCACCCTGCTGGACTATTATATCCTCATAGCATACCGCAGTACAAATGGCAAGTAATAAGCATGGACTTTGTACAAGGGTTACCTATGTCCAGGAATAAACATGATGTTATCCTGGTAGTTGTAGATAAACTAACTAAGGTAGCTCATTTCATCACTGGAAATCTAAAGGATGATTCACCAGTGCTGGCCAAAAGATTTGTACACGAAATTTTCAGGTTACATGGTGTACCAGAATTGATTATATCTGACAGGGATCCTAGAATGACGTCAAGATTTTGGCAAACGCTTAATACAGCTCTTGGAACAAAACTAAACTTCAGTTCTGCATATCATCCAGAAATAGATGGACAAACTGAGAGAGTAAATCAAGTGTTGGAAGACATGTTGCGAATGTATTGCATGGATCAACAGTATAAATGGGAAGAGTATCTTCCATTAGTTGAATTCGCATACAACAACACTTATCACTCATCTCTTAAAATGGCACCATTTGAAGCACTTTATGGAAGGAAGTGCAGAACCCCTGTTAGCTGGGATAGTGTTGAGGATAGATTGGTAATTGGACCAGAGATCCTCACTGAAATGGAACAGCAAGTAAAGTTGATTCGTGAACGATTAAAGGAAGCAGCAAATAGGTAGAAGAGCTATGCTGACCTTAAGCGGGTTGATCGAAGGTTTGAGCTTGGTGAGAAGGTTTTTCTTCATGTTAAACCCAGAAAGAGTTCTATAACTTTTGGCAAGGCTGCCAAGTTGTCACCTCGTTTCGTGGGACCTTTCGAAATTGTCGAAATAATCAATCCTGTAGCTTATCGATTAGCATTACCACCTGCTTTGTCTCGCATGCATGATGTTTTCCATATTTCTTTGCTTAAGAAATATGTTTCAGATTTGTCACATGTCTTAAATTAGAATTCCTTGCAGGTCCAAGACCCAGGAATAATCGTGGTTAAACCCACACGAGTGCTGGAAACTCGCCAATTGCATTTGAGAAATCGTGAAATACAGCAATGTAAGGTCCAGTGGGACCAGTTTAACGAAGAAAGTGCAACTTGGGAAAATATGGAAGAGATGAAAATTGCTTTTCCTTTTCTTTTTCAACAGGATGAAATCTGTTGACAAAACATTTTTTTTATGAACTTATCTTTTTCATGTGATATGAAAGCCAGATTGAGGCAAACATTATTCAGGCTGAATAAAATGTATCGTGACATTGATTTCTGGGACTATTCAAGTTAGAAATAGTCACATTGTTTTGTGAACTAATAAATTGGTTGACCTGAAGGTAAATCAAATATGTAATCATCGGGACGATGAATCTTTTAGGAGGGAAGCATGTAACACCCTGAACTATTGTTACTTCCTCCTAAGCATTCAAGTGTTGATATATGATTTCTTCTGTAAAAGGATGTGTTCCTTTGATTGTGAAGTCATGCTTGATATAGATTGTATCTTCTTTGCTCTTGAAGATCTTTGACTGAGCCAGGATATGCTTGGACTCTTTTATTTCTTTCATTTTTGCACCTGAGTTTAATCTGATTTCGGAATGAATTGTGGATTTACCCGTCTATATGACTCAGCCTTGGATCAGTGGCATTGATCCAAGAGATGTTTTAAGTTTATTTGGGATGAACAAAAATTATAGACCTTACGAAGGTTGCAAGGTCTGAATGTGTTGAATAAGCAATTCCGGAGTCTAACTCAGGCTGATCGTGTTAAATGAATTGGTTCCTGCTATCACAATATCAGGAAGGTCTAGACCTTGAGCCAGGTAATAAATTCTGATATATTTATTGCTAGCTTATTATCAATGCTGGATTGAATCCATTTCGGGAATGTATCTGTTGGTTCTTTTACTGAACGATTCTATTTGTTAGACCTAGACTGGTTCTATTAAGGTTAATAACCTAAACCTAAACTATAACCTATGGGTTGGATTAGTGCTAATCTAACCTAGCCCTAAACTATAAGCTAAATGTTCTAAGGTTAGTGACCTAGCGCTAAGGAGGTTAGACTAAGTATCACCTTAAGGTCTAACCTATGTTTCTAACCTAACTAATGATCATGGATGAAAGGGACCTATGAAGGGGTGCGAGCCATGGGCGGTAGTTTCTATGGCATTAAATGAGATGGATAAGTATGAAGGACGAGGGATTTGGTGGAAGTTTCAAACGGCTAGTGAAATCCGACGTGGCAGAGTCGCCAAATCTGGAAATGGTCTTTGGTTTGTTTTTGTCCATCGCCAACTATGGCGGTCAGTGGCAATGGAGATTGAGCGGGAATTTCGGAGTTAATGCAATTAAGGAACTCGATTTCTGAGCACGGATTTCTCGGGAAGGCATGCAAAATGGAAAACTAGTTGTTTGTTTGGTTTTCCATGCGCTCCGGTTTTCTCTCTGTTTGATCACTGGTTCTTCGAACCAGTCTACTTGGTGTTGCATGGAAACTATGAGAATAACTAGCTCTTTTCTCTATCGAGGAAAGTTTATAAGGCATGGAAATAACAAATTATTGTTGTTGAATCTAACGTGGAAAAAGAGGAGAAGGCTCGAGCTCTTTCAGAGGTCTTCTTCGGATTTTTAAGCGACATTACCAGGCATGTTAGGCCCTAACTTTTAAAAATCTTACTTTCCTTCAAATGATTTCATTAGAACAACTCTGTTCAGATGATTTTTGGTCCAGTTGGTTTTTATGGTAGCATTGTATGAATTAGTTTGTTGTATCTTCATGCTGGTTCGATTATTCAGTTGAACCCTTGCTGGGTGTACATTTTGTTTCGTTCGGTTGAATTATCTTGCTGTGTTTTGCATTTTGGTTAGATTTCGTAGAAATGCTTGCAAGGGTAATGTAAGAAACAGACTCTGTTGGAGTCCATGAAAAGTTTTCTTGGTTGATATCGACTTCTGTAGAATCCTTGCTGTTACACTTGTTGAGTCTGATACTGTTGGAATTCTTGAAATGATAGTATGTTTTGACTTCTGTAGAAGTTTAGTCGTGAATGCTATATGTTTTTGGATATTGTTGGAATCCTTGGATAAATAGTATTTTTAACTTCTGTAGAAGTTTAATCGAGAATACTATATGGGTATGATTCCTTTTTGAGTCCTTAAAAGGTAACATACGTTTCTACTTCTGTTAGAGTTCAGTCGTGAATACTGTATGTTATTGATATAGTTGGAATTCTTGAATTTAATATGTATCTTGTATCTTTCTACTTCTGTAGAAGTTTATTTGAAGAATACTACATGGGTTCGACTCCTTTTGAATCCTTGAAGCGTATATTATGTTTTTCTCTTCTGTATAAAGCTCAGTTGTGAATACTGTGGTTATTGACTCAGTTGGAGTCCTGGATATGTAACCAGTGTTTCAACTTCTGTATAAGCTTGGTTGTGAATACTTATTGATATTGGCTCTGTTGGAGTCCTTAATATGTATCTTGTATTTAGACTTTTGTAGAAGTTTAGTTGTGAAGAATGTTGGTGTTGAATTAGTTGGAAACCTTGAATTTTTTCGTATGAATTCAACTACTGATTTAGTCCACGCTGTGTTTACTTTTTAAACTCAACTCTATATGAGTCCTTGCTGTATTCGTATTATCTCGGCTTGGATGAAACTTTGTTGAAAATAATGAAATGATGATGACTTTTATGAAGATCTTGTTGAGGTTATTATTTCTTGAAAACGACTTCTAATTTACACCCATGTTGTATAATCGTAGGGATTTGCTTAGTTGAATGAAGCTGTGCATATTGTGTTTCGACTCTACGTGAATGTCACTGTATTTCAAATGGAAACGTTAATTGTTTTAATGTGATCTTGTTTCAAGTTTGACTGAAACAAAGAGCTCTTGGCTGTGCCATGACAGGCGATGGCGTTGGATATTTTTCATGTTTGTTGAATAATATGGAAAGTTTTATTGAGCCTATTGGAGTTGGATTATTTATTAATGCTTGTTGCGTGAACTCTCGAATTGTTTAGTAGCTACAGGTGACCTTTATATTTGGAATTAGATGGAACTGTAGCTCTTCTTGTAATTTTGACTGTTTAGTCGCATGCGTAAATGTATTTGCATTAATCGGTACAGTTCAGAATGTTATTGACTTAGGATTCTGATGGACTCTGTTTCTTTCTTCTTGACTGTAATTTATATGTTGATATATATGGTAAATGGAATAGGAAAAATCCTCTCTCTCCTAGACAGGAAAACTTGTGTGCTTTCTTCTTGCATCCTTTTTGCGATCTCTATGGTAGGGGCATAACAAGAATAAACTGAGTTATTGTATGGAGAGACTGGTATAAAATGAGTGCTGTTGTATAAATAGGTATACTTGTCAATACCATTGAAATGTGTTAGGATGATAAAAGAATTAAGACTGTGGGATTGTTGAATGTTTTAACTGCCATGAGAAATTGTAGAAACAATCTTGTAGGAATTTTGTTGTCTTAAGAATGGCTGTATTCATATGTTCTTAGTCTCTAACATATAGGATGGATAGCCTGATTTAAGTTTGCAATGTGAAGAAATGATTTCATTTAAACAGGTTGTTTGATGAAAACAATTGGTGGATTGCATTTGTTTTAAGAATTAGTGCTTATCATGCTCAGTTCACCGAACTGACCCGTGTTGACAATTTTTGCAGATGATTGCCGTAAGTGGTAAAGGCACGCAGATCTGATATGATGTTCAGATTGTTTAATTTGGTTTTATGATGAATTACAGCTTGATTCTCTAAATGTACTACTTGAAGAAAGATGTTCTTTTGCTGTTGAGTATTGTATCAAATATGCTGAATGCATAAAATGTATTTGATTAGCTTTGAAATGAATAAACTGAGGTATTTGTTACTTATGTGTTTGCATTCGTATCTTGATGGTTTGATCTTCTTCGGTTCGAATGATTTTAAGACCATTGTTATTATTGTACAACTTGGAGACATTTGTGATTATCTAAGTAAGCGTTGCAAGGTTATGTGACTAAATACTTATGATTGTTTAGTAGTTCTATTATGTTCTATTTAAAGCTAATTGTAATTTAGATCACTGATTTTTGAGAAGCTAAGGTTAAAATAAACCCTTTCAGGAAGCTGAACGGGAAGAGTAATCTGTTACTCTCTAACCTTGATCTAAGTCAAGACAACGTACTGAATGTTTTTAAAATCACTATATCTTAACACTAATAAGTAAGATATATTTCAGTTTTAAAGATCTGGAATAAACCCAAAAGGGATAAGTTAGCAATCTTATGAGAAGACTTGGGGTTACTACCCAATTTCGTAGATTAAGATTATTGTGAAACAATGATCTCCTTGTTGAGACCTCAATCTTATTAAACTTCTCTTTGTGGAATGGGTCTTAATACGAAAGGCAATTTTAAGATGAGGAACCCAGGGGTTGGGAAAAGACTACCCTAAAAAGGAGTGTCTTGGAGTATAATTTAAACTCCACGTAAGTAACACCTTAAAGTTTAGTAGATCTTATCGAGGCGGATTTGAAGGTTGATGGCACAAGTCGATTGCAGGGTTGTACCTTCGAGAAGATTAGGATCTTCTCGAAGATACAACAATGCAGGTGACTTATGGTGACACCCTTTGCATTGATCGTCAAGATTTACTCCTTAAACTCGAACAAGTTTTGACTCCGGGACTGGTTACTGACATGGTCATGTTATGAGGCTGCCCCTGGAGACTCGGGGTACCTTGACACACAGGGTTAACTAGGGTTGACCCAGTATGTCAGAGTATCCCTAGTTCTCAAGAGCATCCTTATAACGTTGCCATATTATTAATCCGTTTCTGAGTGAATAACTTGGGGCAGGAGAGACTGACAGAAGTCAGTATAAGACATTCTACATAACAAAGGAATGGGGTGAAGGACGTATTCTAGATTGATGAGTATGCCGTCAAGGAATATGAGACATAAGCAATATGTTTCAAATCTTTGGCCAAAGTATCGCAAGCTGCTGATTGCGTTGTCCTATGTCACCTAGTCTAAGGGACGAGATGCCGATGAATAATGGTAACAATTATTCAGATAGGTTCCTTGGACAGAGCATTCTGAATCCCAGATTAGGGAAGAGAACCGCAAGAGTGATGTGTTAAAATAAAAATGCCAACTCTTGATACTCATGAATAGATCGGTAGATTACCGAGTCATGGAATGAATAGATCAGAGGTACTCCGAGTCATTACAGCTGCATATGGTTATCTGTTATGAGAATGGTTGTTTTGATTTGTGAGTTCTAAATTATGTATTTAGAACCAGGGAGCATTTATCAAAAAATAAATAAAAATTACTTGTTCTAATGTATAAAAATGTGGATGTTACACCTACCCATCCATCTACTGTATCCCTACCCAAACGAGCTCGACCGATACCTTAAACCACACCTGCACCTAAACCCATAGCTCGACCCATTCCTACTCTTCCAAAAAGAATTCCCCGATAACTAACCACACCTACACCCAAACCCACATTCAATTCCCATTGTGATCCACTAGCAGGGTTCTATGCCAAATTTTTGACCAACCTCCTCTAAACTTCTGTTATCAGATTACCGCCACTTTGACCCTACGACCCCCTCAAACCCAAGCCAAAAGGGTTTGATCATACTAAAATTTACACATACCATCATGTGCCAGGGCATAATGTGGAGAGCTATAAGGCCTTGAAAACCGTCCTCATCAGATTGTGTCCACTAGAAACCAAGTTTGATGATGATGAAATTATCG
The DNA here is from genome assembly GCA_019776745.2 of Taxus chinensis. NCBI lineage: Eukaryota > Viridiplantae > Streptophyta > Pinopsida > Cupressales > Taxaceae > Taxus > Taxus chinensis. Next base: position 451,932,805 of record CM034146.1, on the reverse strand, counting down.
ATGAGGATCCTACTTCACCAACACCTATTCCCACACTACCTACTCAACAACCACAACCTTTGCCTTCATAGCTCCTAGAACCACACACAAAATTTGAAATTAACATGGTTCACATCAAAGAACTTTCCACACCACCACTCAAATGTCATTGTGCCCAACTGACCTCACAGGGCTTTTCTCCTCCAGTAGGTTTTACCCTTCATGTCATTATACCACTTACCCTACATCTTCTCCATTTGATAACTTCCCTCAAATCAACACGTTACACATCACTACACGTGTGTAGAAGGGTAAAGAAAAGGTAGCTAACCCACCAACCAATCTTATACCCAATATACCATCTGCACCCATACCTAAAATCACTATCTGTGGCCCCACATACCCCATTTCTAATGGTATCACACATCACACCATGCTCAAACAATTACACCAATATCCCCTCAAAATTTCCTTATATGAACTCATTCAAACCTCAGAATCCCATCGTTAAGCCCTCATGGAGGTTCTTCAATCTATCAAGGTTTTATCCAATAACCCTACACCCGTAGCCTCCATTATCACACCCCATCATGTATCCTCTCTCACCAAATTACCACCTTCATCCTCAGCTCACATTGTTCACCAAGTGGCCTCCCTTAACTTCTTAGAGGAGGAGATCATGCCACATCAAAATGATGACCCGGACCTAGCCCTCTTCTCTCTATCCAAATTGATGACATACGGGTATGTCATGTGATGATTGATGGAGGTGCTAGCATCAACATCATTTCATCCCATGCATTTTCTCAAATGCACATACCTAAAAATTACATGCATAACCATCCGTTAATGTTGCATTCATTCAACGACGCTATCACCTCCACACTAGGAACTATCATCCTTCATGTTCACATGGGCTCTCGCACTGTTCCAGAATTGTTTTATGTTTTGGAGGGGGAATTCCAATATAACTTGTTGCTTGGTAGACCCTGGATCTGTGTCATGGGTTGTGTTCCTTCCAGTTTGCATCGTTGTGTGAAGTTTGAACATGAAGGACACACTTATACCATTCTAGTTTACCCATCACCTTTCAAAACATGCAACATGCTTTACTAACCCAATGATGTGCTCATACCTATCAAGTCGTCTACCTTCGCAACCACTACTGCTTCACCTAAACCTCCACCTACCAATACAACTGCTACTTTCACTGCACATACCTCCTCTATTCCTACCACTATTATAACCTCCATGGCTGACCCATTAGCTTCCCAATCTATTAACACCACCTCCGTATCGACCTCTAACACATCGTCCATACCAAATACTCACATACCAACCACTAATCCCTTGGAAGGTTTTTTTCAACGCCTCATTCTAGGGGAGTACCGCCTATATAATGTCAACACATTCCTTACTCCCCATGAGTATGGAAGCCTTCACCAACACCCTCGCTATGATCACCGTATAGGATAACGCCTCCTTTATGGTCCTCCTCATCTTCGTACTAGTCTCACTTATGGGGGACTTAATACTACCACTTACACACCTTAACCACCATCACAACCCCACCCATTTTCCGCTAACTTCCAATCACTTACCAATCATCGTTTCACCCACACCTTCCTACACCGTTGTGCATGGAAGTGTTTTGGCTTTGGCTTTTACGAGCAAGGCCGCCATACTGTTATTCCATGTACCACTTGTAAACATATTGACCATAGTCGTATCGGCTTCCCTGACCCTTCTACCAAATAGGCCCACATTAAACTCATTGAGGACCCTAGCCCTTCTCCACCTTCATCACCATCCTCACCGATGGAGTTGATGGATCCTGAATCTATCCCTCCTAACTTTTTTTTTCATATACACCATTTCCTTGGGGCCATTGGCTTATCAACGTGAAGGAAAATCCCCTTCCACTCTCCCATTCCTATATCCTGAGATGATCGATGATGACACACCTACAATTAATTTCGTTCAATGTTAGGATGATGAATCCATACTCACCTACCTTGGTGTAGAAGACTCATATATTCATTGGTTGCTACCCTCTGAGACACAAACCATGTTGAATGAATTGACTATCGAGATAAACATTCATACTCATAATGACCCACACATCCTAAAGACTGGAAAATCTTTAGATGCTACTAAATAGGAAGCCAGAAGCCATCACTTCTTTTCTCTAAGATCATAACCATGATTTTTCTTGGTATTACGTAGACATGCCCGGTATTGACCCCGCCATAGTGGTCCACAATATATTAACCATTCCCGATGCCAAACCTGTCAAACAAAATCTAAGGAAAATGCATCCTCGTATTGCTCTTCTTGTCAAAGAAGAACTTCAGCACCTTCTTTCCATTTCCTTCATCTTACCCATTGATTATCCTCATTGGATTTCTAACATTGTCCTTATTACTAAAGCAAAAGGGGGACTCGACATTTTCATGGACTTCCGTGACCTCAACCTATCCTACCCAAAAGATGACTTTCCCTTTCCCGGTATTGATCAACTGGTAGACCTCACCACTGGTCATGAGATGCTCTCACTCATGGATGGTTTCTCGGGTTATAACCAAATTTTGCTTTCCCCGAAAGATCAGCACAAGACCACATTCATTACCCCTTGGGGAACATTTTTCTATTGAGTCATGTGTTTTGGTCTTAAAAACGCTGGTGCTACATATCAGCATGCTATGAATTATATCCTCCATGATATCATGCATCACATATTGGAAGATAACGTGGATGATCTCTTGGCCAAATCTAAACATCGCGTCGAGCACCTCACCATCCTCAAAACCATCTTTGACCGCCTCATTAAATATTACATCCACCTTCAGCCTAAAAAGTGCATCTTCGCGGTTCTCTCAGGAAAACTCCTGGGATTTATTGTTTCCCTCTGTGGTATAGAAGTTGATCCTGCTAAAGTCAAGGCCATTCTGGAAATGCCTCTGCCCACTAACCTTCAACAACTCTATAGCCTACAAGCTAAATTGCAGTCCATTCACCATTTCATTTCACAAGTATCTGATCAGTGTCAACCATTTCATCGTCTACTTAGGAAAGATGTCTCCTTTAAATGGGATGATGACTGTCACAAAGCATTTGAGGCCCTAAAAAAATACCTTCTCCAACCACCCGTACTCATTCCACTGAAAGACGATCAACCTCTTTACCTATACATATCAGCTACCGATCATTCTATTGGAGCCATGCTCGCTCATTGCGATGAACAACATAGGGAGCAGGTAGTTTATTACATAAGCCGTACTCTTTTGGACTATGAAACCTAATACAACCATCCAGAAAATCTTTTCTTAGCCTTAGTTTTCATCGCCACCAAACTCTGCCATTACCTACTCAACCACAAAACCTATGTTGTGACCAACACCGACCCTTTACACTTCATGTACGCCAAACCTTATCAAAATCAGCAGTGTCGTGTGATGGCTTATGCTTTTAGCTAATATTGACCTTGAATTCATTCACCAAAAGTCCATTAAGGGCCAGGCTATCACTGACCAGCTGGCTGACACACCTATTGTCGGGGACCAACCCTCTAATTTTGACTTTCCTGATGAATCCATTGCTACCCTTGCCCTGGATGAACCCCCTTACCAAATGACACTATTCTTCGAGGATTCCAAGTGTCAGCGTGGGGGTGGGGCTGGTGTTATCCTCGTTCCTCTGGATGTTGAACCCATGCCTTTGTCTTTCAAACTAGACTTTGAATGCACCAACAACATTGCCGAGTATGAAGTGCACGCATACTAGGTCTCCAGACTGCCTATGCCCTAGATGCCAAATCAATCCACATCTTTGGTGATTCATAATTGGTCATAAAACCAGGTCAATGGTATGTACCAGTGTTGTAACAAGATACTTCAAAAGTATAAACATCATGTAGACATACTTTTGACCACCTTTGATCGCTACACCCCTTTAAACCATCCCACACGTTCAACCAATAAATTTCTAGATACCCGTGGCCTGCTTAGCTTCCCAAATACCCACTTCCCCCCCTACCGATTCCAAAATATTTGTCATTATACAATGCCTCCATTCACCTTCTTATTTACCTCACGATGTTTACTCAATCGGAACTGACACCCCTAACCCGAGTGACCTTTGGTATAAACAATACTCAGACTAACTTTCCCTATTCATCTTACCTCCTGATCTCACCCGTAACGGGCAATGCGCCTTCCTTAAAAATGTCTCCCATTTTTTTAATCTAGGGGGACTCCTCTATAAGTGTGGCTTTAATGGTATTCTCTTACAATGCCTCACAAGTTCTGAAATTCCTTATACCATTACGGAGGTTCAAGATGGCATATGTTGAGGTCACTTTATTGGCATTGTTGTTGCTAAGCGTATCTTCGCCTAGGATACTACTGGCCGACCCCCTTAACCATGATTGTTGCGACTATGTCAAATGTTGTGTGAAATGTCAACAACATTCCAACCTTCATCATATACCCAGTCATGCCTTACAGGTTGCTCCTGACCTTTGGCCCTTCTCTCAATGGGGGTTGGATCTTGTCGAAGAAATCAATCCTCATTCTTCCCAATGTCATCAATGGATCATAACCGCTACCGAATAATACACAAAATGGGTGGAATCCATACCACTCATCTCCATGAAAAGTGAGAAAATATGCGAGTTCATTAACCATCACATCATTTGTCACTTTGGTGTCCCTCATTGCCTCATCACTGACAATGGAAAATAATTCAAAAACAAAACACTGCAAAAACTTTTTGACGCCTTCAACATTCAGCTTATTTTCTCCTCACCTTATTACCCACAAACCAATGGCCAAGCCGAATCCACTAAAAAAACCCTCAATAAAATTCTCATGAAAGTGGTTGACGATTCTGGGAAGGATTGGCATACACACATTCCTTTTTCTCTATGGGCATACCACACTAGTATTCACACTTCCACTGTGGCTACACCCTTTTCATTGGTCTACGGTATTGAGGCTGTTCTTCCTCTCAAAGTCTAGATCCCCTCACTCCGAATTTCTCTCCATTACATGCTTACTGATGATGAATTTCGTCAGGACCACTGAGCATAACTAGATTTATTAGATGAACATCATCTTAATGCTCTGGATCACCTTCAAGTTTACCAATAACATATCAAACATGCTTATGAAAAACATGTTCATGAACAAACCTTCCAAGTTGGTGACCTTGTTTTGAAAGTAAATCAACACGTAACCAAAGTAGAAAAAAGTAAACAGAAAAAATTCACTCCTGATTGGCTTAGACCATACATCGTAACTCATACCTATGGATCGGGTGCCTATTGTTTTTCCTCACTTGAGGGTAAACCCGAACCTGAGCCCCTTAATGCATTACATCTTTGACCATTCTATTGTTGACTTGTTGTCCTACCTTACCCTTTGTCTCTTTACAGGCTCGTCCCTTGAGAGTTATCCACTTCATACACCTCCCTAATGATTAAAAAAGAATCATGTGAGTACCTATCACTTGTTATCTTCTCTTGAATATGTGTACCAAGGCACTACACATAGCATGATTATCATGGATACTTTTCATCTATCTTTAGATGAGATCCCATGGTCATTCCACCTTACCTTTTGAACAAGAGTCCTATCCTTCGCCTTGGTCTTGCCCATGATTTCAAAGACCTCTAATGGGACCAAACTCCTTGAGTCAAACTTATAATAACAAAAGATGACTCCCTTAAAAGGACATCTTCTTCTCGACCAAATTTCTACTATAAATAGATTTCTCCCTCGAAGGACAACTATGTGAAGCTTTTAAAAAAAAGGAGAGAGAGAGATAAAACAAAGCTTCCTGCATCGATCATCTTCACAAAGACCTCAAGGAGTACCATATTATTTATCCCATATAGACTTCCAACATCAATCAGCCTATAAAGAAAGACCACAAACACTTTTTATTCATGGACTTGCCCATCGTGACCTCAGACCTCTTGCCCAAAAGACTTGTCACTCTAAACATATACAGTTAACTACCTTTCACCCACCTTACCATTTCCACTCTCATTTCCTAAATTTCCTTAAGGGACATCTTGGAATTTTGACATTTGGTGATCTTGTGACTACTTTCACCATAGAATAGTTAAGCGTGCAATGCCTTTCGGGTGTTGTATTCATCACCCCTTTTCAAGGTATGATCTAATTGGTATGATTCTACCCAATCAGGTTGCTTTATTACCCCCCTATTGTCTTTTAACCATATTTGTTTATATTTTGATTACCTTATATAGGACTTGGTCCTCGATGCTTACCTTTGGGGTTCATCCTCCCCTTTCTCCATAATTGCCCTCACATGTGACATTTTAACTATCATCTACCCACACCTATTAAACCTAAACCCACTACATGCCCACAAACCTACCAACTCATTTTCATCTTCTTCCCTAGCTCATGGGAGAACTACATCGGTCTGAGGTCCCTTTTCATCGAGACTATGTAGGTAGCACTTCTAGGGCATGGGGCCCTGGAAGGTTAGCTCGGCCACTCTTTACCCTAACCATTTTCCCCACCTTTACCTGATTTCTTTTTCATATAAAAAAATAAGAAATCTATCCCATATCCACATCATTCAACCTACATACACTCCTCATGTTCCACATACTCTTTTACCACTACCATTATTTCCCATATTCATTTATAACCCATATCAAAACATTGAACACCATTACATTCATTTACATTAACATGTATTACCAAAATACTGAAATACACATCCACACCTAAACCAACCTGACTTATTCCATGCCTAAACAAACTCGGTCCATGCCTAAACCAACCTGACTAGATCCATGCCTAAACCAACCTGACTAGATCCATGCCTAAACCAACCTGACTCGATCCATCCCTAAACCTACCTGACTCGATCCATACCTAAACTGACCTGACTCAATCCATACCTAAACTGACCTGACTCGATCCATGCCTAAAACTGACCTGACTTGATCCAAGACTAAAATGAACCTGACTCGATCCATGCCTAAACTGACCTGACTCCGTCATGCCTAACTCACCTAATCCATTCATATCATAACAAAAGTAAAATAAAATACACATCACAACACATAATCATTTGAACCTCATACATCTCATCGTATAAATACCTGTGTATCACAATAATGTACACTCATCTCAAAAAAATATGTGTCTCTCATACATCGCCAGCTCGCAAGCTGCTATCCAATGCAAAATATCTTCAGCTCGCTGGCCGGTATCATGTATAAAAAACTCATAATAAATACAAAATCTCTTTGGCACACAGGCCGGTCTCATATATAATCCATACAAAAATGACTCGGCACCCAGGCTAGTCCATAGCCAGTCAATCATTTCCCCATATGATGTCAGGGAATGCTCCCTGTGACTCTATCTCTCTTGACCCCTCTGCCACACCTGTCTAGTTCCCAGCACCCATCTCACCTCATGCTGATGGCCCCTCACTTGGGGCTGGCCTTTGCAAACTAGTGGCCTCACCACAACCCTGTCTCTAGGCTTATCAGCCCCGTGTACTCTCCACGCTGTGAGTGCAATATCTATTCCTCTCACTAGAGGCCTGCTATGCTCTGTACTTAGTATAGGAGGGCACATCTAGCATGGTAGCTAACAAATGATCCTACTAATATCATGCCTCTGCTAGGGCATTCCTGAATCTGACCATGGTCACTGTCTATGGGGGTGCCATGGGTCTCCCTTCTTGTGTGGATGCCTATACCATGGGACCCTATCCCAGAATCTTCTCTATGCCCTGTGTCAGTACCATAGCCTGACTCAGCCCTGGGAGCTGTGCCTACACCTAAATCTATGCCTATAGAGTAGTAATATGTGCATGTGCTACTGAAATCTGGATCTGTAGACCCGTAACCTCTCCCTGTGTTGTGGTCAACTGGCTCTCTAAGTCTTGTACATGTTCCTATAGAGAAGCTATCTACTCTTCCCCTCCACCTACCTCCTCTCCATCTCCATCTCTCCTTACCTCCACCTATGCAGGTAGCTATCCCTGCCTTGCTTAAGCATGCAACGTCACTATCTAGGCCTATAATGTGGCAACCTATGCCTCTATACCTGTCAGATTCCCCTGTATAATCCTGAGTTGCGTCACCAAGGTAGACACCTACCCCTATAGGGTGTCCCTCTACACTGTGATGGTGGCTAAGTCTAGCTGCCTTGGCCTCGGTGGTACGGCTCTCAGTTGTGCTACCCAACACTACCTGTATCCATCTGCTACTCTGGCATCATCAATATGTGAATCAACTGGCTTCTCCTCCTATCCAGTTGACATGGTGGGTCATGGTGGAGACATAGGTCTCTCCACATCATATCTCCTGTACTACAGGAATGGAGACAGTACATCCTGGACTAACCCAAACTGGTGCCTAACCCACTCTATGGGTATCCGCTCTCCTCCCCTCTATCCACAGATATAGCTATAGCCCATATAACTCTATGGCATCCTGTCTGTATGCGGGGAAGCCCACATATGGCCTCCAAATGATGTCCACCCCAGAAAACCCCTCCAACAACCTCCTGTAGTAAGCTACATCATGAGTATCTCTGGCACCTTAGTCCTCTCCAACGGCTCATACCCACCACCTGTACCCAACTCTCAAAACTCTCTATGGGAATGCATCTACTCGGGGCATCCCCGCTGGTCGAACACAAGTAATGTGCTCGTAAGCCCAACAATGCAGTAGTATGGTGCAACAAATGTTGAACCTCCGCAGTCGCCCATAGGACCATAGCTCTCTATATACCTACATCAATAATACAGATGCCCATGCAAACCGTGTCCGCTGTATCACCATGTCATGAAGGACTCCCATCAGTGACCTCAGGAATCTCCCACCCTCTGCATCTGGAAGTGTGATGTAGCACACTGCCTCTATCAAAAGTACCAATAACCTCATCTCTTCTAGATGAGCTCTATACATCGCTCCATAGCTCATGCTAGCGCTATGGAACATCAGGTCTGCTACACCCTCACCAAAAATGTGTGCTAGTAACTCCTTAGATGCCTCTGAATAGATAGAATAAACTTGGGCCCCCAATATGGGAAATTACAGGATCCTATAGATGTCCTCTAGGGTGATTGTCATCTCACCCGTCGGCATATAGAAGGTGTTGGTCACTGAGTCACATCTATTGATGAGGGAAACCATCAGACTCGCCTCACATACTACACGTTGGTAGCACCTCACCCCTATCAACCCCACCTCTGTAACATGTTGCCACTCCTCCCGCGTCATGCTCACCCATACTATCAATAATAAGGGTGACACCTGGGCCCTCATCCGCAGCTCGTCTTGGACCTGCATCCCACAAGAACAATGTATTAGTACACCTTCCCAACTTACCCTATTTCACCCCACATCTCTACCTAATCTCTTTCCCCACCCCCATCATGTTGGCCTTGTCACTATCTACCCTACCAAAACCCATCTACCCTACCTATCTACCCTAACCCTCACCCAAACCTACCCAAACCCATCCACCCGAAACTATCTACCCTACCCCTCACCCAAGCCACCCTAAACCCTTCCCGTCTCCCTTAACCCTTTTCCCTCTCACCTAATCCTTTCCTACCTACCCTATTTTCCCACCTTGCCCTTACTCTATTCCCTTTTTTGTCCCAACTTAACCTTTGGTTGACTGACCCTAGTTATCCCTTTCCTGACCATGATCTCCCCTTGACCGACATCGGTCACTGTTCTTGTGACCGATACCGGTCACTACCCACCGACGTCGGCCACAAACCAACCGATGTTGGTCACTGTCGAGCCAACCGCCATGATTTCCCAACCCCCTTTTCCCCCCCTAATCCTCGTACCCACCCAAATTCCCATTTTTACCCCTAATTATTCCTATAATCCTCCTCTTCACCTACCCCCTACCCTTCCCTATTCCCATTTCCCCCTATTTTTCTTGTTTTACAATTCTTCCCCTCCCAAACCCCCATTTTTCATATTTTTCTATATGTTTAATCAAATTAACTAAAAAATCCATAACAAAGGTTCCAAACCTACCTGATCCCACTACTGCCGTCATGGTGGAACCACCAGTCTCCATGCCGCTCCTCCCGATCCCTCTCCGACCTCCTCCATCCAAGAATGACCACCGAATCTCCACACCAATCACCTCACTTGATTCGATCCTATGACCCCACCTCTCACTCAACCAACCCTGCCTACGTGGCTTCCTAACCAAATTCTCAGATGTCCTTGTTTGTCCTATTCCTCTTTTCTCTCTTCTTGTCCTTTTCTCCTTTTCAAAAATACCAAATGAATTTTTAAAACGTGGGTTTTTCACCTTTTATCGCCTACCCAACTCAACTGACGTCAGTTCACACTTGACCGATGTCAGTCTGATGCCCTACCCAACCACCGTCGGTTCCTCTACACTATCATTGGTTCATACTAACCACTATTAGTTACCTTGCATACTCATTGCCATCACATTGACCTCATTTTCCTTAACTCCTCTTTCTTTTTCCTCCCCTACATCTACCTAGACCACTTTAGCTTCCCCTCTAGTCCTCCACCTTATTCAACCTCACTTCATCCATTGTTGAAGCCTCATTATTTTACCCCTACCTTGGCCTTACCCGTGTTGTGACCTATCTACCTCGACCCGAAAAATTGTTTGTGACCTTTGAACCAATGTGCTCGCTATACCTTTCAACACTATTACCCGTGTTGTTTAACCTCATGCCCTTACCTTTCCTATTACCGTGTTGTCTATCCTGACCCTACCTTTGGTGTACCAGAACATACCTAAACTTTCCTACACCTAACCTACGTTGTGTCTCATGACCTTATCCTATACCTTGGATACCAGATTCACTTCAACCTTGTTTGGATAAACCTATCGACCTTAGGCAATGTAGAGTTTTCCTGCTCTTCAACCCAATTGCATGCTGCAGTTTATACGTGTGCGTGTGTTTGAATGTTGCTACCTTTGACCCTGACCCATTACCTAGATTTCCTGAGTAGAACTTTCACCCCTTTTCCCCTGTACTCATTTTCCTTTTCTTCATATTTACCTTTTATCACACTACTCACCGCTTCATCTTGTTGCCTCGTCAGTTCCTGGTTTGAGGGGGATCACCTACACCCTCACATGGGGTAACCACATCTTATTTTTGTTAGCATCACTTACCAATACAAGCTATACAACAAAAAGGGGAAAAATGTAGACACTAAAATTAGGTCACACTCCCCTTTTGTCCCTTGACGTATAAGCCCCCTTCATTACATTTACCCAGCCATGACCCCCTTCACCCCACTAATATTAATTTAATTAAATTAATGCATTATCCTCACTATATTTATTATTTAAATATCTTATTTAAATAATATCTACACATATAGTTCACTTAGACACCTCACCAAGTTAACTCAACCTAAGACCTATTCTTAGCAAGTTCCCATAACTAACTAAGACTTACCCAAACCCTAAAAATCAATGCCTACATTCCCTCTAACCAAATTCTTACATGCTCACAAGAGGCTCCAAGTCTAATATGTGGGATAATGACACAAGATCCAAGGAAATCAAGAGGATCTCCCTAGTTTAGTAAACCTAGGAAATCCCACCTTGACCGATGTCAGTTACCCCTAACCATTGCCGGTTAAGCTGGACCACCATCGGTTACCCCTTTTAACCCAAAACAACCTTATTCTCAAGGTTGGAACTTGGAACTTGGAACTTAGAGCCTGGAGGTTGGAAAAACATTAGGAGAAAGTTGATGAGCAAGAACAAACCTCAGAGAAATAATGCATCTTCAAAGAGTAAATTCCAGCAAAAACTCACATCCAAGGAACAAAATTGAGCATTTTCTCTTGCACAGCCAACCCAGCCATGATCTGATCTATCCAAGCAAAGAGGAGTGTGCATGCAGCCCATGTAGAAGCTTTTCTTCAGTTGGTGATCACTTGTAGCCTTCAAACCCATCATCAGCACCTGCATCCTTCATACACAGACCTTCAAGAACGAAATCCAAGTAAGTATAACATCATACTTCTCTGATTTATTTCATTTCACCATTATTTTATCATCCATTGTTTATCTTTCTCCCTATTGGCCTTCTCCAACATTTTCACCTCCATATACCCTTCAAAACCTCAAAAAAACATACTCCAGTCACCCATTACCTTGTCCCAACCAACCAAAATCCTTTGTGTAATCACAAAGGAGACCAAAACCCTATTCTGTGACATTTCTAGATCTCACAGTAACCGGTGCCGCTTATACCTAACCACGGCCGGTCACCCCTGACCGATGCTGGTCTCTATGTTTTCCCACATAGCCTTAAACAGAGACCTGTGCACCTAATTTTACCTCACCCTCACTCTCCTGTGACCTACCCGAGACCTTTATTAGACCTGTAGAACCCAGAACCAATCATTTGACCTTTGGATTCTATTTTAGCTTAGTCTGTTAGATTAGATCTATTTTCTTATTGTGATTTAAGTGAAATACTTAAATCATTTTAAAATAACAATAGGATTTATTTTGTTTACAACATTAATTTGTTTAAAACAATGGACTAACAACCATCTATGAAGTATTCATAATTCCCAGAACTAGCTCACGCTAGGCAGTTCACTGCCCATATTTTTTAATTCCTTCTGGTGGTCTTGCTTTCATTACAGGTAGTTCCTCCTAGCCAAAAGGAAGTTATCATGGTTAGATGTGGATTTGGAAGTCATATGTGCGTAACAATCCATCAACCGAAATTTGAACAGGTATTCCTCCTACGACCGTTACCCTATCTATTTCATCAATGATTCAAAGAAACAATCTAAGAAAAAGGTGAAATAGTTATCTCACCCTCCCTCCTCTCCCGATCCTCTCCTCAAAGCCTCCTCCTATTCGATCCACCCCATTTTCCTCCTTTCCTTCCCCTCTTTGACTCCCAGATCTCCCCTTCCACTCAAACCTTGGATGATATTTTTACCCTCCATTTGACCCGAAGTAGTTGTAAGAAACCTGATATTGGCTTAGAGAAATTTCATGGGTGTACCTCGAGAAACATTAAGCTTCAACAAGAATCAACCTTGAATGTGGCTCAAGGAACCCAGAGCACCATCCCCATGGTTGTGGGGAGAAAACCCAAATCCAAAAAATGAAAATAATCTCATGGAACATAAGAGATCTCAACTCTCTGCAAAAATAGAGGGTCCTCAAGGATATGAAATTTAACCACTCTCCTGATATTATTATGCTTATGGAAACCAAACTTAAAAAGGATGACAGTCTCTTGAAAATTTTACTTGCTACATCCTTTTTGTCCCATCTCTTAACATGCAATTCTGGTGGCTTATGCACTCTATGGGATCCCAAAAATCTCAAAGGTGATTTCCTTTTACAGCACCCAATTTTTTTGTGCATGCTCTTCCAAGAGGTAGGCTCAAACTCTACTTGGATCACAATCAATGTTTATGCCCTGAATTTGGACACCCGTCGTGAAAAACTTTGGCAGGACATTTCAATTTTCATAAGAAACTCCAATAATTTCCTAATGCTTATCATGGGGGATTTCAACATCATTCTCTATGACTCTAACAAACAAGGAGGAGCCCCGAATAACCCCTCCAACATGGAAGAACTTGTTGAATTCATATGCTATGAGGAATTATTAGATATAGACCTTCATATTGCCTCCTTCACTTGGTCCAACCGCAAAATTGGTAGAAATCATATTCAAAGTAGACTTGATAGGGCTATGGGATCTTTGGATTGGATCTCACTTTACCCTGATTTTTTTCTTAGTCCTCTCCCTCATGTAGCATCAGATCATAGCCCTATGATGCTATGTGCTAACAACAAGCTGAATATAAAGAATCCTTCCTTTAGATTTGAGTTAGCCTAGCTTGAAAACAACCAATTAGATCCTCTTATTAAGAGTTGGTGGGATATCAAAATTCAGGTTTTTTGATATGTTTAAGTTCTCTAGTAAGCTTAAGGAAATAAAAAAATAGCTCAAGATTTAGAAGGTCAAGGTGTTCGAAAACATCAAACTATGTAAACAAAAGATGACTCAGGAAATTGCTAACATATCAGCTCTTGTGGAGGAAAAAGGTAGAACAGAGAAACTCCATAAACAAGAAATCTCTTTTCTCAGTGAATACCATAGCATCTTGAAAGAAGAAGAGACCTATTTGAAGTAGAGATCTAGAGCACTTTCACTGGATCAAGGAGACCGTAATACTAAATTCTTCCACATCATAGATTCTAAACACAAATGCAGAGACAAAATCAAAGAGCTGCTAACTCCAGCAGGTAATTTATTATCCTATAACCTTGATATCTCTAATGAATTAGTCTCTTTTTATTCTAATATCCTTTAGCATGAGGAACCCCCCAATGAGCACACTATGTCCAAGATGCTGCAGCACATTCCTAAATAAGTCTCTGAAGATATGAATTGAAAATTAACGAATCCCTTCTCTATGGAGGAAAATCACAAAGTTGTCTTCACCATGAAAGGAGATAAAGCCCTTGGCCCTAACGACTTCCCTGTTGCCTTCTTCCAAATTCTCTGGGAGATCATCAAGAAAGACATCTTTAATACAGTGAATGAATTCCAGTTGAGAAACTCCCTTATGAAAGAATGGAATACTAGTTTCATCGCTTTAGCCCCTAAATCTCTTGGATCTAAATTTGTAGCCAACTTCCGATAGATTAGCCTCTACAACACCTCTTATAAAATCATCACCAAGATGTTGGCTACTAGACTAAAACCTCTGATGAATGACCTCATCACTTCACATCAGAATGGTTTCATTAGCGGTCAATTTATGTAGGGTGGTATCATTACAGTGCATGAAGCCATCCACTCATCCCAACAAGTAAATTCAGCAGGAATGATCCTTAAATTAGATATGCAAAAAGTGTTTGACAGAGTCAGTTGGACTTTCCTTATTCGTGTGCTGAAAATTTATGGTTTTGATAACAAATGGTGCAACTGGAATTTTTCTTGCATTGCTACCCCTTGTTTTTTTATCCTCATAAATTTCATCTTGGTTGGATTCTTCAAAAATAGTAGAGGTTTAAGGCAAGGGGACCCTCTGTCACCTTTCCTCTTTCTGTTAATGCTGGACACCCTCAGCATAACCTTAGAGGCTTCCAAGAGTCAGAAAACTATATCTGGTATAAAAATCACCTCTAACACCCCTGCTGATACTCATAGCCAATTTGTGATTGACACCCTTCTCTTGAGTACTGCTTTAGTGATCAAACCTTGAGCCCTCAAAGAAATATTAGAAAATTATCAACTTGCCTCTCAACAATTGATTAACTTTACCAAAAGTAGTATATCTTTCTTAAACACCCTTTCTCAAACACAAAAGATGATTGCTGATATTTTTGGTTGCAGAATTGTGGACTTACCTTCCTCCTATCTTGGTATTCCTCTCTTCAATGTAAAGCAAACTATAAGTATGTGGAATCAAGTTATTGAGAGATAAAAAAAAAATTGGCTTCTTGGAAAGGAGCTTTGCTAAGTCATGCGGGAAAACTTCAATTGGTTAAAGATACTTTACAAAGTTAGCATATTTATTTCATGTCTCTTATCAAAATTCCCTCCTCAGTGATATCTACTATTGAGAGAATCTGAAAAAAAAATTCCTTGGTCGTGTGTGGAAGATAAGAAGTGGATCCACATTTTCTCTTAGATTGAAGTTTGTAAGCCAACCAATCTGGGAGGTCTTAGTATTAGATAGATTACTGACATGAATGTAGCCCTGCTGGTTAAGATTAGTTGGGAGATGACTTACAGAAACTCCCAATGGGTGAAATTGTTGAGAGCCAAATATTTGTCTCAAGCAGGAGATTTCCTTCTTTCATCCCCTCCCCGTGGCTCTACCATTTGGAACTCGGTTATTAGCTCTCTTCCTCTTCCATGTGCTGGCATGAAGTGGAGGATGAGAAATGGCAGATCAATTGGTTTCTGGTTGGATTGGTGGTTTGGGGAAAAACCTATGTGCCTAAACCCCATTTGGGATTCTATCAAAAGACCCCTCATTAACCATAATGGCAAGAAAGTTAGTGGTTATTGGAGAATGATTAATTCAATTCCCTCTTGGTATATTATGGATTGGACGGGTATCAACATGTATAAGAGTCAGTGTTTGAACTAGTTGAGAATTACCCTTTCCTCACACTATATACCTTTATCTTTACCTGTTGATGTTATTATTTGGCCCCTCTCCCCTTCTGGATATTTCTTTGTTAAAGCTTCCTATGATTCTAAGCCCAAGACCAGCTCTGGCCCTTCTCTCAGCAAAATTTGGCACAAAGAAACCATTCCTAAAATTGGATTTTTTTCCTGGCTCTCATTCAAGAATTTTTTCCTCTCAGGAGAAAACTTAAAAAGGAGAGGATTCTCCCTCCCTACTCATTGCGTTCTCTTTTGTAAAGCGTTGGAGTCCTCTTCCCATCTCCTTCTTCACTGTCCTTTTTATTAATATATATAGAATTGGCTTCTAACACATTTAGGAGAAATCTAGATTTTCCCTGAATCCCTTCAAGATGCAATTAACCAATGGTGTTCCCCTTTATTGCACCATTCCCTCTCCCTCACTTGGAAACTTATCCTCCCTCACGGCCTCTGGGATATATGGAAGAAAAGAAACTAGAGAATCTTCAAATATCAAAGCATGGACCCTTGTCAGGTTTCCAACCACATTGTTATACTCTTCCAAGATAATCTCAATCGTTGCCTCTGGAAGAAATATCAACAAAAAATCTAGTTTTGTGACAACAAGGAGTGGTGCCAGTGGATTGCGATCCTTCCCAGGGATAATCCATTAACCATTTTCTAAAGGTAATCCCAAGAATTCTGGGGGGGTGTGATTCTCTATAATAATTTGGGTACCTCTCTAGCACCTATAGTAGCAAATTTTAGCATTGGGGCCAATCATCGGGTTAAATCCTTAGCAATTCTTAAAGGGTTGGAGCTTACTCTCCAAATTGGAAATGACCCTTTAATTATTGAAAGTGATTCGCTCAATATTATAAATATCCTAAATTTGGATAATCCAAGCCAATGGACTATCAAGAACATTATTGCTGACATTCATCTTCTTTAAAGGAATTTCCAGAAAATCAAATTCCAACATATTTACCTCGAGGGAAATAGGGTGGCTTATCGCATGGCTAATATTGGTGTCCTCCTTGACACTCAACAAACTTGGTTAGGAAATTTTCTTGACGATCTTCTTCAAATCGCTCATAATGACTACTCTTTTTCTAGCTAATTTCCTATGGTGGTTGTATACTACTCGTAATGTCAATAGGTTAAACAAAAATATATCCACCCCTAACAAGGGTGGTGGACATGATTACCACATTATTATGATGTGACGTTCTAAGATCCAGGCATGTGCGGATTTTGTTTTGAGATGCTCCTTTTTCACATCACAATCATAACATGTACATGAGGGAAATTGACATGGAAGACTCTCACAAATCACATGGGTTATTTAAATCCAATTCTAGGCCCCCCACCTCTGTTCATTTCCACATGATCATCATCATGGGCGGGTAGCTAAAAATAATAGAACTTGTTTCTTGCACTAATTTCCAGGAGGATAAAGAATTTTGGAATATTTAAAAAGACAATGGATTCACTACTTTCTTGGAAAACATGTCTGGTTATTCAGCCATGGTTTCTTATGGGGTCTTGGCTACCTATTCGCGTGGTAGATTTCAAATTGGAAACACTTTCTTCACCATCTCTACCAATTCCATAGCCTCGGTGACTGGTCTACTGGCTTCAGGGGTGGTTTACTTCAAGAGGTCCTTACAAGCAAAGGTCTAGGACTTCATCAACAAGGGAAAAAATCTGACCAAGTATCTCTCGGGATATGTTCGAGAGTCCCTATATCCCCCTTTGGATAGAGTCGCTGAAGTGGTTATGAAATACTTTACTATTGATGGGTGATATAAGTTTGTTTTCAGGCCTCACGTTTTCATCCTTTCCCACCTGCATTGGGGAAAGAGAATCAATATCACTGCCTTTCTTTACTAGTCTCTGCAAAATTCTATCAATCTAGCTAGCGAGGGAGAAGGCCCCATTCTCTATCAGGGCCTAATTTACCTCCTCTTTAAATTCACCACTTAACCTGCGGAGCTTGCTCATTTTCCTTCTAAGTCTGGAAAATCCCGTTGTACCCCCACCTCATCTCCCCTTCCATCCCTTGCTTCCCATCCCACTTCCAGTCATCATCGCCACCTAAAATTTTTATCTAACTCTAATTCTAAGGTTTCCATTATGGGTTCTTCCTTCATAGGTCTTGTTTCTACTGATATCACCATTAGTTCACCTCACTCTCCTGGCCAGCCTTGCCTAGACCTACCTAATGTAGAACCTCTAATTCCTATTACCTCCTCGGTCTCAAGCTCGAAGATCCTTCTCTCAAACACTCTGTTGGGGTTAGATACATTGTACCTGGACTCCCCCAAATTTGTTCTAGTTGACATGGAAGAGGATTTGACCACTGAGGAGAAGAATTTCCAACAAGGATATGAGAATTTTAAAATGGAGGATAGTGAAATCATCCCCTATAATAGGTAGATGGAAGCTCCAACTAAAGTGGAAGATACCAGTTCCGGGAACAACTTGAGGGGAAATGAGGGAAGTACCAATGAAGATATTATCCAACCTAAAGATAGCCATGTGGATCTGGTGTCTTCCATCCTTTCTAAGCTCCAGCGTTCTTTCACTATCCTGAAAGCTTGGGAAGCTTACAATGACAATACCGGGTCTTCTATAATCAAATACTGCTCTGAATTGATAGTCCTTGCTAATCTGTTATCTGAAGAGTTTGGTTCCATACATGCAAAGAATAATATTAAAGAGCTGAAAAATATCCTATGATCTTTCGTACTTTTCTTTCCTTTTGTCTCACTTTTTCCGTTTTGTTCAGTTGTTCAAATTTTTTGGAATTTTCATGGGTTTCTCTTATGTAATTTTCTTTGCATAAGCTATCCAGCTGGGCCTTTTGTACAAGGTTGGGGGACCTTCTAAAACCCTCACTTTAGCCTTATTCCAAAAAAAAATCCTTTATTCAATGCCCTTTTTATACAAAACCAAACAACTTCATGATCCCCATCCCCATGTCCATCCTCAAATAAACTCCATAAATGTTTATCTCTAGTATTCACATGTATCATGGTCAACATATAGAATATGCAAGAATTCTTAAAATGATTTGCATAATTGTCTAACCAACAGTAGTGATGATTGAATATGATATCTCTCACATTAAAATTCCCATAAAACATCTCCAAACAACCTTAGATGAACTAGGAAGAATTTATATGTCATCATTAATATAAAATTAGAACTCTCTACAAATATTTATAATATCATCTATGTTATCGGGTGCATGTATAAATGTAACATGTATAAACATTGAAACTAGATTTGAATTATAGTACTAGGATTTAACCTCAATTTTATTTGTAGTGTGTAATTTTTTGCAAGGTCTACAACTGAAAAATTGGTCCCAAGTGGGAAGTTTCCCCTTTATATTTTGAATTTCATATCCTAACATCAATATCAGTGTGTGTGTGTGTGTGTGTGTGTGTGTGTGTGTGTGTGTGTGTGAACTTCATACCGGTAAATAAACATCTTGAATTGTATTATGAAATCAAACATATGTATTAAAACTCACATCTTAATGAACCTTGTATATATTTTAATACATACTTTACATATTTATATTTCTTAATATAAACCAATTTATTTCTAAATTCATGTGTAATTTCTACATGAATATATCCACCCAAACATGAAAAATTACCACAATTATTACATGTTCTATGTAAAAATTATTTCCATATGAAAACTATCCATTAAGTATTTCAGATAGAAGACATGGGACTGATTCACTTGCAAATTTTGGTGGAAAAGACACCTTGTGTTCCTTCATAATATATTTAGTATGTAATTTATGATGTATATAACAAAAAAATATCAAAATGAATAGAAAATTATATGTGGACGTTTCAATAACAAGTGATATATGTTTGGTTTATTTTGACATAAAATGGATTGCACAACTCAAATGACCTTTGGTTAATGTATATATTGTTTAAGAAACTTTTAATAGATTTTTTATTGGCTTGTTTCCAAAAAATGTTTTGAATGTGGTTCACATATTTCAAAAGGTTTTCTTATTCTTAATACATCTTTAAGATAAGGCGATACCCTTTTGTTCTCACGAAAAAATAGTTCAATAAAAACTTTATCTTTTCATTGTATTTTACCAGTAAATTCCACACAATATATGACTGCAAGATCATATACTATTTTTCTTCTTAAGGATATAATTCAAAAATTTCTATTCAATTTAAGGGATATACTTGTTTTACTTACAATTTGATGTGTAATTGTTATTGCACTTGCAATAGCCATAGTTAATGCTCATCTTGTAATATTATTACCTTTATTTTGAAAATTATTACATATTACATTAAATCTTTAGTTAGATTATTTACTAATACATTATTTCTTCCCTCTAGTTTTCTTGATCTCAACCCTAAAGTATTCATCACAAGGATTTTTTTTTCATTTTAACATCAAAATCATTATGCGTGTGTTTTATTCTCAAATGAATAATTTGATATATGTTTAGCATGACATCTAGATGTAGGTTTTCCTAGGTTACCTTCCATGGGTTATAATATCTTATCATTTATCTCAATCAAATATCATGATGTTCGTCTAATTATATTAAATTGAGGTATTGACCTAGAAAATACATCATTTATTATATGCGCTAGTGTTATTTTTTCAACATGGGAGGGGGATGTATGTCTAAGTTAACATCTAACTCTACAAGGATATTAAATTAATTTTCATTTCTAAAGGGTTCAATTGGGTTCATTATGTGATCATATTCACTATCATCATGAAAATTCACTATACTATATTCCATATTTTCATGTGTTTCAACATTCAATACAAATTCATTACGATGCCCTACATGTTGAATTTCATCATTTAACACTAAATTTTCATCTCTTATCCCTCATGAATATTTTTCTTAATTTAATTTCATTGAATTGGACATGTTTTTGCCAATTAATCCGAAAATGATCAGTTTTTTATTTACCTCGATCTTCAGACCCTTGTAGGATTTTTTTATTTGCTGACTAGTTCCTCCTTTTAAGTAATCAATTTAAAATTAATGCAAGCATATAATGAAAAATTGCACAATGATTGATTACGGAGTTCGGAAATTGCCTACGTCTCCAGGTTCTTATCTAACCATTCCACTAGTCAAAACTTGTAAGTTACAATAGTAATTTCACAAGAAAACCTAATGGAAACTATTAAGAATTTGCTTAGAAGAATAACCAGATTTTAGATGACAAGAGTGAAAAATAACACCCAAATTCCCCTTTCCTGATGTATTTGAAAAGTTCTATGGCACCAACTCCACTGTTCAGAATCCTCCAGTTCTTGATCAGCCTTCTAGATGCTTCATAACGCCCTATGGCACTCCAGTCGATATTCCAGGCTTCACAATAATTTAGTGTGGTGTTATGGGCCAACTAGGTAGCATTAAAAACTTCTAGTCACAATAATTCCTATTTAATAAAATAGGCCTTCACAACTTTATAATAAGCCTAAAAAAATAGGTCTTATAAAATAAACGCTCCTCCACTTGCTCGGACAATATTCCTCAAGTTCTTGCTTTGAGCTTCCAAGTTGTGTGTCTTTACAAAAAAATGGGTCCCCTATTTATACCCAAATGGGGCCCTAAAATAATTCATCCATATTTTATCTTAAGGCTTTTAATAGCCTAGTTTGTAGCATTTAGGCACCCACATAATTCTCCTCTTATCCATCCCCTTACAAAATTCCACATGAGGTGGATGCATTTAAAAAGGGATTAAAATCCCATATGGAATGGCATATTTTGAAGTGGGTTAAATCCCACATTAGATGGATATGAATCCCATCCCACATATTGTGAGAATTCAATATTCTTTAGCCTTTTTTAAGGCTTTGACCAACCCCCATGTGGATTTCATTTTTTTCTTTTTTAAAAAAAAATAATTTCTATTTATAAAAATATTTTAAACCTTTTTACATGGGTAAATCATAAACCCACATTTCATGTGCCAAAATCCACGTGGAGATCTGATGGTATGCCACGTGTCACAATATTATTCATGCACTTGGCACGTCGTCTGCTCATTGACCACCAATTTACCGATCTTTGACTTGTCATAACTTTCGCATACGCACTCGGATTTGGTCTATTCAAAATGTGTCAAAAAGGTCTTGGAAAGCTCTACACAATGGTTCTAACATTAGATGAATTAAAAATCATCCATTTTCCCATTGAGAAGCTGTTGACCAGAGTTGACTTTCCTGTTGATTGAACTTTGACCAGACATAATTAAAGCTCCCAATGTCCATTTGTCGTGTTCTCATAGTCGTCGGAAATCTCTCGAAAATATATTCTACACTGGAAAAATTTAGGGATGTTTAGGGAAATTTTGATATCAAAAATGATCCCCTGATCACACCTCCCCACTAAAAAAGGCTTTTTATCCCAAAAAGTTTGTAACTCCAAATCACATTGCTGAGAAGAGATCATCGCAATATTCTGCTAACTCTACAATCAACAAATGATGGTTCAAACTCTAGGACCTATGGCACTTGGGATCATTTCCTCCTACTACACCACTCTAATATCCAAAGAAGACCTCAATGCCTCTGTTGTATGGTGCTAAGTTTTTGAATGAAATCTCAACGCTCCTATTATGCGGTGCTAAGCTTCCAGATATATGAAAAGAAGGATCTCTTTTTACTCTATAACATAGCTCTTGGCTCTGAGTTGATTCCACACAATCCAAAATGATTCGAAGGAACTCCATGCTTCTTAGAGTCATGATTGATCTAATGTCAATGATGGACAATGACTTTTCCCTTTTCAAACCTCAACGCCTCTGTTATACAGTGCTAAGTCTCTTGCAGACCTCAACACCTCCGTTGTGCAGTGCTAAGTCTCTTGTAGACCTCAATGCCTCTGATGTGTAGTACTAAGTCTATTACAGACCTCAACGCCTTTGTTGTGTAGTGCTAAGTCTCTTGCAGACCTCAACGCCTCCGCTGTGTAGTGTTAAGTCTCTTGCAAACCTCAACGCCTCTTATGTGCAGTACTAAGTATCTTGCAGACCTCAATGCCTCTGTTATGTAGTTGTAAGTCTCTTTCATACCTTAACACCTCCATTGTGCCTCCATTGTGTAGTGCTAAGTCTGATGATCAACTACAATTTAAATGTGCGGTTGTAATGCCTTGACTCCAAATGATGTTCTGAGCTAATCTTATGAGAGCTCCTTTTATTGAAAAGCAATATCATTTACCATTCTGCTAGATGCACAT
This sequence comes from Taxus chinensis, assembly GCA_019776745.2. NCBI lineage: Eukaryota > Viridiplantae > Streptophyta > Pinopsida > Cupressales > Taxaceae > Taxus > Taxus chinensis. The sequence continues at coordinate 451,909,380 of CM034146.1, read as the reverse complement.
GATCGCCTCTTTATAGAATGAAGTTCCGACCTGACGTCAATGCCAATGGTGATTTAGCTACCATTCTACTGCATGGTCACAATGCCTTTATACAGAATGAAGTTCTGAGCTGAATCCTATAAACTCTATTGTCTGCACAAATGACAGATCAATCTCCAAGCTTTATATGAGTTAAATCCTGCATCTAAATTGTAACATGTACTCACAAGCTGATTAGGAGATATGTTTGGAGTATTAATCAAAAATTTTAAGTAAGAAAATGCACAGAGTATAGTAAACCTTTCTCTCAACATTTTCTCACAAAAGATGATCTCCAAACAAATACTGCATATTATTCATCAATCTGAATTATGTAATATATAATTGAAAAATTGTCGACTCTCCCATTTTAAAGGACTTTCACTTTCAGGTATTACCTGGTCTTGGGTTGAATTATCAACTGGTGGTGGAGTATAAAAATCCTTTGCCTTTGCAATAGGCTTCCATTCCATCTTTGTCTTTCCATAACTCTGATGGCAAGATGGATGTAATTTCCAGCAATTTTCCACCCAGTGCCCATTCCTCTAATAATGAGCACAAAAATTCCTCTTAATATCCTTCTTTTAGGATGAGGAAATCTTTCTTCCATTTCTCGACTCTACATGATGAGATTGGTCTTTCTGATTTTTCATGTTCCTGATGAATGACATCAACTTCTTCATCAATGTCCTTCTCTTCCAGCATTTGGCCACAGAATGATTATGCAATACACAAAAAGTACATGGAAAGGAATTTCACATCTTTTGAAAATCATAACCATACTTATTAAGCTAAAAATGTGGATCAGAAGTTTTATTTTACTTATGATTATGGTAAGAAACTGGAGGTGGAATCTCATTACCTCTTCATTGATTTCTCTTACCACATCCTTCCTATGATGACAAAGCACAACTTTCCTACTCATAATCTTATTACAGGACTAGTGGGGTATTCACTTTACTTTCGGAAGCTTGTCTCTCATTAGCGTTCTTAGAGCATTCTCCAATTTCCATTCCCACACTAGGAAAACCCAAACCTACAAAATGAGGATGATCCTCAACCTGTATTGGGTTAGCAATGCCTTGGCCATTTTTACTAAGGCATCTTCCAAAAAATCCCATTTTATCTAATAATTTGGATCTAATGCCTCTAGTATGCTTTTCAAAAAAACGAAAGACATCATTACCTGAATCTGAAACTGAATGGGAGGAAGAAGAAAATTCCAGTGGTGAACAACATACAGTGCAATCATCTGCTATGGTCTTTACATCTGAAGTTGAAGGTATTTCCTTCCTTTGATCACCACATTGCAACATTTCCAAGAGTTCATCCTTGGTTTGCAATTCTGATTTTAAGCGAGTATTTTCCTCTTCTAAGGAGTAATACATTGATTGAAGAAGAGAATTCTCTTCCTGGATCTGGTGATTATAAGCTTCAACCTCATCGAGCTTCACCTTTTTAAACATCTTACCCATAGTGCACTTGTATCCTGTTCACACAAATTGAACCAACTGCACCAAATTGAAGCAATCAGTCTGTTAATTAGATTTCCTGGCAGTAAATATGGAGCTAAACCAGCTCTGATACCAACTTGATCCAAAAATTATCAAGTTTTTATTCACTTGATCTCATACCCCTATAGGCTTATTTTATTTTCTGATAATTTCCTCCTTTTAAGTAATCAATTTAAAATTAATGCAAGCATATAATGAAAAATTTCACAATGATTGATTACAGAGTTCGGCAATTGCCTACATCTCTAAGTTCTTATCATATCGTTCCACTAGTCAAAACTTGTAAGCTACAATAGTACTTTCACAAGAAAACCTAATGGAAACTATAAAGAACTTGCTTAGAAGAATATCCATACCTTCAAATGACAAGGGTGAAAAATAACACCTGACTTTCCCTTTCCTTGCGTACTCAACAAGCTCTATAGCACCAACTCCACTATTCGGAATCCTTCGGTTCTTGATTGGCCTTCTAGATGCTTCGTAATGCCCTATGACACTCCATTCAATATTCCAAGCTTCACAACAATTTGGTGTGGCACTATGGGCCGACTTGGTAGTATTAAAAACTCTTAGCCACAATAATGCCTATTTAAATAAATAGGTCTTCCCAACTTTTCTTCTACCTGACATAATTTAGGGATGTTTAGGGAACTTTTGATATCAAAAATGATCCCATGATCATCAATACAAACATTATTTGGTGTGGAAGAAACACCTTATCCTTAATTAGAATATCTCTTTTTTATCTCTTAAGTCACTCGTAAGTGCTTGTATTTTTCTCTCTTAACTTCAAGTTATTCATTTATTTTCTCCTTTTTGGTCTTTTGTGGTGACTATTTGACCCCATTACCAATATTTTAGTTTTGTAATCAAAAGAGGAGTAAAATTCAAACACAAAATTATCCTTTTTATATTTGATACCAAGTAAACTTAATAATTGATTTTTGTTATGTGTAGAGTGAGTTCAAATCTCGTAACATGTGAAAAATATCTAGAAATTGTAAAGGAAATATGCATTTTATAAAAAAAATTATAATTATATAAAGGATGTACACCCTTTACAAAACCATACAAATATTTTTCAACGATGAAATGTAATAATGGGAAAAAAAACATTAATTTCCTTTATTGTTTGCAAACAGCATATGCCCTTTGTTTATTTTAAACTTTTTTTTTATTCCCTCCTAAATATCCTTATTATTAGCTATGGGATCCAAACCTGAGATTTGGACTTGTATTAAATAAGCTAAGATAGATTTTGGAGAATTTTTTAAAATTATTTTCTTTGTAGGCACAAAATATTCTTAGAAATATATATATAGTTTTGTAGAGGGGAGAAACTAATTTTGAAAATATTTTTTTTTACGATTTAAGTATTATTATTAATTATTACGTAATTTCTACATAATGTAACTTGTTATTATTTTTTCATGCAATGTTACTAATATTTTACTAATTTTTTGATGGTTTACCAAACATATTAAAAAACTTATATCTCAACAATATGCACTTCATTGTATAATATTTAAAAAAATTGAATCTATGACTTTAATCTCAAAAAGATATGTTTGTATACTTGCATTTTCATTTTTCCTACTTTCTTGACTTGTAAATTTATTTGAAGTTATTATATTAACTAGAAAAAAATGAAAAAATATTCCAAAAAATACTCAACATTTTTTGAATCCTTGTATTACATTAATATTAAAAAATGCATTCATTTGCTCCAAAAAAGTGTGTTCGTACAGATGCAATTTTGTTATGTTTTCATGTTGATGTTGTGTGCAAAAATTACTATGTCATTGTTTTCAATGCATAATGTTTACATACTTATCTCATCTAGGTGTTAAAAAAATTACATATTTACAAAATACAATAAACATTCCACAATTTATCTTCTTGTAATGTCACAAAATTATTTTATTAAGTTCCTCTCAAAATATCTCTAAGTTCAGGCATTTTTATTTTTCAAAAGAAAAAAAAATGGCCACTAATCCCCCTTTGTACCGCATTATCATGGATCTACCAATGTTGCCTTATGTGTGTGGCGTTTAACCTTCTATATATATGTGCAACACTTAGTTTTCCATTGTTTTTGGCATTCATTTCCTTTTCTTATGTGGCCGTATGGCCCTTATTTGTGTGTGTGACATTATCTTGTCCCTTATGTGGCCTTATACCTTTTCTACGACTATTTATGTGACATTGATTGTTGTACTTGTTTTCTTTTATGCTTTTATACTTGTATGCTTTGTTTCTATCTCTTCATTCCATGGTTTTTAGGATGCACTCTTTTATAAGAACACACTCTCTATGGTGGCCATATATAGTTACCTTTTATAAGATATAATATTTTCTATATACTACACATGATGTGGACCCATATAATTTCTTTTTATTTGCGTGATATATATTATATCTCACTTTCCTTAAAAGAGGGTGCATTTAATGGGGTTATCACATGAATATATCAAACTTAGGTACATTGACATATTACAAGATATAGATCATAATAGAACAAGTTATAGGAATACATGAACATGAATATATATAAATTAGAGAAAAAATGTCCATATAAACAAAACCATCTGACATAGATAGAACTGTGGGATTTTCCTTTCCTGAATAGACAATTTTATCATAGGTAGCATTTGGCACCTAATCCAGAATTTTCTGGGACATGCAAGTTTTCACATGTTTTTGATACAAGTTCGAGGACATATAAAAAATTTCGGTATATAATTCCTTACAATTTTAAATAGAATGTAGGGTCATGGATACAATTTAAAATTGAATATTGAGTTACACATACTCTATACATATTCATAGATCATAAAATGCATGGTGGGGGAATGATGCATGTTCATTCAATTTTAACTTTAAATGGGGTATCATATTTTATAATCTTTATTTATATACATTGGTGTGGCTATATGGGTTCAAGAACTTATTCCTCTTTGGTATAGGGACACCCAATTCCCCCTTGGATTTGACTTCTTAAAAAATTGGGCACTAAGGACCCTCAATGATCCAACAACTCACTTCCAATCCCTCTCTCTGAGTGATTCATTAAGGATATATTCCATCGGGAATGAAAAAGAGTGTAGTCATTCCATGCATAGTTCACTTTCATTTTTCAATTTTTCACCTTCTATTTTCAAAATTCAAATTTCATTTCATATTTTGAGTTAAATTTTAATTTTTTTATAAATATTAACTACACTTAGTGTTGTGAGTTTCACTTTGGGTATCATGTCAATACTCAAGAAAATATAAACTGTGTCTACACACTCAGGTATATTTTCCTTCAATCATAAAAATTTCATTTCCTAGTTTAAAGGGGGGAAATGTAGACACCTAAATTTGGTAATTAACCACTGGATAATGTCATTATTTGCGTGATCCTTAAATCATGAGTTATGTGAAGATTTTAGGCTCAATTTATATACCTTATCCCTATTGTTTGAATTTATATCCTCATTTCACTACTCATTTTCTCACAAAAAAGATTACATCACTCCACAAAAATCTATTACTACCAATTATTGTGCTGAGAAATTTAAATCACTTCACTCCATACCAAGACAAAAAAACATGAGGACCAAATTACCAAATGGTTATTTGTGAAATTATTAGTTTCATCCCAAGCCACTCGATAGTCATCATCTCAATTTTATATCTTTGATGGGTTGTTGCTTTTTCTATAGATCATCCTTAATGAAAAATTAAACCTATTAAATCTTATATAAGCAAGTCAAATGCACTCATTTACTCACCTATCACTTTTAATAACTCATCAAGCATCTTTTAAGGGACACTCAAATCTCTCCTAAATTTTCCTAAAGCAACAACATACATGAGGATAACCCCCTACATAAGTCTAAACAATCCACACCAAGTTCTAAAGTAAAGATTCCCAAGATAAAGAACAACAAATCCTAGTCAAGCATAAAAAACCAAGGCACTACAAATTAATTTCAATTGAACAAGGTGTCAATGATAGTTACATCCATATATATCACACATATAAGTGGAGAAATACATGTAGTTTGAGGCCTATTTAAGGTAATTCCAACGTAGGTGGTGTATAAATGGCACTTTAACTTAAACACTTAACTTTTGTAGGGGTTTTTCCCATGGTTATGGTTTAAGTTGATTTCGTATTATCATAAAGGCTTTTACACATTTTTTAAGACTTAATATTTCAAAAAGAAGCATTTTAAGTTGGTTACATAGTAATTAAAAGTTTCATAATACTATCATATTCCTATATGGAACTACCAACAAGTAAAAAACTACCAAATTTTTCCATACGTGAGTAATAATTATTTCCTAGCTTAGTGTGCACTTCTAATATAGGAAACAATGCATCTATATGATAATTATAACAAGTTTAATAATTAGTCTCTTCAAATCAATGAAATGGCTATGTGCATATATATTTTATTCTAAGTATGAACACACTAACTAGTTCAGGACATTTCCTAATTGGTTCCTTTTTTGTTCACACCTAATAAGCTTCATTTTTGGAACTTTATTATTAATTGTTATTGAGTCTATTATAAGTGATTTTTTTCACTCACGTACATATTTGAGGAGTTTTTGAGGATGTGTCTCCTCTCCTTGATATGTGGAGATATTTTAATCTTCTACTTTAGGTTGTCTCACCTATTCCTAATGTGATGATAATATTTATGTACCTTATTTAATCAACTTGTTCCCAGATGAGGAACATATGGGTTTTACGAAGAATATTGGTTTTTATTTTAAAAAAATTGTGTTTACAGTCAATTTCTAAGTTTATTGTTCCTGAATCCTTTACTGTATTCTCTTCATAATTCTATAGGTTTCTCCTATATGGTATTAGATCCCATGGGATAACCATGTGTATTGAATCTACTTATTTTATATAAGTTTACACTCTAGGTTATAGAAGAAGTATGATCTTCATTCTACTAAGAAAATTTTGGTGTGTGTGACATGCCTAGTCATCATCCACATCACCTGGTGAGTCATCTCGCTTTGTGAGAGTCATAGGTCTTAGGAATTCAAATGACAAGTGTTAGATTCTATCATAGAATCTGTCATTGTCATTTACGTCAGTGCATCATAGGAGTTACATTCCTTATTTGGAATTATAACTCCTCCTTTTGTGGCATCATATGTGTCAGTCATGTCATATGCATTAGTGGCGTCATTGATTTTTTTTCCTTGTTTAGGCATGGGGGTTACACAACACCTCTATTTGTACTTCCTTTTTTTTATCTATGAGAATGAGAAGACCTGTTTTCTTACTTGCATTTTCTTTCCATTGATTCGAATCTTGCTTATTGCATTTTTTTCCACATCGGTTCTCATTTTTCCCTCTTTCATGGTATCAGAGTTAGTTTCGGTAAAACGTGCACTCTTCGTTTATCAGTTTCTTATTGCTTCTAGTTTCTTCTTATTTCCTCATGCAAGTTTTTTCAATTATTATTTTGGAATTGTATTTCTCACCTCGTATTGAGGTTTTAACAGTTGCAAGTTTGAAGGTATTTTGGTCAACTTGCTTTGGTGTGGACCTGTGGTTCTTTGTTATTTCCTTGTGTAGGCTCTCACCTTAACTACCTTTGCATGTGTTGTTGTTCTTTTTGGTTGTTTGTGTGTTACATGATGGTTATGGTTGTGTTCAGGTTTAGATCTTGCAGGGTAAAAGGAGTGTTGGTTCTTGGTATTTGAGGAGTGTTGGATCCTAGAATTGAGTTGGAATTTAGCTCGCAGTATTTGTGTATAATTATTCTTTTTCCTAGGTTAGATTGAAAGTAAGAAAATACCACCTAAAATAGTTCCCTAACCTAGATAGAAACAAGAAGAGAGTACCATCAAGATGAAGAAATGAACAAGGCTTACATTAGCATCATAACTTTGAAATAATGAAATCAAACATAATGTAAATCAAGAACTCTATTCTTCTAATTGCATAATTAAATCAATTGGACCTATGTTGTCCAATGGCAATCGACAATATTACTTTCTTTGATCCTTCAAGGATGCTTGGGTGTGAGGCCTAGCTCTTCACGATGGATGATGGAGGGGATTGAGAATGGAAAAAGGATTTTAGTGCAAGACTATGTGTTTTCCTTTGCTTTCTCAAGGGAATTAGGTGTGAGTATAAAGGTATAAGGAGGGCTCCTTATATAGCCCAATGGATAGAGGAAGCACTTCATCCCTTTGCATGTGGTATAAAGGTAAAACATGATTAGGAATGGATAAGGTTGCTTTATTAAAGGTAACGTTACTTTAAAAGGGTTTAATTTATGCTTAGCAAGTCATGGGAGTTGGGGGTGCTTTAATTAATCAAAGGTGATTAACTAATAGGTAGGTGTAAGCTTATAGAAGCCAAGTAGAGGAATATTAGTATGATCTAGGCCATTAAGAAGGGATTAAATCAATTAAATATTGGTTTATTATCTAAATGAAGTGGAAGGATAATTAATTAATCTAGAGAGAAGGGGTAAATAATTTACGGAATGTCATTAATTAGGTTGTTAGTTGGATAGGTGGCTTAATCAATTAGCGTATTGTAATCAATTAATGACAACAAAAGGGAATATGAGCACTTTTGACAATATGTCATCAATTTGTGAGAAAGGGGATGATTAGCACAATTTAAGTATTTAAATTACTTGGGCGTAATTATGGGTGTCTACATTTGCCCCTCTTTGGGGTGGCGTAAGTGACACCACTTCCAAGATAGTATATGGAAGAAAATTTTGAAGGGATAGAAGAAAAATTAGTAGGAGGGAGAGATGCCCCCTCGAGTGTCGATGGGGTGATGAAAGAAGCCAATCAACGATTGAAAAAGGTGAGAGATAGGTAGAAGAATGGGGAAGAGGTAGGATGCCCCAGTGAGAAAGAAAATTAGGGGTGAAAAGGAAGTGATGTAGAAGAAATATGGAGGAGGGGAGAGAAGATCTTAGCCTCTAGCCATTGTTTATTGGAACAATGTTGATGTCGTCATATTGCCACAAGAGCTACGTCATCGGTCCTTATGAAAAATATAATCATATGACAAAGGTAGACTGACATGAAAAGCCATACTAGGAACAATTTTCCATTTCTGAAAATACCAACTTCATGCAACATAAAATAATGCAATGCAATACAAGAAGGAAACAAGCTCATTTAACAGGGAAAATAAGTATGAATGCACATATCCAACCTAACAACGGTCAAGACAGTTGTACAAATGTTTTGTTATCAGTGCTGAAGAGATCCACAAGTTCGTGATTAATGACAAGGGTTAAAAATGATGCCTCAAGCAAGGATATATGCAAGGGGAAATGAAAATGGACATGGGGTCCATGAAAAGTGTTTGTGCACAATGAAACAACACCAGGCAACAAAAGTGCCCCAAAGTACAGACGAAGCAATCAGCTAGATTTGTGAATGGTTGTGAATCCGGTGATCCACGAGTCATATTAATCGAGGAAGATGTGAGACAAATCAACAGGATATGGAGAAAATACCATGCGCAAGACACAAGTTTCAACCATAATAAGCAAGTGACCATTTTTGTAAGGTTTTTTATTTTTTAGGATTTTTTTGAAAAATTTTGCCCTGTTTTTGGGTTTTTGACATATATATTGTTTTTATTGGTTTTGCTTTCCAAATTGTGATGAATAGTAGAAGAAAATAGAAGAAGAAATTGAAGGGCCTAGGGGCAACAGAAAGTGCCCTAGGTGGAAGAAAGAAGAAACAAATGACAAATAATGTCCTTGTTTAGTGGAAAATTTAAGAAAAAATAATTATTTGAAACATAATTATTTACGAGAGTGTGAAGAAGAATAAAAATCACTAGGGAGCAATAAAATTGTCTAAGGGAGAAGAAAGGGCTATCAGACAGCAAAAAATGCCCCAATATAGTGAAAAATAAGAGAAAATAAGTTATTTAATAAAAATAATTATTCCACAGTGAATAGAGGAAAAAATGGCAATCGAAACGGGCCTCCTGACCCTCCTAATAGGGAAAATGGGTTAATATACCCCACCAAGGGGGAAAAACATCACGACCAATTCATTTTAACTGAGCTATTTATAAAATTTACCGTGAGGCTCTGATATTGAGGAGAACCATGGTGACCACACGAGACCGCTTGAGGTGTGCAAATGCAGTTTGGGGGTACTAGTGGCACGTAGACGATGGCCCCTTTGTGAGTATCGAACCCTAGCCTAGTGATTTTAGTTAGTACTGCATTAAATTAGTCCTTTAGCCCTAAGAAATCATGTTGGCATGCCTATGTGTAGGCTCAGGCATCAGATACACAACACATGTGTCCTTTTGGGGGTGCATGTACTGATACACATACGCACACACGCGCAAGCACAGAAAACACACACTCACACAAACACACACACAAAAACACATGTGTACACACACACACACACATGGGAAATGGGGTGCACATGTGAAAAGTATGGCGTAAGCATGACAAGGTAGGTGCACACACCCAGGAGCATACGCACTCAAGTGCAAGCACCAAATGCGTGGCACACAAGCCAAAAAGGGTTCGTAGGCACCAGAAAGATGGTACATGCACCAAAAGACACACACGCGCAAGTGAAAGCACCAAAAATGTGGTGCACACACCCAAAAGGGCACGTTGCCCTAGACAGGTGGTGAAAAGACAGGAAAGTGTAAAAAAATGACACTTAGAAAAATTTTTAGGATTTTGGGGTTAACCCTAAAAGGGGAGATAGATTTTTAGAAGAAATTTTAGGAACTAACTAGCATCATGTTATTTTGCATAGATGATTACTAGTGTTACAGATGCGTGAGCGACATACCCGAATAGTCGAGATAGAGGGTAGTATACGTTGGCATGACCAGCGAGCCATGGTGATACTTCTCGAGGTGGTAGGGCTAGGCCCCGTGTCTCGGATGCCCTTTATCATACTGGATCATGGATTATTGACTACGCTAGATGAGCGATGGCATAGCAAAATTTAGTGCTTCATAATGCCAATAGGAGAGATGATTGTCACCATCAAGGATGTATGATGGATTCTTTACATGTTGATGATGGGCACCTTGATCGAGTACAGTTCTGATGCAGGGCTGATTAGAGAAGCTTGCAATGCCCTTATTGGTGTTGATGATATACCGCACGATGGGATGACCATAGTGTTGCATGAGTGCATCTCTGACCCCACATTACATTGGGGGCCTCTCTATATCATGTCTCTTATCAGTGGGTTCTTACTCACTGATAAGACAAGGAACTCATTCCTGAGAGGACTATTACCCTTGGTTCATGACATCTATAGCGGTGAGAGATATTACTGGGGGCAATGCATACTGGCCCACCTATATTGGGATTTACACTTGATCATATACCACAGTCAGAAGATCGTGGGTCCAGCCTCCTTATTACAAATATGGTCATGGGATCATATTGCGATTGAATACCCCATGAGCCCTTTTCATGTTTGAGATCTTGAGGAGCCATCGTACATGGCATGGGTAGTAGATGGTGGTGATGTACATGGCCATCTTGGTGGCCTATTCAGATATAGGTGAGAGTTTAATGAGCTAGTAGAGATAGATGTCATTTGGTGACCATATAGGCATTTCAAGTGCCTAGAGGATACTACAGAGCTCAGCATGTGTAGGGTGGAGCATTTTATTATAGGCAACCGTAGCTATATTTTGGATCTGTATCAAGTAGATAGGTGCTAGCGGTAGTTTGGTAGGGTACAGAGGGTACCCCATCCAAATATCTGGTATGCACGTAGGTATTCAGAGAGGAAAACCATGGAGCCTCGAATACTAGTGGCCCGAGCTAGGGAAATTTTCATGCAGGTGGTCCCATAGGTATGGGCCCCAGTACAATAGGTGAGAGATCCAGGGACCACAACTGACTATGTAGCTTGGTATACTACAGTGTTACCTTGACATCACACCATTCTAGAGGAGGCTTGGGAAGCAAGAATTCACCCACCTGTAGAGATATGGCACGGTGCAGAACATAGGGTGAGGGTAGTGGCACATGGGCTAGACCTAGAGGATCCTTTTGATGGTATTCCACATGATGGGTAGGGTGCCTCATAGGCACAGGGACCGAGGCTATAGGGCCCAGTACAAGTAGCAATGCAACCATTTAGAGGCAGGGTCTTAGAGCAGGGACAATCATCCAGAGCACCTAAGGGACTAGTCCCTAAGGCACACAGAGCCTCCCAGCTAGTGGCACAGATAGCCATAACACAACTACAGTTACATCAGGTCATAGCTGGGAGAGACGCAGCCAGAGCAGAGAGAGTTGAGGCTCGAGGCTGGTGTGTGACTGTTATAGCAGAGTGTGATTAGGCTTGAGATCACATTTTTACCTTACTTTCAGAGCGGGATCAGGCTCGGGCCCAAGCTAGCCCAAGAGATGATAGAGTGGTATGGCGGAGCCAGATTCAAGAGACAACAACACATGGAGCTTAGATATTGAGCCTTCTTCATCAGTCCTAGTCATAGGTGCAAATGGTTGTCACACAGAGAGATCATGCTTACGCACGATCATAGGCACTCCTTGTACAGAGAGACCAGGCCCATGCCAAGCCACAAACTGTTACTACAAAGAGAGATCCAGAGGCTACTTCCTCTAGAGAGACCAAGGTAGACTTGGGTCGAGTGATAGGTGAGTTAGATACTACCCTTCAGGTAGTGCTCACCTCTGGAGATGCTGACCTAATATGTGATGCCACCAGGCTTGGTGGTGAGGCCTTATTTTATAGGAATACCTATTACAGGGTAGTTCTTCCATAGCAGCGAGTAGCACTACCATGACAGTCAGGTTCAAGTGTATCAGGCTCTTAATCACAGAGGGTATTCCACTAGATTAGTGAGACAGCCCATGCCAGAGCAGCCAGTCAAACTAGAGCCATCCTAGCCTCCAGTGTTCCCTCGACTAGATGACAGATCTAGGAGCCCCGACAAGGGTGAGAGCTGTGGTTGAGATCTGCATTTTTGTTGTATAGATTATTTTTATGTATGCCTCTTATGAAGGATGATGTTTTGATGTACAGACTTGTATACTTGTATTTTGATGATGCCTCATGATGAAGGCTTGATTCTTTTTGATACATGCCCCTTTTTATGGCATTGTGTATCGATGATGTATTATATTGAGTACCAATCTGGACATTGTATATTTGTATATAAATTTTTGATGTAGCATCTTTGTAGGCCTCAGCTGAAGGCATTTTTGATATAGAGCACTGATTTGTATCCATTTTTGTTGATACAAATGTATATAATACACATGTATATATATGAGGATTACTTTTTGGGCTCGGATACACATGTTTATGAGATGATGTACTTTATTTTTTTGTGTCCTGATGCATGTGACACGAGTGGGATAATTTTATGATGTAAAATACCCTTTTCAGAAATTACTCTATGTTGATTCTCATTACATGTTACATGTTTTGATTTAGCAATTATGGATGTCTTATGATGTTATCTGATTTTGTATGTTGTATGTATATGATTTCGATTGTTGATGTATACATGTGCTATGGATGTTAGATGATAGATCCTTAGATGATATCAAATGCATTTCTCATGTGTTTTTGTAGATGTATATGGATGGGATGATATGATGATATTGGTGTGGGGGGGATAGATTTTTGATCATGCACTACCCCTCTTGCCCCCATTGATGATACAATATGTGATGATTAGCTTAGCCTACATGCATGATGTAAAACTTAGCATTTTGTTTATATATGATGTATAGATGATATTAGATGTGATTATAATGCTGGTAATGTGATGTTAATGATAAAAAAACAATGCACATGCAATAAACACAACCAAATGCTAACAAAGAACACTAGGAAATAATACAATACCCCATGATTCACCATTCTTTAGTAACATGTAATAAACACAACCAAATGCTTTAAGAAGGAACGTAATGAATTAACACATTACATCATGATTTCCCAAGATTCACTAGCATGCAAAAACATACTACAATATGCACACGCAAGAATAAATCTAATCTAATCAAGAAAAGATGAATCCTAACAAATTATGCCCAAGCAACAAATAACCGAAAAAGAAAAAACACAAAACAACTATATAAGCAACAAGCCTCCAATTTTCTATTGTTTAGGTTTTTTTGAAACAATTTTCTAGTGTTTTTGGTGTTTGTGAAACAATTTTATATTGCTTTTGGTTTTTGTGAAACAATTTTCTATTGTTTTTGGTGTTTTTGAAATAATTTTCTATTGTTTTTGGTGTTTTCTAATGGTTTTCCAAAGCTATGTACAGGTAACCAAGAAAGTGTGGATGCCCCCAGTGTTAGATGGGGAATATACAAGGGCAGAAGCCACACGCTTATGAATAAGAAAATGAACTCATTGAGTTGCCCCCAACGTAATATGGGAAATAGTGAAAGACCATACTCCTCACAGATGAATAAAAGAAGGAAACTCTGGATCAAGGCTTGATAGGATGGGGCGCACAGTAAATCTTGAAGGCAAAACCAGGTCTAGGCTAAAGAAAAATACCCTCTAGATGTAGGATGCTTGTGAAAAATGAATCCTCTTGAGGCACTAGAAACCAGTTTTCACCCAAGGACTTGTCCAAAGTGCCACAATTGCGTGGTTTTCACTAGTGGATGACCTGTTTTCTCTTTTTCTTTTTCTGATTTTTTGATTTTTTGTATTTTTGATCATTTTTAACCTCCTTGCACCATGTTTAAGCATAGAACTACTTAAGATACATGGCTTTCATGGGCTCCCAGAGCTCATCACCATTGGGGTGAGCTAGTTTGTATGCCCATGAGCTGTACTTGGTGACTATAATGTAGGGTCCCAACCAATGTGGTTTGAACTTCCCTTTCTTTTCTCACTCTACTTTGGTGTTGAACTGGTTATCCTCATGAATAAATCACCAACCTCAAACTGACAAGGGATGATTCTCTTATTGTAGTTTCTAGAGACTCTGTGTTAATACACTTTTAGGTGATTAAGAGCATGAATGCACCTCTCAGCTAGGAGCTCTAACTTGGCTAGTCTTACCACTCGATAATCCTCATCCTTATCCAGATAGTCCCGAACAGAAATTCTCAGGGACGGAAGTCCAATCTCTAAAGGGATGATAGATTCTATCCCAAACACTAGGGAATATGGTGTCGCACCCGTAGGAGTGTGAATGGATGTTCGGTAAGCCCAAAGGATTGGATGGATTTTTAGGTGCCAGTTTCAACCTGTTTTGTTGACCATCTTCTCCATTATCCTTACCAAAGTCTTGTTTATTGCCTCAGCTTATCCATTACCATGACGGTAATATGGCGTGGACCATTTTAACCTGATTTGGAACCATTGGAAAATACCTTTCATATTTTTGTTCTTAAATGACTTCCCATTATCTGTAACAATGGCTGCAAGAATACCATATCAACAAATAATGTGATTCATGATAAATTTAGAAACTAGGCTCCTGTGACATAGGTTAAAGGGACAGCCTCTACCCATTTTGCAAAGTACTTTGTAGCTGTGATGATATGTGTATGACCGTCATATGAAGTAGGAGTAAGTTTTCCTATTAAATCAAATCCCCACTTGGAGAATGGCCATGGGGTAATGATAGGTTGCAATGGTTGCAATGGAGCATGAATTAAATTTCCATACTTTTGGTAAATTACACATTTTCTGACATAATTGCAACAATCAGTTTCCATGGTAGGCAAATGGTAACCTAATCTCAACAATTTCTTAGCCAAGACCATTCCATTTGTATGTGCTCCACACACCCCTTCGTGTACTTCTTTAATTGCCTGGATTGACTCCATCACATCCAGACAACATAATAGATTCCATGACCTGTCCTTCATCCTTATCCCTTACATTTATTGCCATAGAAAACACCGCCCATGGTTCGCCACCCTTCATAGGCCCCTTCATAATCCCTTCATTAGTTAGGTTAGTATCTTAGGTTAGATTTTAGGGTAATACCCACACTAACAAATTTACACAAAGATACTAACTTAGGATATTAACAAATAGCCTAGGTCTAGGTTAGACTAACAATAATCTAACCCCTAGGTTAGGTTTTAGTTTTAGGTTACTAACCGTTAATAATTCCAGTAAGGTGTAATATTTTATATGCCAAGACAAGATATAAAATCATGCACCTCCGAACAGGATTTACTCCTATACAGCCGTTAGGCTACAGGAATATACATGAAAGAATTATTACTTGGTCCACACCCAAGACCTTCCAGATATACCTCCATATCGGGAACCAATTCATTTCTCAAGATCAGCCTGAGTCATACTCCTGACCAGCTTAATAAATGCTTCCTTACCTTGCAACCTGTTCAAGGTCTGTGATCTAATTTATCACAAACAGATTTAAAGCATTACTTGGATCAATTCCACTGATCCAAGTCCAGATATTATAGATGAATATCTCTATAACTCATTCCGTGATCAGATTAATATTCAGACACAAAATGAAATAAATAAAAGAGTCTATTCATATTTTGACTCAGTCAAGATCTGCAATCTGCAAGAAATTCAGTATATATCAAGCATGATTTCTGAATCGAGGAACACATCCTTTTACAAGAAATCACATATCAACACTTGAATGCTTAAGAGAGAGTAACAACAGTTCAGGGTGTTACATGCTTCCCTCCTAAAAAGATTCATCGTCCCGATGAATTACATATTAAATTTAACCTTCAGGTCAATCAATTTATTAGTACACAAACAATATGACTACTTCCATATTAAATAGTTCCAGAAATCAATGTCACAACACATTTATTCAACCCGAATAAAGTCTGCCTTCATCTGGCTTTCATAAATACTTAAAAACAATAAGTTCATAACGGTATTTTATCAACAGATTTCATTCTGTTGCAAAAAGAGAAGGAAAAGCAATTTTCATCTCTTCCAGGTTTTCCCAAGTTGCACTTTCTTCGCTAAACTGGTCCCACTGGACCTTACATTGCTGAATATCACGATTTCTCGAATGCAATTGGTGAGTTTCCAGCACTCTTGTGGGTTTAACCACGATTATTCCTGGGTCTTGGACCTGCAAGGAATTCCAATTTAAAACATGTGATAGATCTGAAGATGGCACCTTTCGAAATTGTCGAAATAATCAATCCTGTAGCTTATCGTTTAGCATTGCCACCTGCTTTATCTCGCATGCATGATGTTTTCCATATTTCTTTGCTTAAGAAATACGTTTCAGATCTGTCACATGTTTTAAATTGGAATTCCTTGCAGGTCCAAGACCCAGGAATAATCGTGGTTAAACCCACAAGAGTGCTGGAAACTCGCCAATTGCATTTGAGAAATCGTGATATTCAGCAATGTAAGGTCCAGTGGGACCAGTTTAGCGAAGAAAGTGCAACTTGGGAAAACCTGGAAGAGATGAAAATTGCTTTTCCTTCTCTTTTTGCAACAGAATGAAATCTGTTGATAAAATACTGTTATGAACTTATTGTTTTTAAGTATTTATGAAAGCCAGATGAAGGCATACTTTATTCGGGTTGAATAAATGTGTTGTGACATTGATTTCTGGAACTATTTAATATGGAAGTAGTCACATTGTTTGTGTACTAATAAATTAATTGACCTGAAGGTTAAATTTAATATGTAATTCATCGGGACGATGAATCTTTTTAGGAGGGAAGCATGTAACACCCTGAACTGTTGTTACTCTCTCTTAAGCATTCAAGTGTTGATATGTGATTTCTTGTAAAAGGATGTGTTCCTCGATTTAGAAATCATGCTTGATATATACTGAATTTCTTGCAGATTGCAGATCTTGACTGAGTCAAAATATGAATAGACTCTTTTATTTATTTCATTTTGTGTCTGAATATTAATCTGATCACGGAATGAGTTATAGAGATATTCATCTATAATATCTGGACTTGGATCAGTGGAATTGATCCAAGTAATGCTTTAAATCTGTTTGTGATAAATTAGATCACAGACCTTGAACAGGTTGTAAGGTAAGGAAGCATTTATTAAGCTGGTTAGGAGTATGAATCAGGATGATCTTGAGAAATGAATTGGTTCCTGATATGGAGGTATATCTGGAAGGTCTCGGGCGCGGACCAAGTAATAATTCTTTCATGTATATTCCTGTAGCCTAACGGCTGTATAGGAGTAAATCCTGTTCGGAGGTGCATGATTTTATATCTTGTCTTGGCATATAAAATATTACACCTTACTGGAATTATTAACGGTTAGTAACCTAAAACTAAAACCTAACCTAGGGGTTAGATTATTGTTAGTCTAACCTAGACCTAGGCTATTTGTTAATATCCTAAGTTAGTATCTTTGTGTAAATTTGTTAGTGTGGGTATTACCCTAAAATCTAACCTAAGATACTAACCTAACTAATGAAGGGATTATGAAGGGGCCTATGAAGGGTGGCGAACCATGGGCGGTGTTTTCTATGGCAATAAATGTAAGGGATAAGGATGAAGGATAGGTCATGGAATCTATTATGTAAGGGATAAGGATGAAGGACAAGCCAGGAAAGATTCTGACATGTCATACATGGTTTGGCATATATTTTCTACAAAGAAAGGCATGTCATTATTCCCTAGTGGAATACAAAGTATAGACCCCACTGTTGCCATGGCATCTGCTGATTTGTTCTACACTCTGGGGATTTGTTCAAAGGTAATGCACACAAAGTACTCCTTTAGAGTTTCTACTAACTTTTTGTAAGGTATGAGCTTGTCATCCTTAACCTTATATTCATCATTAACTTGTTTGATAATTAACTACGAGTCAACTACAACCTTAACATGATGAACATTCCACTTGATGGCTAGCTTCATTCCTGCAATAAGTGATTCATATTTTGTAATGTTGTTTGTGCAAGGGAAGCTCAGGAAAAAATCCTGTAGTATAGGATCGCCAGAAGGAGTAATAAGGACCACTCCTGCACCTGAACCATGAAACGT
Organism: Taxus chinensis; assembly: GCA_019776745.2. Lineage (NCBI taxonomy): Eukaryota > Viridiplantae > Streptophyta > Pinopsida > Cupressales > Taxaceae > Taxus > Taxus chinensis. The sequence goes on along the minus strand of CM034146.1, from coordinate 451,890,869 downwards.
AAAGGATCCATCAAAATACATCTACCATATGAGAAATTCTTCAATTTAGAGCAAGGAGGCATCTGACAGATCCAGATTCAAAGGTTCTGTGCTTTGCAAAGGTGCTTCCGTTAGCTGATCCGTAAGTACTTGTCCTTTAAATGATTTTTGATGGACAAATTCTATGTCAAACTCACTAATTAGAATGATCCAATTAGCCATTCTACCTATGAGAGCGGGTTTGGACAATAAATACTTGAGTGGGTCAACTTTGGATATTAGCTTGGTCTTAGTATTCAACAGGTAATGGTGAAGATTTTGATAAGTAAAAACAATGGCTAAGCAAGCCTTTTCAATTTGAGGATAATTGAGCTCATAAGTGATGAGGGTGCGACTCATATAATACACCACTTTCTCCTTATGAAAAAGGTCTTATTGGGTGAGTAGCACACCAATAGAAAATTACCTAGTAGAAATATAGAGCACAAGTGGTTCTCTAGGAGGGGGAGGCATGAAGACATGTTGATTAGCCAAGTATTGTTTAAGAAAAGAAAAGGCTTGCTATTGCTCAAGTCCCCAGATGAAAGTGACATCCTTTTTAAGCAAGTGGGTGAATGAGTGACATTTATTTGCAAGATGGGAGATGAAGTGGTGAATGGCTTGAATTTTCCCCTGTAAACTACGTAGTTTCTTGATATTCTCAGGTGGAGGCATTTCAGTGATATTAGACACTTTAGCAGGGTCTACCTCAATACCTCATCTTGACACAATGAAGCCTAATAGTTTCCCTGATAGCACACCGAAGACACACTTCTTTGGATTCAGCCTAACTTTGTATTCATGCAAGGCATTCAAAGATATGCCTCAAAATGACAGGATGATCCTCTCTTGTTTTAAACTTTCCTAGGATGTCATCCACATAGTCTTCCATGATATCATGAATCATATCATGAAAAATTACTGTCATTACCCACTGATAGGTAGCTCCTACATTTTTAAGGCCAAATGGCATTACCTGATAGCAGAAGGTGCCACAAGGAGTCGTAAAAGCTATTTTGTGTTGGTCTTCTTCAGCTATCTTGATTTGATTATATCCCGAAAAGCCATTCATGAGTGATAGCATCTCATACCCTGTTGTTGAGTCAACAATCATGTCAATGTTGGGCAGTGGAAAATCATCTTTAGGGAAAGCTTTATTGATGTCCCTAAAATCTATTTAGATTTGGATACCGATAGGTTTTTTTCTAGACAGGAACTATGTTTGATATCCATTTAGAATAATCAATTCACCTGATGAATCCCAATGTAAGCAATCTTTCCAATTCTTCTTTAACCAATAGGGCCACTCTTGGGTGCATCTTTCAAAGCTTCTGTTTGATAGGCTTAGCGTCTACATGCACGACTAGGTTGTGTATGACCAAATTCGGATCTAAGTCGGGCATGTCTTTGTAAGACCATGCGAACACATCAATAAACTCTCATAGCACCATAGTGAATGTATTTTGTTCTCTAGCCAAGAGTGATGCTCCCAATTTTACTATCTTGGGATCCTCTTTTGTACCAATATTGACATCAATGGTTTCTTCGACTACTAATTTTGATAAGTCCTCCATACGCGTAGGATCAGGAGGTTGGTTGAGATCTTCATCCAAGGATGTCTCCACGAGATTTTCATCCTTGGCATGGTCACTTTCTTTGTCCTTTGATTTTCCTTTTTTTTTTAGCCAGTGCCTCAAAGAGGTTTTCACTGTGTGACTTGGACTTTGATTTTTTCCAAGGCTTTTCTTTAGAAATTTTTCCCTCACTTTTATTTAATTTTTTTGACCACAAATTTCAACCTCCTCGTTGAAGTACGCACAGGTATCTAAGTCGATAAAGAAACCTTTCTTATGATCTGCAATGGGAATTGTATCCCTTATGCCCATGAACTTTGTGATAGCTTCATAATTCTCGAATAAATCTAGCACCATGTGACATTGTTGGTCCCATTCAACAAGGGAAGGGTATACAAGGTCAAGGGTTGGTTTCGTGGGGGTTATGGCTAGGAAAACATTATTCATGAAAAGGTTTGTGGAGGCCAGATCCTCATATTGGCTATAATGGGAATTTGTATCGCTATTGAGATACTCAGAGCTATCCTCACACTTAGAGCAAGTAACGTCCTGATCGTTGGGGTGTGCTCCATAAGGGTGAATCCCAATGCCATATCTTTATTTTTTGAAATGCGGAAGAGGTACTGGTTCTCTTTTTCCTTGTTCATTTCTCCCACATCTTAGGCCTTTATAGCCCATGGAGTACATCATTTTACTAGATTTTTCATTTTCTAGGGTTCGATAATAGGATGGATGAGTATCCTCAGGGACCCAAGTTGTAGGTGGATCAAGTAATTTTTCCTCAGCTAACAAGCTTCCAGGTAGGAATGACCCAATAGTGTTTTCCTCTCTAGGTCTTCTGAAGTAGTAGTTGGGTCAACCTCTAGTCTTGGGTGACAATGAGAGGTCTGAAACCAAGAGTGCTTGTTATACATTATACTCCCCGCAGCCATATTCAAGGATTTTCATCTCCCATGAATCAAATCGAGATGTTGAAGTAGATGCACCATGAGCACAAGAACTAAGAGAATCCAAATCCACTCGGGATTCCATGGCCTCATACTTGAGAGGGACAACTATATCTGCATAGGGACATGCATATGTACCCTTTTGTGTAAATCTATTGAGAGCTCTACAATGAGAAAAGGGCTCTAGATCTCCTTGTATTGTAACGGTATGTCCCTCATGCTTCAACTTAATGCATTGATGAAATGTTGATGGCATGGCTTGCATGGCATGAATCCATGGTCGGCCTAGAAGCATGTTATATGGAAGTTCCAATTCTAGGACATGAAACTTTTTCTGATGGAAGGTGGGACCCACCTCTATGGGTAGCGTGATGGTGCCTGTTGACTCTCTTTCCACATTTTTGTATGTGGTGATAGTGATAATATGGGACTCAAGATATTCCTCCGTATGTCCCAACTATTTAACCAAATTGAGCATGCAAATGTTCAACACATATCCATTATCCACAAGCACCCATTTGATCTTCCTGTGGGTGACAACTACCTCAATGTATAAGGGAAGATTATGTGTTGGATTCTTAATAGGGATCTCCCTATGGTTGAAAGCAAGATGTTCACTTGGTACAATGTTTGCCACCACAGCTTGAAGGTGTGCAGGATCGAATTCTAAAGGCACTCTCAACCCCTAAAGAGTTTGGTACAAAATGTATTTATGCACATTGAATATCTTGAGAAGATCTAAGATTGAAATCTTAGCATACATCTTTTCAAGTTGTTCAAAAATATTATATTTACCGGTTTGTGGGGTCAAAAGATAAGGTTCCAGAATCACGAGGTGGGCACACCTTATTACCACAGCACAGCCCTTTCCCTTGATTTGGATGGTATTGACACAGTTAGCAGTGAAGTGAATACATCCAATAAGCGAATCATATTGATTGTTTTCTCTTTTTGTGTACAATTAATTCAAAGTTTTATAAGTTTGGGATGAATCTCCCTGATCTGGCTTTAACTTTTCTAACTTATCATGATTTGGGAATGGTTCTTTATATATCCCCATTTTCTCATTAGGTGTTTGTGTTTTTCCTGGGTTATCCACCTCTATCTCTCCGTTGTCAATGAGGTCCTGAATATAATGGCAAAGCCATAGACATTTGTCTGTTTTATGTCCTTTTATGTGATGCATCTCACAATATTCATGCTCCTTGTACCATGAAGGTTTTGGAGTGTTGTCATCAAATGGTTGCATTGTAGGATAGGTCATCATGTGGGCTGCATCCAATTATTTTTGTATAACTGACAACGGTTCATTAAAAGAGGTGAACGTTCTTCACTTTGGTGGTGGTTGAATTGGGCCCTCGGTTAGTTTAAAAGGTTGACTAGTTTGGACCGTTTGAACATATTTGGAATTGGTGATTCCGTCTCCCACCACATTTTTGTTTTTGTTAAAGATCTTTAGCTTTTCCATGGGTTTGACATTTTGGTTGCTTCTAGATTGAGTTTTGAGGGTGCCTTTGGCAATAAGAGCTTTTTTTATCTAAATCCCTTTCTCAATAACCTCCTCAAAATTGTGAACACAATGCATTTGGAGGTGGAAAGCTATATCCAGGTTGAGATTGGGAACGAAATTACTAACTAGTTATTTTTCAGGGAAAGCACAAGGGAAGTGACTAGCTATCCCTCTCCACCATTAGAGGAATATGGTGAAAGTCTCATTAGGACATTGCTTGGTGCCACATAAGTCTGACATTGTGAAATCACTCTCTATGTTATACAAGAAGTGATGTATGAATCTTTCTGCTAATTTTGGCCAGGTGAAAATTGATCCTCGTGGTAAGCGTGTAAACCACTCTAAGGCTTGACCCCCAATACTCTTGGGAAAAAGTCTAATGAGGTAATTGTCACTATAAGACACCTCTTGACATGCCATGTAGAAATATTTAACATGATCCCATGGATCTCCTTTCCCATTATATTTTTCAAACTTTGGCATATCAAATTTCTTTGGAAAGGGTTGAAGGGTCATTTTCTTGTCAAAAGGATAGGGACATAATTCTTCATATTGATATTTCCTAATGATCCCTATATTGCTCTCTTGTAAGCTCGCTAGTGTCACTTTCATAGATTGCACTTCTTGTGTGAGCAATTTTTCTCTAGTGGGAGAAGTGGGGATATATATATGATGATACCCTGTGTCTTCTTCTCCTTGGTTTTCTCAATGGAGTTCATTGATATTAACCTTAGGCCTCAACTTTTAAACGTTCTTGTTTACGTCTTTCTATACATGGCAAGTAAGCAAAGCTAGTTGTCAGTTAGGTTACTGATTTTTTGTTGGATTGCGGCTTCTACTTCTAAATGTTCCTCCTCCTCGTATTGTGGAGGTTCTTCACCCATCTCATGTTCTATATTGTTTCTTCGTGGAACTTTGATAAAGGGTATTCTATGCCCCACCACTTTATCATTCCCTGTGTAAGAGGTAGAAGCATGTCCGTGCATTAAAATGTCTTCCATATTGATAAGGGGACGTTCTTCCTCAGCAACATCATTCACAGGAAGTATGGTTTCATTTTTGGTGGGAAATTTATCCCCTAATTCTATGACCCGTGCCAACACTCTATCTTTGTTTCTGAGAAGAAACTCATCTAGTAAAGTGGGGTCAAAATCGAAGTTTGCGTGTGGGGATTCTAATTCATTTCCACTATGATCGACCATCTCTTTTGTTTCTTTTTTTGCAAAAAACAGTGGTCCTAGGTCATGTCCAATAAAGGGGTTTGACCCTTTTCTATTAGAGGTTTCCCAAGTTTACACTTTTTGTTCCTTGTATGTTCATTTCTTTAATCCTAGACGTGTTTTAGGAGCCATGTTTTCGTGATAGTTTTACTAGGGTAAGTTGTAAATGTGTTTAAAGCTTAGTGACCACCCCTAAGTGAGATGCAAGATGTATTTGTTAAGAGTATGAATAAGTCAACAATGTGAGAATACCAATGTGCTAGAGTGAGGAATCACCAGTGACACAAGTGTTTGGTATTGAAACCTATTTAAATGAAGTACCTCCTAAACTACATTTGAAAAAGTAGTTTCGCGTCGCAAGATGATTAACAAGATGTTTTCACTTATTCCAAGTTCAAGGGAATGAACAAAATGTAAGTAAATACAAGAAGTCAATGTGACCTCCCAATCAAGATATGCGATGAGTGAGCTCAAACTCGATTAAGACATATATCTCAAAAAGTTCCAATTACAATTCTTGAATGACACAACAATATCACCAAGATATGTTAACCCACTTTAAGAGAAAGTAAAGTATTGATATCAAGGTGCTATTGATATAACAAACACAAATAGTAACTCCTAGAACTCTTCAAAATCAAGGTAATAATAGAATCGAACTAAAAAGCACAAAGTATAGCTAGAAATAGTTAAAAATGTGTGCAACGTGACCTTACAATATATATATTTATGTCTAGTTTACAAGAAACAAGACGTAAATATCAAAATTGTAGTGATACGATACAAACAAGTTAACTCTTCTAAGGAAGTCCATGGTGATGAACCACGCCTAACTACAATGACAATATTGACATGGGTATCAAGATCATAATGGCTACCAATGATGTGAATACACCTCTACACACTTTAGACATTTAACTTACCCAGCCGCAAACATGGATGGGTGTAAACAGACATAAAAGTGATAGAAACAGTCGATTAGTAACATAAAGGTAGTCACCCTTCTTCTGATCAACAAAGTTTCAAAAGAATGTGAAGGAAGCAAATCAAAAAAAGGATGGAAAATGCTGGCTTCACTTTGGCAGAGTTTCACCTTACCCTAAGACAAGTAAAAACTAGGCGAATGTAAGGTGTCACATGTTTCATAATGAAAATATGGTTCACAACTTAACACTATTTTAGAATGGTCAAAGTGGGATCCTAGCCAAAGTATAGCTTCCTAAGTGGTTCTCTCATCCTAGGATCTACAAATATTATCCACGAGTGGGATGATTTACCCAAAAAGTCACACTGACTAGTTTGGGAGTATCTCAACTTTTCCCCCTTAAAGCACAGTGGGCATCAAATGCATCCAATTGTGTACTTAAAAGGGTCACGTAGGGACAACTTGTAGCTCTATCTCACAAAGGATTTACTAGTTAGATAGGTAGTGTGAAGCACTTCCTGTTTCGTCTACAAGGTTCCCTCTTGCGTGGACTACTTTGGGGTTCCTGGAACCACCCCCATTGTTGTAGCTTAAGGCGTTATGCTAAAGGGGTTATGTTCCAGTTGAGCGGAGAGGGACGTACCCTTTTCTGAAACCTGCAATATAGTGTTTTGAATATGTTGTTCATTTTATCTTTTTTAATTAGATGTGGTTTGCTCGAACACCGTTTGGCAACCTGTATAACAACTATATTAGTAGTTTTCTGACTTTTATTTTGATTCCTCTGTTCTTTCACAAGTGATGGCATTTTGGTCATGTATGAATATTTTTAGTAGTTTTCCATCAAAAGAGAAGGCATCATTTTTTATTCTCCAGATCATCCAAGGACGCAAGAGAAGAGCATACATGATTGTCTTCAAAAATCCAAAAATATATCAAATGGAAAAAAACTTTAATTCAACTATGCCAAATTAACCAATTCCAACTCAAATACACCTAACAACCTCAAAGCATCAAAAGGACTTCAAGAATCATTTTTGATTCCCAAGATCTCCCCAAGGGATGCGAGGGAAGAGCATATGCGATCCTTATTCATCTAAGTAAACAATGTAAAATATTACCCAATGAAATAGAAAACATGTAAAAATAGCTTACAAAGACAAATATATGATTAGATAAACTTATAAGAATGTTAGCACATCAACACCTTAATTTCAAAAATGAAAAAGGACACTTGCGCCCCTTTTTTAGCACCTACACGCGGGTTAGGGCATATGCGCCACTCTACGTTGTTTCGGCTCACAGTGCACCTATGCCACCCGAGAGGTGTGTGTGCCATGAAAATAGTATATGTGCCACGAAAATAGTGCACGTGCCACCCTATGGATTTTTTGACTTACCATGCACCTGCACCACCAGAGAGGCATGTGTGCCACAAAAACAACGTATGCGCCACTCCCGAGAAAAATAGACAGAACAACTGCATTACCAAAAAAATGTGTCTGCACCACTAAAACAGCATGTGCACTTTGGTTTGGGTGTGTGCGCTGATCTGATAGGTTTCAGAATATAGTGAAGGTACAATACAAAATGACGTATGCGCTTGGGTTAGTGTACCTATGTGCTGGTTATGGTGTGTGCACCAGGGTTAGCGCACATGCATCGGGGTCAAAAAATAGAGTAACAGGTTTTACCAGTGTGCCTGCGCCACCAGAGAGATGTGTGCACCACAAAAATTGTGCCTGTGCCCCTAAAAATGTGCATGCGCCAGACCTATAACCAAAATACGGAAACAAACACAAGAAAACTCACAATATCTCAAATTTTGACAAGTTAGCTTAAGAATGGCAATAACCCATTAAAATTATGGCTATGAACATGAGGTTACACATATCAAATGAGTGAAAATTCCAAGAAAATGGACATTAATTACTACATGTGCATATCAAAAGTTAGCCAAAACAATGAAACTTAAACTAAAATGCCATGGGACTAAGTGTCCCACCAGGCGTGCCAAATGTGTACAATTATTATTTTTCCTAGGTTAGATTGAAAGCAAGAAACTACCACCTAAAATAGATCCCTAGCCTAGCTAGAAACAAGAAGAGAGTACCATCAAGATGAAGAAATGAACAATGCCTACATTAGCATCATAACTTTGAAATAATGAAATCAAACATGATGTAAATCAAGAACTCTATTCTTCTAATTGCCTAATTAAATCAAGTGGACCTATGTAGTCCAATGGAAATCAACAATATTGCTTGCTTTGATCCTTCAAGGATGCTTGGGTGTGAGGCCTAGCTCTTCAAGATGCATGATGGAGGGGCTTGAGAATGGCAAAAGGTTTTTAGTGCAAGACTATGTGCTTTCCTTTGCTTTCTCAAGGGAATTAGGTGTGAGTATAAAGGTAGAAGGAGGGCTCCTTATATAGCCCAATGGATAGAGGAAGCACTTCATCCCTTTGCATGTGGGATAAAGGTAAAACATGATTAGGAATGGATAAGGTTGCTTTATTAAAGGTAACCTTACTTTAGAAGGGTTTAATTTATGCTTAGCAAGTCATGGGAGTTGGGGGGTGTTTTAGTTAATCAAAGGTGATTAACTAATAGGTAGGTGTAAGCTTATAGAAGCCAATTAGAGGAATATTAGTACAATTTAGGCTATTATGAAGGGATTAAATCAATTAAATATTGATTTATTAGTTAAATGAAGTGGAAGGATAATTAATTAATAATAATTAATTAATCTAGAGAGAAGGGGTAAATAATTTACTGAAGGTCATTAATTAGGTTGTTAGTTGGATAGGTGGCTTAATCAATTAGCGAATTGTAATAAATTAACAACAACAAAAAGGAATATGAGCGCTTTTGATGATATGTCATCGATTTTCAAGAAAGGGGATAATTAGCGCAATTTAAGTATTTAAATTGCTTGGGCGTAATTATGGGTGTCTACAGTATTGTCCTCATAACAGCTCAACTACATTCCCTTTTTCATGTTTCAAGGTCTCAACGTGGAACTTTGGCTTAAGTTCTTCCCTGTGGTGATCTAAGTGATCCTTCCCTTGGCTTCATTGATCTCAGGCATCTCGTACCTTTGTTACAACCTCGACTCATGGCCTAGTTTTCCACTGCATATACACTGGATTTGCGTGTTTTGCTTTTGCATTAGCCTTTGTCTTTACTACCGTGCAGAGAAGGACTTGAATATTTCTACAAACTTGCTTGAGTGGAACGTTTTCACTGTGTATTATTACCGTTACCTGTGGTGGAATTTGCATATTGCCCTACCACCTTTCTCTTCTGTATTTCCTTTACAATGTGGGTTTCAATTTGTTATACTCACCTCTTAGCTATTTCTGCCCTGTCACAAGCTCCTGCATGCGACCGGTTCACCTCTGACACTTGGCACTCAACGTGGGCACTCAAAGTGGGCCCGATCAACATGGGCTCTTTAAAATTGATTATTTGTAAAAAATTCACCTTTTAAATATTTTAAGGTGTACAACATTTAATTAGAATTTTTAATCCTTTTTAGATTTTTTTTTTCTTGTTTAATTAAACCTTCCTTCGAGTGTCAAAGACAGAGGGTGAGGTTTGGGGTTGGTAGGAGGCTAATCCCATCACAATAAAAACAAACCCTATCTAAAATTTGATGCCATTTCTAATGAGCATACATACGACACCCTTTGTATGTGTTTAGGGATCTTTTTTAATCCGTTTGTAGGCTTATTAGTGTTTTTCCATCAGTTGCGGGAATTGGTTTTTGTTATAACTTTTGACTCATTCCTCGATTTTGAGCACTTCTTTAGTCAAAGTTGCATGTTTTTTCATACTCTAGTTGATGGGATTATTATTTTTGTAAATGCACTATTTTTATAAAGCACCGCATTCTGGGGGGTGTCTTTGTATTGCTTAATTCAACTCATTTTTTCTTGAGCTTTGTTCTATCCCTTTTATTACTTGTGGACTTGTGAGCATGTCTTCCACTGTCTTACAATAAAGGGATTATTTTATGTGACATGAGACATTATTTCTCATAAGGATTTATCTTCCCCTTCTTGTTTTCCCTCATTCTTGTGCTTGCTTGCGGTGTCAAACTGTTGCACCTAATGACCCTTGATTGTTGTCTCCACTCTTGCGTGTTATTACATTGATTATAAGGTGAGTGACAGACTGGTTCTCAGCACACAGTCAGATCTGCTTGTAATCAACACACTAAACTATAAAGTGCCAAACTTGGGGGGGTGTGGTATTATTCTAGGGTGGTTTTTTCTTTTATCTCTCTCCTTCCTTCTGCATCCTTTGGTTCTATCTCTTCATTATGGATATCTCTAAAGTACCATTGCTCACACATTTTAACTTCTTTGAATGGAAATCTAAAATCATATTGGTTTTGCAAAGTAAAGGGTTATACCGTGTCACCATGGGGTTAGAAACCAAACCTAATGATGAACCTGAAAAATCTAAGCGGTTCAGCTGTTGTGATGAAGCCTTAGGTATTCTTTGTATGTCTGTCTCTTCTGACTTTCTCTTCCACATCGAAAATTCCTAGACACCTAAAAAAGCATGGAAAATGCTCGACAATATGTTTGGGAAGAAAGATGACATAAGAGCACATGAGTTGGAGAATGAACTACTAGGGTTAAATCCTAGTGACTTTGAAAACCTGCAGGCCTTCTTCTCAAAAAATTTCCACACTATACTACTTCTAAAGGAATGTAAAGTGGAAAAGAAAGACTCTCAATTGATCTTGTTGATTCTCTCTAAGCTAGGTCCTAAATACCTCTGTCTTTGTTTCAACTTTCCACGCCATGAAATATGCCTTGGGTAGTGCTTGTAAAATGCCCTCCTTTGACATTTTTTTGTCCCAACTCATTCGAGAACATGACAAACTCATTCAAATTGGGACTCTACAATCCAAGTCACATGCCCTTGTGTCGAATAAGGGAAAGAAAAATGAAAAGAAGAAAGAAAATAAGGACCAACCTAAGAAAGAAACTAAGACCAACCAACCCCTAGCTAATCCCAACACTAACAATTCGACTTCTGAGCCTAAAGTGAAGAAGGAAAAAGTTTAAATGCTCCTATTATAATAAATCTAGTCACGATGAGCATCATTGTTTTTCAGAAACAAATTGATCACTTAAATCATTTACTTGAGAAAAATAAAATAAGTGTTCTTGAATCCATTAAAAAAAATTCTCAGAAGGACTATTCTTCTAATGCAAAGGAGTCTAAAAATGAAAAGAAGAAAGGTATGGCCCTTGTAGTTAGATCAGCTCCATCATCAACTTGGATTATTGATTCTGGTACCTCACACCGTATGGATTTATCAGAGGTTGAATTATCTAGCATTGGACCATGTGGCATGTCCCAAATCACGTTGGATGATGACACTCATGTGTCGGTTTCTGGTAGTGGATCGGTAGAGATATAAGGTGGAAAATTTAACCAAGTGTTGAGTGTTCCCAATATCTCTACCAATCTCCTATCAGTTTACCAAATCACCCACCTTGGTGAAGGAATGTGAGTGGAATTTGGTCCTAACTCGGTGATAATTCATGATCTTAACTCTGACTCCACTGTGGTTGAGGGAAATATGGATCACCGTTCATGGTTGTATACCTTTTCCCACTTCTCTTCTGATTTGACACCCAATGCCTTGCTCACTCATGCAAATGAGGTTAGCAATCTATGGCATGAAATTTTTGGGCATCTTAATTATCATTACCTTGAACAATTGAGCTAAAACAAAATGGTCAATGGGTTACCCCGAGTTAAGTTTTCTAAAGATCTTTTTGAGGGTTGCACCCTCGGAAAGCATCCTGAAAAAAAATTGAAAAGGGAAAATCCTCGAGAGCTACTCATCCGCTAGATCTTGTTCATAGTGATGTTTCTAGCCCTTTTCCATATCCTTCTTTCACTAGAGCTCTATATATACTAACCTTCATTGATGAATTTTCACGTTATACTTGGGTGTATTTTCTTAAGATTAAGTCTGAAGTCTTTGAGCATTTTAAAAATTTTACGGCTCTTGCTGAGAAACAAGCGGAACGGTCTATCAAGGTTCTTCAAACCAACAATGGAGGTATGTGAGAAATAGGTTTGAGGATTTCTGCACTTCTTAGGGGATTTCTTTGCAACTTTTTGTTTCTTACACCCCTTCCCAAAATAGAGTTGCAGAAAGAAAGAACTAAACTTTAAAGGAGATGGCCACTTGTATGGTTCACTTAAAGTCCCATCCTCCATAGTATTGGGCAGAAGCAATGAATTGTGCTTGTTACATTCAGAATTATGTTCCACATAAGGTAGTAAGAGGGATGACACCCTTTGAAGCCTAGTTTGGACACAAGCCTGATGTTGAGAACTTTCGAGTCTTTTGATCCAAGGCTATGGCTTGTATTCCTACAAAGAAACGTAAGGCATTGGATCCACAATCCAAACCTTGTATCTTTTTCAGGTATCCTGATGGTGTGAAGGGATATTGATTATTGAACCCTACTACCCATGAGCTTTATATTGAGAGGAGTTTGAATTTTTATGAGTCATTCTTGACTTTTACTTCCACTAAGGTTTTTTTTCCCACTAATTCAAATTCAGACTCATCAGATGATGATGTTGTTGAGTGAGTTCCTCCTCTCCTTGATCCTCTCGATCCTCAAAATTTTGATTCTTCTGATTATGATAGTAGTGATGATGAGAACTATGTCCCTTCTCACTCAAGTGAAGAATCTTATGACTCTGAGCTTGAACCTTTGGGACCTCTTTGGGCCAGGAAAAATTTACAGAGTGCTAGAGATTTAGTTGGAGATCCTTTAGATGAGAGACATACTCACTCAAGTTTCATTGGGCCCCACTCCTTCTTCAACTCTGCTTCTGATCCTCCATCTTTCTAGAAAGCTTCTGGGATTTCTGAGTGGGATTCTTCTATGGATGAGGAGTATTCCTCACTCATAAAGAATTACACTTGGGATCTTACCCCTCTTCCGAAAGGAAGAAAATTCATTCAGTGTAAGTGGATATATCAAAAAAGTATGGAGATAACAGAGAATTCAAGAAGTATAAAGCGTGACTTGTAGCTAAGGGTTTCTCCCAAGTAGCTGGGGTTGATTACTCGAAAACCTTTTCTCCGGTTACGAAGATGACTTCCATTCGACTGACCCTTGCCATTGCTGCCACTAATAGATGGGAAGTCTACCAGATGGACGTTAAGAGTGCCTTCCTTCATGGGGACCTAGAGGAAGAGATCTATATAGAACAACCTCTGGGTTATTTCCATGATCCATCCCTTGTTTGTAAGTTAAATAAGTTCACTATGGCCTTAAAAAAGGCCCTCGGACTTGGTATGCCAAGATGGACTCCTTTTTACTTGCATCAAGGTTCACTCGGTGTCACTCTGACCTAAATGTGTATATTCTACGGTAGGATGAATCCATGCTTATTATTTTTCTCTATATTGATGACTTGTTGATCATGGGTAACTCTTCCTCTATCATTGATTATGTGAAGATCTCCTTGGCCAACAAGCTCTCCATGTCTAACTTAGGATTGCTTCATTACTTTCTTGGGATCTAGATTTCACACTCTGATTAAGGAATTATGATCTCATAGCCTAAGTACTCTCTTGATTTTCTTGCTCAGTTTCACATGTCTGATTGCAAGTCCTCACCTACTCCTTTTCTTTTCGGGGTCAACTTGGTGTCTGATTTCTCTTCCCCCTTGGTTGACGGTACCCTTTATCAGCAGTTAGTGGGGAGCTTGATCTACCTTACTCACACTTGGCTAGATCTTTCACATTCTTTTAGGATCGTGTTAAGATTTATGTAGGAGCCTCATGAGCTTCATTTAAAAGTACCAAATCAGATACTTCACTATGTTTGTGGCACTCACACATATGGTATTCATTACTTAGGAGGGACTGAGATTGACTTGGTTGGATTTACAGACTCAGATTAGGCCAGTGATCTAGATCATTAGAAGTCTACCTCAAGCTACAATTTCACTCTTGGTTCAAGTCCTGTCAGTTAGTTCAGAAAGAAGCATAATGCCATTGCTATATCATCGATAGAAGCATAATACAGAGGAGCAGTTAATGTTGCCACAGAAGCTGTTTGGTTACAGGGTATCTTGATAGAGTTTGACATCCACTTTTTGTGGCCTACCATCATCTACTATGATAACATGAGCACTATCTCAATTTGTAGAAATATAGTTCAGCATCAGTGGATGAAGCACATTGAGATTCACATGCACTTCATTTGGGAGCTGATACATGAAAACATCATCGACATACAATATGTTTAGACAACTGATCAGGTTGTAGACATATTTACGAAGCCCTTCACTGAGGTTAAATTTCTTCACTTGCGGTCTCTTCTTGGGGTGAGTTCTGCTAGAGCCTCCCATCTTCTTCAGGCTATATATTCCTCCTTCTTCTCCTCTTCTTCTTTGCAGAAAGATGTTGTTTGTATATGAGCACCTTATCAGGCTTTTAGTTGTCAGGCCCCATTGACATATCTTTCTTAGTTGACTAGGGGTGTCTTCTTTTCTATTTTGGCTTACCATGACCTCTTCATCGACTTTGATGAAGGGGGCGTTGGTGTGTGTGACATGCCTAGTCATTTTCCACATCACCTAGTGAGTCATCTCACTTTGCAAGAGTCATAGGTCTTAGGAAGTCAAATGAAAAGTGTCATATTCTATCATAGAATTTGTCATTTTCATTTGCGTCATTGCGTCATAAGAGTTACATTCCTTATTTGTAATTATAACTCCTCCTTTTGTGGCATCATATGTGTCAGTCACGTCATATGTGTTAGTGGTGTCATTGATTTTCTTTCCTTTTTTAGGCATGGGGGTTACACAACACCCCTATTTGTACTTCCTTCTTTTTATCTATGAGAATGAGTAGACATGTTTTCTTACTTGCATTTTCTTTCCATTGATTCAAATCTTGCTTATTGCATTAGAGCTTGATGTTACCGTTGGAGTTCAACTTCATTTTGGTGCATTGTTTTCGACATCGGTTCTCATTTTTCCCTCTTTCAAGAAACAATTTTGGTGATCTAGTATATTATTATTATTTTTGTATTAGATACCTTATCAATCCTAAAAGTTGAAACCACTACTTGTTGTTTTTCACTCCCATGAATTCAGTTAAGGGAGGTTTTTGTTGTAAGTGTTAATAGTCCATAACTAGTTCACAATATTTCCTAACTATTTCCTTTTTTGTCACATCTAATAAGCTTCATTTTTTGTGCTTTAATATTAGTTATTATTTAATATATTTTAAGTGAGTTGTTTCACTCGGGTACTTATTTGAGGATTCTTTGAGGATGTTTCTCCCCTCCTTGATATATGGAGATATTTGAATCTCCTACTTTATGTTATCTTACGTAATCCTAAGGTGAAGATAATATTTGTGTAGCCTATTTAATTGGATTGTTCCTAGATGAGGAACATGTGAGTTCTGTTTAATAATATTGAATTATTTTTGTTTTTTTTTTTCCAATTTTTAGTTTAAAATCAATTTCTAAGTTTACAGTTTGTGAATCCTTTGTTTTATTCTATGCATGATCCTATAGGTTGATCATATACTATCTTCTTGTGTCTTATTTCATTTATCACTTACTATTATTAATATATCTTGCATAATTCTATATATATAATTCTAATCTTCATGTTGATATTGTATTAATTAATCTTAATATATCTTTTATTTCTAACCCTAATCTAACAATGAATTATGTATAAGGAATTAAAATATTTCCTTACAAAAAAAAATCATTGTTGGGCATAATCAAATAGGTAGTTTCTAGGTGACTAAATGAGTTTTGACTTGCTTATATAGGGTTCTATAGGTGTAAATTTTTCATTAAGGCCAACCCATAAGGAAAGTTATGACTCGTAAAATATATAAATTTGAGAAAATAAATTTTGGAAGGCCCTAGATTAAACCTCTAGTTTTGAACCAAACCATTGAATGTTGTTGTCCCTTTTAGATGATTTGGTATAATAAGGAGATGAGGTGTTGTAAATTTTTATGCATGATAATAATGACTAATATAATAGTTTAGAATGATGTGATATTTTTAGATAGCTGTTGAATTATGCAATGGGGGGAGAAAATATTGTAATAGGACTAGGAATATAAAAATTAGGCTTGGAATAGGTTCACAAGTTAGGATTTAGGAATTAAGCCAATATTGACATTATCAATTGATTTAATATAAAATTTAAATGTATATAGTTGTAAAATCATTGATGGGTGTAATCAGATAGGTAGTTTCTAGGTGAGTAAATGAGTGCATTTGACTTGCTTATATAGGGTTCTATAGGTGTAAAGTTTTCATTAAGGCCAACCCATAAGGAAAGTTATGATTCATAAAATATAAAAATTTGAGAAAATGAATTTTGGAAGGCCCTAGATTAAACCTCTAGTTTTGAACCAAACCATTGGGTGGTGTTTTCCCTTTTAGATGCTTTGGTGCAATAAGGAGATGAGGTGCTGTAAACTTTTATGGATGATAATAATGACTAATATAATAGTTTAGAATGATGTGATATTTTTAGATACCTATTGAATAATTCAACGAGGAGAGAAACTATTGTAATAGGACTAGGAATATAAGAATTAGGCTTGGAAGAGGTTCACAAGTTAGGATTAGGAATTAATCCAATATTGACATTATCAATTGATTTAATATCAAATTTAAATGTATATAGGTGTAAAGGTACCCAAATAGAGAGTGAAATCATTTTCTATTTGAAATGAAATATTAAAATGATTATATATATAATAATAAGGAATAACATCTATTTCATTACATATATAAAATGGAATATAATATTTTTTATTACTATAGACACTGAAATTTGGTAATTTTTCCTTTTGCAATGTCAAGGTTGACTATGCTCCCTTTATAAGAAAAATTATCGCATTCAAAATCCAATCAAATCATCTCTTTAACTCTATATTACTTGTTTTGATATCTACAAGTGTTTCACCAGTACCCTCCTCCTCAACACCAAATGATGTTGATGTTGAGAATGAAATAAGGGTGTTAGAAAGTGTAGGAAACCTGGATAAAGCCTTACAAAAATGTGTATAGTTTCACCTCTCTTGAAAGGAGGGTGCACACATGGGAAATAAATTGTGTAATGGACTACATTTATGGGGATATCCCCAAAGTTTAGTTACACCAGGTCTTGGTGGCCATTAGATATGTTAGAAATAGATTAAGTGGTGTTAATGGTTGCATGATTTTATGAGAGAATTTGTTGTCTTGTTCCTTATCAGAAACAATTTTGGTTTGGGATTCAATAACAATAAGATTATTTTGAAGGATTTTACAAGTAAGGAAATAACTTATTAGCATTCATTCATAGCATAATTTTTGTTTTAAACCCATTAACATAAGTATTCAGCTATGAGTATCAATCATAATATAAAGAATGAACTTTAAATGTAGATTATAAGATTTAAATCCTTCTTCTAACTACATTGTAAAATAGTATAAAAGAGGAGTAGGGAAGGGTAGAAAGATTAAAAAAAGTATAAAATATGTGAAGTAAGATTTATATCACTTGAATACTAAGGTTGCTCAAAATCCTGCCTATGCTCAAACCAATATGTATCAATCAAGACATAAGGAGGTACAAGATTCTAAGGGAAGGACTAAATTTCCAAGAGTTGAGAATAACATCATTGGACACATATGATGCATACTTTGGTTTTATATTCACCAAATCAGAGGATATTACAATCAACAATCAATGGTGGATCCTCTAACATTAATTCAAACAAAAAAATGCACATACGCTAACATAGTCCAGAAATAAGGAATAAAAAGTGAGACAAGGTAAATGCATAATAACGTGAAGAAAATTTTCTTTCTAAATTCAATCACCTTTACAAAGAGTATAGTATATTTATTTATAAATAAAATTAGGTGATGAAAAATGTTTAAAATTATTAATGGTAGTAGGATCTATCATACCCAAATTTGAAAAATTAATTATAAAGTAGATGCATATTTTGATCAAATTGAATCCAAGTTGGCCATCTAGAAGGTCCTATCATGTCGTAATATCCTTTGGAAAAAAGGAATAAGATCTTCATTAAATTTTGTTAAGGCTCAAGAATAATCATGGATATGATCCACTAAAATTTCCATATTACAATGAAAATTACGTGCATGGTTATATAAGTCACATTCTTCATTTAAGTCAACCATCTACCTATAACATGGTATGTACATGTATTGAGATTAACCTTCTCACCTTCTATAGATATAATGGTTACAACACTATGATTTTTGGGTGATCTGATTTTTCCTTAGGCATACTTGACATTTTATCATTGGTGCATACGATTAGACATTTTCTTAGAGTAAAGTGCTTAAGTCTACACAAGGGTTTCCTTCCTCTTTGGAGGATAATATTTTAAAACTATATTTATGATTACCTTGTTTAATATTCCCATATCATTTCATATTATATTAGACACTTTCCCATCTTTGTGTATTTGTAGGGTTATTCCTGTGCACCTAAAATGAAAATAAGATAGATTAGTACCATGCACAATTAATTTAAGTGAAGGAATAAATACTTACCATGTGTGTTTATAAATTTTTTATGTTTATTACATGAATTATGTGTGCAATTTTCTCTTCCTATTTAAGGACACAAACTAATACTTGGAATTTTACCAAACCTTCCTTCTAGTATCGACATGTGTGCACTACTTTGTACAATCAAAAGGCTCTTAGAGCTAAGTGTTTGGTGAGAGATACACTTAAGTGACTATGCAATGGAAGGTTTGAATGACATATATGATAAACATGTATGTAATTGAAAATGGATTGGTTGTATTAAGAAGGGGAATGCACAGGACCATAAAAAAAATTCTTTAGTTCTTAGGAAAGTTGAAGTGTCACAAAGAATTAATGCACTCATCAAAATCTTGATATAAATTATGCAATGGGATTACGTACAATCTTGTTTGAATTTGAGGAGACCGAAAAATGCTTCAGAGTAAACATGGGCATTGAAGACATACGTGAAGATGAAAAATATAATTACAAAATAGGTTTGTATAATAATATGCATAAAATAACTTTACATATGGCTAGTACATACAATTGTGTGAAAGGATTGTGTAATTAGGTGAGGTTCCTCTACACAATATGATATAATGATATTTGTAAAGGGATGTAAAATATATAATGAAATGGAAAAGAGCTCAGCAAAATATGGCTAAGGCATAGTAGAAATATTGTACAAAAGGATTTTGTTCTAGATAGAGCAAAGTTAGATGTGAAAATTCCTAATACCTTGAGATAGGACAAGGTGTTCCTTGATTTCACTTGTGAAATTAGGGGTGTGCTTTGGAAATAAAAAAAATTGTTAATCTTTATAGTCTACTTTACCATCAATTAGAGGAATATTATCAAATCAAAGTATAAAACAACCTATGTACTTCATGTCACAAATTATTGTTTCACTTTTCATCTTCCTTGTCCATGATCGTACAAAGGGTTATGTTGTGGGGTCTTATCTTGGATGACCTATATTATCCTTTCCCTTTACAATATATAACTTAATTTTTAATTTTAATATCTTAATTGGGTTATTTCATCTTCCTAGGTTCAACCTTATTAGAATATTTTTCCTACAAAATATTTTTAGCATGTCAATGTCACTTTAATTGACACTCTTACAAGCTTACATTGCAAGCATAATTCCAAAATCACTCAATAATGTCTTAAATATTCCCAAATCATCTACATATTAATTAGAGAAGTCCATACTACAATTATAATGTACTCAACCAGGTGAAAGAATTTAGCTTCCTCCATTTCCAGGAATGCAAACGTCATAAAGACATGTCTTAGGAGGATTTTTGGGTGTTTATTTTTACTTTTACTCTATGATCATGTGTGCGATATTACGGAGTTGGAACACTCAATTTTCCCTTACCCTTCATGATAGTATATCACACAATAGTGAAAACTAGGGCTAGCTCACAAAAATGCAGAAGGTTCTAGGTTTCATCAAGGTTAGCATGGTTAAAGTGGGTTATTTTTTTTAATAAACAAGACTTGAAATCAACAAATATAACTATCAAGTACCATTATTTCCAAAAACACATGTTTCTCAAATATTAATCATCGGCTGTATAATTACAGTCATGGCATTCATGCACCTTATAGACTCAAACTAGCTTAACAATAAGTTCAAAAGATACAAATATTGTATATTCAAACTCTCACATACCTTTTTTTACAATGGATCCCTCATGGGTATTTATACTAGTGGGGAATTTACTTCACCATTATTCCAAGTGTTAGAAATAGCCCTTTAGTTACATCTATTATTTAACTAATACATCTAGGTAGTGGATAAATATAGCCACTCGCCACCATACCCCATCCCTGCATGGTGATCCTTCGAGAATTTTATTTCATATCCTTAGTTAACTTTTAATCTTATCCATTATTTTGTTTATTCCATGCAAGTTCCCTAATCCATAACTGGTGGTCTATTCCCAACCCTATATATTTGTTTCCTTCTTTACCCTACATTCCCTTTTATAAATGTATCCTCACTACATGATCTTCTATCATTTTTTAATGTTACCATTTCCTTGCCCAAGTATATGCACAGTCTTTAATTCGACTTCACGCACACTCACTTCTCTCTTCACATGCACTTCTTCTATGATTTTTCTCTGTGCACATCCTTCCTTAAAGTTTTTTGTGTCCTTTCAAAGAATAATATATATTTGAATAAAGAGTAATTAGTCCTAATATACGACTTAATGAATAAATAATAAAAATTTATGGGTCAAACTAAGAGAAAAGCCACACCAAGAAAATTTCCAAGGGCTTTACGAAACAAAGTGTTAGGTAACATAGCTAAGGAATACCACATCACACTATTACTACATTGGGTACAATTTATACTCTTCAATTATCATGGTATCTTAGTTTTAAGAGACACAAGGGAACCCATATTGGGTTGTCTATTTTTCACTCACACTTACACAAACACCTAGGAGAAACACATGAGGTTTGATCTCATAATGAGGAAAACTTGGATTGGTTCAATGGTTAGGGTTTTACTACTAATGGTTTTCTAGCCTTACCACACATATGTTTTCTCCTACTGGTTGTTAATTATTTAATGAACGGATCTATAGGTTTCAAGGTTTTCTAGTTTGTTAGAAGTGATTACAATTAATCCCAAAGTTTTTATAACAATTGTGACATATAGAATAAAATTCATTTTCAATAATTTTAAACATGTAAGAAGTTTCAAGCCACAATTGTATAAGGTTTCAAGATAACACATATGATGTTTAGGATTGTACATTTCTATTTTTGACCATACAATAGTTGTATAGACCTGTCCCTTCTCAATTTCTAATTCAAGAACTTACACAAAGAACTTTTAGTCTCTTATCTACCTTTATCACTATAACCTATATGTTCTTACCTATACAAATAATTCTCTTTTGATGTAGGAGCATCAATCCTAACTTTTACATATGGGTGAAAACATCAATTTTTGCTTTCTCAAAATTTTCATAAGTTCTGGGAGGTCATTTGAGTCATATAGGTATATTGGGTTTGAATAAGACCTTCACAAATTTGAATTGGTTAGTTTCCCTCCAAAACTAACAATTTGAATCTAGAGGGCAATTTTGGCTTGTAATTAGGGTTTAGATGTATTCTTGGAGCATTATAGCATGTAATAAAGGTTTAAAGAAGACACAATGAGGTCTAGGAGTATTGATAAGATCATTATTGTGACTTAATGTTCAAATCCTAAGATTCTAAGCTAGTATGAGTCCTATAATGTCATGATAAAGAAAAAACATGTAACGTGAAGGGTCAAAAATAGACAAGAATCAGTTAAAAATATCATAGAATCCTATTTACACCTCTAATAATTGTTTCCAATCTATCATTCAAATGATCAAATAATGAGAAGAGAGCTCCAAAAATTTTAAAGAGTGACTCTTGTTTATATACATGTTTTTTGATAGTATTTCATGGTTTTGAGTATAGGATGGTCAAGGATTCCTATGCATGCATGTATATGAGAGAGTATAACTAGTAATAAGTCTTATTTTTAAGTGTTTACTTGATGTTTATGATGTTTCATGACTCTGTGTATGTGGAAAAAAACTTGAATATAGTCAACAAGCTATGAAAGTCCGTGAATAATTCAATCAAGAACATTTGATTCTCATTGTTATAAATATATATCAAGAGGATTGAAAAGGAAACATAAAGGAAGAGATTGTATTCACCTATAGGCCCTTTATCTTTAATAGATAACTTACAATACTAGTGGAAGGTAACCTCTTGTGTGAGTTGTCATTAACCAAGTATTCCCCTACTTTTAGGACAAAGAAGTGTCATTTTTAACCATGTTCGAAATTTGGAAGCTTATAGAGCTCTATTGGTAGGTTATAAAATTGGAAGAGGTTGAAATAATGCTCTGAGTGAAGTATCAAGTATATGTCATGTTTTTTTCTTTGATAACTAATTTCCACCTATCGGGTTTGTGGAAAACCCTCGTTATGGTTTGGAGAAACAAAGTGGGTTGAGAAAGATAGCAAATGAATTTATCTATGCAATTTTCAAGAAATTTTTTGAAACATTTACTTGATAAAATCTAGTGATTACAAGTTCAGAATCCTCTTTATTAGAAGAGATAAATGTGAAAATATTAAGTTTTTTCCTATAGGCATTTGTTTTTGCTTCAAAAAAAAAAGGTTGTTGTAAACTTTGAAGGTTTCAGTACTTGCCTCCAGGTAAGGAAATCTAAATTTATGATCTAAGGATCGTTATCTTCAATGTAATTTTAAAAAAAAAAACTATAATCCCTCTTCAATAATTATATTTCCATGACTGAGATTGTTTGTTAATGGTTGTAAATTGTACTAACAAAGACAAGGAGAAATATTGGAAGGTTGAGGGAACTAGAGAAAGAAATGAGCTTTGGAAAATTGTACACAATGTCAAATTAGGGAGGAGAATCAGATTCAAAAGAAACTTTTACAAGATATAGTCAAAATCAAGAGAAATTAGTGACAATATTTTTTATAACCCGGTAATGTACTTAAGAGATCTAATGTGGAGGCTAAAAGGGTGATTTAGAGGGAAATTTCACAAAGGAAGTGTTAGTATAGAATCATAGCACCCCTGAATGCCTGTAACTAGATGGGTTGAGACTCTCAATGTGATTGCACAACATGGAGAATATCTCAAAGTTTGGGACCTTGCAAGTTGAGAGATCTCTCTGGATTAAGGTTGGTTCCTATTCCTCTATTCAGGTGCATAAAAATATATTGCAGAGGATCTATTTTAAATCTAATCTATTTTACCAAGGAGACAGGGTCAAGGAGATGCAAAAAATAAAACTAAACTAACGAGGTGATGCACCAAAGGAATGTTACACCCTCATTTTGTAGTTTAACACAGACCATGAAATGCAATACAAACACTATGCATAGATGACCAAATTTCAATAAGAGATCAGAGAGAAAATAAAGAATACATGAGAGGGTCGAGAAACATCCACAGACATATATATTATTACTTAGGATTCGATACAATATATTGCAGTGGCCAAGAAGAAAAAATTGCATTACAACCCAAATGAGAGGTTATAAAATCTCCACAAATCCTTCTATGAACAAAAGAATAAGGGAGGGTGTAAAACAGAAATGTCCAACCTTTTAGAATGAGTCTCGAACCTTCCTTTATATATTTAGAAAAAAGGGGAGAAAGAGAGAGAAGTGAGAAAATTAGTTCGGAGTTTAAATACTATCATCAATGCCTCCTGGAAATCTGCCCCAAATCTATTGTGTCTACGACAATTACTCACTTGGTGCCTTGAAGGAGGAGGAACAATGGATCAAATCAAATCTGATCTAGTTATTGGGGAAAATAGATCCAGTATTAATGGAACAAATATTTTTCTTCTTTCTTCACCCACTTAACCTCTCCAAAATTAAATTTTCAGATCTTCATGGCATAGACAAGGCCAAGATCTTTCCAATGGCACCATATTTTTCAGATTTTGAGCACTAAGTCAAAAGATATGCCCATTTGAAATTTGAATTGGGTTCGTATAAAATGGCGGGAACTAGCTACCAAAACAGACCCCCCTTTCGAAATCAGACACGTCGAGGGATGGAACATGTCTGAGGGTTGCCTTTGTATTTTGCTTTTAAAGTTATGTCAGGTTGACACGTGGCTTCTTTTGCAGATTGCTCAGTTTCTTCATGTTTTGGCTAAGTCCTTTTGTTCGGTGAGGTCATATATCTAAGCAGGGACACATGGAGGCCTGGCGCTTGTTTGGAAACCTTCCCCCAATTTTACTCTTGAATTAACATCATGCTGACACTTGGCACCCTCCGCTGGCCTGTCTCTACTTTGACTATTCAAACCTGACCCTCTCCCTTTCTTTGGACCTAGGACACATGGAAGGTCCGCGCTCATTTAGAAACCCACTTAGGATTTTGCCTTTCAAAGAGCATCGGGTTGACACGTGGAAGCTTCTGTAAAATCTTGGAATTTTCAATAGCTGGTGTAACTTTTGGGGCTCCTGACGTGTGGAGGTTTGGCGTTTGTTTGGGTCTACCTTCTAATTTTTTTCTTTGGAGATGTGCCACTTGGATACTTGGTAGCTTCCGCTATCTCCTTCATACTTAGCCAATTTTTGGGCTCATTCTGAGTCATTTGTAGAACCTGAAGACTTTGAGCCTTTTCCATTTCTTTTCCTTTGAGCCTCTAGTTTATTTGACACTATCTTCTCTTCCTTGACCCTACTATTCCATTTTAGAGTCTACTTGCAACCTATTTGCTAGATTTGAAGCATGGGTTCGTTTGACAGAGCCATTTTCTTTAATTTCTTCTTGTGTAGGGTCAAATTTGACTCCTTTGGGCTGTTGATTTCATTTGTGTCATTCAGCCTCATTTAGACCCTACATTCCTTTGATCAATCTTGCTTGTCCCTTTATTTGTTGTTCTAGAATGTGAGCTCGCAGGTCTAAATCATTCCCTTTAAATTTTCTTTATGTGTGGGGCTTGTTTTGACCAAATTTTCTAGGGGTGAATTTGGGATAACAGGAAGGCTTGGTGAAGATTTTTATTTAGGAAAAATGGCTAAATCGGTTACTAAAATGATGATTTTTTTGTGAGTTAATTCCATGAAAAATAAGTTAGGATTGAAAAAAAAACTAGCATGGCTATAAGAAGGTTAGCTAAGTGAAGGAGAAATGGAGTGGAAAAAGATACGTACCCAATGTATTAGAAAATAAAATTTGACATACACCAAAATAAGTGTAAATGGTACTAGGATCAAGTTTTACTTTATTGTGAAACCTTACAGATCTCTCTAACTATGAAACCACCAAGAGTGTTTGCTTGAGAAGCCTAGATAGAAGCAATTTTCTAAGAAACTGTAAAAGTTGACCTTTGATGATTTTAAACCATTTAAAAGGTTTATTTAGTCTAGTTCAAGCTTTAGAGACATGATGAAATGAGTTGTTAAGAGCACAAAGGTGATATATAAATAATTTTCCTCTTTTTGAGGTGTGTTAGTGAAGAAAGAGCTAGTTTTGAAGGCCTAAAGAGCATAATTTGAGTTTTAGATCAGTACTAACATTGTGAGTTGTTGATTGCTTGAGAATGATTAGGCTCTTCTTACAGAAGAGGGAAGATCATCTTGGTAAGAGAATATGGAAAGAATTATGGAGGTTGTGTGATTGGAAGATATAGAGGAAACTCAAATAAAGATGAGGACATAAACAAGTTATATGTAGAGGAATGGGTCAAATAACATAGTGCAAATTTTCAAGAAGATGCTACAAGTGTTAGAGATATGCAGGTCACATGACATATGAGTGTATTGAGGTGAATACAAGGATGAGAGAGGATAAGATATCTTTTGATCAAATTATTCAAAGTAGAGGTATGTTTCTTTTATGCAGAAGAGTACTTTTAAAACTAGGTAAGGTGGTGAATGATATAACTCAAAGAAGATGTTTTTTCAGAACTATATTTAAAGAAAAGAGTCAATTTTTAATGTGGTCATTAATAGTGGGAGTATATAAAATCTTGTTTCTTTTGAGATGGTAGAGAAGCTAGGAAAAAAAACTACAATGCACCCTAACCCATATCAAGTATCATGGATGTAAAAATGACATCATATCTTGGTTAGGGAATAATGTCAATTAGATTTTCATATCAAAAGGTATAGGGACAAAGTGATATGTGATTTTTTTATTATGGATGTTTGTCATGTGTTGTTGGGAAAACCATGGCAATATGATAGTCAAGAAGTCCATTATGGAAAGATAAACACTTACACTATTGTAGAAAATAGAGTTAGCCATACACTTTTACCTATTAAAGGAGAACAAGAAGCACAAGAAGGGCTAGTTATGATGATGGAAAAAAATAAATTATTAATAGAGACTAGAGAAGTATTAAAAAATACAACACTTAAGCTTGTAAAGCCTCATAAGACTTTTGGTCATTGGATTTGATGATGCTAGAAGTTAGAAAAATGGAGAGATTGAGATCGTATTAATGCAATATAAGATGAAGGTGATGAAGAGAAACATGAAATAGATGGTAGAGAGAGAAGGGAAGAACATGTTAAAGTTCTTGTATACCAACATGAAGGTCTAGTGGAAGAGAAATTATTTGCTAAATTTGAAATAGGTAATAAGAAAATTAGGATAGAGGAAGATAGATTGGAGAATTTTTGTGAAGGAGTTATGAGTGGAGAAGAGGAAAAACAATTTGATATTTTTTAAACTAATATTTCTTTGAGAATTTGTTTTATAAGTACAAGTGCAATGAATGAAGATGAGGATCATATGACAATAACTATGGTGAAGTTAGAGGGGACATGGAAAGATGAAGACAACTTGTAAGAGGAAATATGTAAGTAAGGTGAAAGGAAAGAAGACTATGCATATATCAAGGGAAATGAAGACCAAGAAAAAATCTTAAGAGCAAAAAATTTGAGAAAAGAGGATTAATAGACATAGAATGAATGAGAAATGAAGTAATTAGAACTAGAGAGAGAAGAAAATAGTCGATAAAGTGAGAGAAAAATAGATTAAGAATCCATCAAAGAGCAAGAACAAGATGAAAGCAAGCATGAGATGGATGAAAGGACCAATAAAGGTGATGAAAATATTTTTTCTCATTTTAATTCCTTTCTAAGTGACATGAATATAGGTTCAAAAATTGATTTTATGAAGGGGTAGTCTAGGGAAGATGAATATTTCAAGCAAAAACTAACGTATTACCATTTTGAAGAAGAGATGATTCAAGAAAGACTAAAAGGAGATGAAAGGAACAGTTACACAGCCATGATTAATGAATATGCATCATATATAGCCATAAATTAGGGGTACATACTCAGACCTAAGGTGTAAGGGACTATATACAGTCCTAGAAGTATCATCATGTTCAAGAATTTAAAAATTCCAAAGAAGAACCAATTGAGATAAGATAAATAATAGATGAGAGAGGTAAAACATGGATGGTAGGAATTCAAGAGCTACTTTCAAAGTATTAAATTGAACTAGAAAAATAGAAAGAAAGAAGGATAACAAGGAGAGCTAGCATAGAGTATGGGGAAACTTCTCTTTTTCCCTTAGAAGTATGATGCAAGAGCATCACTCCTAGCTTGGACATATGGGAGAAAACATCAATTTTGGATTTCTTAGTGTTTTCATAGGTTCTATGAGGTCATTTGACTCATCTAGGTATGTTGGGTTTGAATAATACATTCACAAATTTGAATTGGTTATTTTCCCTCTAAAACTATCAATTTCAATCTAGAGTGCAATCTTGGCTTGTAATTAGGGTTTAGATGTATTCTTGGAGCATTATATCATGTACTAAAGGTTGGGTGAAGACATAATGAGGTCTAGGAGTCTTGATAAGGTCATATTTGTAACCTAATGTTCAAATCCTAAGATACTAAGCTAGGATAAGTTCTATAATGTCATGATAAGGAAAAAACATGTAATGTGAAGCGTCAAAAAGGGACAAAAATTGTTAGAAAGCTCATAGAATCCTATTTAAGCCTCTTGTAATTTTTTCCAATCTATCATTCAAATGATCAAATAATGAGAAGAGAGTTATAAGAATTTTAAAGAGTGACTCTTGTGTATATACAAGTTTTATTATAGTATTTCATGGTTTGAGTATAAGATGGTCAAGAGTGTCTGCGCATGCATGTATATGAGAGAGTATAATTGGTAAAAAGTATTAATTTTAAGTGTTTACTTGATTTTTATGAGTTTTCATGACTCTTTGTGCATGAAAACAAACTTGAATATGGTAAACAAGCTATGATTGTTGGACCCTAAATATTGGATAAGTACCAAGAGGCATGCGCATAGGAATAGTAAATAGAAGGACATTTAGGGAAAAGAACACAAGAAAAGGGTTTAAGTAAAACCAGGGTGTGCACTAGAGGCATAACAAGGTTTTAAAGGACTTAGCCATATTTTGCATCATGGAGTCACTTGAGGAAAAATGTGAGGACCCGACTAGTCATGATAAGTGGATAAGGTGCCAACCTAGAACCGTGGAGGCCAAGAAAAGGATATTCCATGCAAGGAATATTCCTAGATGCATCATTACAGTTAGTAGAAGGTTTTACAAAGGGGATAAGAATTCACATATGGAAGACCACATTGACACTTAGCACATAATCTGCTCATGAGAGAAGTCATGGCGATGGATGTTGATCCTATTTAAAGGAGTGCTTAAGACATAAACATGGATGGAGAAGGTAGTGCAAAGGCACTAGAGGGTTTGGGGGTGCTAAGAGAAGAGGGAGGGTAATGATGTGCTATAAATATGTTAGGTAATGCTAAGGGTTTAGAGCTCATGATGTTAGGGTTAAGATTTCTTGATGCTAGATGGTTGTAAAAGATATCATTAATCATATGTATGGGTGTTGGGGTCTATAACAAGGGTTATAATGGGGAAAACATAGTTAGGATCTGTGATCATATTAGTTTAGAGGGGTTGGATCTTATTCATTTGATGTATATGATCTAAGATGACCCTTTTGAATGTAGTGTGGCTATTATAAACTCTTTTAAATCAATATACATGGATCTATTCTATACATATTGTTTATGGGTGTAAACACCCATGTTATTTTTCTTGTCCTGACTCAAATTTGGTTCCTTTTGCTTCATACAATGTTTATTTACCTTTTGTGATGTATTTATGTGTAGATCTGTTAGTTATATCTTCTTCCTTTTAAGTAGATGCATGTACTTCTGTTTCTACAAATAAACCTCCATTAATGGTGGAACTCTCTTGCAAATCTCACATAAAGGAGGGGATGAGTTCCTAGCATATGTTGAGTGATAGGCCAGTGCACTTGGGGTTAGAAATTGGTATTGAGGGTAAAAACAATGACTACATCTTGGTTTCGTTCTCGGGACCTCTTTTGAAGGTATTATGAGAGAAATGTGTAATGACAGAGTGCTTGACCTTAGATAGTGTCAAAGAGTGGCTCAAAAACATGGAGGATGAGTTTTCTCAAATATTTAACACTGGACTTGAGTTTGATGCACGTAAATGGGTAGAGAATCACCTGTATCATGAGTTATATGAGACCTTTTTCTATTTTTTCCCAGTAGAGTTGTATGAATAGCTATCAGCATATGTATCAAGGTCAAGTTAGTACTATAGACCTCATACTTGGACCCAGGAGGAATATTAGTGATTGCATGATGCCAATCTAACTTGGAACTATGTTGTTGATCACTAGTGGAGTAAAGTGCTGACTATTTATACCTTAGAATACATTATTTCTACGTATTCTTTCCCAAAGATTATTGAGTTTGAATTCTTGAGGGATCCTAAAGGATCATTCTTGCGAGCTATTCCACTGGTTATCAAGATCCTTGTCATTACTTTGATTTTGGAATCCTGTCACATGGTTGGCTAAACTCCTACTAGGCATGGGGCGTGGAAGTTAGCGCACTAGAGCATGGCATACCTTGTGGAAGAAATAGAGAATGAGGAGAGGCAACTCAAGTATAATGAAGCTCGAGAGTGGGAGTTTACAAGATAGCATGAGGTAACATGAGTGATGTATTTGTGGAGGCAGATGTTGTGGGAAGGATTTGAGGTTCACATGGAGGACATGGAACTAGAGTAGTCTAAGCTACCCCATCTTGGAAAGTGCGGAAGAGAAACCCCCTCGGCTTTTGGAGAGAGCTCATCCTATGAAGAAAGGAGGAGAGTCGTAAGCACACATCTTAACCCACATGGCGACCAGTTGGTATCAGTATTGATAGTCAAGCAACACCTAGGAGGTATCAGTTTTCATTTGTTACATCTATGGTTGCACAATCATTTCCTATGTTTGGAGGCATATTGTCTAGCATGACATTTGGAAAAATTACGGGTACACAAATCTTGGGTATCGCATCTAGGAGTTGTGCGGGGAACACATATGGAAGTTGTGCAATATCATATTCTATTGGCACGTAGTTTATCATGACAGTAGGGACACAAGGTGTAACTACTTAAGGACCCTTATGAGCTACGAGAGGTGGATCTAGTGGGTCAGGTGGATAAGTAACTGGTGGATCTAGAGGATCTGGTGGTTCAGGATGAATAGGCTCTAGTGGATCTAGTGGTTAAGGAAACACCAGAGGGAATCAAGGTTTTGGATCAGAAAGGATAGGGCCTCAACCACCTCAGAAATTCTTCTTTGAAATGTCTTTACATTTTCTAGATTATAAGGGTGTTGAGGATGCTACAGAGCATGTGTAAAAATGTGATTTGTTATGGCACACGAAGGGTATCACTCTAGAGTGCAAGGAAAGTCAATTTGTAACTACATTGCAAGGGCACGCACATAGCTGGTACCAGAAGTATGATGCTCACTAGATAAAAATGGATTATACCACACTACGTAATGCCTTCTTAGATGAATTCCATAGTCCTGAGTTTGAACAAAAGATAATTAGCACATTGAAGGAGATTCAATAAAGTATGACAGAGAGTGTGTAGGAGTATGATGCATGCTTTAAGACTCTCTTGTACAAGTTTTCTTATAATATGCATCCCTCTTAGAATGCTCAATGGTTTGTTGGGGGCTTGATAATGCCTTTTAGGAGAGCACTTTCTCATAAAACCTTCACAGATGTGTGAGAGGCCTTACAGGTTGCCCTACGTAATGAGGCTATGGGAAGCATGGATATCGACATTAGTCTATTTCTAGAGGCCTAGATTGTTGTTGTGGCTAAACAACTAGAGAAACTATCTATGAATTTTCTCAAGAGAATCACGGTGGCCTATGTTACATGAATTGTGAGGTAGAAAGGTATACGAAGGATATTTTTCCTTAGAGATCGGTGCGCGCATGTCAATTAAGTGTGAAATTTTCCATAGAGATCATGATGCAAGTAGATGTCCATTGTTACACAACAAAATCCATATAAATGTGTCTTGCTATTACAAGATTTACACTTCTACTACTCATGACACCAAGGATTATAGATTGATTGACTAAATACATGATGACATTGATACTGGTGTGCACCAGACTAGTGTTGAAAACAGTTCCAAGGATTGTGGTTGGCATTATAAAGGGCGTGCGGATGGAGGAAATTGTGGAATAGGCTTTCGTGGAGGATTCGGTAATCATAGAGGAGGGAGGAGTGAATTTCCTCAAGGAACCTATCATAATTATGGGTCTACAAAACTGTAGACACCAAATTCATGTCTTACGACCCCTTGTGACCCGCATCCCATTTCGCAACCTAACCTCATTACCTAAACCTTACACAATTATTTATTAATTACCTTGTAATTGATAAATCCCCATCACCTCACCTGCCACCTCATTTTGCCACCTCATCATGACCTAGCCCTAATCCTAAACTAACCTAATTAAAACCTAAAACTTGGTCTACACCTACACCCATGACTAAGGACCCCTTTCTCGCACCTAAAACCGACCTTCTAGTCACTTGACCAAGCCCGCAACTAATCTCTCGGGAGAAAAGCAGGGAAGGTGGGCTGTTTTACTAAAAATAGCCTACTTTTTCTTTACCGATGCTGGTTCCTACTCGACCGCCGTCGGTTACGTAACCGCCATCGGTTCCCTGTAAATGGCCTCCCCAAACCAAAAACAAGGGATCGGAATTTCATTTTTGGATCAGAGAAAAAGGATTCTTTGAATCAAGAAAGCGCATCAGGAGCGATCGAGATAACCCGGATCTTTACTTGACTGAGCAGAGACAAGTGAAGAGACAAGGAGAGTTAGCAGCAAGGGAGAGCAAGCCCAGGACTGCAACTAGATACCAGAGCCCTGTGATACTTAGCTGATTTGATTTGCTGTGTGCCAGACCATCCTACCTCAGTTTTGCCTTTACCATCAGAGCTCTTGGACTTGCATCTCCACGAATAATCAGTAATCTACTTCTTGCATGTACTCTTTAATAACATTTCTTTGACTTTTTGAATCATAAGTCCTCACAAATCCATTCTTGGATCCACTACCCAACATGTCATTGCATCTAACTATCATTCATCTACCTCTCATCACCCTATTTCCTAATATTACCTATATACAGCCCTACAAATAACACAACTACCAAATAACACCACCACCCCACAAAACAACTAACCTTCAGATCCTAGACTCTACCGATATCGGTCATCAGTAACCGCCATCGGTTATCAGTAACGGCATCGATTATACTGACTATAACCAATAACCAGCCTTTCCCCTACCCAGTTCAACAAAGCAATTTAATTGATATCTTATAGTCTTT
The DNA here is from genome assembly GCA_019776745.2 of Taxus chinensis. NCBI lineage: Eukaryota > Viridiplantae > Streptophyta > Pinopsida > Cupressales > Taxaceae > Taxus > Taxus chinensis. The sequence continues at coordinate 451,857,810 of CM034146.1, read as the reverse complement.
TGTGTTAATTCATATTAGCAGGGGAAATGACCACCTTCGAAAGGAAGTTTTATATTTCCTGGGCCCAAGGCAGTTTCCTCATTTATTGTCTAATTAAAATCTTGTGGTCTTGTGTTCTTATTTGCAGGTAGTCCTTCCAAGACAAAAAGGAGTTCTTCGCAGTCAGCCTGATCTTTCTCTACGGTACTCTCACATCATCTCGACATTCTACAGGTATTCCTCCTAGCCCCAACCCTTATTTGTTTCTAAAAGGAACGAAATATTCCGAGTGAAACATTTTGGCACACCCGGTGGGACCCATCTTGGGTTTCTGTTTCTCTTGCTTATTTTCATTTTAGGAAGCATACTTGCTGTTGCTGCTTTTGTTATATATTTCGTAAAGAATTTGTCTTGCTTTCCTAGTTTCGCATTAGTGAAAGTCATCTCTCTTGCTTCATCGAACATAATTTTCGATTTGGGTTTAAAAAACGTGCATTGCATTCCTGCTTGTTGTTTTTCAATTCTAGTGAACGTAGATTAAGTAACAGGTCATACACGTGGGGGTGATATCCATGGTATTGACAGGAAATTAATCTTACATTCACTGCACAACACATACCGAATCACTTCACAATTAACACAACAGCTCAAACATCCCCCCTTTTCCCGCGGTATTCCTCCGCCCGATTGAGGTAACCTTATAAGCCAAAACAACTTGACATTTCCCCTAAGTCTCTTGTTTAGGATTCTGACATCATTCTACGTCTAAAGGCATAAGCCCACGATAATTAAAATTAACCCTAGGGTTAATCTCTGGATTTGCGTGTGCATCTTGCTTGTTTTTAGTTCTGTTTTCTTTCTCATACTCTATCTTCTGTGATCAATAATTGGACAAGTATACTAAACGTTGTTAAAAATCAAATTAGCAGCCTTTTTATATCTTGTTAGCCCAGACTTCTTACACCGACATCGGTTACCTGACCGACGTCAGCTATAGTATAACCGACATCGGTTACTAGACTGATATCGGTTACTGTCTTTTCCAATTCCTGACAAACCAGCAACCTACCAATTTTACCAGTCTGAGTTTGTTTCTATTCCTGACAGATTGAAACCCTACTGTGAACTCCTGTCCATGGTTGTTATCACTCAAAAGCAAGATGCCGCCATGGTTTCACATGCTTGCTTTGTTTCTTTGCCTGAATCACCCCCTTCACATTCTGTGGGGAATCCTACGGATACCAGTGAGGTTCCTAAAATTCCTGTGGGAGATAAGGACTTCATCAAGTTTCTGGATGCTAATTCTAGCACTGTACAATACTATTTGTCTCATACCCCTGACCGTACGCCTGATGGTCAGCTCCTTGTTGGTATGCCTATTAGTATAGCTGCTCATTTAGCTCCCACTCCGCCTGATAATACCGCCTTGCTTCCTGCATCTCTAGCCCCGTCTCCCAATCCGACGGCTTCAGAGGTTCATACGACTCAGATTGGCTTTCCGTTGGTTAACCTCGGACCCCACATATCATTACCGCCGACTGCCCCTACCTCATCTCTCTTGCAGACTGCTCCGTTCATGACTTGCTCTCTGCCACCTATCCACACGAGCTTTCCTTCTCAAGCTCTGCCTACCTTTTCATTCCCATACACGTATCCAGTGACCTCAACATCCTATATGGGACATCCCTATTCGGTTGCCTCAACATATTCATCCTCCACACCTTATCAACAATTAACCCCACCAGGGTCTAGCGGTGGTCCTTGGCCCAATTTTCCTCCATTTACCACAACCACACCATCATCTCATCCAACTACTGATCTAATTAAACAAATGATGGACAAAATGCAAAACCTGGAGGCTTCTGTTTCAGGAAGTCGTAGCGCCTTGACATACGAGCAAGTTTTTCGGGAGCCCATTCACCCTTCTGTCCCCCTTCATTCATATCCTCCTCAATGGGAGTTGCCGAAATTTACTCGTTTTAATAGTAAAGAGGATCCTCAACAACACTTGCGATCATTTAGACATGCTTGTTATTTGATTACCCATGATGATGCCTTGTTACTCCGCACCTTTCCCATGTCCTTATCAGGACCTGCCTTGGAGTGGTACAGTGCTTTAACCCAGCACTCAATCTTCTCTTTTAACCAACTAGCCCAATCTTTCTTGGATCACTTCTCCATTAACATTGCTAAGAAAGTATCCATCACCGACCGTTATGCCATTCGACAATTCGAAGACGAATCTATCACAGATTTCGTCGGACGATGGCGCGGCCTTATCAACCAACTTACATATGCCTTGCCTCAGACTGAACTTATCGAACTTTTCATGCGGGCATGTGCTAAGCACATTTCTCCTACTCTCCAAATTCAAACTTTCCGTACATTCGATGAAGCCTTTACTATGGCTCGAAAACTAGAGATTCGAGCCTTAGAGGAAGAGAAATTGCGGTTGCGTAACAAAAACCCCAATTTCCGAACTCCTGATTCTACCAATAAACCAAATACCACCACTCCTCACGCGTCCACTTCTTCTAAATCAAAAGGAGCTATCCACGCGGTGATGGTTAAATCTCAAGCGCCGTCCAATACTCCACCAAAAACCACCTATAAGTACAAAGCCGAGCCCATCAACTACACTCCCTTGGGAGAAACATATGGTGTGATATTGGAAAAATTTCTCAAAGCAGGAGCCATTACATTACCTCCTGTTAAACCTCATTCCGGGTTTGATTCCACTCGCGCCATACCTTCCTGGTACAAAGAAAATGACTTCTGTAACTTCCACCGCGTGAAGGGACACAGTCATGAGAACTGCAAGATGTTGAAAAACATAGTGCAGGAAATGGTTGACGCAGGGGATATAACCCTCGATAATCCTAATGCCCCTGCCAACCGAAATTTGAAAATCTTTAACAAACCATTCCCGAATCACTCTTCCAACAGCAACGTAAACCAGGATATCTTAGCCGAGGAGAGTGTTCATGAGATCCATGCAGTCTTTGATACCCAGCCCAAAGCCTCTATCGAGAAAATTTTGAATCAAGCCTCTTCACTAACACAGGAGCCCGAACCTCCTTTACCACCATCGAACCAAAGCGAAATCATTCCTTTACCCATAAAGGAGTTAACTGCCCAAACTTCTCTTCCCATCGATGAGTCTTCTTATACCACATCCCTACAAGATTGCGAACGGATGTTATCTAACCTATCTATTTCCCAGATTTCCCCTTCTACCCCTCTTGCTGCACAAGAGGAAGGTACGCCACTCCTTTTGACATCCTTAGACGAGAAATCTCTTGCACCGACATCACCAAATTCTTTAACCATGACAGACCCTCTCAAACATGCCCTCCTGCCTATTAGTTCTTCATCGCCTAAATATTTTCAACGACCGGTTGACCTCTTGACATCTATTGATACAGTGCCTCGTTTACCCCCTGTATCACACCCACAGTGGACCGGAATCACAACCCACCTTTCTTCCGTACAAAATTTACAATTCAAACCTAAAGACTGTCATTCTCCAGAAGATAGACGAATCCTATGGGAACGTTTGAGTACTCCCTATTCTACTCAAATGCAGATGACCGATCCCGATACCTCTTCCATATACCCGAAGTGTTTACAGAAACTCAAAATTCCTATGTCCTCACTCTCACCCCCCGTATCTATACTCAATATCCCATCCACCTCTATCAACCTAACCAAATCTTCCCCTACACTTGGGACCTCGCCAATACCCAGTCTAACACACCCGCCTAAGTGACTAGATTTGTCCAAGAATAAAGCCGCCCCGCCACTTAGGAGATACACTCAACCCGTGCCTCTATCACAATCAAAACCATCATCATCATACCTACCTTCCATATTGGGACCTCATCCTTCCACCTTGCACCAATATATCATACCTCCTGCGTTTTCTTCAAAACGACCTACGCCTTCTGCACCCATACAGGGATCAAAGGGTATATCAACATTATCACTCCACGTATCCTATCCACCTATCAACCCTAAACAAATTCCATCATCAAAAGATTTGTTTTCGGTCACTCCTATTTCCCCGTGGTTGTTTTATGATACCACACCATCTGTGGCCTCATCATCCAATATAGCTTCTGCGCCAAAGAAACCACGTTTAGTGAAAAACACGTGTCAACACCCCTCGGCTAAACCACCACCCATACGAACCAACCACGCCCAAACATTACCAAAACCCGCGCAATCAATACCCTCATCCTCTTCTGATTTTGACCCACTTAAAGGATCTTACGCCAAAATCCTTGCTATGTTAGTAGAGAATGCGACCATTTCCCTACCCCCACTTAGACCTTATGACCCGTCTAAACCTCGACCTATAGGTTATGATGAGTCTAAGATCTGCGCTTATCACCGCACACCAGGACATGATGTGGAGGGATGCAAAGCTTTAAAAACCATCCTTCGTCAGTCACCTCTCCCAGATAGAAAGGTTAAGAAAGACAACTTACGAAGGGAGAGACCTTTAGTTTCCATTCCCTCTCCTATACCATCTGTCCCCGCCTCACCAAGATCTGTCATTATTACAACCCCACCTCTTGAAGACCATGATTTATCCCAATCATCTTCTTCATCTCAGGTCTACGAGATTAATATGATTAGTGTTGCTACTCGAGGGCAGAAAAACAATGAGAAAGCGAAAGAAAGCACACCTGCATCCTCTCCTTCTCCGTCCAGCATCCTGATTGCACCACCACCCAAAGTGGTTATTCGTGGACCCACTTACCCCGTCTCTAATGGAGCTGCCCATCGAGCCATGATTAAACAGCTTCACCAATCACCCGTAAAAATGACACTATATGATCTCATTCAGACTTCTGAATCTCATCGACAAGCTCTCGTTGAAATTCTTCAGGGGATCGAGGTCTTACCTAATGAAACCCTGCCCGTTGCCTCCATTCTAACACCCAATCACGTTGCCTCTCTCACCAAACAACCCACCGCCCCAACCACTTCTGTCTCTGTACCACAAGCTGCTGCAGTCAGTTTCTCTGAAGATGAAATTGTCGATTTTGGTACAGAAGATCCTGACCCTGCCCTGTTCATCTCAGCTTACGTCCGGGACATTCGTGTACGTCGTGTTATGATTGACGGGGGTGCTAGCCTAAACATCATCTCTTCAAAAGCTTTTCAACAAATGAATATCCCTTCTAGCTACATGTGTGCCAACCCCATCATGTTGCGGTCATTCAATGACGCTATTACCTCTACCTTAGGCACCGTGATCCTCAACATTCGGGTAGGACCACGTACTTTACCCGAACTCTTCTATGTCCTTGAGGGAGAGTTCCAATATAATATATTGCTGGGTCATCCTTGGATCCGGGCCATGGGATGCGTTCCCTCAACATTACATAGATGCATAAAATTTGAGTACGAGGGGAAGTCCTACACCGTAAAAGCTGATCCTCCCCCCTTTAAAACCTGCAATATGTTATACCGCCCTAACGATGTGCTTATACCAATCAAGACACCCATACATTCAACCCAACCATCCTCTTCAAATGTACCTCAACCATCCACCTCAACCGCGCCTACGCCTTCAACTGATGAAACCACCGTCGCAAAAACCACTTCCCTTCCCGCAGCTAACATCCCAACCTCCGACCCCTTAGTAGATGTTTTTCAACGCCTTACGCTGGGGGAGTACCGCCTATATAACGTTAGTTCTTTCCCTACCCCGCAGGAGTACGGACAATTACATGCACATCCCACCTACGACCGTCGCGTGGGGGAGGTAATCTCTTACGGACCACCCCATTGCCGCACCAACCTAACGTATGGGGGTGTTGACGCATCCTCCATTACCCCTGAACCTCCTCTTGGTGTGGTTCCCTTCCAATCCGATTTTCAATACTTGACAAATCGTCGTTTCGCCCTCACCTTCTTGACTCGCTGTGCTTGGAAAGGCTTTGGTTTTGGTCTTTACGAACAAGGCCGACATACACTCATTCCCGTGACTACCCGCAAACACAATGATCGCAGTGGTCTCGGTTTTCCTGAAACACCTACACAGGAGACACCTCGTGTCAGCTGTATTCTGGAAGAAGACGACGTCACCCCTACCAAACCATCATCACCCACTTTGCCATCATCACCCATAGAATCTATAGACCCTGAATCTATCCCTCCTAACTTTTTTTTTTTCATAAATGCTATCTTCATAGGTCCTCTCACTTATCAACGCGATAATGAGGACCCATCTTCTCTTCCCCTTCTGTATCCAGACATGATCGAAGAGGATTCACCTTTGATTAATGTTGTTGAGTGTCAGGATGACGACTCCATCCTCACTTACCTTGGTGTGGATGATTCTTATATTCAACGAGCCTTACCATCTAAAACCCAAACCATGCTGAACGAATCTACTATAGAAATCAACATCCACACGGAGGAGGATCCTCACATTGCGAAGATCGAACAATCCCTTAACACATCAGAACAAGTCACCTTTACTACTTTCCTCCGTGCTCGCAACCAAGCTTTCGCTTGGTCCTTACGCTGACATGCCAGGAATTGATCCTACCATTGCCGTCCATAACATCACTCTAAACCCCGATTCCAAACCAGTCAAACAAAAACTGAGAAAAATGCATCCACGCATTGCCCTCTTGGTCAAAGAAGAGCTTCAACGACTTCTTTCTATTTCCTTCATCTTGCCTATTGACTATCCTCAATGGATTTCTAACATCGTACCTCTCACTAAAGTGACGAGGGGACTTTGGATATGCACAGATTTCCGAGATCTTAACCTCGCTTGCCCTAAGGATGACTTCCCCCTCCCAAGTATTGATCAACTTGTTGATCTCACTGCGGGTCATGAAATGCTTTCTCTCATGGATGGCTTTTCAGGATACAACCAAATTTTGGTTGCCCCTGCCGATCAACACAAAACTGCCTTCATAACTCCTTGGGGAACCTTCTGTTACCGTGTAATGCCATTTGGCCTTAAGAATGCTGGTGCGACCTATCAGCGGGCTATGACCTACATTTTTCATGACATTATGCACACTATCCTTGAAGATTACGTCGACGATCTTCTTGGCAAGTCTAAACATTGTAGTGAACATCTCGATGTTTTAACCATTATTTTTGATCACCTGTTACAATATTCTGTCTGTCTTCAACCAAAGAAATGTGTCTTTGGTGTCCTTTCAGGAAAGCTTCTTGGTTTTATCGTCTCTTTGCGTGGCATTGAGGTCGATCCATCTAAAGTCAAAGCTATCATAGAAATGCCCCCACCTACTAATCTCAAACAATTGCGTAGCTTACAAGGTAAGTTACAATCTATCCGACATTTCATCTCCCAACTCTCGGATCGATGTCAACCTTTCCATCACCTCCTTAAAAAGGACATTGAATTTCAATGGAGTGAAGAGTGCCACCAAGCCTTTGAAGCTCTCAAAACTTATCTCTTGCAGCCACCCCCGTGCTTATCCCACCTCAAGACACCGCCCTTTCTACCTTTACCTTTCTGCCACTGACCACACTGTAGGGGCCATGCTTGCACATCGTGACTCTGAAAACCGAGAACAAGCCATTTATTATATAAGTCATACTTTGGTGGATTATGAGACTAGGTATACACATGTAGAAAAGTTGTGCCTAGCCCTATCATTCGTGGCTACCAAGCTCCGACACTACCTTCTGAATCACAAAACTTTCATCATCACCAACACAGACCCCATCCATTACATGTATGCCAAACCTCATCTAAACCAACGCATCGCCCGATGGCTCATGCTCCTCGCCGACCTCGACCTTGAGTTCGTCCACTAGAAATCAATCAAAGGACAAACCATCGCAGACCAACTTGTGGAAGCCCCTTTACCTGGGGAACAATTTACCAATTTTACATTCCCCGACGAACTCATCGCCACTCTTTCACTCAAGGAGGAGTCGTATCCAATGACTCTCTTCTTCGATGGATCCAAATGCCAACGCGGTGGAGGAGCTGGCGTTGTTCTTATTCCTCTCGACGCCAAGCCTATGCCTCTTTCATTCCGACTCGATTTCCCTTGCACTAATAATACAGTGGAATACGAGGCCCTTGTTCTGGGTCTCCAGGTTGCGCTGCACTTAGGTATCAAATCTATCAATATTTTTGGCGACTCTCAATTGGTAGTCAATCAAGTTATGGGCATCTACCAATGCAAAAATGAGGAACTTCAAAAATACAAATACTACGTGGACTCACTTCTAGCCTTATTTACTCACTATTCTATCCAAACCATTCCCCGCTCCACTAACAAATTTGTGGATACTATGGCTTGCTTAGCCTCGCAAATTCCAGCTTCATCAACTGACTCTGAATTATTCGTCGTGGTCCAACAACTCTTTGCCCCATCTTATTCAGCCCCGGTTGTTTGTACGATAAATACTGTGTCTACTAATTCGCAGGATACCTGGTACCACCAATTTCATGACTATCTTACAATCTCTATTCTCCCACCTGACCTTACTAGTAACGGAAAACGTGCTTTTCTTAAAAGTGTTTTGCGTTATGTTGTCATGGGGGGACTCCTCTATAAACGTGGCTTTGATGGTATCCTCCTTCGCTGTCTAACCAGCGCGGAGGTCACCTATACCATCCAACAAGTCCATGATGGGATTTGTGGTGGACATTTTAGTGGCCTTGCCGTGGCTAAACGAATCCTTCACCTTGGTTATTATTGGCCTACTCTCAATAACGACTGCTACGAATATGTTAAGCGTTGTGTTATGTGTCAGCAACATGCCAACCTTCAACATACTCCTAGCCACCCGCTCCAGGTCACTCGAGATCTTTGGCCCTTCTCACAATGGGGTTTAGACCTTATTGGTGAGATTCACCCGTCCTCTTCACAACGTCACCGATGGATAATCACAGCCACCGAATATTACACAAAATGGGTGGAGGCTATTCCACTCATTTCAACTAAAAAGGAAAAAATTGTCGAATTCATTAACCATCACATTATCTGTCGTTTTGGTATTCCTCATCGCCTAATAACAGATAATGGTAAATCTTTTAAAAACAAGTTGTTACAAGACCTTTGTGACAACTTTGGTATCAAACTTAGTTTCTCATCGCCTTACTATCCGCAGGCCAATGGTCAGGCTAAATCTTCTAATAAAACCCTAACCAAAATCCTCATGAAAGTTGTCAATGAATCCGGAAGAAATTGGCACGATCACATTCCCTTTGCCCTTTGGGCTTATCGTACTAGCATTCGTACCTCTACTAATGCCACACCTTTTTCTTTGGTATACGGTACCGAGGCTGTTTTGCCTCTCGAAATACAAATACCCTCCCTTAGAATATCTCTTCAGGATATTCTCACCAACGATGATTTCCGCCAAGAGCGGTTAGCCCAATTGGAGCTTCTTGACGAACGTCGTCTTACAGCTCTTGATCACCTTCAAATCTATCAAAAACACATCAAACGTGCTTATGATAAGCGACTTCATGAGTGTACCTTTAAGGTTGGTGATCTTGTCCTCAAAGAGAATCAACATGTCACCAAACTAGAAAAGAGAAAAACGTGGAAAATTTGCTCCCAATTGGATTGGGCCTTATATAATCACTCACACCTATGGATCAGGCACTTATCGTTTAGCTTCGCTTAATGGTAAACCTGAGCCTGAACCCCTTAATGCCTTGCATCTTTCGACCATTCTACTGTTGAATTTAGTGTTATATCACTTCTTATCTACCTGCCGCTCGTCCCTTGAGCTCACATACCACCACATGCACTTCGTTTCCTACACCTCATAATAAAAATCAAGCTCACATAGTTTGATTCTCACCTCACCTAAACGATGCCTTCCCCTTTTTAGTCTAGTCCATGACTTCAAAGTATTAAAATAAGCCGTATTCTTATGGGATTTTCTTGAGTCAAACTTCCTACCAAACTAGATGCTTCACCGCCAAAAGAACATCTAGCTATCTAAATTATATATAGACTGTTCCCTCGAAGGACAGCTATATGCCAAATTATTGCTGCTATTCTATATAGACTGCTCCCCCGAAGGACAGCTATGCACTAAAATCATATCTGCTACTATAAATAGACTGCTCCCTCGAAGGACAGCTATACACAGTCAGCCTTTATCAGAAGCTTCTCGCATTGATCAGCTTCGTGAAGACCTCAAGAATAGCACAATCAATATCCCTTGTAGACTTCCCCGCATCGATCAGTCTATATTCAGTAAAATAAAAGCCTCATTCAAAAGAACTTTTTGGGTCATGGACTTGTCTATTTAGGGTAGGTTCTCTTTCGTCAGAACACTCACTTTGTAATAAGTTCTCTGTACCTCAGCTATATCATCCACCTCACCTCACCATTTGTTTCAACTCAAGGGACGTAACGTACACCCGATATATTGTGATCATACAACTCTTTTCACCTATGGACTTCTCGTCTATGCACGGTACCTAGGGCTTCAAGCTCATTCTACGTTGTGTGGTTTGTTTAGCTCTTTTCACCTACGGAGCACTCTTTCCACTTTGCCTCGCATCTAGGATTGTGTGTTGATCTTAATCAGGACATGGTTCCCTTCTACTTGGGTAGGCTAACTTTCGCTTCCCTTACCCCTTTTACAACATCACCAATTCATTACCGACACCAACAACCTTACCTTACCAATATTAATATCAATATTCTTACCAACCAACCAATTTCCTAAACTGTACCAAATTTCCTGAATTCGCCTCTCCCTGATCCTAAGGGAGAACTACATCGGTCTGAGGCCCCTCCTTTCTTTGTGCAAAGGGCTATGTAGGCAGCACTTTGGAGACATGGGGTCTCCCAAGGTTAGCTCGACCATCCCCTACCATAACCTATCATGTGTGGTAAATATAAATATTTTTGTGTATTTCTATTTAATCACATTCCTCTTTATCCTTTTTCAAAACACCGAAAGTCAAAATGAAAACATTCTTATTATTATAACTCAAATCAACATACATATCTCGTTTTATTTAGATGTTAAACAAATACATCTTCTCTATCATCGACACGCAGGTCGGTACTCTTATTTATTCTTATACCTTGCTAACATTTATTTAGACCCTCACACCTCATCCCGAACTAGGTGATGATCGTGATCGTCGACCCCTCTCGCCAGGCCTCTCTGTCCTCAAAGGTACCACGGCTATTGGTACCACCCACTGATCTTCCAATCTCTCCTGTAACATATGAATACGCCCTCTCGCATGGAGGACTCCAGCCTCTAGTCTCTCCGCCCGTGACTCCGCAACCACTAACAATCCTCTTGTCTCATTCACCTGCGTTTGGAGCTGCTGAACCAAACGCTGCAGACGATCCCTCTCTGCTGTAATCACCGCTATGTCAGGATGATCACGTACACCTCACAGTTCTGCTACCCACCATAATCTATAGGCCTCTATCATTCCCTGCATCCATTACCCTGCGATCGGCTGCTACCTCTTCAGGCCCTTCTGGAGGTGTTGGCTGGGGAGGTGAGAATACTGCCTCTGCATCGATCCTCATATATGGTCTATAAGCCTGAGGTATATCCTGCACAAATCCAAATTGTCGCCGCACGCGATCTATAGGAATCCTCTCATATTCACCTGGCCTGTGCCCTGCGATCCACCTCAATTGCTCTACACCCCTCAATTCCTCAACTATATTCTCTATTACCATATAGTTCCCGTAAGGCTGCCAACAGATATCAGCAATCGTCACCCTCTCCCATACCTGCCTGTAATACTCAATGTCACCCGTCACGGCCTGAGATCTTGCCTCTTGTTCTGTCTGGACCCATCGTCTGAATCCCAACCTCTGTACTCCGGTCTCTCCTGACTGGATGGGTCGGCCTATTGGTCGCACACAAATAATGTGCTCATAGGCCCAACAGTGTAATAAGTATGAACAATCCAGCGTCGTCCTGTGATTTCACCTACAAGCCCATAGACCCCTGTATAGCTCCGGCCAAATATGCAGGTGCCCATGCAAAAGTCACGTTCCTTTCTATCATCTCCCAAATAACACACATCAATGCCTTTGGAAATCTTCCCCCATCCGCCCTCGGTAACGCGTAATACCCTACCGCTATCATTAATATCACTGCTAACCTTGTCTCCTCAGGGTGTGCTGCATACATTATCCCATATGTGAATGACAAACCTCGCTGTGTTAAATCTCGTGCGTATGGACCAAATACTATTGTTATCGCTCCCCGTGCCGCGCTAGGTAATGCCTGATATACTGGTTTTCCTGTAATTAGGGAGTCTCAAAATACGAAACACATCTTCCAATGTTACTGTCATTTCACTTGTTGGCAGATAGAAGGTATTTGTCTCAGGATTCCATCTCTCAATCAACGCCTGTAACATAGCATGGTTACGTGCGATTTGTGAATAATAGTGGATTCCACTTAACCCCAAACGATTTATCAATGTCCATTCAGCTGGCGTTACATCCGCTCGGATTCGTGACAATAGTGCTGGTACACTATCATTTATCCTTAGCCCTGCCTCTTCCTGCATACATCCAAATAACAACCAACCATTCAATTCCTCAAATCCCCCTGGGTTTTTTCTCAAATTCTGGAAATTCCTACAGCAACCGGTATCGTTTATAGCTAACCGGTACCGGTTGAGTAACCGATACCAGTTATCCCTAACTGATATCGGTCAATGTTTCTTTCATACACCTTGCTTAAAACAACCACCTACGATAATAAATTGCTCGTTTATTCCTCTCTGTATACACAGACATACCCGAAACCCTTGATTACCTACCACGTAACACTCACCCCATTTATAACCCTTGTTATCATCTTTTCTTTCTCATATCTACCCACATACTCTCCCCCATCTTATTCACAAAACATGTAGTAGTCAAATCACAAACAAAACGTTACCTCTTGGGTTGCAGTAGCTTGAGGTGGCCCTTGTCTTCCCTCTTGTCCCTGCCTGCTGGATGTTTCTCCTTGTCCTGCCATTATTACCACCTTTTTCAAACCTACCTTTCTGTCTTCTGAATCTCAGATCACAATCACTTTCCCTATCTCTTCACTTCTAATCACTCAAATCTCTCATGCAATTACATGTCCCAGTCGTTAAAATAGCGTCGCATTCGCGTATTTAATATCTTGCATGGCTCTCAAAATTAGAACTTAAGTTGCCAACCTAGCTTTTTTATTTTTAGAAAAGCTCGTACCTAAATAACCAGTATCGGTCATGTAACCGATATCGGTCTACTAACTACCGCCGTCGGTTATCTAACCGATATCGGTTACACACCTGGCCTTTTGAAACATGGTCTTTTCTTCATTTTTTTACCTAATTTTTGTCGCACCCGCCTCTTTTCCTGCATCAAAACTACATTATCCATATTTGTCCATCCACCACACATATCATTACAATTTCATTAACATCATCTATTTTACAAAAACAAACCAGCCATCAGCTAAGGATACCAAACCAAAACAAAACAAAACAAAAAACTATATATTTATACCTCATTTGAATCTAACTCATCAGATACATATATAACAATGTCACAAAACAAGCCCAAAACATGCAACATTTCATCATATAACACATCATCCATATATCAACATGTCAATTAAACTCATCATATATTCTATACCACAAACCATTGACGAAATACTTAAAAACATTTTCAACACTACATATGGATCAAAACATCATCTATATATATATATATATATATATACAAGTTTTCAAATATACACTGTGCCCTACATCGGGGCCTCTGTGATCTCATAATCCAACAAAGCCGGCACGCAGGCCGCAATAACTATCAATAATCTCGACTCGGCTCGCAGGCCGGTATACAATAAATGAATGAATGAATAAATGAGTAATATGTAGGCACGCAGGCCTCCATAAACATAACCGGTTCGCAGACCGGTGCCCATATCCAATATACAAATACAAAAACCATGTCGGGCTCCCTCAGCTCTCCCCACCGCCCTCAGCGCCTCTCCCCGCTGGTCCCTGTGGTGCCTCTCGCCTCCTACCTGTCACAGACACGCCGGCTGTGGCTGTACCTACCTGAGATCTCTGGCTGTGAGAGGTCTCTGCTCTATGAGCTGCATAAGGCTGATACTCAACTCCGGTATCATCAAGAATATCCTGATAGTATCGAGCCTCCGCTCTAACCTCCATATAGCGCTCTCGAGCCACTGAAGGAGCTGGGGCTGGTCCCCTGGCACCTAATACTAGTACCCCCTGTGCCTGTGCTGGTGGTGCCTGTGGCTGTGTCGCTGCTGGCGGTGGTATCTGTACCTGTGCCTGGGGCTGTGGCTGCACCGCTACTGGTGGTGGTGCCGGTACCTGTGCTGCTGCTGGTACTGTTGCCTGTACCTGTACCTGCACCTGTGGCTGTGCTGGTGGTGGTGGTACTGCCTGTGTCTGTCCCTGAGCCTGGGCTAGCTGCCCCTGTAAGACCCCTATCTGTGCCTGCGCAGTAGCAAGCTGCCCCTGTAAGAGCTGCACCTAACCCCTGAGCTGATCTCTCTCTGCCGTCACAGCTGCCAAGTCTGGCTGTGTAGGCTATGCTACCCTCGCCGCTCTCTGACCAGCCCACCACACCATGTATGCTCCTGTACAACCAGCATCATCTACTGTGTCATCTGCTGGCCTCTTAGCAACCCAATCTGGATCCAAGGGCTGTGGTGCAGGCAGTGGGGCCTCTACATCATCCCTCCTGTACTGAGGGAAGGGAGGTGGCTCGTCCTATCGCAGCCCCATCTACCTGCGTACCCTCTCTAGGGGTATCCTCTCGTACTCTCCTGGCCTCCGTCCTGCTATCCAGAATGTGTACTGGATCAGACACAACTATAAGCGGGCTCCTCCGTGAGGGTGATGACCTCTGTAAGGTCTCCATACAATATCTACCGCTGTCAGGCCCTCTAATAAATGCCTGTAGTAGGCAACGTCTCTCCCCGCAAGCACTGCTCGCGGCTGCCCCACGACTCCCAACCAGCTCTGAAAGCCGTATCTGTATATAACCTGTGGCCCTGGCTGCTGGGGCAGCCCTACTGGTCTGATGCATATGATGTACTCATATGCCCAACAGTGAAGTAAAAAATTCGAACAAATACCAAATCACCGCATCCGGCGATAACCCCAGAGCTCTCTATATAGCTGCACCAGATACACTGGTGCCCACGCATAGCAAGTATGCTCCTCCACCATCTCAAGCAGCACCCCCATCAATGCCCATGGAAAACAGCCTCCCTCTGAGTCCGGGAGGGCGAAACAGGTGATCCCAATCATCATCAGCACGGCCAGTCGTGTCTCGTGTCGGTGCGCACGATACATGTCACCATACCTGATACTCGCGCTGTGATAGGTAAGTAGCGCGGCTGCATCTCCAAAAACCTGCAGGATGTTGTCCATCACCGTCTCCGAATCTACCTGGAACACTGCCTCTCCCTCGATCGGCAGTCGAAGGATGCGATACACATCCTCCAATGTGATGGTCATCTCTCCGGTCGGGAGATGGAACACATTGGTCGCCGGATCCCATCTCTCGATGACGGTGACCATCAGGCTGTGATCTCTATCAATAGCTTTGTATCACTGGACTCCACCGAGTCCCACCTCGCGCATGATCGCCCAATGAGCCACAGATACGTGTGGCCGCATCCGCACCAACAGCGGGGGCATCCTATCCCACATCGTCAACTGCTGACGTGCCTGCAAAACCAACCCACATCCTTAGACCTACTCTTTATCACAACATCTACTTTACCCTCTAAACCCCCTTTTATCCCCCCAACCACACCCCAACTCTATACCACCCCCCTCTAGCAACCTACCTTCAACCACCCCACCCAAAACCCAACCAGCCTAAAACCAAACCCACCCCACCCAAAACAAACCCCACCCACACCCCAAAACACACCAACACAAAACCCACCCAACCCAAAACCAAACCCAAAACCCACCCAAAACCCACCCAGCCCAAAACCAAACCCAACCCACCCAGCCCAAAACCAAACCCACCCTACCCAAAACAAACCAACCCAAAACCCAAAACCCAACCACACCAACACAAAACCCACCCAACCCAAAACCAAACCCACCCCACCCAAAACAAAACAAACCCACATAAACCCCCAATAAACCCCGGACCGGTACCGGTCCCAAACAACCGACCACGGCCCTCTTCCCACCGACTCCGCTCAACCACTGACCGACGCCACCCAACCACACAGAACCCAGCCCCTGAAATTTTGTGACCGATGCCGGTCGCTTAGTGACCGACATCGGTCACTGTCATTTTCCCAGAGCCGAACCCCCGTGCGGCCCCCCCACCCACATTTTTGCATTTTTCTACTTATCTACCCCCCCCAAAACACCCTAGAAACCTACCCACCCCAGCCGCCTTGCCCTATTTTACCCATCTATCCTCTTCATTTTTCAAATTACGTCCATTTACTCATTATTTCCTAAAACATGTAAATTCCTACCCAAACCCCCAATTTAGCTTAATACCATTGAAATGCACAAAATAAAGAGTTCTGAACATACCCGAATGACGACACGTCGTCGTGGTGGGATGGGTGGTGGTGGTCCAGCTGGTCCAGCCCCTCCTGCTCCTCCTGCCTATGCCATAGCTCCAATTCTGATCTGCTGGGTCCCCGGCCAATCAACTGCTGCCTCCTCCTGACTCAGGCCCGCAAACAACTCACTCCTCTAGCAAAATAGCTCCACCTCACTCAATAAAACCTCCAATCTCCACTCTCCACGTCAGAAAAATCAATTTGGTTTTCAAATAACAAAAGTGACAATGACAAGCCATATTTTTCTTTTTATAGGTTTTTCGCCCATAATCGATATCGGTTTCATTTTGCCCTAATGAACCGGTATCGGTCCCTTAACCGATAGCGGTCATGTAGAATCGACATCGGTTTTTCTTCCAACCTTCCCCCAATTTTTTTGCCCCTATTTACCATTTGCCCCTTTTTAACCACATATCACCTATATCCACCTTTGCTGAACACCATTTGTTTACCTATTCGGCCCGACCCAAGGCCTCAACCTACCTATTCGGCCTGACCCAAGGCCTCAACCTACCTATTCAGCCCGACCCAAGGCCTCAACCTACCTATCCGGCCCGACCCAAGGCCTCAACCTACCCATTTGGCCCAACCCAAGGCCTCGCCCTACCTATTTGGCCTGACCCAAGGCCTCAACCTACCTATTTGGCCTGACCCAAGGCCTCAACCTACCCATTTGGCCCGACCCAAGGCCTTGCCCTACCTATTCGGCCCGACCCAAGGCCTCAACCTACCTATTCGGCCCGACCCAAGGCCTCAATCTACCTATTCGGGTGGACCCAAGGCCTTAACCTACCCATTTGGCCCGACCCAAGGCCTCGCCCTACCCATTTGGCCCGACCCAAGGCCTTAACCTACCCATTTGGCCCGACCCAAGGCCTCGCCCTACCTATTCGGCCCGACCCAAGGCCTCAACCTACCTATTCGGCCCGACCCAAGGCCTCAACCTACCCATTCGACCCCGACCCAAGGCCTTAACCTACCCATTTGGCCCGACCCAAAGGCCTCGCCCTACCTATTCGGCCCGACCCAAGGCCTCAACCTACCTATTCAGCCCGACCCAAGGCCTTAACCTACCCATTTTGCCCGACCCAAGGCCTCGCCCTACCCATTTGGCCCGACCCAAGGCCTCAACCTACCTATTTGGCCCGACCCAAGGCCTCGCCCTAACCCATTTGGCCCGACCCAAGGCCTCGCCCCTACCCATTTGGCCCGACCCAAGGCCTCGCCCTACCCATTTGGCCCGACCCAAGGCCTCGCCCTACCCATTTGGCCCCGGCCTCGCTTTGGCCCGAGGCAAGGCCTCGCCCTACCCATTTGGCCCGACCCAAGGCCTCGCCCTACCCCATTTGGCTCGACCCAAGGCCCTCAACCTACCCATTTGGCCCGACCCAAGGCCTCAACCCCCACCCATTTGGCCCGACCCAAGGCCTCACCCTACCCATCCGACCCGACCCAAAGCCGCCACCCAACAACTTGGCCCGACCCAAGGCCTCACCCTAACCATCCGGCCCGACCCAAGGCTGTAACCTAATAACTTGGCCTGACCCACGGCGGTATCACTTCAATACCATACCCACAATCAACATTTTATTTTATCCATCCATCCTGTACCTTTTGTTCAATCGAGCTCACCTGTTCGTGTTTTAGCATGATTAGGGTCCTTGACTTGATCTGTCGACCAACTTTGCCTAGACCTAGACCGTGACGTTTATCTCAACCAAACCAACCATTTGGTACTGCCGAACAGGCCTAAACGTTCCTGTACCTTACCTGTTATATACCCTGGAGCTACTTCCTATGCCTTGGATACCAGAATTATATCACCCTTGTTTGGATAAAGTATCGACCTTTGCCTATACATTGCTGGTTTGCTCGCCAAATCATGTACCCTAGTCGCACTATTGCATTTCAACATGCGTCTGTTGCCTTGGACCTCCCCCACCACCTTACCATCCTCTCTACCACATGTACCCTTTATCAACCCTATCCCTGATTTCCCATTCACTCAATCCGTGATATATTTGAGGGGGAATACCTATATCCTTAACAGGAGAAACCACTTCATATTATTGTCCGTGCAGCTTTACAACACAAGCTACATGACAATAAGGGGCTAATGTAGACACCAAATTCATGTCTTATGACCCCTTGTGACCCACATCCCATTTCGCAACCTAACCTCATTACCTAAACCTTACACAATTATTTATTAATTACCTTGTAATTGATAAATCCCCATCACCTCACCTGCCACCTCATTTTGCCACCCTCATCATGACCTAGCCCTAATCCTAAACTAACCTAATTAAAACCTAAAACTTGGTCTACACCCTACACCCATGACTAAGGACCCCTTTCTCGCACCTAAAACCGACCTTCTAGTCACTTGACCACGCCCGCAACTAATCTCTCGGGAGAAAAGCAGCGAAGGTGGGCTGTTTTACTAAAAATAGCCTACTTTTTCTTTACCGATGCTGGTTCCTACTCGACCGCCGTCGGTTACGTAACCCGCCATCGGTTCCCTGTAAATGGCCCTCCCCAAACCAAAAACAAGGGATCGAAATTTCATTTTTGGATTAGAGAAAAAGGATTCTTTGAATCAAGAAAGAGCATCAGGAGCGATCGAGAAAACCCGGATCTTTACTTGACTGAGCAGAGACAAGTGAAGAGACAAGGAGAGTTAGCAGCAAGGGAGAGCAAGCCCAGGACTGCAACTAGATACTAGAGCCCTGTGATACTCAGCTGATTTGATCTGTTGTGTGCTAGACCATCCTACCTCAGTTCTGCCTTTGCCATCAGAGCTCTTGGACTTGCATCTCCGCAAATAATCAGTAAGCTACTTCTTGCATGTACTCTTTAATAACATTTCTTCGACTTTTTGAATCATAAGTCCTCACAAATCCATTCTTGGATCCACTACCCAACGTTTCATTACATCTAACTGTCATTCATCTACCTCTCATCACCCTATTTCCTAATATTACCTATATACAGCCCTACAAATAACACAACTACCAAATAACACCACCACCCCACAAAACAACTAACCTTCACATCCTAGACTCTACCGATATCGGTCATCAGTAACCGCCGTCGGTTATCAGTAACCGGCATCGATTATACTGACTATAACCAATAACCAGCCTTTCCCCTACCCAGTTCAACAAATCAATTTAATTGATATCTTATAGTCTTTTGTGTTAATTCATATTAGCAGGGGAACTGACCACCTTCGAAAGGAAGTTTTATATTTCCTGGGCCCAAGGCAGTTTCCTCATTTATTGTCTAATTAAAATCTTGTGGTCTTGTGTTCTTATTTGCAGGTAGTCCTTCCAAGACAAAAAGGAGTTCTTCGCAGTCAACCTGATCTTTCTCTACGGTACGCGCACATCATCTCGACATTCTACAGGTATTCCTCCTAGCCCCAACCCTTATCTGTTTCTAAAAGGAACGAAATATTCCAAGTGAAACAAAAACATTAGAAACGTCCAGAATTGATGCAATGCTCATGATGAAAAAAGAAACAAAATTATGAAGAATGCCAAAAGTTATATGAGCACATGCACCAAAACCAAAAGAAGAACATGGGCACAGGGATGGTAAGTGTGAAGCATGTTGATCTAAAGTGGATGCCAAGTTTTGCATAGAACCTTGAATTAGAACCTATCCTAGTGACCATGCGAGTTGAGGTTATACGTGCAAGGGAGATTCCAAAGAAAATTCCTCTCATTATAAGGGAATAAGTGTTGCATGGGAAGTATCCTAATCTGACCCATCATAAGGAAGTCTTTCAAGAGACTATGGAAGTAATTATAAGTCTTCAAGGGGAAATTTAGTGTCTAAAAGAGCAATCCAGAAAGTTGGAGTAGAAGAAAAGCACTGAGGTCCCTCATGAAGATATAGATGATGTTAGAGAGGTGTGTAAGATTTTGCGCCAAGAGAATATCATCCTCTATTAGGAGAATGGTTGAGAGATAAAGAACCAAGCACTAGAGGAGAATGCAAGAGGTAGGTCTTACATGCTAACTTGCCCCCTCATAGTATTGACTATGATAAGGATATTACCTTGAATATCGTGGTTAATGGATGGCTCTTGAGCAATATTCTAATTGAAAGAGGCGCGGAAGTCAATGTTCTCACCTTGGACACATGGAACCAAATGGGAAGGTCCCCATTACAACCATCTTAAAATGTGTTGTATATGGCTAACAAGAAAAAGGCAATGCCCATTGGTGTTTTCAAGGATGTTGTTATCACTATCCAAGGGGTGAAATTCACTAGAGACTTAGAAGTCTTGGCACTTGTTGAGATGGAAAACTTTCTAGTGTTATTTGGGCACCCCTGGTGCTATACGAACAATACTGACTTACGTTTCAATAAGGGTTATATAAGTTTTGAAAACAAGGAGGAACGTGTTATCATTCCTTTGACAGATGGAAAGTTAGTGCCCTATACTAAGCCCTTAGGTGAAGAAGACCTAGACAGAATCTATGTGCACACTATAAGGGACCCTGAGCTTGTGCAACCAACAAAAGAAGGTTTTATTCAATGGGAAGAAAATCAATCTATAACTGATATAACTAGTGTGGCATGTGATAATTAGATGCACATGACATATGAGTTAGTCAAAAGGTAGTTAAGAGGCTTTGAGATGAGAGTAACAAAGGTGCTCTTAATTAGGCATATGGGAGGAAAACAATTTTTGAGTTATATTAGGGGAGCCAACCCTGATGTTTTCCTATGAGCAATGAAGATCTAGTGGAGATGTGAGATCGAAAGGAGAAGTATGCTTAGGTATACTTTTCTCAGGACCGCAACACGTTGGTGGGCGACCAATCAAGATAACCTTCTAGAGTGGCATGAGGTGAGAATCACGTTCTCTATTAGGTTTCTCCGAAGCAATACACCTACTTTTATAAAAGACTATCATGGGAAGGAACCCACCTCATTTCATGTCTAGGCATGTGAGAGGGCCTAGATGGAAGGTGCAGAAGCCTTGCCTCCTTATTTATGGGTGCATAAGCTTTACTCCACCTTAAAAGGTTACGCACGTGCATGGTACATTCATTTATACCTGCATTGTTAGACTTGAAACTGATAGGAATTAATGACTAATCTCCCTCAATATTTTGAGTATCAAAGTCCTAAGCCATCGGTGGATAAGGCATTACATATTGTTAAACACCTAAATATAGGAGATAGTGCTATGGTGGAGGACAGAGTATAGGAGTTGTTGGGTGAAACTAGATTTTAAGCACACTTCGATGACAAAGAATCAGAGGAGGTACAACTTGAGCCTGCATGTATGGAAAAAGAGAAAGAAAATTTGGTCTACATGATAGATGGAGAAGAGGTGGAAAACTTAGATGTTAACCATACTATCAACATGCACAAAGTTATGGATAGTGTTGATGAGCAAGTGTGCACCTACCATGAGCCCCTAAAAACTAAGAAGGTTAACATTGGTCCGAAGGAAGAACCTAAGGAAGCTACTATTGGAAATTATTAGACAGAAAAGGAGGTTTCAAAGATTATTGATCTGTTGCGTGAATTTCATGATTTTCTCCATGCGGGTACCATGAGCTTAAAGGTTTTCACCACTCCTTAGGAGAAATGAAGATCAAGTTAAAGTAAGGTTTGCACCTAATTCGGAAGAGACCTTATCGAATGAATATGAATCTACACATCAAATTCAAGGAGGATATTGATAAGATGATCACATCAGACATCATTAAGACTATTGAGGAATCATAGTGGATAATTTTGATGGTCATCATCATTAAGAAGGATGGGAGGATAGGATTTGTGTTGATTACAGGGATTTGAATGCGGTGTGTGTCATTGATCCTTTTCCAACCCCCTTCCCCGAAGAGATCCTGGAAGGAGTAGTCGGGCGGGATATTTATTTTTTAATACATGGATTCTCAGGATATCATCAGGTTAGAATTGTAAAGGAGGACCAAGAAAAGACAACCTTTGACAATGAATGGGGAATTTTTGTCTATACATTCATGCTTTTTGGAATGAAGAACACACTTGTGTTTTCACACACTGTGGTTCAGGTGTTTTAAGACTTCATCCATAAATTTCTATAAGTCTACCTAGATGACTGAACAGTATATGGATTAGTGAGAGACCATTGTGACAATCTGAGGATGATACTTGAGAGATGCTGACAGTTGAGTATATCTCTCAACATTAAGAAATGTGTTTTTGCTACTCCATTTCACATCCTATTGAGACATATCATATGTAAATAGAGCTTGTTAATGGATCCTGCCAAAGTTGTCATTATTGTGGGATTGGGGGAGCTAACCAACCAGAGTTCAGTGTGTGGACTCCTTGGGCATTAAGGGTATTACCATAAATTTATCAAGGGGTGTGCCAAGATTGATGCATCATTAGAGGAGTTACTGAAGCATAAAAGTACATTTCATTAGGGAGAGGCACAACAGATGGCGTTTGACACATTGAAGAATATGCTTATCACCGCACCCATATTACACTTTCCCTTTTAGGATAAGCTATTCAATGTACATGTTAATGCTTCAGGGATGGTAATTGGAGCAATCTTATCAAAATCTTGAGAAGTAATTTTTGACCATCCCTTATATTTTGATAGTAGGAAGCTAACCCCAGCATAACAAAATTATACTACCACGGAGTGCGAGACATTATCGATGATATATGTGCTATAATGATTAAGGAAGTATTGTCTAACAACACCATTTATCTTGTATACGGACCACATGACATTAAAGTACCTGGTGAACAAGCTTTTCTTACAAGGACACTTATATAGATGGGTCCTATTGTTTCAAGAGTTTGAGTTTATGGTTGTTGTAAAGTCGGGTATGAAAAATTTGGGGCAAGACCATTTATCAAGGATTGACTTAGGAGAGGATGCACAGAGCATTGAGGATACAATGCTAGATGCACAACTATTCAGATTGCAGTGTGTGCCCTCTGACTTTGAATATATTGTTGTGTTTCTCAAAATAGGTGTGGCACCAAAGGGGATGAATACTTCAGAAAGGAAATGGTTAGCCATACGTTCCACACCCTACATGTTAATTAGTGGAGACTTATACAACCTAAGTCGCGACGAGGTTTTACGTCGGTGCATTCTTGAGCATGAGTTCACTACAATCATGGAAGAGGCTCATGGTGGAATTACAGGGGGAAAATATGCAAGGAATGCAACCATGCATAAGATCCTTCTAGTAGGATTTTGGTGGGAAATGGTTTACAAAAATTATATCGAGTATTGCAAGGCCTGTGACCACTGTTAGCACCTTGGTAAACTAGGGAAAAGAGATGAAATACCATTAAGACCGATTATCAGTGTAGATCCATTCGAGAAATTGGAAACTGACTTCATACGCCCTATTTCTCTAGCCGTGTGAAGGATAGGTTCACGCTATATCATTATATGCACATATTACCTTACAAGGTGGGCATAAGCAGTACCTACAAGGGATTTCATAATGACAACAAAAACTAGGTTCTTGTGGGAAAATATAATCAGTAGGTATGGATGCCCACTGATCTTAACAAGTGATAGGGGTACTCATTTCTTAAATGAGACAATTAGAATTTTATTGGAAAAATTCATGGTGGCCCATCACAAGACTACCCCTTATCACCCACAAGCTAATGGGACTGGTGAGGCATTTAACAAAAATTTGAGTCACACATTGACCAAGATTTGTGATGTGGGAAGAAAGGATTGGGATGAAAAATTTTCTTTTGTGTTATGGCCATATTAGACTACTTATAAGAGACTGAACAAGGGAACACATTTTCAATTGGTGTTTGGCATGGAAGTTTTGTTACCTGTTGAATTCATGTTACCATCAATGCATATAGTGTGCACAAGATGGTTAGCTAATCAACAAGAACTTAATGAGAGTATTGACAAGTTGATGCAGTTGGATGAGAGGTGGACTATTAATCATTGGAGTCAGAAAATAGAAAAAGATAGGAAGAAAGCAAGGCATGATAGACATATCAAGAATAAGTAGTTTGAGGTTGGGTAGATAGTTCTCTTATATGATTCCAAGTTTCTGCACCATTCTGAGAATTTCAAATTCCATTGGTTGGGCCCATATATTTTATCCTATATACTTGATTCAAGCACTTGCAAGT
Source organism: Taxus chinensis (assembly GCA_019776745.2). Lineage (NCBI taxonomy): Eukaryota > Viridiplantae > Streptophyta > Pinopsida > Cupressales > Taxaceae > Taxus > Taxus chinensis. The sequence goes on along the minus strand of CM034146.1, from coordinate 451,833,093 downwards.
TACAAGTGCAAGATGGAACACAATTTCTAGGCCATTTCAATGGGAGTAGGTTGACTCCCTACTATAAATAAGTCTTATTTGTTTTTTTAAATAAGGCAGTATTTCCAATTAGCCTATGATTTGATTTAATGTAGTTCCCTTTCTTTGTGTTTCCATTTTTTTTTTTACTTGTTGGTGTTGTTTTTGTGTGTGCACATTTATGCACTGGTAGCCACTTATTATTTTAAAAAAATTATATGTGTAGAGGACCGTGCATCCATTTTTTGTGTGGGGTAGAGTGATGTGACAAGTGTTGGAGCTATGGTTGTTGATGGCCCGGGTTGAAAACTAACAAACACGTGGATTGGAAGATTGTACATAGAAAGGGGTGAACATGAGGGAAGGATGGTGTCAAAAGGCTTTATAAAAACCATGTAGAAGAATGAAAAGTGTAGGAACAACATGAGGTAGGTGATGTCAAGAACTAGGATTAGGAAACAGAGGAAGAATGCCTTTCGCACTATAAGCACATGCCTAAGGATATGTGGTCAATAAGGGTTTTTGTGCACTTAAAGGTTGCTGAAATTTTTCATGTAGGATTGAGCGCAGAGGAAAGGCATTGAAGGTTGGCATTGGAAAAATCCTTCTTTATTGCAAAAGTATGTTGGTAGGTGGCATGGAATTTATTACAGATAAAAGAAAAAGTTATAAATAGAAGATCAGAGGTGTGTTATTCTTTACCTTGTTTTTTAAGTTATCAAAGATCTCTCATGAACTATGACATCCTTACAAATAAGGTTTGAGAAGATTTATGTGCATATCTAGTTTGATCAGTGAACTAGAGGGGAAAGGAGTACACGAGCGTAAGTGGAGAAGTTTATGTGGAAGGATCCCGTGGGTGTTATGTTGTCTAATGGAAAAAGGGTTGTCTAGGTTAGGGTTGCATAGCTAAGGCACAAGATTTGGAGGCATCTTCATAAAGGTGTACAGACACGAAGTTGATAAGAGCCAGGACTAGGAGAGAGGAATAATTTTTAAGGACCTGATGAAGGAATGACACTAAGGAAAGTAGCAAATGTTCCACCAAAGAAGGGAAAGGGAAAACAAAAACAAGCCATTTTTACCATTTTTAATGAAGAATGGTATGAGGAAACGTAGTACCTAGATTATGTATTACTTGGTAAGGAATGGGTGTCTCATATCATAAAGATATCCGTAATTGATTACAATAATTGAACGAGAACCACAAAAAATGATATGACACTAAAGCCGGTTCTCCCTGCAGAGAAGAGGACACCAGATGGAATGCCTTTCTATGTTGATGAAGTGAAGGTGAAAATGTAGAAGAATGGGTTATTGAAACTCTATGATTTTCCCTATTTTAGAAATCTTGAGCGACTATACCAATGGTTCATGTCACACGTGTATGAAGACCAATTCTATTTCACAGGTTGAAGGATGAACATAACCCACAGCTGATTTCTAAGTTCACAGGTCTTATCTGTGAAGGAGAATCATTAGACAGTGATTTGATAATGTCCTCACCATTGTCTTTTCAGAGATTGGAATGCTTGATGGGTTGGATAAGTTTGTTTGGGAATACCTAGAGGAGAATCCCTCCCCCGCCAAGAGGTTTTAATAGTATACTTTTGACACCATGATAGCCACACATAAGGCACACATGGAAAAGTGGTATAAGTGAATGCACGATGTATTCAAGGATGAATGGAGAATACTGTTAGGAAATAAGAGATAAAATATGCAGAATAATCCCTCACAGAATCGCAAAAATAGAAACTGATATGCAGAAATTATTACAGATATCAAATAAAATTACAGAATAAAATAACATAACACAAAGAGACAGTATTTAACGTGGTTCACCCAATTTGGGCTACGTCCACCAAGAATCACTTGCTCAGATTTTATTACAAGCCACCGCTCTCTCAATACAATACCCAGATCTGTTTGGAGCTATGCTCAACAAACTCTACAGAATTCACATCCGAATTCAAAACACATCTGCAATACATTTGCTTGTACATCTATCATATGCATAAGACCATATAAATAGACAACTGCTTAAGCAGTTTTACAAAAACGTGGGTATCAAAACCATGGGAAAAACCAGTCCCATAAACCTATGGGTCAAAAAACTTGCCCATATGAGAAAAGCACGTTTCCCAATATGTCGGGTGTATTTTCGAGGCCAAAAAATTTTATACCTAAAAAAAAATTCGAGGGCTACGCCCCCGAACCCCTGCTACCGGGGACTACAGCTCGGGGCCCGGCCTGGCCCCGAACCCCAGCGAGGATACATGAAAAGTGTATAGTACTCTTAGTGTACAGTCTTCAACACTTTCACACATGAAAAATAGGCTCCACAACCTAACAATCTCCCACTTGGAGACTAGTTTTCCTCTGAGCAAGCTTCTCAACCCTTCACTAGTTTCTGTGAAGATCAACCAAAGTTGAACACAACTTCAGTTTTTCCCTTGTGACCACCTTGGTCATCATGTCTGCAGGATTCTGACTGGTATGAATCTTCTCCAAGTTCAACTTCTCTTCCTCCAAAGTTGTCCTGATGAAATGGTACCTTAACTATATATGCTTTGTCCTAGAGTGGAAAGCAGAGTTCTTAGCTAGGTGTATAGCACTCTGACTATCACTATGCAACTTACATTCCTCCTACTTATGCCCCAACTCCTCAAGCAATTGTTGTAACCAAATCATCTCTTTTCTTGCCTATGTGGCAGCAACATACTCAGCCTCTATGGTTAACAAAGCCACCAGCTTCTCTAGTCATGAAATCCAGCTCACTGTTGTTCCACCTACAGTGTAAATATAACCTATCATGCTCCTCTTGATGTCTACATCTCCAGCCATATATGAATCTACATAACCACGTAAAGTGGTGTTTGATCCAATGTAGCACCAAACTGTCCCCATGGTCCCTCTCAAATACCGAAGGATCCACTTTACTGCTTGCCAATGCTCTTTACCTGGATCACTCATAAATCTACTCACAGCTCCCACTGTATGGGCAATATCAGGCCTAGTGCATACCATGGTATACATCAAACTACCAACTACTGATGAGTAAGGTACCTTGGACATTTGGTTTCTCTCCTGCTCTGTCTTGGGACACTTCTCCTTTGATAACTTGAAATGGCCTGCCAAAGGAGTCCCAACCGGTTTAGCATCCTGCATATTAAACCTCTCCAAGACCTTCTTAATGTACTCTTCCTGAGATAAATTCAGCTTCCGTTCCTTCCTATCTCGAGATATCCTCATACCAAGGATTTGTTTGGCTGCACCCAAATCCTTCATAGCAAATGATTCACTTAGCTGCTTCTTGAGTACTTTTATTTCCTGCATGTTTTTACCTGTAACCAACATGTCATCAACATACAAACACGGGATAATATAACTTCCATCCTCAAATTTCTTTGTATACACACAATGGTTAGAATGACATCTGATATAACCTTGCTCCATCATGAAGCTATCAAATTTCTTATACCATTGACGTGGAGCTTGTTTCAGGACATACAAGCTCTTCTTCAGTTTGCACACCATCTCCTCTTTACCTTTGACTTCATATCCTTCTGGCTGCTACATATATAGCTCCTCCTCCAAATCGCCATGGAGAAATGCAGTCTTTACATCTAACTGTTCTAAGTGCAAGTCTTCTGCTGCCACTATTCCAAGAACAGTTCTGATAGAAGTCATTTTTACTACAGGAGAAAAAATCTCATCAAAATCTATACCTTTTTTCTATGCAAACCCCTTGACCACCAACCGAGCCTTGTATTTTTTCTTGCCTCCTTCTTCCTCTTTGACTCTAAACACCCACTTATTCTATAATGCTATTTTTCCTTCGGGTAGCTTTACCAAATCCCATGTCTGGTTCTCCATGAGATCCTGATGCTCCTCATCCATGGCTCGCTCCCACTTCTTCCTAGCATCTACCTGCATTGATTCATCAAAACTCTCTGGTTCTCCACTATCAGTGAGTAATAAATAATAAAGAGAAGGAGAAAAATGTTCAGGTTCTCTTCTTACCCTAGAAGACCTCCTCACTGAAGGAGTTTGGGGTTCCTGTTGAGTAGGTTCCTGAACTGATTCATGGGTCACTTTCCGATCTAGAAGATCCTCTACCACTGCATATTCTTTCTTAGATTCTTCCCTATTTTCCTGCAACTGTTTCTTATACATGACTTTCTCATTAAAGACCACATCCCTAGACCGAATGATTTTCTTATCCTTAATACTCCAACATTTAAACCCAAAGTCATCACCACCATAACCAATGAAAGTACATTTTTCTGAATAAGCCTTTAGCTTGGTCCTATCATCCTTGTCTATATGAACAAACACTTCACATCCAAAGACTCTAAGAAATGAATAATCAACTTTCTTACCATACCATACCTCCTCAGGTATGCCTCCATCCAAGGCACTTGAGGGTCCTCTATTTATTAAGTAAACAACTGTGCTCACCGCTTCTGCCCAAAAAGAAAGAGGCAGTCCTACATGTAACCTCATGCTCTTAGCATGTTCCATTATTGTTTTGTTCATCCTTTTTGATACCCCATTCTACTGTGGAGTTCCTGGAACCATCTTTTGCCTATGGATTCCATTCTTAGAACAATAATCATTAAATTCATTGTTGCAATACTCCCCTCCATTATTTGACCTAAGACATTTTAGCTTAAGACCTGTTTCATTCTCTACCAAGGCTTTCCATTTAACAAAAGTGTCAAATACATCAGATATGTTTCTAATACAATAAACCCAAACTTTCCTTGTTGCATCATCAATAAAAGTAACATAATAACTTGAACCCCCAAGAGATGATACCTGAGCTGGCCCCCACACATCAGAATGTACCAGATCTAACTTGCTCTCTTTCTTCGTAGGCCAACCTTGAGAAACCTTACTCACTTCTATTTCCCATATATGCAGTTCTCACAGAAATTGAAACCTGTTTTTGTATATCCAGGAAAATTCTTCTTTATGATGTTCATGCCCTTATGGCTCATATGACCGAGTCTATAGTGCCATAATGTTGTATCTTCATTTGAAGCCACAATTTTACAATCATTAGTACTATCAGTGGTTAAATACAAGGTTCCAACCTTCTTACCTCTTGCCACAACAAGAGCACCCTTGGTAACCTTCCAAGAGTCTGTTGTAAATATCACAGTACAACCATCACTTCCCAACTGCCCTGTCGATATCAAATTTCATCTTAATGTAGGCACATGTCTGACATCCTTCAATAGCCAAGTATTCCCATTCTACATCTTAACCTGAACAGAACCTTTTCCAACTATGCTACAAGTCTCATCATCACCAAGAAAAACATGCCCAAAACCTCCTTGAACATAATCAACAAAATAATGCCTATGTGGAGAAGCATGGAAAGAAGCCCCTGAATCTAAAACCCAAGATTCAGTAATATTGTGCAAAGAAAGAATCAAAGCATCCTGACATACATTACCCATTGCCACATTTTCCTGCTTGTTTTCTTCTTGTTGTTTCTTCTTATCCCGAAGCTCCCAACAGTCCTTCTTTGCATGCCCAGGCTTTCCACAATTCCAGCATACAATCTTGTTCTTGGATTTTGACCTTGCCCAATCTTTTGATTTTCCACGGTTTCCTCTATTCTTCTGTCTCCCTCTAGTTTCCACTGTCAAAGCATTCCCTAAAGTAGAACATTCCCCATAGCTTTTTCTTTGCATTACCTCGCTTAGAATCACCCCTACAACATCCTCAAACTTCAACTTCGAGTTAGCTAGAATCGAGTTACTTACCACCATTACCAGGCTATTCCAACTCTTAGGTAAAGAGCACAGAATTAATAAAGCCCTAACTTCTTCATCAAATTCTATTATAACCGAAGCTAGCATATTCACAACCGTATTGAAATCATTTAAATGATCTGCTACTGAACTATTCTCAGACATCTTCATATTAAACAACTTTTTCATTAAAAATATCTTATTAGAGGCAGAGGGTTTTTCATACAACTTCCCTAATGCATCCATTAGATCTTTTGTAGTCTTTTCCTTTGAAACATTAAATAATACTAAAGATGCAAGACACAGCCGGATTGTCCCAAGTTCCTTCCTATCAAGAAAATCCCATTCCACATCTGTCATACTCGAGGGTTTGTTCACCTTCTCAGACAGTAGAGTCTAAAGATCCTTTTGATAAAGGTAATCTTCCATCTGCATCTTCCAAAGAATGAAATTCTACCTATTGAATTTATCAACCCTAGATCTTCCTTCATCTACCATAGCTCCCACTCAAGCTAAAAAAATTTCCCTGTGATTCAACACTTCAGCAAACCAAACCAGGCTTTGATACCAATTGTTAGGAAATAAGAGATAAAATATGTGGAATAATCCCTCACAGAATCGCAACAGTAGAAACTAATATGCAGAAATTATTACAGATCTCAAATAAAATTACAGAATAAAATAACATAACACAAAGAGATAGTATTTAACATGGTTCACCCAACTTGGGCTACGTCCACCAAGAATCACTTGCTCATATTTTATTACAAGCCACCGCTCTCTCAATACAATACCCAGATCCGTTTGGAGCTATGCTCAACAAACTCTATAGAATTCACAGCCGAATTCAAAACACATCTGTAATACATTTGCTTGTACATCTATCATATGCATAAGCCCATATAAATAGACAATTGCTTAAGCAGTTTTACAAAACCATGGGTATCAAAACCATGGGCAAAACGCGTCCCATAAACCTATGGGTCAAAAAACTCACCCATATGAGAAAATCATGTTTCCCGATATGTCGGGTGCATTTTTTGAGGCCAATTTTTTTTTTGAGGTGAGGATACATGAAAATTTTATAGTACTCTTAGTGTATAGTCTTCAACACTTTCACACATGAAAAATAGGCTCCACAACCTAACAAATACTCGAGAATTTTCCTTCATTAGTAAAAGGAGAGGTTGAGTTCATTGTATACTAGCATTTTTGTATCAGAAAATTTACTTTGACAGATGGCACCAAGAGTCCTTGGTGTAATTTTCCTTTCTCCTTCATGACATAGTATTTCTAGGCCGTGGTCAATTGATTCAAAGATGTGAATAAACTTATATTTTATCTAAGTGTAGTAGATCAAGATTACCGTGAGCTACGTAGGAAGTTAATATACCCCAAAAAGCACACCTATGTGGATAAGTATGTCTCCCATGACATTCACATGTTGAAACCAGTAACATTTCCTATTCGAGGGAGGACAACAACAAGGGTGTATTTGCACCTAAGGCCTAAGTATCAAAAAGTCACTTAAGTTGAAGATGATGTCTCCTTTCTTGAGGAACCCACCATCAGGAAAATGGTTGTGCCAAGGAAAAGAAAAAGAAGAAGCTCCTAAGAAAAATGTGCCGAGTGTGCAGACAATACAGACTGTAGGAGTATAGGAGTCGAGTGCAGGTACAAGCACTTACGTCCAGTGGAAGAAGTATCTTGTTAGAAAAGATTCACCACAGAAGGAAGAGTCATCGGTAAGAGAAGAGTCACCCAAGAGAGAAGAAAAAGAGAAGTCCCTTGTATTGGAGTCACCAGTAAGGAAGAAGCAAAGGGTGATAAAAGGGTAGGAATCAAGAGAATCAGAAAGCATCGAGGCCAACAAGGGTGATGAAGAGCGTGGTGAGGCTCAAAATCATCCTGTGTACAATGTACATGAGTCATATGAAGAAATAAATGAAGAAAGGGATGAGAACAAGGAAGGAACTCATGATAGGGGGATTGAGGAAGTAAACATGAAAGATCAAAATACCCCAACCCTAATTGAGGATCAGATGGATAACACTATAGAGAGGAAGGTGGTGGGTATTATCCAACAGTTAGTGGAGAAAGAAGTAGAGTGAAGCGCCAAAGAAGTGATGAAGGAAATTGAGGAGAACGCAAGTGTAGGAAAGGAGTATGAGAGCATGGTTGGAGACCCCAGCTTAGCAGTAAGCTTCCCAATGGTAGCGCACATAGGTGGGAAGGGAACAATAACAGTGTAGGAACACAATATGAATTATATTGATGATCCATGCAAGGTACTATGCGTGCAATTCCAAAAAACCATGCCCACTGACTAACTCCTCACTTAGTCTTATTTTTATGAAGAGGGTGCATACCCGCGAATGAGGAAAATTGTATCCTAGGATTTTGAGTCCCACATTGATGAACCTGAGTTTGAGGTAAATTGTGATGCATTGATGAAGACACCAGACACCAAAGGAATAAATCCTCTTATAAATGCCCAGCAATTTTCAGATGAGAAATTTTTCAATGCACTCGATTAAGTATCAATAGAGGTGGAAGAAAGACTCTTCAACAGAAATGATAGAATAAGGGTCTTGGAGGAGGAGCTTGATAAAAAGAATGAGGAGAACATTGAGATGGAAAAGGAGATAAAATAGAAGGAATTGATCAGTGCGTAGTTAAGGTGTGAACTAAAGGATTAAAAGGATAAGGTGATCTGTAAACTTCTACTTTAGAACTCTACGAATCACACAACTATGTTGTTCTATTTTCAACTTTGGAAAATGACATATTTGCTTGAAATTTAGAGCTTCGTGACTGATTATCTAGAGCTATAGAAAGGAAATTGTAGAGAAGGAAATAATTCAAACTTCAACACCAACAATTTTATCCTAGAAACCTCCAAGGATGAAAACTATTCATGAAGGGAAACTACTCTTTCTTCCCACTTTTATTGGTCTAATATAGACAAATTATAGATTACAATAAGTATGAAAAGAAGCAACAATGTAAACCTTCTCTCCAATTAATTGTTTGCTCTGTTTCTACACCTTGCTCCTATAATTCCACTCCAACACTAAATATCTTGCTCACTGCTCTCATTAACTATGCTTCTTGATCTCTCTAGATCTTCAAATGCCTATTCTCTTGCTCCTTTCATGTATTTATAGGCCTTCCCATGTCCTCCCGTGCATTAGAGGATGTGAAAGAGCATAGAAGGGAAGAGACATGGCTGGGTGCTTCAAGAACGTGTCCACTCACATTCCATTCTTCTTTAATGTTTGAAAGTGTCAGGAACGCTACCCTGTGTAAACTGGCGGTCTCAAGATTGCCACCCTAGCTGGGTGGTAGTTTCATGACTGCCACCCTGCAAGGTGACTGTTTTGAAACTGCCACTCTGCATAGAGTGGTGGTTCTAGCCAAATCCTTCATTTACCTCATTTTTCTCACTTTTCTTGTTTCTAGCTAATGGAACTAATGAAGTGGTGTGTTTTTCTAGATCCCTATGGATCATACCTCCCCTACTTAGGAGGATTTTGGTTCCACAAAAGCCTAGTGCGGGAGTGGTAGAGGAATCAACTCCCTCTCATGCTCATTCAAGTACCACTGGGCCTGCCTTGGTGTCTTCTCTTGTCCAACCTGTCAAGACTCATGTGGATCTCTAGTTTGTTTTTCTAGTGCTACATCCTCTTGTGAGTTTCCTCGAGTACAATCCCCTTTAGAACGTAACTTCTGTATATTTCTTTATTTGTCATGCATAGATGGCATTGGTTGATGTTAGCTCTTACAACTTACTATCGCGTGCATCTGTATGAAGTATGACCTTAAGGTTTCTTCTCTAACCTGCTCAAGTATGGTGAAGGTCCCATACTGTAGTGGTTTATTCCTTTCTTGACTTTGTCTCTTGAGATGGATTGGCCGAATCCTCTCCCAGTACATTTTTGTTATTGTCACCACCATTCCTTATATCTCCTCTTCTTCTTGCTGCCCCATGGTTAGGTCCAGTGAATCCGTAGGTAGATATGGTGACTACATAGTGGAAGTTTGTTTTACTCCTTGAATGAGCAGTTCCTGTGGTGGCTTCTTCTACAAAAACTGACAAGTGCTATCCAAATTCTCCATCCTTTGGTCATAAATATTTTCTCTCATGTCCATTTTGTTTTTCTTCCAATGAAAGCAAAAAAACTGATGATTTTCCCAAATAAGTTTTGGTGCTTGGTTGGCACTCACCATAGCTTTCTTTGATTTGCTCTAGTGTACCCAGATGTTGAAAAATGACTCCATCCTTGACCCATCTGAACCGGTTCTCCCTCCTTGTGAACACAACATCCCTGATATACAAGTAAGGACTTCCAAAGACAACGTTAAATGCATCAAGTGGAATAATATCAACCTCTAATACATCTATGTATTGGATATTTATCCCAAACTGAAACTTACACTTCCTTGTAACTTGTATTTCTACACCCTTCTTCACCCATCCCATTGGGTATGGATGTGGATGTGCGTAAGTATCTAGACCAAGCTGTTCTACAACCATATCAAAAATAAAATTTGATTGAGAACCAGAATCTACTAAAGCATTTACCGTAGTCTTCTTGATTTTAATTTTGATTTGAAATAGCTTACTCATCTCTTCTTCTTTTTTTGTCTCGTACATTTTAGTGGCCCTACATCCTATCCTTTCATCTACATCTGAATCATCCTCAATCTCCACCTCTCTTTCTATCGTCAAAGTGGCCATGGATTTATTAGAATCCTTGGTTTGATGCTTTGGGTGTAATTCTGGGTGCAACTTCCATCATGTGGCGTCAGTATGTCCATTTACATCAAAATTCTTGCAAAATTTTTTAGGATATTTTCAAGTATGCAAAGTAGTAGCGGTATGTTTACCTTTCCATTTACCTCTTCTACTTATCTTTCCTTATTCTTTTTCCTGTTGTTCTATTGGCTGGTCTCCCTTTAGATCTATTTCTACTTGCTTCTTCTCATTATCAATGTAGTATGCTTGTACATAAGCTTCATTAAGATCCTTGGGCTTTGTGGAGATTACCTTCCTCCGAAGGTGAGTGTGAAGTCCTCCCAAATACTTGGTCAGAATGTCCTCATTCTCCAAGTCCATATGAAGCAACATGGCTTGTCTCTGAAATTCCGTAGTGTAGTCTTGCACGCTTTGACCGCTGTCCTACCTAAAGTACTGCCACTTAATCATCATGTTAGTATTATGGCCAATAGGATAGAAGTTAGCTCTAACCAACTCTTAAAAACCTTTCCATGTACTAACAATAGGACGTTTCTTCTTCTCACAAGTGGATAGATGGGTTTCCCACCAAACTAGAGCATGACCTTCCATTTTGAGACATGCAAAGGTGATCCTTTATACCTCAGTGACATTATGCACACTAAAGTAGACTTTCAACTACTTTAGCCATTTATCCATTAATTTTACATCTACTTGTCCTTCAAAATTCTTTATTTCCACTTTTGTTTCAACTTTAAAAGGTGTAAGTGTATATTTTACCTTCTCACTTACAATTGGCATCTCTTCATGCTCTTCCCATCCTTCCTCTTTGTGGCTCTTTCTGATACCAAATTTTTCAGCTAGTGCTCGAACCACCGAGTCCATGGAATTTTTCTTAACTGAAGCCATCTTTTGCAGATCTGAAAACTCTTCTTTTTTTCTATGTAATTTATCCATCATGGTCTCTAGCATCTGGACTCTATGGACTAAGTTCTCTTCCTCCATTTGAGCTCGAATTATCTGTTTCCACTTCTTCATAGAAATATATGGCTCACAAGGTAAAACTTCTTCACCTTTGGACCTTGTCATTTTCATATAAAATCGCAAGAAAGATTCGAATACCACAATCCTGGATATCTAACCTCAGCTATGATAACAAAATGATCTGTAAACTTTTACTTTAGAAATCTCACAAAATCACACAACTAATTTTTTATTTTACTTTCAACTTTGGAAAATGATAGATTTGATTGAAGATTTAGATCCTTAGTGACTGATTATCTAGTGCTATAGAATTCAAATTAAACAGAGTTATAATAAATAATTCAACACTTCAACACCAATAATTTTATCCTAGAAACCTCAAATTTGAGGGAAAACCAGTCAAGAAGGGAAACTACTCATTCTTCCCACTTTTATTGGTCTAATATAGACAAATTAAACATTACAATAAGTATGAAAAGAAGATACAATGTAAGCCTTCTCTCCAATTACTTTCTTACTCTATTTCTACACCTTACTCCTACAAATCCACTCCAGCACTGAAGATCTTGCTCACTGCTCTCATTAACTCTACTTCTCAATCTCTATGGATCTTCAAATTCCTATTCTTTTTATTCTTTCATGTATTTATAGGCCTTCCCTTGTCCTCCTATGCACTAGAGGATGTTAAAAGATATGGAAGGGAAGATACATGGATGGGTGCTTTAAGAACACATCTACTCGCATTCCATTCTTCTTTTCTGTTCGAAAGTGTCAGGACCACCGCCCTGTGCAGACCGGCGGTCTCAAGACCACCACCTTGAATGGATGGTGGTTTTAGGACCACTTCCCTATAGGGCGATGGTTATTAAATCACTACTCTACACAGAGTGGTGGTTCTATCAATAACCTCTGTTTACCTCATTTTTCTCACTTTTCTTATTTCTCCTTCTTGGTGCTGATGGAACTGATGAAGTGGTGTGTTTCCCGGATCCCTATGGATTAGGAGGTGTGAAAAGTCCACAAGAAGATAGAGGCCATTTAATATGTCATTGTCTTAAAACACCTGGACCTGGTCCCACCTGAGAAAAAATATGAGTTAACCTTGCACTGCTTAGAAGACTTGACCTACATCCTCACCATGGAAAGGTGGCCACTCACATGAGAGTCAATAGAAGAGGCAATAACACACTAGAAGGAGGAAGAAAAGATAAATATTGGGGAGATAGTGACTTGTTACTCCAAGTTCCTTCCCACAGCAAATACCATCACCCAAAAGGCTAGAGTCATATATAACAATTGTACCAACAGAGACAAGGTAACAAACATATTAGTTTCTACACATGAGGCGGATCTAAAAGAATTTCAAGAAAAGAACAAAGGAAAAAGGGAAAAGTGTGATAAGATCCTGACCAAATTTTAGAAGAATTTGGAAGCAATTGAAACCTTGTGGGGTTTGATTAAGAATAGGCTAAAGGAATTATACCCCCAAGTCACTCGCAGGATGGATGTGCTAGGAGATCTTAGCAAGTAGCTGTAAATCATTGTAGATACATTGAAATCTAAGAGGTATGAACTAAGTTTTGATGAAGTAAGTGCATTGGTGGGTGAAATACTTTAGTAGGCACATGGAGAAGTAGATTCTTGGGAGAAAATTGAGGCATCAGTAAAGAAGGAGTTCCCACTCCTCATGCAGTAGTAGCATATTCTTCCATTCTTCCATTATTTATTTAGATTATTTCAATTCCACTATTCTTTATTCTTTGAAGGAGAAGAATTTTTCCAAGGATAGAGAACATGCATAGTGTGGGGTGATGTTGGACCCTAAATATTGGCTAAGTACTAATAGGTGCGCACACAGGACTAGTGAATAGAAGGGTGCTCAGGGAAAAACACTCAAGAAAAGGGTTTAAGAAGGGTTTAAGTAAAACTAGGGCACGCGCGTGAGGCAGAACAATGGTTTACAAGACTTAACCATATTTGGCATCATGGAATCACTTGAGGAAAATGTGAGGGACCTGAATAGGAATGATAAGTAGATAAGGTGCCAGCCTAGAACTATGGAGGCCAAGAATAGGATATTCCACACAAGGAATATTCCCAGAGGCATCATTATAGTTAGTGGAATGTTTTGTACAGAGGATAAGCATTTACCTATGGAGGACCACATTGAAATTTGGCACATGATCTGCTCATGAGAGAATTCATGGTGGAGGACATTTATTGCAGTCTCTGATTCCATAGCCTATTTTATTAACCAATCCTAGGTGCACTAACATAACATCTAGTCCTAGCCTAGAAACCCACCCAAGGTACATGCAGGCATGGAGCCCTTCCTTTATGTGAGCTTTGTGAGAATGTGTTTTATTAACATGGTGATATAGCATATCTAGAGAATGAGTGCATTTATCCATAATATTTTAGATGTAATATTATACTCCTAGGATATATACTCTAAACATAGTTTTAACATGATCAATTAAATTTAGAAACAATCATGAAAAAACATTAAGGAAACTAGTAACACCCATTATGTACAAATTGAAAAACACATCAAGACTCATTACCAGGGTATTATAGAATTGCTTCATTATATTGATGATTCAATTATAGTATCCAATATTACATTCAGAGGTTCCATCCACAGCAAGAATTTCTTTAAATTCCAAATCTCTTTGTTATATACACTACATTATTCTCTCTTCTTCCTATTTTCATTCTTACTCCTCACCCAAACACATTCTTCTAGGAATGATCCTCCATATCAAGTAGTTGAAGGAATATTCTCCTAACCATTCATCATCAAGTGCAAAGGCCAGATGTAATCTTCTCATGTTTTTTTCTACCACTACCTAGGAGCCTGCTAGATGTCACCATGTGTTTCCTTCAATTGATTGTCTTTAGCATGCTTATGAAAGCTAATCCTTAACAACCTCAACCCCTTATCCTTCCATGATAACTGTAATGATTCCTTGGAATATCCTTTACTTGGACCGCAAGCCTTCATAACTTATCCATGTCTATATCTGGTCACTTTTGTGTTCGCCTCCTTATGCTTGTATTTTTCTGTTTTATCCAAAACTTCACTAAGTAAATAACTCTAATTTATCCCGGCATGACCCTTCACACCTCTCTGAGGACTACTTTTGTATATGTTCCTTTGTGCCCTTTCGCTGCGTGCCACAAGGTTTTACATCATAGGTACTTAGTTACTTTTTAGGGGTCCAACATCACCCCCACACTAAACTGGTTATCACTCCAAAAACCCTTCGCAACCAGACGAACAAAAGGATCAATCTTGTCAAACAAAACCTAACAAGGTAAAAAAACTTTATTCCAAGGAATAAATAATAGTGGCAGAAAGAATCTGAGAAAAGAATTGAATAATTGGGGAATGCTTATATAGCCAATTGTAGGAGCTCAGAGAACTCCGTGTTTATCTCATCCCTCAATTTCTCCTAGGCCTTTAGTTCTGATAACACCCTTCTTAGTGCATCTCCTACTATATTGGACACCTGGTCCGAGATTATCTCTCCCACTTTTCCCTTTAATGTATTGATGGCCACCTCCAACTCCGTGAAGATAACCTTGAACTCATCCATTTGATTAGTGATGGAGTCTCAAAGTTATTTAATTATGAACTCTTGCTTCTTCACACTTAGTATTTATCTACTCTTTCAGGGCCATGGTGTTAATGAGCAGGTGTGTGTGATTTTTCCTTGTTGGTGGGGGTGGTGTCTTGAAAAATTATAAGGGTTGCCTCTTCCACCATTACTTACGCATTTATTATTAGCCTCACGTTTCCCTACAGCTATTGAAGCCCTTATCCACTAGTATTTTTTCTTCCTTGAGTTGGGAGATAAAGTATTCCAGCTCATTGATCCAAGATTCAACGATGATCTTGTTCTCCTCCTTGTCTCTTGTGATCTCCACAATTTTTGGGACCACGCCATCATTGATGTTAACAAGTATCATCCCTAAGAGGTCCTCAAGATATTATATCTCATCCTCATAATCCATCTTGTCTTAGCATAAATAATGATGGACATTGTCCCAGAATGGTCTTCACGAGGGTGCTAGCTCGGTCTTACACCTCCTTCATTCATGTATGTTATCCCTTCAAACCTTGGCATAACTTGTCCATCTCCTTTTCCTTGTTCTTCAATTGTGAGACCAAGTTCCTCATAGTGGCCATCATATCCAAACTACGCCATATCACCTCTGTGGATATCTTTCGCAAGGCGTTACATGCCCGCTCATCTATAAGGTGGTTAGGATCCACGACCTTATATGTGTCTCCTTCCTTCTTCCCTAGGTGAATGGTCTCAATCTCAAGATTGGAGACCTCAAACTTAGGTTCCTTGGCGTGGCAATGCATATCCCCAGCTAAGCATCTTTTTGGTTCTAGTCATAATCCCCATCTTGATCTAATAATTCCTAGCTATGTAAATTTTCTGGTGGGAGGGTGGCCTAAAATATTGCACACAAAACCTTATTGGGTTCATCCAAAAAGTCCATGTGTGGGGACATTGGCATCCACTTCTTCCTTATCTTATTGCACTTTGTCTTTTGATTTTTTTTCCCTAGGGGTTAATCCCTTATCCTCCTTTATAATAAAGGGGTCCTCATTGTCTCCCTATGTGCTTGTGGCATACAGCATAGTGGCCTTGCCCATTGGACTCTCCCCAGATCTTATCAATTCCACCTCTTCTTCTCATGCCTTAGCATTTTCCCCCTCCAACTCCACTTCTAACTCTTCTTTGAATGTGGTGAGGTCTTCTTCTTCTACTTCCTCCGAGCCTACCATGGGGCTTGATGCACTGTCTATCTTCTTCTTCTTATCCTCAGGCCCCATCATCTTCTTCCTCTTCATTGTGCCCTGGTGATGGAGTGTTAGTGCCACCTTGTTCCAAATTTATGATGCCTTTTCTTTTATTCTGATGCGTGTAGTACTTCCTCTTCCTTGAAGTATCTAGCTTTCCTTCCTATTCTTCTTCTTCTTCTTCTTCTTCCCGTACTGCCTTCATGGGTGGGATAGGTGTCTCCCATGGCTTAGGAAAGGTAGATTCTATAACTTCCACCTCAATTTCTCCTTGTGTTTTACGGCATAGTTACACGAACACCCGATGAACATACCCTTTGATTGTAATGCTGAATTGTGGGTATTAGTCTAGGAAATATGGCTCCAACACCTAGACATAGGTAGGCCAAGTGCTATACTTGTATGTGGAACGTAACATGTGGACATAAACATCCACCTTATCTACATCAAAAACTAACCTCTTCGCATCCTTAATATTGTTGATGGTTCACTTCATGCATCTGGTAGTGAATGCAAAGGGGAGCTTGCACCATGGCCCCATCTCTCCTTTAGCCATCATGAACTTTTCCAAACAAAAGTTTTGTGTCATGGAAAACTTTACCTAGTCACCAACAACTTGTGGAAACTCGTGGGGAATGCACCACTTTTTCTTGAAGGATTCACGTAACCTCTCAAGCCACATGTCCATTCATGCCATGTAAGCATTTGAGATAGTCCAATTACAAGTGAACTGTGTGAATTGGACTGTAGGGGATGTGTGCAATCAGGGTGGGTGAACCCAAATGTTCTCATCTAGTCTATTTAGAGATGCCAATCTCCCATAACATGATAAGAAGCAGGATGGAGCCCCAAATTATCTTTGCTCTTGCCTCTTTCTGTACCCGTGCCTCTTTGATAATGTCGTTTCTGAAGAATTGGGAAAATTTGTAGTGTGCCCTCTTGGACACCCTATAGGCCATATAAAGGAATATACGATTGATTTCCATCCACCTCTCCAATGTCCCCAATTTGTAGCTAATGAGTCAAGAGGTGAACCTAAGTGCTAGGTTTGAAAGATTTGTAATTACTTGTGCCCTATCCCCTTCTTGTAATTTAGATTCTTTTCTAGCTCCTCAATCTTGGTAGTGGCACATAAATCTAGTGCCATATCTTCTCTAGTATTTAAAAGGCTTGTTACCATTTGAATTAATTGGCCTGTGATCTGCATTCTCCTTCTCGTGAAGTAGAATAATTCTTTGTGCACCTGCGACATTAACCACTTGAAAAGAGGGGTGGGTTTGGCAAAGAAGGTTAGCTCCCACAGCTACAAAACCCCAGTATTTTACAGTTCTTGCTTCACCAAGTCATCCACCTTAGGGTTTCTAAGCTTGTCTACCATCGGAGTGTTTAACACTAGATCCACCCTCATCATCTTCTCCTTTTCGGTCATCCTGTGGTTGTACTCGCTGATCTTACAATGGTATAGCTTTGAATTCCACTTTTTTACCTTGATCACTCTAGGGGGTACTTCATCTCCAAGTAGATCTCCAGTGGGTCCTCCTTTTCCACCATCAACCTCCTTTCCATTCCACCATCTTCTTTCCTCCGTGTTACACCATAGGTCTTACTATAGCTTTGCACAAGTTCATTGGTTCGTGATAGTAATTCACGTTGCTCTTCTCTAAAAAAGACCTCACCGTACTTCAAGTTTGGGAGAACAAAAGAAATTATTTAAGGCAAGGTAGTCAAAATGAATAACCTTTTCTTATTTATACTTTATCAATGCCTTCAGGTCCCTCTGACCACGTCTCCCTAAGTTTATTTTTAATAAAACACTTTCCTTCACTTAAAGCAACTTCTGCAACTTCCCCTCATGCTTCATATCTATAACCTCTAAGCACTCCAACACCACTTAGACTACCACAGACCTCCTTCACATGTATCCCCATGCCAAAGTACATAACCTTTATATCATCTACTAAGTAGTTCCCTATAGTGTTACGTACTCATGGCCTACCACATGATTATTCCCTTCTTGTGGTCTTCATGTTCTTTCAACCCACCTTCCTAACTTCATGAAACTTACATACCTTTTCCATCCATGCACCTTACTCGTCCTGTTTCTCATTCATCTGCTTTCATGCTAAATTTTTCCCAACATTCCTACCTTCATGTACAAAATAGCTGCTACCTCACACCAAACAAAAATATATGTGTGGTCCCCTGTGTAGAAAACATCTTACAATGCAATTAGCTACCAGATAACCAACACGTAACAAATGGAGTAGACACAAAGACATAAATCTAAACTAATTGGAAAAACTACCTTATTTCAGATCACACATAAGCCTTATTTATAGTAGGGCTTCAGCCTACTCCCATTGAAATAACCTGGTAACCTTGTCCCATCCAATGCTTGTAACTGGCACGCACTTGAATTGAGGATGTATGAGATGACATATGGTCCTAACCAATGGATTTTCAGCTTTCCAAGATGGCACAAAAATTTGGAATCATATAGCAAAACCATCTGACCCACCTTGAATTGTTTGTTTTTGATATGACAATCATTCCATGCTTTTTTTCACACCTTTTCAGTCTTGTGAATCCACCTGGCAAGGGATCACCTTTCATCCAACATCATTAAATTCTCCATACACTCTTGAATTTCTTGTTCATATAGCTAACCCTCCTACGGGTGCAATACGCAGTGATGGTAGCATTACTTCAATCGGTAAAACAGCCTCTACACCAAACACCAATTGGAATGGTGTGGCCTTATTCAATTTCTTTTAGGTTGTCGTATATGCCCATAGAATGGATGATACCTTGTCATCCCAATCTTGTCTTCCCACATCAAAATTTTTTGTTGGTGTGTGGCTTAGAATTTTCTTAAATGATGCCACAGTTCCATTAGCTTGTGGGTGATATTGGGTAGTATTATGATGGGCCACCATGAACTATTCTAACAAAATCCTGACTATTTCATTAAAAAAATATGTACCCCTATCACTAGTCAAGATTAAAGGACATCCATACCTACTTATTATGTTCTCCCATAAGAATCTAGTAGTTGTTTCCATTGTGTAATCCTTTATAGGCGGTGCCTCTGCCCATCTTGTTAAGTAGTTAGTGTAAGTAATGATATAGCGTGAACCAGTCCTTTGCATGGTAGGTGAAACTGGTCCTACAAAATCAATGGCCAATTTTTGAAATGGTTATGCGGTGGCTATAGCTCTTAGGGGCATATCATCTCTTTTTCTTGGCCTGCCAAGGTGTTGGAAATGGTCACAGGCCTTACAAAATTTAATGCAATCTTGGTAGATACTTTCCCACAAAATCCCTGTAATTAGAATCTTCAACACAATGGAATTCCCAGCATAGTGCCCTCCAGCAATCCCACCATGTGATTATTCCATGATTGCAACGTGTTCATGTTCTAACAAACATCATTGTAGAACCTCATCATGGCCTAATTTGTATAAGTCTCCACTAATTAGCATGTAAGGCGTGGCGCATATAGCTAAGTGTTTCTTCTCCAAAGTTTTCATTCCCTCTGGTGCCACACCCATTTTGAAAAATAAAATAATATTCTCCCAACTCAGAGGGTGTGTGCTGCAACCTAAATAGTTGCATGTCTGGAATAGTATCCTCAATGCTTTGTGTGTCCTCTCTTGAGTCAATCCTTCATAAGTGATCAGGTCCTAAGTTACTTTTTCCTAGTTTCACAACAACCGTAAACTCTAATTATTGAAACAACAAGATCCATCGACATATGTGCCCTTTTAAAATGGGCTTGTTCACTAAGTAATTCAATGCCATTTTATATGTGTAAAATATGAAGGGTTTTACCTACAGATACTATCTGAACTTATGTAGCATGTAGATAATTGATAGTGTTTCGTGCTTAGTAGTGGTGTACTCTTATGTTCTACTTAGTGTCAACTTACTACTTGCAAAGCAAACGGGGTGATTAACAATCCCCTCAATAGGTTGTGCTAGCACTACTCCAATGGTTGTCCATGAGGCAGTAACATGCACGTGGAAAGGTTTATCCCAGGAGGGAAACCGTAATATGGGTGTAGTGATAAATCTATCCTTCAAAGTGTCAAACACTATCTGCTACGCATGTCCCTAATTAAAGGCACTTTTTTATTTTAGTAAGTCCTCTAATGCTGTGGAGATCTTGGCATATCCCTTAATAAGCTTTAGGTAGTATCCCCATATGCCCAAGGAATCTATGCATTGCACTTTGACTGGTAAACTCCCCACCCCAACAATAACAAAAAATTTGGTGGGATCCACCAGTAAACCTTCCTTGTAAATGATATGCCCCAACAGGGTCCCAAATGGAGTAAAAAAAACAAACTACTTAATGTTCATGGATATCCCCAACTGCCAACATATTTCAAACATTGGCCTCAAATTTTCACAATGGTCTTTCACTAGTCCATACACCGTCCACTCATCAAGGTAGACCTGAAGGAACTTATGGAAAAGATCCTAAAATTCCTGGACCACTATGTGTGAAAACATAGCAGGCGGGTTATTTAGTCCAAAATGCATGATGGTATTGGACAAACTTCCCCATTCAATGGCAAAACTTGTTTTCTCTTTGTCTTCTTTAGAAATTCTAACCTGATGGTATCCTGAGAATCCATCTGTGAAGTAATAGATTTTGCACCTAACCACTCCTTCCAGGATCTCCTTGGTAAAAGGGGTTGGAAAAGGATCAATTACACATATCACATTTAAGTCCCTGTAGTCAACACAAATCCTTATCCTTCCATCCTTTTTAATACTGATGACCATGGGGCTTACCCACTTTGATTCCTCTATAGCTTCAATGATGCTTGAAGTGATCATTTTGTTTATCTCCTCCTTGAATTTGATGTGAAGATTCAAATTCATTTGATAAGGCCTCTTCCAAATCAGGTGTGCACCTTCTTTCAACTTGGTTTTCATCTCTCCTAAGGAGTGGTGGATACCTTTAAGCTCATGGTATCTGTGCGGAAATAGGTCCTAAAGCTTGTGCAATAGATCAATGATATTCAAGACCTCCTTCTCTGACCAATAGTCTCCAATAGTGGCCTCCTAGGGTTCATCCTCTGAACCAATGTTAACCTTCTTTATTTTTAGGGGTTTATGGAAGGCATGCACCTTCTCATCAGCACTATCCCTAACTTCGTGCGTACCTTTAGTATGGTTAAAATCCAAACTCTACATCTCTTCTCCATCTATCACATAGACCATCTTTCCCTTCTCTTTCTCCATCCACACATGCTCAAGCTGCACCTCTTCTTAATCTTCTTCATCAAAGCACAGTTACAAACAAAGTTCACCCAATACATCTTGTGTTCGATCTTATTCCATGGCACTATCTCCCATTGTTAGGCACTTAACAACCTCCAACACCCTATACACTAATGGTTTATTACTTCAATACTCAAAAACTTGAAGGAGGTTGATCATCAACTCCTGCCAATTTCCTTTCTAACGATGCATCTCAGAGTGAATATACCATGCATGTGCATAGCCTTTTAAGGTGGAATATAGCTTTTCCACCCATAAAGAATGTGGTAAAGGCCTCCGTGCCTTCCATCCATGCTTTCTCACATGCTTGTACGTGAGATGAGGCATGTTCCTTCCCATCGTAGTCTTGTATTGGACATTGGGTGCATTACTTCGGGAGAATCTTAAAAGAGAATGTGATTCTCACCTTGTGTCACTCTAGAAGGCTATCATGATGAGTCTCCCACCAATGTGCTATGTAGTCCCGAGAAAGTTATAGCTAAGCATACTTCTTCTTTCGACCTCATTTTTCCACTGAGCCTCCATTTATCATAAGAAATCCTTCAGGGTTGTCTCCTCCAGAAAAACTTGGTAAATTCTTCCCTCCTAGGTGCATTTGACTAAGTGTTCCTTCGTTACCCCATGTCACAGAGCCTCTTAGTTGTCTCCCAATTAACTCATAAGTATCGTGCGCCCAATTTTCACATGCCGAACACTATTTGTATCACTCATGGACTAAGCATCTTCAAACTGAATAACTCCCTCTGTAGGATTAATAAACTCAGGGTCCCTGATGGAGCGCACATAAATCCTATCAAGAAATTATTCTCCCAAGGGCTGAGTATAGGGTACTAAGTTCCTATCGGTCAAGGGGATTGTTGGTGCTAATTCTCATTTTACATAAAGTTCCCTCATGTTCCATGCCCAAATCTGCTCACAAACGTTTTATTTTTTGATTTGGTGGTCTACAGTTCATCTTCCCCAATCGAATGCTTCGAATATGCCCAAGATATTATTTTATTGCCGTAATTTGAAACAACAATCCAAGTTTCCCCCTTTTTTGTGCCCTAGCTTTCTCAATGGTCGGGCTGTGTCATTTTTTCCTTTGTCAAATCATGCAAAAACTCAAAATTGGTCAGATCCCAAATGTATGCAATTAATTCCCCAATCCCTAGGTCGAAAACAATGATAAATTATGCTTTAGTCGGTTTAAAATTAAAAAATCTACCTCCCTTGTCGAAAATTTTGAATTCTAGGGCATCCTCTATATTTTCCACATTTTGAAGGTCAGACAGGCGTTTTCTACCCATCAAATTCATCCTCTGCATATAAGGGCAATGTGGCAGGTTCCTGTTGGCCGAGGATGGTTAGGAAATGTTTTTAACTTATTGTTTTGAAACTTTTGGCAATATGGCACATTTTGACCCATTGCTTCACTTTCTGCAAAGAGTGCCTATGTGGCACATTGTGATTGGTCAGAGGATTGGCGGGTTGTCCTTATGAAATTTTTCCTTCATTTTGTAAAATTTTCAAAGTCACATTTTGGCCCAAAGGCCCGCAGTGAATGGGAAGAGGACAAGTGGCTCGAGGGACATGCGGGTGGCAGGAGGAGTTGGTGAATTTTTGCATTTTTTGGCTCAAAGTGTCAAGGGAAATTTTTGACCCAAAGGCCCTCATCTAATAGCAAGTGGACACGTGTCTAGGAAAAGTCAGCATGGGAGGGTGGAGGTTTTGTTGAATTTGAAGTTTTTAACTTCAAAACTTTAATGTCAAATTTGGGCCAAAGCTCCAGGACTAATAAGAAAAGGACACGTGTCCAGAAATACAAACAGTGGAAAAGGGGGCCAAAGGAAAGTTTTATGAATTTTTGCCTCTATGTTTGTAAGGTAAAAAATGAAAGATGGTCCCATGACCAATCTATGGAGGACACATGGTACGTCCTAAGAAGTCAAAAGGGGAGTGCGGGCCCGGGGAGAATTTTGAAATTTTGTAACTTTGGCAGGGAGGTCTGAAGGAAGAATTAGAGGCTTGAACCCACAGCGAATGAGAGAGCGCCACGTGGCAAGGAAGAGAGTGGGTATTTGGGCCCACGGATAATTTTGAGAAAATTTTCCTTTTTTCAAAAAAGGAGAAAAATGGATAGAATTGATCCATGTTTTCAATGGGGCCCACCTTTGGACACGTGGTGGGTCCAGGGGAGAAGCGGGGAAATTTTACAAAATTTTCCAAAATTAAAAAAGGTCACAAATGCAATTTTAAATATGGGAGCCTGATCAAATCATGTTTTGACATGTGTCCCACATTATCCATAGTCAAAAAAGATAATTTTAAGCTTATGTTTGGGATCTCATCTGCCACGTGGAGGGCTGGTATTTAAACTTATCCAAAATTGATGGCAACTGTGCAATCTTCCTTCTTGCCGCCATTGGAGCTCCAGGAAGCTTGGAATCATCATTTTTCCATAAAATCGCATCAATATGTATATGATTTTACATCGTCTTGGCCTTCTGAATGCATTGGCATCATTTTTATGACTTAATTCCTTGATCTATGGTGTTTTCGATGAAATTTCTACTCGGGCCCGATAAAAAACGTGAAAGATGAAAATAAAAAATTAAAGAGGTGAACTGATGAGGTGAAAAGGTGAAATGATGAGGTGAAAAGGTGAAAAATGATTAGTAAAGATGATTGCATGCCTAAATAGTAAAAAAGTGACCCTAAGGTGGATAATGATCCAAATTTTGTAATAATTTAAGATTTTTGGGCACGCCTAGCGTTCATCAAACATTTTTTTGTTTGTTATCCCTTTTTGCAAACCATGAAGTTTTTGTAACAAATTTGATCCCATAAGCATATTCTTTGCTTGGGAAGCAAGACTTCAAGCTGGCATAGAGTATATATCATATTTTTGGAGAATTTGAAAGGGAGAGAATTTAGAATTTCATGGGAAAACTGGAAGAAGCCCATTTCTCTGAGGAAACCACCTGAGATCCATTTTCAATTCTATTTTGCATCATATTTTATCATGTTGAGTTGGTTTCAAGTTGTAAAGCCATCAACAAGCTCTGAGATTGTTCTCATGACATTCCCCTGCTGATATATTAAATCATTTTCTTGATTATCTAGTTTATTCTCTTGGAAAAGTTTGCATATAATTATGTTTCATAATGTTTTCAATTTGTGTTTCTTACTCATGTTACAATCTTGTGTTTAGGATCTCTTTGATCATACATGGTCTCATTTCTTTTTGATGGTTTGATGACATATAAAATATTATATCTAGAAGAGCCTTCATCTGATAGAAGATAAACAGATTTAAAATAATTTTACCATCCCTGAATCTTGAGATTATTTGTAAACCTTTGGGGGTACCTTAGGTCATGATCAAATAGGGATTTCTAGAATTTTTTTTGGTATATTTTCTTCAAGATTTTGTAGTAGGTTACCAAAGATTGTGTGGAAGAGTGTGGATCTAGACCTCCATTTGTGCACATATCCTGGTTGAAGGGGTATTGTAAACCTTTTGAAGCATTCATACTATTTAAGTGTTACAAATTTCTTGCAAAGGTCCTCAAAGAGTTTAGTAATTTCTGGTTGGTCTTGTCTAATATCTCCCAAAAAAAATTCATTCAAAATAACTAACCCTACCCTATACCACCCATGCATTGCATTGTGTGTTAGAAAGAGAATACAATCCATTTACAAAAATGCACAAAGCAAATTAGGATAATACTATGTCTCTAACAGCCTCAGCCTTGTTTTGAAAACATTTCCATCATTTAGTAGTGACAACTCTTTTAAGTTTGAATAATGGAGAATTGATCATGTTTTCCCAAGGCTCCCTTCCATACAATATGTAAAATACAAGTATATCTCCACCTCCTTCTCCAAACAAAGGCTACAATATAGGTTCTCTTGCCTTGATTGATAGGCACAACCTAAAATAGTGAGGATCAGATCAAAATCCTTCTGAGGTGCTACCCAATCCTTCAAATCTTGAGTGCTAAGAAGTCAGATAGATGTCTCCCTGGCTACAAATGACATACAAATAATTTATCTTCCTCTGAGTGTCTTGTGCAAACCCATGATGTTACTTGAGTTGTGAAGGAGATTAAGTTTGGGTACCAATAGGGATGATAACACATTCTTCCTTGTTTTCAAAACTTATGTATCCCTTATTGAACCTTAGGTCAACATTATTCTTATAACACCAGGGGTGCCCAAGTAATGCTAGAAATTTTTCTACCTCATCTAGCATCAAGACTTCGAAATCCCAAGTGAAATTTTCCCGTTGGATAGTGATAACAACATCCTTTAAGACACCAATGGGAATTACCTTTATCTTGTTAGTTATATACAACACATTCAAATATGGTTGTAATGGGGGCCTTCCTATTTAATGCCATGCATCTAGAGTTAGAACATTGACTTCCACGCCCGTGTCAATTAAAATATTTCTCAAAAGCCACCCATCTACAATAACATTCAATGTAATCTCCTTGTCATAATCAAGGCTATGGGGAGGAAGGTTAGCATGTAGAACTTTCCTCTTGCACTCTCCTCTGGTGCACGGTACCTTATCTTGTAACCACTCTCCTAGTAAGGGGATGATATTCTATTGCCTCAACATTTTTCATACTTCTCTAAGCTCATCTAGATCCTTTTGGGGAGCCTCAACATTCTTTCTTTGCTCTAACTATCTTGATTGCTCTTGTAGGCATTGTTAGTGTAAATCTATAGCACCCCCTAAATGAATTCCAGATCTGCAGTTCAGAATGGGGTCATTTAGTGTGATTGCACAACATTGAATTTTCTCCAAAGTGTGGGAACCTTCCAGATGATAAATTTCTCTAGAGAAAGCTAGTTCTTACTCCTCTTTTTAGGTGTATGCATGAATTTTGCAGAGGTTTAATGTTAAATCCTACTTTAAATTTAAAGGATACAAAGATAAAGGATGAAAAAGGAAACTAAACTAAGTAAAAATGGTGATACACCAAAGGAGTGATGAAATTATATCTTAAAAATAAACACAGATCATAGAGATGTAACACCAAGCATGCACAGATTGCCAGAATGTAATGAAAGACTAGAAAACAATAATAAACGCATGGAAGGATTGGAAGATCATTTACAAAACATGCATTACCATTCTCAAATTTGATACAATGCATTACACTCACAGAAATGCAAAAAACATGTCACGGGTTCCATGGAAGGTCTAAAACTCCTCGAATTCATGTGCCAAAGAGAAGAGGGGAGTCTGCAAGAACAAAACATCCAACTCTTTACAAATGAGCCAAAACTGTATTTTAAAGGCAAAGCAGAAAGAGAGAAAGCAAAAAATGCAGGAAAAATGGTTAATGAGATCAACTACCAATAAAATCCCTTCAATTTCACCTACAAAGTGATGGGCTTCATGGACAAACCCATATGCCAAAGTACACTGCCCTGTAGATTAAAAAAAATTACCCATACTTTATTAATTTTTGTGGTTGAATGTCAATTCTGTATTTTTTACATGCCAGAGATGTTCTCATTTTTCTCCCACCAACCTCCACCAAAAAAAAATATGAATATTCCATCATGTGGATAATTTCAACATCTTTCCAATGATATAAAAAACGTAAAAATCCAATCTCTGGATCAAAAGATATGGCCCTATGAAGATTTAGGGCAAAATTGGCATTTTAGGGCAAAAATTAGGTCAGCGGGCCGAAACTTGAAAATTTTCCTCTTTTTTGAATTTAGGAAAAAA
This sequence comes from Taxus chinensis, assembly GCA_019776745.2. Taxonomy (NCBI): domain Eukaryota; kingdom Viridiplantae; phylum Streptophyta; class Pinopsida; order Cupressales; family Taxaceae; genus Taxus; species Taxus chinensis. Next base: position 451,805,740 of record CM034146.1, on the reverse strand, counting down.
TTCCAAAAAGAAACCGTGCCCCACCACTCCATTGTCATGTGGAACCTTCCCATTTGCTGATGAAATGTGGGCTCAAACCTCACATTTTTCCTCTGATTTCACATTGGGAAAATTTCCCAAGATTTCCCCGTGCTCCGCACTCCCGGTGACACATGTCACTCTCTGGTTCAATGCAGAGGTGCACTCCAATTTCTCACCCTGGGAATTTTTACCACTTTGGAAAATTTTACCAAATCCTTCCACTACCCTCGACTTCCGCCACCGACTGGACACATGTCGCATCCCCATTGCTCGGCAGGCCTTTGCAAATTTCTCCCTTCTCCCCCGCGGGCCGGTTTTTTCCTTTGAACTGTTTACCCACTTTGGTGAATTTTTCAACTTTGTTCCTCTACCTCGGCCTCCATTGCCACGTAGCACCATTTCATTGGCCATGGGCCTGCCTATGGAAATTTTCCCCAAAAAACTCAGTCGGGCCATAACTCAAAATTTATAAGGAGTTAGGAGGAAAATTTTACCTTTATGGAAAGGTGAGAAATTCTCTATTTGATGGAGCTATTTCTAGAAAAAAATTGAGTCTTGAAATGTGTAAAATTTGATATTGAAACACAAGGGAGGAAGGAAGGAAGGAAAGTTAGCCAAAATAAGTAGGGAGCTTATTTTGGATAACAATTTTGGTGACTTAGAGGGGTCATCTACCTACTGAATGAATGATTAGCTGCCTGAAGCAATCCATTGGGTAATGGAGTCATGAACTTAACTTGCTTGTTACTCTCAACTCATAGAAAATCTCTAGAATGAAGATTGTGAGAGTAGAACATTACTTGATCTGGAACATGATCTGCAAAATATGCATCCTTGGGAAACAAAACTTGTGCCAAAGCACTTAGGGAAAAGTAAATCTAAGCTACAATAAACAATGTACACAAGCACTTGGAGGAATCAAAAATCTAAGCTAATATGTACAAGGAGAGAATTTTCCCTTCTAGTAGCAATGCTTTAGATGGAATCCATTAACTGGAATCTGTAGTTCTTCACCATCCAATATAGACAATTGGAAGGCATTGTTTTCCTTGCATTTTGTGACCATGTAGGGGCCACTCCAAATGGCATCAAACTTTGAATGCCTTCCTAGCTTTGCTCGTTCTGCATCCCATTTCAACACTAAATCTCCAACTTGGAAGGTTTTAGCCTTGGCTTTCCTATCAAAGCTTCTCTTGATCAAAGCTTGATCCTTCTCCATTGCTTGGGATACATGTTCTCTAATTTCTAGGAGGTCCATCAATTCTACATATCTAACCTCCATGGGCTCAAACTCTAATAATTCTAATTGCTTCATGAGTTCCAATGTTGGCAACTCAAGTGACATAGGAAAGATTGCCTCTCTCCCATAAACAAGTCTAAATGGAGAGTTACCTGTGGATCTTTTAGGAGTTATCCTATCAGTCCATAGAGCTGATTTGAGCTTAGTGTGCCAAGTCCTCTGATTTTCATCAACAGTCCTCTTGATGATCCTTAATAGATTCTTGTTTGTAGACTCAGCTTGGCCATTACCTTGGGGGTAATAATTTGATGAAATTATTAGATAGATCCCATTTCTAACAGCCCATCAATTACCTTTGATCCTATGATGCCAATGCATTAGCTGATATTATAGTGGTAGGTATACCAAACCTAGTTTTTATCCCCTCATAGAAATCTAGAATGCGAGATTCATTTACCTCTTTAAGTGTCACTGCCTCATTCCATTTGGTGAAGTATTCTGTTGTTGTTAGAATCCATTTGTGCCCTTGGCTTGAGTTTGGATTAATGAATCCAATGAAGTCCAAACCTCATTGCATGAATGGCTAGTAAACTAAGATTGGATGCAATGGAAGTTTTGTTAATCTCTCTTTGCCTATGAATAATGTACAATTATTGCACCTCTTGATCCATGCATAACAATCACTAAACACCTTGGGCCAATAATAGCCAGCCTTCATGATCTTGAGAGCTATCGCTCTTGGAGAAAAATTCCCCCCAACTGATCCACCATGGAATTATTCTAACATTCTCTCAATCTGATTTGTCTCAATGCACCTCAGCAACACTCCATTGATATCCTTTTTGAACAAGACACCATCAACAAGTGCATATAGAATAGCCTGCAATCTGAAGTGTCTTATTTTGTCTTTATTCATCTCTAGATGGCATAGGCCTATTTGTAAGAAGCACATTATGTCTTGGTTCCAGCAAGGAGTGAGCATACCACCATTTTCTTCTTGAATATCTCTTTGTTCTTGGTTTTCTTACAACACCAAAACAACATTCTTCTCTTTGCTTGCTTCAATTGATTGGCTCAAGGCCAATTCTCACACAATCCCTTTCCTCATACCAACTTGGTGACTTTAATCTCAATGTCATACTCCATGACACGAGTAATCCACCCTGCACATTTTTCATTTAGATCTTTGTTGAGGAGGAAGTCTTTAACTCCCACATGAGAAACTAGCAGTTGAACCTTGTTGTTTGAAACTAGATGCTTAAATTTATTCAAGCTCCTAATCACTGCAAGAACATGCTTCTCAATGAAGGAATACCTTACTTCATAGTCCTCCAAGATTTGGCTAAAGAAGGCAATTGGTTGCTCTGCATTTTCTTCATTCTGTTGTACTAAAATTGGAGAAATTGTATCATCACTACCAAATGCCTAAAGGATGAAATCTTTGGAGAATATGGGTTAATGAGAGTTGGATCTTGTGAGATAGCTTCTTATATTGCCTCAAAACTTTCCTTACCTTCAGCTATCCATTTGAATGCCATACTTTTCTTCAACATCATAGTCATTGGCTTGACAAGGGCTACAAATTTTGGAACAAACCTTCGAACAAAATTGATTCTTCCCAAGAAACTTTAAAGAGCCTTCTTATGTCTTGGCAATGGCAGTGCTTTTATTGCTTCAACCCTCTCTAGATCAATTGCTAATCCCTCTTTGGAAATGATGTGTCCTAGGAGCTTGCCTTCATGGGCTAGAAAAATATAGTTTTTGGGATTCAAGGATACCCCAAATCTTCTACATCTTTGGAACACTTGTCTCAAATGAAAGAGATGATCTGCTACACTTTTAGAAAATATAGTAATATCATCTAGGTATATCAGCACTATTTTTTTGATCAATCCCTTGCACAACATATCCATTTCCCTTTAGAAGGTGGCCCTGGCATTAGACAACCCAAATGACATTTTTCTATATGCATAGGTTCCCCATTTGGTAGTGAAGGTTGTTTTGAACTGATCATCTTCCTTTACCATGATTTGATTATACCTTGAATAACCATCTAGCAATGAAAACCTCTCAAAGATAGCAACAACCTGTAAAATCATCTCCATAGAAGGAAGTGGGTAGTGATCCTTGAGGGATGATCTATTCAAATCTCTAAATTCTACACACAACCTGATCTCTCCACTCTTCTTTCTGACTAGAACCAAGTTTGCACCCCATCTTGAATGCTTGATGGGGAATATGATACTTTCCTATATTAACTTATTTAATTCCTTCTTCATGAGAGGCTTAATGTGTGGATTGACCGGTCTTTGTTTTTTCCTGATGGGCTTAGCACTTGGATCTAGTTCAATTGTGTGTTGAGCTAGCTTGGGATTAAAACCTCTCAAGTCTTCATATCTCTAAGGAAACACATCCAAGAACTCTTGGAAAATTTATATGAATTCATACCTTTCTTGTTCGGTTGCCACCTTACCAATTTGAAGTGACTTGCCTTCTCCAACTGAGATGGGCTCTGAATCTTCTCCCTTGACTTGGATATTTTCTTTCTCCTTCCTAAATTGATCATTAGGATTAAGGATAGACTCCAAATTCACAAGTAATTTTGGTATTTTGTTGGTTCTCAGCTTTACCACTTGATCACCATACTATTGTTCTAACTTTTCCTGATTTTTGGCTGAGAACTCAGCTTCTTCTTGCAAGAAATTGATGATTTGTTGGTAACTCTCAAACACTTACCAACTTATATTATTGTCTAGCACTGATGGCCTCATAATCACATGGATGTTTGGCTACATTTTATCTCTTTTGATACTCTCCACAACATCAAAATTTTCTCCAACTGCTACAAGCCTGTCAGCAGCTTGGTTCTCTTTCCTAGGAATGGAGTTACTGCCAAAGCCCTTAAAATCCTCAATGAGGTCCCACACCCTATTATTATAACTCTTGAGCAGGTCATTTTTGGCAGCATGTTGTCCTTTAATTTGATTAACAATTAGCTCACTATCACCAAAGACTTGTAAGTTTTTGATACCTCTCTGTCTTGACCAATACAATCCATGTATCAAAGCTTTATATTCAACAGTGGTGTTAGAACATGCAAACTGAAATCTAAAAGCTGAATAATACTTAATGCCTTGAGGTGAAACAATCATAGCTTCTCCTCATGCACCTTGTCTATTTCTTGATCCATCAAAGAACAGCTGCCATACCTCATTGTTATCTTTATGGTTTGGCTCGGTGATGCTAGGAAGAGGCTGATTTTCTTCATGCATCCAATAGACTCCTAGTTCAAATTCCTCTATTTCCTTGTAGGGATCAAAAGTATGTATCTTTCTTACCCATTAATCAAGGGTCAAATCTAGAATGCTTCCAACTTTGGTTTCAGCTTCATGTGTGCTTAGATAATCCTCTTGATCGAATGTTGAATAGTCGGCATTGATTGGGCTTGGAGTATGAGACTCAATGTGAAAATTTGCAATAGGTTCGGACCTGATTGTGGCCTTGGTTCCATAGCTTGTCCTAAACAACATGTGTGACCAATTAGTAGATAAGTATCCTCCAATTTTAGCTATGAAATCCCTCGAAAAACATATGGCAAAGAGTGGTGGCAAATCTATCACTGACGCATCTTGCAAAATAGTGACATTAGGGCATGCATGTAAAGTAAGGATCAAATATTTAATTACCCCAACTTTTGTTACTGATGTCCCATATAATTGCACCACCCCTTTGGATATGACTTCATATTGAAGGCCCAGATGATTAGATATTTGTTTAGGCATCAAAAAACTACTTGCCCCAGAATCAATCATATAATTATGTACTAGTTTATCCCTAATTATCAATGAAACATAGAATGGAGGGGGCTTTAAAATTTTAACTTGTTGTCCTCTATGATGCCCTCTACAATGAGTAGAATTTTTGAGTACCTTCTCTTGCATATGAGTTGGCTGATTTGAGGTTAACCAATTCTTCATGGCAGTTTGTAGTAGATCCCTTTGGCCTGGGATGGATAGTGACTCCTATATAGATATGTTCACATTTGTCTTCTTCATTTGTTCAATGATGATAAATGGAGTTGAAACATCCCTTTTCTACCCCTTAGTCTGCACATTCTTCTCTTATACATTGGCTAAAACAACCGGTATTTGAGTTGGTCTAGAAGGTGGCTTGGGTTGTCCTTGCACATTTGGAACTACATTTTGCTTGCCAATACCTTGTGGAGTGATGGAAGGTTATGGATCACCTGGAGCTAATGACTACCCTTCACCAATATTCCTCTTCTTTGACCATGTGTTAGCTGCTACACTCTGAGTAGGTGTTTGATTCATACCACAAAAAACTTCATCCTGCCAATTCACAAGTGTAGTCTCATTTGGAGTTGTATCTTGTTGAGATGTCCCTTGTTGTTGGTTTGTTTCTTAACTTACCTCACTCTCTACGCCAGTTGTTTTCACCATCAAATCTTGGTTCAAAGCACCATTGAAGCACATAGATTGGTTATGAGGTTCATTGCATGGGAAACACCAATCATACTCTTGAGCTATATTATTTTGCACTGGAACTAAGGCTTTAGAGGTAGATGCAACATTGGCAGGAGGCCTTACTTGATTTTGATTTGCAGTTGGGTTGGGTGGCCTATTAGGCTAAGTTTGAGACTGATAAGAAGGCCTAAAACTTTGGGCTTGCTGCATCTTAAGCATAACCAGCTCATTGCCCAAATTTTGTAATTGTTTCATAACTTCTTGAAGCTCACTTGAGGCACTAGAGGATGAAGTAGAAGTTTCATTTGAACTCTAATTTCTAGGAGTGGGAATAGGAGCTAAAGTAGGTGCTTGACTAGTACTCGAGATTTCCAAGTCTAGATATAAGAGCATAGGATGCCTAGGTGCAAGTTTACCAGCTTGGATCAAACAATTCTCATCCCTAATGGTGATGTTGTAAACTGCAGGTATAGTTTCACCTCCCATGGATTGTATCAACATAGAAATGTCATAATTTAAAGCCTTGAGAAAGTATAAGAAATCACCTTGATTTTTTGGCCTCACTGCTAATGGGATTCTATCCCATGTTCTTTGAAATCTTAAATTGAAGTCTGTTAGTTACTCATTGGGAGCTCTCTTGATAGTTGTCAGTTACTCCAATAGAGACAAGTTGTCCCATTTTTCTCCAAATTGGTTATGGAGAGCTATGCACAACTGGTTTCAATTTTTGATAGAGCCTACCTCAAGGCTCCCAAACCATTGCAAGGCTTTCCCTTTGAATGAAGATGCTAGCAATTTGATAGCAATTTGCATCTCAAAAATCTCATGGATTGCACAAACATTAGCAATGTCGTTGACATGATCACCAGGAGTGGTCTAATTTTCCCCACTAAAGTATGGGATGTTCTTTAATGCTGCAATTGGAACTGGGTTTTATGTATTGAGAGCAAGTGGGCTGCTGCCAATAAAGTTAAAATAAGGATTTGGTTATGCCATTATGATTGGCCTGACAACCCTTGTTGGTTGGGTGAAAGTTCTACCAGGTGAGGGAGTTGATAGAGTTCTATTTGGTGGAGATGGAGACCTTTGAATCCTTCTTCCCCTTTCTCTCCTTTCTAGGGATAATTACAGATACTCAGAAAATCCCTCTTCTCTGGCCCTTGACCTTGTTTGGATCCTTCTCATGGATCTTCAAACTTAGACTGCTGAAACCAGTTCAATCTATCCTTTTAGAGTCACCAGATGTGTAAATCAAGGATCTTTTAAGCAAGAAACTTACAACAATCGCACATCAACTTTTTTGTAATGAAGACGAAGACCTCTAAGGTCCCACCGGGCATGCTAAAACCGTTAGTGAAAATCTACAGCACCCCCTAAATGACTTCCAAATCTGTAGTTTAGAATGGGGTCATTTAGTGTGATTTCACAACATTGAATTTTCTCTAAGGTGTGGGAACCTACCAGATGAGAAAATTCTCCAGAGAAATCTATTTCTTACTCCTCTGTTTAAGTGTATGCATGAATTTTGTAGATGTTTAATGCTAAATCCTACTCTAAATTCCAAGGATACAAATAAAGGATGAAAAAGGAAACTAAACTAGGTAAAAATGGTGATACACCAAAGGAGTGATGAACTTATGTCTTGCAAATAAACACAGATCATATAGATGTAACACCAAGCATGCACATATTGCCAGAATCTAATGAAAGACCATAAAACAATAATAAACACATGGAAGGATTGGAAGATCATTTACAAAACATGCATTACACTAACAGAAAGGGAAAAAACATTTCACAGGTTCCATGGACAGTCTGAAACTCCTCGAATTCACATGCCAAGGAGAAGAGGGGAGTCTATAAGAACAAAACATCCAACCCTTTACAAATGAGCCAAAACTGGCTTTTAATGGTGAAGTAGAAGGAGAGAAAGCAAAAAATGCAAGAAAATGGTTTATGAGCTCAACTACCAATCAAATCTCTTCAATTTCACCTACAAAGTGATGGGCTTTATGGCCAAACCCATACGCCAAAGTACACTACCCTGTAGATCAAAAAAATGACCCATACTTCATTTATTTTTGTGATTGGATGTCAATTCTATATTTTTGCATGCCAGAGATGTTTTCTCATTTTTCTCCCACCAAACTCCACCAAAAAACAAAATATGAATATTCCATCATGTGGATAATTTCAATAGATTTCCAATGATATAAAAAATGTAAAAATCCTAGCTCTGGATCAAACGATATGGCCCTCTTAAGATTTTGGGCAAAAATCGGGTCGGTGGGCCGAAACTTGAAAATTTTCCTCTTTTTTGAATTTGGGAATAATTCCCAAAAAATCCCCACGGCCCACTACTCTGCTGTCACATGGCACCTTCCCATTCGTTGATGAAATGTGGGCTCAAACCTCACCTTTTTCCTCTGATTTCACATTGGAAAAATTTCCCAAGATTTCTCCACGCTCCGCACTCCTAGTGACACGTGTCACTCTCTAGTTTGGTGCGGAGGTGCACTCCAATTTCTCACCTTGGTGATTTTTACCACTTTGGAAAATTTCACCAAATCCTTTCACCACCCCTGACTTCCACCACCGACTTCACACGTGTCACATCCCCATTGCTCGGCAGGCCTTTGCAAATTTCTCCCTTCTCCCCCGCGGGCCTGCGGACCAGTTTTTTCCTTTGAACCCTTTTCCCACTTTGGCAAATTTTTCAACTTTGTTCCATTGCCCCGGCCTCTACCACCATGTGGCACCATTTCATTGGCCACGGACCTACCTAGGGAAATTTTCTCCAAAAAACTCCGTCGGGCCATAATCGAAATTCACAAGGAGTTAGGAGGAAAATTTTACCTTTCTAGAAAGATGTGAAAATTCTCTATCTGATGGAGTTATTTCTAGAAAAATTTTGAGTCTTGAAATGTGTAAAATTTTATATTGAAGCACAAGGGAGGAAGGAAAGAAGGAAAGTTAGCAAAAATAAGCAGGGGGCTTATTTTGAATAATAGGCACTAGATCTCTCCTTGTAGGCATTAATCCCATCCATGGTTTCTTGATACACCTCCTTCTAATGAGTAGGGCCTGGATACTTTCCATGGACTATCTCTTCTCTAATAACTAGTGGAATTTTCCTTGTTACTTCCATGGCGCACGTAGCTCAGCTCACATTCTAACTAGTATCATTTCTATTTTAGACTCATACGTCACTCTTAACATCCATTGTGAATCGACCTTCTTTACGCTTACCATTCTGGCACCTTTGTCTTTTTGGTGTTGTTGGCTCATGTGCTCAAATAACTCTGGGAACTCCTCATACTTGTGATTTTTTCCACACCACGAGCATTGAATCAAATCAGGGCACTAGCGCTTGTAATGCTCATTGGATCCACAGTTGTAACACGTCTCATGTGGGAACTCACTGCTTCCTCATCCGGGGTTACCACGACCATGAAATCCTCCTCAAAAACTTATTTCACGTCACCCTCTATCCGCACACCCTTCATAGTGATTACCATCGTCCTTAGAATTTTTTGCAAGGCTAGTTTGGCACACACCAATATCAATGGCATCATATATTTGGTCAATCTATCTACAATCCTTGGTGTCATGAGTAGTAGAGGTGAAAATCTTACAATAGCAAGACACATTTTTACAGATCACACGCTGCAGTAATGGGCATCTACTTGCATCATGATCTCCGTGGAAAATTTCATAGTCCACCATCATCACACGTACTGATATCTGAGGGCAACTCTTCTTTGTATGTCCTTCTACCTCACAATTTTTGCACCATAGAACACTGCAAGTCTCATGCACCTAGTTCATAGATAAATTTTCTATTTGCTTTGCTATTGTAGCAATCTAAGCCTCAAGAAAGTGACTAAAATAGATATCCATGCTCCCAACAACCTCAGTGCACAGGGCAGCCTCCAAGGCCTCGCGTTGGTCTGTGAAAGTTTTGTGTGAAAGCACTCTCCTAAACGGTTTTATCAATCCTCAAAAAAACCACTAAGCATGCTGAGAAAGGTGAATTTCATGAGATAATATTAACAAGAGAGTCTTAAAATGTATTTTGTATTCCTACACACTCTCTTCCATACCCTGTTAAATATCCTTCACAGTGTTGATGCTCTTTTGTTCAAACTTAGGGATATGAAATTCTGCTATAAAAAATATTCCGCAGCGTGGTGTAATCTACCACCATGTGATGGGGGTCATACTTTTGGTACCAACTATGTGCATGCCCTTGTAACGTCATTGCAAACTAAGTTTCCTTTCACTCTGGGGTAGTGATCCCCTTCACGCGCCATAGTATTTCACACTTGTGTACATGTTTTGCAAAATCCTCAACACCTTTGTAGTCTGGTAGATGCAAATACATTTCAAAAAATGCATGATGAGGTGGTTGAGGCCCTTGTCCACCTGACCCAAAACCTTGATTCCCTCTGGTGTTACCTCCACCACTAGATCCACCAGGTCCCATTCCTCCTGATCCACCAGATCCTCCAGATATGCCAGGTCCACAAGGTCCTACAACTCTTATACAACCAGATCCACCTCATGTAGCCAGTAATGGGCCTGAAGTGGTCGTACCTAGTGTTCCTAATGTTCCACTGAATTACACGCCAATAATTTGTGATATTACACTGCTACTAGATGTGTGTCCCACGCCATTCCCATATGTGATACCCAAGATTTTTGTACCCACACTTTATCCAAACGTCATTACAGACAATATTCCTCCAAACACAGGAAATGATTGTGCAGCCATGGATGTACCAAATGAAAATTTATATCTCCTAGGTGTTGATCAGTCACTCCCATTGATACCAACTATATTAACAATACTTATCTCTTGATTTGGAAGACTAAGTGTCAAGGGTTAGTCACTAAGTAGATTCAAATTCATGTCGATGGCTCTCCTTTCTCCAAGCGAAGAACTCTCATCAGATGCTAAAGGGATCTCTCTTCTGCACTTTCCGAGATGGGGTAGCACGGACTGCTTAGGCTCCGCATCCTCCATGTGAACCTCAATTCCTTCCCATAATGTATACCTCCATAAATCCATCACTCATGTAACCTCACGTTTTCTAGCCAACTCCCTTTCACATGCTTCACTATACTCGAGTCATCTCTCCTCTCTCTCTTTTTTAGCTGCAATGCCTGTCATCTTCCTCCACCCTAGATTCCTCACCTAATGCTCATAATAAGCTTAGAAAACCATAGGAAATGCTTCAAAACTAAGGGTAATGATTAGGATCTTCATATCTAAAGGGGTAGCACACAGAAATGATCCTCTAGGCTCCCTTAAGAACTCAAACTCAGCAACCTCGGGACAAGAATACATATAAATAGTGTATTCTAGGGTATAACTGGTTAGCACTCTTTTCCACTAATGATCAACATCACATGTCCAAGTCAGATAAACATCATGTAGCCTCTGATATTCATCTGGGGTCTACATGTAAGATCTATAGTACCAGCTTGTTCTAGATGCATATACTAAAATCCATTCATAAAACACTACTAGAAAACAAAAAATTAAGGTCTCATATAGCTCATGATACAGATGTTTTTTCTACCCATTTGTGTGCATAAAGATCAGGTCCAGTACTAAATCTCTTAGGAAACTCATCCTCAGTGGTCTTAAACCATTCTTTGACACTGTCCAAGGTTAAGCACTCTATCATGACAAATCATTCTCGCAACAACTTCAAAAGGAGGTTATGACAATGGAACCAAAATGTAGTCTTGAATACCATATCCTATTTCAGAAACCAATCCTAGACACGTCGACATAACATCTAGTCCTAGCCTAGAAGCTCACCTAAGGTGCACGTAGGTGCCAATCCCCTCCTTTATGTGAGAATGTGTTTTATTAACACAGTGATACAACATAGCCAGAGAATGAATGCATTTATCCATATTATTTTAGATGTAAGCTTATACTCCTAGGAGATATACTCTAAACATAATTTTAACATGATCAATTAAAAGTAGAACCAGTCACGAAACAACATTAGGAAACCAGTAACACCCATATGAACAAATGGAAAAAAACATCAGGACTCATTACCAGGGTATCACAGAATTGATTCATTATATTGATGATTGAATTACAGTAGCCAAGATTACATTCAGAGGTTCCATTCATAGCAAGAATTTCTTTACATTCTAGAGCTCTCTGTTATACGCACTACATTATTCTCTCATATTCCTCTCTTCTTTCTTACTCCTCACCCACACTCCTTCTTTTAGGAATGATCCTCTATATCAAGTAGTCAAAGGAATCTTCTCTTAACCATTCATCATCACCCGTGAAGGTCTGCTAGAATCTTCTCATGCTTGTTCTACCGCTACCTAGGAACCTGTCAGGTGTCACCATGCATTTCCTTGAATCGAGTGTCTTTAGCATGCTTATACCAGCTAATCCTTAACAACCTCGACCCTTTATCCTTCCATGATAACCCTAATGATTCCTTGAAATATCCTTTACTTGGACCGCAAGTCTTCATATCTTATCCACACCTGTATCTAGTCGCTTTTCCATTCGCTGCTTATGCACATTTTTTTTGTTTTATCCAAAACTTCACTAAGTCCTAACTCCAATATGTCCTAGCATGACCCTTCACACCTCTCTAAGGACTACTTTTTTACATGCCTTTATGCTCTTTCACCGCATTCCACAAGGCTTCATGACGTAGGTACTTAGTTAATTTTTAGGGGTCCAACACTGATCCTATTTAAAGGAGTGCTTGGGACAGAAAAATGGATGGAGAAGGTAGTACAAATTCTCTAGAGGGTATGAGAGTGCTAAGAGAAGAACAAGGGTAACAAGGTGTTGCAGAGATGTTAGGTAATGCTAAGGGTTTAGAGCTCATGATGCTAGGGTTTACAGTTCTTGATTCTAGGGGTTGTAAAGGATATCATTAAGCATATGTATGGGTATTGAGGTCTGTAAGAAGGGTTATAATGGGGAAAGCATAGTTAAGATCTCTAATCAGATTAGTTTGGAGGGGTTGGATCTCTATCATTTGATGTATATGGTCTGAGATGACCCTTTTAAATGTAGTGTGGCTACTCGAAACTCTTTTAAATCAATATACATGGATCTATTCTGTACATAGTATTTATGGGTGTAAACCCTCATGTTATTAGCTTATCACGACTCAGACCTAGTTCCTTTTTCTTCATACAATTTTTATTTACCTTTTGTGATGCATTGATGTGTAGATCTGTTAGTTTTATCTTCTATATTTTAAGTAGATGTGTGTAATTTTGTTTCTTCAAATAATCCTCCATTAATGGTGTAACTCTCTTGCAAATCTCACATAAAGGAGGGGATCGGTGCCCCCGCATGCCTTGAGTGAGCACCCAATGTATGATGGGTGATAGGGTGGTGCACTTGGGGTTAGAAAGAGGTATTAATGGTAAAAATAATTACTAAAATGACAGTTAGTAAAGATTTCAGTTAAGAACAAGTGATGGTCATTTTTGTACATATATATCAAGAGGATTGAAAAGGAAATAGAGAGGAAGAGATTTTATTCACCTACAGGCCCTTTATCTTTAACAAAGAACTTATAATATGAGTAGAAGATAACCTCTTATGTGAGTTGTTATTAACCAAGTATTCTCCTGCTCTGAGGACAGAGAAGTGCCATTCTTGATCATGTTCAAAATTTAGAATCTTACATATCTCTACTAGTAGGTTATAAAATTGGAGGAGGTTGAAATAATTATTTGAGTGAAGTATCAAGGTTGGGTATAAGATTTTTTTCATTTGATAACTAATTTCCACCTATCAGGCTTGTGGAAAATCCTCCTTAGGGTTTAGAGAAACAAAGTGGGTTGAGGGAGATTTTTTATGCATTTGACTCTGTAATTTTCAAGAAATGTTTTGAATCCTTTACTTGATAAAATCCAATTATTAGAAGTTTAGGATACTCCTAATTAGAAGAGATAAACGTGATAGTCTTAAGAGTTGTCCTGTAGGTGCTTGTTTGTGCTTCATAAATAAGTTTGTTGAGAACTTTGAAGGTTTCAGTGCCTTACTCCGTGTAAGGAATTATAGATTTATGATTTGAAGATTGTTAACTTGTATGTAACTATAGTATTAAACCATAAGTGCTCTTCAAGACTCATATTTCCATGATTGATATCATTTGTGAATTGTAGAAAATTGTACTAGTTGAAGACAAGGAGAAAGATTGGAAGGTTGAGGGAATTAGAGAAAGAAATAAGTTGTGGAAACTTGTACATAGTATCAAATTAGGGAGGAGAATCAGATTCGAAAGGATTTTTTGCAAGCTATAGTCACAATTAAGAGAAATTAGTGGCAATCTTCTCTATAACTTGGTAATGTACTTAAGAGACCTAATTTGGAGGCTAAAAGGGTGATTTAGAGGGAAATTTCACAAAGGAAGGCCTAGTGAAAATTGGTATGCACGAAAAAGGGATAAATGGGTGACTGAAATGAAGATATTTTGTGATTTGAGTCCTTTAAAAATAAGGTAGGTTTGAAAAACTAATTTAGTAGGGCTACAAGAAGGTTTGCTAGGTGAAGGAGAAATGGAGTGGAAAAATACACTTACCCAATGAACTAGAACCTAAAACTTGACATACACCAAAAAGGGTATAAAGGGTACTAGGATAAAGTTTTATTTTGTTGTGAAACCTTATAGATGTATCTAATATGAAACCACCAAGATTTCTTTCTTGAGAAGCCTAGATAGGGGTAATTTTGCAAGAAAGTGGAAAAGTTGACATTTTGACGATTTTAAACAATTTTGAAGGATGATTTAGTCCAATTAAAGGTTTAGAAACATAATGAAATGATTGGTTAAGTGCAAAAATGTGATATATAAATAAATTCCCTAATTTTGAGGTGTGCAGATAGTGAAGAAAGAGATAGTTTTGAATGCCTAAAGGGCATAATTTGAGTTTTGAATCAGTACAAACATTATGAGTTATTGATTGATTTATTTTGATCTAGCTCTGCATCATCTTTATCCTATTATAAATTTGAACTATTACCTAGAATTTTATCAATTGTTGCAAGTATTAATGTGTTATTTTGGTTGTGAATCGTTAATGTTGGAAGTTAATTAATCATAATAATCTCATGTATAAACCATTACATCCTATTTATAGTTTTGTACTTTCCACAACAATATAGTTTATATAAGTTGTAAATATTTGGTAAACTTGACTCTTGAATAAAATATATTTGTTATAACCTATTAGCAATAGGGTTTCATTGATCTAAGTGTCATGTATGATTTCCCTTTATGCCCTTTCACCATAAGAATCATCTTAATCAACAGCCTATTGATCATATTTATCTTTCCCCTCACACTTGCAAGGGGTGAATCCTTATGGCCTCTTCCCTTCCTCATGTTTCTATATTTTCCTCTCTCTTATATCATGATGACCATGAGATTCCATTAAATTTCATGAAAATAATTGGTGAATATTTTTTATTGTGACCCTAATAAATATGACAATGTAGACCAAAAAAGAGTTAAAATTATATCTAATTTGGATGCTCAACTCTGTAAAAATTTTCATCATATTGATCCTCTCATCTACATTCTTATTACAACTAAAACTTCTCTTGATTGGGAATTTAATGAGTGATCCATTTTTAGACCACTACCTCCTCCATCATCTAGTATGCATACATATACCATTCATGCATTTGCAGTATCTATTATCAATGTGACCACTACTATTATTATATCTCCTCTCTATACTCATAACACCTCACATGTTTCTTCATCTAACACACAAGATTTAATATCACTTTTTCACACCTTAAATGCTCAAATTTTACAATTGCAACAAGGTTCATCTATTCTTCTTATGTTATGGATTTTAATCAATTCCTTCACAACCCACTTGCACCTGAAGTGTTATCTTTCCTTATACCTATCAATATTATTGATCATAACATTCCTAACTATTATGGAAAGGGTGATCTTGAATAACACTTTCATAAATTTCATGTGGCATGCTTGGAATATTCTTTAAATGATACATTTCTTACTAAGGTCTTCCCTTGGATTCTCAAATATTTCTATTTACAATAGTTTTAAAATCTACCCATGGATTTTTTTCAAACACTCATTCCTTTGAAAATCAATTTCTTAAATAGTTTTCCATCAACATTCGAGAAAATGTATCTCATGCTCACATGGCTAAATTGTGCCAAGGTTCTAAGGAGCTCATTGGTTATTTTTATCTACATTATAAGACCATGCATACTAATATGAACAATATTTTAGTCGATAGTGAATTACAAGACCTTTTTTACATAGAGTATACTTGTCCCTATATGATAATCAATTTTTTTCAAAATTTTAATTAATTGTATCATCTATGTCATACTCTTAAAGAACCTAAAGTTAAAATTTTCAATATGAAAAAACTTTTGTGTGTTTCTAATCATTCTATAGAATATAAGCACAAGTATCAAAGCAATACTACATTTAAGAAAAATTCTACATATGACAAATCCAAATTTAAATCCACTATGAATGTTGTATCTCTATCTAAATAACTACAATTGTAACACTTTAAAAGTCAATTCACTCATTTACCGATGCCATGTGGCATCATCTAATTGGATAAGAGGGTGGCGGGGTGGCAGAATTTTCATGGAAATTTTTCCCGCACTAAAATTTAAAATTTTCTAAGTCATATTAATTTATTTTTGGTTTTGGATGGCCATTTTGAAGTAAAACTTCAAATGGTCATAACTTTTGATTGGGATCTCCATTTTAGGAAAACGAAGACTTTCCGGAAATCTCTTAGAGTCCTCTTTACACATGAGTTGTCACTTTTGTTTTTTGGTAAAGTTTTCAAGGTCAATTTTTAGAAACCAATCCGCAAGGTTTCAATTACAAAACTGGCAGTTTTTATAACTTTTAAGTTTGGCTCAAATTGATTTCTTTTCTCCTCAAAATGCAAACAGAACATGAAGGGATGGTATAAGATGATTTTAATATTTTTTGCAAGATTCAATTTGTTGATTGCTTTCCTATTTGCATTTTTACATCTTTTGATAGAGTTCTAATTGTGCAAGTATAATTTCTAGTTTTGAAGGGGATCTTGTTGTTCATTTTAATTGCTGAGTTCCACAAGGTTTCTTATACATTAATACATATTAATTTCATTGTCTTATTCCTTAATTGTAGTCATAACTCTAGACTATACATTAGTTGCATTATTTTTAAAATCCAGAGTTACAAATTAAAACAGAGTTCTTTTTTCCATGAGTTTACAATTTAATATGAAGATTTCAATTAGGGGAAAACATATCAATTTCCTTTCTCATGCATCCAATTGATTCAACACACACTTACATTCAAAATGCAAAGTGGATTTCAATTCTAAGACTTATTTCAAAGTATCCAAATTCTGTCAATTTCCTTTATACGTACTCTCTTTTCTAAAATAGAATTTGCATAATATAATAGTCCTTAAAAATTTACAACACAACAATGCAATTGAACAAGAAACATGATTCTTTCATTCATCTCCAATAACAATGTACAATTTAACTCTTTCTTTACATTCCAATTTGAATCTTACAAACTGTAAGATGTTCTTTTTCCAAAAGAGAGGAAAGAAAGTAACTCTTCACATTTCAAAATACAACATATAGGATATCATTTACATTTCACAATCAATTACAACTTTCAAATTACAAGGTAAAATTTTCCCATCTCAAGTCAATTACATGCATCCACTTGAAGTGGGAAGGATTACATTTAAAATTTACAAAAAGGATGACTGTCAAACTGTTGTCTTTCTTCTCCAAATAGCAGTAAGCTGAGTTCTTCATCTTCATTCTTCTAATCACAACAAGGAAGGGAGAAAGTCAATGCTCTCCACCCAACCAAGACATACAATGGGAAAGAAGAAGCCATCTTTCCCCATTGGCCCCCGAGCCCCAACCATATTGGAATGGAACATGATGATACAACACATGGCAACATGAATTCTTCACATATAAGCATATTTTCACAATCATAAAGAAATACAAAGCAAGAAGATGTAGTTCTCAACTACAACAATCAATTTCAAACAAAACAAAGGCTCCTTCTCCAAGCAAGCAAGCCAAGCAAGAGAAAGAACTATGGAGGTCTCCTTATGCCTCCCAAGTTGAATTTTAGGCATCCACCAAAAGCAACCCACCAAAATCATAGCAATCCCATAAACCTTATCCCTCCTCAACCCCTCCTTATCCCTCCTCCAAATTTATCTCTTATACCTCCCCCAAAGTAGGAAATGCAAGCAATTGCCTTTCCTAGGTGGATCCCAAACCAAAATTCCCTCCCAAGAACAAATAACAATAGCAAATCCCTTATCCCTCCTCTGGTAAACCTCATAGTCTTCTCTCCACGCCATGCCCTAAGCATTCTACCCATCCCTCTAATAATGTAACCACAAAAAACATTCAATAACTTGCATGCAAGGAGGGAAAACAGCAAATAAAAGGAGTGAGGGCCTACCTCTCCATAATGGAGACTTGATTCCAAAACAGCAGTTCCTATTGCACTAAAACCAATTCCAAAATAGAAAAATGCAAGGTATGCAAATCAATCCAAGCTCCTCCAAAAAGAAAGCTCCCAAGCAATAGAAAAATTCAACCCAAGAGTGATTTCCCAAACTTTTAACAACCCCAAATGAAGAAGCAATTCACATTTTTAAAGGGAGAGGGTGGAAGAGGATGATGTGGATTCCAAGTGGGATGCCACATCATTTTTCCTCATCCCAAAATGTAATCAACATCAAACAAATAAATCACCATAAATGTGGATGACAAACCACTTACATACTTCAAATTTAGCCCATACTCAAAAGGAAATGCATTTAAAATTTGTAAGACAAGTGAAAATCAATTCTTACACATAATTATATCAAAATACAATAAAATAGATTGATTTTGACTCAAAAATAATAATCATGGTTGGTGGAGGTTTTTGAGAGGTGTGGGACAAGTTTAACTTGTCCCACAAGCCTCCAAATTTATCCTCCAAGGCTAAATTCAAATTTCAAAAAGAAAGGAGTGTTTGACCTTCCAAAATCAGCCTTACAACTCTTACAAATTCTTACATAATCTATCACTTCACTTACACAACCCTTACATGGTAACTTACACACTCTTTTTGTTTCTCTTGCACATGCATTAATAACTATGACATTCATTTATTAAAATATTTTATAAAGATTTATTTATTTTACCACAAGGTTATACAATGTATAAAAATCAAATTCATTATCAACCAAGACAATAACATTTAATTTATATTCCACATCCCAATTAATTTTAATTAAAATTTAACTATATGACTTCTCACATTTAACTATCACATTTGAATAATTAAAATAAAGAGCACATTACAACTAAATACATACAACAATAATTAAAAAGGGAACACATCTTAAAAACACATATATGCCCCAAGGTCACAATAATGGAAATTCTCCCCCCCCCCATGGGAAGTCCTAACACAAAATAACACACAAATCAAACACAGTTGCCATGGTGACCCTCATTGATTTCACACTGAATTCCAATATGGTTGGTCTCTAGTCCCCTGACATTGTTGTGATTTTTAACCTACAAAATGACAATACCTCCTTCAGCCTCGTCACCATATCAGAACATCCAAGAGATATAAAATCAACATATAATTATCAAATCCAAATCACAACAATATCAAGGAAATAACATTTATCATTTAAAATTCAATTGCAACTATATCATCATCCAATAGATCTCTATACTAGAGCTATTCATAATACCAATGTCACATGTCTAAAATCAACATCAATACCCTATCCATGTCAACCAGTATGTCATCATCCACATAATAATAATAATGTCTCCATGATCATCAAGCATAATAACTGAATCCAGATCAATGCTAATCCATAGTCTAACATCTAATCATCATACTGAGAAAAATATAATAATGTCCATAGTAATCCATGATCTAGCATATACACATCATACTACATCAAAACATAATAATATCCAAAATATGATCAATAGTGTCAGGAAAAGTATCTAAACAGTGTAAAAGGGAAGTGGGCACTACATCCCCCTCCCCTTAGACTTGACTTCCTCCTGGAAGTCACTGGAACAAATGTGGAAACTACACTTGTAAAGTAGTAACATCCTCCCAAGTGGCTGCAGTCTCATCATATTTGTCCCACTGCACATGTACCTGATCAATCTCTCTGCCTCGAAGGCCCAGGGTCCTACGATCTATGATACAGATGGGCTCCACCATCACCTACCCCTGATCCTGCACCTACAATGATGTCCAATCTAGTACATGAGAAGGATCTGTGATGTATCTCCTAAGAACAGAAACATGAAACACATCATGTACGCGAGACAAGCTGGGTGGCAATGCTAGGTGGTAGGCCAAAGGGGCTGATATGCTCCAAGATCTCAAAGGATCCAACAAACTAAGGAGCTAACTTAGAACCTTTTCCATAACAGATCGGGCTCTTATGTGGCCTAACACGAAGGAATACCTTCGTGCCCACATCAAAATTACGCTCGGTTATATGTTGATCAGCGTACTTCTTCAGCCTCTCCTGTGCCTCCTACAATCTCTGCCTGATCAACACTACCTGCTGCTCCATGTCCTACAAAATAGCTAGTCTAAGAGATACTCTATCCTCCAACCTATCCCAGCTAAGGGGTGTCCTACACTCCCTACCATAATAGGCCTGGAAAGGAGCCATGCCTATAGAACTCTAAAAGCTATTATTGTAGGCAAACTCCACAAGATACAGATACTCCTCCCATCTCGCCTAGTGATCCATCACGTACATCCTGAGCATGTCCTCCAAAATCTGATTCACCCACTCGGCCTATCCATCTATCTCTGGGTGATAAGTTGTGCTGAAGTTAATATTCATCTCGAGAACATACTGCATGGTAGTCTAGAAATGGGAAGTGTACAAAGGATCGCGGTCACAAATGATCTTCCACGGAATCCCGTGCAACCTGACAATCTCATCCAAGTAGACATGTGCCACCACACTAGCTTTATAGGTGGTCTTCACCAGAGAAAAGTGAGCTAATTTTGTCAATTTATCAACCATGACCATGATGGCATCGTGGTGATATCTCGACATTGGTAACCCAACAATGAAATCCATGGAAATGGTGTCCCATTTCCACTCCAGTATAGCATGAGGATAGAGAAGGCCAGCGATGCTCAGCCTTCACTTTCTAGCACTCTAAATAGTGTGACACAAACTGAGCCACGTCCCTGCTAAGACCTCTCCAGTGATATAGTTGTCTCAAAGTGGCATGCATCTTCTTCACCCCCAGGATGGGCTAAATAGGGTGCACAATGTTCCTTTGTCAAGATGTCCTGCCTCAAGCCTCTGTCTCTAAGAACATATATCTGACCTCTGTGCCTGAGAAGACCATCTACCTCTAGAGATAAACCATCAAATTTCCCCTCAAGGGGTCTCTGGGACTCAATATCTTCTTGAGATGTAATGTAGAAACTATCAAGAGGAAGTTGTTGAAGGATCCTCCTCCACAAATCTGTGCTCACTGAATTAGCCATGCTCAAATGCCTCCGTCTATTAAGAGTGTCTGCAACTACATTCTCCTTCCCCTTCACATGCTCTATCTCCATGTCATACTCACAAAGTAACTCCATCCAACACCTTTGACGAGCGTTTAGATTGAGCTACGTGAAGAGGTGGTGAAGACTCAAATGATCTGTCCTGAGTGTGAATCTCTGACCAAGAAGAAAGTGTCTCCATTGAACTAAAGCATGCACAACTGCCGTAAGCTCAAGGTCATGAGTCAGATAATTAAGCTCATGATCTTTGAGTTTGCGAGACTTAAAGGCTACAACTCTGCCCTCCTGCATAAGAACACCTCCAAGGCTTGCCAATGAAGCATCTATGCATACAAAGAACTCACCATTGGGATCTGGAACTGCAAGAATGGGTGCTGAAGTGAGACATTCCTTCAGTGTCTTGAAGGCTTACTCACATCTTTCTGACAAAACAAACTTCTTCCCTTTCCACTGGAGGGAAGTGATGGGGTGTGCTATCTGAGAGAAGCCCTGCAGAAATCTCCTGTAGTAACCTTCTAACCCCATAAAGTTGCGCACCTCTGTCAGTAGTGGGTGTTGGCCAATCCATAATGGCTCTAATCTTGGAAGGATCGACTACAATACCTTCCCCTGAGATGATATAACCTAAGTATTGAACCTCTGACTAAAAGAAAGCACACTTCTCCAAGTTCCTGTAAATTTGTTACTCACGAAGACACCGAAGAACCTGACAAAGGTGCCCCTTGTGCTCCTCACGTGTACATGAGTAAATCAGAATGTCATCAAAAAATATGAGCATGAAGAGATCTAAAAAGGTCCTGAATACCCCATTCATCAAACTCATAAACACTGTGGGGGCATTCGTCAAACCAAAAGGCACCACTGTGAACTCATAGTGCCCATACCTCATACGAAAAGTAGTATTATGGATGTCTGCCTCTATAATCCTCAACTGATGGTACCCTAACTTGAGATCAATCTTAGAGAACACCGTGTCTCCCCTCATTTGAGCAAAAATTCATCAATGCGAGGTAGGGGATAACGATTCTTGATCATTACCTTATTCAGCTGGTGGTAGTCTATGCACAACTGTAAGGATACATCATTCTTCTTCACAAATATAACCGGTGCACCCCAAGGGGATACACTAGGATGGATAAGGTATTTCTCTAGAAGGCCCTCCAGCTGTAACCTTAGCTCGTAGAGCTTTCGGGTGGTCATCTGATAATGAGCTCATGAGATAGGCTCTACTCCTAGAACCGGATCAATACGGAAATCAATCTCACGTGGGGGTGGCATCCCCGGTAGCTCCCCTAGGAAAACATCTGCATACCCTCTCAAAATGGGATTTTCATCTAGTGATGGCCCACTAGACCCATCCTCCATCCAGTCACTGACTGTGACTGCATATATCTGATAACCCCATCGCACACACCGCTTGAGCTGCATAGCGGAGATAGTGCAAATAGAAACAGGTCTCCTGACCCCTGAAATCACTGACTCATCTCCAAGATTTTCTGCACAAGATATAGTCTTATGATAGCAATCCATCCTAGCCCTTTGTGTAGAAAACCAATCCATGTCTAAAATGACTCCATATGAGCCCAAAGGAAGTATGTAGAGATCTGAAGTGGTGGTGAAAGGTCCCAAGTTAATAACACACTCCTTTACTAAGGAGTCTACAGAGACCTTGGCTCCCGAAGCCATCTTGACATCCCAACTATGACCCTATCTAACAGCCACCAACTTGCATCGCTCTACTAACGATGGTGCAATAAATGAATCATAAGAACTGGAGTCAAACAATATGGAGGTTGGAACACCTCCAATACTACATATGGTCTCAATGACTGTGCTCTGGTGCTCAGCCTAGCGGTTCTCAACCACTGCGTAGATATTGTGACTCCATCCCATGTCTCCGACTGTAGGCTCTGAGATGGGTGCCTTACCCTTATTAGGGTTATGGTGGCAATCTCTCCAAAAGTGTCCCGCTGCTCCACACCTAAAACAACCACCACCTAAACCTACACCCCTTAATGCCTTACATCTTCAACTATTCTATTGTTGAATTTTAGTCATACATCACTTTTTGTCTCTTACCATGCTCGTCCCTTGAGCGTTGTCCACTTCATACACCTCACCAATGATTAAACAACAATCATGTGAGTACCCGTCACTTGTTATCTTCTCTTGAATATGTGTACCATGGCGCTGCACATAACATGATTCTCATGGATACTTTTCATCTACCTTTATATGAGATCCCATGGTTGTTTCACCTTTCCTTTTACATGAGATTCCTATTCTCCACCTTGGTCTTGTCCATGACTTCAAATCCCTCACATGGGATACAACTCCTTGAGTCAAACTTCCACTCAAAAGATTACTCCCTCAAAAGGACATCTTCCTCTTGATAATTGCTGCTATAAATAGATTGTTCCCTTGAAGGACTGCTATGTAAAGTTCTTCACAAAAAAAATCACGAGAGCAACCGAAGCTTCCCGCATCAATCAGCTTTACGAAGACCTCAAGGAGTTAAATTCCTCATCCCATATAGAATTCCCGCATTGATCAGTCTATCTCACATACAAGTCAACACAGAAAAAAATTTAGTCATGAACTTGCCCATTGTGACCTCGGATCTCTTGCCCAAATAGCATGTTACCTCATACCATAAAAAATTACCCACTTTTCATCCTTCAAACCATACCCACTCCTATTTCCCATTACCTCAAGGGACTTCTTAGAAACTAGGACATTTGGCGATCAAGTGACTACTTTTCATCATAGACCAATCAATCATGCAATGTCTTTAGGGTCTTACGTTCATCACCTCTTTCAAGGTGTGATCTACTCGGTATGATCCTCACTAATCAGTTGGCTTTATCACCCCCTCTTCTCTTTTAGCCGTCCTTGTTTATGTTTTGATTACCTTATACAGAACTTGGTCCTCAATACTTACTTTTGGGGTAATCTATCTTCTTCTTTTCCCATAATCAACATCACGTATATCACTTTATCTCTAACCAACCCACACCATACATAAAACCTACCACCTCATTTTCACACCCTCTCATATTCTTCCCTAGCTTATGGGAGAACTACATCGGTTTGAGGCCCCTTTTCGTCGAGGCTATATAGGCAGCACTCTGAGGGCATGGGGCCCTTAGAGGTTAGCTTGATCATCATCATCATCACCACCACTTTCCTTACCTTTTCCCATTCACACCCATTCACCTCTCACCATTTGCTACTTGTTCCAGTCACATCTACTCTAGTTTGTTGCCAATTTATCATCAAAAAAGTGGCAATTAATACATCTTTACAACATTTATTTCATCACATTTACCACAATCATACATCATACCAACATGATCCATATTACCATACATAGCAAAAATTCTACCACAACATTTCCATATCATTATTTTTCTTTTCCATCATAGCAAATACCTGAGAAATCAACTAAACCATGCCTAACACCAACCTAACTCAACCATTCCTATGACCTGACTCGATCCATGCCTAAACCGACTTGACTCAACCATGCCTAACACCAACCTAACTCAACCATGCCTATGACCTGACTCAATCCATGCCTAACAAATCCTGACTCGATCCTTGCCTAAACCAACCTGACTCCATCATGCCTAACTCACCTAATTGTTGTCCATATCAAAACAATAAATTGAACATCTCATCAACACATCACAAAATCAAGAAATATCATGTATCTCATCATATAAATAAATGTGTATCTCAGTACAATATACATGGCTATCTCATTATGTCCATCATCTCACAATTGTCGACACGTAGGCTGATACACAATACAAAATTTCATCGGCACGCAGGGCGGTCTCATATATAATAAAATAATGAAATAATAAAAAATATCTTCGGTGTGTAGGCTGGTATGTATCACAAAAATGACTACCATACATCGAATGTCAAAAGCCTCATATCAGGCATCTCGGTGGATATCCTCCATCTCCGTATCGCCTACACCCTCTACCTCCTAGGTCCCTACTGGCACCTCAACTAGAGCTGGTCTCCATGCGCTGATAGCCTCTGCCTACTCTAGCCTAGGAGCTCAATGGCCCCCTGTACTCTCCATACTATGAGTGTGGGATCTCATCCTCTCACTAGATGCCTATTGTGCCCTATACTCGGCATAGGATATGAATTCTATCTCGGCTACCATCAGCTGGTCCTAGTAGTATCTAGCCTCACCTAGGGCATCCCGTAACCTAGATATAGGCATGGTATGTGGTGGTCTCATAGGTCTCAGCCCCTGTACATGTCCTACAGGACCCTGTCCCACTCCTGCCTGTGAACTGGGACCCTGTCCCGGTGCTTGTGGTGGTGCCCCCTGCCCCTGTGCCTATATTTGGGCCTGTAAGACCCCAATCTGTGCTTGGGTTGTGGCCTACTAGCCCTGTAAACGTACCACTTAAGCCTGTTATGCTCCCACCTGACCATCACCCTCCTCTCCATCCCCATCTCCTCCACCGGCCATCTAGGTGTGTAGACTGGCCACCTGTACATGTAGCTCTTCTACCTCTACCTCAGAGCTCTCCAGCTATTTTTGTAGCATACCCAGCTAGGTAATCAGAGTAGCCACCTACCCCTATTGGGCATCTCTTTACACCATGATGGTGGCTAGATCTGGTTGCCCCGGTCTAGGTGGTATGGCTCATCAATGAGCCGCCCACCACTATCTATACATGTTTGTGCACCTGGCATCAACTATCTATCGGTCAACTACCTGCTCCTCCTACCCTATGGGCACTATAGGCTATGGTAGAGGTAAGGGTCCCTCCATGTCATCTCTCTAGTACTGTGGGAAGGGCGGAGGTACATCCTATAATAGCTCAAACTACCATCGGGCTCTATCCACCGAGATCATCTTGTGCTCCTCAGCACGGTGACCCTGTATCCATATCACAAGCTGGAGCTCAGCTAGCTCCTCATGCATATGCATATATGAGGGGAATTCCACGTACAGCTTCCAGATAATGTCCACTCCAGATAACCCCTCCAGTAACCACCGGAAATAGGCCACATCATGTGTAGGTCTCTCTGATCTCCACTCTCCAATAGCTGGCACCCATCTCCTATAGCCTACCCACACAAATCTCGGTGGGAATGCATCTACTTGGGGCATCCCTATACGCCACACACAAACTATGTGCTCATAAGCCACGTAGTACAGTAAAAATATACAACACAGGCTGAACCTGTGCAACCACCCATATGCCCACAACTCCCTGTACAGCTGCACCAAGAATGTGCATGCCCAGGTAAAGCAGGTCTCCTCTACCATCATGTTGTGAAGTACCCCCATCAATGATTTGGGAAAATTTCCACCCTCTACATCAGGCAGTACGAAGCAACACACTGCCTCCATTAAAAGAACCACTAGCCTCGTCTCCTCCAGACGGGCTAGGTACATCTCTCTGTATCAAATGTTGGCACTGTGGAATGTCATCTCAGTCATCCCCTCTCCAAAAATAGTCAGCATCATCACCTTTAAGGCCTTAGAGGAGATAGAATAGACCTGTGTACCCAATATGGGTAGCTATAGAATCTGGAACACGTCCTCTAGGGTGACAGTGATCTCACTCGTCAGCAAGTGGAATGTGTTAGTCACGGAATCCCATCTATTGATGAGCACAACCATCAAACTGGGCTATCAGACTACATGCCAATAGTGACGAACCCCACTCAAGCCCACCACCTCCACATGATGCAGCTCCTCGGGGGTCACTGCATTGCACACTATCACAAGTAGGGGTGGAACCTTGTCTTGCATGCGTAGTTGATCTCTCCCCTGCATCCAATACAAATAATACATTAATCTAAATTTATCATACCCATACTCACCTATTATTGTTTTCTCACACCCTTTTTTCACCCTACCCATCTCAACCACCTAGCCCACATCACTTTTGGACCATTGTTCCCAAAAACCTGACTGGTTTCGGTTCCCTTTAACTGACCCCAGTCACCCCTTTACCAGCATCGGTCACTTGTTTAGTGACCAATACTGGTTCAACCTTACCGATGCCAACTAAACTTGATTGATGCTAGTCACTATCATGGTAAAAACCCACGATCTCCAAAACCCCCCTTTCTCAAAAACCTCCCCCCTTTTCCCCTTTTACCCACCTAAAATGACCTCAACTACCCTTACACCTCAACCCACCCCCTATCCCATTTATTACCCCCCCCCCCCCTCATTTCCTATGTTTTACCCACTTTTCCCCCCATTCCCAAATTTTATTCTTTTCCCCACCCACAAAAATAACAAAAACCAAAAACCAAAACTATAACAGCAATATGTGAATCATTTAATCTATCTAACCAACTACAACAAGCATTGGACGCTTACCTCATCGTGTTGCCGTCGTCTCGGTGGCACATCTGGCCACTGTGTCGGTGCCCTGCCCGATCCCTCTCTGGCCTCTGCCATCACCAAATTGCTACCCATAACCAAATCAAATCACTCGCACTAACCCTCTGGACCTACTTCTCACCAACCAATCACCCGTCGTTCACACCACCAACTCAATACTCCATTCTGTCATGAAACTTTTCTCTCTTTCCTCTCTTTTTTGTCATTTTCTCAATTAGCTAAATGAAAAATGAATTATAAAAAACACAGATTTTTTTTTATATAACCAACCCGACCTAATCGACATCGGTTTACCCTACATCGACATCAGTCTCATTCCCTACCTTACCATGGTCGGTAGCCCTATATCGACATCGGTTACCCTTGACCGGCATCGGTCACCCTATCTAGCACCAAACCTAACATTTTACCCTATTACCCTGCCTATCCCTCCTTTACCCTAACCATTTACCCTTTACCCTTTACCCTGATCATTTACCCCACCTCACCTTTACCTAACCCATTTACCCCACCTTTCCTGACCTCATCATTTACCCAACCCATTTACCTCACCTTTCCTAACCTCATCATTTACTACCTCCCTTTATCCACCTTTGGGGACCCATTATTTTACCCTTCCCTCAGCCTTACCCATGTCGTGACCTAGATATTTGGACCTGGACCATCGCTAGTGACCTTTAACCTCATGTGTTCGATATACCCTGTGGCACTATTACTTGTGTTGATTGACCTAATGACCTTACCTATCCTATTGCCATGACCATTTATCCTGACCCTACCTTTAGTGTACCGGAATATACCTAAACGTTCCTTCACCTAACCTACATCATGTTTCCTGACCATATCATATACCTTGGATACCAGAATCACTTCGACCTAGTTTGGATAAACCTATCGACCTTAGACAATGTAGAGTTCGCCTTCTCTTCAACCTGGTAGCGTTTTCCATTTTATACGTGTGTGTGCATTTGACTGTTGCTACCTTTGACCTTGGCCCATTACCTAGATTGCCCGCGTAGACCGTTAACCCTCTTTTCCCCCGTTCCCCAACTTCCCCTTTCACGCATTTACCTTTTATCAAACCACTCACTGCTTCTACCTTTGGCCTCATCAGTTCTTGGTTTGAGGGGGATCATCTTCACCCAAACCTGGGGCAACCACATCTTATTTTTGTTAGTGTCGCTTACCAATACAAGCTATGCAACAAAAAGGGGCAAAATGTAGACACTAAAATTAGGTCACACTCCCCTTTGGTCCATCCACAAATAATAACCCTTCATCACATTAACCTAGCCATGGCCCCCTTCACCCCACTAATATTAATTTAATTAATTAAATTAAATTAATTCATTATCCTCACCATATTTATTATTTAAATTTCTTAATTTAGATAATATCCACACATTCACCTCACTTGGACACCTCATCAAGCCAACTCACCCTAAGACCTATTCTTAGTAAGTTTCCATAACTAAGACCTACCCAAACCCTAAAGATCAATGCCTACATTCCTTCTAACCATAATCCCACATGCTTACAAGAAGCTCCCAGTTTAATCCGTAGGTTAACGACACAAGATCTGAGAAAATAATGAGGATCTCCCTAGTTTAGTAAACCTAGGAAACCCTGCCTTGACCGGTGCCGGTTACCCTTAACCATCGCCGGTTAAGCCAGAACTGTCATCGGTCACCTTTAAACCACTAAAACAACCTTATTTGGGAGGTTGGCAGAGGTTGGCAAAAGGTTGGCAAACATTAGCACATCCCTGGACAAATATCACATCTTCTGAGATCGAATTCCAATGAGAACACTCATGCAAGGAAGGAGATCAAGCATTTTCTCCTGCATAGTAATCTGACACTCACCTCCAACAAGGATTTGATCCAATCAAGCAAAAAGGAATGCACATGCAGTCCAGGTAGAAGATTTCCAGCATTTGGTGATCCTCAGTAGTCTTCAACCTCTCACCAGCACCTTCATCCATCACTCACAGGCACCCAGGACTAGAATCCAAGTAAGTAAAACATTATTCCCCTCTGGTTCATTTCATTTCATCAAATTATATCATCACCTTTTGTTCTCTCAGCCACCCACAGACCTCCATTAACACTCACCTCTCCACTTACCCATTAAAACCTTGCCAAATCCCACCCAAATCACCCAATACCTCATTCTGACCAACCAAAGTCCTTTGTGCAATCATAAACAAGACCCAAAATTCATTATGTGGCATTCCCAGTTTTCCATAGTAATCGGCACCGGTTACACCCAACCACCACTGGTCACCCCTAACTGGCATCAGTCTTTGTATTTGCCCATACAAACCCAGAACAATGACCTATCCACCTAATTCTACACCACCCCCATTCACCCATGATCTACTTGAGATCTCTGTCAGACTTGCAAAGATCCAGAACTAGTTATTTGACCTTCAGATCCTATTCTAACCTAGCCTGTTAGATCAGATCTTTCTTATTGTGTTTTAAGTAAATAATTTCAAATTACAATAGGATTTACTTTATTACCCGCATTAAATTGTTTTAAACAATGGACTGACAGCCATCTAGGGAGTATCACACTTCCTAGATCTAGCACACGCTAGGCAGTTCATTGCACATATTGTTTAACTCTTTCTAGTGGTCTTGCTTTTCATTATAGGTAGTTCCTCCTAGCCAAAAGGAAGTTCTTACAATCAGTTGTGGATTCAGAAGTCATATGCATGCAACAACCCAACAACCAGCATTTCAACAGGTATTCCTCCTACGCCCGTTACCCTATCTATTTCGTCAATACTTCAAAGAAATGTCTAAGAATCATATGAAATAGTATCAAACACCCTCTGTTGTGCCTCTCCCCAATGGAAGGAACTTTTATGTCTGAGCAGCTCCTCTAAAGGAGTGGCAATCTTGGCATACCCCTTGATGAATTTCCTATAATAACTCATATGCCCGAGGAATCCATACATTGCACTCTAGCTAGTAGGCTCCCCTAACCCCATAATAACTGCAACTTTAGCGGGATCTACCAGTAAACCCTCGTTACATATGATATTCCCCAATAACGTGCCAAAGGGTGTAGAAAATACACATTTCTTAATATTGAGGGATATCCTCAACTACCTACACCTCTCAAACATCAACCTCAAATTGTCACAATGGTCTTTGACTAGACCATACACTGTCCAATCATCCAAATAGACCTAAAGAAACTTATGGATGAAGTTTCAAAACGCTTGCACCATGATGCATGAAAAAATAGCAGGTGCATTATTCAACCCAAAGGGCATGACCATATATGCAAAACTTCCCCACTCAGTGGTGAAAGTTTTCTTCTCTTGGTCCTCCTTTACAATCCGGACTTGGTGGTACCCCAAAAATCCATCCGTAAAGGAATAGATTTTGTGCCCAGCGACTCCTTCCAAAAATTCTTCAGTGAAGGGGGTTGGAAAAAGATTGATGACACAAACTATGTTCAACTCCCTATAATCCACACAGATCCTAATCCGCCCATCCTTCTTGATGTTGATTACCTTTGGACTTCTCCATTCTGATTCTTCCACTACTTCAATGATCCCAGAAGCTATCATTTTGTCTATCTCCTCCTTAACCTTTACATGCAAATTGGGATTCATTCAGTAGGGCCTCTTCCTGACTGGGTGTGCACCGTCCTTCAACTTTATCTTCATCTCCCCCGACGAATGGTGAATGCCTTTGAGCTCATGGTACCCACACAGAAATAAATCCTCAAATTCACGTAACAAATCAAAGATCTTAGAGACTTCCTTCTCTAACTAGTAATCTCCAATAATAGCTTCCTTAGGTTCTTCTCCTGAACCGATGTTAACCTTCTTTGTCTTTAAGGGCTCATGGTAGGTGCGCGCGCAAGTATCAACACTATACACTACCTCGCGCGTCCCTACAGAATGGTTAACATCAAAATTTTATGCTTCCTCTCCTTCAATCACATACACTAACTTCCATTTCTCCTTTTCCAAACACACATGCTCAAGCTGTAACTCTTCTATGTCCTCTACTTCCTCTTTAAAACGTGCCTCCAAACCTGTTCCACCTAGTAACTCCAACAACCTATCCTCTGCCATGGCACTATCCCCCATGGTAAGGTGCTTGATACCTTACAAGGCCTTATCAACTAATGTCTTGGTACTCTGATCCTCAAAGGTTTGAATGAGGTCAGCCGCGAGCTCTTTCCAATTCCCTATCTGGCGGTGTGTCTCTGAATGAATGTACCTGTACGTCGGAAAAGTGACAGGTGAGCTTGAGAATCAACAAGTAACTCTTCTGCGTACCCGACCTCCCGAGGTCGTGCCGAGACAGCCGGTGTGGGTAGAATGCGCAGGAAAACTAGTTAGGCAGTCTAATGTCTTCGACACGCACTAATGGTATTTGCGAATCTAAAGCAAAGACGGCCCTTCTAACTTGGACTGGTGTGATAGATCGATCAGCGAGGATGACTGCTCGAAGGCTCCAATCAATATCGAGCTCTGGCGTGATTCGATCTATGGGTTGTGGGATGCGTGGAAAATGACCCGGGATGGTTTCGTGTATTTCTCCTGATAGGGTCATATGGTGGATATAGTCAACTCTATGGACGATTCTCTGGCCTAGTCCAAAATTCTCTAGTTTCGTTGGTTATTGTGTCTAGTAGGGATAACTGTTGAATGATGAGAGGTGGAATCGGAGTAGACTGAAATACTAATTTACGTAGGCCAGTGTCTATGTCTAATTCTCTTATGGACTCGTTAGGCTGTGGGATCTGTGGATCACAACCATAGACTCTTGGGTTGTTGCGGTCCCGTTATGGTCATACGGGAGATCAAGTTCTAATTCCTAGTATCCAGTAGTCGTAAGCTTTTTCAGCTTCTATGTTTAGAACCAACAGTTGTGCGATCTTCTCAGAATACCTTACAGGTGTTATCGCAACTTGGATTCTTAAGCTGGTATCTATATCTACTAGGGTGTCTCCAGCGTCTGGCTGTGGAACTAAAGGATCACACCCGAATGTTTGTTCTCTTTCGAGCCCTTCTACAGTCATGTGAGTATTTTCTAGGGTAATCTGTAGTTTGGCTGATTTGACCAAAACAGATGTGCTTGGTCGTCTTCGATGTTTAACCCTCTCAACTGTGCCCTGATCTGTTGTAAGTCTGTTGTTGTTTGGAAGACTTATATCCTAAGGTTTTGGTCAATATCAGTTATTGCCACTACGGTATTGGGCTGGGGCACAATTGGCTCGAAAATGTATTCCCTGGGCTCCCTAGGTCCCGTAATTGTCATGCAAAAGCAGTAATGAAACAAACTATAATAAAGTAAAATCTAAGTGCACTTCTAACATATATAATTTCTTTTTGTATTTTCTGGCAATTTATAGGAAAGCAGCTATTTAAAATATTTAGAATCGACAACTAAACTAATAACGTAAAACAAACAAAATAGCCGATTGTAGCTATTTGTCTGTGCAATTTTGTATATCTATTCTAAACAACGAAATAACTAATCTATCTGCAAGATTCTCGATCCTACCTCAGAAGTGAGGAATGAATCATAGTTTCTCAGAAACTATCAATCCCCACAACCTCCCTAGCAATATCGAGAATAGAAATAACTGAAATAAAATGATTAACTACGTTATTTGATAAATTCTAACTAAAACTTTGAAAGATGGAACCTGGATTTCGCAGAACAGTGGCGAATCTGACGGTGTGTGTGTTCTTGTCCCCTCAGTATGATCTCTTCGTTCTTTGTGCTCACGTGAATCCAGAAAAGCGTGGAATGCTTGCATCAACAGGAATAGATATTTGGATCAATGGACAGCCTTCAAAATGCAGACAGAATAGAATGCGGATAGGAGAGGGATAGCGCAAGAGTACAGAGCTTGGCCTATGCAATTCCTAGCGGGGTCTACTGCAAATCATGCAACAAAAAGCGTCTAGAACCTGAGACTAGTCTGTATGAAGAGCAAAACCTGCAACTTTAATGGCTGCCTAGACTATTTTACTCCAAAACAATAATATTGTTTGCACAAGTTGGATCTGTGGCTTACCAACAGCAACACAAAGCTAAAACAAACCTGCAACAAACTATACTACCAATCCTAAGCAAACTAAAGGGACATAGCACTGAAAACATGAAAGTTGGAGTGAAAATGGTGGCCCAAATAATGTCTGCACTTGCACAAGTTGGATATGTGGCTTACCAGCTGCAACACAATACTAATGAAGTATGAAATGAGCTATGCTATCAAACTTAAGAAAACTAGAAGACTGAACTACTGAAAGTGATGAGTCTCTAAACAAGAATGAGGGGGCCATTTGCATGTGCACAAACCATGCATTTATAGGAATTCAAACACCCAAAGATCAAATCCAAACTGAACTCTTAAACATTAAACAAAAGAAAAACACTATTCCAGGGGACCAAAAACATTAATGCATGCTCAAGTCGGCAAGAAAAGCTGGTGAGTCGTGATATTTCACGCGGGTCGCGTCAAAAGAGCGTTCTGGAAAATGCGCACAGGACCGCCGCCCTGCTCAGGGCGGCGGTTACAGGACCGCCGCCCTGTTCAGGGCGGCGGTCACAAGACCGCCGCCCTTAAGGGCGGCGGTTTCGTCACTGAAGACCAAAAAGCCAAGAAAAGAGGAAAAAATAGGGAAAACAAAGCACGCGGGGGCTAATCGGGGTATGCGGGATGTTAACGCATATCTGTAAAGCTTTTCTGGATCCCGAACACCTTGCGAAGAGGCCTGTATCATCATTGGGGCACTTATTACATCGTTCCGCAGTACAGTACCTTACAATTTTGGGTACGTACATATTGCCCCCTCGGAGAAGTGTTTTAGCCATGAAGAGGCGTAAAACGGTGGTTCCGAGTATGGCCGTCCCGAAATGGGAAGTTAGAAGTTATACCTTACATGCCCGTGTGTTGAAATGTCGCCGTCCAAAATTCCCGCTACCTGCGAAATGAAAAGAGAACTCAAATGCAGATAGATACAATAATTTGGAAAATAAACGTTAAAATAATAGAGAAAGAGGACGTACCATTTGTGCGAGGATAGAAGCTTACCTCCGTCGGTGCTCCGAACCTGTGAAAAAGATATTTTAAAACGAATCGGGGCGTTATATATATGAAAGTGGGCCCATTTTCCTATTCATTTGCGCGAGTCGATTTGGTTGATTTCGAGCTCTGGGACCCACGGTGACGGTTTCTCACACGAGTAGAGTCAAAACGTCCGCAGTGAGATAGAGATCATGCCTCCACGTGCGGAACGCCACCCTGCGAGATCACAGGTTGGTTTTCTTCAATCTTGTGTTTTTCCCCCTTCTGATTTGAAATGTTAAATTCTTTGCAATGGGGGGGTTATTTTCGAAAATGTTTGGTTTAAAGGGTCCATCTAGGGGGGGCGCCTACTGGGTAGGCCCCATTTTTGATAAAAATGGTCATTTTTTGCATTTTTTGGGCTTTTTAAGCCTAAAAACCCGCGCGGGTTTTCGGACCGCGACCGCCGCCCTGGACAGGGCGGCGGTTACACGACCGCCGCCCTGTACAGGGCGGCGGTCACGAGACCGCCGCCTTTAAGGCGGCGGTTACAAAACCGCCCCCCTGCTCAGGGCGGCGGTTCTGAACAGAATGCAAAAGAACCTATTTTGAAAGCTTGTACTTGCATTTTTAGCATTTGTACGTGTTTTTATGCTTCTCTTGATATTGTTTAGATACTAACTTACTCTTCCTTGTGTGTTTTTGGGTGTATGTAGGCGAAGGAGGAGTATATTAGATGGAGCCGGGAGAGAGAGTGTGACTGGCTGCCCGGGGTATTGGATGCCCTCTCAGCAGATGAGGAGGACACATTGCAGAGGGCCGGCATATTGCGTATATCGCGTGTGCCCCACGTTGCTCCATCCAGTCACATTCTTTGTGACCTATTTTCATATTGGGATGCAGATCGGAACACCTTCCGACTGCCAGGGGTCCGTGGTGAGTGGACCATCACTTTGGAGGATGTTTACCGCATCCTGGGGGTCCCGATTATTGGGAGGAGACTCACACTTGAGACAGCTGGTTCCAGGGCACAGATAGCTCAGTGGGCTGGTTATATGGGAGATGCAGCTATTTCCACGGGGCCGAAGAAGGGAGTGCGAGTCAGATCCATTCCTTCTTTGCCCATCCCTATCTTTCGACAGGCTATTATGGGGATCCTTGCCTCGAGACTCATCGGGGACAAGGGAGGGGACACCTTATTATACTGTTGGGGCCCCATCATTGCACAGATAGAGGGACATGGCCGGAAATACGCCTGGGGCGCGGATATTTTGGGGACCACCTACCATGACTTATACAGGGTGGTCCGATTGCAGGGACAGTCCTTGAGCCACCCCACTCTAGTCATGAGTTGGGTGTATGAGCGCTTCATTCCGTATGGCAGAGGCGTGGAGGTGGCAGATCCCGGGGCGGTGAGGGCAGCCCGATGGTCAGATATGTCAGTGCTCAGAGCACCTCACCAGCCAGTAGCCACCCTTACCACGGCAGACATGGAGGCTACACCGTACCAGCTTATGGCCGGTATATGGGGAGAGGAGACCACGACATTGGTTTCCTGCTCCATCACAGGGCAGCTTATCGATCGTGTGGGACGGGTAGAGGTACATCCCTTCAGCAGGGTTCCTCAGCAGTTTGGCCTTCCATACGCGGCTATGCTTCCTCCAGTAGCACCTGTTTATAGATCAGTCCGAGAGGCTAGAGGGGGGCCTAGAGGCCGTGGTTGGACAGTGGTTACCCCTGGCATTCCTATTGCAGCCAGGGGGATAGTTCGGGCCAGAGGGAGAGCTGGTGCGCCTCAGGCACCATTACTTCAGATTGCTGCAGGTCCTGCTCATAGCAGTGACGACCCCATAGATATTGACTCCGATTCTGAGGAGCACACAGAGGGAGGGTCAGAGGAGCAGACGGACGAGAGCGATCCTGAGTGGCATGATACTCAGGACATTCTGCGGGCAGAGAGGGAGGAGGAGAGTGCAGAGAGAGAGACCGTGGCATCTGAGGAGCCACTCTCCCGAGGCCATGGTGGAGATGATGAGTCCGTTGCGGGGCGCCATGTTGCCCCAACTACAGGAGCAGCTCCTCAGTCGGCAGCGGCATCTGCAGCGGGTCCTGGCCCTGGCGACCCATCTTGGAGGCCTGGTGATCCGAGTAAGTTATCCTCTCCTCCTTTCAATGCTTGTTTGTTTTAGGATTTGTCTTTGAATGTTAACTCTCCTTATATTTGTATTGTGTACACTTTAACCTCTTGCCTAGTTCCTAATTCGTTTTTCTTTCTTTGCTTTGCAGAGACTGTTGATGAGTGGCGGGATCTAATCCGTAGGGTTTGCGTCGATTCTCTGATGATCCCTATGGATAAGACCCGTGCGGAGTTATCCGTGGATGCCGGAGAGCCCTCAGCAGCCGGCAGGCACACTGACGTCTTTGCTCCCGTTTGGCATGTGGCCAAGATGGTGTCAACTCTCCGTACAGAGTTGGCAGGCTATAGGACAGCCGAGCGTCTTATGAGGAGCCGCTCTCATGGCGAGACTACGACTGCCCCTAGGGACCCCGAGCCTTCTGTCCATTCAGAGCGCCAGCGTAGCCGGAGTCCTAGGCGAGGGCGCGCACCTTCAGCGGGATCGCGCAGGGGTTGAGAGGCCACTTGGCTTTCTGTATTTGTATTTAGATTCTTTTGTGTATTACGGGCTCTTTGAGCGTTTTGACCATGCCTAGTGCATGATGGCATTGTATATAAACTTTGATTATTTATATATATGCGTCGGTTTTGGATCAAAACTTGTCATTTGTATTCTACTTTCTTTATTTCCAACTGCTTCGTGTATACTATGATGTATGTATTATATGCTTTCTAGAATGTATGCAATGGAAAACAGATGATGCAAATGTTTGCTTTCTTTTTGTGTTTCATGATGCTGATACATGATTTTGTAGATATATTGTGATCTTAAATCTTAGTTTCTGTGAGCAATTTGGGTACCTCATGATTTGTTTTGGCAAAGTGATGAAAATAATCAGTATGATGAACAGATTAACTTGCCCCACTCCTAACTCCACGCAACTAGTAGGATGCGAGGGCTCATCACCAAGAGCCAAGAAGGGCGCAAGTTATGGAATATGGTGAAGTGATAGTGACGAAAGACAGACGAAGCTTTGGTGGAACCAAATAAAAACTACAAGCTTATTCTACCTGAATGACTTCATAGTTTTGGATGCAACTTGCTTTGCGGTTTATCCAGACTTAGACCCGTAGATGGCCACATAGTAGACAAAATCTGGGTTTTTAGGATTTTTAACTCTCTTGGAATTTTTGAACATCTGATTCATTCGTTATTGACTCAAAGTTTGAATTGATTGTTTATGACCTTTTAACATTTACTTTGTTTAGAGGACCCCCTACACTTTGCCCCATGCTACCTGTAAGAAACATGGGTTTATCACCGTGGGCAAGGCATAGGCGAGTAAGGGCATTTCCATCCTTTCCCAACCCTACGTCACTAGTAAGAGACGCAAGCTCATCACCGAAGGTTGGTGGGGCAAGGAAATGTGTAAAAATAAAATTTTCTGTTTAATCACTTCTTGACTTGTCTATTTGAGTAAAATGTCAGTATATTCTTATTTCCAAAGAGATGTGCATATGGGACAGATGTGACACCATGAAGCTTCTAGAACAGACCATAGGCAAGACACCTATCCTAAGAAGAAACCAAAGTGAGAACAAACTTGCAGAGCTTGGTATGGTTACCATTAGGACTTCGTCATGTCTGATTTTGTTTGATAAAAGATTCTGAGTTGATTGATGATATTGAAGACGGAGAAGTATGATTAAAGAACTTTATGCCGGAAACATCACGAGTTTGAAATAAGTTGCTTTGAGAATAGATTCCCTGATCACAATTTGTGTAAGAACAAGTGGACAAAATGATCCTAATTTATATGAAAATGCGATGTAGATAGTTATATAGGCAGCGCTAGCTGCTTACGCGTAGAAACGTTTGAGGTGGAGAGAATTGACTGTTTCGCCAAACTCCTCACCTTCTAGCGTGCATAAGAGGTATGCACCATTTCCGTAGTCCTTCATGACTCGGTATGGGCCCAACCATTTGGGCCGGAATTTCCTTCCCTCGCCGGTCTTCTTGTCGATCCGGCTGTCTAACCTTAGAACTAGGTCACCTTCGTATATGTCACGTTCATAGACCTTCTTGTTGTACTGCCGGCACATCCGGTCGGCATAGACTCTATGTCGTTGTTCAGCGTCTAACCTAGCTTCATCCAGGCTTTCTAATTGAGAAAGACGTGCTTCTCTGTAAGCATCCTCATCCAGAATCCCTTGTAGCGAAATGCGGAGACTGGGGATTTCAACTTCGAGTGGGAGAACTGCTTCTGACCCAAATACCAATGAGAAAGGAGTTGCTCCTGTTGGCGTTCTTATAGAGGTTCGGTGGGCCCACAAGGCCGGATATAACTTTAGATGCCAATCCCGTTTGTTTTCTTTTACCGTTTTAAGGAGAATGGCTTTCAACGTTTTGTTTGTTGCTTCAGCCTGCCCATTGGCTTGGGGATAATATAAGGAAGCCGTATGATGGCTTATTTTGAACTTACTGCATAGCTCACGAACTTCTTCGTTTTTGAAAGAAGTTCCATTATCTGAGATAATGATTTGCGGGATACCGTACCTGCAAATGATTTGGTTCAAAATGAACTTAGCGATTACGGAACCAGGTACAGTTGTAAGAGGCATAGCCTCTACCCATTTAGTGAAATATTCTGTGGCCGTAATTATAAAATTGTGGCCGTCTGTGGATGAGGGAGAGAATTTCCCTATTAAGTCTAGGCCCCATGTAGAAAAGGGCCACGGAGTAGCGATCGGTTGCAAAGCTTGTGCCGGCATGTGGATCTCGTGAGAGAACTCCTGACATTTATGACACCTGCGTACAAACTCTATTGTGTCATGTTCTAGAGTGGGCCAGAAATAGCCCATTCGATGTATTTTTCGAGCAGTGGCATGGCCACCGAAGTGGCCTCCACATATACCGCTATGGGATTCATGGAGAATCCTCTTGGACTCTTCTGTGTCAACACACCTTAAGAGCATTCCATCGAATGCTTTCCGATAGAGCACCTGCTCTATAATGACGTATTTAGCTACGATAATGCGTAACCGTCTTCTTTGTTGAGGTGTAGCTCCTTCTGGATACCTATGGTCCATGATATAGCTAATGATATCAGCGTACCAAGGGCACTCAGATATAGCAGGTCGGGTTTCGACGTAGTATACGCATTCATCTGGAAAGTCTAAGTCTACTAAGTCGCCTCCGTCTAGCGGGTTATCAGCTAACCAATCTGCGATGATTTGCCCTTTAACTGACTTTTGGTTTACAAAAGTTAATTCGAACTCTCCCATTAAGGTTATAAAACGT
Organism: Taxus chinensis; assembly: GCA_019776745.2. Lineage (NCBI taxonomy): Eukaryota > Viridiplantae > Streptophyta > Pinopsida > Cupressales > Taxaceae > Taxus > Taxus chinensis. Next base: position 451,765,499 of record CM034146.1, on the reverse strand, counting down.
CCAGCTTTTTTGGACAAGGACCCTTGTGTGAGAAAAGTCCGTAAATGGTCCGTCTTTACTATGACCCTTGTCTCTTGATTTAGCATGTAGTGTCTTAGGCGTTTAGTAGCAAAGACTATGGCCAGACATTCTCGCTCTGCTTGTGTATAGCGCGTTTCGTAGTCGAGCAATGTTCGGCTAATGAAATAAATCGCACGCTCTCTTTTGTCATCGTCTTCTTGGGCTAGCATGCAAGCTAACGAAACATCGGTAGCTCGTGAGTACAAAATTAAAGGGCGATCTAGCTTTGGTGGCATTAGCGTAGGCGGTGATAGCAGGAAACGCTTGACTGCATCAAAAGCTTCATTGCAATCTTCAGTCCAATCAATGCTATAGTCCTTCTTGAGTAAATTGTTGATTGGATGAACGGCGAAGCTTAGATCCGGGATAAATCTCCGGATTGCACCCAACTTTCCGAGAAATGATCTGATTCCAGATTCATTCGAGGGTGGGACCATTTCGAGGACAGCCCGAATTTTGGCTGGATCAACATCGATCCCTCGTGACGATATGATGTAACCTAGGAGCTTTCCTCCTGTTACACCGAAGACGCATTTCTCTGGGTTTAGGGTAACTCCATATTCTATCAGGCGTGAAAGGATGATGCGGAGTACTTCAGGATGGTCACAACGCTTCTTGGCCTTAGCCAACAAGTCATCTACGTAGGATTCCACGATTTTATGGATTAAATCGTGAAATATGTATGTCATGGCCCGCTGGTATGTAGCACCGGCGTTCTTAAGACCAAATGGCATAACAGCGTAACAATAGGTTCCCCAAGGAGTTATGAACGTGGTTTTAGCTTGATCTTGCTCGGATATTTTGATTTGATTGTATCCCGAGAATCCATCCATGAGAGACAAGAGTTCAAAACCTGTTGTTGCATCAACAATAACGTCTATGGATGGTAAAGGGAAGTCGTCCTTAGGGCAAGCTTTGTTGATATCTCGAAAATCTATGCAGATGCGTATCTTTCCATTCTTCTTGAGAACGGGAACGATGTTAGATACCCATTGGGAGTAGTCAACTGGCTTGATGAATCCTACTTGGAGGAGTTTTATCACCTCCTCTTTTACCATGAGGGCTACTTTGGGCTTCATGGGTCTTGATTTTTGTTTAATTGGCTTTGCATCTGATCTAGTGACGAGGTTGTGTACCGCAATGTGGGGTGCGACTCCTGTCATCTCTTTGTAATTAAATGCAAATGCCTTTTGATGTTCTTTGAGAACCTGAGTATGTATTTCCACTTCCTCTGGGGTTAACGAAGAACCTAACTTTAAAATTCTTGGTTCATCTTCCGTTCCGATATTGACATCGATTGTTTCTTCAATTAAAGAGGCATTACCCTCTTCGAACTCAGGTGGTGCCGGAGGTAGATCTATATCATCCCCGTTTTCCACCACGTATATATTAGGCTCTTTTTGTGAGGGAAGATTCATTACAGGATTTCCGAAGTAGGAAGATGAATGCGAGATCAGAGATAAATCTAGCGTGTGATAGGAGAGATGTAGTGCTGCAAAGGCATTTAAGTAATCCAAAGTAGCCGCATCATTTCCAACATGGTCTAGGACGGTAGATTTACTTCCGTTTGAAAGAGGATCCATCATTGTTTTTATTAATGGTTCGTTACGAATGGATACCGTGAAATGAGTATCTTCTAGCTCATTGTTTGGAGTAAAACGTGATGCTGAGGTTGCTATTGAATCGGCGAGAAGATTTTTTTCTCGCGGGATTGCTTCAATGGATATGAAGTTGAACGCCTTGCTTAAATCTAATACAGCGTTTTTGTAAAGTTGCAAGTGTTCGGCTTTAGTTTCATATACCTCTGAAACTTGGTTTGCCACTAACTGCGAGTCTCCTAAAACTCTGATATTATCAATACCAATTCTTTTGGCTAAGGTAAGGCCAAGGAGGAGGGCTTCGTACTCAGCGCTGTTGTTTGTGCATTCAAAGTTTAATTTAAAAGAGAATGGGAGGACCTTCTCTTCGGGCGAGGTAAGAATTATACCTGCCCCTGCTCCATAACGGCATTTAGCTCCATCGAAATGGAGAGTCCAATACTTAGCCGGGAGTATGGATGTAGGTGTATCAGCTGTGTTTGCACACTCTACTTCTACCATACAGAGATCTTCTGCTGGCAAGGAACCAACACCTAGGGAAAATCCGATACCTACTGAATCGAATGGTAAGAACATTGGTGAATCTTGTTCTATCAACTCAACGATCTTCGCAGTAGTCCCTAATGATACTATTTCTTTAGTTTTACCTTTAGGGGTTGGAATTGTTTTGGCTATGTTGGTAGTTTCAAGATCCGTCGTAGGTACCAACTTTTCCTCTGGCTTTGGGTCAGAGGGTTTGTTAAGTTGGTTTGTTGGAAGTTCGAATTCTGAGTGTATACCTGGTCTTTTCTTTAAATCAGCTAGGTGTACGTCAAACGGCTTTGGATCACCTTTGGCTACAAATACCTTTCCCAGATGTAAGAACCTTACTTCTTGAAATAGCGTGGAAGGGATTGCCTTCATTCGATGTATCCATGGTCGGCCGAGGATCATATTATAGTTAGTTTCCCGATCTATAATATAAAACTCAGTCAGGATTGTTTTAGGTCCCAAAGTGACCGGTAGTATTATGGTTCCTATCGACGTGGCTTTAAGGCTATCGTAGCCTCTTAAGGTATTTCGTGTAGTAGAACAGTTTGTTTCTCCATATCCCAATTTTTGGAGAAAAGAGAAAGGGACTATGTTAACTGCAGCCCCGTCATCAACCATTGCCCGTTTTACATAGTTATTATAAACTTGTACTTGCAAGTGTAGGGCTGGATCGCCTCGGCGTGCGATCTCAGCATCTGTAGGCATTTTACTTATTTCGAATATGAATTCAACATCCCTATCCGCCTGTCCCGGTGGATAAACATCAAAGTCTATATGATTTACTTGCGCTTCCGGTGGTGGAGTGATACTAACTAAATGACCCAAACCTAACGCCTCTAAAAGAGCAGCCCTGTGAGCAGGGGAATTCTTTAGTAAATCAAGGAATGAAATATGCGAGAAGGTTTTTGTTAGATCATTAATTAGATCGTAAGCACCCATAGGTTTTGCTACGGTTTGCTGGATGTTATCTGTTTCCGGCAGGTGGCTTGGACTTGGTTGAGAGAAATACTCTCGTGTTCTCGTAATTGCTTCAACGGGTAATTCGGAGTCTAACTCTACTAATCCAACTACCTTAGGTCGTGGTTGACTTCCTAGTTGTGGCGCGACTAACGGATTTAGCGAGGTTGAGGCCTCGTGATCGTTGTTTCCTGTTATTGCACCTTTGTTTGTTCCAGCTGGTTTCAACCTATCGTTATCATGATTTGGGAGTGGATCATTAAAGATCTTGAGAGGGGCATTCTGAGGGGAAACTGCCCCTGCGAAGGTATTTGCCGTTGGTGACGTAGGATCTGTTAAGAACATATCCATAAAGAATTGTTTTTGCTCATTTGGCAAGCGTTGCATGAATTTGTTGTAATCACGACACGTTCTAGTGTCATGCCCTTGAATTTTATGGAAACCACAATAAGAATTGGGGTTGTAATTCCCGTTTTGTTGGTTTGGTGTGTATTGTGGCCTAAAATTCCGATCAAACTGTTGCCTATTAGGACCAAAGTTTTGGAATTGTTGTTTCTGGTTTTGACTTTGGTTTTGATAACCAAAGGAGTTTTGGCTTGGTCCTTGTATGGGATTTCGCCGTTGTTGTTGTTGTGGATTATTAAAATCCACCGTATTGATCGTCGGGGTAAAATTGTTGTTTCTTTGGTTGCTTGTTTGTGACGGAGCATTAACGACATTTACCCTCTTGGGCTGGTCAGTTACCCCATCTGTTGTTACCCCACGATTTTTGTTAAGGATTTTGGGTCCTTGATTGACGCTTGTGGTGGTTGTAGTATTTTGAGTAGAGGTGATTAACCTCCCGTTTGCTCCATACGTCTTACGGCCACTATCTATCGCTGCCTGATCAATTCGCAGAGCGCTCTCAAGTACCTCGTCATAAGTCCTTAGTGGGAACTTCTGGACTTCTTCCTTCACTTCTCTGCTAAGAGAATGAAGGAATAAATCGCATAGCTCCATCTGATCCATGTTTGGAGCGCTTGCCGAGGAATAAAGGACTGTGCGCCACCTTTGGATGAAATGGGCGACAGACTCGTTATGTTCTTGCTTGATGTGCAAGAACTCCCTGATTCCTGTCCTTAGTAGTTTGTTCATGTCGAAGGCTTTGATGAACTCAGACACGAGTTGTTTGAATGAATGTATGGAAGCCTCGGGTATTCTGTAATACCAATCGAGGGCAATGCCTTCCAGCGTTTTGGGGAATATTTTAGCAACAACCCCATCCCATGGAAGTAATTCTCGAATGGCTGTAGCGTAAGCTTTGATATGCGCATTCGGATCTCCTTCTCCTTTGTATTTGGGCAAATCGGGAAGAGGCCTTGGAAGCATAACGCTTCGTATGGCGAAATCTAAGGGCTCCTTTAAATATTCTGAATAAGTCCCTATTGCATACGTCTCAACCATTGATGGTGCCTGTTGAGGAGGTGGTGGCGGAACGGGTTGTTGATATGGCATAACATACGCGTTGGCAGGGGCATAAGGAGGTCCCTGCGTTGGAGCAAACATGCCGGGGGATGAGTACATATCTCCTTGTGGCGATTTGGAGTACATGTTTAAGTACGAAGGTGTACTATCCAGGAATGGATTGCTTTGTACTGGACCAGGAGGAACAGTGCTAGCGATAGTGGGTCTAGTTGGCACTTGTTGCGAATATTGAGGAGTCATACCTAACGTGCCTACTCCTGTGAGGAGATCTACTTGGCTAGGATGGTGCGGAGGATTGGAACTCCCTGTTTGTATGATTCTCGAATTTTGACTTGCTTGGGCAAGTTCTAATCCTCTAACCTTTTCTATTAGAGTTGAAATGACTTCGTTCGGCGAAGCCACGATATTGTGCCTTGGTGGCGTTTGTTGTATATCCTGGTGTTGTATAGGCATGTGATAGCCTGTCATGAACTGATTGCTATCTTGCCAAGTTTCTCTGAGAGTATTTTCCATACGTGATGGCATAGGGGAATTTTCTTGAGGAGAGAACTCGGGCTGTATCTGTAAAGTTCCTACAGGTGGGTACATGCCTTGAGAGCGTTGTTCACTCCTAGGATAATGTATTGAGTACTCGTCATCTAGAACTGAGTATGGATCTGACTGTCTACTAATAGGCGGTCTGAGTAATACCTGAGGAGATGAAGCAGACTCTCCAGTTAATGTCATATTGTTCGAGCCTGAAGGTTCTGTTTGTGTTTGAGCAAGTTGCTCCAACCCCTCTGTTTGGAAGGACGAGTTATATCTAGTCCTTGGTGTTTGTGTTGACAACTGATTAGTTGAATAGTTGTCGCCCCACATTGAGAGTGAGGGTGATGACTGCCTATTCTGTTGGGCGTAGTATGCCTCAAGACCCAAGAGGGGTCTGCCGTATGCATCGAATCCCGACATATTCGGGGGGTATATGAATACCCGCAGAATAATGGGAAGGAGCGAAGGTGATTTGGAGAAGATGAAACTTCTCAAAGAGAAGGTGAAAGAATTGTTTGTTTCACGTTGGGTTCACCAATTTTGTACGTCGGAAAAGTGACAGGTGAGCTTGAGAATCAACAAGTAACTCTTCTGCGTACCCGACCTCCCGAGGTCGTGCCGAGACAGCCGGTGTGGGTAGAATGCGCAGGCAAACTAGTTAGGCAGTCTAATGTCTTCGATACGCACTAATGGTATTTGCGAATCTAAAGCAAAGAAGGCCCTTCTAACTTGGACTGGTGTGATAGATCGATCAGCGAGGATGACTGCTCGAAGGCTCCAATCAATATCGAGCTCTGGCGTGATTCGATCTATGGGTTGTGGGATGCGTGGAAAATGACCCGGGATGGTTTCGTGTATTTCTCCTGATAGGGTCATATGGTGGATATAGTCAACTCTATGGACGATTCTCTGGCCTAGTCCAAAATTCTCTAGTTTTGTTGGTTATTGTGTCTAGTAGGGATAACTGTTGAATGATGAGAGGTGGAATCGGAGTAGACTGAAATACTAATTTACGTAGGCCAGTGTCTATGTCTAATTCTCTTATGGACTCGTTAGGCTGTGGGATCTGTGGATCACAACCATAGACTCTTGGTTGTTGCGGTCCCGTTATGGTCATACGGGAGATCAAGTTCTGATTCCTAGTATCCAGTAGTCGTAAGCTTTTTCAGCTTCTATGTTTAGAACCAACAGTTGTGCGATCTTCTCAGAATACCTTACAGGTGTTATCGCAACTTGGATTCTTAAGCTGGTATCTATATCTACTAGGGTGTCTCCAGCGTCTGGCTGTGGAACTAAAGGATCACACCCGAATGTTTGTTCTCTTTCGAGCCCTTCTACAGTCATGTGGGTATTTTCTAGGGTAATCTGTAGTTTGGCTGATTTGACCAAAACAGATATGCTTGGTCGTCTTCGATGTTTAACCCTCTCAACTGTGCCCTGATCTGTTGGAAGTCTGTTGTTGTTTGGAAGACTTGTATCCTAAGGTTTTGGTCAATATCAGTTATTGCCACTACGGTATTGGGCTGGGGCACAATTGGCTCGAAAATGTATTCCCTGGGCTCCCTAGGTCCCGTAATTGTCATGCAAAAGGCAGTAATGAAACAAACTATAATAAAGTAAAATCTAAGTGCACTTCTAACATATATAATTTCTTTTTGTATTTTCTGGCAATTTATAAGAAAGCAGCTATTTAAAATATTTAGAATTGACAACTAAACTAATAACGTAAAACAAACAAAATAGCCGATTGTAGCTATTTGTCTGTGCAATTTTGTATATCTATTCTAAACAACGAAATAACTAATCTATCTGCAAGATTCTCGATCCTACCTCAGAAGTGAGGAATGAATCATAGTTTCTCAGAAACTATCAATCCCCACAACCTCCCTGACAATATCGAGAATAGAAATAACTGAAATAAAATGATTAACTACTTTATTTGATAAATTCTAACTAAAACTTTTGAAAGATGGAACCTGGATTTCGCAGAACAGTGGCGAATCCGACGGTGTGTGTGTTCTTGTCCCCTCAGTATGATCTCTTCGTTCTTTGTGCTCACGTGAATCCAGAAAAGCGTGGAATGCTTGCATCAACAGGAATAGATATTTGGATCAATGGACAGCCTTCAGAATGCAGACAGAATAGAATGCGGATAGGAGAGGGATAGCGCAAGAGTACAGAGCTTGGCCTATGCAATTCCTAGCGGGGTCTACTGCGAATCATGCAACAAAAAGTGTCCAGAACCTGAGACTAGTCTGTATGAAGAGCAAAACCTGCAACTTTAATGGCTGCCTAGACTATTTTACTCCAAAACAATAATACTGTTTGCACAAGTTGGATCTGTGGCTTACCAACAGCAACACAAAGCTAAAACAAACCTGCAACAAACTATACTACCAATCCTAAGCAAACTAAAGGGACATAGCACTGAAAACATGAAAGTTGGAGTGAAAATGGTGGCCCAAATAATGTCTGCACTTGCACAAGTTGGATATGTGGCTTACCAGCTGCAACACAATACTAATGAAGTATGAAATGAGCTATGCTATCAAACTTAAGCAAACTAGAAGACTGAACTACTGAAAGTGATGAGTTTCTAAACAAGAATGAGGGGCCATTTGCATGTGCACAAACCATGCATTTATAGGAATTCAAACACCCAAAGATCAAATCCAAACTGAACTCTTAAACATTAAACAAAAGAAAAACACTATTCCAGGGGACCAAAAACATTAATGCATGCTCAAGTCGGCAAGAAAAGCTGGTGAGTCGTGATATTTCACGCGGGTCGCGTCAAAAGAGCGTTCTGGAAAACGCGCACAGGACCGCCGCCCTGCTCAGGGCGGCGGTTACAGGACCGCCGCCCTGTTCAGGGCGGCGGTCACAAGACCGCCGCCCTTAAGGGCGGCGGTTTCGTCACTGAAGACCAAAAAGCCAAGAAAAGAGGGAAAAATAGGGAAAACAAAGCACGCGGGGGCTAATCGGGGTATGCGGGATGTTAACGCATATCTGTAAAGCTTTTCTGGATCCCGAACACCTTGCGAAGAGGCCTGTATCATCATTGGGGCACTTATTACATCGTTCCGCAGTACAGTACCTTACAATTTTGGGTACGTACAGTACATAGGATCCTCTTTGGAAACATATTTCTCTATTCCATTGTCATTCTTCCACTGAGATTGGAGTGCCTGACGTGCCAGACAAGTATCATCATGGGAAGGCTACTCCTAAATACTTAGGCATCTCCTTCACCTCCTAGGTGCTAGGTTGTGAAAAATATGCTTGTGATCACAATGACAGTCACCCCACAAGGCGCGGTCTGGAAAAATGGTACACGCACCTAAGGAATGCAATTCGGGGTAGAGTTCCATGAATGCCCTTAACAACTCCCATGTTAGCCACTGAGGGAAAGGTTGAGTTCATGATCTATCAACACTGACTATCCTACGAAGATTCAAGTTGATAGACCCCATTCATAGGATGCATTGGGTGCAAGCTCCTCTTCAAATTTACTTCTTCATACTATCCAAGTGGGGGTGAACTATGTTCCCCTAAAGAGTCAAAGAAGCAAATATTGGAATTGGGTAGGCTAGACTTCGGGAACATCAGAGAGATGAGAAAGAAGCTGAATTACCCACGGGGGCAAGCGCGCGTATGTGGAGAAGTACATGTCACACGAGATTTAAATGAACCGAAGGTCCACATTGTTCATGTAACACCATCGCTGGAGTCATGAGTGATGCTGCGTGTACTTATCTGCATAAGGCTGAAGTTCGAGAAGGATGCGTATCTAGAGAATGAAGTCTCCATACCTAAACTTAGTTCCCTTGGGCATAGTGAGGGGTTGCATGTCAAAGAAGAGGGGAAGAGATGGAGAAGCACCAAGTGTGCCGACTGCTCAGATAGTGAGCATGCCATCCGCAAGCACCAAGCCAAGTAGTTCATATGATGGCTGAAATGAAGGTCTTCCCATCTGAAGGAGAATGCATGCCAGAGGTAGAGGCATTAACCTCTGTGCAACTCGTCTCCAAGGAAGATATTACCTGAGGAATAAGATAAGGTCGAATCTACAACTTCATTCAATGAGCCACCTCTCAAGAAGATAGTCAAATGGCTGGATGAGGAAAGCTGACTGCGTGCAGGTGACCAACAGCCTCTCGTGAAAAATACATCCGGACAGAAGAGGGGACCTTCTCTCTCAAGAATGATGGCGGTAGAGAAGAAGAAGAAATAGAGAAATACCAAGAGCCCTGTGTGGTTAGCATCTTACAACACCTCCTGGACCTCATCCAGGAGAGTGAAGATGAGAAGCAGGAGTTTGTATTCGCATGGTGCTCAGGGCATACAAGATGAGGATTTCTGCCTTTAGACATGGACGGTGAGGAGGTTTCCCCTTGAAAACTCTGAGGGACATCCATAAGGTGTACAAAAGAGTAGACCTCATTTTGAGGTGCACAGGATCTAGAGAAGCTTTCAAAGAATGCTCATTGTCCTCCCTGGTAGACCAAGAGTTGGAGTGTAGCACTTGGACATAAAACGTACTCTAGAACCAAGAAGATGTTGTCTTCTGGCATTCGTTGTTACCACATTGATAGAGCTCCATACTTTAAATCCCGTGTTGCCAAGGAGCGCTCATCACATTGCTATAATCTAACGGGGTCTTAATACTGACCATTGCAGTGACCCTTGTCTTTCAGGAGCTCTCGAATGAGAAATGTGCTACAATGCAACTGAACAAGGTCGCTCCTCGAGACTGAGGCTAGATCTATTCATGCAACATGAGCGACTATAATCAGATTGCTGGAGGAAAATCGTTAGGAGATGCTTTGAAGATCCAGAACTGGTGGAGATAACCAAGAGCTTCATACACGAAAGAATTGACTCATTACATAATTAAGGTGTGAGTTGAAGGACAGAGAACGGTAAAGGTGCAAGAAGTTTACAAGAAACCTAGATTCTATCAAGGGTACCATCAATCTGAAGCACTCCTAGACTTACGGTGATCATCACCGCATAGAAATACTCATCCCTCCTAGTGTGGTATAGAAGATATAACACACATCCTCATTATGGAAAGACTACCCTTGGCCATGGAATTTTCTGAAGAAGTGAGCCTACAGTGCTTGAAAGAGAAATATCATGGGTTGTAGAGGTGGTAGAACTCATTACCAAGTAACAAGACACAGTACTTATGGAGGTTAAGCGTCACTGCCCAGTCTATAAAAGCGGCATCTACTTGCATCATGGTCCCCACAAAAAATTTCAAAATCTACTGCCATGGCACGTACTATCCTCCGGGGAAACTATCCTTAACGTGTCCCTCTACTTCACAATCTGTGCACCACAAACCACTGTGAGTCTCATGGGTTGAGTTCATAGACAATTTTTCCAACTGCTTGGCTATAGCAGTAATCTGAGCATCCAGGAATGGGCTAATGTCAGTATCAACACTACCAATAGCCTTGGCGCATATAGTACCTTCCAATGCCTCGTGTAGGTCTGTAAAATTTTTATGAGATAAGGCCCTTCTAAAAGGGGTGATCAATCCTCCAAAAAACCACTGAGCATGTTGTGAAGGGTGAATATCATATGATAATTTAGACAAGAGAGTTTTAAAGCGCACATCATACTCCCGCACACTCTCTACCATTCCTTGTTGAATCTCCTTCAAAGCACTGATGCTCTTCTGCTCAAACTCAGAAATGTGGAATTCTACCAAGAATGTGTTCTTTAAAGAAGTATAGTCCACCACTGTTTGATGAGGGTCATATTTCCTATACCAGCAATGTGTGCGCCCTTGCAACATGGTTAAAAATTGATTAGCCTTCTTCTCTAGGGTTGTGATACCCTTTGCGCTCCATAGCAGTTCACACTTGTGAACATGTTCTGCAACATCCTTAATACCTCTATAATCACGCAAATGTAGAGAAATTTCAAATAAAACTTGTGGCTCGTCCTGAGCCAGAGCCTTGGTTTCCACCTATGTTTCCTCTGCCGCCTAATCCACCAGGTCCACCAGGTCTTGAACCACTAGATCCACTAGGTCCACTAGGTCATGAACCACCAAATCCTAAACCACCAGACCCACCAACTCCTATTCCTCCCGAACCACCAAATCCACCATACCCACCAGGTCCTAGAGTGATTGTGCCAAGGGTCCTCATAGTTCCACTGAACTGCACGCATATGGTCTACGACAATGCCCCACTGCCAATAGTATACCCCTCACCACTCCTAGATGCGAGACCAAAAGCTTGTGTGTCTATACCTTGCCTAAAAATTCCTAACATTGGGTTGCTGTTTGCAGCCATAGAAGGCCCAAATGAGAAATTATACCTCCTGGGTGTAGACTGGTCACCTCCAATGTAATCAACTGGACTAGCAATATCTTCCCCCTGATCTGGAAAACCAAGCACCAGGTTCTAGTCACTAGGTGGGCTCAAATGCACGCCAACAGTTCTTATCTCTCGGCGTGATGAAATCTCATCAGAAGCCGAAGGGGTCTCTCTTACGCGCTTGCCAAGATGGGGTCACACAGACTGCTCAGGTTCCACATCCTCTGCATGAACCTCAAATCCTTCCCACAACGTTTGTTTCCATACATCCATCACACCTGCAACCTTGCATTGTCTAGCTATCTCCCTTTCACGTGCTTCACCATACTTGAGTCGTCTCTCCTCCCTTTCTTTCTCCATCACAACATCTATCGTCTTCCTCCACCCTAGCTTCCTTGCCCAACGCTCAAAATGGTTTAGCCGGTGATTGGGAATGCCTCTAAACTCATGGTAACCATCAATATTTTCATAGCCAGAGGGACAACACGTAGAAACGATCCTCTAGGCTCTCGTAGAAACTCAAACTCAGCAACCTCCAGACAAGAATATGTGGAAATGGCGTACTCCAGAGTATAGCTAGCCAATACTCCTTTCCACCAATGATCCATAGCACGGGTCCACATCAGATCTACATCCTGTAGTCTTTGGTATTCTTCTTGGGTCCACACACACGATCCATAATGCCAAGTTGATCTAGACACATAGGATGAGAGCCATTCATACAATTCCACTAGGAAGCAACAGAAAAAAGTTTCATACAGATCATGGTAGAGGTTCTCTTCTACCCATCTACGTGCATCAAACTCATGTCCAATGTTGAATCTCTAAGAAAATTCATCCTCCGTGCTCTTGAACCATAATTCAACACTTTCGAACATTAACAAATCTGTCATTACTCATTACACAGATCATGATGAATGTTATTTCCCACTACAACTTCGAAAAGAGGTCATGGCAACAGAACCAAGATGTAGTCATTTTTACCCCTATCACAAAAGAAAGGAACCCCATGCGTGTCAGCCTATCACCCAACAGAATTTTTACGATCAACCGAGGCACACGCAGGTACTGAGTCTCTCTTTTATGTGGGTTTAGTGGGAAATATCATCTATGATTTGTGTTTAAGAGATTTCAAAAGGATTTAAGACATACAAGAACCATAGAGCTCAAAACGGCATCTAAATCCTTGCAGCTATTCCAGACAGAGTACTTAACCGATTATATAACTTGTACCATAATAGAAAGAAGTATATAAGAATCCATACTTAGCATAAAATGAAAGAGAACCTATGAAAAATATGTATGCATCAAAATCATTGATGTTCATATATATATATATATATATATATATATATATATATATATATATATATATATATTGGTAACCTCATTACATCCACGGAGCCATTTACAGAATGTCACAGAGAAGCAGACCGCAGTCATGCATTACAACTGGATTAATGTAGCTAAGCTAACAAAAAGAAAAATTGTAGTCCCCTTGCCCAATACATCCTTTCCCAAATGTAATTACCCACTAACAGAGTTCTTGCATTATTTCTACAAAGCTCTGCCCATTCTCTAGTTCTCCTCTCCTCTCTTCCTTTGTCTATTTTTACTTTGTAGGCACTTGTATTTATAGCCTTTTTGGACTGCCAACTCATCCTCCAGCGCCCTCATATCCGATGCCAAGTGTCTAAATGTGGTCCTCCATATGAGCATGCTCCTCCAGGCCTGAGCTTTCCACTTTATACCATGATGTGCTTCTAGAAGCTTCTACCGCAGGCATGCTCCTTCCTGGGCCAACCTGTCGTCAGGATAGCACCTTATCCATGCACAGTCAGGTCATGTTTTTCACGTGTTCTGCCCCAAACGCCCAATTTTGACTAAGTCCCGAACTCTTGGTTATGTCTGCGTGCGTCGCGCGCACCACAGGCTTCCTTAAACCCTTTTCTTAAACCTTGTCTTGCGCGCTTTGTCCTTGCATGCCTTTCCTTAACTGGGACCTTGCGTGCCTACGTGCCTTTTGTACTTAGTCAATATTCTAGGGGCCCAACACCTTCTATTTACCATGTTATGCTTAGGAGGAAACTACCCTCTAATTTATCCATGCATGGGTCTTCTAGCTCGTGCACATTATTCTTATCTAGTCACATACTAATTTTCATAAGGCACCTTAACCTTGGCCTTTTGTTCAATCATATAGAACACATACTACTTCTCATAGGACACCTTCTCCTAAGTATTTTACTTGGTCACACTCCATTAATAATACTCGTCATGGTTCCTACTACCATATATCTTCTACGACACATGTCATGTCTTCTAAGTAGATCATACATGAGCATCCTTCATCTATTCTAACACATGTGGGGATTACACCCACTTCACCCTCTGAGTGCGTAATGCCTCTTCATGAGGATCTTATTGGGTAGATCATGTGATATCCCCTTCCCTGTACATAGTTATTTTTAACAAAAACTCATAAACATTCAAATAATCACAAAATACAAAAGCATACAAATATGTGGAAAAAACAAAACCAAGACATGTGATTTAATAAAATCAGAATATTAAATCTAATTTTAGAGTCACTATGTTAATATACAACATAATACAAATGTTAAGCACTCTAAAGATGTAACTGTGTAAGTAAATGAGAGAGATGAGACAATTATATGATTTTCACTTATCTCGGAACATATCCGAATTGGAAGAACTGAAGAACAGGCTGAGCATAATGTCGAAAATGATCGATATAAATTCTAGAAGATACAAACATAGATGGACATGGGTGCCTAGGGCAGGTCGAGAGTGTTTGGGTGCCAGAGATCACTCTTAGGCATCAGTGACTATGCAACTACTTAGAATCTAATTTTTCATGTGTCGCTAGGGTTTCACACTTGTTCACTGTTTATTGCTTATATATCACACTTAGACCACTGAAATACATGTAACCTACAACACAAACCCTAGCTACCTGAAAAATCTCACAAACACATCAAATTGGAATAAAAATGTAATATGTGAAGTCAGATTGACCTCAACGGTCTTTCGAAGGATGAACTTATGACCGAGCGTTGCACTACATTCCAGATTCCATGTAGTCATGTGTGCTTGTGTGTGAAATAGTGTCCTTAGGTAACCCTCACACCAATGATGCCAAGATATTGGGCTATATCTAGATAAAATGCAAATGTGTAAGATGTAATTTAGAACCTCCCCTTCCTATGTAGTGTATTCAGAGTAATCAACCCAAATTTGTGGTCTCTTTAATAGTATGTAGATACGCTTGCCCTTTAGAATTGCCCGCCCTTATAATGGTATATATGTTATGTATATATAAGGATCTCTTGCTTGAATTTTGACACTAGTGACATGACATGTTGACTAAGACCTCAGGTTAGGAGTAAGAAAACCTAAAAGACCAACCACAATTTTAAAAACCGTGAACAAGAAAAAAGAGGACAGGAGTGCCCAGGGTGGACATGAGCACTTGGGCACTAGTGTCTAGACTGGGCGTTGGTGTCCTAAGATAACTAACGACAAATGTGAGGAGACCGACAGATAGGGATCCCTATGACCTAACCAAAACTAGGTGCAAAAGTGATAGATAAGAGAGAGAAAGAAAATAAAAACAACCAAAGCAAGCAAATGGACTAGGGAGTGTGTCACTAGTGAATACTTTTCTTACTTAAGATCCATAGACATATAACAACATACTTGGTAGTATAGTAAAATAGTAATATGGGATTGATTTTTTGTCTACAACATGTTTATAGTTTAATTGGATAGATTCTTACTTTGTACATGTTTAATGTGATATTGATTTGATAAATAACATATCTACTCTCTACACACATGCATTCACGAGGTATATTAAGATTGATTTTGGACATACGTAGGTATATACATGATGATTGGTACTATATTGGTTCTTTAAACTAATATTTCAAGGCATCCCCCATGTTATACATGTGATTTTATTTCATCATAGTTACCTTACACCTTCTTCATACTTCTTGGTTATATACATAGTGATTATTTCTATCTTTTGAGTTAACATGACTACCACATGTCTTGTGCTGTCATGTCCCTAATTTTTTTGCTCAAAAACCAAACAATTTATTTATTTTCGTTTGCAAAACGATACCAAAAAAATCATATTTTGTTACATGCACTATAACATTTGAAAAGATTAAACGATTATAAAATAATTTTGTAGGCTTCAACGTTATTTAGTACCTATAATACACGTAGCATATTTAATGTTAGGGTCTGCCCCATTTTCAAGATAACTGGAGGGTATACAGGTTTTATTATCATGGTTTCAACCCTGGAGTTCATTAAGAGAATAATATTAATTTACATCATAACTTATGCTATTGTGACTTAGAACCCTAGTATTATATCACTTCCTAACTATCAATATAGATCAAGAAAATTTTATAATAATAATATAATATTTATAGTATTAAGACTACATATATATACATTCAATACATTTTTATGATATCCTGAATATTATTTATAACTAATTTATTATCATCTTAATGACCATGGTAAGAACTTTACCCCATTCCCAACTACGTGCTAGTAACCTATTTATGAACACTATTACAAAATAAATACTCATTATAACATTAGAATGAAATCTATCTTGTTATAATGGTGATATATTATAATATCATTTAAACTATTATAATAACATTGTTTTATAAATGTATAATATAATGGAATTATAAGACATATGTGCCAAATTTACATTGCAATAATAAAGTATTATATCACACTTATTAATAACTATATAAGCCTTTTATCTATATTTTATAAACATTGCAATTTAGACCGTAAAAGTGTCATAATGACACCACACTAGAATGTAACGATAGTATTATGCTATACTAACGTTATAAATTTATTTGAAATAACCCTCTTCAATTGTTATAAATATTATAATACTATAATGGTGTACTAAATAAGTTATATACCACATATTAATAATACTATATTATATCTACATTAAAAAAATATCATATATATAACACAATATCACAAAACATTTAACCCCGAATTAGTACCATCATTCTAAAACAAATATAACATATATCTTATATTACACATATTAGTATTATACTATACCATATATATCTTATATACTACGATTAATATACTATCTATTAATAGAATATAACATAATATTCAGCAAAACTATATATGTATATATGTGAAAATTGTATATAGGAGTATTCCATCCCTAAAAAGCCACGGCATTACCTAGTTTGTTTTTTATTTTAATTTTTTTAGCGTGGTTTGCAGATTATACGTATTTTAGACTTATCCTTGTCCCGTACGCCATTACCAATATTTTCTTAAGAAAACAAGTTTTAATATAAAAAGTTTAGGGCAATCAGAGTTAGGACATTTGTTTTAAGGAATTTAATGTAGATATTCCTAAGAGTGATAAGATTTGGGTTGAAAAGATACTAGATGCTTCGTAATATTGTTTCTCCATGTATTGTATAACAGGAGGAATAGTCCCACGTCAACTAATCCACCAACCTGAATTTAGTGCTCTACAAAACCCAAAGCAGTAGAGTAGAAAATGAGCCCGTGAAGAAGACCACAATGGGCCCTGCACATGGAGATAAAGCTGTATACAAATTGACTGATCTGGAATCTGCATCTAAAGTGGTTTCCTGTCTTGTTTTGTTCGTTGACTGCAGATGGACGGGGATTTAGCACACATAGGGAGGTAGGGGAAGGTCACGTCGTCCTGCCTCTAGTTTTCGGCAGATTCAACGACAACGGTTACGATGAGTTTCCGGGTGGTGCGTGGCGCATCTCCTGAATCTCAGACTCGGACCTGCCTCGCAATCTCGCCTCCACTACCTCCTCTTTCTTGTGCTCTAACAGTCGCTAGGCATTTTTATGTTTGCTTGTTTTACTAGCTTTTCTCATGCTCTGCGAAGGCACTGCCGTTCTGGTTCACCTCCATCTATGCCATGAGATTGAGGGGCATCAATAATGGCGGCAGCAGAAAGCGCTGGTTGTCCAAGTCTGAAATTCAGAGGCTGCCCTCATTTATCTGCACCAGCCGAGTGGTGGAACCAGAGGAGGAGGACCACACTACTACAAGGGGGGGTGTTTTGAGACAATAATAGAGACAATACTTGACCAAATTGTCTCAAATAGAGACAATAAAAAAGTTGTATATTGTCTCTATTATTGTCTCAAAGCGGGTGTCTCTAATATTGTCTCTAATCATTGTCTCTTTAGAGACAATATAGGTTGATACATATTGTCTCTTGAGAGACAATATCGTTTTTGTCTCGCTAGAGACAATACAAAATACTAATTTTGTCTCTCTAGAAACAATACTAATTTCATTTTTTATTGTCTCTCTAGAGACGATACGAATTTAAAGAATGAAAAATCTGAATTTCAAGAATAAATAATAACCAAATATCATAATATCATATAGTGCAATCGACGGCTACATATCGTTTATGATGTCAAAGTAGACTGGTAAGGAATATTATAAATTAAAAACAATTTGATTTGAATCTTGTGCCTAACAAGTGGGTCAACAAACACTTTATTAATATCAAATAAGATAAAATACAAAAGGGTGTCTAAATACTGTTAACCCTTTAAATACAATAATAAAATACAAAAGGGTGCCTAAATGCCGTTAACCCTTTGCATACAATATGAACACCTCTCCACCCCCAACTTCAAGTGATCTGTCTGCTTCTCTGGTGCTACTTTGAGGTTCTTTTTCTTAACTTTAATTTTGAGTCAGTGTCTCTCTGTCGGCAGTTGTCATTTCATGTTCTTCGCTTTGATTGTCTCAACTTTGATACAATTCTCTACTATCAATAGCACCAAGCAACTCGTCTTTAATCTACATGAAAACAAAGATTATAATGACTTGTTGCATTTATCAACTGTCACTTGAAAATTTATAACAGACAAACATCTCATTAAAATACTGAGGTTGAATTAAACATATAACAAGAAACCATCAACCTTTCATAAAAAAGGCCATCTTTAATAACAAGGCATGCCTATGCTGAGCCTTTGCATAATGTGACGGGTAACTTGAAAATATAATACATAATAACATTGCTCTTATATTTTAAGTTATTTTGATGATACAAGCTCACATAACAAAGAGTATAGTCACCTCCAAGCATAACTTGACCACAAGCTTTTGTAGGCTAGGATGAGAAAAGTTTGTATTGAAGTAAACAATCTGGAGAGCTTGAAAAACTTCAGTGAAAATGTATAAAGAGGGTAAAACAGTTTGTAGCCAACCTTAAGAGAAGCCCCTCCGATTAGAAATCCATCAACATTAAGATGTGCTGCCAACTCAACACAATTTCCAGCATTTACTAAACCTACAATATGTAAAACAAGTAATGGTGTATTTATTCCAGTCAAACAAGAAGCTGACTGGCACATATTAAAGTGATTATGCACAGCGTGAGTAAAAACATGTTATCCTACATGAACATAGACAATTTATCCACTCTTTACAATGACCTTAAAATTTCAGCAATATTCAAGTTTCCTCCTCCATCGTTGACCCAAAAGAAGATGGCAGTGATGATAAGAATAAAAAATCATTCAAATTGTAAGGAGAGAAATATTGAGAGAAGCTAATTACCACCATAGATAATTCAGATTGACTCTGCTACTTCAAGACTGACATTTACTTTAAGCCAATTCCATAACATACATTATTAACATGTCCTTAAGGAAACTCTTGTTCAACTGTTGCAGTAGTGCAAACTATGCAGACTTGTTTGAACATGCTGTTGTAAGACGAATATGGATGACATTAAAAATGGTTTTGCATATTGTTCACTG
The DNA here is from genome assembly GCA_019776745.2 of Taxus chinensis. Taxonomy (NCBI): domain Eukaryota; kingdom Viridiplantae; phylum Streptophyta; class Pinopsida; order Cupressales; family Taxaceae; genus Taxus; species Taxus chinensis. The sequence continues at coordinate 451,746,154 of CM034146.1, read as the reverse complement.
TTCTACAGATGTTTTTTTGTCATCACCCAAAAGGTCTAAAATAGTACATATGGAGTACATAATTAATTGGTATTTTCCTCGATCGGTTCAATTCTCCAAGGTGTTTTGTTAATATAATAAATCCTAAATGTTAAATGCTATATGCCTCAAAAAAGTTTGTATATCTAAAATCGTCAATAGTTATTAACACATTCAGTTTCTGTTTGTTTATCAAATAAATACTGAAATAGATATGGATGATCATGAACTGTAAGGTGTAACTTACAGTAGAGACTAATCAATAATTCCACTAAACTTAATATGGTACATACCGCATAACACTCAAAGTCAGAATCAACTTACGCAACACGAAGAGCCCAAGTGTGAATCCATTCCAACCCTTTAGCAATCTCAGCATCACCACCACTTAAATATTTTGCTATAAATGATGGATGGAGAGCTATCAATATGCGAGATGCTGAAAAAAGAGACGATCTTCTAACATATGCTTCTAGGTGATTAGATATCTCCCTGCACATAGAAAAAAACAATTAACATATAATTCATAACAAAGAACATCTAGAATCACAGAATTTATAGTAGCCAAAGCAAAATATTTTTTACCGAGAATGCAACATATCTAGTAGAGCATATAACAATTACAAATGCGGGAGGAAGAAGAAAAATATTAATGCGAGAGACGTAAGACATGGTAATTTTCCAATTACAATTACAATTATTACTGCAAGTTTAGAAAAGAAATAATAACACACCAATACCATGTACTTTGTTGAAACTAAGAAGAGTGGTTTCAGATGGTAGATATTGGAAGGTGTGCACAGTAGAATGAAGCGTTGAATCTTTTTTATACTTCTATTAACAAAAGGGGGGCTCAATTTATGTTGTACCAGATCTACGCATGTATTGAAATCCACATAGAAGAGATCTTTCAAAATACACATTGCAAACCCACTTAAAAGAAAACCACTTCACAACAGCGGATGGCACATGCATGCACGTGTTTGCATGGCAATAGATAGCAAGTAAAAAAACTGCATACAAGCGAAGAGGAGCCAATGAACTTGTACGATAGTGAAGGGATTTGATTGCTGGATGTTGAGGTTAGACTATCCAGATACACAGATGTATGCATATAATTATATTCTAGTGACATCTGCATCAACTATATAGGTATAGCGCAAATCTATCGCCCATCAAAGTAATCGACAATGAATTCTTGCCTATCAAATCATAGTGGTAAGAGCTCCACACAATGACTGTATCATCACAGCAAGAACAATACAAATATGAACATACAAGGAAATGACATACATGTCAATGGCAGATATGGATGCCAAAACCGTCGATGTGGAGAATTATGATCTTCAAATTCCAAGCTTTAAAACTATTGTCTACTAGACTGACACAGTTCTATCGTGGATAGCGCTGCGTTCAAATGGATATAGATGTGAGGCAAGACATCTTCCTGGTATGGCTCGGCTGTGGTAAAACCAAATGACTTGCATGTACAGGAGTAATAAACGAATCACTTCCCCTCCACAATAATTTCAAACTTTTATCTAGCAAAAATTAAGGTTATATCCTCCGTGGGAAAACAATGTAGTCGTAAATCTTATTTGACTGTGTTATATCTAGCTTCAATTATGTTTTTACAAACTAGTATTATGTTTTCAAGAGAAAAATACTTGAACTTAGATAATTATAGTGGTTGAAATTCAAACAAAAACATACAAAATTTGAGTGGGGGAGAGATTAAATTTGTACCTGGTCTTCTGAGGAAGAGAGTGATTTTGGTTCCTCTTCCAAGCGACTCCAAACGTGTCCCTTGTGACTGCAAAATATCCATTCTTCATTATCATGTTCAGAAGTTATTTTCAGTATTGGATTTCAACAAACTTCCCCAATGTCTATTTATTATGAAGCCATAGACATTCTACCTATTGCTTCGCAATTACAGTTTGAAGATGGTCCCCAGTCATGCATTTTAAATTACTGTTTGAAGTGGATCGTGGCTCATTAAACAATTATTGGCTACAATCTTTCAGGGGAACACAACCCTAATTCAAATAATATGCAAGACTACTTTTAACCTTTATCCTCAAAATTTTGGGACAATTAAGGCTGAAAACTCCATTTATTTTAGTGACTGGTTATTGAACGTCTTGAAAAGATTACCTGGAATGTTTGCTGCAAATTCACAACTCCAATAAATCAGAAGATGATATTGTCCTCGATACAATTTTGAAGGCTCTGAAAAATGGATAAATGACAACTTGTAAATCAAACAGCATTTCTGGTCAAAGAAATAGATAGGAATATGTGAACAAAACACTAGACCGAAATCTGATTAATACAATCCAATTAAAAAAACAGAATACCATAGATAATGTAGAGATAAACTAGATTGAAATCGAACAAATACAAATGCCAAGTTGAAGTTGCACTCGTTGAGACTACCAGAAATTTTCTCTAATGACTGATCAGATCTAACATTGAATAAGAAAACCTTATGCAATGTGGATTCAATACATTGCAGCATTTGACCAACAAAAAAACAAAAACCCTATTGCCATGAGCGCCTTGGCAATTCATGTAACGTCACCACTCTTACCTTGAGCACCTTGGCAATTCATGCAAAGTCACCATCGTGCAGTCCCTCACACCACCAAGATACACCCTATGCAGCTCAATAGACGACATTGGGGTTGAGGGTTTGCACTTGCATGATTGAGGGGTGTAAGGCAAGACCCCGTGAGCTAGATTTTAGTGCAACTCCACAAACAACACAATATTGCATCAGCACATTCTGTGTAACCTACACAATAATGTGCTAGTTTGTGGCATGTGCACAGCATCAGCCATCTACACAGCACCTGCAGGCTGCAGACAAACTGTGTAGCTTAGTCCCAATGCATAAGTAGAACATCCAAAATCCACAACACCCATGTGAAAACTCTGCACCATGCAAAAAATAAATAACCATGCATCTCCCTCAGGAGTAATGTCATGAAAATAACACGCTAATTATTTAAAAATTGCTCCTGATCCATTATTTTCTCTATTCTAAATATTGTTTAATATTGGTTTCTCATTTAAAGTTTTGTTTCATTGGTATTTGTTCATCTTGTTTGTCCCGACGAACAAGGTCAGGAGTATCTAAAGCTCTGGAACAAGTGGAAGAGAACTATTGTGAAACCGTGCAACTGTGTTTAGCAGTGGTGTGATGGGGATGGTCCCACTAGGTTTAAAATCTATATCCAATTATGTTTTTACCAACTAATATTTTGTATTTCTAGTGAAAGAACTGAACTCACATTTATATTATTAGTGAAAGAACTGAACTCGTATTTACGTTATTCAAATACAAGCACACAAAATTCATATGTGATAGGAGGAGATACAATTTGTACCTGGTCTTCTTCGATTTTGGTTCCTCTTCCAAGATCCCCAGCCCGTGACTTCCATATATACTGTTCTTCATTATCACTATCGCTATCTCTGTTACACTGAAAGATGGTGATGATAGTAAGACACCCAGATTTCAGTCAAAGCAAGAAAGAAACAGAATGTGAGATATTATTACCCATAGTGCAGAGGGCATCAGAGTCTCTTTATATAAAAAATTACAGACATTAGCCATTCGTATACTTCTCTGCCACAATAAGCAGAAGCCCTCATTCTCTGTCTCATACTATGTTTCAAACACTGTATTTGCTATTACGAAAACTGTATTTAGAAAATACGAATCTACCCTCATTCTCTGTCTCATACTCTGTTTCAGACACTGTACCACTGAAATTGTTAGTAACACACAACAGTACTCAGCAAACAACAATCATTATGGATTTGTCTATTTTCAAGAAGCTTGGAAAGTTCCACTTATGGGGTGTTGACAACTTTCCATTTAAGCCCTATCCATCGTATTCTTGTTTAATTCTATGGTGAGGCAGAGTGTCTGAATATGACGTTGGGGAACAGGAAATTGATCTATAAATTCTTTATATATTATATTTGAAGGCAAGTACTACCACCTTTCTAATTTTAGTATGATAATAGTAGTCTTACACGTCTGGTCGGCTACAAATGGTTTTGTAAGTTCCTTGTTCCCCTTACTATGTTCTTGCTAGTTATGGATTCTCATGTTCTTCCTTGCTTAATGTATTATTGTTCAAGACTATGATGAGTACACAACAACAGTCATTTTCATCTTCAGCTACTATGTAATTTGCTTCATATTAATGAGCATGCTTTACAAAAATGAATGCCAAGATACACAAAAGTTTCAATTAGATGGACATCCTAAAATGTAAAATGAAATTTGACAAAAGAAATGACAGGAAGCACAAAGGCAGTGAAAAAAATAATGCAACATCTGAGCCTTCCTCGTTGGATACCATGCATCTTATTTTCATTCTTAAAATACTAGCCATCTAAAGATGTGGAATAGAATTCGAGTAAAGGGATAGGGATGTCATTTTGAAACAAGGGACGAGAGATATGAATATGGGTAATATGTTAATGAATATGGTTCCTAGACTGCGTCAAACAATTGACACCATTCCTTGTAAGAAATCAAGTCCTCAAACATGAGGATTAATCGATGATATGCAAAAGATACAACTAGGTAAATATTGATCAACCAATTTCAAAAGATAGAATTCAGATGAGGAGACCACTGTGTCAATTGAGGATACTCCATCCCACATCTCTAGGTGATAATGGTCTTACCCTAATTAGGCTTACCTAACCTCAGAAATAACTGGGGCATTTCCTACCTGTGTCGTAATATCAAACCAAAATTCTAGCCAAACTAATATGCACTGTATAATTAGTTTCCCATTTGATTACGTACTGCATTAGTTTCTGCATTAGTTTCATGATACACAAAGCCTTTCAAGGAAGATTCTTCTATAAGAGGTGAGAGCATTTTCAGTTTGAGGTGCCCACACTTGAACTTGGTCACCAAATTATTCTTCAGCATCTTCAGAAGACAAGACACTATGTTTCTACTTGAAAGTTTTAAACAATGCATCCTTTATCAGATGTATGCTGGGTACATGGTCTGCCCAATGGGCCACATGTGTGTGTGTGCGCACACACTGCACACACAAGCATGCACAGACACACACAAAGTATAATCATTCCCAAGCTCCCAATTCAGAAACATCACTGCCTTCTAGGGCGATCTGCAAGACCATTTCTTTGTTTAAACTTCTCCTTGATGCAAATGGTACAAAACATCAAGCAAATTCTTTTTGTAGACGGTGGAGATATGGCTAGGACAGGACAAAATTTATTGTATTGGCTACAAGATCAACCAACAATCCTCAAGCCAATGACCAACGTACAGTAGTAACTGGCAGCATCGGCACAAGCCAAGGAACTCTTGTCAGACATGCCTTACAATCTACATCAACTCCAACATGAGTTCAACAACTTTGGGAGTCAAGAAAGGGTATATCCAGTGCCCCAGAACGGCATCACTGGTTAACCTTAGCATGGGCCATTCTCCTAATGACATTCTTAGACTCTCACGGAGACAATCTTCAAATTGGCAATGTGAATGTTGCGCCTACATTTTTCAAAATACTATAAATACTGCATTTTTCCTTGGAAACAAAATAGCCGTTTCAAAGGAAGATGTAGTCAAAGGAGTTTGATCTACTATGACATTCAAGGGAGGTATTTTGCCTCTTCAAGTGTGTTGTAGCCTTGTAGGTAACTTTCTGCGTTTTTTCGCTATCCTGACAAGAGATGTTTGCGTCCCCTTTTTTTCGCCGGAGGCGTTTACTATGAAGTAGGCTTTGCTGGAAAGTGTCAAATTCCGGCAACATTTTCCGGCCTACCTTTCCGGCACCTTTCCATCGGCTTTTTCCGTCAATCAGCATTTTGCATCTGAATTTATCAGTATCCGAAAGTGGCACAGGCTTGGTATGTGTGGATTTGATATCACGCTGAAAGCAGTTTCGCTGCACACCTGTCATCTTAGGCATCTCTACTGCTTCCTGATGCATATCCCTCTATCTCTCGTTGATAGCATAGGATCACACTGTGTGTGCCGAATCCAAAAGCGGGGATCCTGAAAAAACTTGCAGCATTGTACATGAATATCAATGCTGCAAAGGACTTGCACGGCATTTTGAAGACATCCCAACCTAAAGGGCACCATTAAAATGTATGAATTCTCCACACTCTCTGCCCTCTTATGTTCATAATTAAGCACTCAGCTTTCTTCCACCAACATGCTTTCTTTGGACCTTACAAAAGAAGAAACCATTTTTCTATGGGATGGTGGACAAGAATTATGTAATTTGTAGGAAGGAGATACACAATGAGTATGTGCTTTGATCAGAGATTTATAGTAAGGTATGCCATTCAATTTGGGTACTGGCAATACTGCTGTGTAATATCACCAGATCATTCCTCATTTATTCTACTCAAATAAAGATTCCAGCTTTCCAAGGATTCAAACTCTGGACATAAAGGTTGACTTCTTTATTTATGAGGTTTTATTTATCTTTTGTTTGTTTTTGAAGTTAACGTGGTTGCTCTCATTATTTGTGAGATTTAATTAATCTTTGTTTATTTTTAAAGTTGACATGGAGGGAGGATTGTCACTACCCCAGGGTGTCTGTTGAGGCATTTTACAAGAGGGGTTTGAATTTGCATGAGGACAGCAGCAGCTTGTGTAATGAAGACGGGGGTTAGCAGAGGACATGTGAAGAATCGCTTTGGATGTGGGTCATCACTGGAGAGGGTGACCCAGAGATTCAGTTCCACAATGTTGGACTCGTGGGCACCTTTCCCTCTAATTTCATCAGCTAACAAAAGACATGAGCATCCTTACAAAGCATTGACACTGTTTCACCAAATGCAACCAACAAGTGTCCAATCTGATCAATTAACCTTTGCTAGCATATTCCCAGCCTGTGCCAAAATAGGAGCTTTGAAAAAGGGTTTGGACATCTGCCAAAGCATTATGGTGAAGGGATTTTTGTCAATTGTTTTGGTTGCAAGTGCCCTGGTAGATATGTATGCAAAATGTGGAAGCATGTTAACTGTTCGACAAAATACCTGAGAGAAATGTGGTGTCATCGACTGCAATGATAACAGGATATGCAAAAAATGGTTTTGTTGAAAGGCCTTGGAAACTTTCAAGCAAATGCAATTGCCAGGTGTAAAACCAGACTCCACAACCTTTACCAGCATCCTCCCAGCCTCTATCAAAATGGGAGATTTAGAGCAGGGCATTAACAATCATCTAAGCATAATGGAAGTGGTTTTCTAAGATGTAGTTGCAAGTGCCCTAGTAGACATGTATGCAAAATGTAGAAGCATACACAAGACAACTGTTCGTCAAAACACCTCAAAGAGATGTGGTCTAATGGAACACAGTAGCAACACACCCCGACCATGTAAACTTTCAAGGCCTTGGAACCTTTCAAGCAAATGCAATTGGCAGGTGTAAAACCAGACTCCACAACCTTTGCCAGCATCCTCCCAGCCTGTGTCAAAATGGGAGTTTTAGAGCAGGGCATGGACAATCATTTAAGCATAATGGAAGCAGATTTTGTCAGATGTAGTTGCAAGTGCCCTAGTAGACATGTATGCAAAATGTGGAAGCATACACAAGACAACTGTTCGACAAAACACCTCAAAGAGATGTGGTCTAATGGAACACAGTAGCAACACACCGTGACCATGTAAACTTTCAAGGCCTTGGAACCTTTCAAGCAAATGCAATTGGCAGGTGTAAAACCAGCCTCCACAACCTTTGCCAGAATCCTCCCAGCCTGTGTCAAAATGGGAGTTTTAGAGCAGGGCATGGACAATCACCTAAGCATAATGGAAGCGGATTTTGTCAGACGTAGTTGCAAGTGCCCTAGTAGACATGTATGCAAAATGTGGAAGCATACACAAGACAAGTCAACTGTTTGACAAACCACCGCAAATAGATGTGGTCTAATGGAACACAACCTGACCATGTAAGCTTCATTTTTGTTTTATTAGCATGCAACCATGCAGGTTTTATGCACGAGGGCTGTAAATACTTTAGTGGCATGAGTGCCGCTTATAGCATTCCACCTAGAATTGAATATTATGTCTGCTTGGTTGATATTCTTGGCCGTGCTGGCTATCTTGAGGAAACTCTAAAATTTATCATCAACATGCCAATAAATCTGTGGGGGTTGTGTGGATATGTTTGTTTGGTACCGTTGTAGCACACATAAGAATATCAGGTTATGATTATTTACAGCAACTCTTCTTTTCGAGCTGGATCCTCAAAATGCTGCAACTTATGTTCTTCTGTCAAACATCTATGCAGAAGTGCACAAGTTAGGTGAGGTTCAAATGGTAAGGAAATTGACAACAGATGGAGGAATTAAAAAGATAACTGGATGTAGTTGGATAAAAGGCCATAAAATGGTGCATGCTTTATGTGTAGGAGATAGCTCACACCCACAGACACAGAAGATCTATGCAAAGTTGGAGAAAATGTCTTTGAAGATGAAGGCAGCAGGATATTTTTCAGATTCAGAACATGTACCGTATGACATGGACAAGGAGAAAAAAGAATTATTCCTCTACCACCATAGTGAGAAATTGGAAATTGCATTTGCATTGTTAAATCGTGCCCCTGTGACAACTATTGGAGTTGTCAAGAACCTCCATGTATGTGTTGACGGCCACACTGCAACCAACTTTATCTCCAAGATTATTGCAAGACAAATTGTTATGGGAGATGCTAATCAGTTCCATCATTTCAAAAAAGGGTAATGTTCTTATAGAGATTACTGACAATGCCATGTAAAGCAATCTCTGAATATAATCTGGCACTACAATGAGGTGCACCATGTCAGACCAACAGTAGTCAGTTACTCATGCATAAGATCCAGATGTAACTTGTGCGTTTCAAATTGGGCTAAGCAGCAGTATTTTCTTAAAGCATTTTTTTTTCAAGGCTTCATTGTTGCCAACATTGCTACATTTTATTGAGACATTTTGTCAAATAGTTCACATACCTTCCATATAAATTCTACATTTCAATAACTACAGTACAGACATTTTCGGACAAAATTTAACCGTGCAATTTATGTTTTACTTACTCCTGCTGGGAGCTTTGCTGCACGAATTTTAAACGAGGTTCTTGAGAAGATAAGCTTAAAAGAAGTCCTGCTTCCATTGGGTGTCCTGCAGAACTGAAGTTTTAAAAGGGTATGCAGCAGTAGATTTGAAATTTTAGTTGAAATCAGGAATGTGGGTCGATTTGAATTACCTGGGCTGTGCAGAGTGGAAAAATGAAGAAGAAGGCAGCGTGGCTTTGCATTTATTGATGGGTGATCCCTAAAGTGGTGAAGGGGACAATAAAAGCGCCTAGATTTCGACAGTTCAACGAAGCTATCATGACTTTTCAGGAACTCCAAGACAATGCAACCTGTGGCGCCCCAAGCCCTAACGTGAACGAAACCCTCTGCATGTGGCACTCGATGGAGAGCGTCAGCCTGGCCACCGAGCCCTCCTCCCACTTCCTCGCTGGACCTACCCACGATGGGAAACGCCCCCGGCTGTTGCCACACCTCTTGCGGGAAGCCCATCCCAGCAAACCGGTAGCACATAGGGATCACAAAATCCCCCTCTTTAACACCCTTTACACTTTCCACTCTTCTGCATCGTATACAATAAAAAATGAGCAACAAAACAATGTAACTGACAGAGCAGGGGAATAAAAAAGAGAAGAAACATACCCAACTGATTCATGTCCATAAATGCGAGGGTATTGTGTGTTATTCTCGGTGGCATATGATTTTGGTCTGAACTTCCAGACTCTTCGATTATCAGAGATTCCCCAGGCGCCCAACACACAGCAGCTTCATCAGAAGCACACACAACAGCCATTCATCAGATTTCTCCCTTAATTTCTCAACTGGGTATTTATTTTTATCAAGATAATGCAAATTCTAATTGTGATCTGCCTCTCAAATTAAAGTACAGAGCACCTTACCTTTCCAGGTGATAATTTGTCTATTCATGGCTGTATGTAATTGTATACACAATTAATGAATACACGGATCTGAACTGGCGGCAGTACCATCAGAAGGAGCCGTGGCAGAATCGGGACTGGCCCTGGACGGCCAAATATTTCTTCCGGAAGCAATAGCTTATCAACCACAGGAGTCTAACTCTGCCTTTGCATCTGCCCGTCTCTCGTGCTGCTGCCATTCGAACAATAACCTGCTCTTGATCCTGTGCATTTTCCCCAATTTAGGGTTCCCCCATTTCCCCCAATTTTGTGAAGTAAAAGTTAATTCATTATTAAAATTAAACGAGGAAAACAAGTGAGAGACAAAACAAAAACGAGTTAGAGACAAAAGTAAATTTTCGTCTCTAAATTTTGTCTCTAAATAGGGACCCATGTAGTAGTGCCAGGAAAAGGAGGATTAGAATGTGGGTTTTGGGAAAGATGCTTTTTTTGTCACCGGGGATTTGGAATGTGCAGTGTGTTTGGAATCTTATAAGGATGGAGAGAGGTGTTTGGTGATGCCCACATACAGTCATTGTTTCCATGTTGGCTGTGCAGAAGCATGGCTCTCCAAGAAACCTCTCTGCCCTGTTTGCAGAGCCAGTGCTCTGCCCAAAGATGAGTCACAACATTTACAGATCCTCAGCTCCATGGATGACGATATTCCTGATGCCACCACCATAGTCATTGATCTTCCATCACGAGGATAAATCGGTCTTAATTTTAGATGTGCATTGTCTTGGAATCAGGTTATTAGATTGGTGTAACATAATAGATTTTTTTTTCTTTTTTTTTTGGGTATGAGGGCAGCCATGTTTTCTGTTATGACGAGGTTATATATGATAGATTAATATAGACACGCTGCAGTTACTGCGTCTTCATTTCTATTTTATAGAGGTTAATATAGGCAAATTACTAGTAGTTGGTCGTTGGGGTAGTTTGCAAGCATTCATTACAGATGTTGAAGGTTCTGTCGTGGATTTTTGTTTTCCTTGATTCACAGTTACCTTATCTCCAGGTAATCCACTGGAACTGAAAATATAGAAGTTCTGCCCAAACCAATATCAAGAAATATACTTGTCCCACCAAAAACAATTATATACAGTTTTATCGTTGCAAAGCTTAATGCACAACCTTCATTGGGCTATTGTACAGAGTCACTCTTTCCTACGGTGGGGAAACAAATGTGGGCCAGTGCTTGATAATTGGCTATTGCATTGTCGTGACATCAACAATAGTATTCAGATATGCCATTTCACTCAAACAATATATAGTTTTAAAATATAGCTTACACAAATTCACTGCATTTGAAGAGACAAAAGTACAGGTATCCTACGATTTGAACTTCTAAAATATAGTTGCTTCATAAAAGTGGAGAAAACAAATTTAAAATAATAACAAAAGTTTCAAGTGTTGGTAATTGATGCATCAATCCATAATAACACAATTGCAGAAAACTTAATTTGATTACATTGCTTCGATGAAATTATCATGTGCTACAAGAAATTTTCCAATCAAACTATTCTTGCACTAAAAAAAAGAAAAGTGGAAAGCAAGTTTGAAAGAGGATGACAGAAATTACAAATGCCAGTAATACTAGAGAAATTAAAGAAACCCAGATTTGGTTCAGCGGACAAGTATATATATCACGATGCAAACACAAAGTAGCGGGGATGAAAAAAGGCCTACAAAAGAAGGTATCATTAAACCTGTATACCACAAATTTCAATTGAAACATACCAAGCAAAGAAACTAACATTATAACAATTGTTACCTTCGGCTTTGGATTGTATACATGTTATCCACCCCCGAAACCATCACGGCGTATCTTTGCCCCCACAAGGGGAGCGACTGCTAGTTTTAAATTTTTTTATTAGACTGTAAGCATCTTCTATCGGGAGGCACTTTCCCGTAATTTTGTCGTCCTTCTCTGCCAACCACGTCATGTTCCAGTTGCAACGTATCTGTGTCGTTTGCTTTATTTTTTGCTCTTATTGGATGCTGGTGCAGCTCAGTGTGGGTGCCCTGTGTTCATTGGTTGCGTGGGTGACTTGCCTTCTGCTGCGTACCTAGCCGTTGTTCCTTCTTGGTCCCTCATGTTCCTACCTCTTCCTACATGTTCGTACCACACATGCTCTAATTTGAATCAGGATCTAGGCACCCATTAAAAAGAATTCAAGCTTTCGAATGGGTAATCTCATCAATGTGGAATATATGCAATGGCTTACTGCAATCAGAGCGCACTTTACGAAGGACCATCGAATGCTATGCTAAACTATTCTAGGGTTATAATTTTTCTGTTAATCTCTATATGATAGGTACTGGTACTCGGTTTTTTCCTTTTTCTTTTCTGTTTCACAATCTCTACATCATACTGATACTCAGTTTCACAGACCCACTCCCAGAATAATACTTATAACCCAGTTTTGGATGTTAATCTCAACATAATAAATAAGATGGCACACAGTAATTAAAAAAAAGCATGATTTGGGCCTGGATTACTAGGAATGAGGCATCAAGGCTTATGAGCAACAACTAAGTAATACAACTGCACAACACCCACAGAAGAATATAGTGGCATATTGTAGGCTCTTTCTTGTATTGTTTAACAGTGTGATGGAACAATACTTCCGGAAAAATACATCTTAGCATTGGGGTGCGGCCAATGGGATTGCCCTGTCGCACTTAGAACATATCCGCAAAGTACAATGCACATAGTACAAATACCCATAAAAAACAAACAAGGGAAAAATTGTGTATGGATATCGTTTTTCAGGGTGGCAAATTGGTTTTCGGGTATACGGTGACCCTGTCCAAAGGCCGAAACAAAGGAAATACAATCCGAAAAACCCGAATCGAGGCGGAATCCACTCGGAATCCCCTCGGTTTGGGTTCGAGTCAAATCGAGGGAAAATTACCTGGATTTGGGTCCAACACGAGTCAAATCGAGGGAAAATCCCCTCGGTTTGGGTCCGAAACGAGTCAAATCAAAGGGAATTTCGGTTGGAATCCCCTGAGATTGGACTCGTTTTGGGGGTTCTTTCCTTTGTTTCGGTGGAAGGGTATACGTATTGATGGGACCCACGGCGAGGAGAACCCATTATTGGGGTTGGGGTTCTTATCGCCGGGGGGTATACGGAACCCTCCCAGAGGGTCACCGGAACTCAACCTGTTTACCATCTTTCCAGGTTGGGTTCCGGAGCCCTCTGGGAGGGTGCCGTATACCCCCCGGCGAGAGACAATCCTCCAGACAAGAACCGGTTCTATAAGTAGAGCCTCTCCCTAGTCAGAGTCAAAGTGAGGGGATTTGGGGCCGAATCCGGAAAAACCCAGATCCAGCCCCAGACCCCCTCAATCTTATAAGCATAATCTCCCTAGATAGAGGCTATTCTTAAAGAAAAACCTTTAGATATAACCTCTATCTTTCAAAAATGCCCTCTCCTAGCTAGAACAGAGACTTCTCCTATATAAAAACCTTCATTTATATATTCTCGTTTTTTCTGGAAAATAGACTCTCGCCGTGGGTCCCATCTATCCGTATACCCTTCCTCGATAATGAAAATCTTACTGAAAATTAAGGATATCTAACCGGAAGGCTAACTAGAACGGATCCAGTTCTCCCCGGTTACGAGTCCCCTCTCTTCAGTTTTCTTTCATTAAAGACAGGTCTCCGTATACCCGAAAACCAATTTGCCATGCAAAAAACCGATATCTTGCATGGAGGCCGGCAGACCCTATCTAGACCCCCCTAAGGTATGGCCATGGGCAGTCCCTGCAAGAGGATATATGCTGTCATTCATCCAAGCTCAATGAAGCTCAAAATCTGGTAGACAAATGCAAGCTCAAGTAATCCTGATGATAACTTCAAAAAACTATTAAATGGTTTTTGTGTTGGTTTTGAATAGTGCAAATTTTTTTAGTTTCTTTCTTCTTTATAATTGTTGTCTCTATCTGCACACTGAAAAAGGAATTTCGTGGGTTGTTAGTTAATAACAACGTTTAAAAACATTATTTGAAACATTCTGAGGCTACTTTTTAATTTCTGTTTTCATGCAATAATAATTACGGTGTTGAGGTTGGGGAAGCCAACGAAATGCCACACGCATGCTTCCATCCACATTATATACGAAACAGTGACCTGAATCCCATTCGAGTTAGAAAATAATGCAGATTACCAATATATTCACGTCTTTTCAAATATTTAATAAAACATTTTGATTTGATATTTTAAATATAGACTTACATTGACAAATTAACTAAATTTAGACCAAATGTTACAAATATAAATAAAAAATAAAAAATATAATGCTATTTTGTTTTAAATGTACACATTTAAATAAGATTCAAATATTGTACAATAAATGGATAGTCTACCCAAAGCATGATTAAGAAATACAAAAACAATAAAAAAGATTGGGCTCTAACTAATGTTGATGTGAATAACATAAAAGTGGATGCTCATGCTAAGAATAACAGAAATTCCATTTAGGAAAGTCATTGCAAAGTTTGGAGAAGACCATGCTGTCACTTATGTTTGTGTGGATGTGGAAAATGAGTTTGATTAATATAATTAATGGTGTAAAATATGCCTGTAGCATAAAATATGAATAAGGCTCTGAGAAATATTTATGGTGTAGGCTAACCTTAAAAAATCTTCCCTATAATTGAGGTAGCATAAGTGTCTGTTTGAATCTATCCAATTTAAAAATATACATAAGTTAGATTTGGATGTGGCCCTATGATTATGATTGAATGTAATTTTGTTTCTTTTTTCCAACTTATTTCTTTCTGGTGTATTTGAGTTATAATATAGAAAGAATCACAAATAAATGGTGTAAAAGATACCTGTAGCATAAAATATGAATAAAGCCTTGACAGGGCTTGAAATGTTTCCCTTTGAGCAATATTTATGGTGTAGGCTAACCTTAAACAAATTCCATGTAATAGAGGTAGCATAAGTCCCTGTTTGGGTCTTTCCAATCTAAAAATATATATAATTCAGAGATGGATGTGGCCCTATGATTATGATTGTATGTAATTTTGTTTCCTTTCTCCAACTTATTTCTTTTTGGTGTATGTGAGTTATAATATAAAAACAATTACAATTTTGAATGTGAGTGTACGAACCATACAACCCCTCCACCACTCATATAATATTATCCACAAACTAAAATTACATAGTTATCTGTTGTATAAGATGTTAATAGTTAATATAGTTGGTGGTTCACATGTTCATTATCCAATTTGTTTGCACCTTTGGCATTTATTTCTTAAATTAAATTCTCCCAAATAAAAATGATGGATACATACACACTAGAATCATCTTCTTGGCCTTGAACAAAACTTAAATAACTATTCACACTATTTCACATCTTGTTACCATTCATAATTCCTATTAATTGTCATATACAAACCAAATCAATGCAATACAAAAGAAAGGAACTGCAGCTGCGACACCTACCCCCACTAAAACCATGGTCTATCCTTGCTCCCCCTCTTGGAGGAGAAATTGCTAGTTGTTATGCTTAGATGAAATACAAGTTACATATAAATGAATATTTCTAATTATTTTTTATCATCTAATAAAATAAATCCCCACTTTAAAATATATTACTAACTATTATTTATATATTTTATTCTATAATGTAGTACTTATATTAATTGTATATATATAACTATAATATCTTATATAGTTTGAAAAAAGAATAATTACATTTTTCTTTTATTGTCCTATATTTAAGTTTATATAATCAAGATATCAAATTTTACGATTACTTCAGATTTACAAGGGTTTATTATAATCCAATATTATTATATTATGATGTGGCTTGGAAAATATTTGCAATATAAATCTATATAATAAGACAATATTAGTTTCCAAGTGTCTTTTTTTTCAATAAAGCAATACACACATTTTACAACCATATGTACTAAAACTTGCTAGATAAGACTTAAACTATGTTTTAAACACCATTCCAAAGTATGAGTTATAAATATTTGAAAATAAATAATTCCCATAAGCATTTAATTACACTAAGATATTTAAAAGGTATGGAATTCAAACTACATCTACTTTTCTTAATCATTTCCATTCTTTTGTTTTCATCCAAAATAAGGTAATACAATTTCCAACACCTATCATTTTGTCAAGCCAAGCAAAACCATTCATCTATCAATATACAATCCACTAAGTTAACATTTAGGATGGAAATGAAGGATAAAGACCAAAAAATGTCAAAATCATAAATAAGTCTTCAAAAATACTCCACCCATGATGGGTTAGGGGTATGGGTCCATTTAAGGTGTAAGGACAAAGTTAGGTGCATTTAAGGTTATCCAAAAATTCACTCAAAGTCAAAATCCGCCCCTCCATAATTCTCTTGGGTTTAGGGACTCATTAATTGCTTTTCAACTACCAAAAAGGTCATAACAACTGGTCACGTCATCACATGAGAGATGAAGAAATTTCATAAAATTACAAATTCTAAAAATTGCAAGGGTGAATATTCAAAAGGGGCCATCAAAATAGGATAAACAAAAATTAAATTAAACAACCACAAGAAAATAAAAGGCCTAGCCACTTTTATAAACCCACAAACATTATTGCTCAAGGTGGCTAAGGGGTCCTGGCTCATGCATTCTTCGCGTGTTGGTACCTTGGTCCCCATGTGTGTTATTTTGTTTAACCTTTACACCACTTCACACTTGACACATACATCAAATCTATCTAAAATATTTTCAAATCATACATTCATATTTAGTTAACATTGTAACTCAATGCACATCAATACCAATAACAATCATCATCATAATTACATTCAATATATGGAATTTTGAGCACAATTACGTTAGTATAAACATCCATCATCTAAAATTTCACAAGATATAAATGGTATAACATCATCGTCATAATCAAATAATCTCATATATATGACTAAATAAGCAATGAAAATACTACAAATCCATACATCACAAAAGTTAGCACAATCCATGTATACCATATATAAGCATTAATGCCATCAAAATAAGTCTTCCATGAAGTGTCAAGATCATAGTGTTCAAATTTCAATGTGTCAAGTATCACAATCCCTAATAGAATGTCCAATGCGATAGATAGTGTGCCCTGAAACAACCAATCTAGTGAAATAAGGGGGTCTAAGGGAAGTGGGCATTACATGTGCAGTGCTAACCTATCTTGCTATCTCTTTTTTTACTATTATTAATTTTATATACTTGCGCCATATACTATGGTCACTAATTTCTTATACAAATTACTTCCTTCGTTCATTACTTAATTTTTTGACTTGATTGTATTGTATCATTATAATTATATGATTATTTTCTTCATACATCTTGAGTACCTTGATTGTCTTATGACACTGTGGGTGTTATAATATTGCTACTCTAGAACTAATGATTATTTTATTTATACTATAATGTTTCTATGATGTTATTACTCTAGATTATGACATGAGACACTTTCTACTTATTTTTTTTAGTATTTTACACAAGTAATATTATTGGTTGCATGTTGCATATTACTTTCTTTGCATGCCATCATTCCCACCATGTAAATTCCATTTCACAAGTACCAGTTCCCAATGGTGGTTACTGTTGGTTGCTCAAACGTGCACCCGTGTCTCAGATCTTGGAAGGACCGCACTGTTTGAGACAACAATGGAACCATCCCTAAGTTGTGGGACCTTGTGTGCTTGGGATGAATCTCTAGAGAAGGTTTATTCCTCTATCTATTTTTACTGCTATTGCTACACCTAGTACTGGAAGGGGAAACTAAGCTAACAATTCCAAGGTATTAGGGATAAAAGGATAGCGTGAAAGGAAACCTACACTAGAAGGTGATAACACAAGAAAAGAGGGATGAACACTACCTGTTCTGAGTGGGAATGAAAGGAAATGTGTGAAAGGAGGCTAGGCACAAGTAGTATAGATAAACACGTATTTACCAGATCATTCTCATGGAACACAACTAGATAAGAAACTGCAAGGGATGTGGAATGGCACAACTAGCACACAACGAAAAAGAAAAGGTAACAAGAAGGAATGCAAACACGTTAGGAAAGATAATAGTCACAAAATGATGCTTCTATTACTTCTGGAAATGCACAGAGCTGTTACAATAGTGAAGGAGGCTGATATCCACATACAAGAGCTAGAACTAGAGGTTTACAACTCAAAATATAGAAAATATGAAGTCCTTAGTAGAATGTTTAAGGATTTAGAGTGTCCAACATTAATAATGAGCCCATATCATACATTTATAGATGAATCTGTAGAAGGAGAAAAGAAGGAGGGAAAACCTAAATTTGAAATATAACCACCAAAAAGAGGCATTCAATTCCTGTAAATCTGCCTAAGAATCTGTCAGATGTGCTTCCCCAAACCTATTTGGCATGTTAAAGAAGGAATAAGGGTGAATCATATTAAATCGGGTGGTTGGAGGAATCAGATCTACTCATCAATTCTCATAGAGATGTTTTCCCATTTCTCACCTACCACATCTACCAAAAATTTGAATTTGAATGTCTAGCACTGTAGCTAATGTTAGCAGTTCTCTGACAAGTCCAGGTACGTGAGGATTGAAGCTCTGTAGAAAAATATACGACTCTCAAAAGATCTCAGAGCCACTCATGCACACAAGAAACTTGGCACACATGAATTGGCTGAAATGATGGCCAATTATGTAAATATTTGTCATTTCTACCATGTGTCAATCATTGATTTGTTGCAAGGATTCGGTGCCCTGTTGGTACTCTTTGGTTGGTTGTGTGTGGCACACTCAAGCATGTTAGAAGATGACCTGGCACAAAAGGACGTAAAGGAGGGCACGTGGAAGAAAATAGAGGAAGGAGTAGAAGAACATGTGTGGGAAAATGAGGAAAACTGGTGAGCAGAGAATGCATGGTCAAGGCACAACTATTACAAAGTAATGGGCACGATGCGTGAGAGGGCTAGTGACTTAGCTAATTAAAGCAAGTGTGAGATGGATGCACAGGGTGTAGAAGCTACTCAGGAAGAAAGCAAATGCATAGAAGGTGGGCGCATGGGAGGAGTGGAAAAAAGAGGAAAAGGAAAGTTGAAGGAGAGAACATAAAGCACGTAAGGGAGCATGAGGAAAATAAGGGGCGCTAAGGGAAAAATGCAACCAAGGAATTGTGCCAACTAAACTTGAGTGCATGCAACCTTCAATGAGGAGCTGAGAGTCAGAATATGTAGACAAGTTACCCAAATAAGTAGGAGAGTTATTTAGATAATAGTTTCGGTGAATTTTGGGGCCATCTGCTTGCTAGATGAAAGAGATCAGTAGCCTGAAGCATCCATTGGGCATGGATTCTGCTATGTAATCATGAAACTTCCCCTGTAGTCACTTGAAGATCATCTCTTAGCTCTTATTATGAATCTTGCAACTGGTGAAAGAAGACTTGTACTCTAGAAGCAACAGAAGAGCGCGCACAAGAAGCAAGCGAGAAGAAAGAACTATTTACAAACAAAAAATATGTGTGTAGTGCACTTGGAGGAATTGAAACTACTCTAACATATACAGATTGATGCATCAAAATTAAAGGAATGGTTTGAGATAGATCCCATTTACTGGGATCCGTAACACGCTTCCATCAAGATGAGTTAACTCAATAGAGTTAGCCTCTTTTCATGAACTGATTATGTATGGGACGCTTGAAAGTGCATCGAACTTTGAATGCTTCCCTGGTTTAGCTATGTCAGCATCCCATTTTAAAACCAAGTCCCCAACCTTAAAATCTTGAGGCCTAGCCTTTCTGTCAAACCATTTCTTTGTTTCTTGCTAATGATGTTCTAGCTTGATTAGGGAAGAGTTCCTTGATTCTTCAAGAATAACCAGCTTTTCCATTCTGATTTCTCTCTAGTCCACACCTTCGAATTCTAGCTGCTAGGAAAATGCTAATGAGTTCAACTCTAGTGTCAAAGGAAGGGTAGCCTCCTTACCATAGACAAGATTTTAAGGCAAAGTTACTATTGCCTTTTTGATTGTGATTATATCTGCCCAGAGTGCATGCGAGACCTTTGTATGCCATTGTCTTTGGCTGATGTTCATCGTGCACTTTTTGATTCTGATCAAGTTATTTTTTATTGAATCTGCCAAAACATTTCCCTGAGGGTAATAGTTGAAAGAATTCTTCAGGTAGATGTTCAGATTTAGTGCCAAATCAGTGATTTTAGTACCAAGGAAGGATTTTGCATTATCAGAGATAATGATTTGAGGAATGCCAAACCTTGTGACTATGCCCTCGAGAAATTCAAGGATGACTAACTCGGTTGATTCCTTAAGCATGGAAACTTTTTTCCATCTGGTGAAATAGTTCGTAGCTTTCAGCACCCACTTGTGTCTAGCACTTAAAGGTGGATTGATCATTCCTATGAAGTCAAGACCCTATTGCACAAAAGGTTGATCTGCTTGGATTGGTCGGAGGGGAAGCATTGCTAATTTTTTCTTTCCTACAAAGAAAACGCACTCTCTACATTTTGTGACCCATGTGTGCATCTGCAAATAGTGTAAGCCAAAAGATACTTGCCATTATGATTTTCATTACTATAGTTTTGGCAGAGAAGTGTCTCCCAGAGAATCCATCACAAAATTTTGCTAACACTTTTTTAGTCTACACACCGCTTATTTATCTTAACAACACACTATCAAGTTTTTTGAAGAGAAGTCCATCAATCAACACATAAGGGATAGATTGTAGTATCAGATGTCATCTCTTTGCTTTGTTCAGACTAGGAGGGTATGGTCCCTTGGAAAGGAATGTGATCATGTCCTTCATCCAATCATGCACACCAAGGTCTGTATTCTATTCAAGTTCTATGCACTAGAGATCCTCATCCAGAAATAATGAAGCCTCAGGTTCGTTGCACGCATCCTCAACAATCTCCCTATAGAGCACGCTACCTCTTACCAATTTTTTGGCTTTGATAGTCACATCATACTCCATGATTTTGGTCACCCATCATGCTCTCTTTTCATTGATTTCTACCCCCATGATGAAATATCTTATAGAAGAGTGGGAGAATAACACCTTAATATGATTTGTGGTGAGCATACTTTAAATTCATTGAGCACACGCATGATGGTGAAGACTTGCTTCTCCATGTGACTATACTTTAGTTCATAATCCTTCAGTGTCTGGATGAAGAAAGCCATTGGTTGTTCCAGCCCTTGTTCATTTTCTTGTGTTAGGACATCAACAACACTCGCATCAGTGCTATAAGAATAAAGAATGAAATCCTTGGAATAGTCTGGGTTGATGAGTTTTGGCATGCAAGCAATTTCTTGCTTGATTTTGTTGAAGCTGTCCATCTGAAAGCTATGTCCTTCTTAAGCATCAAGGTGATGGGCCGAACCAATCCTGTAAAGTTAGGGATAAAATGCTTAAAAAATTTGATCTTACCAAGGAAGGAAAGTAAGGCCATTTTGTGCAATGGCAAGGAAAGAGTTAGAATGGACAAGACACGCTCATGATCAGTTTTGATGCCATCCTTTGAAACCACATGGCCCAAGAGATTGCCCTGCGCCACCACAAAATTTCACTTCTTGGGGTTAAGAGACACCCCATACTTTCTGCATCTCTCAAAGACTTTCTCCAGGTGCGCCATATGATCCATGCTCTACTTTGAGAAGACTATTATGTCATCAAGATAAACTATGATGAAATCATTGATGTGACCTTTGAAGGCAATATCCATGGCACGCTGAAATGTGGCACCTATGTTTTCGAGACCAAAGGGAATATTCTTATATGCAT
Source organism: Taxus chinensis (assembly GCA_019776745.2). NCBI lineage: Eukaryota > Viridiplantae > Streptophyta > Pinopsida > Cupressales > Taxaceae > Taxus > Taxus chinensis. Next base: position 451,724,338 of record CM034146.1, on the reverse strand, counting down.
ATGTTCCCCACTTGGTTGTAAATGAAGTTTTGAATTGATCCTCTTTCTTGACCAGGATATGATTGAAACTTGAATATCCATCTAGTATTGAAAACCTTTGTACGCCAGCCACAGTCTATAGAATCTAATCCATATAAGGCAAAGGATAATTATCATTTAGAGATTCCTTATTCAAATCTTTGAAATCAACATAGAGTCTGATTTCACCATTCTTCTTGCCCACTAGAACCAAATTTGTGACCCAAACAGAGTATTTGATGGGAAAAATAATTTTTTTCTCATGAGGGTATCTATTTTTGGATTGACTAGTCACTGCTTCTGTCTGACGGTCTTGATACTAGGATTTAGGTCAATGGAGTGTTGAGCAACACTTGGATCAAAACCTTTGAGGTCTTCATACTCTCATGAGAAGATATCACTATATTTTTTATAGAGAGAGATGAAGGCCCACTTTTCATCATGCACACAATATTTACTGAGTAGAATCTCTTTTCCGCACGCAAGAGTAACTGGGGAGAAATCTTCATACACGGTGCACATGTAATTTTATTCACCCTTGAACTCATCATCAAGGCAAAACATTTGTTCTAAGGTGAACAATACTTTAGGAAACTTGTTTTTCTTCAGCCATATCACTTGGTCACCATAGCTGTCATGCAAGTCAACTTGTATACTTGATGAAAATTTGGCTTCATTCTGGATGAACTGGAATATTTGCACATCATTTTCAAACACTTGTAAGGTGGTGTTATTATCTGGAATGGATGGTATGATCAACATATTAATGTGTTGAGTGTTTCCTTTGCCAAATTCCTTAGCATGAGATAATTGTGAACCAAGCGTGACCATCTGGTTAGCTTCCTTGATCATTTTGCGTGGCCCCAACTACAAATTTAGAGGATCAAAGCTCTCAAGGAGGTCCCAAATATATGCTTATAAGATTTGAGAAGCTTATTCTTTTTCTGGAATTTTTTGGTAACCTGGTGGATGAACAATTATGTGTCCCTAAATATCTGTAGCGCCTTAATTTTATTCTTCTCAGTAATGAGAAAGCCATGCACCAATGCTTCATACTCTGCCACATTGTTAGAACATGTGAATTACAGCTTGTGCGCAAAGAATAATTTCTCATCTTTAGGAGAAATGAGAACCGCTCCAGCCCCCATGACATTTATGCTTCTGGATCCATTAAAGTACATCTTCCATAGACCCAGTTCAACTTTGTCTTTCTTGAGCGCGCGTGACATCATAGCTTCTTCTTCAAGAATGCAGTAAGTACCAAGCCTAGTTTCATAAGCTTCCAATTCTTCAACATATGGATCAAATTTATGGTGCCTCTCCACCCATTCATCAAGCACTAGGTTAGGAACAGAGGGTGGAAGAGACTGCTCTTCAGGAACTGAAGCTTGTTCTTCTTGGAGTAAATAGTTGGCTTGGAGAGGAAATGGGACATATGACTCTACATGATAGGAAAATATGGGCTGAGCTTATATGGTAAACTGGGTACCATACCTTGTCTCGAGTAACATATGAGACAAATCAGAAGACAAGTAACTACCCACTTTAGCAGTAAAGTATCTTGACAAACATAGGCTAAACAAAGGAGGCAGGTCAATAATTGACACAACTTGAGTTATTGTTAGGATTGGAAATTCATAGAGGGTTAACTCAATATCCTTGATGAATTCTAAGGTGGTGACAGTTGAGCCATCAAGTTGTAGGACTCCTTCAGAAAAAGGGCTATACTTCAGACCTGAGACATCAAAAACTTTCTTAGGCATAACAAAAGTACTACTGCCTGAGTCAATCATGAAATTATGCACTAGATGTTTTCCTATGATCAAGGACATATAAAAGGGTGGGGTTTTAACAAATTTTAGTACTTATTTATCTTCTCCTTATTTGTAAATATTGATAGAAGTGTGTGGCTTCTGCACAACTTGATCAATGCACAGGAGTTGTGCCATAGCTTCATGCAATAGATCCCGCTGAGATGGAATGGTCAAGGCATCCCATATTGTGACATTTATGTTTTTTCTCTTCATCTAGTCCACAATGCTAAATGGAAGGCCACCTGTCTTGTGTATTTGGGGAATAACATCCCTTCTTGAGTGTTCAGGAATGGAAGCCTAGACTTCAGCTAGAGCAAAGGCTTGACCTACCAAAGGAGGGGCACACGCTGCTTCAGAAGGAGCTTTGCATGGGATATCTTGTGTAGGGACTTGGGAACTTTTACTACTAGATGCCTTGGCTACATATTTCTATTTCTAAAGATCTTCTTGTTTCACTGGGATCGTGACCTGCGTGCCTTATTCTAACATTCTCTTCGTGTATATTGTGTTGTCTGTAACTTTGGTGTGTGGTCTATTTGTATCTTCTTTAGCTTGGTTGATTTCAAAGAAGTCCTTAGCACCAAGGAACATCAAATTTGTCTCTAGAGAAGCTTTTGGTATTTCTTGGTTATCTGCTTCAAGGGCACTTGTTGAAGGCTCATAGGTTGAAGCATTCAAAATCATGAATGCTTGAGTGCATGCAACATTGACACAATGATATTGACTATGAGGCATGTTTCAAGAGAGGCACCATACTGACTCTTACACCAATTTTTTTTGAACTGGGAAAAGCACCTGACTTGCACTGGGTGCTAGAAGAGAGTGCACGTGAGGAAAAACTTGCAAGGGTAGATGTGCATTGGGATGTCATCTTTCATTTTGTTGGTTGGGCACGTATCTTTGATTTCCATACTGATTACACCAAGGCTGATTGCTTTGGCTATGTGCCTAATTAGAATTACCTCTATAGGCTTGTGCCTATTGTTTCTCTAATGAAACAACCTTGTTTGAAAAGTTTCTAATTAGGGCCTTTAACTCTTCATCTTCTCTCTGCTACGCTGGAGAGTAGGATGTTGAGGCAAATGGTTGTATGATTTTCTCAGGAACAAGAATAGGGGCCATATAAGGCTGGGGCGCTTGTGAAATTTCTAGGAACAAGGGCATAGGAGGTCTAGGAGTTATCTTTCCCACCTGAATAATACTATTTTTTCCCTTACTGTAATGCTATAAGCAACTGGTAAGGTCCTACCTCCCATAGATTTGATCATGACTGAGATATCATTGTTCAACACTTTTATATAATATAGGAAAGCATCTTGGGCTGTAGGTCTTACCACAAGAGGGATTTTGTCCCAAGTCTTCTAAAATCAGATGTTGAAATCAGTCATCTACTCATTGGGTGCCCTCCTTGTTTTTACTAGTTGCTCCACCAGAGATAGGTGATCTGACTTATCTTCAAAGTAATTGCAAAGGGTTGTTCTCAGCTCATCCCAGGTGGTAATAGATCCAAGTCTTAAGCCTTGGTACCATTGAAGCGCGTTACCTTTAAAAGAGACTACACGTAGTTTGACTGCTACATCATCATGTGTGATCAAATAGAATGAACACACATTTTCTATATCCTAGATATGTTCTTGAGGGGTGACTTGATTCTCACTAGTAAAGTATGAAATACTCTTGATCGTGCCATTTGGCATATCATGTTGTGTAGTGCCCACTTCCCTTTGACACTTTTAGATACTGATTTTGATACTATTGATCATATTATGGACACTATTATGTTTTATTTTAGTATGATGGTTAGATGTTAAATCATGGATTATTATTAATCTGGATTCAGTTATTATGCATGATGATTACTAGAGACATTTTCTATATGTGGTTGATGATATACTGTTTGACATGGACATATTATAGATGTTGATTTGGACTTATGATATTGGATATTTTGAGTAGATCTGGTATGGTAGATTTTGATGATGATATAGTTGATTTATTTAATTAAAAATGATAATGTTGAATTATTGATATTGTTGTGATCTGTGTGTTTGGATGATTTTGAGATATTGTTTATATCATTTTGGATGTTCTGATATGGCCATGAGGCCAAAGGAGGTATTTTTATTTTGCAGGTTAAAAATCACAACAATGTCGGGGGACTGAAGACTAACCATATTGAAATTCTAGGTGAAATCAACAAGGTCACCATGGCAACTGTGTTATGAGTTTGTGTGTTGTGTTATGTTAGGAATTCCCATGGGGGGATTTCCATTATATGTGACCATGGGATAAGTGTTTTATTTATGTGTTCCTTTTTTTTTTATTATTGTTGTATGTACTTTATTTGTAATGTGTTCCTTCTTTTAATTAATTTAAATGTGGTAGATTAATGTGATAGTCATATAGTTAAATTTTATTTAAATTAAATTGGGATGTGGAATGTAATTAATAAAGTTGTTGTCTTAGATATTAATGTTGGAAGAGTGTGTAAGTTATCATGTAAGAATGTGTAAGAAATTGTAAGAGTATGTAAGGTAGATTTTGGAAGGTCTAGCACTCCATCTTTTATGAAATTCGAATTTGACCTTGGAGGCCAAATTTGGAGGCTTGTGGGACAAGTTAAACTTGTCCCACACCTCTTAAAATGATCCACCAACCATGCCTATGGTTTGGAGGTTAAATGTAGGCATTTATAATGCATTTTGAGGTGACAATATGTAAGTTTTAATTGCACTTCCCTTACATGTTTTTAATTTGGTCCTTTTGGAGTATGGGTTGAATTGGAGTATGTAAGTGATTTTGTCATTTTTAATTTATTGTGATTTGTTGAAGTTGATGTTGATTTCCTCTTGGGGATGAGGAAAAATGATGTGGCATCCCACTTAGATCCACATCATCCTCTCTCTTTCCTTTCCTATCAAAGTGAAGCTTCTTGCTCATTTGGAGGTTGTTGAAAACTTTGTTATTGCCTCTTAGGGGCACATTTTTTTGGCGTTGTTTCTTTTGGAGCTTGTTTGAGGAAGAGCTTGGAGTCTTTTTGCATGCTTATACTTGCTGGTTTTGGACTGCACTTTGACATTGTGGAAAGCTTGTGAGCTTGGAACAAACTTCAGTATGGAGAGGTAGGATCTGGAGCTGTATTTTAATTGTCTTTCCTTCTCTTGCATGCATGCTTAAATGGTGTTTGTGTTTGCATTCTTGGCTGGTTGGGTAGAATGCTTAGGGCATGGTGTAGGAGAAGGCTATGGGGATTTCATATGGGGGGCATAAGGGATTTCCAATGGCACTATTTTATTGTGGAGGGAGTTTTGGTTTGGGATCCACCTTGGAAAAGAAACTGCTTGCATTTCTTACTATGGGGGGGCATAAGGGATAAACTTGGGGGGGGCATAAGGAGGGGTTGGGAGATATAAGGTTTATGGGGTTGATATGATTATTGGCGGTATGCATTTTGGTGGATGCCCAATTCCAAATTGGGAGGCATAAGGAGTTCCCCATAGTTCTTTCTCTTGTTGGCTTGCTTGATCAAGCCTATGTGTTGTATGAATTGTTTCAAATGTAGTTGGGAACTACTGTCTTATTTTGAACTATGCATTTTATTGATTGTATGCAATGTGAATGTTGCTTGTATGTGATAGAAGCCTTTTTTTCCATGTGTTGATATTCATGCTCCATTTCAATATGGTTGGGGCTCGGGGGCCAATGGGGAAGGATGGCTTCTCCTTTCTCATTGGATGTCTTGGTTGGGTGGAGAGCATTGCCTTTCCCCCTTCCTTGTTGTGATCAAAGTTGCAAAGAAGAAGAAACAAGCATGCTGCTGTTTGGAGAAGAAATTTCACAGTTTGACAGTCAATTCTTTTGAGTAAATTCAATGTAACCTTTCCCACCTTGAGTGGATGAGATGTATAGTAATGTTGTAATGTGAAGTTGTTGCATTGTTGATGGAAGTTTAAATTGAATTGAGAAATGCATAAGAAGAATTATATTTCTCTGTTTTACTTTGGAAAGAAAATGTGAATGATGCTTCATTCTTTGTATTTGGCAATTTAAAACCAATTCAAATTGGAAAAGTGACAAGTTGTAAAAGTGTTATGGAATTATGAATAAAGGATTGAAGTAGTTCTTCAAAATTGTAATGTGCACTAGATTTGTAATTGCTGTCCAAGAATGATATCTCTGTTTTGAAAAGGAATAAGAAACAATGTTGTTATTGTATGTATTGTATTTGAAATCAAATAGAAAGGAAAGTTGTAAAAGTGTATTGAGGATCAATGAAGAATGCATTCCCCTCTCAAAAGTGTATTGCACAATTGATTTGAATTATTGTTGAAAATTGATTGTTGTTTGAAAAGAAAAGAAAGAAGCATGCGTATGGAATGAAAGATAGTGTTATATTAATTACAAAATTGTATATTAAAATTGAAATCAAAGATGATTTTTTAGTTAGAATTGAATGGATGACCTAATAAGCATTGTATTTGATTAAGTTAGAATCATATGCACATTCAAAAGACAAATTGCTAAATCAATTTAAAAGAAACAACTCACTGTTTTTAAAACTTAAATCTGGCAATGCACATTTTAATTAAAATGAGCAGTTCAGACTTATACTCAACAATAAGTTATGAAACTTTGAAATTCACATTTAGGAAGACCTAAGGAACTCTAATTCACTCTAACAGTCAAGAATGAACCTCCAAAACTTAATGAATTTCAATTCGGAGCTTACACAGTCGTTTTTCCATCTATTGCCAGAAAAATGCAACCTTGAACAATTAGATAAATTGACTTCCCTAAAACACTCTAAACCCTCCCTAGACTGATCCTCCATGTCTGTTTGACATGTTGAGTGAAGGAGGAGTTCAAATTTTATCAAAATTATAAGTTGGAAATTGTCAGTTTGCCAAACAAAGGCCTGTAGATCATTTTTACAAAATTGACCCTTAAAACTTCATCTAAAAGTAAATTTTATGTTCCCTGTGCAAAGAGGGCTTTGAGAGATTTCTAAAAAGTTCTTGTTTTCCCAAAACTAAGCTTTCTGGATCAAGTTATGACACTTTGAAATTTTTGGGCCTTGGCGGGAAAATTTGGGAAAATTTTCCCCGGCAAGACCGCAACCCAAAAGTTTCCTATCAAAATTTCCCTTAGAATTTTTTTGAAATTTTGGGCTCGGGAAAAATTTCCCTTTTCTCTCCACTGGCCCACAGCCAATCAGAGGCTACCATGTGTCCTCTAGGGGCTGAGGCGGAGGCAGGGATAAAATTTTACCCCTTAGAATTTTTGAAAATTTTGGGGAAAATTTTCACTTTTCCCTTTCGCCAGCCCATAGCCGATCAGAGGGCACCACATGTCCCCTTGTGGCTACGGCGGTGGTGCCGGTTCTTTTTAACCCCTTAGCTTTTAAAATTTTTTGGGAAAAGTTTTTTTTTTGGCCCCATCGGCCCACGGCCAATGAACGCGTGCCACATGGCACCATCAGGTGGCGGCGGAGGTTCGGGAGAAATTTCACCTTTTAGGCATTTGGGAAAAATTCCTAGAATCCTACCATGGCCTGCAAGTCCACCTTCTCTCTCATTTTTTCCTCCTTCGGTGGGCACGTGGACCCGCGCGTCCTTTCTTCCTCTTTTTCCCCTAGGGCGCAAAGCACAAATTTGGTCCGCTGCCCCGCCCTTTCCTTTCCCCGTTGTTTTTTTTTGCCTTATGTGGACCCACGGGGGTGCGGAGTGCATTTTTACTTTGATCCTGCATTAGGAAAATTTCCCAATGCCACCCCGCGACCCGCCAACCCGCCCAAGGTGCACTCCTCCTCTTGCCACGTGTCCCCCTTGGGGAAAATTTGATCTCCAAATTCTGCCCACTCATAACTTGAGTTCTGCTTGGAGTTAAGAGGACTTCTTTATATCACCGGAAAGGTGAGAAAATTTTCTATCCATTAGAAATGGTTTAGGGAAATTTTGGAGGCATTAAGTATGAGAAAAATCTAGTTGAAGTTATGATCCTGTTAGAGAGCAGGCATGGGGGTAAGATTACTCCCTGAACCTAACCAAAATATGTAACCCTAAAATTTAAACCTTGTAAACGTGTTATAAGTTAATAAAGGAAACTTGTGTTTTGGTAAGTATGTTTTGTTTCAGAACCTATTAGTGAAAATTGATGTCTTGCAACTTAGTTGTAGACACTTCAAATCAAAAAAAATTATCCCCTAATTTTCTAGCTAACCCTAGCTCGTTTCTTTGGTCTCAAGTGGTTGTTTAAACAGGAACTATAGTTTTGTATCAGAGCGGTGGTTCAAAGGCTTGGACCATTAGGCACACTAGAAAACTTGAGACATGAAAATTTAAACCTAGCACACTGAAAACCTATAAAACAACTTAGCAATAATTTGTATGTTTTAGTAAACATGGAAGTTATATAACTTAACAAATGAACTGACTCTCACTTTGGTCTATGCAAGAGGCTCAGACAGAAGGAGAGGAACCTTCACAGAGACTCAAATTCACCACCACCACCACCACCACCACCACCGGATCAGGGTGTAGCAACCATTCTACCTCAGATTTTACAGACCCTTCAGGATGTTAATGCCACTTTATGCAGAGGATCAGTAGGAGGGCATGCAGCTAGTCATAATAGAGCTCCTTTTATTGAGGGTCAGGTACCCCCTCGACTCAGTGAGGAGAATAGAGGAGAGAACTCCCATGTAGAGTTAGTCAGAGTAGAGTCACCACCTAGGAGATAGGGTGATAGAGTTCTAGAGCATAGAGAGAGGTCTCGAAGCCCTAGGCTTAGGGATGAGCTTGCAGAGAGGCCTAGAGGCCGACAGACCACATCAGCAGATCACATCAGGGAGATCCTGAAGCTTAGGCCCTCACATTACTTAGGTGATATAGGTGGATTTCAGGAAGAGGCCTGGCTAGTGAGCTTGAACGGTTGCTTCAAGTGTTGTCCTTGTTCTAACAACATGAAATCTTGTGTTGCGATCCATCTACTGAGGGATGGAGGAGTATGGTGGAGGACAGAGGAGCAGAAGCTCCATGTAGATTCAGAGACAGTGACTTGGGAGCTATTTGAGGAGAGATTTAGGAGTAGGTACCTATCATAGAGGTTCATCCAGTAGAGGATTGACAAGTTCCATGACCTCTGACAGGCTACCCTTTCAGTAGCAGAGTATGAGAGTAGATTTATAGATCTACTTCAGTATGTAGAGTATATGCAGGATGAGCAGGTACAAATTCACAGATTCATTCTGTGCCTAAATTTGGATATTGGAGGTGTAGTTTGGATTTACTGTCCACAGACTTTAGCAGAGGCCATTGAGAAGGCCTATATTTTAGAGGAGACTTGGGGTAAAACCTAGCAGGCTAGAGACTGAGTCAGGAGTCACATTCAGCAGATGTAAGATAATAGATCAAGAGGTTTAATACCTCTTCCTCGTGGTGGTCAGCATTTAGCACAGTCATCCTTTAGGATGTAGCAGCAACAATCCTACACACCGTATAGACCTCCACAAAGAGCTGATGCACAGAGAGGTTAGAGCATGGGGTCTCCTCCTAGGGGTCCCATTAGGACACAGGGTGGACCTAGAGCTCAGTTAGTTAGAGCTTACTAGTAGAGGCCATAGTAGACCACAACCAGATCATCAGGATCCACACCATAGGCTTCTAGGGCACCTACTAGAGGTGTTGTTCCTTGGAGAGGATCAGGTGGTTACTTTGGATGTGGAGTAGCTAGACATTTTTGGAGAGATTGTCCTCAGAACCCTAACAAGGGTAAGGCACCAGTTTCTGAGCCAATAGTTGGTGACATGGGACACAGCCATAGGATTTATGTAGTGGTTGAGAACCACCAGGAAGAGCACCAGAGCATAGTCATTAAGACCACAGGTAGCATTGGTGGTATTTCTACCTCTGTATTGTTTGATTCTAGTTCTTCTGATTCTTTCATTGCACCATCTTTAGTAGAGCAATGCAGGATGGTGGCAGTTAGGTAGGGTCTTAGTTGGGATGTCGAGATGGCTTCTGGTGCTAAGATCTCTATGGAATCCTTAGTTAATGAGTGTGTTGTGGATTTGGGACCTTTCACCACCACCTCAGATCTCTGTATTCTTCCTTTGGGCTTGTATGGAGTTATTTTAGGTATGGATTGGCTATCTACACATAGGGCCAGGATGGATTGTTATCATAATACTATTGTTTGTGCAGATGATTTAGGAGTAGAGTTGGTGATCTCGGGGGTCAAGAGACCATTTCTATTCGTACCATTTCTGCTATGTAGCTTAAGCAATGTGTGTGCAACGGGGTTGTCAGATGTATGCTGTTACAGTCAGTGACAGATTAGAGGATGGGTCTAGTGGACCATCGCTAGATGATCATCCCATCTTGAGAGATTTTTCTGATGTATTTCTAGGGGAGCTACCGGGGATGCCACCCCCACGTGAGATTGATTTCCATATAGACCTAGTTCCAGGAGTAGAGCCTATCTCACGGGCACCTTATCGGATGACCACCCCGAAGCTCTGTGAGCTCAAGTTACAGCTTGAGGGCCTTTTGGAGAAGGGCCTTATCCATCCTAGTGTATCCCCTTGGGGTGCACTGGTGATTTTTGTGAAGAAGAAGGATGGATCATTGCGGTTGTGTATTGATTACCGCCAGTTGAACAAAGTGATGATCAAGAATCGTTATCCTCTTCCTTATATTGATGACTTGTTTGATCAGATGAAGGGATCCACAATGTTCTCTAAGATTGATCTCAAGTTAGGGCTACCATCAGTTGAGGATTTCAGAGGTGGACATTCATAAGACCGCCTTCCGCATGAGATATGGGCACTATGAGTTCACAGTGGTGCCTTTTGGTTTGACGAATGCCCCCGCAGTGTTCATGAGTTTGATGAATGGGGTATTTAGAACCTTTTTAGATCACTTCATGCTCATCTTCCTTGATGACATTTTTATATACTCACGTTACACGTGAGGAGCACGAGGGGCACCTTCGACAGGTTCTCCAGTGTCTTCGTGAGCAGCAACTTTATGGGAACTTGGAGAAGTGTGCTTTTTTCTAGACAGAGGTGTAGTATTTGGGTCATATTATTTCTAGGGAAGGTATCACAGTCGATCCTTCCAATATTAGAGCCATTATGGATTGGAAAACACCCACTACAGTGACTGAGGTGCATAGCTTCATGGGTTTAGCAGGATACTACTTGAGATTTCTTCACAACTTCTCTCAGATTGTGCACCCTATCACTTCCCTTCAGAGGAAAGGGAAGAAGTTTGTTTGGATAGATAGTTTTGAGTAGGCCTTCAGAACACTAAAGGAGTGCCTCACTACAGCACCCATTCTTGCAGTGTCGGATCCACAGGGTGAGTTCTTTGTTTACACATATGCTTCTTTAGCTAGGGCTTGGAGGTGTGTTGATGCAGGATGGCAGGGTTATAGCTTTTGAGTCTTGAAACTCAAGGATCATGAGCTTAATTATCCTACCCATGATCTTGAGCTTGCAACAGTTGTGCATGCTTTGGTTAGATGGAGACATTTTTCTTCTTGGATGGAGATTCACACCCAGGATAGATCATTTGAGTCTTCGCCACCTCTTCACACAGCCCAATCTAAACGCTCATCAACGATGCATTGGATGGAGTTTCTTTGTGAGTATGACATGGAGATAGAGCATGTGAAGGGGAAGGAGAATGTGGTAGTAGACACTCTCAGTAGATGGAGACATGTGGCTATGGCTACCTCAGTGAGCACAAATTTGTGGAGCAGGATTCTTCAGCAGCTTCCTCTTGATAGCTTCTACATGGCAGTACGAGCAGAGATCGAGTCACAAAGACCCCTTGAGGAGAAGTTTGATGGATTTTCCTTAGAGGTAATATGGTCTTCTTAGGCAAAAAGGTAGGATATATGTTCCCAAAGATGGAGGCTTGAGGTAGGACATCTTGGTAGAGGCACATCGTGCACCCTATTCAGCCCATCCTAGGGTGAAGAAGATGCACGCTACTTTGAGACAGTTGTACCACTAGAGAGGACTTCATCAAGATGTGGCTTAGTTTGTGTCATGTTGTTTAGAGTGCCAGAGGGTTAAGGCCAAACATCAGCATCCAACAGGTCTTCTTTATCCTCATGCCATACCGGAATGGAAGTGGGACACCATTTCCATGGATTTCATTGTTGGACTACCTATGTCAAGATATCACCACGATGTCATTATGGTCACGGTTGATAAATTGACAAAAGTGGCTCAATTTTCTCTGGTGAAGACCACTTATATAGCTAGAGCAGTGGCATGAGTATATTTGGATGAGATTATTAGGTTGCACGAGATTTTGCGGAAGATCATTTGTGACCGCGATCCTTTGTACACTTCACATTTCTGGACTACCATGCAGTATGTCCTCGGAACGAGGATTAATTTCAGCACAACATATCATCCTGAGACAGATGGATAGACCGAGTGAGTAAATCAGATTTTAGAGGATATGCTCAGGATGTACGTGATGGATCAACAGTCTAAGTGGGAGGAGTACCTGTACTTAGTGGAGTTTTCCTACAATAATAGTTTTCAGATTTCTATAGGCATGGCTAATCCTTTTCAGGCATTATATGGTAGAGAGTGTAGGACACCCCTTAGCTGGGATAGGTTAGATGATAGAGTATCTCTTGGACCAGCTCTTTTGTAGGACATGGAGTAGCAGGTAGTGTTGATCAGGTAGAGATTACAGGAGGCACATGATAGGTAGAAGAAGTATGTGGATCAGCATAGGATTGATCGTAGCTTTGATGTGGGCATGAAGGTGTTCCTTTGTGTTAGACCACATAAGAGCCCTAACTGTTACAGAAAAGGTTCTAAGTTATCTCCTCGATTCGTTGGTCCTTTTGAGATCTTGGATTTTATTGACCCTTTGGCTTACCGTCTAGCATTGCCACCCAGCTTGTCTCGCGTACATGATGTGTTCTATGTTTTTTTCCTTATGAGGTACATTGCAGATCCTTCTCATGTTTTGGATTGGACATCATTGCAAGTGTAAGATCAGGGGAAAGTTATAGTGGAGCCCATCCATATCATAGATCACAAGACCCTAGGCCTTTGAGGCAGAGACATAGATCAGGTACGGGTGCAGTGGGACAGATATAATGAGACTGCAGCTACTTAGGAGGATGCCATAGTATTACGAGTGTAGTTTCCACATTTTTTCCAGTGACTTCTAAGAGTAAGTCGAGTCTAAGGGGAGGGGGATGTAGTTTTCACTTCCCTTTGACACTTTTAGATACTGATTTTGACACTATTGATCGTATTATGGACACTATTATGTTTTATTTTAGTGTGATGGTTAGATGTTAAATCATGGTTTATTATTGATCTGGATTCAGTTATTATGCATGATGATTACTAGAGAAATTTTATATATGTGCTTGATGATATACTGTTTGACATGGACATACTATAAATGTTGATTTGGACTTATGATATTGGATATTTATGAGTGGATTTGGTATGGTATATTTTGATGATTATGTATTTGATTTATTAAATTAAAGATGATAATGTTGAAATTATTGATATTTTTGTGATCTGTGTGTTTGGATGATTTTGAGATATTGTTTTATATCATTTTAGAATGTTTTGATATGGCCACGACGCCAAAGGAGGTATTTAAATTTTGCAGGTTAAAAATTACAACAATGTTAGGGGACTAGAGACTCACCATATTGAAATTTCTAGGTGAAATCAACAAGGTCACCATGGCTACTGTGTTATGAGTTTGTGTGTTGTTTTATGTTAGGAATTACCATGGGGGGGATTTCCATTATATGTGACCATGGGATAAGTGTTTTTATTTTATGTGTTCCTTTTTTTATTATTATTGTTGTATGTACTTTATTTGCAATGTGTTCCTTCTTTTAATTAATTTAAATGTGGTAGATTAATGTAATAGTCATATAGTTAAATTTTATTTAAATTAAATTTAGATGTGGAATGTACCTAATAAAGTTGTTGTCATTAGATATTAATGTTGGAAGAGTGTGTAAGTTATCATGTAAGAATGTGTAAGAAATTGTAAGAGTATGTAAGGTCAGATTTTGGAAGGTCTTGCACTCCATCTTTCATGGAATTCGAATTTGACCTTGGAGGCCAAATTTGGAGGCTTGTGGGACAAGTTTAAACTTATTGCACACCTCTTAAAATGATCCACCAACCATGCCTATGGTTTGGAGGTTAAATGTAGGCATTTATAATGCATTTTGAGGTGACAATATATAAGTTTTAATTGCACTTCCCTTACATGTTTTTAATTTGGTCCTTTTGGAGTATGGGCATTGAATTGGAGTATGTAAGTGATTTTGTCATTTTTAATTTATTGTGATTTGGTTGAAGGATGCTGGACTTTCCTCTTGGGGTTGAGGAAGAATGATGTGGCATCTTACATTGGATCCACATCATCCTCTTCTCTTCCCTCTCCTATAAAAGTGTAAGCTCCTTTCTTGTTTAGAGGTTGTTGAAAACTTTGTTATTTTCCTCTTGGGGGCACATTTTTTTGGTACTGTTTCTTTTGGAGCTTGTTGTGGAGGAAGAGCTTGGAGTCTTTTTGCATGCTTATAATTTTCTGGTTTTGGACTGCACTTTGACATTGTGGAAAGCTGTGTGAGCTTGGAACAAACGTCCATTATGGAGAGTTAGGCATCTTGAGCTGTAGTTTTAAATGTCTTTCTTTCTCTTACATGTATTTTTGAATGATGTTTGTGTTTGCATTCTTGGATGGTTGGGTAGAATGCTTAGGGCATGGTGTAGGAGAAGGTTATGGAGATTTCATATGGGGGGGCATAAGGGATTGCCAATGGCACAATTTTATTGTGGATAGACTTTTTGTTTGGGATCCACCTTGGAAAAGAAACTGCTTGCATTTCTTACTATGGCGGGGGGGCATAAGGGATAAACTTGGGGGGGCATAAGGAGGGGTTGGGGGATATAAGGTTTATGATATTGATATGAGTATTGGTGATATGCATTTTTTTGGATGCCCAATTCCAAATTAGGAGGCATAAGGAGTTCCCCATAGTCCTTGCTCTTGTTGGCTTGCTTGATCAAGCCTATGTGTTGTATGAAATGTTTCAAATGCAGTTGGGAACTACTATCTTGTTTTGAACTGTGCATTTTGTTGATTGTATGCAATGTGAATGTTGCTTGTATGTGATAGAAGCCTTTGTTGCCATGTGTTGATATTTATGCTCCATTTCAATATGGTTGGGGCTCGGGGGCCAATGGGGAAGGATGGCTTCTCATTTTTCATTGGATGTCTTGGTTGGGTGGAGAGAATTGTCTTTCCCCCTTCCTTGTTGTGATCAAAGTTGCAAAGAAGAAGAAACAAGCATGTTGCTGTTTAGAGAAGAAATTTCATAGTTTGACAGTCATTTCTTTTGAGTAAATTCAATGTAACCTTTCCCACCTTGAGTGGATGAGATGTATAGTAATTGTGATGTGAAGTTCTTGCAATGTAGATGGAAGATTTAAATTGAATTGAGAAATGCATAAGAAGAATTATATTTCTCTGTTTTACTTTGGAAAGAAAATGTGAATGATGCTTCATACTTTGGATTTGGCAATTTGAACCAATTCAAATTGGAAAATTGACAAGTTGTAAACGTGTTATGGAATTATGAATAAAGGATTGAAGTAGGTTTCAAAATTGTAATGTGCACTAGATTTAAATTGCTGTCTAAGAATGATATCTCTGTTTTGAAAAGGAATAAGAAATATTATTGTTATTGTATGTATTGTATTTGAAATCAAATAGAAAGGAAAGTTGTAAAAGTGTATTGAGGATCAATGAATAATGCATTCCCCTCTAAAAAGTGTATTGAACAATTGATTTGAATTATTGTTGAAAATTGATTGTTGTTTGAAAAGAAAAGAAAAAAGCATGCGTATGGAATGAAATATAGTGTTATATTAATTACAAAATTGTATATTAAAATTGAAATCAGAGATCATTTTTTAGTTAGAATTGAATGGATGAAATAATAAGAATTGTATTTTATTAAGTTAGAATCATATGCACATTCAAAAGACAAATTGCTAAATCAATTTAAAAGAAACAACTCACTGTTTTTTAAAACTTAAATTTGGTAATGCACATTTTAATTAAAATGAGCAGTTCAGACTTATACTCAACAATAAGTTATGAAACTTTGAAATTTACATTTAGGAAGACCTAAGGAACTCTAATTCACTCCAACAGTCAAGAATGAACCTCCAAAACTTAATAAATTTAAATCCGGAACTTGCATAGTTATTTTTTAGTCTATTGCCGGAAAAATGCAACCTTGAACAAATTGGACAAATCAACTTCACTAAAACACTCTAAACCCTCCCTAGACTGATCCTCCATGTCTATTTGACATGTTGAGCAAATTAGGAGTTCAAATTTTACCAAAATTATAAGTTGGAATTTGTCAGTTTGCCAAATAAAGGCTTGTAGATCCTTTTTGCAAAATTGAACCTTAAAACTTCATCTAAAAGTAAATTTTATGTTCCCTGTGCAAAGAGGTTTTTGAGATATTTCCAAAAAGTCCTCATTTTCCCAAAAATGAGCTTTCTGGCTCAAGTTATGACACTTTGAAATTTTTGGGCCTTGACGGGAAGATTTGGGAAAATTTTCCCTGGCAGGCCCGCAACCGCAACGCAACGGGTTGAAAGTCTCAGTGTGATTGCACAACATGGAGCTTTTCCCAAGTGTGGGGCCTCGCGAAATCGGAAAAGCTCTCCGGATGAAGGCCGGATCCTATTCCTCTATTCAGATGCACTAATAAAACGCAGAGGTTTACCCAAAAACCTAATCTAACTACCAAGGAGACAGGGAGAGAGAAATGCGTAAAAATAAACCTAAGCTAAGGAGGTGATGCACCGAGGAATGAAGAACACCTGTCTTGCCAAATAAACACAGACCATTAAAATGCAATGCTAGATCATACACAGATAGCCAGATTCACAGTGAAAGATCAAGGGGATGCAAATGAATACAGAGAGGGTTGAGAATCATCCACAGACATGTATTAATTTACCCCAAGGATTGATGCAACACACTGCAAAATGCCAAGAGGCAAAATTACATTACAGTTCAAATGGGAGGTTTGAACTCCACGAGTTCACTTGCCAAAGAGAAGAAGGGAGGGGGAAAAACAGAAATGTCCAACCTTTAGAAAGAAGCCCCTCCTTAAAATTTATAGGAAGAATGAGAGAGAGAAGAGAGAGAAATTCCAAATCTACCCCAACCACCTCAGGTTGTATTTAATTCATCTCATTATGGTGGTAGGTGAGGACCATATCAAACCCCAAAAGTGGCAAACTGTATTTTTCATTTTTAAGAACTTTTTCCCATCTAATTAAAGATATCCAGTCGTAGTTAGGTAGAGGACGCCGTAGGCTTTCCGAAAAGTCCAACCTTGTGTGAATCGGAGCTCCCAGTCAAAAGTTATGGCCATCTGAATATCTGGGTCAGGGTCTGCTTCCTGTCAGCACTCAGAATGTTGCGCCTCCTGAAGGTGCGCCATAGGCGCATCCGTGTGTGTGTCAACATCCCTTCCATGCGCCAAGGGTGCATCCTTTGCCTTGTCGACACTCTGTGTCGTGTGCCCATTCTGTGCGCCTTGGGTGCACCATTTGCCTTGTTGACACTCTGTGTCGTGCGCCCATTCTGTGCGCCTTGGGTGCACCATTTTCTCTGTCGACACTCTGTGTCGTGCGCCCATTCTGTGCGCCTTGGGCGCACCATTTTCTCTGTCGACACTCTGTGTCGTGCGCCCATTCTGTGCGCCTTGGGCGCATGTCAGGGATTTGAGCTTCTTTGATTTCTCCATTCTCTTGCTCCTTGCCTATATCTACCCAGGGGAAAGATATATACAACAATTTGGCGACTCAATGGGATCACCTGCCTGCTAGGTAGAAGATCAGTGGCCTTTTAGCAATCCATTGGGCATGGAGTCATAAGAAATAACCTGAAACCAACTTGATATCTGATCCCGAGCCTGAAATCGCAACTCCTTCTTCCGACAACACCTTGAACTGTAGGAACAACCTGAGAGCAACAAAACCTGTGCCAAAGCACTTAGGGAAACTGAAACCTAACTACAACAAGACAATGTGCAAACGCACTTAAAGGAATTGAAATCTAAGCTAATATTTACAAGGGTAGAAATTTTCTCTTTTCAGTAGCAATGTTTAAGATAGATTCCGTTGACCGGAATCGAAAGTTCTTCTCCGTCCAATGTAGATAATTGGAAGGCATTGCTACTCTTACACCCCGTGACCATGTAGGGGCCACTCCAAATGGCATCAAATTTGGAATGCCTTCTCGGTTTTGCCCGATCTGCATCCCATTTTAGAACTAGATCCCCTTCCTGGAAGGTCCTTGCTCTTGCCTTCTTATCAAACCATCTTTTTACTAAGGCCTGATCCTTTTCGATCGTCTGAACTGCATGTTCTCTAATTTCTTCCAATTCCATCAACTCTGCATACCTGGCCTCCATTGGTTCGAACTCAGCTAACTCCAACTGCCTCATGAACTCCAATGCAGGCAGTTCTAATGATATGGGCAATACTGCCTCCTTCCCATAGACCAGCTTGTAGGGAGAATTCCCTGTAGACCTCTTTGGTGTTATTCTGTCAGCCCATAACGCTGATTTTAGCTTTGTATGCCATGTTCTTTGATTTTCATCCAGAGTCCTCTTGATGATTTTTAGCAAATTTTTGTTTGTGGACTCTGCCTGTCCATTACCCTGCGGGTAATAATTTGAAGAGGTGCTCAAGTAGATTCCATTCTTAACAGCCCATTCTGTAATTTTGGAACCTATAAATGCCAATGCATTGTCTGATATGATAGTGGACGGCACACCAAACCTGGTCACTATTCCTTCATAAAAGTCTAGTATGTTAGACTCATTTGCTTCCTTGAGCGCTACTGCTTCGGTCCACTTGGTGAAATAGTCTGTTGCCGTGAGAATCCACTTGTGGCCTTGGCTTGAGTTTGGATTGATGACCCCGACGAAGTCCAATCCCCATTGCATAAATGGTTGGTCAACCAGAATTGGGTGCAATGGAAGTGCTGCTTGTCTTTCTTTGCCTGTGAAGAGTGCACATTTCTTGCACTTTCTTATCCATGTATAGCAGTCACTGAAGACTGTCAGCCAATAATACCCTGCCTTCATTATCTTGAGAGCTGTTACTCGTGGGGCAAAATGTCCTCCAGAATCTCCATCGTGAAAATCTCGTAACACCCTCTCAATTTGACCTTATCCCAATGCACCTCAATAGAACTCCATTGATGTCTTTCTTAAACAAAACACCATCAACAAGCACATATGGAATAGCTTGTAATCTGAAGTATCTCCTCTTTGCTTGCTCAATTCTGGAGGGCATAGGCCTGTCTGTAGGAAGTGTATCATATTTTGAGTCCAACAAGGAGTAGGCACGTCATCATTTTCTTGTTCTTGATCATCCTGTAGTACCAAGGCAGTCTCTTTTTCATCACCTGCTTCAACTTTCTGACTCAAGGCTAGTTGTTCACATAGTCCTTTTCCACGTACTAGTTTTGTGACCTTGATCTCGATGTCATATTCCATGACACGAGTTATCCATCCTGCACGTTTCTCATTCAGATCCTTGTTTAGAAGGAAGTCCTTAACTCCCGCATGAGAGACCAACAATTGGATCTTATTGTTTAAGACTAGGTGCTTGAATTTCTTTAAACTCCTGATCACTGCAAGTACATGCTTTTCAATGAAAGAGTACCTGGTTTCGAATTTCTCCAAGCCTTTACTGAAGAAAGCAACTGGCTGCTCTAATCCTTCTTTATTTTGCTGTACCAAGATTGCAGAAATTGTGTCTCCGCCACCGAAGGCATATAGCACGAAGTCCTTGGAGAAGTCTGGATTGACGAGGGTTGGAGCTTGAGATATAGCCTCTTTTATTGCCTCAAAACTTGCCTTGCCTTCAGATGTCCACTTAAATGCCATGCTCTTCTTCAACATCAGCATTATTGGCTTTACAAGAGCTGCAAAGTTTGGAATAAATCTGCGGACAAAATTGATCCTTCCTAAGAAGCTTTGAAGAGCCTTCTTGTGACTTGGCAATGGCAATGCTTGAATTGCTTCAACTCTTTCTGGGTCAATCTTCAACCCTTCCTTTGAAACAATATGGCCTAGAAGTCTTCCCTCGTGAGCCAAGAATATACATTTTTTGGGATTCAATGATACCCCAAATCTTCTGCACCTCTGAAATACTTGCCTCAAATGACAGAGGTGATCCGCTGCATTTTTTGAGAATACAGTGATGTCGTCAAGATATATCAAAACTATTTTATTGATCAACCCCTTGAATGCCATATCCATTGCCCTTTGGAAGGTGGCTCCAGCATTTGATAGCCCAAATGGCATTTTCTTGTAGGCATAGTCCCCCATTTGGTGGTGAAAGCCGTCTTGAATTGGTCATCTTCTTTCACCATCACCTGATTATACCCTGAGTAGCCATCTAGGAGAGAGAATCTCTCTGAACCGGATACTACTTGCAATATTTGTTCCATGGAAGGGAGCGGGTAATGATCTTTGAGAGATGCCCTGTTGAGGTCTCGAAAGTCCACACATAACCTAATTTCTCCGCTCTTCTTCCTGACGGGAACCAAGTTCGCAACCCAGCTTGAGTGCTTGATCGGAAATATAATGCTTGCCTCTATTAGCTTATTTAGCTCTTTCTTCATTAGAGGCTCAATGTGAGGGTTGACAGGTCTTTGCTTCTGCCTGATGGGCTTAGCATCTGGATCCAATTCTATGGTATGTTGTGCCAGCTTCGGATCGAATCCTCTCAAGTCTTCATAGCTCCAAGCGAAGACATCTGGAAATTCTTGGCAAAGCTGTATGAAATCTGATTTCTCCTGCTCAGTGGCCACTTTACCAATTTGAAGTGTTTTGCCTTCCCCAACCGGAATTGGCTCTGAATCTTCTCTCCTGACTTGTATGTTTGCCTTTTCCTTACGGAACTGGTCGTTAGGGTTGAAGATAGACTCCAACGTTACTAAGCCTTTAGGAAGCTTGTTTGTCTGTAGCTGCACTACTTGATCTCCATACTGCTGCTCTAGCCTATCCTGATTTCTAGCTGAGAATTCAGCTTCTTCTTGCAAGAAATTGACGATCTGTTGATCATTCTCAAACACCTGCCAGCTTGTGTTATTATCTGGAACTGCTGGCCTCACAACCACATGGATGTGTGGCTGCGTTTTTCCTCTTCTGATGTTGTCAACCACATCAAACGTTGCTCCAACTGCTGCGAGCCTATCTGCGGCTTCATTTTTCTTCCTGGGTATGGACACAATGTTGAAAGCTTCGAAATCCTCAATGAGGTCCCATACCCTATTCTTGTAGCTCTTTAGCAAGTCGTTCTTTGTAGCATGTTGTCCTCTAACTTGGTTGACGATTAGCTCGCTATCTCCAAACACCTGCAAGTTCTTTATGCCCCTTTTCCTGGCCCAATGAAGTCCATGAATCAAGGCCTCATATTCAGCTGTGTTGTTCGAACAAGAAAACTGGAAACGAAAAGCTGAATAATATTTGATGTCTTGTGGCGAAATCAACATTGCACCACCTCCAGCACCTTGCTGCTTCTTGAACCATCGAAGAATAATTTCCAAACTTTGTTTTCATCCTTTTGTTCAGGCTGAATGATGTCAGGAATGGGTGAATTTTCTTCGTGTATACAATACACGCCCAATTCAGATTCTTCAATTTCCTTGTATGGGTCAAATTCATGACTTTTGTTTGCCCATTCATCCAAAGTTAAATCAGGAATTCCCTCGACCTTAGTACCTGCTTCTAGATCACTTGAACACTCCTCCTGATCAAAGGCTGAGCAATTTGCATTGATAGGGCCTGGTACATGAGGCTCAATATGGAAATTGGCAATTGATTCTGACCTGATTGTTGCTTTGGCCCCATACCTTGTCCTGAAAATCATGTGCGACCAATCTGCAGATAAATATCCACCAATCTTTGCAGTGAAGTCTCTTGATAGACACAACGCAAAGAGTGGCGGGAGGTCAATTACAGACACATCTTGCAAGACTGTAACATTAGGACATGAATGTAGCGTTAGGCTTAACCCCTTGATGACTCCAACAGTTCCCACTGCCGTTCCATCTAGTTGTACTACTCCTTTCAGCACTGGCTCATACTTCAAACCCAGTTGATCCGCTATTTGCTTCGGCATCACTGAACTACTGCCCCTGAATCTATCATGCAGTTGTGTACCAAATGGTTTCCAACAATCAATGAAACATAGAAAGGTGGAGGCTTCAAATTTTTGCTTGTCTGGCCCCCATCATGTTGCACTGCATTAGTGAGAACTTTCTCATGTCCCTGGTTTGATACATTTGTGGCAGACCAATTAGCCATTGCAGCTTGCAATAAATCTCGTTGCCCTGGGATCGCCAGTGATTCCCACATGGAAATGTTCACATGTGTCTTCTTCATTTGATCGATGATGTTGAAGGGGGATGAACTGTCCTTTTGCTGCCCCTTACTTGGTGCAAACTTTTCTGGAGCTTGAACAGGTGCATGTGTTGCTGCAACAGGTACCTTAGGCTGATTTTGCACATTTGGAGCTACGTTTGGTCTGCTGACCCCTTGTTGTGTAAGAGTGGGTTGAGAAACAACTGGATTAAACGGTTGTCCCTCTTCTATGCTTCTCTTCTTTGACCGTGTGCTGGCAGCCACGCCTTGAAAAGGCTGTTGGTTAACTCCACAGAAGTCTTCCGTCTGCCAATTGGCCAATGTGGTTTCTGTTGGAGGTCCTTCTTGTTGCGTTTTTTGCTGCTGATTCCCTTCCTGACTTGATTCTTGAGGAACACCAATGGTTTGCACCATCAAGGCCTGATTCAGTGCACCATTGAAACATGCTGACTGATTGTGAGGTAGATTGCAAGGGTAACACCAGTCGTATTCCTGTGCCATGTTGTTTTGCGTTGGAACCAAAGCTCTTGAGGATGTCGTTGCATTTGGATCATACGGTCGAAATGGCCTGGCAGCCTGAGGTTGTCCTTGGCTTTGGTTTTGATTCACAACCTGAGGTGGTGGTGGCCTATTCTGTTGGTACGGGGGCCTAGCCTGGTACTGCGCTTGAGGCTGATACGGCCTAGCACTTTGAGCTTGCTGTCTTTTGATAGTCACTAGCTCATTTCCAAGGTTCTGCAGCTGTTTCATGACCTCTTGCAATTCCTTTGAAGTATTTGAAGATGTAGATGCCTCATTATTGCTTTGATTTCTAGGAGTTGGAATGGGATTCAACTCTGGTGCTTGACTGGTTGTCGGATTTCCCATATCTGGATAGAGAGGCATTGGTGGCCTTGGTGCGAGCTTACCAGCTTGGATCAAACAGTTCTCTGCTCTGATCGCTGTGTCATAGGCTCCTGGCAGCGTTGTCCCTCCCATTGATTGGATCATCATGGCTATGTCTGAATTTATAGCCTTTAAAAAATAAAGGAATGCTCCTTCGGCTGTTGGTCTAACAGTTATTGGGATCCTGTCCCATGTCCGTTGGAACCTGAAGTTGAAATCTGCCATTTGTTCGTTAGGAGCCCTTTTGATTGTTGTCAGTTGTTCCAATAAGGACAAATTATCCACCCTCTCCCCAAATTGGCTGCAAAGAGCTGAACAAAGTTGGTTCCAATTTGTAATAGACCCTGCTGCTAGGCTCCTAAACCATTGTAAGGCCTTGCCTTTGAAAGATGAAGCCAATAACTTGACTGCAACATCCATTTGCATTTATTTCGTGGATTGCGCATACATTAGCAATATCCTGGATGTGATCAATAGGAGTAGTATGATTTTCTCCTGTGAAAAAAGGGATATTCTTTAGCGCTGCAACTGGAATTTGATTCTGAGCATTTAGGGCAAGTGGACTACTTCCCGTGAAATTGACAAAGGGATTCGGTGGTAGCTGCGCCATTATGATTGGCCTAAGAACCCTGGTTGATGCGAGAAAAGGTCTACCAGGTGGAGGTGTAGACAAAGTCCTATTAGGCGGAGATGGCGATCTTTGTGATCTTCTTCCTCTCCTTCCTCTACCTGGTGAAAGTTGCAAGTGGAAAAATAGTCCCTCTTCTCGAGTATTAGACCTGGTTCGAATTCTTCTCATGTGCCTGGGCAACCTTTGCTGCTACACCGTTGAATTCTATCCCTTTCGGAGTCGCCAGATGTGTTAGAGAACAAGCCTCTAAAAGGTTGGATTTTGCCAAGTTACACACTAAACCTGACAATATTTAAACTCAAAATTTGAAAGACCTATACAGTTGATATTTTTAGGGTTTGGAATTGATTTGGAATGACAGTCTTGAAAACCCAAAAATGCCAGATTTTCTGAAAACCTGAAATCCGAAATCAAAAAAAACATGAAATTTTGAAAGTCAAAATCTCAAAAATTTAAGAATACCCTTTTGAATATTATTCCTCGATCTATCAACTGGTGAAATTTTGACTTGTTTTCGAGCAAGTTAAGTCCTTAAAAATTGATTTTAAAGTTCAGCCTAGAAGGTGGAAAAAACTGAATTGTAAAACCTGCAATTTTTTAAGTCCGAATTTCTTGAAAGCTCCTTCGAAACTATGGAATGACCTCTTGGTCCCACCGGGCGTGCCAAAACTGTTGATGCAAAATCACAGCACCCCTGGGACTCTGCAACGCGATGGGTTGAAGGTCTCAGTGCGACTGCACAACATGGAGCTTTTCCCAAGTGTGGGACCTCGCGAAATCGGAAAAGCTCTCCGGATGAAGGCCGGCTCCTATTCCTCTGTTCAGATGCACCAATGAAACGCAGAGGTTTACCCAAAAAACCTAATCTAACTACCAAGGAGACAGGGAGAGAGAAATGCATAAAAAAAAACCTAAGCTAAGGAGGTGATGCACCGAGGAATGAAGAACACCTGTCTTGCCAAATAAACACAGACCATTAAAATGCAATGCAAGATCATACACAGATAGCCAGATTCACAGTGAAAGATCAAGGGGATGCAAATGAATACAGAGAGGGTTGAGAATCATCCACAGACATGTATTAATTTACTCCAAGGATTGATGCAACACACTGCAAAATGCCAAGAGGCAAAGTTACATTACAGTTCAAATGGGAGGTTTGAACTCCACAAGTTCACTTGCCAAAGAGAAGAAGGGAGGGGCAAAACAAGAATGTCCAACCTTTAGAAAGAAGCCCCTCCTTACAATTTATAGGAAGAATGAGAGAGAGAAGAGAGAGAAAGTCCAAATCTACCCCAACCACCTCAGGTTGTATTTAATTCATCTCATTATGGTGGTAGGTGAGGACCATATCAAACCCCAAAAGTGGCAAACTGTATTTTTCATTTTTAAGAACTTTTTCCCACCCAATTAAAGATATCCAGTCGTAGTTAGGTAGAGGACGCCGTAGGCTTTCCGAAAAGTCCAACCTTGTGTGAATCGGAGCTCCCAGTCAAAAGTTATGGCCATCTGAATATCTGGGTCAGGGTCTGCTTCCTGTCAGCACTCAGAATGTTGCGCCTCCTGAAGGTGCGCCATAGGCGCATCCGTGTGTGTGTCGACATCCTCTTCCATGCACCAAGGGCGCATCCTTTTCCTTGCCACACTCTATGTCGTGCGCCCATTCTGTGCGCCTTGGGCGCACCATTTGCCTTGTCGACACTCTGTGTCGTGCGCCCATTCTGTGCGCCTTGGGCGCACCATTTGCCTTGTCGACACTCTGTGTCGTGCGCCCATTCTGTGCGCCTTGGGCGCACCATTTTCCTTGTCGACACTCTGTGTCGTGCGCCCATTCTGTGCGCCTTGGGCGCACCATTTTCCTTGTCGACACTCTGTGTCGTGCGCCCATTCTGTGCGCCTTGGGCGCACCATTTTCCTTGTCGACACTCTGTGTCGTGCGCCCATTCTGTGCGCCTTGGGCGCATGTCAGGGATTTGAGCTTCTTTGATTTCTCCATTCTCTTGCTCCTTGCCTATATCTACCCAGGGGAAAGATATGAATCCTCCCACAGCTTGCAAGTCTACCTTATCCCTCAGTTTTTCCTCCTTCGGCAGGTGTGCGGACCCGCACGTCCTTTCTTCCTTTTTCCCCTACGGCGCAAAGCGCAAATTTGGTCCCTCGCCCTGCCCTTTCCTTCCCCCCCCCGTTTTTTTTGCCTTACATGGACCCACAGGGGTGTAGAGTGCATTTTGACTTTGAGCTAACATTGGGAAAATTTCCCAATGCCACCCCGCAACCTGCCAACCTACCCAAGGTGTACTCCTCCTCCTCTTGCCACGTGCCCCCCTTGGGGAAAATTTGATCTCCAAACTCCGCCTACTCATAACTTGAGTTCTACTTGGAGTTAGGAAGACTTTTTTATATCACCGAAAAGGTGAGAAAATTTCCTATCCATTGGAAATGGTTTAGGGAAATTTTGGAAGCATTAAGTATGAGAAAAATCTAGTTGAATTTCTAAGCCTATTAGAGAGCAGGCATGGGGGTAAGATTACTCCCTGAACCTAACCAAAATATGTAACCCTAAAATTTAAACCTTGTAAACGTGTTATAAGTTAATAAAGGAAACTTGTGTTTCGGTAAGTTGGTTTTGTTTCAGAACCTATTAGTGAAAACTGATGTCTTGCAACTTAGTTATAGACACTTCAAATAAAAAAAAGAATTATCCCCTAATTTTATAGCTAACCCTAGGTTGTTTCTTTGGTCTCAAGTGGTTGTTTAAATGGGCACTACATGTTACATAGCTAGAACCAAGGGAATTCCTCCAATAAAGTTTTCAAAGTTAGTAAGTGGAGGAGGTGGCTGATGCACCATTGTAGGGTGCACAGGTTGTCTATTTTAAGGAGGAGTTGAATTAGTGTGACATGCTGGAGATGGAGATGTGCACGTGGGATTTCTGGAACAAAAAATTCTCGAGGATAGATGGAGGTACTCACAAGAATATTCAGCTATTGCACTTTTTATTTTGTTTAATCTTCTCATGAAAACACTTAGGGTTGCTAAAATAGAGACCTGCAAATGTTGGGAGTTTCCAGATGTGTTGAAATGAGCCTCGAAAGGCTGAAGTACTAAGTCCACACACCATAACTTAGAGATATGAAATTTGAGCTTTCAATGCTGGTCTGACCAAGCATTCCAGAAACTATTGGTTGATCAAACGTGCACTCGCGTCTCAGATCTTGGAAGGGACGAGCTGTTTGAGACCACAATGGAACTGTCCCTAAGTTGTGGGACCTTGCATGCTTAGGATGGATCTCCAGAGAAGGTCGGTTCCTCTACCTATTTCTACTTCTAATCCTAGTGTTAGAAGGGAAAAATAATCTAATAACGCCAAGCAACCAATGATAAAAGGGTAATATGAAAGGAAACCTACACTAAAAGGTGATAGCACCAGAAACAGAGGAATGAACACTATCTATTCTAAGAAAAAATGAGAGGAAATGCACAAAAGAAGGCTAACCATGTGTAACATGACTTAAAACATATTCACTAGACCA
This sequence comes from Taxus chinensis, assembly GCA_019776745.2. Classification (NCBI taxonomy): domain Eukaryota; kingdom Viridiplantae; phylum Streptophyta; class Pinopsida; order Cupressales; family Taxaceae; genus Taxus; species Taxus chinensis. The sequence goes on along the minus strand of CM034146.1, from coordinate 451,696,967 downwards.
GTTTCATGGGACACAACCAAATAAGGAGCTGCAAGGGACGTAAAATGACATAACCAGCACAAAACGTAAAGGAAAAGGAAAGAAGAAGGAATGCAAACACATTAAGAAAAAGAATGGTCACAAAATGATGCTTATATTACTTCAAGAAATGCACATAGCTGTTACAATGGAAAATGAGGTAGATATCCACATGCAAGAGCTAGATCTAGAGGTCTGTAACTCACAATACAGAAAGTATGAAGTCCTTAGCAAAATACACAAGGATCTAAAGTGTCCAATGTTAATAATGAGCCCAAATATTACATTTAAAGAAGAATCTGTAGAAGGAGAAGAGAAGGAGGGAAAACCCCAATTTGAAATACAACCACCAACAAGAGGCATTCAATTCCTACATATCCACCTAAGAATCTATTAGATGCACTTCCCCAAACCTGTTTGGTGTGTTGAAGAAGGAATAAGGGTGAATCAAATTAAATCGGGTGGTTAGAGAAATTAGATCTACTCATCAATGCTCAGGGAGAAATTTTCCCATTTCTCACCTACCAGATCTATCAAGAATTTGAATTTGAATGTCTAGAATTGTATCTAATGTTAGCAGATCTCTAACAAGTCTAGGCGCACGCCGATCTAAGCTCTGTAGAAGAAGATACGTCTATTAGAAGATGTCAGAGCCTCCTTTGTATGCAAAACACATGGTGCATGCAGATTGGTTGAAATGATGGCCAACTGTGCAAATATTTTCCATTTCTACCATGTTTCAGTCACTGATTTGCTGCAATGATTCGGTGCCTTTTTGGTGCAATTTGGTTGGTTGCGTGCAGCGTAATCAAACATGGCTGAAAAATGACTTGGCACAGAATGGCATAAAGGTGGGCATGAGGGAAAGGCATGCAAAAGAGAATAGAGGAAGGTGGAAAGGAATGCATGGTCAAGGAGAAAATATTACAAAGTAATGGGTGTGATGTGTGAGAGGGCCAGAGACTTAGTTGATTGAGGCAAGTGCAAAGCCCATGGGAAGGGTGAAGAAGCTTCTAGGAAGAAGGTGAACGAGCAGAAGGTGGGCACAAGGGGAAATTGGAACAAAGGAGTAAAAGGAAAGTGCATAAAGAGACTCTGACCAAGTGAATATGCCGACTGAGCTTGAGCACATGCAACCTTGTAATGAATAACTCAGAGCTAGAATGTGCATATAAGTTACCCAAATAACTAGGGGAGTTATTTAGATAATAGTTACCATTCTATCCTTTTATGTGATCCTACAAAAATTATCAAACTTGTTACACATGGGTACAAATTTATTATATTGATCCACATGCTCAAATTCTTTATCGCACATGCCTCAAAAGAGGGAGAAATCATTGGGATTTTTCTATAGATGGATTACAAAATATGCACAAACAAATTTTTATAAGGATCATATCCCCAATAAATTCATAAATACTAAAATATGGTAGAATAAAAATCATGTCAAACCATATAATACATTCATGACCATGATGGATGTTCCTATATATGGAACACATTCTCTAGAATTTTCAATTTTCACAAACTCTATCAGCTATATAAAAGAGTTTTATATGGTTTTATATACATATGAGTCACTTCATAACATGATACAAGGGTCATGAGTACTTCATTCGTTCTCTGTTACACTATTTAGACTCAGTTGTGAGAACACGATTTCATAGAATTGGTCTCCTTATCCCCTATGACATCTCAGAAGCTATGCATTCAATATTAGTAATGCAACACCTTATGGGGCATGGTAATTTCCATTCCTTTGTGATTTTTATCTAACTCAACAGTTACAACATTATGAAATTGGACCTGGATTTATGTGCAATGGTGTGGTATATGGATTTTATGGAAGGAATCATGGTGGATAAATTCAGCGTAGGTTATCCTTCCTCTTATCACACCATATTCTCAAATGTGCAAGGTATCTAAGTGGTTAAATTATTCATAGGTTGATATTCCTCTTTACATAGTTTTAAAAAGGGACACTTTGATTCCTCTTCTCTCTATGATGTTGGGTTGCACTCAAAAATTTAGTCTCTCTTTTAGGAAAAATTAGGGCCTAACCATCTTGAATCCTCTGAAATATTATAAATAAATCAAAATATATAAGGAATGATAATAATGGAAGATATTCTCTCTATAAAATGAGCAGGTGTATTCCTTCAATGTTTTGCATTTCCCTAGTTTTATTTTTTCAAGTTCAAAAGTCACAAGCATTATCAATATTTTTAATTATAGTTTAATTTATATATTAGTTATTAACTACACTTTATTTTACAGGTTTCATCAAGGAGCATTCCAAAATCAATAGATTAGATAACCACTATTAAGTGAATAAAAAGTGTGTGTGTGTGTGTGCACCCAAGTATGTTTTCCTGTAAGCATGCAATTTTCAATAACACACTTAAAGGTGAGGTAAACGTAGACACTAAAATTTTGTAACTTATCCGTTTGCAATGTCAATTATTATTCTCGTTTGCTAAGAAAAAATGCTCATGTTCAAAATCTAGTTATTTCATCTCTATAGTTCTTTCATGACTTGCTTTCCTTTACACTTTTCTTTATCATCAATTAGACAAATATTAAAAATCAATGTAGATAAAACCTTTTTACTTATTGTCACAACTTCTTAATTCATTTTTCATATTCCCCTTTTAGCACTATAGAAAGGTTCAGGATGTTAACTTTGATCTTGGATTAAGTGTACATTTTTCCCCTTTGCATTCTCTAACTCTATTTGTTATGTTAATATCTTTATTGGGTCATTTCATCTTCTCAGGGTTGTCTTTATTATAATATTTAACATACAAAAGGCTATTTAAGCAAGTAAATGTAACTTTGTAATTCACCTAGCGCTCTTAAAATATCCTATTGCAAATATAGTTCCAAAATAATTCATGGGTTTCCCAAATCCACCAAAACCAGCTACACATATATTAGAGAAGTCCTATATGAAGCACTTAACTAAGTCAAATATTCTAGATTCCTCTGTTTCCAAGCATACAAAGGTTATAGACCCATGTATGAGCAAGAGAAAATTCACTCCAAGAATTGTTTTGATTGTTTCAAGGAACAAATGGTTAAGTCATGTAGTTGAGGCACACCACTTCACACTACTACCACACTAAGTAAAGTATACATTATATAGATATCCTACTATCTTATTGTAAATATTAATGAGGGAACCCCCATGGGTTGGCTAGTTTACATTCACACTTTCACAAGCACCTAGGAGAGCTACATGAGGCTTCATCCTACAATGATGGCATGTAGTGCATCATTTAAATTTGTTCAATAGATAGGGTTTAATTGTTAAGGGTAGTCCAACCTAGCCACACATATTTTCTCTCCTTTTGGTTTGTTAATGCTTTTATGAAGGTTTCTACAAGTTTCTAAAGTTTCCACTTTGTTATGGGAAATTACTGGATATCTTAAGGAAATGTGAGAAATAGTGGCACATAAAAAAGGTCATATTTAGGAACGTGAATCACACAAGAATTTTCAAGCCTATACCATCTAAGTTTATAAGACCATACATATCTAGGTCATGATTGTATAGTCCTTTTCTAGAGTACAATAGGTGTGCAGTCCTACCTACTGAATTTCTTGATCTAAAACTAGCACCAAAGCACTCCTTGTATTTGATATACCTTTTTCACTTTTCTACACATCTATATCCTTTATGTTCTAACATTTACATCAAATTATCTATCTCTTATTATGCATTTGATCTATTACTTATCATTTTACCAATGATTGTAAGTATTAATGCATTATTCTAGCTATGAATAGTTAATTTTGAAAGTTATCTAATGAAGATAATCCCCCATAAAAACCCTTAAATCCTCTTTATTGTTGTGTACTTTCTATAATATTAGATTTAATTAGGCTGTAAATAATTATCTTAGTCTCTCCATACTAGTTTTATCAATTATTTATATTTTTTATAATAGAATGATCACTAGATGTAAACACACTACTATAATGGGTTAATGTTATTGAGAAGTGGATGTAAACAAAATAAAAGATAACCCATGTGATGTTGTACAGGAAATTTTGTCAAATAAAAGTAGAAAAGGGATTTGTATTCATCAAATATTTCATTACAAGTACCTTTCTAAATATGTATGAAAAATATGGAAGCATATATGACATATGAATTATTTCAAAAATTCTTATAATAAATTTATTCTAATAGAAATAAATATTTTTGTTAACTAATATTAAAGGGGTTTTAAAATAAATTCCTCTTCTTAGAGAATTCCATGAAGTCCCACTAACAGGTCACATAGAAATTAATATCTTTATAATGAATTTATGAGAAAAATATATTTGTCTCATTAAATCATCTCTAAACTACCACCAACCTTTCATAAAATCATTTTACTATTAAAATTTTAAATTAATCAAGTGACGGGTGTGGGTTGATTATATTTTAAAATAATTAATATAAATTATGGAGTAGTTCCTTTTGTATGTACTTCATTTTTATTAAAACACATCATTCTATTAATTAAAAGAAATATTTCATTTTTGATATAAGAATTTATTCTTATATGGGAAAACTTCATTTGAATATATAGGACAAATAAAGTAAACCCAAAAAACCTCCTTATAAATTGTATTATATTTAAAGGGCATCTAACTCATACTTATGGTGGCCGAGACTGTACATACAATAAGTGCTCCAAATGTTACTTATACACAATGTATGTTTACTAAACTTGTTATGCTAATTGAAAGAAACTAACACCTATTAGTCTCAAAGAAAAGCTAAATATACCATTAACATCATGATAAGAGCTTAAAGGAAATAACTATCTTAATTGCATAAACATGAATGAAATCACCTAATGCTAATCATTCCTACTCTTTTAATGTATGACTACTTCTAAGAATGAGCCTCTTTAGATCATGAGTAATCAAATTTTTGTTGATCTCCAAAGAGAGGGAATGATCTCACCAAGAAATAGCTAAAAGGCCATACTTAGATCTTCCTTTCTACTAAACAATGAGAGAATGAATGCAAAGATGAAGTAGCTATTCCAAAGAATGGAGAAGGCTCTTATCATAAGATTGTATAAATCACTAATCAAAGTGTGGTGTAGGTGTGAAAGAATGTAAGAGGGCCCTTTATATAGATTTCCAATTTGGGAGAAGCTTGCAAACTAGTGCATGTGGGATAAAGGACAAAGTAGATTTAGAAGAAATAAATATGATTAGAGGGAATTGATTAGAATTAACAACTCATGGGAGTTGGGGATGATTTAATCAATCAATTAGGATTAATTGATAGGCTAGGAAAAGCTTGGAAATTTATTTCGAGGTGATTTAGAGGAAAATAGGTATGATTTAGAGGATTTGATAGAGGGATTTAGATAATAAGAAGGTTTATTGATTAAATGCAAGGGTAAGAAGGATTAATTAACTAATAATAGTTAATTAATTTATTGAAGGAGGATTATAACTAACGAAGTGTCGTTAATTGACATCTAGAATGAGATAAAGACTAGTTAATTAATGAAGTGTCGTTAATTGACCAAAATAGATGGGGACACTAGTTAATTAGTGGGAATCACTAATTATAATGGAAATGATGGGAAAAAGGAAAATTAATACAATTTTAGTATTAAAACTACGTAAGTAGATTTTAGTTGTCTACATTTTCCCCTCTTTAGGGTGGTGTAAGTGACGTCGCTTCAAAGATAATATGCAATTATAAACACGTAAATTTTGAATGAAATGGAATAAATTTAGTATAATGAAGGATTCCCCCTCGAGTTTTGATGGGGTGATGAAAGAGATTGATCGACGATCGAAAAGATGAAGGAAATGGACAATCAACACAAACCTGGTAGGAAAGAAAAATTGGTGTTTCGACGGATAGAAGAAACAAGGGGGGAAAGGGGATTTATCACCAAATCACAACACCCCTCAAATTAAATGAGTGTGACTTGGGCATTCAGTGTGATTGGGTAACATGGGTATCATATCTCAAGATGTGGGACTTGTGGGCTTGAGGTGAACCTCCAAAGAAGGCTGGCTTCCTCTTCCTAAACTAAGTACTACACTACTCCTAATGCAAGGAAAGAAACTAACTAGACATATAGTAACATTTCCAGGGGATTAGGGAGAGAGATTGCATAAAGTAAAACCTATACTAGAAGCGGCAATGCACCAAGAAAGGGATTTTCTAGACAATTTTCCATCATTCCAATGAAAAAGGATGAATATGGGAAGGATGGAGATCCTTCGTAGACCCAATTGCATACAATACTTCATTCCTGAATAAGCACAACCAATTCCAAAACCTGTAATCGACACCAAAGATTACACAGTATACCTGTAAATATGAGGGAGGAAAAAAAGAAGTAGAAAAAATAATGCAAGGATAGGCAATCAATCACAAAACATCATGTTTATTACTTTAAGCACATGCACAGTGCATCATTACAATAGAAAGAGGTAAGGGTATCCATTATAACTTTTAGAAGGAAGGCTTGAAAGCCTCTAAATTCACAACAAATAAGCTTGAAAGAAGAGTAGAAGATTGGAAAAAATTGTCTAACCCTTGAAATAATGCACCACTTTATATTTTATAGCATTCTCAGTTATGTGAGAGACAGAAGGAGAATTCCTAAATCCTAGGCATAACAGTATCAAGTATGGTCTTCTTGTTACTACCCATGCTTTCTTACATCACCACCTTCTTGATTGCATCATCAATTATTTGAAAACTTCTCCCCCATGCTTTCATAAATTCAAAAATTTGAATTTTTCTCCATTTTAATTAAAAATACATTTTAAATTCCTTTAGAGGTATCCCCTGGTCCATTAGTGGGACCCACATAGTTAAAATTATGTTTGAGGAGGTTTAAGTGTTGCTAAGTTGACTGATTTCAAAAACATATCATCAGCCAGTCACTGAGTTGGCTAGTGAGATACTCCACTGTATCACTTTAACGAGCTCTTCGTTAATTTATTTTCCTTGTATTATACCTTGATTGGTTCCCGAGTTTAATTTGGCAGGTTCCCCAAAACCTCTCACTAAAATCCACGTAGTGAGATCCTTTGTTTGCATTAGTCCCATGCCATGCCAGTCAACTTGGTTTCCACCTAAATCCCTACATTTGACACCTCACACTTTAACGCCTCTTGCCTTGGGATTGGTTCACCTGCTGAGCTCATTGCCATGTCCCTTACTTTTTGGGTGAACTCAGCGACATTATATCCTTAAACTTAGAGATCCCTCGTCATGCATAATGGATACTTGAGCTCACCACTTACCTCGTGATACCTCATCACCAATTTTAACTATCTAGAAAGCCCTCCTGCATACCGTTGAATGTTGAATGAGATTCTCGGGATATGCCTCAAACACTTCATATTGTCCCTTAATTCTGCCAAACCTATACTTAACTTCCAAGGGCCTTAGGGTTACCATGCCTCATCACCGACCCCTTCAGAATTCACCATGCCATTGACCGAGTCATCCAAATCCACCTCGCTATGTAGGTTGATTGAATGCCTCATCATACGAATCTGAAACCTGAAGTCCCAAATTTAGACTTCAAAGTTTCAGAAAACTTGACCATTCTTTTCCTAACTCACCTCAAATGTTTTGAAATGCATCAGCTTCGAAACCCAAAGTCTGAAATTCAAACTTTGGAATTTCAGAGTTCAAGCCTATTTTTCAACAACTCGCTGGAACAAGTTCTGACGTGTTTATCTCCAAAATCCCAAAATGGGATATCCCTAAAATTAATTCTATGTATTTTCCTTTGTGTTTTGACATAGCTCAGTATTCTGAGTTCTTTCCATATGCTCGTTACTTTGGCAAGAAAACTCACCCATTGCTCTAAAACTTACCTGCCTTGTACTTTTCCTAGCGAGCTCGAGCTCGAGACACATCATCTTCCCTGTTTGTTCATTTTTCCCTTCCGAGTTGACATACCTCCAAAAAAGACTTGGGTGAGTAGCTTGTCATTCCTTTGCATGGAGCCTAGTTATGATGAGTCAACCGGTCCTCTTCCATTTAATCTCCCTTACCAAACTTGTGGTCTCTTGGACTTGGCCTACTCTTCTTGATATTCCACCTTGATCTTCACACATTTTTTGTTATCGTTGCTGAGTATTTTGGTCCTTATTTGCATATAGCCTCTGTGAGCTCTTAGCAACCCTACTGCCAACTCTGTGTCTAGCTTATTGAGAAAGCTCTTATCTTGGTCCTGGTCGAGGTGTTTGCTATGATGTCGAGCATTTTTCCTTAACCGTGTCAAAATCACTGTGAGCTCACGACCCCGTCTGTGCATAGATATTTTTGGCTTGATAGAGCTCAAGCTCAAGTCACTTCCATTTGTGCTGAGCTATCTACTAACGTGTCCCAACTCTCCAATACATGTCATCCCCATGATGTTTATCCCCTTACATGCACCACTCACCTACATTGAGTCTCAAGATGGGGTTCCCCCTTAGTGAGAAACGTGCACCATTTATCAACATAGCTCACCTAAGCCAATAAACACACAACCTTAATCAACTCGCTCTTAGTATACTAACTCACTCGATGAGAAGCTCACCGAGCTATTTTTTCTTAGTGTTATTATACTCTCAAAATTTGATTTTTCTCCCAAAATTGACTTTCTTGGGATCTTCTTACATCGGAGAATCATGAAACCCTAGTAAGATCCCCTAAATTTTTTTAATTAATTTTTATCAAATTTTACCTGTGGTGACTAGAAGTGGGCCCACTAAGACCAATGTTCTTTTTCCAAGCAAACCAACAACCTTCAAAACCCAAAAAAGAAAAGAAAAGTCCAAGATGATTTTGAAACTTCCCAAAACACCGTAAACACTATCAAAGTTTGAAATTGTTCTTGATAACCTTGGGCTCTTCATGAAGGAATTTTTTCATTCTCAGGGTGCGATTCACCCTCGTTGTCCATTTTTTCCTAAGGGGGAAAATTGGATAGCATTTTTGGTAAGTCATGGGGATGATTACCTGTTAATCACTAGTCTAGTAGCATTCAACATCCATTGGGCATGGATTCACTATTAATATCCCAAAACTGATACTAAACCATGACATTCCTGTTCATGAGCAACCTAAACTATGCTTCATCCCAGACTCAGAATAGACTGCTGCTCACAACTTCTTAGCTTTCATAAGAAATTATTGAAATGCTCATGAGTGGAAAATTGTTTCGATTTGAAAACCTCACTTGAACTCATTCCTCTGCAAAATGACCTACAAATGAAGAATAATATATTGAACTTATCCCGAAACCTGATTTTTCCAAGTGTGAAGCACAGTAGAACCCATGATTTCTTAGCATACATAACACATTGCAGACTTTTGAATGAAACATTTGCTGAATTGGGACATCATGGAACTCTATTAAATCCTGATTTCTTCTTTCTTTTGAACCCTCCATCTCTGATACACTATGCAAGAGAAACGACGAGACACAACACACAATATGTATGAAACTAAAAATCATACATTCTTCAAATGAAACATGTAGAGTGTGCCTAGCACTTGTTCTGCTAAAAAAAACTACTCCTACCCTATTCCAACTGGAGGCACAGGTAAGATAAACGAACCCTACAATTGGTTGTGAAAAATAGCTACCTTTCCTCACAATGGGCAGCCATGTGGATGATTTTACAATGGACATGGCTGATAGTGAGAGTGAAAAATTGTAACAAGCCCGATTCTCCACTTGGTTTACCAAGGTGTCAACTAGAAAGAGAATGCATGCCTCTTTTAGTTGGTCTACATTTTCTCTGTAGAGGCATTGTAACTAATCCTCAGGACTGTGAAAATCATCCTCACATTCCAAAGTGAATGTGATTGTTTATGGTTTCTCTTTTAGCTCTAATGAAGCTAGATACCTGATGGCACATGTTTTGACCTTTTGGATTTGTCCATTGCTCTGAATTCTGACTTCAATAATGAAGCCCTCATGTAAGCTTTCCTAGAAAGTGGGACTTTCTATTAGATGATCTTGGATTCATTGCTCATCTATAGATAAATGATGTTCCACTTGGATGATTGGTATGAAATTGGTGTCCTTTTTGTGCCCCTTCCCTTCCTAACAAAAATAAATTCTTCCACAACATGTAACTCCTTTAGATTGCTTGTAGCCTCTAATTGAACTATTGGTCAATCCCTACAAATGTTTGAAGCTTGTTTCTCATGTAGGAGTTCCTCTTCTTCCAATTGAAAAAAAAAACTGATTGGCATTTTTAATTTTGTTATCCAACATCAAACCTAAAAGGCCAAATTATTCCATATATTTCTCTTGAGAATTATTAGGGGAAACAAGATTTCCTTAGATTTTCTTTGCGGTAGATTCATCAAGTTCCACAATTGAGAGAAAAAAATCTTAATAATATCATCTCCATTCAATGCTTCTCAACCTGACTTAATTTTCCCCACATGCCCCTTTTTCCATTCATTCAGTGAATCAAATGGAAGATTAAATTCCTCTAATGTTGGCTTAATAAGATGGTTATGAGAAACAAGTTGCTACTGAGTATATTCTTACATTCTGTGTTGAATGCTAAGTGATGGGATAATTTTTTTTTCAAGTTCTATAGGATCTTTTCCATCAAAATGATCCCCCACTTCTGATAGATAATATGCCTCTTCAGTCTCTAGCTATGCCAAGAACTCAAATTCCATCATGGTGTTCTCCATATTGGTATTTTTTTCACCATGATATTCTTCATCATCAGACAAAAAATTAGAAAGCTCAAATTCTTCTAAAAATTCATATTTTTGAATAGATGAAGAAGGAGAAGAATTTAAAACCTTCTGAATGATCTCCTCTACATTCAAAACCACTGAGTTTGCCTTGTTTTCCTCCACAACAAGAAACTCTTTGTGGCTGATTTCAACATTTGATGAGGCTCTTGGCAAGTTGGTGTAATCCTTCATAAGTGTTGTGAGTTCTTAACATGTATCACAGTTAGGATCACTGCATTCACTTAGAACATCTTACACATTGGTAAAAATTTATTCTTTCACTTGCACATGATCCTCTTCTTGTAGATTTGAATCCAACTCCCAATCTTCCTCTACAACTGATTTTACAAATTATGGTTAATCAATAGTTTCCATAGACTTTGTATCAACATGCACACTGCACTTTGAATAGGTAGATTGCTGGTCATCATTTACTTGTGTTTGTTGTTATGTACATTCAGTCTTCACCACCTACTTTTGAGCTTAAACCTTGGCTGGAGGCTTAATTAGGAGAGGAGTTTGTTCGATGTTCAGTCTTACAGCCCATTCCATCATATTCTTTTCTAGTCTCCTTAACCATATCATTCTCTTCTTTGCTAATATCATACTTTTTGTCCTCCCAAAATGGATTCGGGAATGTAGGAAGAGGGGTGGATTGGTACTCAACTGGTTCCTTCATTTTTTGAGGTAATGGGAGAGGTGATACTTGTGGCTTTTGTGGAAGAGAAGTAATCTTAGAATAAAGAGTGGTAGAAGATTTATAGTGGGATGGGAATATAGGAGATGAAGAAATGGAATTCACCATATGAGCAACAGGTGAAATGCTTGGGAATTGATATTTATGCTGAAATGACATTGGTTGGGTAATGAAAGGAGGGATATAAAGTGGTAATGCAGAAGTTTCCCATTAGTAGGACTGACTGACATTGCATTCATGAGCTTCTATCTCTTGAACCCTTATTTCAAGTTGAGGCAGAAATTCAACCATGACACCAAGCTTTTCTTGCAGGTTGTAGTGGCTTGGCATAGGGCCAATCCATGGACAAGGTACCCTGAAGCCAATCTTGAGTGCTTTCATTTGAATTGTGGCTTTAGAGTGTACCATGACTCCAATTTTTGCATCTTAAGTTGTAAATCTGCATATTCATGTGTAGGATAGCCTCCATCATCTGCATATTCCTGCTCTTGAAAACTTGCATAGTTAGGTGAATAACCAAACTGACCATGAATTTTCTCATAGGGATATGCATGCTGTTGATTTTCACCATAAAATAAATTTGGAGGTGGAATGTAATCATCTGGGAATGAAATTTGCAAGCTTGGAGACAAATTGAACTAGAATTATTGTTGTTATAAGTGAGAATTCCACTGCGGGAATGAATCCATGACTGCATAACTTCATGAATGGGATAAAAATGGAAATATTTGGAAGAAAAATGGATGGAAATGGGTGAAAAAATAGATTTTGTAACTCAGAGAGTGGGTTACTCAAACCAATGGATTCACTAGTTGTACTTGGGTATGCCTCCTAAGGCTGGAATTTCACTAAGAGAACAAAAATACACACACCTATGAAAAATTTGACTCTTGAGGTCCCAATGGGCATGCCAAAACTATTATCACCAAATCACAGCACCCCCTAGATGACCTGAGCGTGAGTTGGACATTTGGTGTGATTGGGTAACATGGGTATCACCTCTCAAGATGTGGGACTTGCAGGATTGAGGTGAACCTACAGAGAAGGCCGGATCCCTCTTCCTAAACTAAGCACTACACTACTCTTAATGCAAGGAAGACAACTAACTAGACCTATACTAACATTTCTAAGGGATTAAGGAGAGAGATTGCATGAAATAAAACCTATACTAGAAGTGATGATGCATCAAGAAAGGTATTTGTGAGACAATTTTCTAGCTTTCCATTGAATAAGGATGAATATGGGAAGGATGGACATGTATCAAAAACCCAATTGCATATAATAATCCATTCCTAGATAAGCACAATAACTTCCAAAACATACAATGACCACCAAAGGTTACACAATATCCTTGTGAACACAAGAGAGGAAAAAAGAAGTAGCAAAAAAATGCAAGGATAGGCAATCAATAAAAAAACATCATTTTTATTACTCTAAGCACATGCATAATACATCATTACAACAGGAAGGGGAAAGGGTTTCCATTAAATTTTTTTGAAGGAAAGCTTGAAAGCCTCTAAATTCACAACAACTTAGCTTGAAAGAAGAGGGGAAGCTTGGAAAAATTGTTTAACCCTTGAAATAATGCACCCTTTACATTTTATAGCATTATGAGTTGTGTGAGAGAAAGAAGAGGAATTCCTAAATCCTAGGCATAAAAGTAACAAATATGGTCTCCTTGTAATTGCTCATGCTTTTTTGCAGCACTACTTGCCTAATTACATCATCAATTGTACCTAGGAAAAATTCTCCTCCATGATTTCATAAATTCAAAAATTTGAATTTTTCTCCATTTTAATTAAAAAGACATTTTAAATTCCCTTATAGGTCTCCCCTGGTCCATTGGTGAGACCCATAGAGTTAAAATTGTGTTTGAGGAGGTGTTAGTGTTGTTAGGTTGATCGAATTAGAAAAAAACTCGCTAACAAGCTCACTGAGCTGGCTAGCGAGCTACTATGTTGCATCACTTTAACAAGCTCTTTGTTTATTTCTTTTCCATGTATTCTACCTTGGTTGGTTCCCAAGTTTAATTCAGTGGGTTCCCCAAACTGCCTCACTTACATCCATGTAGCAAGATCATTTTTTTTCATTGGTCCCATGGTGTGCTAGTTGGATTGGTTTCTACCTAACTCCCCACATTAGGATCCTCATGCATTAACACCTCCTGCCTTGGGATTGGCTCGCCTCCCAAGCTCGTCGCCCCATCCCCTTGTTGTCAGGACAACTTAGATACATTATCTCCACCAGCTCAAAGATCCCTCCTTGTGCATAATGGAAACCTGAGATCACCACTAACCTCATGACACCTTGCCACCACTTTCCAATCTAGCTTGCCCTCATGCCTACTGGTGAATGTCAACTGATATTCTTATGATACATCCTGAACACTTCGCATTGGCCCTTAATTCTACTAACTCCCTACTTAACTGCCGAGTTCCTGTGGGTTACCACACCTCATCATCAACCCCTTCAGACTTCACCATGCCATTAGCTAAGTTATCAAAATACACCTCACCTTGCTAGTTGATTGAATGCCTTGTCATACGACTCCGAAACCCGAAGTATGAAATTAGGACTTTGGAGTTTTGGAAAAATTGACCATTCTTTACCCATCTCACCTTGAAAAGTATGAAATGCATCAGATCCAAAACGTGAAGTATGAAATTTAGAATTCATAATTTTGGAGTCTGAGCCTATTTTTCAACTCATTGGAGCAAGTTCCAATGTGTTTATCTATAAAATTCTGAAATGGGCTATCCCTAAAAGTAACTATGTGCAATTTCCTTTGTGTGCCAACACAACCTAAACTTTTGAGTTCTTTCCACAAGCTTATTACTTTGGTGAGCCAACTCACCCATCGATCCAAAACATACCTACCTCATGCTTTTCTCAGAGAGCTCCTATTAGGAAATAAGGGATAAAATATGGGGAACAATCCCACATAGAATCACAATAACAGAAAATAATATGCAGAAAATATTATAGATTTGATATAAAAGTGTACAAAATAAAATAACACAACATAGAGACAATATTAACAAGAATCGCTTGCTCAGATTTTACTACAAGCCACCTCTCTCTCAATAAAATACTCAAATCTGTTTGGAGCTGTTCTCAACAAACTCTCCTGAATTTACACACATCTACAATCATATGTCTCACCTATCAAAATTACATTAATAAGAAACTACTTAATCTTTTTTACAATATAGTGGGTACCAAAAAACCATGGGATAAAACTGCCCCATAAAATTATGAGTCAAAAATCCCACCCATATGAGAAGAGCACATTTCCCAAGATATAAGGCACTTTGTGTGAGGCCAATTTTTTTTCTTAGGGGTTGTTCCCCCAAACCCCAGTGATAAAACTATGGATAGTGTACAATACGTTTAGTGTATAATATTCAACACTTCCACACATGAAAACATGCTCCATAACATAATAATCTCCCACTTTGAGACTAGTTTTCATTTGAGCAAGATTCTCAACCCTTCACTGTTGTCTGTGAAGACAAACCAAAGTTGAACACAACTTCAATTTCTCCCTTGTGACAACCTTGGTCATCATGTCTGTAGGATTTTGAATGGTATGAATCTTCTCTAGCTTCAAATTCTCTTCCTCCAAAGTTGTCCTAATTAAATGGTACCTAAGTTGTATATGCTTCATCATATAATGGAAAACATAGTTCTTAGCTAGGTGTATAACACTCTGAATATCACTATGCAACTTCCCTTCCTCCTTATGCCCCAAATACTCAAGAAATTACTGTAACCAAATCATCTCTTTATTTTCCTTTGTGGCAACAACATACTCAGCCTCTATGGTTGATAAAGCCACAAGCTTATGTAGCCATGAAATCCAACTCACTATTATCCCACCTACAATGAAAATATAACCTATTGTACTCCTGCTATATACATCTCCAACCATATATGAATCTATATAACCACATAAAGTAGTGTCTAATCCACTGTAGAAAAAAATTATCCCCATGATCCCTCTAAAATATCGAAGGATCCTCTTTACTTCCTGTCAATGCTCTTTACCTGGATCACTCATAAATCTACTCATTGTTCCCACTGCATGCACAATATCAGGCCTAGTGCACACCATTAAATACATCAAACTACCAACTGTTGATGAGTAAGGTGCCTTGGACATCTAATTTCTCTCCTTCTTTGTTTTAGGACCAAGGATTTGTTTAGCTGCCCCCAAATCCTTCATATCAATAAATTCACTTAGCTTCTTCTTGATTACTTTTATTTCCTACATGTTTTTACCTGCAACAAACATGTCATCCACATACAAGCACATGATAATATAACTTCCATCTTCAAATTTCTTTGTATACATGCAATGGGTAGAATGACATCTAGTATAACCTTGCTCCATCATGAAGCTCTCAAATTTATTATACCATTAATGTGGAGCTTGTTTCAAGCCATATAGGCTCTTTTTTAGTTTGCACACCATATCCTCTTTACCTTTGACCTCATAGCTCTTTGGCTGCTACATATATAGATCCTCATCCAAATCACCGTGGAGAAATGCAGTCTTTACATCTAGCTGATCTAAGTGCAAGTATTTTTCTACCACTATTCCAAGAATAGTTCTAATAGAATTCATTTTTACTACACGATAAAAATACTCATCAAAATCTATACCTTTTTTTTGTGTAAACCCCTTGACCACCAACCGGTCCTTGTATCTTTTATTTACTCCTTATTCCTCTTTAACTCTATATAACCACTTGTTCTGTAATGATCTTTTATCTTTGGTTAGCTTCACCAAATCCCATGTTTGGTTCTCCATGAGAGCCTGATGCTCCTCATACATGGCTTGCTCCCACTTCTTCCTGGCATCTACCTGCATTGTTTCATTAAATACATATAGTTCTCCACTTTCAGTGAGTAATAAATAATAAAGAGAAGGAGAAAAACCTTCAGGTTCTCTTCTTACCCTAGAAGACAACCTCAATATAGGATTTTGGGGTTCTTGTTGAGTAGGTTCTTGAACTAATTCATGTGTCACTTTCCCATCCAGAAGATCCTCTACCACTATTCTTTCCTGGGTTCTTCCTTATTTTCCTGCAACTATTTCTTATACATAACTTTCTCATTAAAGACCACATCCCTAGATCGAATGATTTTCTTGTCCTTAATACTCCAACATTTATATCCAAAGTCATCACCAACATAACCAATTAAAGTACATTTTTTGATTTAGCCTCTATCTTGGTCCTATCATCCTTGTTAATATGAACAAATACCTCACATCCAAATACTCTAAGAAATGAGTAATCAAATTTCTTACCATACCAAGCCTCCTAAAGTATACCTCCATCTAAGGCACTTGAGGGTCCTCTGTTTAACAAGTACATAACTATGCTCACCACTTATGACCAAAAAGAAAGAGGCATTCCTACATGTAACCTCATGCTCCTACAACATTCCATTATTAGTTTATTTATCCTTTATGACACCCCATTATGCTGCGGAGTTCTTGAAACCGTCTTTTTCCACATATTCCATTATTAGAACAATAATGATCAAACTCATTGCTTCATTACTCCCCTCCATTATCTGACCTAAGACATTTTAGCTTAAGGTAGTTTCATTCTCTACCATGTCTTTCCATTTAACAAAAGTTTCAAATACATCATACTTATTTCTAATACAATATACCTAAACTTTCCTTGGTGCGTCATCAATAAAAGTAACATAATAATTTGAACCCCCAAGAGATGATACCTGAGCTGACCCTCACACATTAGAATGTACTAGCTCCAACTTACTCTATTTATTTTTAGGTCCAACCTTGAGAAAAATTACTCACTTTTGTTTCCCAAATATGCAGTTCTCACAGAACTCCAAACATGTTTTTGTATATCCAAGAAAATTCTTATTTATGATCTCCATACCAGTATGGCTCATATGACTGAGCTTATAGTGACACAATGTTGTATTTGCTTTAGAATCCACAAGATTACAAACATTAGTGCTATAAATGGTTAAATACAAGGTTCCAACATTCTTACCTCTTGTCACCACAAGAGCACCCTTGGTAACCTTCCAAGAGTCTGCTATATATATCACAATACAACCATCACTTCCCAAATGCCCTGCCAATATCAAATTTCATCTTAATGTAGGCACATGTCTGTCATCCTTCAATAGACATGTATTCCCATTCCACATCTTAACCTGAACATAACCTTTTCCAAATATGATGCAAGGCCCATCATCATCAAGAAAAACATGCCCAAAATCACCTTAAACATAATCAACAAAATAATGCCTATGTGGAGTATCATGGACAGAATTCTTTGAATATAAAACCCAAGATTCAGAAATATTATACAAAGAAAGAATCAAAACATCCTAACATACATTACATGTTGCCACATTTACCTCATTTTTTTTCTTCATGTTGTTTCTTCTTGTCCTGAAGCTCCCAAAATTCCTTCTTTACATGCCCAGGCTTTCCACAGTGCCAACATACCATCTTACTTTTAGATTTTGACCTTTCTTGATCTTGCAATTTTCTAAGGCTTCCTCTATTCTTTTGTCTCCCTCTAGTTTCCATTGTCAAAGCATCCCCTAAAGTAGAAGATTCCCTAGAGCTTTTTATTTACATTTCCTCACTTAAAATCACCCCTAAAACGTCATCAAACTTCAACTTTGAGTTAGCTAGAAGAGAGTTACTTATCTCCATGACCAAGCTATTCCAACTCTCAGGTAAAGAGCATAGAATTTATAAATCCCTAAATTCTTCATCAAATTCTATTGTAACTGAATCTAACATATTCACAACCATATTAAAATCATTCAAATGATCTTCTACTAAATTATTCCTAGACATCTTCATATTAAACAACTTTTTCATTAAAAATATCTTGTTAGAGGAAGAGGGTTTTTCATATAACTTCCATAATGCATCCATCAGTTCTTTTGTAGTATTTTACTTTGAAACATAAAATAATATCGAAGATGAAAGGCATAGCTAGATTGTCCCAACTTCCTTCCTATCTAGCAAATCCCATTCCACATCCATCATGCTCGAGGGTTTGGTCCCTTTTCCAGACAATGGCATATAAAGATCCTTCTGATAAAGGTAATCTTCCATCTGCATCTTCTAAAGACTAAAATTCTTCCCATTGAGTTTATCAAATCTTGATCTTCCATCATCTTCCATAGCTCCCACTCAAGCTAAAAATTTCCCTACAATTAAACACTTTAGCAAACCAAACCAGGCTCTGATACATATTGTTAGGAAATAAGGGATAAAATATGCAGAACAATCCCACACATAATCGCAATAGTAGAAACTAATATGTAGAAAATATTACAAATATGAGATAAAAGTGTAAAAAATAAAAGAAAACAATATAGAGACAATATTTAACATGGTTCACCCAATTTGGGCTATGTCTACTAAGAATCACTTACTCATATTTTATTACAAGCCACTTCTCAATACAATACCCAAATCTATTTGGAGTTGTGCTAAAAAAACTCTCCTGAATTCATGCCCAAATTCACACACATTTATAATCATATGTCTCACCTATCAAAAGTACATTAATAGGAAACTTCTTAAGTAGTATTACAATACCATGGGTACCAAAAAACCATGGGAAAAAACCTCCCAATAAATATATGGGTCAAAAATCCTTCCCATATGAGAAGAGCACATTTCCCAAGATATTGAGCACTTTTTTTGAAGCCAAAAAAAATTTCTCAGGGGCTGCTGCCCTCATACCCCTGCTCAATGCCCAGCTCGACCCTGAACCCAATTTTTTAACTATGGATAGTGTACAATAATTTTAGTGTATAGTATTCAACACTTCCACACATGAAAACATGCTCCATAAACATAATAGCTCGACCTTGAGACACATCATCTTCCCCATTCAATTTCATCTCGACAGAGCTCCAAGAATGACTTGGGTGAGCAACTCACCATTCCTTAACATGGATCCTAGTTGTGAAGAGCCAACCAACTGCTTCCATTTAATCTACCTCACCAACCTTGTGGTCTCTCATACTGGGCCTACTCTTCTTCATAATCCACCTTGCTCTTCACGAGATTTATATCACTATGGATGAGTATCTCGGTCCTTCTTTACATATAGCCTATGCAAGCTCACATAAACCCTACCACCAACTCCATTTCTATCTTGTCAAGTGAGCTCTTATCTTGCTCCTTATTGAGGTATTTGCTATGATGCCAAGACTTCTTCCTTAACCGCCAAGCTCGGTGTGAGCTCACGATCCCATCCCTACATAGATTTTTTCATCTCGATAGATCTTGATCTCAAGTCACTTCCCTTCATGCTAAGATATCCACTAACATGCCCTGAATCACCAATACATGCCATCTTCGTGATGTTTGTCCCCTTACATGCACTACCGACCTGCATTGAATCTCAAGCTGGGGTTCCCCCTTAGCGAGTAACTCATACCATTTATCAACATATCTCACCCGAGCCAATAAACACACAACCTTAGACAACTCACTCTTAGTAGACCAACTAGCTCACTGAGAAGCTCGCCAAGCTATTTTGGCATAATGTAATTATGCTCTCGAAACCTGATTTTTCTCCCAAAACTAAATTTCTTGGGATATTCTTGGCACTGGAGAATCATGAAACCACAGTAAGGCCCCCTAAAACTAGTTTATTAATTTTGATCAACTTTTTCCCGTTGTGACTAGAAGTGGGGCCGTCAAGACCAATGTTCTTATTCCGAGCAAACCAATAGCCTCAAAACCTGGAAAAGAAAAGAAAATTCCAAGATGATCCCGAAACTTCTCGGAACACCGTAAACGCTTTCAAAGTTTGAAATTGTGCTTGATAACCTTGGGCTCTTCATGAAGGAATTTTTCTGGTCCCATGGTGCAATTCACCCATGTTGTCGATTTTTTCCCGAGGGGGAAAAAATGGATAACAAGGGGGCATAAAAATAATCCTTATTGCCCCAGGTGAGATTGAAGAAAAATTATGATAGAATAAAATGATATGAATAAGAATGTAGATGGAAATAAATTTCATCCAACTTATCTCAAGAGAAAATTTGTTTTATCAGTTTTCTTATGATATATATCATCTACTCTTTATTATATATAAACATATAACAAAAGTGTAAAATAACATGAAAATCCATAATACTTACATTTGTGCATTATTAAAACACTAATTCAATGCAACATACATAACGCAATGCAATAAGAGAAAGTAAACAAGCTAACATGACAGGGAAACAAGTACAAACACACATACTCAAACAAACAACATTCAAGACAATTGCACTAATGTTTTTGTTATCGAGCTTCAGTTCCCAAATGTTTGAGTTAATGAAAAGGGTTTAAAATGACACACCAAGAAATGATACATGCGAGATGAATATACAAAGGACACATGGGTCCTATGAAAAATAAAATGTGCACTATGTAACAGTACTAAGCAAATCATTGTGCAAGGGAGTATAGACATATTAAGAAAACCAACTTTGTTAATGGAGGTAGATCCAGATGAGTCACGAGTTGTTTGTGAGAACAATTGAGGACCAAAGAAAGATGTTGTATAGGAATTTTTTTTATGTTTGAGGACATTATGTCTAGTAAATGATTCATGTATGTGAACGATTTTTCACAAATTTTTGTATTTTTGAAAAGTTTAACCATTTTTTTGGATTTTTAAAGGTTTTACCAATGTTTTGGATTTTTAAGTTCTGTGAATTTTTAGGGTTTTTTGAAAGTTTTCTACAACTATCTACAGTAAAATGAAGATGCAAAGATTCCCCCAATGAGAGATGAGAATGTACAAGGGAAAACTTTGTTCATATATACAAGATGAAGAAAATATAAATCAAGGCCAAGATGGATATGTTCAACGTGATGATGTATTCAAACTGATGAATTACTAGGAAGGAGTGAGCATGCCCCTAGTGTAAGTTGGCTAAGAAAGATATGGTAGAAAAGAAGTAGAAGATTGTTTATTAAAAGGGGACAAAGGTTACTATAAACATGGTAAAAAGGAAATCTTATAGACATGAATGTTCTGCACGGAATAGAATAAAAACATGGATGTTAAGGAAGGATATGGAAAATGTAGCTAGAATACTAGTGATGAAAAGGTGGTGAACCAAAGGGACAAATCGTGAGACAAAATATGGACTAAAGAAAGAATCTGAACAAGGTCCAACAACACTTGGTAACATACTAATCCTGTTTACTCATCGAGATCTAGTGTGCGCACGTGGACATGAATTACCTCTTGTAGTGAAGATTTGATAGGTAATAAGTGAAGAAAAATTAGCCAATTTGAAGGAATGATTTATATTGATAGGTGATTTGTGAATGGAGGGTGGAAGGAGAGTTGTGCATTGCTCCGCTACCATCTAGGTGTCTATAGCCTCAATGGAGATGTATTTGGTTCTAGTCAAAAATTTTCTCTACTGTCATCCAGGCATCCATATCCCTGGTAGAGATATTGGAAATACCCCAAGAGAGTTATATTGGTTTGATTTTAATTTTTGATTTTTTTCTTTATGAAAACTAATTTCAGCTCTCTCGATTGTTTTGATAAGGGGTTAAGAACTATTGATTGCTTGATTGAAGGATGTGGGAGTGATTTTGATGATGACATTGTCTAGTGTCAAAAAATACATCCAAAAGTTATTTACAACAAGTTTATTAGATTTAGATAGTGATAGGATATGTAAGAGGTCATTCATTCTTTAATTTACTAAGGTGATGAAAGACCAAGGTCAAACAGATACAATAGAGATAAATGTCACAAAATGAGTGTGAATAGACTAACTAAAATATCATTGACATGATGAAAATGTTGGATGAATTGCAGAGGAATGGAACGAAAGGGAGGAAAGAACATCCATGTGTATTTTTATAATATTTTAATGTTTTCTATTTTTTTGTATTGTTGAATTTGTTTTGTTTTTTTAGTTTTTTGGGAGATTAGGACCAACAATGTCACTCTGTGTGATAGGATCCAACAATGATGTTTGAAATTTATTTAATAAGGGATACTAGGAGTATTTGTTTATCAAGAGGCATATTATCTCCAATCTTGATGACCATAGTGAGATCATATTCGATAAGTGACTACAACTTATCTTGAAATATGGATTTTAAATGCAGGGGCTTGAGTTCCTTATCCATAGGTTTATGCACTTTATGACATAATTGATGGTTGCATTGGTGTGAATTATTTAATTGTGTTTTATTTTGAACTTTATATTTGTTTCAATTATTGGGAGCTTTGGAGCTCTTCAGAATTTTGATCTTAGATTGATGAAGAATTTTTTTGGGTTTCATATAAGCTAATGTGTGATTTGTATGATCCGGAGAAGTGGCAGAAGAAAGTGGATGTTTAGGATTGATGATAATAACATTAGGGATGATGGTGGGCTTGCCATAGTTTTTGATAGAAGGATGATATGATGGATGAAGAGGATGTGCTACCGGGAGGTGAGTGAAAGATAAAAGACGAAGGGCTACTAGGATGTGGTTCCATGATGGAAGAAAATGGGTTACCAGGAGGTGAGCCAATAATATATTATAAAGGTATACTAGGATGTGGCCCAAGTATAGAAGAAAATGGGCTACTAGGAGGTGTCCCATAGATAGAAGATGAAGGGATACTTGTAGGTGTCCCATAAATAGAAGATGGAGGGATACCAAGATGTGGCCCAAGTATAGAGGATAATGGGCTACTAGGAGGTGATTCAAAATAAGATTATGGAGGGATAATAGGATGTGGCCCAAGAATAGAAAATAATGGGCCACCCGAAGGTGACCCAAAAATGGAAGATTAAGGGCTACTAGGAGGTGGCCCACATAGAAGAAGATGAATGGCTACCCAGAGGTGACCCAATGAGAGATTGTGAATCATGATTAAAGAATTATGATATGTAAAGAATGGTTGGGTGATGATAATATAGGCCATGGATCAATGACACAACTAAGAATTTCTCCATGTAATGGGGATGCTAAAAATGAAAGAAAAAGAAGAGGATCGAGTTTGATGATCTTAGGATCTTCCTCATTTTTAGAAAAAAATGAATCAACTTCTTCCACACAATATGCAATCACATTAAGGTCAAAAGAGAATCCTTGCTCATGGTCCTCTAGAGGAATGTCATTGTGTATCCCCATGAATTCTTTGATCACTTCTTCATTTTGAAAGAAATCGATCACTATGGGTTGTTGTTGGTTGACCATAGTAGGTTGATTGGAAGAAAGATGTCCAACAAGTATGAAAGATTTAGAAGATGTTTGATGATGTAGATGAGGGGAAGGTTTTAAATTCTTTCTCAAGGGCTAAAGAGGGATTGGATTTTGATTGATAGAAGAATATGACTTGAGAGACAAAGTGGATTTTTATTTGGATGTCTCACGAGTGGAAGAAGATTTGGATTTAGAATAGGTTGGTATTGGTTTTCCTAGAAGATGACATAATGCAAGTAGAAATATAGGATCACGTAGAAAGTCAGTAGATTATGACATAAAGGCTGATTTGGATGATTGATGAGAGGAATTTTGAGTCGCATGGATCTTTGACTGAGGAAGAGGTCATTGAGGTGACTGTTAAAGGGGGTCATATGAAGAAAGGGAGGACTGCAACTCATGATTCAAATTAGATGTTTGATTAGAGGAACTTGGAGTCACATAGATATTTAAAGGGGAAAGATACCATTGAGGAAAATGATAAAGGGGGTCTTGTAGAGAAAGGGAGGACCGTGATATAAGATTTGAATTAGATGTTTGATGGGGAGAATTCATGGTGATACAAATCCTTAGACGAAAACGTCATTTAGGAAACTAATTTTTCCTTAGAAGAAAGTTGATTGGATAAGGATCAGGAGACTGAGGGGAATCCAAATAATAGTTTGGATTAGAATAATCAAGAGACTTATGGGAATCAAAAGAATAACATGGATTATAAGCATCAGAATCAGATCATCGTCTATGAGATGAAGGTGGGGAAATGGGTAACAAAATGGGATCTCTAACGTGAAGAACTAATCAAGGTTTAGTTGTGATAGGTGTATTTTGATGTGAATTCCTAAACCTAGGTTCACTATTGTCATAAGTGTGAGGAACCATGCAATAGTTAGTCATTTTTGGCATTTTTGGGTCCAAATACCAATACCTAAATAGTGTGATTGAACTCCTTCATGGAAAAGGAAGTTTTTTTTCAATTAGAGCAGTGTAACAGAAACCAACTAGAGTTTTTACATATATGGGGATGCTCATGTGATTTTTCAAAGGTGATATAAGGAAAAAAAACATATTGATAAAACAATTATGACAATCCAGAAAGGTTTAGACAAAAAGTTACAAGTGTAAATGTCAAAATGGTTGATCAAAATTTAGCAACACAAAGGATACCAAGGAAAGTTTCCCAATGTTCAAATTCTCTCAAGAGTTTCTTTATAGGAAATGTTTTTTTGCTATGGGTTAAAAAATGTGTACAAGGAATACAATGAACCTAGGAAAACATATAACAACCTATCAAATGCAAATGCCATAATGAATTTCAAATAATCAAGGCAAAGAATCCCAAGGAATCAAAATAGGATTGACATAATGTGGACAATATAACAACAACACCTTCGAAGACTTAGGGAAATGTTTGAATCAAAAAATAGGTCCAAGTATATCAATGAATCAATGGAATGTGAGCAACGTAATGAGATAATCAAGACACTTATATCAAGTTTGGGAAAATAAGATGTATCACAAGTATATTGCTATAATATAAGCAACGTAATGATGCAAAGGGTAAATCAAGGTAGGATCACATAAATATAATGATCTCGAGTCTTAATATGGATGTGAGATAATGGCTATCAAAAGATGAATACATACCATTCACACTTTCAAAACTCACATTTTGGCATTGCAACCCAGTCATGTGAGTAGAATAAAAAAGTGGTGGACATGATTATTTTCAATATGCACACATATGTATGCTCTCTTTTGTCCCAAAAAAGGGTATCAAGAAAAAAAGGATTAGACTAAGTGGTGATGAAAAATTCTTAGCGTAACTTTGGCAAAGTTTTACCCTATCTTATGAAAAGGTAAAAACTAGGAAAAAGTGATGCCTTATAATTTTCATGATTAATAACACTGACACAAACTTCAATGAACTCTCCCCTTGTTCAAATAAAAAGGTTTTGAATTTGAAGAAGTTTTTTCTTTGTGAGAGCTCTTTGGAACATGATGGATATAGTCAAGTTGGCCCCATTTCCAAATGGTTTCATAGGTTTTTATTCAGAAACTCACCAATTATTACTTAGGAGAGGTACACATTTCTAGTAAACTAGATAATGGACCATTACCCAATTAATGAATAGGGCCTTAGACGGGTAACATGAAGCTTTTCTCACACAGGTTTTCAACTAGTCAAGTGGGTAAGGGGGCACTTCCCATTTTTTCCACTAGTTATTTCAAGGTGTTGAATACTTTTGGGTTCCTATGGTAATCCTCATAATGAGTTTTATGGCTTATGCCAAGATACTTCCCACAGTTTAAAGAGGATGAGTTTTAACCCTAAAACCGAACCTATAAATACAATGTTTTCAATGAAGTGGTGTATTTTTTTTTATGTTTGATCTTAATGAGGTTTAGAACACCATTGATAACGTACAAAACATGTGCATTTAGTATTTGTTTGGATCCCAATTATTTGAAAAGCGTTAAGTCCTGCGCACAAAATATTTAGTACTTTTCTATAGAAAGTGAATCAAATTTGTTTTTGATTCTCAAGATCATCCAAGGACACAAGATAAGAGCATACACAACAATCAATTCAAATAGATAAATGCAAAGGAAAAATTAAATCAAATGAACCATATAAATTCTTGATAAATTTTCCATTCCCTTAAGCAAAAAATGAAAAGATTAAGCTTCCAAATTAACCAAATGTTAGGAAAAAAATCTCTAAAACTACTTTTGATTCTTAAGATCACATAGTGGTGTAAGATAACAACATACACAAACATTATCCAAACTCATACAAAACATGGAAAAATAAAATTCATCAAAGTATTATACATGTTATAAAATTGATCTAAATCAAAAACTTGCAAGAATAGAAGTTAGAAACCCTGCAAAATAACATAAAGTGTCAAAAATAAAAATCTGAAACCCTTGAAACCCTACCTAAAAATTAACACAACACACTAGCGCAATCCTATTCAACAGTAGTGCAAGCTTCATTACGGTAGCAAAAACATCTTCACACTAGTGCAGACATCTTTACAACAAATGGAGGTCTGAGAAAAAACACAGAGTAGTGAAAAATAGTGTAATGATAGCGTATATATAGAGATGGTAGCACAAGCCATGTCAACAATAGCGCAAGCCTAACATAGAGGAAAAAAAATCTAGTTTAACATATATGCAAGCAGAATGAAAAAACATCAAGCCTAAAGACATTAATGCAAGAATGTGTAACAGTAGCGCAAGCCTTTTCACAACAACGCAGAGAGTTCCACGCTAGCGCAAGACACTTGTAGAATTTTAAAAAATGTGATTTTGAAAATAAGAATGTCAAAAAGCTCTAAACTTTACCAAATTTCTTTAAATTTGATAACACCTCACCTCCCTTATTCCTGTAAAGAGCATAAAAACCAAAAAAAGTGAACTAATATAGTTAAGAAACTCTAGATAAATCTATAAATGCTATAATGAGGGCTAGTAACCAAAATTGAAACTAATCTACAAAACTTGAAATTAATGAAAAAGACAATGGAGTAAGTCCCACCGGGTGTGTTGAATGTATGTATGCTAAACTTTCTATGCTAGTTCAAAGAAACTAACACCTAATAGTCTCAAAGCAAAGATAAATCTACTATTATCATCATGATAAGAGCTTAAAGGAAATAACTATCTTAATTACTGTTATCCAAAATAAGCCCCATGCTTATTTTTGGCTAACTCCTCCTCCTCCTCCTTTTATTGCACTTAAATGAATTTTTGGCATGCTTTAGGTACTCAAAAGATTCTAGAAATGATCCCATTAGATAGTATTTTTCCTCACCTTTCCAAAAAGGTACAATTTTCCTCCTAACTCCTTGTATTTCTCAAGTTATGGCTTGGTGGAGTTTTTGAGGGAATTTTTCCCTAGGTAGGTCCGCAAGCAATAAGAATGTGCCACATGGTAGGGTGGAATGGTGGGTCAATGGGGGTAAGTTGGAAAAATCACCAAAGAGTGGGCAGGGCGCAAAGGAAAAATTTTTGCCGGCAGGCCCGCGCCAACAAATGAGGAAGCGCCACGTAGCGGTGGAGGTTAGGCTGGAAGGAATAAGTTGAAATTTTTTCCAAAGGGCCTAGTGGGGGGAAGAAGGAGAAATTTTTTCCCGAAGGCCCACGGACCAATAGGAGGCCGCCATGTGTCCAGCTGGAGGCGGAAGTCGGAGGCGCGGAGAAAATTTTGGCAATTTTCCAAAGTGGTCAAGAAGGCGTAAAGGAAAAAACTGGCCTGAAATCTCACCAAGGTAGAAAAGGAAAAATTAGAAGCACATCCCTACCAACCAATGAGGAAGTGGCACGTGTCACTGGGACAGCAGAGCGCAGGGCAAAGTTGGGAAATTTTCCCAATGGAAAATCAAAGAGGTGAAAGGTAGGTTTGGGCGCATGATCCCATCGACCAATGAGGAGGTGCCACATGGCAGCGGAGTAGCGGGGCATGGGGATTTTTGGGGAATTTTTCCCAAATTCAAAAAAGGAAAATTTTAAAGTTTTGGCGTGCCAATCCATTTTTGCCCTATTTTTGCCCTAAATCTTTAGAGGGCGATATCTTTTGATCCAGAGCTCAGTTTTTTACATTCTTAATATCATTTGAAATTTGGTAAAATTCTCTACATAGAGGGTTCAATTTTTTATTGTGATGGAGATTTGTGGGAGAAAAATGGAGAAACGTCCCTGGAATGTAAAAAATGTAGAAATGGTTCCCAACCACCAAATTTAATGAAGTATGGGTCATTTTTGGATCTGCAGAGGAATTTACTTCAAAATATGGGCTTTTCCTTGGGAACCCATCATTTTGTAGGCTAATTAGAAGAATTTTTCAATGGTTGGAGTTGTAAATCAATTTTGCCCACATTTTTTTGCACTTTTCTTCATTTTGCTTCGTGATAAAAGCCAATTTTGGCTTATTGTAAAAGGTTGTTCATCTTTTCTACTCTGCCCTCCCTTCTATCCTTCCCTAGGGTTGAAAATGGAGTTAAAACCTCCTCCCATTCTCTGTAATGGCATTTTTTCCTTTTACCATTAAAATGATGTTTTGTGCAAACTTCTGGAGCAACAACAAATGTGTTTTGTGGTTTGGAGCTGTGTTCATGGAGTTGTGGAACATTTTCTGTGTGAAATCTACCCTTGGACCTATGATGCACTTGTTCATCCTTCCCATTACTCACCTCTTCTTATTCCATGGAAGTTTTGATAGATGTTAAACATTTTCTTTCTCTGGTGTATCACCGTTTTAGTGCAGGCTCTGTTTTTTTTGTCTTTTCTCTCTCTCTCTCTCTCTGTCTCTTT
Source organism: Taxus chinensis (assembly GCA_019776745.2). Lineage (NCBI taxonomy): Eukaryota > Viridiplantae > Streptophyta > Pinopsida > Cupressales > Taxaceae > Taxus > Taxus chinensis. The sequence goes on along the minus strand of CM034146.1, from coordinate 451,667,933 downwards.
GGCATAGTTAGATTAGGATCATATTAGCTTGCTTGCACTGGAATAGCTTGTGGTATGTAGTTTAGGAAGATGAACTAGCCTTCTTTGGAGAGATTTCCCCATTTTCAAAGGTCTTAATCTTCTAGAGAGCTCAATGTTGTGCATTCGCACCAAATGACATTGCCTTAGAAAAGCATATTTGGAGGTCATTTTGGGGGTGCTGTGAATTTACACTAATAATTACATAAACATGAATGAAATCAGCTGATGCTAAACATTCGTACTCTTTTAATGTATGATTACTTATAAGCATGGGCCTCTTTAGATCATGAGTAAACAAATTTATTTTGATATCGAAAGTGTAATGCGACTACAAAATATTTAGGTGACTATAATTTAGACTTCAAGTTGGTTTCTTTGGATTTTAGGTGGCTGCAAAATATTTGAAGACAATATATATATATGGAAAGAAAATGTTTCTCCTCCATAACGAAATGGAAAAAGATATGGTTCTGTAATGCCACCATTAAACAATAATAAAATTGAATCAATTTTTAACAAAAGAATAAAATAAATGAAAATGTTGGAAGGAGTTAATTGGGAGTAGTTGAAGGAAATGATGAATCCCATGTGGGGGTATGTGGTCTCCCTGACAATGGCATGGGCATCCTGAGAATAATTTTGACATGTCATTTCACTTCCAATACAATGCACACACTTTATTGAGGTCCATACACATTAACCATTTTGAAAACTAGTAAATGATGTAGATTTTTGTAATAATGGATAGTTGAAACGTGTACCCAATGTGATGGGGGTATGTTTTGTGTGGAATATTTAGTCATAGAAATGGCAGCATACATAAGACATGGGTTTCCTCACGGAACAGTCACACAGTTTCACCATTACAACAACCAGGCTCCAGCCTGATCAATCCACACTTTCCATCCTCCTCCCATCCTGTGCAAAACTCTGAGATCTAGAACTGGGTATTGACTTCCAACAAAGAATTAAGATAGAGGGATTTTATTGTAGATGTTGTGGTTGCAAATGCTCTAGATGACATGGATGCAAGACATGGGAGAATATACAAGTACATGAACTGTTTGACATAATGTCTTTAAAAACAAAAACTATGGTTTTGTGGATATAAATGTACTAAAAAAATATTTGTAGATGTTTTTGTGTTGAAAATGGTGGTTATGGAGACGTACTTACTTCTCCTCCTACAAATTCTATCCTAGCTAAAATTTTTGTTGTTACTTGGCCTCAAGGTTGCCCTTTTGTTTTTCACTAACTACAAAGGGGGATCGTGTTAGTTTTATTTATTACTTGATTATCATGTTTATGGCCTCATTGTTTTGAAATAGCAAGGGAATCATAAACTTTAGGTGAATAATCTTCAGATACAAGTGTTGTGAGTGTTAATCCTATGGCCTAGAGGATAAATTAACTTTTCACTTTCGATTTGTTATCCCTGTATATGTTTGTGACTGATGCAGTAACAATGTCTGGAATTATTTTCTTCAAGGCGAGAAGAAGATCACTTTGAAAGGATCTTGGAAAATATACCAAAACATTTACTAAAGGCATATTTGACACTATTTGGGATGATAAGGAAAGGTTGTCTGAATAAGAGGCTACTTGCATGGTTGTATCACTTTTGACACAAACTAAGAGATGATAACTCAACGAAGGTCAATCACGCATGGGTAATACTTTAAGGTTTCCATGAACAGTTGATCAGAAGGGTGAAGACATCTAATACCAACCCATCTGTTTCCAGGCATGGTCTCCCTTACCTTTTCTTCCATAATTTTCATAATTTGGGTCCGTTATTTGTAATATAATAGAAATTTTAAACCTGTAGATAGTCATACAAATGGATGTGTAACCAAATTTAAATAGTGTACAGATATAAAACATCACCTTGTGATTGACGAAACTTAATTTTCTTTTTAAAAATTAAATGTGGTCACTACCATAACCTTATATGATGATACTAGAGTATCAGAATTAAGTTCTTGTATCTGCCAGTATCAGCAAGAGTTAGATGATGTCATCAAATCAAACAACCTTTTTGCCTACCTTACAAAGTTAGAAAATTTTTTTTTTAGAAACTAAAAAAACCAAATTCGGAACCCTAGAAAAGAGGTGTCAAGTATCTTTTGTGCTCCTTGTTATGGGGAGAGTCACATAAAACTTTAGATTGACCCCAATCGACCATTTTTTCTCTCTTCGTCATTTCGCTAGGATCCCTGTTACTCTATTTTGAACTTTAAGTAACTCTTAAAACCAAAAATTTGGATTTTGTTTTTACCCACCGTTTGGTCCCTGGACAATGAAATGCTTTCCCGCCTTCACAAACCTCTAGTATTTTTACTAGAATATTTCCTGGAATTTTCAGTTTGGGAAAATCTTATTTCCTGGTTAGTTCGGCAAAGGAATTTTTTAGGCCTCCAGTCACAATTTTTGACTAGGTCACACTAGACCAATTATGAATGGTGGCTCTAGAAAAACCCGTCGCCGTTTGAAACCCATCTACTAGTTCTTAGTTCTGTTGACTCTAAACAAATTCTCCATATACAGGGGAACTTATAGGAAATTTATCGTTGCACATTCATTCATCGAACGTTAGTTTTAGAGGTAGATTTTTGAGCCCTTGAGATGACTTTTGATCGTTTGCAACTAGGCCAATTACGACCAATGACCTCAGAAAACTAGATGCCAATCATAAACTGTTTGCCAGTTTCAAATTCTGTCAGTTCCTATGGAATCTTGGTATATAAATGGACACGTAGAAATTTAACCATGGTGTTTTCGCTCACTTGAAGAAAACATTTGAAAGTGGTTTCTTAGCCTTCGAGTCTAAATTGAACGTTTTTGCAACTAGGAGGAAAACGTAAAAAGAAAGTTGTAGGACACCGTCGGGTTGTTAGATCACTGTGGATACTATTTGAAACATGTAAATAACTATTTTAAACTCTATAGTGTGACTTGTTATGTGAAATGGAACTTTTGATAAAATGGTGTTTCTCTCTTTTCTCCCTCTCTCTCCTTAGTTACAAAATGAAGTGAAATGAAATGAATACTTGTTTCTAAACCTTTTCTCTTGAATGAAAATTATAATTATCATTATAAGTAAATGAGAAATTAAATACATTAATTATGTTGGATTAGGGTGGATTCCATGCTAGCAAGTTATCATTGATTTCATGCTCACTTGTTTTTACAGGATGTAAGAAAGATGATGAAAAGACGATGTGTAATTCATTATTTATTATTTTAATTTATATAGCTCATTTTAAAATAAATAAATGTATAATGTAGTACCTCATTACAGAAAAGTTATATTTGAAATTTACTAATATGTATGAGATGCTAGTTTTAGGGATATCTTAGGAAATGTGCATTTAATCATAGGTTCAATTTGATTCATAGTTGTGTATGGAAAAAAGGTTTGATAGATATATAGTAAATGAATTTGAAGTTAATATATTGTAGTTCTTTTTCAGTGTTCAATAAACGATTAATTAATTACTGGGTTGTATTCTTACCTTGTAAACGTAATAAAGAGATTTAATCGAAACACTCAACCCTAGTATAAGACTCGTGTATAACAACCCTTCTTGCATGAATCCTTTTAGTGTGGAAAACTTAAACCTTAAGATAAAATTCAATCTCTACTCCTGATGTCATCTTTCTCTCATGATATTTCTTAGCCCAAAAGAAATTGAAACTGTAAAATGAACTTAAACTCTTGTACTCGATGGAACCTCGTATCCTAGGTAAATAAGACCCCTAGTTTGTGATAGCATCATGGTCGGTATGTTTAGCATTGTTGTCGTGAACCATAATTTAGGAAATAAATGGTCCTTTTTTTATCTGGAGTATGTGGTTTCCTTCTAGGTCTATTAACCGTGTGTGGGGTTAGGAGAATGTCTTCACTTCAGGTCTGACACTATGTTGAGTGGTGAAGGCCTCTTTAGAAGTCACCTTAAGATTCCTTGTTCGAAGCAATGACTATGTGGTGTAACCTTACCATTTATGGAGTAAGTAGAGATAATACTCCTTTAGTATCCTTTTGATTGCCAAGTCTTACCAGATTAGATCTAGAAATTAACTTCATCAGTGAATGAAGTCCCTGTTGGATCCAGATGACATAAATGGAGATCGTGAAATACTTGTTCTAGGTCTTAAACTCTTGTTAATGAACTCCTTAGTTCCTCCCAAGTTAAATGTGTTACCTTGGTTTCTATCAACATATCACCTTGGTCTTTTCTTGAAGGTGGTTTAGCATAAATATGTCCTCTTGCCTTAAACTCATATATAGTTGAGGCGTTGATCATTAGGTGCAGTTGGAATTAAACCAAACCTCAGTTGATTAGGAGGTTAACTTGGGATTCATGTGTAGTTATAATGCTTCCAATTATATACTTATTCAAAATGGTAAATAAATACTTTCGTAACTCTTTATGTTATAAAGTGACACCAAAAAATAAAATAAAAAGGACCTAGCAAACATTGTAAATGAAATGAGAAACAATAGTTGGTGTGATAATGGTTTAGGAAAAAAAATTCACTTGAAGTCCTTATGGATGATTTAGGCATTGAATTTTGTTAATAATGGATACAAATTGATTCTTGGTGGGACTAGGCCTTTGAGCTAGTTTAGAGTCCACTAAAAATAAGATAAAATAAAATTATGTCTTGTAAATGCTTAACTGAATCAAACTAAGATTGATACTAAAACAACCATAGTACGAAAGAAAATGTTCTTTGAATGGAAGGAAGTTTATAGGAATGAGGAACTTGAACCTTCACCTCTTTTGATGTGTATTATTTTTTCCCTCAACAACTTCTGGTTGGTCCCCTTGCATAATGAGGGTAAAATTTAAAAGTCAACTAAACATATTTTGAGAAAACAAACCTCTAGCATAAGAATGAGAGAATTAGGAACTTTGTAGGTAATTGGAAATATGGAGTTTAATTATGTAAGTTATGGAGATTTTCATAAGGGATAAAGAGAAAACTTAAATGGTCGAACAATAAGTTGAATGTGAAATGAATTGCAGAATATGTATGTGGAAAATGGATAAGATCATCCTTGTATAAAAATGTTCCTGGAATGTTAATCATAACTAAGATGTAATCATGGAAATGATGTGTTGTGGGGTTTCCAATCCTTGAGTCCCTTTTCTTGTGGTTGAGTTATTGCTAGCATTCGTTCATTGGGGAAGGTGTGGCATCGACATGTATATGGTGTTGTCATGTGTCTATGTGGGTCGATGGCTTATGTAAGTGTTGTATGTGTTATGGAGTTTTCCTTACTTGGAGCCTTTGTGGCGTTGTGTAGTGAGCAATGTAAGTCAAAAAAAATTATCCTGGTATTTTTACTGTTGTTTTTGTGTGTGTTAAATGTGGGCGTTACATTTGGTATCAGAGAAAGGTTCATGCTCTCAAACCTCTGGGGAAATTGGAGTTGTGATGGTGTTACATGATGGTGGTGGATATTGGAAGAGTAATGTGATATAAGCATGATGTGAACTATGTCGTAATTGTGATATTTTGAACGCACATGTTGTGTATGTCACTTAGTGCGTATTTGTTATCATGTTGATGTGCTTGTGATGAGATTATTCTCTCTCCTTTTCATAGATTCTATGAAGAGTTCATGTGTGATGTACCACCTTATTGTGTGTGAAAAAGCATGTTATTATGGATTGCGGAGTATTGGAGCATTTTGGGCATTATGTGATATGAAGGTGTATTGAGGTATTGCATGAAAAAATTGTTGTAAAGTGAATTTGATTTTATCATGATGTCGTCACCGTGTTGTGATAAATTGTGTGTGTCACCATGTTGTAATTGGAATTGACTATATATTGTAAGGTCATACATTGTGTTCCTCATATGTATAATTCATGGAAAAAAATGTGATGGATCATGTTGTGATTTAGGGGCATATGCTGGGTGTATGATCCCTAATGTACAGTGATTGCACTTTGGGTGTAGAATGTGGTAATGTTATGCTTTGTAACCCGTAAAAGTAATGATTGTGTTATACCCTGTATATATACCATGCATAAGACGCTATGGTTAATGTGCGTGAATCACCATTGTGTTAGTGATGTAGCTATATGTTATGTTGTGGACCCTACACTAACTGACCCTAAGGGAAATTGGTAAACTGTGTATGTTTGGAGTGAGAAAATGTGTACCATTGACCAGTCACTTGAGCCAAGTACGAGATAGGAAGTGGAGCCTTACATAGGCTGAAAAACCCACTTTTTTTCATTTGGTATGTGTGGCACTTGCTCAATGGGTGTCATGCATATTGTGTTTCGCGGACACTTTAGGCTCAGTAGATGGTGACTTGTACTCTTTTCTCTCTCCTAATATGGTTGTCATATGGATTCAACCTATGTGATTTTGAATATGTTGAGCCTTGTCGAAGTGGTGGTGGGATGATTCAGATAGAGATGATGACAGTTTTATTATTTGATATGTTATTTTACGAGCTGAGGCTCGATGTTCTGAGTGCAGAAACTCATTGAGTACCCCCTGGTGGCCATATAAGGCCATGTAGTTATTGTAATGTGTTATTTCTATACACGTATTTTATTTGTAAGTTGAAAACTTTCCCTTTTCTTTCTAGAACCAGCAATTTCATTGATTGACATGTTCTTATATTTTGGGCATTTATTTGGTTGATGCACTAAAGAGGTAGATTTTTGCACTGACTTTGGCTATTTGGCCATTTGTTTTGCTTAGATTTAAATTTTATTTTTAAGTTTAAAATTTTTATAGCCTAGCCCAAGGCTTGGGATTTTTTCCACTTGGCATTTGATATGGATTGTTATGCTGGTTCTAATGTCGTAATGTGTTGGAATAGGGTCATGGGATTCACCATGGAGTGGTGGAACCTATGGACCCACTTCATTGTATGGGGGTATGCCCCAAGGAGTTACAAATAACTAGTGGGTTGTTGAACCATGAGTTATTATGTCACTTGGGTTAGAGGTGTTTGGACCTTATGTGCCCAGGGCCATAGGGTGACCGACCTCTTTTGTGGAGCTAAAAGGAAAATTTATCTTTATTTTATTTTTCTTAAGGGAGACATAAGAGACAGGGAGACATAAGATACATGAGGGAGGCATAAGAGACTTGAGGGAGACATAAGAGAGATTGAGGGAGACATAAGAGACTTGTGTGTGTGTGTATGTGTGTGTGTGATTAGTGCACTTGGATTTTATTTTTTAATGTTTTTGATGCTTTGGGAAGCATATGTAGTTGTTGGTGATGTTTTGGGAGGTATATGGAGTTGTTTTGCGATGTTTGGGAGGTGTATGGTGTTAGTGTTATGATTTATGTGTACTCTTATGAGTCCAGTTGTGTTTTGTGATGTTGAGGATTGATGCTCCTCATTGTTGGTATGATGTTGTTTCTATCTTGACCCTATATAGCTACAGTTATGGTTTTGAGTTGCGTGAAACCCCTATATGTGTACATGTTCGAAATTATATGTTGTTGTAGTTTACTTATGTTACGAGTACCTTTGTGTCAGAAGCATGTGTGATAAGTACTGTGTTGTGAGGGCTATGTATGTTCCTCCCATGGGTTAGTTGAGTTCTTGCAATGTGATACAACCATGGAAGTATGTAGAAATATGTCTTGTAAACCATTAATGTTGTGTTGTCCCTGATGTAGTATTGTGATGTCAGTTTTATTGGGCACCTACGAACATAAGACAACTAAAATCCTAAGAATTGAAATACTAAGAGCTTAAGATAAAAAAAAAAATTTCAAAGAAAATACTAAATAATAAAGTAAAAGTGAAATGTCAATCTTCACAAACCATTAAAATTTATGATATCACCAAATTTAGTTTGTTTCCTTGTGGTCATGTTATACCAACAGATGTTTTGTTAAATGACATGTGTCACTATTGAATTTCTTTCCTACCTATCCTAAGAGCTTCGGCATTATGTCGCATCGAGGATGATGCTCTTATAAGGGGAGGGAAATGTAATACGACTACAAAATATTTAGGTGACTGCAAAATATTTGAAGACAAAATATATATATGGAAAGAAAATGCTGCTCCTAGATAGAAGTGGAAAGTAGATGATGGGGTAGGTGACCCCACCATTAAATGTAAGAAACATTGGAATAAATTTGGTAACCATGAAAATGTTGTTAGGAGTTAATTGGGAGTAGCTTGGAGGAAATGATGAATCCCATTGGGGGCACGTGGTCTCCCTGATAATGATGGGCAAGGAATAACCATGTCATTTAACTTCCAATACAATGCAAGCCATTTATTGAAAGTCCATAGTTATATTAAATGCAAAAACTAGTAAAATGTAGATTTTTGGAATAATGGATAGTTGCAGCGATGCACCCTTTGTTTTAGTTGTAATGTTTTGTCATGGATTGAGCCTAGTTCCATAGCAATGAAACTGTGGTGAGACATGGGTTTCATCAAAGAACAATCACATAGTTTCACCATTGCCTGATCAATCCACATCAATCCACATTTTCCATCCTCCTCCCAGCCTATGAATAAATCTAAGATCTAGAACTAGGTATCGACTTCCAACAAAGAACCTTGATAGAGGGATTTTATTGTAGATGTCTGGTTGAAAATGCTCTGGCTGACTGTATGCAAAACATGGGAATAAGTACAAGTTTTTGAACTATCTTGACATAATGTCTTTAAAAACAAAAACTGTGCTTTTGTGGACATGAACATACTCAAAAAATATTTGTAGATGTTTGCTTGTTGACAATGGTGGTTATGGAGACGTACTTACGTCTCCTCCTACAAATTCTATCCTAGCTAGAATTTGTGTTGTTACTTGGCCTCAAGGTTTTGGGTTTTGTTTGTCACTAAGATAAAGGGGGATCGTGTCAGTTTTAAGTACTTGATTATCATGTTTATGGCCTCATTGTGAAATAGCCAAGGGAATCATAAACTTGGTGAATAATGCTTTAGATACAAGTGTTGTGAGTGCTAATGCTGATGGCCTAGAGGATGAAATTTACATTTTCACTTTCGATTTGTTATCCCTGTATATGTGTTTCAGTGCATACTGATGCACAACAATGTATTGAATTATTTTCTTCAAAAAGAAGATCATTTGGAAGGATCTTCTAAACATATAAATTTATTTACTAAGCCAGCTCCTTAACCGACACTTTTGGGAATAAAAAGGTTGTTATGCTCATGGTTGTACGAACTTTTGACCCAAAGGCCTTAGTGATGATGACTGAACCAAACCATGGAAACTTTGTGGTTGAATTCGGTTCCTCCAGGCATGGATCATCTCTCCTTATCTTTCATAGGCATCGTCATCTTTACCTTTTCTTCCATAATTTTCATAATTTGGGTTCTTTATTTGCAATATAATAGAAATGTTAAACCTCTAGAAATCATACAAATGGATATGTAACCAAATTTAAATAGTGTAAAAAAATAAAACATCAACTTGTGATTAACGAAACTTATTTTTCTTTTTAAACCTCATTAAAGGTGATTTACAATAACCTTATATGCCCAACTAGAGTATCTACAATATTGCTTTATCTGCAAGTATCGAAAGAGTTAGATGATGTCAGTCAAATCAAACAACCTTTTGACCTACCTTACAAAGTTAGAATAGAAATTTAAATTTTTTAGAGACTCAAAAAAACTACCCTTCGTAACCTTAAAAGAGCTATGTGTAAACTTCATGTCTCCTTGTTATGTGAGAGTCACCTTAACCTTTAGTTTAACCCCGAATCGAACATTTGTGATCTCTTTGATGCCCTAGGAGCAATGTTACTCCATTTTGTAGTTTAAGAAGCTATTAAAACTCTAAAGTTTGGCTTTCGTTTTGAACCACCTTTTGGTCCTGGACAACAAAATGCTTTTCCCACTTTGCAAACCTCTAGTATTTTTACTAGATATTTCATGGAACCTTCAGTTTAGGGAAAATTATATCTTCTGTTAGTTTGGAAAAGCATTTTTAGGCCTCCATTCAAAATTTTTGACTAAGTCACACTAGAACAATTATGACTGGTGGCTCCGGAAAAACCCGTCGCCGTTTGAAACCCGTCTGCTTGTTCTTAGTTCCATTGACTCTGAAAAATTCTCCATATATAGGGGAACTTGTAGGAAATTTCTTATTACACATTCATCCATCGAATGTTAGTTTTAGAGGTGGATTTGTGAGCCCTCAAGATGACTTTTGATCATTTACAACTAGGCCAATTATGACCGATGGCCTTAGAAAACTAGTCACCAATCGATAAAATGTTCACCAGTTCTATGAATTCTGTTAGTTCCTATGGACTCTTGGTATATTAATGGACACTGTAGAAATTTAACCATGGTGTGTTTTCTCATTGAAAGACAACATTTGAAAGTGGTTTCTTAGCCTCTGACCCTGTTTTGAACATTTTTGTAGCTAACAGTAAAATGTAAAAAGAAATTCGTAGGACCCCTGTTGGGTTGCCAAACCACCGTGGAAACTTTTTGACACATGTAAATGATTTTTTGAAACTCTATAGTGTAACTTGTTATGTGAAATGGAACTTTTGACAAATGGTGATTATCTCTCTTCCTTTCTCTTTCTCTCTCCTTAGATTATGATATGCAGTGAAATGAAATGTAATGAATACATGTCTCTAAACCTTTTCTTTCGATTGAAAATTGTAATTATTATTATATGTGAATGGGAAATGTAAATGTTAATTATGTTAGATTAGGGTGGATTCTATACCAGCGAGTTATCGCTGATTTCATGCTCACCTGGTTTTGCAGGATGCAAGAAAGATGATGAAAATATGATTTGTAATTCATTATTTATTATTGTAATTTATATAGATCATTGTAAAATGAATAAATGTATAATGTAGTATCTCATTACAGAAAATTTATATTTGAAATTTACTAATATGTATGAGATGCTAGTTTTAGGGATATCTTAGGAAATGTGCATTTAATACACAGGTTTAATTTGATTCATAGTTGTGTATGGAAAAAGGGTTTGATAGATATATAGTAAATAAATTTGAAGTTAATATATTGTAGTGCTTTTTCAGTGTTCAATAAATGATTAATTAATTATTGGGTTGTATTCTTACCTTGTAAACATAATAAAGAGATTTAATCCAAACACTCAAGCCTAGTATAAGACTCGTTTATAAAAAACCTTCTTGTGTGGATACTTTTAGTGGGGAAAAACTTAAACCTTAAGATAAAATTCAATCTCTACTCCTGATGTCATCCTTCTTGCATGATATTTCTTAGCCCAAAATAAATTGAAACTGTAAAATGAACTTAAACTCTTGTACCCAATGGAACCTCGTAGGCTAGGTAAATAAGACCCCTAGTTTGTGATAGCATCATGGTCAGTATGTTTATCATTGTTGTCATGAACCCATAATTTAGGAAAGAAATGGTCTTTTTTTTAATCCAGAGTATGTGGTTTCCTTCTAGGTCTGGTAACCGTGCATGGGGTAAGGAGAATGTCTTCACTTCAGGTTTGACACTATGTTGAGTGGTGAAGGCCTCTTTGGAAGTCACCTTAAGAGTCCTTGTTCGAAGCAATGACTATGTGGTGTAACCTTACCATTTATGGAGTAAGTAGAGCTAATACTCCTTTAGTATCCTTTTGATTGATAGGTCTTACCATATTAGATCTAGAAATTAACTTCATCAGTGAATGAAGTCCCTATTGGATCCAGATGACATAAATGGAGATCGTGAAATATTTGTTTTAGGTCTTAAACTCTTGTTAATGAACTCCTTATTTCCTCCCAGTTAAATGTGTTACCTTGGTTTCTATCAACATATCACCTTGGTCTTTTCTGTAAGGTGGTTTAGCATAACTATGTCCTCTTACCTTAAACTCATATTTAGTTGAGGCATTGATCATTAGGTGTAGTTGGAATTAAACCAAACCTCAGTTGATTAGGAGGTTAACTTGGGATTCTTGTGTAGTTATAATGCTTCCAACTATATAATTATCCAAAATGGTAAATAAATAATTTCGTAACTCTTTATGTTATAAAGTGACACAAAAAAAGGGACCTAATAAACATTGTAAATGAAATGAGAAACAATAGTTGGTGTGATAATGGTTTAGGAACAAAAATTCACTTGAAGTCCTTATGGATGATTTAGGCATTGAATTTTGTTAATAATGGATACAAATTGATTCTTGGTGGGACTAGGCCTTTGAGCCAGTTTAGAGTCCACTAAAAATAAGATAAAATAAAATTATGTCTTGTAAATGCTTAACTGAATCAAACTAAGATTGATACTAAAACAGCCATCGTACAAAAGTAAATATGATTTTAATGGAAGGAAGCTTATAAGAATGAGGAATTTGAACGTTCACCTCTTTTGATGTGTATTTATTTTCCCTTGACAACTTCAGGTTGGTCCCCTTACAGAATGAGGGTAAAATTTAAAATTCAACTAAACATATTTTGAGAAAAAAAACCTCTAGCATAAGAATGAGAGAATTAGGAACTTTTTAGGTAATTGGAAATATGGAGTTTAATTATGTAAGTTATGGATATTTTCATAAGGGATAAAGAGAAAACTTAAATTGTCAAACAATAAGTTGAATGTGAAATGAATTTCAAAATATGTATGTGGAAAATGGATAAGATCATCCTTGTATAAAAATGTTCCTGGAATGTTAATCATAACTAAGATGTAATCATGGAAATGATATGTTATGGGGTTTCCAGTACTTGAGTCCCTTTTCTTGTGGTTGAGTTATTGCTAGCATTCATTCATTATGGAAGGTGTGGCATCGACATGTATATGATGTTGTCTTGTGTCTATGTGGTTGGATGGGTTATGTAAGTGTCGTATGCATTATGGAATTTTCCTTACTTGGAGCCTTTGTGGACTGTTGTTTTTATGTGTGTTAAATGTGGGCGTTACAGAAAGAGAGGGAAGGATCTCACCGAGAAAGGGCTACAAGGCCATACTTAGATCTTTCTTTCTACTCAAAAATGAGAGAATGGATGCAAAGATGAAGTAGTTATTCCAAATAATAGAGAAAGATCTTATCATAATCTTGTATAAATCACTAATCAAAGTTTGCTGTAGGTTTGAAAGAATGTAGGAGGGTCCTTTATATAGATTTCCAATTTGGAAGAAGCTTACAAACTAGTGCATGTGGGATAAACGACAAAGTAGATTCAGAAGAAATAAACATGATAAGAGGGAATTGATTAGAATTAACAACTCATGGGAGTTGGGGATAGATTAATTAATTGTAGTCTTTTTTATACCCATAGAAAAATATTCTAATCCCATGTGCATCAACCTATCACCCAGCGGGTGCTAGGCACTCACCTGAGGCACGCGCAGGTGCTGAGCCTCTCCTTTATGTGATTCTTGTGAGAATGCATCATCTTATGATAGATAATCAAATGTAGAAGAATAGAAAAGAACCATACAACATTCTAAGAACCTAGAACAATTTATCACCTCATTACATCTAGAAAAGATAAATAACAAACAACATATGGAAATGGTTCATACATAAAGGAAATGCACAAGGATTATACTCATGACCACATATATGATTGAGAAAAGAGCCTTATATTTATATTAAAATGTTCAATAACCACATTACAATCCTTTAAAGTCATAATAGACCCTCATATAATAACACAAAGCAAATTCATGCATCAGAACTACACTCTGTTCATCACATTACAAAGAAGAATGTAGAACCATCTCTCTAAGTGTGCCATCACTCATAAATTTTCCTAATCCCAACCCATAGAATCCTCCATGGTGTTTCTATAGAGCTTTTCCTCTTTTCTAGTACCTCTGCTCTCTCAAAATGACTCCATGTATATCTCTTTATATCTCTCTTTGCACACTTACCCATTACCCCCTTTCTACCATCCATGTACCTCAATATATAGCTTTCTTGCCTTCACCTGCCATGCCTTAGCTGAGGTAAATTTTCAGCTACCAAGTGTCCAAGTGGTCCTCCAATGGAGCATGCCTCCTTTGATCTGAAGCTCTCCACTCTGCGTAATGATGTTATTTTAGAACCTTCCATCGCATGTATGAAATATTCCCTTTTTTATCCTATAGTCGCTAGGCCGATGCCTTATCCACTCCGCATGCTAGAAGGGTCATGCTTTTCTTGTGTGCTTCATGGGATGCCAAATATGGCTAACTCTAAAACTCATCTTTCCTTGTGTGCACATGCCATGTGTTCTATAAAACCCTACTAGAACATTTCCCTGGGTGTCTTCAACCCTCACAACCTTCTTACACCAAGCCCCGCATGCCTACGCGCCTTCTTATACTTGGCCAAATATTCTGGGGCCCAACATCACCCCACACTACACCTATTCTTCATCCTCAAAAACACTTCTCAAAGAATAAAGAATGGAAGGCTCTTACAATGGATTGGAATAAAGAATAATGGAATGAATAATTAGGGGAAATAATGAAAGAATGGGGAACTTGTTTATTGTTAGAGGAGGAGAGGGAAATCCTTCCCTAATTCTACCTCTAACTTCTCCCAAGCATTGACCTCATTCTGCACTTGCTGAAAGAGGTCACCCACTAGGGTGCTCACCTCCTAAAAACTCAAATCCTCTCCTTTTTCACTCATGGTGTCAACAAAACCCTCCAATTGCTTCCCCAAGTCTTCAAGTGCATCCATCTTGCTGGTGATTTGGGGGTAGAGTTCCTTCAACCGGATTTTGATCGAGCCTCGTAGGGTCTCGATTGCTTTTGATTTCTTCTCCACCTCAGATAGGATCTTATCTCTCTCTACTCTATTCCCCTTATTTTTCTCTTGGAACTCCTTGAGTTTAGTTTCATGGGTGATAATCAAGATACTTTTCACTCTATCCATATTAGTTTAGTTATCATAGGAAGCTTCGGTGACTTGCACGGTGGCCTTTACTTCTACAAGAAACTTAGTGTATCGAGCTAAAATATCGAAAACTTCATCTTGTTTTCTTTCTCTTGGCATGCCTATGCCTCTTCTACAAATTATAAAGAAAGTGGTCACCTCTCCATTGTGAGAATGTGAGTCAGATCCTCCAGACATTGCAAGACCAACTCATACTTCTGATCTGGGTGCTTCAGGAAAATTACATCTATAATCATATCCACCTTCTTGGAGACTTCATGTACCCTAACCTTTTATTCCTTTAGCTCACACCTTAGCTGAGTGCTGATCAACTCCTCTTGATTTAGGTCTTTGATCTTCTCCACGAGATCCTTATTTTTCTTCTCCAATTCCTCCTCAATAAGTCTCACTCTATCATTTATCCCGAACAGTCTGGCCTCAATTTTGACTGAAAACTTATTAAGCACATTATAGAACTGTTCATCTGATAGATGTTGAGAATTCACCAAAGGATTTATTCCTTTAGTTTTTGGAACCTTCATTAGCACTCTCTGACTTACCTCAAACTCAAGTTCATCCACGTGGGACTCAAATTCCCATGATAGAATCTTTCTTGTCTATGGGTACGTGCCTTCTTTATCAAATAATGACATAACTAGGATTTACTTTATAGGTACGATACTTTGGAAGTGCATGCATAACACCTTGCTAGGATCATCAATGTATCCCATTCTCTACCATTGTACCACCACTACACTGTCCCCACATGTCTGCACAACTTTTGGGAATCTCACTGCTAATTTGGGATCCCCACCCATACTGCCATACTCCTTCCCAACACTCTCTTCTTCTATCTATTTTATGATTTCTTCTGTGATCCATTCCAACTCATGTTACACTAAATTATTCATGATGCCAGCCACTCCTCTCTCTCTGTAGATTTCTCTACTTCCTCCTTGGTGAGGCTTAGGGTTCTTTAGTTCTTGGTGCTTACTTCTTCACTCACCCCTTTCCTTAAGCCTTAACTTCTTCCTCATCATTCTTCTCCTCATCTTTCTTGTTATACTCCTCTACATATCCTTCTTCCTCAGAATCATGCACATCATATACTGGATGGTATTCACCTTATTTAGGCTCGTCATAATCATCCTTGTCACTGATTTAGGAATCTAGACTCTCCATTTCTTCTGAGTCTTCCAAATCTGTCACTTTCTGCTTCTTCCTTACTGGGGATTCTAGTACATGAGATTCTTATTTTTCTTTCTCCTTGACAGGTGATGTCTTTCTTAGTGATTCCTCATGGGTGAGGTGATCTTCAGGCTCTGAAGCCTCTTCTTCTAGAGTATTCACCTTGACTGGGGAATTCTTCCTATGTGCATAAGTAAGTTAGGCTTTGGGAATGTTTCTGGCGTGCCCACTGATTGTGCGGTCTGCACACTTGGTGCTTTCTTCTCCTTCCCCTCTTCTTTTTCTCTCTTCTTTGGCAAGACCTTATTTCTTCCTACGGGGTCTTCTGGAATGGAGACATAATTCTCTAGATATGATCCTTTCTCAAATGTAGGTCTTATTCAAAGGTATATCCCTACTGCAACCCTTCTAACGATTGGTAACGTTATTGGTTTCATCATTTAAACCTCGTGGGGGAAATACTTCTCCATGTATGCACACTTTTTAGGGTACACGAGATTTTGGCATAGCTTGTGGTGGTCTTAGTCCACCTCACTAAGGTTGAACCGTAGTATTTTTGACTTCTTTGAACATGTTGACCCCTTCCTCGAATTATTGCGTGGTGAAGGAGAAGGGCATATTGCACCATGAAAGCTTAGTCCCATTTGTCAAAGTAAATATGAAAATGAAAAAATGTTGGTACACTACAAATTTTTCTTCTCCATCCACGAGTGTGGGAAAATTCTCTGGGATCCTCCACTTTTCCCTAAATGTATCACACATTTATTTATAGCACTTCTCCAAGAACACCTTGTGAGTGGCCGTCATGGTTTCAAAAGTGTATTTTTGAAACCTCTTTACAGGAGAGGGATCGTCATCTAGATAATCCCAAACAAATGTTTCCAGACCATCTGACACTCCAATCTATGAAAAGACAATGGTGAGGAGGCCGTTGCCGAATAATATATTTTCTCCCTCCTACGCACTTCTTATGATCTCATCCACAATGAAAGCAGACAAGTTATAGATGGTTCCCTCTGATATCCTCTGACATACATTTAGCCATGCCTTGTTTATTTATGTCCATCATTCCTGATCATTAAGATTGGTAACCAAACACATGAACATCCTCATAACAGGGTCTGGAATCTCTATGATGTCAAAGTATCGTGAACCCTTCTTGTAGTCAAATGTGGCTATAGTCTCCTTGATAGCCTCCTTGTCACATAGATCATCATCTATACTTTCTCCTTCGCAAATAAGACCTGTGAACTTGGATATCAGCTATGGTGTTATGTACATATTGTTCCCTGCAAAATAAAATTCATCCTCATGTACGTGTGACATTAACCACTGATAAAGGTGCTCAGGCTTTCCAAAGTAAGGAAACTCATATAGTTGCAATAATCATACCTTCTCCAATTTAACTTTCATGTCTTGTTGTTGTATATGGGCATCCCATCTAGTGTCCTCTTGTTAGCTAGGTGTACCAAATCTAACGCCATTTCCTTCTCAGTTACACTCGTGCAATGTTTATAATCACTCACAGTCATTTTTCTTAGATGCGACACCCACTCCTTTCCTAGTAATACTCCATCCAGGTATTGCATCTCTGCATACCATTCTTCTTTGGAGCTCACGACAGTAGCGATTTTCTTTCCTTTTCCCTTACCCTTTTTTTTATTCGGTCAAACTGTTTATTTCTTAGGTGCCACATTTTCTATTGGGGTAAACTAAGAACTCCTTACTCCACTCTGCTACTCTGATACACTCCAAACTCAATTCCAAATCTCAACCCCAAATCTTAATTCCTGGAATAAATCCTTTTATCTCTGTGCCCTAGCTGCCAAACCCTAACTTAGGAAAACCTTCCACAAGACGAAACACTTCACACCACCTTTCCTCATGCCCGTGTAATCCTTCCTTCTAGTTTTTGGATCCACTCTAGTTCACACACTCAAATTCTTCAGATGCCCTAGTTTGCAAGAGCACTTCAAATTCATAAAAGAAAGATAGAAAATGACTTGCACGACCTTGTATTTATAGTTTTTTCTTCCCTCCAGTAATAAATGATATGCTACCTACTAACGTAATTTAAAATTAAATGAAAATTTTTCCACCAAGCCAACTTTAAGTGCCCTTACCGATGTGCCAAATCCTGCGTGAAAAATCCTTTACAACCTTTTGGCGTGCAAAACTCTAACCTGACTGGAGACTCTTACATGCACGTCTACATTGCCAAAGGCAACTCTTCTATCCTTTACTCAATTTTTTCCTTCACTTACCTAATGTTGTTCCTGCGCTCTTCATCCTTTCTATGTGGTCTTTGTTATAACCTCCTTGACACCATAATTCATTATCTATTGTTTCCTCATGTGATTTCTTAACCTTATGCGCTTCCTTCTACTGTGCCAATCAACTTATATTATAGGCCTATACTTTTCTTTGTATTATTCCATCCCATAATAAAACAAATACACAGTCCTTTACGCATACACAACCTTGGAAAAATAATGTGGTTACTAGCACACAAGGCACAAAACAAAACAAAAATAAAGGAACAAGCAACAAGAAAGGGAAACACAAGAAAAGAAAATTATAAAGGGAAATTCTAAGCTAACTAACAATACTGCCTTATTACAAACACCAATAAGACTTATTTATAGTAGGGATTCAACCTAATCCCATTGAAATGACGTGGTAATCTTGTCCCATCCAGCGCTTGCAACTGGCAAGTGCTTGGTTCAAGAATGTACAAGATGATGTAGGGTCCTAACCAATGGAATTTCAACTTTTGAGGATGGCACAGACACTTGGAATCATACAACAACACCATCTGTCCAACCTCAAATTTATTGTTCTTGATATGACGATCATGCCATGCCTTTTTTCTTGATTTTTCTATCTTCTGACTCCACCTAGAAATTGATCACCTTTTGTCTAACTACATCAAATTATAAAGCATTTCTTCTAGCGCTTTCTCATCAACTAACACTCCTACACACACTATACACAGTGATGGTAACATGAATTCAATTGGAAAAATAGCCTCTATGCCAAACACCAATTGAAACAGTGTGGCCTTATTAAATCTCTTATAGGTTGTCCTATATGCCCATAGAATGGCTGATACTTTGTCATCCCAATATTTTCTTCCATCATCATAGAACTTAGTAAATGTGTGACTTAGTATTTTTGTAAATGCCTTAGAAGTTCCATTCACTTAAGTGTGATAAGGGGTAGTATTGTGATGTGCCACCATAAATTATGCTAACAGAATCTTGACCATTTCATTGAGAAAGTATGTACCTCTATCACTTGTTAAAATTAACAGACAACCATACTTGCTGATTATGTTCTCCCATAAAAATCTAACAGTTGTCACTATGGTGCAATCCTTAGTAGGCACTGCTTCTACCCAACATGTCAAGTAATCAGTGCAAGTAATGATCTACCACAAACTAGTACTTCACGTGGCTAGTGAAATTGGCCCTACAAATTCGATTCCCCATTTTTCAAATGGTTTAACACTGGATATTGGTCATAAGGGAATTTCATTTGTCTTTCTAGGTTTTCCAAGGTGCTGACAATGGTCACATGCCTTACACAACTTAATACAATCTTGGTAGATGGTTTCCCACCAAATCCCTGCTAATAAAATCTTCCACATGGTAGCATTTCCTACATAGTGGCCTCCTACAATCCCACCATGCACTTCCTCCATAATTTCCACACGCTGATGTTTTAATACACATCGACACAAAACCTCATCATGACCTAACTCATACAGGTCTCAACTAATCAAAATGTAGGGTGCAACGCGTATTGCTAATTTCTTTCTCTCCAGAGCCTTCATCCCTTCTGATGCCACACCTATTTTTAAGAACAATGTGATGTCTTCCAAAATTGAGAGCACGTGCCATAACCTAAATAGTAGAACATTTGACATGGTATCCTCAATGCTTTGTGAGTCCTCCCTTGAGTTAATCCTTGATAAGCGGTCGAGTTTAGAATTTCTTTTTCCTATTTTTATAACCATAGTGAGCTCAAAATCTTAAAATAATAGGACCTAACGACATATGCGCCCTTGTAGCACGAGATTTTTGACTAAGTATTTCAATTCCATATAATTAGTGTAGAATATAAATGGTGTTACTGATAGATATTTCCTGAACTTGTATAACACGTAGATCATAGAAAATGCTTCACGATCAGTAGTTGTGTAATTATCTTCTGCTAGTGTCAAATTTCTACTTACAAAGCACAAGGGATGATCAACAATTCCCTCACCAGGTTATGCTAGTACTGCTCCCATAGCTGTCCCTGAGGCATCAACATGCACATGGAAAGGCTTATCCCAAGAGGGAAAATGTAGTATGGGTTCCATGACAAGCTTATCCTTCAAAGTGTCAAATTAATTTTGTTGTGCCTCTCCCCAATGAAAGTCACCTTTTTGTTTCAATAATTCCTCCAAGGGCATGATGATCTTGGCATATCCCTTGATGAATTTCCTGTAGTACACCATATGCCCAAGGAATCCATGTACCACACTTTGACTAGTAGGCTCCCCTAATCCCACAATAACTATAACTTTGGTGGGCTCTACTAGTAAGCCTTCTTTGCATATAATATGTCCTAATAGTGTTCTAAATGGAGTAGGAAAGAAATATTTCTTGATGTCGAGGGATATCCTTAATTTTTGACATCTCTCAAACATCAGCCTCAAATTTTCACAATGGTCTTTCACCAACCCATACATAGTCTAGTCATGCAGGTAAACTTGAATAAATTTATGGATGAAGTCCTTAAATTCTTGTACCATGATGCACGAGAACAAAACAGGTGCATTCTTCAATCTAAAAGGCATAACCGTGTATGTAAAAGTTCCCCATTCAGTGGTGAAATTTGTGTTTCTTTGGTCTTCCTTTATAATCTTGACTTGGTGATACCCTGAGAACCCATCCATGAAAGAGTAGACTTTGCACCCAACTACTACCTCCAAAATTTCTTTAGTAAAGGGGGTTGGAAAATGATCGATGACACATACTACATTCCGATCCCTGTAGTCAACACAGATTCTTATCCTTACATCCTACTTGATACTAATGACCATTGGGTTAATCCATTCTGATTCTTCCACTGCCTTAATGATACAAGATGCTATCATCTTGTCTATTTCTTCCTTGACCCATATGCGTAAATTTAGATTCAATAAGGCCTCTTCCGAATTAGGCATGCACCTTCCTTCAACTTGATCTTCATCTCCCCTAAGGAATGGTGTACACCTTTGAGTTCATGGTACCCACAAGGGAACAAATCCTAGAACTTACACAATAGATCAATGACCTTAGAAACTTATTTTTCTGACCAATAGCCCCTAATGATAGCTTCCTTAGGTTTTGTCTTTGTCCCAATGTTAACCTTCTTTGTTTTCAAGGGCTCATGATAGGCACATGCTCACTCATCAGCACTATCTATGAATTCGCGCATACCTTCAAAGTGGTTAGCATCCAAAATCTCCATCTCTTCACACTCTACTACACAGACCATTTTCCCTTTTTCTTTTTCCATGCATGCACGCTCAAGATGTACCTCCTCAGATTCTTATTCATTTAGGCACATCTCCAAATAAGTATCACCCAGTAACTCTAGTATCATATCCTCTTCCATAACTCTATCTCCCATCATAAGGTGCTTGATTACTTGCAACACCTTGTATACTGATGGCTTGGTAATCCTAAACTCGAAATCTTGAATGTGATTAACCACCAACTCCTGCCAATTACCTGTTTGACGACGCATCTCCAAATGAATATACCAAGTGCACACATAACCTTGTAAGGTGGAATACAACTTATGTACCCATAACTAAGGAAGTAACACTTTTGCACTTCTCCTCTTGGACTTCTCACATGTTTGGATGTGAAATGAGGTGCTCTCTTTACCATGGTAATATTATACGACCATGGGCACATTTCTTCTGGAGAAGCTTACAGAGATTGTAATTATTACCTCATGCCACTCTAGGAGGATCTCCCAATGTGTATCCCACTAGTGCGCTGCAGTTCCAAGTAGGTTAAAACTGAGCATTACTCTTTTCTCATCCTCATTCTTCCATTGAGCCTTCATTTCTTGTAAGAAAATTTTAGAGTATGCTCCTCCAGAGTAACTTGGAAACTTATTCTCTCCTAGGCACTTGACTAAGCACAACTTTATTACCCATGTTAAAAATCCTCTCAACTATCATCCAATCAACTCATAAGTCCCATGCGCCCAATTGTTGCATCCTATGCTAGTGGTATCACTCAAGGATTGAGCATCTTCAAACTAGATAACTCCCTCCATGGGATGAATTATCTCTGGATCTTTGATGGAGCACACATAAATTCTGTCAAGAAATTCTTCTCCTAAGGGCTCATTATAGGGAACTGACTTTCCATCTGTTAAAGGAAAGATCACTCTTTCTTCCTTGTTCTCAAAGCTGATATACCCCTTGTTAAACCGCAGGTCAACATTGTTCTTGTATCACCATGGGATCTCAAGAAATTCTTGCAAGTTGTCTACCTCGATGAGTGCCAAGACTTCAAAGTTTCTAGTGAACTTGGCCCCTTGAATTGTGATATATGCATCCTTCAAGACTCCAATGGGCATTTCCTTAGTCTTGTTTTCCATATACAACACATTCGAACTGGTTGTAATGTGGGCCTTCCCATTTGATACCAGGAATCTAAGGTAAGAACATTGACCTCTACTCCCATTTTGATGAGGATGTTACTCTGAAGCCACCCATCAAAAACCACATTCAAAGTAATCTCCTTATCATAGTCAAGGCTGTGAGGAGGAAGGTTTTCATGCAAAACTTTCCTTTCATGCTCTTATCTGGTGCCTGGTACCTTCTCCCTTAGCCATTCCCCTAACAAGGGAATAATATTCTCTTGCCTTAACATCCTACATACTTCCTTGAACTCATTTAGGTCATCCTTTGGAGCCTTGACATTATTATATTTCTCCAAATGCTTTGTTTTCTCCTTTAGACATTGGATCTCCCCTTGCAAAGTATAAATCACATCCATAGTCTCTTAATACACCTCCTTCTGATGAACAGGGCATGAATACTTTTGATGTACCAATTCCTCTCTTGAAACTAGTGTTCTTTGTCTTGGCATCTCCTTGGCATGCATGGCCTCTACTCCCATCATCACCAGTATAGGTTCTAGCCCTGACTCACGTGCCACTCTTGGCATCTAATGTTAATCATCCTTCTGATGATCACCATCCCAATGCCTTTGTCTTTACGATGTTGTTGGTTCATATACTCATAGATTTCTTGGCATTCTTCATACTTATGTTTCTTTATGCACCATGAGCATTGTAATAGATTAGGACACTCACATTTGTAATGTTGTATAGATCAACAATTGTAACAAGTTCCTTATGGGAATTCACTTCATCCTCCGCCATGGTTACTGCAACCATGAAATCCTCTGTGAAAACCTCTTCCATGTGCCCCTCCATCTACGTTCCCTTCATAATGATGATCATCATCCTTGGAACTGCTTGCAAGGCTAGTCTAGTGCACACCAAGATAAATAACATCACGGATCTAATCAATTAGTCTGTAGTCCTTGGTATCATGGGTTATAGAGGTACACATCTTACAATAGCAAGAAACATTCTTACAGATTACACACTGTAGTAGAGGGAATATACTTGCATCATGGTCCCCATGGAAAATTTCACAATCTACCACCATAGTACGTACTAATTTTCAAGGACAACTATCCTTTACATGCCCTTTCTTTTCACATTTTGTACACTAAATCCCACTACAAACCTCATGTATTGAGTTTGTAGACAACTTCTCCAATTGCTTTGCCATTGTAGAAATTTGAGCCTCCAAAAAAAGACTAACACCAGTATCAATGATCCCAACAAATTCGGTGCGCAGGGAAATTTCCACTGCCTCACGCATGTCTGTGAAAGTTTTGTGTGACAGAGCCCTTTTAAACAGTGCTATCAACCCTCTAAAAAACCATTGAGCATGTTGAGAAGGATGAATGTCATAGGATAGTTTAGACAAGAGAGTCTTGAAACACGTGTCATACTCCCACACACTCTTTGCCATTCCCTCTTGGATATCCTTTAGAGCATTGATGCTTTTCTATTTAAATTATAGGATATGGAACTCTGCTAGGAAAGCATTCTTCAACGTGATGTAGTCTACCATCGTCTGATGGTGGTCATACTTCCTATACCAACTATGCGCATGCCCTTGCAATGTTGTTGTAAAATTACTTGCCTTCCACTTTGAGGTAGTGATCCCCTTCATGTGCCATAGTAATTCTCACTTGTGCATATGATATGTAACATCTTCAATACTCCTATAGTCTGGTAAGTGTAAAAAAATCTCAAAAAACACTTGGGGAGGTGGTTGGGGTCCTTGTCCTCCTGATCCAAAGCCTTGGTTCCCTCCGGTGTTTCCTCCTCCACCGAATCCACTGGATACCCTAGGTCCTGTTCCTCTTGATCCACTAGATCTACTTCCTGTAGTCGAAAAAGGGCCTGAAGTGGTCACACCTAGTGCTCCCAATGTCCCACTGAACTACGTGCCAATGGTTTGTGATATTGTCCCACCTCCAGTTATGTGTCCCGCACCTCTCCTAGATGTGATAACCAAACCTTGCGTACTTTCACATTGTCCAAAAATTCCTCCAAATATAGGAATGTCTTGTGTAGCCATGGATGTTCTAAACAAGAAGTTATATCTCCTGAGTGTAGATTGGTTACTCCCACCGATATCAACTAGTTTAACAATACTTCTCCATTGATATGGAAAACAAAGTGCTAGGGGTTAGTCACCATGTGGGTTTAGATGCACACCGATGGCTCTCCTTTCTCCATGTGACAAACTCTCATTAGAAGTTGAAGGGCTTATCTCTGGCACTTTCCAAGATGAGGTAGAATAGACTGCTCAAGTTCCACATCCTTTGTATGAACCTCAAATCCTTCCTGCAACGTATTCCTCCATAGATCCATCACACTTGCAACCTCACATTATTTAATCATCTCGCTTTCATGAGCTTTGCTATACTTGAGTCATCTCTCTTCCCTTTCCTTCTCATCCACAATGTATGCCATCTTCCTCCACCCTAGCTTCCTCTCTTAGCACTCAGAGAAGCTTAGCCTGCCATGGGAAATGCTTCTAAACTCAAAGTAATAACCTAGATCTTCATAGCCAAAGGAATAACACACAAAAATGATCCTCTAGGCTCCCTCATAAACTTGAACTAAATAACTTCTAGGTAAGAATACATAGAAATGGCATATTCTAGAGTATAACTAGTCAACACTACCTTCCACCAGTGATCAACAACACGTGTCCAAGTCAGATCTACATCTTGTAGTCTCTGATAATCAACTTGGGTCCACATGTGTGGTCTGTAGTACTAGCTTGATATGGATGCATAGGCTAAAATCCATTCATATAGTTCTACTAGGAAACAATAGAAGAATGTCTCATACAACTCATGGGATGCATAGGCTGAAATCTATTCATATATTTGAGAAAACAACGTCCTCCATGCTCTTGAACCATGTTTCAACACTTTCCAAGGTCATACGTTCTATCATCACGCATCACAGGGAAAAAGATGCATGCCATTTCTCACAACAAATTTGAAATGAGGTTTCAGAAATAGAACCAAGATGTATTCATTTTTATACCCTTATACCAATAGTCTAATCCCATGTGTGCCAACCTATCACCTAGTGGGCATTGGGCACTCACTCGAGGCATGCACAGGGATTTAGTCTCTCCTTTATGCGAGTATTGTGAGAATGCATCATCTTATGACAGATAATCAAATGCAAAATAATAGAAAAAAACCATACAACATTCTAAGAACCTAGAACAAGTTGTCACCTCTTTGCATCCAAAAATGAGAAATAGCAAACAACATATGGAAATGGCTCATACATAAAGGAAATGCACAAGGATTATACTCAAGAACACTTATATGATTCATAACAGAGCCTTATATTTATATTAACATGTTCAATAACCACATTACAATCCTTTGAAGTCATAGCATACCCTCATATAATAACATAGAGCCAAGTCATGCATCATAACTACACTCCGTTCATCACATTACAAAGAAGAATGCAAACCCATCCCTCTAAGTGTGCCATCAGTCCTAAATTTTCCTAATACTAACCCATAGAATCCTCCATGGTGTTTCTACAGATCTTTTCCTCCTTTATAGTACATCTGATCTCTTAGGATGACTCCATATATATCTCTCTTCTCTTCTCACCCTTACCCATTGCTCTTCCTTCCATCCACACACCTAAATATATAGTTTTCCTACCCTTACCACCATGCCTTTTGAGGTAACAGATCGATTTCCAAGTGTCCAAGTGGTCATGTAATGGAGCATGCCTCCTTTGATCTGAGCTCTCCACTATGTATAATGATGTTCTTCTAGAACCTTCCATCACATGCATGGAATATTCCCCTTTTCATCCTACAGTCGCTAGGATAGAACCTTATCCACTCCGCATGCTAGAAGGGTCACACTTTTCTCATGTGCTACCCGGGACACCAAATATGGCTAAGTTCAAAACCCGTCTTGCGTTTCATGCACACACCATGTGTTATGTAAAACCCTACTAGAACCCTTCCCTGCGTGCCTTCAACTTGCGTGCCCTTCTTCAACTAGGTCCTATGCACCTACGTGCCTTCTTGTACTTGGCCAAATATTTTGGGGCCCAACATTAATCAACTAGGATTAATTAATAGGCTAGGATAAGCTTAGAAAACTATTTAAAGGTGATTTAGAGGAAAATAGTTATGATTTAGAGGATTTAATAGAGGGATTTAATTGATGGATTTAACCAATAAGAAGGTTTATTGATTAAATGCAAGTTTAAAAAGGTTTAATTAACTAATAATAGTTAATTGATTGATTGAAGGCTGATTATAACTAACAAAGTGTCATTAATTGGCATCCAGAATGAGATAAAGAATAGTTAATAAAAAAAGTATCGTTAATTAACCAAAATAGAGGGGAATATTACTTAACTAGTGGGAGATCACCAATTAGAATGGAAATGATGGGAAAGAGGATAATTAGTACAATTTTAGTATTAAAACTATGTAGGCATATTTGAGGTGTCTACACACAAAATAAGTGGGTTTCTTTTGTATCCTCCTTAAGGAGAACCTTCTTATTTAAGTTTCATTCCTCTAATGATCGATCTACCATCTTTCATTCTTTGTGATACTATTTGTGCTTAATTTCACACTTATTAATGTGTTTTGATATTTTATCTAGATATTGTTGATGTATATCCATTTTTTACAACGTGATTTTATTATTTGAACTATGATTCTTCTAAAATGAACATTAGACCATAAATTCTGACTAGTCACGCTTTTATTGTAATGATTATTTAATTAATTACATATTTATTTTTGATACCACAATATATTATATACATTAAATAAGTATCACTATAAATAATTGTTATATATTATACAATTTTTACTAGTATAAATCTTTATATTAATAAAAAATCAATAATATATGGTTACAATAAAAAGGTATCTTGAAAGGCTCATAACTATAAATCCATGTTAGAAGAAAACACATCTCAATAAAAATTAAAAATGTCATAAGGGTAACTATAAGCCTAAATTTACAATAATATAACTCAATTTATAAAAATACAAAACGCCTAGAATTGAGCACATGGAACAACAATACTAGGGGAGGTAGTGGATCATCACTAGCAAGAAGATCCCCTAAACCAATACACTCATTAGCAGAAGAATTTGGGTTGTCCATCTATCCAAGGTATAATAACCCTGTATATATAGTAGAACCATAATTCCCTTACCAGATGGTAAATAGATAACAATAATAACACCCCTCCTTACACTGAAAATCTAAAATAATAAAAAAACAATAGAATGTGTGCCAACATGTTTCCCTTGAAGTAGTAGAAGATTCCAAGGACCTTATCACATAGGTGGTGGGGTAAAGAAGTAGATATAAAGCCATGATGAAGGATACATTTTAGAGTGGTTATACATCTATGTGGTGTAGATATCTACTAATGAGGATATGGTAGAACCTGACACATGGTGCAAGGGGTGCACAAAAAATGATTAAGAATCTACTATCAATTGTGAAAATTAAGGGATGCTTTCTCAACTTGTACTTATATTTTTAGGCACATGAGAAAGATAGCAATGATTTTATCATTCAATTGAAATGATTGAGAAATAACATCATTATTAACAATAGAGACATTTTTGGATTACCATGATTGAAAAAGAGTAATAGCTTGAAAAAAATACCAAATAAAATAAATATAAGCAATACAATAAGAGTTCCCCCTATAAAAGGAAATTTTCCATGTGAAGGGATCAAGGTGGTAAGGCCTAAAGAGGGAATGAATCCAATTCCATGCCACACGATCAAGAGGGGAAAACTACAATATATATTTAAAGGTATTAAGTATGGCATATACATGATGCTTTAGAGAGACAACACCAACATGTTTAACCATTTCACATAAAGTGATACCTTGATAAACAAAGCACCATAGAAAGTGCACAATTTTGGGCTTGATTTTTGAGTTCCATACTTGATTAAGGAAAATAATCTGAGATAAAATGGAGTAATTCAAAATTCAGCTGGAATTTAACTTGAAAAGAACATGGGAGAAGGCGTTCATAATTTAGTAGAGAAATATTGGGGAATAGTTTTTGAAATAATTATTAATATTTTACCACCAATCCCACTGCCACATCACAATAGGTTAAGGATAAATTAATACAACATAACATCTTAAAGGAGATCTTGAATCTTCAAAATGGAGGGCATGTCTAAATTGGAAATATTATACTTAAACTTGAGTTTGAGCCATAGCAACTAGGTACTGGCAAAAATGATGATTTGGATATATTAATCTCTTTTAATACAAGTTAAGATCCTTGATTTTAAGATTTTCCTCTAATGGAATGCAATTCCTATAAAATGTCAAGCCACCACATGATATGACTGTTGAATGAGAACCAAAATCTAAAAACATCACTAACCCAATATAGACAAGGTTTGATAATCTCGTAGTCTTTCCACAAACTCTTCACCATAAATGAGCCTTCAATTTTAATAGAAATAGAAGTGATAAACAAGGTATGGAGGCCAACGTTCTTCCAACAATTTTTTACATATGGATAACCAATTAAAACACCTCATTTCTATCAATTTTATGTACCTATGCATTTTCCACAAAGAGAAATTAATTATATATAAACATCCATAATCCCTATTCCAGTAGATATTCTTAACACCCTGATGAAAGCCACTAATTTTCTCAACATTATCTTAAATAATGTCCCAAATAGGCTTGGATAACTTTTTATAAGGTTCCTTAGAAGGATCCTAACAAGAGAAGTAACACACATGAGTAGTGACCAGAATATTAGTGCAAAGTAGATTTTTCTAGCTAGAGAGAGGTAGAGACACCCACAAGGTTATCTTCTTCTCCATTTTGTAAACAACGTATTGTCATAACTTAGATGGTGTGCTATCAAAAGTGATATTATAATTTTTATAGAAAATTCTAAACATATTTTTAAATCTAATCCAACATAGTAAACATTATTTTTCTATAAGATAAAGTCTTGGTCTATTTTATATGAGATACAAAATAGTTAGAGAAAATAACAATATATTCAATAGATTTCTTGAAAAAGGATTCATTTGAAGAAAACATGAGGAATTCATATTTTATGAAGTGACCAATTTTTTTAGGAAGATACCATTAATGATATCAGTAGAGTGATCAAGAGGGAAAATACCCCATATCAACCCCTATGAATATCAAAGGGGCTGAAAATATCCAAAATATTTCGTATCCACAATAAAGAGTGTGGGAGAAAGAAGAAAACTCTACCAAATAGAGTAGAAGAGGTCAAAAAATTCATACATATGACTATTAATGGTTTAAATATTTAATGGAGTGCTATCTATATAACATGGTACCAAAGGATTTAAAAAATTATTTAGAGGCACAATATTCAATCTTATACCAATGTAAATAAGATAAAAACTAAGAATCTCTAGTTTTGTTAGTCAGCTTACTTATAGACCTGCACCACCTACTTACAAAATTGTTAGAGGAAAGTGATACTATGGTGGATATCATCATTCTACCACTCAATCCATCTAGTAGCATAAGGACTATATGGTGCCATGCTCCAAATCCGATAAATGAGTTAGTATCTTAATTTTGTAAAATCATTGTGTCATGGTAAATTCAATTTTGTCACACTTTAAATTAGAAATATCCCAAAGTTATTTGGAAGGTGAACGTGTTGTAATTGAAAGGAATAAATTATTTTTGGATGATGATAGTTGAAGTGTTAGATATTGAGTGTGTTTTATTGTAAAATATGTTTCACTAACAAAACAACATAGGATTATTTCTCAAGTGTGGGACTTGTGCCCTAAATCAATCCTCTAGATAGATCCATCTTCTCATTTAATTCTCCTAAAACTATCATTACCTACCTATTCTAACACTTATAGGGAAAACTTTAGGAGAAAATAACAATAAAAGGGAAGTGGATGTGCCAAAATAATAATATGGATATTCCTTCCACTTTTTGTTTGAGGATGACGTATTATATAAAAAAGTTCAAGTATATCCTATATACACCATATTTTTCACACTTGTTAACAATTTCTTGTTGCGCAGGGTAGTTGATGTATTCTCCTCATGATAAAGTTCCCTAATGGGCCTTACATGATTGGGTTATGATATATATTTGTCACATGGGCTATACCGCAACATTTGAGAGATTTCATTATTATCCTTAGTGACCTTATACATGTCGTGTTTCTTCCCTTTGTTCACACGCTACACTCATTATGTCCACTTATTTCTTCTTATTCCATGTTATTATCCTTAATTTAGGTCCCTCTAGATCTTATTCATTTATTCCTATTGATCTTATGTCCTTCACTCCTCATGTTTTTATCCTTTGACCTCATGGTTTCCCCTAATTCAAACATTGCCATCAATAGATGATTATGACTATTTTAGATTTATGTAGATGAAACCATTAAGCATTGGTGATTGAATTAGGTACATATGTTTGACACTTCTTCAATGAGTAACACCAATAAATTTACAAATACTTTCTTACATTCAAATAACACATGATCTACTCTTACTCACACTATTTTACATTTCTTAGTTGAATTTGGATTCTTAGAGCTTGTCTCTTTTACATTTAGGTCACCATAGTGATTTAGGACTAGATATCTTATTGATCTTTCCCCTTATCCACCCATAACAATTATCTCTCAATGTTTTTGTCTCTATGGAACATAATGTATCAATATAATTAACCCTCTTCACTCTCTTATTTTGTATGAATATGATTGTTATTATTAGTCATTAATTACTATAGGATAGAGTAGATGTATGTTTGTTTTCTTTTATTAAATTGTCTTATTATTACTATGCCTCTTGGCTTTATCCACCCCCTTTTTTTTCCCCCTTTATTTCAAAATCATAATAGGATGTATATATTTATCTTGGTTGTTTGGAAACTTATAAATATCATAGGTGTATAGATAATATCCTATAGGTTTATGATTGTAGTGCTCCTTAAGCATGTTTATATATGCATGGTGTGGTCATTCTTAGATTAGATCCATAGATTTGAGAACCCAACTAGGAACCTCTCTTTTACTTTTCATACACTTTTGAACTCGATATGATTCTTAATCTACTTCATGTTAGGCTATATTCAATCCTTTTTATTTTTCCTAATTCTCTAAACACCTTATACCTCTGTGTAGAACCATATTGCATGGCCAATAAATTCTACACATACATCTTCCCTTCCAGATGTCATCAACCCTTATGCATATTTCCTACAAGGATGATCATGTTTGAAAACTCCACTTTTCTTCAAATGTCTCATTACATATGTCATTGGAATTTGTATAAAAGTACTAAAAATTTGATCCCATATGATAATAATCTATAGTAAGATTTCTTGAAGCATTCTCACTTCAACATGGAATAATTTTTCAGTGATTATTATACATATTTAATTGAACCATTTCTATCTCATCATAAAAATATCAAAATCATCGCCTTCCTAAGCCATTTCTATATAATGTTGATTGTCTTTCTATAGGATCCAATGGTAGGAAGTCTAAGCCCCCACCTCAAAACATACAAAATAGTTCCAACATATGAAACAATGTCTTTGAATCTAGAGAAGAAGGGGAACATGAGGATGTCCTTGAACCTAACTATACTCCATTTATGTAAAAAAAATACAACAATTTTTTGGGTATGTAGGAGAGTCTCTATAAATTATATGAAAGCTTCTTGAAGACTATGTTTGTCAGAAAATGGATGTTGATATTAACCATATTAAGCCTCCCCCACATGGATAAAATATTAATTCATATAACAATACATAAACCACTCCTAATAAAAATTCCACCTAACTCATCATGTAACCCATTAAATTGAGAGAAACCATCTGACGCATGATTAGAGAACCCATGTTTGAAAATTAAGTAACTTTTGATTCATCTCCATGCATCTCGTTGTTCATACACCATGATTTTGAATTTCACCAAATATTTGGCCTTTGAACTATAAAGTTTCTCTTAAGAATGCTTCTGAATACAACTAGTTGACATAATTTGGGGAAGTAGGGGATAGATAAATATATATTGACTATATTTAATCCCACCCAAATGTGCTAAAACAAATCTTCATCAATCCATCATGTTGATCAAACTAAGAAATGTTTTCTCTCTAAACCATGAATTGGATATGAGAGAAAATATGATACCATTTTTGTGTTATATTGAATTGAGAGAAAACCTTTAGGGAATGACTAGGTGGCCCACGTGCGTTATCATAAGACTTGTGGTTTTTTCCACATAACTCAGTGTGCATACAATAATGTTCCAAAATTTTCCATGTTTTTAGCTTTTAAACCTCAAAGATTCTA
The DNA here is from genome assembly GCA_019776745.2 of Taxus chinensis. Taxonomy (NCBI): domain Eukaryota; kingdom Viridiplantae; phylum Streptophyta; class Pinopsida; order Cupressales; family Taxaceae; genus Taxus; species Taxus chinensis. Next base: position 451,634,831 of record CM034146.1, on the reverse strand, counting down.
TTAAGAATACTTCCAACAATGACTAGCCGATGTCATTTAGGGGAATTAGGGGACTAGAGGAGATTTTTTAATTAGTAATATCATTATCCCCTACAATATCACTTTTACCATGGCCAATCTTGTAGAAATGTTAGATAATAAACTACTTCCCAAACATTTTTCTAGACCCTTTTCTATAGATTTTTTTTAGTTTGATCCATCTGAGGTTCAAAACATTGCACAATCAAGCCTTGAAGAAAGGGATTCTCTTATATAAATTTCCCATCTTCCTATCCAAATATCATTCTTTTAAATCCTTCATAACTCACCCCAATATTTTTATTACTTTAACTCTTCACCATGTACATTTTTTTTCCACCCATTATGGGGTAGTAACCTACCCTACTTGGTCTGGAAGAATATTATGCAAAAATGCAAAGAGTTATCCATTTTGAATGAAATTTCTATTGATTATTCTTCATGTATTCAATTCCCTCTTGACTCCAAGATTCTATAAAATATCCTATTTCATTGTGACAACCCTCCCCTCTTTATCTCAATTCAATTTGGCCACACTACCATTAAGAGAGACAACATAGATGAAGGTTATGGTACTTATCTCACTTCTCTTGACTTCATCGAGACATTAGGTTACTCTAGAGATAATCTAAAATCCTTCTAGAGCATGTCTCTGGGATACGCCCATAAACAGATGCCCCTATGGGATGTATTTAGATCCCTATCAATGTTCCTCCTCATACCGTTGATGTCAAATTCATGGTCTTAAATTTCTCGTTGTCTTATAATATCCTCTTAGGGTGACCATGAACTCACTGCATGTGTGAAGTAGTATCATCCACTTACCAATACACCAAATTCACACACATAGGATCTATCTATAAGGTATAAGGTGACATATACCCTTGTAACTTTTATCTATTTAAGAAATTTTTTATATTATAAATGCCTACCCTTGAATAAATTCCCACCATCCCATTTTTGGAATATCAACAATTCAACTATGTGATAAACTCTCTTCGCAACTATAGTAGTCATCCTGAGGTTGTCGGTCATATTTTTCCTAACCTTATCAATTATAATGATGATGAGCCTAATGAAATTAACCTCCACATTCACACTTCTAATCTTTATCCACCCATTATTTTGAAAGTACCTCACACCTTGATTTTTTCACAAGATAAAATCCTAGAATAAGAATTTTAATCTAATTCCTTATTTTTTCCACAAGACAAAATCCTAAATTAAGTATTTTAATTTGAGAATTTATTTTTCCATAAGAATCAAGTTGAATAACTAAAAATAATCCCAATCTCAATATTGGTGTGATTACCAAATAATATGACTACATAGAAGTAGGTAACATATCCAACAAGTTTCCTCTTGTTAGTGAATTCTGTCATGACGACCACAAACACATTCCTCACTAACGATGGGATATCAAGCCTATTTATTCCCTACACCAAGAATAATTATTAACACTCACTACCTTAGATAATGGTGTGTGTTAGGTTTTGCATATATACTATCTCAGGCACGGATATCCCTAAATGTATCAAATGAAGTCTAGACTAGGGATATGGGAACAAAAAAATGAAATGGAAAGTATTCCAGATAATTTTTATAAATGCAATGGATAGGGTCATACGTATCAAAGTTATAAGTTCAAGATATCTCAGGCGTATTCAATGGTTAATCAGAATGAAAGGAAGGAAGATAAAAGGATATGAACTATGTACAGTGTTGCACACCATTTCAAGGTTTTTTTCAAGAACCATACAGAGGGGTAAAAACCATTAAGAATAACTGACAGAGAAGAAATATTAAGAATGTTGACTAAAAAAGTTCTAGAAACAGATGAAGAAGGATTCACACTGGTGGTCAGTAAGAAAAGAAACAAATCTCTCTCAAAGTCATATTCTAAGGTAATGGGGAGGAAAAAGGGGTAGTCAGATAATGCACAAATGTATGATCAGAAGTTAGAAATTTATAAAAAATATGTTCTTCATGTTTCTAACAGAAAGAAAGGTGAAAATCCCAAAAAGGAAATCAATAACAAGAAGCAATAAGATACTGAAGATTTTATTTTAGAAGAAATTTTGATGGAAAAGACACCAAATCATGATGGAAAAGAACAAATCTCTACTCAATCTGAAGGAATTAAAGAAAATAAAATGTTAGGAGACCTAATAAATCTAATAACAGGGGAAATAATGAATGTAAAACAAGTCTTCCATAAGGAACGGGAAGGAAAAAAAGGCCTCTCTAGTTCTTAAGAGCGAATCTTCAAAATGGATGCCATCTTAATCTGGAAAAAGGGGGGAAGTTAGTGGTGATAATATAATTAACATTGATATTCCTAATAGAGAACATGATATACCCAATAAATTGGAGTTAAGAAAAAGGAATACCCATAGGGATATAGATTTAAGGAAACAAACATGTTTGGATCAAAAGGTCTTTGGAAAAAAGAAATTCAATTTTATAAAATGAATTGCATATCCTGGTATGGAAGAGGGATTAACAACCTGGTAAAATGGAGGATACTTAAATATTTAATAGAAATTCAGAATCTAGATTTAATAACGATTCAAGAAACTAAAATGAAGGAAGAAAGTTTTATAAATTCTTATAATTTCTTTTAGAATAACGCTAAGGATTTTGTTGTTAGTTCTAAGGGTGTCTCTGGAGGGCTTGCTATTATTTGGATTCCTTCCACCTTTGAGGGCTCTCTATTAATAAAAAGAGACAATCATATGGTGGGAATGATGATAAATATAAATATGCTCCCACTCTTCATAAGGAGAGGAGAAAATTGTGGCAACATCTCATAAAACTCAAACGTATTATCATTGGTTTAAATTGGATTTTGGATGGATATTTTAATACTCCAATGCCCCCTCAGAAAAAAGGGGGGTCCATGGAATATACAATTGGGATGGATGACTTTAATGATTTTCTTCTCTCATCTAATATTTTGGATATTGAACTGAATTGTAGTAAATATATGTGGTCGAATAGAAGAGTTGGATCCCCACTCATTCAAGTGAGACTGGATAGAGTTTTGGCTTTGGAAGAATGGATAAAGAAGGATATCTCTCTATTATCTCTTCCAAGGATTGGATCTGATCATAATCTAATCCTTTTGACTATTAAAGAGCCCTCTATAAGAAAAACCCCCTTTAGATTTGAAAAAATGTGGGTTCAGAGTGAGGAGATAAAAGATCTTATTACTGAATGGTGGAAATTAAATTTCCAAGGAAAAACCATGTTTAGATTATCCAAAAATCTTTAGAATGTTAAAATGAATATGAAAAAATGGAATAAAAGAGCTTTGGAAATATCTTCAAGAAGGTATCTGAATTGAAAACAGACATTCTTAATATTAAGATGAAGAGTAAAGGGGGATCTTCAGGAGCAAGTAAGGAAGAATATGAAAATGAAATAAATATTTTGATTGAATACCATAGTCTCCTTACAAATAAATATACCTTATGGAGGAAAAAAACACATATAACTTGGCTCAAAGAGGGTGACAAAAGAACTAGATTTTTTCATTTGACCACTCTCAAAAGAAGTTGTTTCAATAGAATTGAGAAAATTAGGATAAAATAAAGGCTAATTTTGGAAGACAAGGAAGAGATCAAAGATGAGGATGTTTACTTTTTCAAATAATTATCAACTAATCACAACAGGCCTAATGTGGGAAAGGAAAATGATTTCCTTAATTGTATACCTTCCCTTGTGCTGGATGAGGATAAAAAAATGCTTTCAACTACTCCTTCTGTGGAAGAGGTGAAATTTATGATCAAACAACTTAACCTAGATAAGGCTTCTAGTCCGGATGGGTTTCAGGCTTTGTTCTTTCAACACTTTTGGGAAATACTAAAAAAGGAAGTTTATAAGGTAGTGGAGGAATTTTGTAAGAACAATAAAATGCTTAAAGACATGAACTGCACTTTTTTGTCTCTTGTCCTGAAATATGGAAATGCTATAGAGTTCAAATAATTTTTCATTATAAGTTTATGTAACAGTATGTATAAAATTTACACTAATATCGTTACCCTTAGAATGTAATTGCACCTTCCTACACTTATTTCTGAACAACAAGGGGGGTTTTTAATGGGCAGACAAATACAAGATGGGATTATTACTATTAAAGAGACTATTCTCTTAGAAAAACTCAATTAAAATGCTTCTATGATCCTTAAAATTTATATGGCTAAGGAATATGACAAAGTCTCTTAGATATTCCTTGATAAAAAAACTTATAAAGTTTGCTTTTGATAATTTTTTTTAGATTTTGAAAAAGGCTTGCACCTCTAATGTTTGGTTCTCTATCCTTCTTAATGTGACCCCCAGTGGGTTATTTCCAAGTACACAAGGTTTGCGGAAAGGGTACCCACTATCCCCCTTCCTTTTTTATTCTTATGGCTGAAGCTCTGAGTAGGAGGCTCAATTTTGAAGCTCATATTGGTAGGATCAAAGGTATATCTCCCACTAGGGGAGTGGCTAATTTCTCACACCAGGTTTTTTAGATGACACAATAATTATGGGAAAAGATATGATACCTGAAGAAAATTATTTTAAATCACTACTAGATAACTACATGGAGGTTTGTGGATAGCTTTTGAACTATATAAAAATCTCTATTTACTTCTTAAATACTATGGAAGGGAGGAGCAAGAAGATTTCTAAAATTTTAGGATGTGATATCAAAGCCTTCCCTTCCTTTTATTTGGGTATGCCTCTAAGAGATAATAGACCTCTTAGTGGGAATGAAACTTCCTTATCAAAAGGTTTGAAAATAAATTGACAAGGTGGAAAGACAATCTTGTATCATAGGCTAGGAAAATCACTCTTCTCAAAATTTCTTTTCAAAGTCTACTGGTGTACGTGATGTCCCTTTACCAGCTTCCTTTGAAGATAGCTGATAAACTTGAAAGTATACAAAAACATTTTCTATGGAGTGGAACTGAAAAAAAACACCATATACATTTGGTGGCTTAGAGTAGAGTGTGCAAACCTAAAAAAATAGGTGGTCTCAGTCAAAGAGACTAGAGAAAAATGAATAAATCATTATTAGCCAAAAATGAATGGAGACTTATTAGAAAAGAAGGGGCATGGAAAAAAATATTAAAAAAGAAATATTGGGAGGATGCTGATGATGATAGATGGATCTTTAAAATTTCCTCTTTTAATGGATCAAGCATTTGGAAAACCACAAATTGGGAAAAGGAAATTATGGAGAAAGGATGCAAATGGAAAATAGGTGATGACAAGAAAATTATGTTCTGGAACGATAAATTAGCAAGAAATTTCAAGTTAGAAGATAAATTCCCTCTTATATCTAAGTTTTTGGAAGTGAAATATGGAATTTTTGTTAGAAAATAATTATCAGAAGAAGGGATTTTTTAGTCATGGGAACCAATAGAGTTGGATATACAGGATCTCACTGGTGCACTGGAAAACTTTAAAAACTTCCTACATAATCAGATGTCCTAAAAAATGACCAAGAAAAAATAGTTTAGCATAAGGAATAAAATGGATCATTCTCAGTCAAATATGCTTATGATAAATTTTTTGAAGGTGAGGTTAGTGAGGAGGATGTAATTTTTGGTCAAATATGGAACAAGAATAGCACCCCAAAGCTCAACACTTTCATCTGGCTTATTGTTAACAATAAGATCTTAATTGTTGACAACCTTACCAAAAGGTGTTTCCAAATGGTGAACATGTGTATCTTATGTGAAAATAATTTGGAGATGGCCAATCATTTGTTTATGGAATGTAATTTCTCTCTCCAAGTTCTTACAACTATTTTAGCTTTGTTCCTTGTCAGTTAGGTTAGCTCTAATGAGGTCAAATCTGCTTGGGTCCAATGGTGTTGTCCTTTCAATAGCCAAGGCCTTAAAAATATCTGGGTTATGAGCCTTGGACATGTGTGGTGGGAATTATGAAAAGAAATAAATAGGATAATTTTCAAAGGAAAGAGTCTATCTAGTAAGATTATCTTTAAAATATGTATACAAGTTGTTAAGAACAATTTCTCTATCCTCAAAAATAAATATCTGAAAATTTTGGAAAGAGAAAAACATATTGTGAGTAACTGGCTCCTTCCATGTAACATGTAGCCTACTAGAAGGGATTAAATGGAGCCCTCCTTGGGAAGGTTTCATTAAACTAAGTTTTGATGGAGCAACTAGAGGGAATCTGGGGAGGGTAGGTGGAGGTGGTATTTTTTTGGATTCTAATGGTAAATTTTTTCTTGCCTTCTTCTTTAATATGAGTATTCAAATGAATCATGTGGCTGAGGTAGTGGCTATGTTTTTAGGAGTTAAATGGGTGGAAAAGATAGGTTTCAAATCATTGATTGTAGAAGGTGATTCTATGCATATAATATCTTTCATTCTGGGCACAAACTCTATTTATGTATCCATAGAATACTTCATAAAAATCTCTAAAAGAAGAATTTCATCCTTCAATTCTATATATTTCAAACACATATATTGGGAAGGAAACTGTGTGGCAGATATTTTTGCAAATAAGGGGGTGGTTGCTAAAGTGTTTAATGTTGTTAATAACCTTGCAAGTTTGGATGAACAATATTGGAAATATCTTAAGAAGGTATCTGAATTGAAAAACAGACATTCTTAATATTAAGAATGAAGAGTAAAGGGGATCTTCAATGAGCAGTAAGGAGATATGAAAATGAATAAATATTTGATTGAATACCATAGAGTCGCCCTTCCAAATAAAATATCCCTTATGTAGGAAAAAAACCAATATAACCCCTTTTTTGTGGCTCAACAAGGTGACAAAAGAACTAGATTTTATCAATTTGACCACTCTCCAAAAGATTGTTTCATAGAATTGACAAATTAGGATAAATAGAAGGTAAATTTTTGGAAGACAAGGAAGAGATCAAAGGATGAGGATGTTACTTTTTCAAAAATTAATTATACTAATCACAACAGAGCCTAATGTGAAGGACAATGATTTCCTTACTTGTAATACCTTCCCTTTGCTGGATGAGGATACAAATGCTTTCACTACTCCTTCTGTGGAAGAGGTGAAATTATGATCAAACAACTTAACCTAGATAATGGCTTCTTAGTCCGGTTGGTTTCAGGCTTGTTCTTTCAATTCAACCTTTGGGAACTGCTAAAAAAGGAAGGTTAAAATAAGGTAGTGGAGGAACTTTTGTAAGAACAACTAAAATGCTTAAAGCACATGAACTGACTTTTTTGTTCTCTTGTCCGACATATGAATGCTATGAGTTCAAATAATTTTCATTATAAGTTTATGTAACAGTATGTATAAATTTACACTAATATCGTTACCCTAGAATGTAATTGCAAAACCTTCCTACACTTATTTTCTGAAACAACAAGGGGGGGTTTTTAATGGTCAGACAAATCAAGCTGGGATTATTACTATTAAGATACTTTCTCTTAGAAAAACAATTAAAATGCTTCTATGATCCTTAAAATTTATGGCTAAGGACTATGACAAAGTCCCTTAGATTTCCTTGATAAAAAAACTTATAAAGTTTTGCTTTTTGATAATTTTTTAGATTTTGAAAAAGGCTTTGCACCTCTAATGTTTGGTTCTCTATCCTTCTTAATGTTACCCCCCCCCATTGGGTTATTTCCAAGTACAAAGGTTTGCGGAAAGGGTACCCACTATCCCCCCCTGCTTTTTTTTTCTATGGCTGAAGCTCTGAGTAGGAGGCCTCAATTTTTGAATCTCATATTGGTAGGATCAAAGGGTTATCGCCCCACTAGGGGGAGTGCTAATTTCCTCTCACACCAGGTTTTTAGATGACACATAATTATGGGAAAGATATGATACCTGACGAAAATTATTTTAAATCACACTAGATACTACATGGAGTTTTGTGGATAGCTTTTAACTATATAAAATCTCTATTTACTTCTTGAATACTATGGAGGGAGGAAGCCAAGAATATTTCTAAAATTTTTAGGATTGGATATCAAGCCGTCCCTTCCTTTATTTGGGTATGCCCTAAGAGATAATAACCTCTTAGTGGGCATGAAACTTCCTATCAAAAGGTTTGAAAATAAATTGACAAGGTGGAAGACAATCTTTGTATCATAGGCTAGCAATCCTCTTCTCAATTTCTTTTCAAAGTCTACTGGTGTACGTTGATGTCCCTTTACCAGCTTCCTCCTTTTGAAGTCGCGATAAACTTGAAGTTACAAAACAATTTTCTATTGGTGGAACTGAAAAAAACCCATTACATTGGGTGCTTGAGTAGAGTGTGCAACCTAAAAAAATCGGTGGTCTCAGTCAAAGAGACTAGAGAAAAATGAATAATCATTTTAGCCAAAAATGAATGGAGACTTCTTAGAAAAGAGGGGCATGGAAAAAAATAATTAAAAAAGAAATATTGGGAGGATGCTAATGATGATAGAGATGGATCTTAAAAATTTCCTCTTTTAATGGATCAAGCATTTGGAAAACCACAAATTGGGGGAAAAGGAAATTATGGAGAAAGGATGCAATGGACACTAGGTGATGACAAGAAATTATGTTCTGGAACATAAATTAGCAAGAAATCTTCAATTAGAAGATAAATTCCCTCTTATATCTAAGTTTTTTTTGAGTGAAATTGGAATTTTTGTAGAAAATAATTATGCCGAAGAAGGGATTTTTTTAGTCATGGACCCATATAGTTGGATATACGGATCTCATGGTGCACTGGAAAACTTTAAAAACTTCCTACATAATCAATTGTCCGAAAATGACCAGAAAAATAGTGTCGCATAAGGAATAAAAGGGATCATTCTCAGTCAAATAGCTTATGATAAATTTTTTAAGGTGAGGTTAGTGAGGAGGATGTAATTTTGGTCAATATGGACAAAGAATAGCAGCACCCCAAGCTCACACTTTCAACGGCTTATTGTAACAATAAGATCTTACATTGTTGACAAACCTTACCAAAAGGTGTTTCCAAATGGTGAACATTGTATCTTAATGTTAAATAATTTGGAGATGGCCAATCATTTTGTTTTATGGCATGTAATTCTCTCTCCCAAGTTCTTAGCAACTAATTTTAGCTTTGTCTTGTAGTTCAGGTTAGCTTAATGAGGTCAAAATCTGCTTGGGTCCAATGGTGTTTGTCCTTTCAGTAGCCAAGGCTTAAAATAATCTGGGGTGATGAGCCTTGGACATGTGTGGTGGGAATATTAAAGAAAAATAGGATAATTTTCAAAGGGAAATAGTCTATCTAGTAAGATTATCTTTAAAATAATGTATAACAATTTGTTAAGAACAATTTCTCCTATCCTCAAAAATAAATATCTGAAATTTTGGAAGATAAAAACCTATTGTGATAACTGGCTTCCTTCCTGTAAACATGAGCCTATTAAGGGATTAAATGGAGCCTCCTTGGGAGGGTTTCATTAACGAAGTTTGTTGATGAGCAACTAGAGGGAATCTGGGGGAGGTAGGTGAGGTGTAATTTTTTTTGGATTCTATGGTAAATTTTTTCTTGCCTTCTTCTTTAATATGAGTATTCAAATGAATCATGTGGCTGAGGTAGTGGCTATGTTTTTAGGAGTTAAATGGGTGGAAAAGATAGGTTTCAAATCATTGATTGTAGAAGGTGATTCTATGCATATAATATCTTTCATTCTGGGCACAAACTCTATTTATGTATCCATAGAATACTTCATAAAAAATCTCTTAAAAGAAAGGAATTCATCCTTCAATTCTATATATTTCAAACACATATATTGGGAAGGAAACTGTGTGGCAGATATTTTTGCAAATAAGGGGGTGGTTGCTAAAGTGTTTAATGTTGTTAATAACCTTGCAAGTTTGGATGAACATAATATTTGAAATCTCAAAGGGGAGCTCAAACCTAAACCCATATCCCTCTTATAATGTACTTTATGAATTATAATGATGGTAAGAATATGTTATGGGAAATTATGGATTGACATACTATGCCAAATATCACACCTCATCTTTTCAAAGGAGGGAAAGAAGGGGTGTATTTTCCTATTAATATCTTGTTTATCTCAATCCTGCTCTATGCAACTGGTCTACTGAGAAGCAAAGGAAAGGAAATTTTGAGTTGGAAGAATAGGAAAAAGGGCTTCAAAAATACAATGGGTGGATATTTAATTAGAACCAAGCCTGATTCTATACTAGAAATTTTGAAGGAGGCTGCTACACTGTTAGATAAAGATGGGTTATTAGGTTTCTTCAAAATCATCGATGGGTATGATGAAGATCTGAGTGCAGAGGTTTTCAATTCATGGAATGAAGGTAGTGTCTTTATACAGGATGTATCTTCCACTACCCCCCAAAGTTCATTGCTAAAGTCACCAGCCAATCCTTGGAAGGAAGATGTGTTTTGAAGCCCAAAACTGAATACAACCTAGAAGTCAATCATTTTATGGAAGGTAAGGGTTCTCTAAAACAAAAATTTAATGGTATAACTAGAGAGTATTTACCATCACTGTATGATGAAATTAATATTCTTCTCATGTCTTATATTATGCTGGAGGGTCATTTTAAAGTTTTTTATGGCTACCACTTCCCCATGCTTAATCATATAAAAAATGGCAAACTATATAATTTTCCAAAATTTCTCTATTTTTATTTGATGAAATATGTTGAGCAAGTGTGAAAAGGTACTTTTACTTATCCCTTACACCGAGGCATCCTCAAAATCTTGGTAAAAACTGGGACTCCCAAAATTGGGAAGAGTGAAAAACTGGGGGCGAAAATGGAAATTCATAGTCTGACAGATGAAAATAAACCGGTGGCCAAAATTGGTAAGAGTAAAAAATTAGGGGCCAAAATGGAAACTCATAGTCTAAAGGATGATAATAAATCGGTGGCAAAAAGTACTAGATCTAGCTTGGTAAAGGAACATGAGAAGAAGAAACTAAAATTTGATGAAGCTCCTGATAATAAGGTTAATATCAAAGTCGGCTCTGAATCAGGGGAGAATGAAGAAGGAAATTTTTAGTTAGACAGTAACATGGTAGGGCATAAAAAGGTTCAAGAGGACACAGTTAATGAATATGTAGATCCCATGGTCATCCCTCCTCTAAGTATGGAAATAGAGGAATAAATACTTCATAACCATTCCCAAAAAACTGATGAGACTATAGAGAGCCTTCATGCCCTTAAAGTGGCTCATAAAAAGTTGTTCTCAGCCTAATATTTTGCTTTAAAATCTATTGTTTTTCTTAAAGATTTCAAAAACTTCTATTTGGAAACAGATATCAACAGGCATAAAATAAGCATGGTTACCATTGAATTGAGGGAGAGTTAAGAGAAGGTCAACAAACTCATTTCTATTGTCCTTAATGAAGACCTTAAACATTCTAATGAAAGATGTGCCTTCATGGAGTGGGAAATGTTAAAAATGAAGGAAGTCATAATGTAAATCAAGGATGTCCATCTGCTGCATGTGAAAAGTATGATCCGGCACCTGAAGCTCTTGGATGAGATGATTCATACCATGCAAGAATAAAATAATATGGAGAATGAAGGTATTGTGACCAAAATTCCTGAACCTGATTATGATTACTGGAAGGCTACCATTGCAGGTTTGGTTAAAGAATGAAACAACCACATTCAAACCATGGGAGACATGATAAAAGAATGAATGAATATTTCTATAATATGTATATTTTGTTTAGCTTTGTTGTTATTATCCTTTGTTTTTATTTTCATTACTGTTAGTTTGATCTTTTTCAGCTTCTAGCCTTTTTTCTATGATGTATTATTAGATTCAATGGTTATACCCTTGGCCTCATTTTTTTGGTTTTTGAACTTCTCATCTTGTACAGGGTAGGGTACCCTCAACCATATTTTAAATTAAATAAAAATAAAAATTATTCCACAACATTCACATTTGTATTTAACTTCTCTAACAATTCATCTTATCTTCCACCATTTCCCTTATAAAATGATATTACAAATCAAAGTTCTTTGTTCAAGAGTGATACTCTAGGTTATTTTCCAGACAAATTAAACTTTGTTAGTCAAAAATTATATTTCTTCCATTTTGTAAAAACCCATTCAAGAAACATGTAGACACAAAAATATGTACTTATCACTATTACATTACGCATCTAGTATATTTTCATATGCATGATTTCCAAGTGCAAATATTAGACATTATTTACACCTTTTCTTATTCTTTTTACTAGTTTTGATTGATTTTTATTGTGAATTTACTTGTTAATACTTGCATTTACATATCCTTGTCATTCCATAGGGATCCATGTCCTCATTCTTGATATTGTGTCTATTTCTTGGCATTGAGATAGTACCACCCAGTAAGGAAACTACCACCTAGGTGTTAGTGTCCCTTCTGGGTACTTTTTGTGAATCTACGCTATTTTTTAACTTGTTGGGTTCTTATTCACTTATGCCTTTTCTTATCTCATTTCATGACCTGGGTCAGTTTTTGGTGTTAGTAAGTATTGAAATTCAATAAGGAATTCATATATATTCACAACCTACTAATTATTTTTAGGGGCTAGATAACTTGGTCTATCACTTACTATCTATTACTTGGGAAAAGAGAAACACTCAAGGAGTGCATTTAATGCTGCATTATTCATTGTATAGGAGGGGTTATTCCTAAATTCCATCTCAAAAAATACATCTTGGGGAAAAATTAATTATAGATCATTATCTTGGTGCAGAACTGGAACAAAGGAAAACTAGCTTCAAGGGGCCACGATTTAATCACACACCACACACCACACACACAACACACACACACACCACACACAGCACAGCACACACACACACACACACACGCTAAAACTACATAGATTCTAAAATGTTGTGCAAAAATTAGTGGAAATCATAATAGGGTGATACTGAGGTTACTTTAAATCAAGCATATGAATTATTTATTATATATACTGTTTGTTTTATCCTTATCAAGGTAAATAGGGTTTGTTTTATAGATTCAATGTGATATAGGAACCTACAATCAAGTCCAGTAGTTCCCCCTATCTCTATATATTGCCTTAGTTCAAATTTTGGTAGTGTTTGATATTAGTTAATCATGGTGGGAGTAGGTGGCAAGGCTACTCGTTGTTTTTATTGCTCTGATTCCTGTGAGGCATGCAAAAAACACTTGAAAGGAAGAAGCTAAGTTCAGACCTTGAAAAATACTAGAAATATAGAATTTTCCAAGACATTAACACTTAGATCGGACACTAGTGCCCAGGGCGGAGGTCCTTTCCCCCTTTGGAAAGTTGTGTATGAAGAATTAATGGACTCCAGTTCTTAGAAAAATCATGTACAATCCAGATCCAACATTCTCAACTTGTTTCCCTAACCTATATTAGTCTAGATCTCTTGATACAATTTAAGTCACTCTTATCTCCTATCTTACACATTTTATTATATTTTGCATGCTAGATATTTATTATTACTGTTATATAAATTTGATTTGATCTAGTCCTATTATAATATTTAAATTTCTATAAAACCATTTGGTGAATCCATTTATCGATCGAACCCTAGCCTATCCTAGGATCCATTATATTCTATTTTCCTCATGGATTATCGATTTTTTTTTGTGAAACCATCATCCCAAACCTCCTTCTACCAAGTATGAACCTAATCTTATGACTGGTGTTCAACCCTTATTTTTAAATTCCCAATGGGAAGTGGCCTTCTATTTTAAGTCATATATTACTGCTACATGTCATCCAAAAATTCCTCATGTCTTTATAAATATTTTCAAGCTCATTCCTGATGTTCTACTCTTACCCCCTATTGAGGCCACTAGTTTCTTGTGCATTTGTCAGTTATGTGCTTTTATTGATATAAATGAATACTGTGTTGAATATTTAGTTTTTTAGATGAGGAAGTTCTTTTAAATAATTATAGTTATACCCATCATTCTTTTGATATTTTATATGATATCATAAATGGACCTTCACCCTAATCCCTTCTCTCCTCACTTAATATGCACAATCATAAATATAATCAATTGTTTTTTGTTAATACTATTTCAATCCCTTCTTCTCAACCACGTACTTCATTGGAATATTGTGCCTTAAAAGTTCATATATTTTTTCCTCTTCCTATAAACTATTGATTCTGAGTGATGTTATTAACTCTTATTTTCTCTTCTCATGATGTGTTAAAATTAAATAAAGTTCTACATACACGTGCTCTTCTCTCTTGATGTTTCAATATAGTGTAATATGATGATCATAAGGTATATGAATGTTTTTGTGTTCATTATCCTACAATCTTGTTGATAAAATGTGCAATTTTTTTCCCATTAATTATTCTTTCTTCCATGTTTGTATCCTAGTTTTCCCCACTTGTTGATAATCCAAACTTGAATTTTGACCCATAAGTTCCCTATGGCTAACTTGAAAATGAAATATTCAACCATATAGAACCCCCTCTATTGATGTAATTCCTCCAAATAATTCCCTTCTCTTACGCATGTTTAGTGATTAAAAAATAAGAATCTTACATCCTTAACCCTTGAGAGTAGTGTTATATTAATGCTAAATGGTAATAAGTCAATTCATGAGACAATCTTATTCCTAAAAAAATTACAATTCAGATTTTCCTACTGGTTTTCATTACCAACTACTTTTAAATTTTTTGATGGAATTATTAATCATTTATCATATTAAATTTTTAGATTCTCTCTGCTTAGCATTCTAATGATGATTACTTCTTAAAAAAATCCTATTAGTCTTCCTTCTATATGCTTCTCATTGGTTCATCATTTTCCTAGTGACTATTGTACTTATCTTGAAATGGAAGAATCATTTCTTAGATGTTTATCTTTCTAACAATGGTCCTAAAATTTTAGCATTTGAGTGTTTACCTTATTTTACACCAAGGAAATAATGATCCTTTAATGATTATACTTACCGTTTGAATCATCATGTATCATCTACTTTATCGCCTAGTGATCTAGAAATCAAGACCTTTTTTTTTTAAACGGGCCAATTCTTCTTTTTAAATAAAAATTTACTGATACATGTGAATATTTAACTTATTTCTTTAAGGTTATAGATTTTGTAACAGAATGCTTGATGAAACATACTACTTCCCATTTTTGCTATTTCTTCTACCACTTAATCCACTTTTAAATCTTCTCTTCCCTCAATATTGTACCACCATCACATTTTCTCCACGCTACAAACATACTATGATCAGCTCCCACCACATCTCCTTGTAGAACCCCACTGTTCCATCCCCTCCCAGCGGAAAACATTATAATTATCCACATTTTAATTGCCTCATGATAGTTTAACAAAATTTTATTTAATGACGTTGCTTAGCCTACCTTCATAATGAGAATCATCCTACTCAAATCGGTTACGACGTTCAAAATCATAACCAACCATTCTGTAATTTTCCATAGAATAAATGGTCCATAGAGATAAATGATTTTTATACACTCCATATAGGATTTATTTGCTTGGGACAAATGGTTCATTTATTTTTCACACATTTGCTAATCGATCACAATATCCCATGACACTATTGTTGTAGGATGAGGATATTATAACTTCAATCCCCTTAATTAATATTTAAAAAAAACCAAACATTAAGGTGACTAATAAATATAAGCATAAGACTTAACCCACTAACATATAACACCTTTTTACCCCGGGAAAACCCCTGAGGGGGAAAACTACAGCAAAAGCTAATTTTTCCATTAATTCGAGAAAATTAATTTATAGTCCAGTTAAATCCCGTTCCTCCCTTCTCGTCCCCTTCAAATTTCATGAACGAGTGAATAAAATATGATCCACTTCTTTTAATTGCCCCATTGGTCCAAAACTATATCAAGTGACAAGGTTTAATCAATAAATAACACCCCAATTTAATTATATTGATTAATAAATAACTATTAAACATAAAAACTACATTTATATCAATAAGTCAAATAGAAAATCTGTTTTTAAATGATTAATTATAAACTAAGGTTTATTGGAACTTAATCTTAAATGTTCTAAAAACCTCCCCTTAATATTAAGGGAAACCATATGCCAACATACTTATTTATACAAAAGGATTTACAAACCATAAACCATAGTGAAAGGTTTTTATGATAACATCTACATTTTGAATGATTTATATATACACCTTCATCATGCGCAACTTACCCTTTTTGGTACAAAAGGAATTTGGAAAAATCCATACATCATTAGTGAATGCTTTAGGATAAGCATGATTTTTGAGACTACCTCTCAAACAACATCCTCTAGGATTCTGTATAACACAAATACTCCTTTTAAAATATAGGCAAGACCAATTGTACTATACAATGTACTTAGAGTGACAGTTTTTATAATATCTAGGGATATTTTTACAATACTTTTACAATTAGAGAAAAAGTATAGATGGGAAGGATATATCAACCCAACCGACCTTAGGAGTGGACATTGCCTGCACATTCCATCAATGACAACTCTACGGCCAAGAATTTCTGGAACTGCTTGCATCATTTTACAACACATAATAGCTTCGTACATATATGCAAATTGCATTTCGGGATTCGTTCACTCAGTACTTGAGATCTGTATCACCATGGAGAACAATTCTATCTTGGATAACATCATATAACTATATATGCTATTTTTTATGATGTTTGAAAATTGGATTCTTAGCAAGAGAAATACAAATCAGCTATCAATAGAAGAGGAGTAATTCATTTTTTCCTTTCCCTGTGTATCTCTTCCAACATCCGTTGAGCACATGATTCTTTTCTAATTCCATCCTAATTTCCATTACTGGCTTTTCCGCTCTCCCTCTCCTTCATAAATGATACCATGGTGCTGATTTTTAATATACCTCAATTAATGGACTGTAGCAATCAATTGGAACACATTTTAGAAAGGTAGGGTTCTCTAAAAACAAAATTTATGGTATAAAACTAGAGGTATTTACAGCACTGTATGATGACATTAATATTTCTTCTCATGTCTTATATATGCGGGAGGGTCCATTTTAAAAAAAGTTTTTTATTGCTACCAACTTCCCCATGCTTATCATATAAAAAATGCAAACTATATAATTTTCCAAAATTTCTCTATTTTTATTTGATGAAATATGTTGAGGCAACGTGTAAAAGGGTACGTTACTTATCCCTATACACCGAGCCATCCTCAAAATCTTGTAAAAACTGGGACTCCCAAAATCTGGACGATGTGAAAAACTGTGGCCTAAAATGGAAATTCATAGTCTGACGAGAAAATAACCGTTGCCAAACTTGTGTAAGAGTGGAAAAAATTAGGGGCCAAAATGTGAACTCATAGTCCCTAAAGGATGATAATAATCGGTGGCAAAAAGTACTAGATCTAGCTGGTAAAGGAACCATGAGAAGAAGAAACTAAAATTTGATGAAGCTCCATGATAATAAGGTTATATCAAAGTCGGCTCCTGAATCAGGGGAGAATGAAGAAGAAATTTTTAGTTAGACAGTACCATGGTAGGGCATAAAAGGTTCAGAGGACACAGTTAATGAATATGTAGATCCCATGGTCATCCCCTCCGCTAAGTATGGAAATAGAGGAATAAATACTTCATAACCATTCCCAAAAAACGATGCTACTATAGAGAGCCTTCATGCCCTTAAAGTGGCTCATAAAAAGTTGTTCTCAGCCTAATATTTGCTTTAAAATCTATTGTTTTTCTTAAAGATTTCAAAAACTTCTATTTGGAACAGATATCAACAGGCATAAAATAAGCATGGTTACCATTGAATTGAGGGAGAGTTAAGAGAAGGTCAACAAACTCATTTCTATTGTCCTTAGATGAAGACCTTAAACATTCTAATGAAAGATGTGCCTTCATGGAGTGGGAAATGTTAAAATGAAGGAAGTCATAATGTAAAATCAGGATGTCCATCTGCTGCATGTGAAAAGTATGATCCGGCACCTGAAGCTCTTGGATGAGATGATTTCATACCATGCAAGAAATAAAATAATATGGAGAATGAAGGTATTGTGACCAAAATTCCTGAACCTGATTATGATTACTGGAAGGCTACCATTGCAGGTTTGGTTAAAGAATGAAACAACCACATTCAAACCATGGGATGACATGATACAAGAATGAATGAATATTTCTATAATATGTATATTTTGTTTGCTTTGTTGTTATTATCCTTGTTTTTATTTTCATTACTGGTTAGTTTGATCTTTTTCAGCTTCTAGCCTTTTTTCTATGATGTATTATTAGATTCAATGGTTATACCCTTGGCCTCATTTTTTTGGTTTTTGAACTTCTCATCGTGTACAGGGTAGGTACCCTCAACCAGATTTTAAATTAAATAAAAATAAAAATTATTCCACAACTTCACATTTGGATTTAACTTTCTCTAACAATTCATCTTATCTTTCCACCCATTTCCCTTATCAAATGATATTACAAAATCAAAGTTCTTTGTCAAGAGTGATACTCTAGGTTATTTTCCAGGACAAATTAAATCTTTGCTTAGTCAAAATTATATTTCTTCCATTTTGTAAAAACCCCATTCAAGAAACAGTGTAGACACAAAAATATGTACTTATCACTATTACATTACGCATCTAGTATATTTTCATATGCATGATTTCCAAGTGCAAATATTAGACATTATTTACACCTTTTCTTATTCTTTTTATAGTTTTTGATTATTTTTATTGTGAATTTACTTGTTAATACTTGCATTTACATATCCTTGTCATTCCATAGGGATCCATGTCCTCATTCTTGATATTGTGTCTATTTCTTGGCATTGAGATAGTACCACCCAGTAAGGAAACTACCACCTAGGTGTTAGTGTCCCTTCTGGGTACTTTTTGTGAATCTACGCTATTTTTTAACTTGTTGGGTTCTTATTCACTTTATGCCTTTTCTTATCTTCATTTCATGACCTGGGTCAGTTTTTGGTGTTAGTAAGTATTGAAATTCAAATAAGGAATTCATATATATTCACAACCTACTAATTATTTTTAGGGGCTAGATAACTTGGTCTATCACTTACTATCTATTACTTGGGAAAAGAGAAACACTCAAGGAGTGCATTTATGCTGCATTATTCATTGTATAGGAGGGGTTATTCCTAAATTCCATCTCAAAAATACATCTTGGGGAAAAATTAATTATAGATCATTATCTTGGTGCAACTGGAACAAAGGAAAACTAGCTTCAAGGGCCACGATTTAATCACACACACACACACACACACACACACACACACACACACACACACACACACACACACACACACACACACGCTAAAACTACATAGATTCTAAAATGTTGTGCAAAAATTAGTGGAAATCATAATAGGGTGATACTGAGGTTACTTTAAATCAAGCATATGAATTATTTATTATATATAATGTTTGTTTTATCCTTATCAAGGTAAATAGGGTTTGTTTTATAGATTCAAATGTGATATAGGAACCCTACAATCAAGTCCAGTAGTTCCCCCTATCTCTATATATTGCCTTAGTTCAAATTTTGGTAGTGTTTTGATATTAGTTAATCATGGTGGAGTAGGTGGCAAGGCTACTCGTTGTTTTTATTGCTCTGATTCCTGTGAGGCATGCAAAAAACACTGAAAGGAAGAAGCTAAGTTCAGACCTTGAAAAATACTAGAAATATAGAATTTTCCAAGACATTAACACTTAGATCGGACACTAGTGCCCAGGGCGGTCCTTTCCCCCTTTGGAAAGTTGTGTATGAAGAATTAATGGACTCCAGTTTCTTAGAAAAATCATGTACAATCCAGATCCAACATTCTCAACTTGTTTCCTAACCTAATATTAGTCTAGATCTCTTGATACAATTTAAGTCACTCTTATCTCCTATCTTACACATTTTATTATATTTTGCATGCTAGATATTTATTATTACTGTTATATAAATTTGATTTGATCTTAGTCCTATTATAAATATTTAAATTTCTATAAAACCATTTGGTGAATCCATTTATCGATCGAACCCTAGCCTATCCTAGGATCCATTATATTCTATTTTCCTCATGGATTATCGATTTTTTTTGTGAAACCATCATCCCAAACCTCCTTCTACCAAGTATGAACCTAATCTTATGACTGGTGTTCAACCCTTATTTTTAAATTCCCAATGGGAAGTGGCCTTCTATTTTAAGTCATATATTACTGCTACATGTCATCCAAAAATTCCTCATGTCTTTATAAATATTTTCAAGCTCATTCCTGATGTTCTACTCTTACCCCCTATTGAGGCCACTAGTTCTTGTGCATTTGTCAGTTATGTTGCTTTTATTGATATAAATGATACATGTGTTGAATATTTAGTTTTTTAGATGAGGAAGTTCTTTTAAATAATTATAGTTATACCCATCATTCTTTTGATATTTTATATGATATCATAAATGGACCTCACCCTAATCCTTCTTATCCTCAACTTATATATGCACAAATCATTAAATATAATCCAATTGTTTTTGTTAATAATATTTCAATTCCCCTTCTTCTCAACCAAGTACTTCATTGAATATTGTGCCTTAAAAGTCATATATTTTTTCCTCTTCCTATTATATTATTCTGAGTGATGTTATTACTTATTTTCTTCTCATGATGTGTTAAAATTAAATAAAGTTCTACATACACGTGTTTCTACTCTTGATGTTTCCAAATATAGTGTAAATAATGATGATCATAAGGATAATATGAATGTTGTTTGTGTTCATTATCCTACTAATCTTGTTGATAAAATTGTGCAATTTTTTTTCCTATTAATTATTCTTCCCATGTTTGTATTCCTAGTTTTCCACTTGTTGATCCAAAAGTTGAATTTTGACCCATAAGTTCCCTATGGCTACTTATAATGGAAATATTCAACCATGTAATGAACCCCTTAATTTATGTAATTCCTCCACAATAATTCCCTTCTCTTACGCATGTTGTAGGTGATTTAAAAAATAAGATCTACATCCTTACCCTTGAGAGTAGTGTATATTATGCTAGAAATGGTAATAATTCAATTCATGACAATCTTATTCCTAAAAAAATTACAATTCAGATTTTCCTAATGGTTTTACATTACCTACTTTTAAATTTTTTTGATGGAATGAGTAATCATTATATGCATATTAAATATTTTAGATTATCTATGGCTTAGCATTCTAATGATAGATTACTTCTTAAAAAAAATCCTATTAGTCTTCCTGATATGGCTTCTCATTGGTTTCATCATTTTCCTAGTGGAACTATTAGTACTTATCTTGAAATGGAAGAATCATTTCTTAGATGTTTTATTTCTAACAATGGTCCTAAAGTTACATTTGAGTGTTTACCTTATTTACACCAAGGAAATAATGATCCTGTTAATGATTATATCTTACATTTTGAATCATTCATGTATCATCTACTTTATCGGCCTAGTGATCTAGAAATGCAATACATTTTTTTTTTATCGTGGCTCAATTCTTCTTTTGAAATAAAAATTATTAAATGATACATGTGAATATTTAAACTTATTTTCTTTAAGGTTATAGATTTGTAACAAGAGATGCTTGATGAACATACTACTTCCCATGTTGCTAGTTCTTCTACCACTTATCCACTTGTTACATCTTCTCTTCCTCATATTGTACCACCATCACATTCTCCATCTCCTACTAAACATACTAATGATCATCCACCACATCCTTGTAGACCCCCACAATGTTCCAATCCCCCTCCCAAGCGGAACACATTATAATTATCACATTTTAATAGGCCTCATGATAGTTTACAAAATTTTATTAATGAAAGGTTGATTAGGCTACCTTCTAATGAGAATCATCCTACTCATCGGTTACGTCAAAATCATAACCAACCATTCTGTAATTTCCATAGAATAAATGGTCATAGAGATAATGATTTTTATACACTCCATGATAGGATTTAGTTGCTTGAGGACAAGGGTGTCATTTATTTTTGCACACATTGTGCTAATCGATCACAATATCCCATGACACGATGTTGTTAGGATGAGGATATTAATAACTTCAATAGCCACATTAATTAATATTTAAACCAAACATTAATGTGAGCAAATAAATAAATAAGCATAGTAAAAAAATAACATAGAACAAAGTGTTTACGTGGAAAACCCCTGAGGGGGAAAAACTACAGCAAAAGATAATTTTCCATTATTCGAGAAACATTAATTTATAGTCCAGTAAATCTCCTTTCCTCACTTCTCTCCCTATCAAATTCATTTGAACGAGTGAATAAAAATATGATCCACGATCATATTTATTTGACCCCATGGGTCAAAAACTATATCAAGTGACAAGGTGTAATCAATAACACCCCAATTTAATTATAAATTGATTAATAAATAACTAATTAAACATAAAAACTAAATTTATATTAAATAATCAAGAATATAACTGTTTTAAATTATTTAATTATAAACTAAGGTTTATTGGAACTTAATATTATGTTCTAACACTCCTCCTTAATATTAAGTGGGAAACCATATGCCAACATTACTTATTTATACAAAAGGATTTACAAATCCATAAACCATAGTGAAGGTTTAGGATAACATATCACATTTGAATGATTTATACACCTTCATCATGCTCAACTTACCTTTTGGTACAAAAGGATTTGGAATCCATAAATCATTAGTGAATGATTTAGGATAAGCATGATTTTTGAGACTACATCTCAAACAACATCTCTAGGATTCTTGTATAACACAAATACCTCCTTTATAAATATATGCAACATATTGTACTATACACTGTAAACTTAGAGTGACAAGTTTATAAATATCATAGGGATATTTTTACAATACTTTACAATTAGAGAAAAAGTATAGATGGGAAGGATATATCAACCAACCGACCATTAGGAGGTGACATTGCCATGCACACTTCCCATCAATGACAACTCTAAAAGGCCAAGAATTGCATGGAACTTGCATAATTTTACAACACATAATAGCTTCGTAAACATATATGCAAATTGATATTCGGTCAAGCAGTACTTGAGATCTGTATCACCATGGAGAACAATATCTTGGATAACATACATATAAACCTATATATGCTTATTTTTATGATGTTGAATTGGATTCTTAGCAAGAGAAATACAAATCTAGCTATCACATAGAAGAGGAGTAATTCATTTTTACTTCCATGTGTATCTCTTCCAACAACCGCTTCAGCCACATAGCTTCTTTCGCTACTTCCATTACACTTCTATACTATGCCTCGGTAGAATAAATGGAGATTGTTGGATGTTTTTTACTACCTCCAATTAGTGTTACTTGTACCAAAAAACTTGAACTACATATCCAACATATTTTATATCTAACACAACATCTGCATGTTTAGAGTCACAATATCCATATAGACATCATAATAAGCATTTAAATATTTATTGTATTGCAATTTTAAACCATATATGCAAACCTTACTTTGATAGCTTAAACACACAGTTGTATAACAACTTAAATAACAATATGCTTTAATAAATAACCATGTTATATTAACAATATACTAAGTAATTTCAACATATTAATCTTGTAAAATATATATTAGATGCAATCAGTATTGGATGTCTCCAGTCCAAACACAAAGGTGTCCCTAGGTTTCGTTTGATATGCATATAATAATATTTTTAGCTAATCACATTTATAATTTTAGAATTTAGAAATATTTTATCAACAACATGTATATCTTAATTATATATTCTAAGCCTTTAAAAATGTGATATGATTGATAGATAAAATATTTGAAAAGGTAACAAAATCATGCAAGAATAATCACAACATACATTGAATCATCTAGGAAAATGACCCTCTAGATTGTAGACACATTGCTATGGATTTATGTGGAGTTTTCTTCAAAAAAGTGATTGAGGAAGGGTTTTTTGGTGATATCTTACCATGTAAGCACCGTTCACACATTTCATAGGTGGAAAATTTAAGCCGTAGACATATCATACATACTCCTAAAGAAATGATCTCAATTTTTTCATGCCAAAAATTTGAACAACTCTTTCTATTTTTGAATAAACTACTTGAAAAAGTTGAAACAAAACTTGTAAACACATATATTCCATTTTTTCGTAATGCTTTCAACTATAGTTACTATCTAGTTCATTCTTAATAAACCATTTAGAAATTAGTTCACTATTAGTTATTTTGAGTTAACTGGTGATATCTTTCATTAGAAATTACACTATATTTATTATGTGTTAATTGTGAATCAAATAAAATTCTTTTTCAATTCAATATCATACAAAAAATAAAGCATTCAGTTTTCATTATTAGGTTATAGAGTTACTACATTATATCTATAATTATTCTCTTTATTCTCATCTTGATTCTGATTTGATTTATTCCATTTTATTTTTGAAATTCAACTTGTTTTTGACTTTACAGTCTTCTTGCTTGTGACCAAATTTACCACAGTTATAAGATTTACCATCAAAACTTACTCTTAAGATTTCCCAGGTTTCTTATCTTTAATAGGAATGGTTTAAAAGTTTTGTTTTTTTATTTTTGATAAAATCTAGAAGATTTGATTTTTAAGATTTATGAGCAAGAAGTGCTTGAGTTGACATTATCTTTTGAATCAAAATTTTTCATAATAACCTACTCTTCCTGAATAAGAAGAGCACTAAGAGTTTTCAAATTAGGGATGTCCCTTCTCAGTTTGATATGTAGAATTTAATATTGAAATGAAAATTTCCAAATCCTTCATGTATATTCAATTGAATAATAAGGTACAATAATTTATCATGAATTAAATTATATTTTCATCCATCTAAATGAGACATTACTATTTTTTATTTTTTGCCAAAAAAATTATTACCTTTTAATTTCCCTTCATGGGAGTTTTCATCAGTTCTATAATCAATTTTATAGTTTTTGATACTTGTGTGCCTTTATGAATTGATTCTAGTTATGTCCAAGCCTCACTCAAACTTTCTTGATTTCTGATGTGAAGAAGAAATTCATCATGTATGCTTTGTAAAATAATGGAAATTGCTTCCTGCACCTTTTATTGATATGCAACAACATTGTCTGATGTATCTTGTCTTCCAATCAGAGCCTTTTCCATACCATTCATGACTGTACAGAGTTTGTGAGCCATAGACTATTCCTTTAGGCTTATCTTCTAGATGATGTAATTGGTTCCATCAAACATATTTAATCTGTCAATAGTATAGTGATTAGATCCCATTTTCATGCAAATAAATTTCAATAAAAGAGAACACCTATATTTTAGTGATAATAGTTAAGAATCCCCTGTCGTTGTTCAAACCATGCCATTTATATTTCGATATATTAATGTTATAAAAAGACATGTCAAACAAGTATTAGAGATATAAAATATATTAGTTTGAAAATAATATTTATTTATTGAAATGTGAGTGAAATGTTTTTTAGTTTAATATAAAAAAATGAAGATTTAGTCATCGTGTCATACAAAAATCACTTCATATGAAAATAATAATTTATCTAGTACACAAGGAAATAATTGAACCTATTTCTCATTATTAGATAACAATAAAATAAAATAAATTAGCAATTTGAGGAATAAAATAAAAAATATAATACATCCATATATAAAACAATTTGGGGAGCTTAGCTCTATATAGATGTTTATAACTAGGTTAGCTCAGTTGAGTTGGATTTACCAACTCGGCGAGTTGGGTCGAATTCATATTCCCAACCGAATAACAATTCAATGCCACTGAGTTATATATCATGCCGATGTTAAAAGCTGATCCCACAGGTATGTTCTACCAACAATGTTAATACAAATTCCAACTCATGCAAGGATGAGTTACATCGTCAACCGAGCCTGTGGCCAAGCAACATGTTTCATTTGCAAAACAAATAGTTAGTGGTATGACCAAATTCACACCACCCTTACCTCTCCCAAATGATTTTAAAGCCTTAAAAAATATCCTACAAAACCCATGTGGGACTAACATTCCAAAAATAATAAAATTTGTGGTCATTTGGCCATTTCGGTAGTTATTTACACATAGGGAGGGGCACGTGGAGGTAGGAGGTGGAGCGACGGAGAGGAAGGAAAATCTTTCCATGAGGGAGGGTTGGTTGGTCCATGGGGGGGAGGGGGGTAGTTCAGCCATGTGTTGAAAGAGGAATGGGACAGGTGGTGGTTGAGCATAGGCCACCACTTGGTGCGCTCTAAGATGTGGGTCTTTTGAAGGGGGGCACTAGGCATAGGATACAGGTTACATAACATAGTTTTTAATAGTTTTTAAAACTAAATAATGTATGATATATATTATATTAAATATAAACTATAATATATAGGTTTAACCAAATTTAATATATAGTTTATAATTAGTATAAACTATATTTTGAAAACACATGTTTATTAAAGCCCCTTAGTTAATTAAAGGGTCCCAAATTAAATTTGGTATTCAATTTATAAATACAAATAAAATTTATACTATAGTTTTGAAAACGTTCAAATGTAACCTATTTAAGGGGGTACCAGCGAAGGACATAAAAATGATTTAAAATATCAAAGGTGAAAAAATAAAATGGTTTTACCACACAAGGGGACAAGAGTTTAGTCTCGACCAATAGAAAAAATTAAAACCCCTATTCTGATGGAACTTTTCTCCTCACTTTTATCCTTCATTTTAACTTAAATTTCACCCTCATAATTATTTCAACCTGCACATTGGAAAACTATAGAAAAATGATACAATAGTAATTAAAATACATTCTTACCTTTAGTTGAAGAACCCTAGAAATTTTCCACCTGTAGATTTCATGTGAGGTAAATTTAATTCCTTTGAATTATTTTCCACTTGTGCACAAATGCATATTCGATGTCCCAAAGGGGGAAATGGAGACTATTGAAAATGTTCTAACCACTTAACTACCCAACCAACTGATACACCAAATTGGTTAATTAAAATTAGGATTAATTAAATACCTTCACTCTAATACCATGTTAGGATGAGAATATTAACAACCTTAATAACCACATTAATTAATATTTAAACCAAACATTAATGTGAACAAAAAAATAAATAAACATAGTAATAAATAACATAGAACAAAATGTTTATGTGGAAAATCTCTGAGGGGGAAAAACAATGGCAAAAGAGAATATTAAATTATTCAAGAAACAATAATTTAAAATCCAACAAATCCTCTTCCCTTACTTCTCTCCCTGTCAAATTCACCCAAAGCAGTGAATAACAATATGATCCATGATCATATTTATTTGACCCCATGGATCACGAACTATATGAAGTGACAGGGTGTAATTAATAACACCCTGATTTAATTATAAATTGATTAATAAATAACCAAGTAAACATAAACACTAAGTTTATATTAAATAGTTAAGAATATAAATATTCTAAATTATTTAATTATTAATTAAGGTTTATAGGAACTTAATATTATGTTCTAACAAATGCCACAGACTAGCTTCTAATACTTTGACTACCTCTCTTCCTTCTAAGGTCATTTTATCTCCTCCCTTTACTCTTACTACACATGACCCACTTCCCCCACTTTTCATACATCCTACACCTAAGTGGTTCCCTAAGGAGCACCTCTCGCCATTACATGATTCACATATTCTTAGCATTTCTATGATCACTTTGGACTTATCATTCATTATATATGCTCATGAAAATACATCATTTGAGCTACTTGTGTGTAGTTTTTGCCTTTTTTCTCGTTATACGTTATATGTTCTCTAAGCTGCAAGATTTCACACCCATTCTCAAAATATATGCCACTTTTTTCTCTCACTTTGTGAGGTCTATTATTCTTGTGTTATCTTTACCATCATTATCATTTTTACTACAATACCTATTCAATGATCATTTTACAATACATACATATCATAATTCTACTATCTATTCTACTATCGTCATGATATTATATATATGTTATCAACATATATACTCTACTCTTCAGTTACATCATCACTGTTACAAAAACATATCTTATGAAATTAAACCAAATAATCAACAATTCATATAACAAACATAAGTACATATCATCGTATCAAAAATTATATAATCACATATATACACATCTCTTGAAAATTTAATAATGAAAAAATCAGGGGAGATTACCATTCCAACATATATTATACATCTTCCTAACTATTACCTGAGGATACTATTAAATCTCTTGAACTCAAATCCTCACCACTAGATGTCCTCCTCTATGATCAGGATTGTTGGTCTTCTAACCAGGACCGTAATGATACTTCCTCGGCTACCACATCCACATATCAGCCATGAAACTCCACATATATCTTACACATGGTATAAGCTAGGTCACATCCTACAGCCATATTTGTCACTTGTGTTAGATCCATCCTAGGTTCATCTTTCTTTGACTGCAACATTTTACGTGTAGACGTAGCCACCACCATGTGATCAAACAAATATGTATGTTCTTGAAAATGTGGTGCACTCTATCCAACATTCCTCCCCTATAAGGACATCTGGGGGCACGTTGCAAGTCAACATGTGTATTGACATATCCATAATAAACCTCTAATACTCATCACCTACAACACATAGATTATATTACTACATCATCATCACAAATATGAAAACACATGTATTAATTACTAATAATAACAATCACTTGTACTTATGTCATGCAACCATTGTCACTTCTACATCCTCCTTGAGGATAGGTTCCCACCTTCCCACCATCTCTCATCCTGTTGTATGACCACCTGGTATATCTCCTTTTACATTTATCACCACTAGAAATAATAGAACCCATTGATTCTCTACCCACCACTACATATAAGACATGGTATATCCAGCATCGTCTACTCGCATAGGAACTATCTCCACATCTACCTCATCTACACTTAGTGGGAATAACTAGGAACTTGTAGGACCTAGCCTCACCCATGATCTCCTCACCACTCATAATATATATATATATATATTTATATATATGCCATACATATGGATTTAGAGGCACATCTTAAATTATGCCAAAATTTTGTTACACTCGCTCATGTTAAAATAGCTCGATCACCCCTAGAAACCTATCCTCTAGCCACATAGTATGCCAAATGCATCATATATCCACACGATCATTGGACCATCCCTCATAATCCTTATAAAACATCAAAATCACTGCATTAGGCCCCATCCTATCTATAATCAACCTATAGGTCATAGTGTTGAACCCACGACTTCTCAAACCAAGCCATCTAGCTATAAAAATATCAGGTTGAGCCTAATCTTCTTGTAGACCACTCAAAAATACCAGTATGGCTATGTTTTTTATTATTATTATTGGCAAATAGTTTTTTGAAAGGGACTATACCCTTGATTACAAAAGAAGGCCTAAAAGCAAGGATAAGCAAGAGAACCAAAGTGAAAAGGATCAGAATCCAAATGTTACAATGATGTTCAAAGTAGCTAAAAAACAACTACCAAAATGAGACATAACAACAAAATTACTGCAAAAAAGCAGTAGGATCCGCAAAAAAATAGCAAAAAAACAAACAAGGATAGCAGAATCAACTGCAGCTACTTCCTAGTAGCTTTGTCTATGATGGTTTTGATATTCTTCCAGGATTTAAACATACCCAAAGTAGTCATATGGGCAGCGTCATTAGAATCCAGCTGCTCCAAGGTCTTCTTGCTTTCTTTATTAGTACCCCAAAGAGTTTCCGGCACTCCGCTTAGGTTGGAGACACTTCTGACGTGTTGTTCAATAAATTCCTCAATCGCCCTAAAGATGGCGATGTTGTAATCATGCCTAGTCTTGGCCTTTCCTAAGCGAGAGTCCAAGGAGTGCAATTTCTTGTATATATCTTCAATTTGGCTGCTGTCCACATCCTCCTCCTCCTCCTCCTTCCTCTTTCCTTTCTATTTTGTCAAGTTTTTAACTTCATCCTTTAACAATTTCATATTTGCCTCTAAGGCTTCCAGCCTTTTTGTAGGGCTTTCCAATTGCACTTCCCGGGGGCTGGCACTGCTGATATGCAGGAGGTCATGAGCAATTTAAAATTCATGAGAACCCTTCTCCACTGCAAGGGTCTCAAGGTTAAGCTTCCTAGAAGCCCTGGTAACTGGTCTCCGTGAGGTATGGCTATGTTATCATATTCCCACACATGCAACAATGAAGTAGAATCAATCCCAACACCATGATCCTCCTATGTAAATATATATAAATATCTATACAAATGAGCCAACACACAATGGCTCCAAACATATTGAGTCCCATCTCGCTCAATACTCATACACGTCTCATACATCCTAAAGGATATAAATACTTCATTTTCATCAATAACTACACACGAGTCCAAAACCATTACAATAAACTTTTGAAACCACACAATACCAAATCTTACTATATCATCCATCATAATTGATGACATTTCATATGTTTGCAAATTTATAAAGTAATTCCTCATAGCTCATTGTTGCCGTCTTGTCTCACTTGGGGGCATCACTTTTACCCTCTCTCCTACTATTGGAAATCATAGTATCATTTATATATCCTTAAGGGTCATTTTCATCTCTCTAGTAGGAAACTAAAAGGTATAATTGTTTGTACACCATCTCTCACAGAGTGTAGTCATCAGACACATTTATGGGACATTATATACCGAAAAATCAACATGTGATTTAAGATGCACTCAAATTCTCAAGGTCATACCAAGACAGATGAAATAGGATAGATGGGATGGGAATGGTATGAATAAATATGGTAAAAATGGTATATGTGGGAATGATGGTGATATCAATATTTATGGTCAAGGAAAATGTAGATGCTCAACTTGAAAATTGGGGATTTTCTCGTTGAGAGTGACAAATGCACACCTAAACTACGTAAGAGTGATAGTGTAGTCACGAATGATCAATATTCATAGATATCAATCTATATCAGTGGAACCAAGTGTATCTTGACCTAGTTGATGGATTCAAATAAATTTTCCTTCTACCTCTAAATGCACCTCTTCAAAGAGAGTCATGTAAGAATAAGAGAGAATGTGTTGAAGAAAAAATAAATTTTGTGTTGTTTAACCCTATTGAATTTACTAGCATAATATTTTTCTTCTATCTCTACTTTTTCATTAAGTGTGTTAATTTGGCCAATGATCTCTAGTGATATGGGAGTTACTCTAAAGACTAGTTGCCAAAAACCTAGGTCTATATCTCCTTGACATCAGCCAATGTTGGGTATGTTTATGATTGGATCAAATATCCTTATGTGAGGTTCAAGTGGACCTAGAATGGTCATATGGGTAGTAACTCAATGGGCAAAAAGTAGGAAAAAATAAAAACTGGTAACCAAAGGGACCGAGGGATGAGTATGGGTAGCCTAGTCCCCTAAGGAAATGTGGATTGTGTCATTCCAATTTCTAATCTACTTTTAATTCCTATCTTGAAATAAAAAAATGAATTAATCTAAATTAAATAAAACATTATTTCTAACCCCTTTTAATCTAAATAAATTCAATTTTCCAATACTTAATTAAAGAAAACAATAACTAACTAACTATTTATTTTTATGTTTTTTGGAAAAGCTTTTAAAATAAACAAATGATAAAACAAACTAAATTCCTAAGTTTAATTTTTGTATTTTATGGACTTGAAGAATTAAATAAAAAAATACTTGCAAACATAGATAAAGAAACTAATTTAAAACAAAACAAGCTACTTCTAAATTAAAATAAACTAAAACAAGGAATAACTGAATGTGGCGATTCCTCTACTGTAGGATTGTGAAACTAGATCTACTCTTAATAGAATATGTATTTTAAATTTATTATTCTAAAATGAAGCTTCTTTTAACTACTTCTGCCTCAAATTCACGGGAAATAAAAGAAAGCTTCTCAGAAGCAATTTATTCTTTACCCATAATCTTTCCTCATCAAAGTGAGAATAAATTGTTCGAATGATTAATAATGAAGAATGGTAAGGAAATATAGACATGAAATTTCCTCCAACTTTTTTCCCTTGCAGATCCATAGGGATAAGTAGGGAAGAAGATATAAATGGAATTTTTTTTCATGTACAGACAATACTTAAAATGAAGAATTATTTAATTTTATCCATTTAAAACAAAGTATTTCTTCTACTTTAATGACTATAATTAATCAAAAACTTAAAATAATTTAAAAAATCCCCAACTTGTAACTATTGATCTGAGATAGAATTATAGGTGTGGTGCTATGTTTGTATCTCCTCAATTTTATTTTCTCTTCCAGAGATGATTTCTAATTGATCCAAGGTGTGCAAAGTGATGGCTAGGACAAGAAAAACCTAATAAAATGGTGATAACTAGCTAGTTACAAGAAAACGGGTTGAAAATGCAATACTAGAAAGAAAAAAACAATGAATAGGTTAGCTGTGTGATTCCTAGAAATATTTTGGAAGCATAAATTTAAAAATCAAATATGAAGAATCCAACCCATCATTCGAGTAAAATCTAGGATTTTATAAATCTTTGGGGAGAATAAGTCCAACAATACATGTCCAACAAGAAGTGAAAACATATCCACATAAGAGACAATCAAACTTATAAACATAGTAAACTAGAAAGAGAAAATAAATATGATTCCAACAAGCTCAAAATTAAGTGAAATGGTTAAGAAGCAAGTGATAAAATCAGTCTCTAATTGAAGACATGCATTGAAAAAAACACATCTTTAACTTGCGAGTAAAGGTGATAGAACCACTAGTCTGTGCAGACTAGCAATTGTGTGACTTAAATTCAAAAATTAGTACAAAAGAGTGGAAAGTGGCTCGTAAAGATGCAATAGACTTTAAAAATTAGAAATGTGGTCAAATAGGTCATAACAAGTAAGTTGAAGGTGAAAGGAGAGGACATGGATCTCATTGTTTCTTTGGAAAAACATTCTTTCATCATTAGAGACATACTGTGTTCTTCAATGTAACATTGTTTAATTTTTGGGTGCGTACATAGTGCCCCCTCAGAGGAGTGTTTCAGCCATGAATGGACATAACATGTTCTTTCTAAGAATGTAAATCCCAAGTGGGAGAGTAAGAATTTTTTTTTGCTTGATCGTGTGCTGAAATTATGCTAGTCCAACCTTCATGCTACCTGCTGATAACACCCCAAAATTTTACAACTCCTAACTAATAAATACTACCACCATAATAGTCTAGAGCCAAACTTAAGTTTAGAAATGAAACATCATGATCAAATATTAATGAGATGCAAAAGGAAATCTAAATGAATTTAACCATTTAAACTACAAAAATTCCTACTATGTTTAATTGATTGCTAAAAGAATTGAACCTATGAAGATTTAAAAGCAATCAAAATGTGTGTTGTTGCTACTTCATTGAAGGTGAAAGGATCTCTCTAACAATGTCTACAAAACCATATTATATATTTATTTACTAATTAGCTTGAAGAAACAGATGCAACTGGGGATGCAAGCTATTCCAACAATGGAGTAAGACTTATATGTTTTATATGATTAATGATATTCAAAACATGGTGTAAATTTGAGAGGAAGGAGCTTGGTCCTTTTTATAGGCTTTCCATTTGGGAAATCCTTGCAACTTAGTGAATGTGGGACAAATGAATAAAGCATAAAGTAACCTTAGGTTAATTAACCATAGGTAGGTGAGTTAGCAAGTGAGTTAATACTTTATGGGAGTTGAGGGTGTTTTAATTAATCAATTAAGATTAATTAATAGCCTAGAATAAGCTTTTTAGGCTAATTGGAGGTTTTTGAAGCCTAAATTGATAAGATTGAAAGCATTTGAAAGTAGGATTTAGCCAATAAGAGGGTTTATTGATTAAATGCTTTTTAAAAAGGTTTAATTAGCTAATTAATATCTAATTGTTGATTCTAAGAGGATTATAACTTACGAAGTGTCATTAATTGGCATTTGGAACGTGATAAAAGCTTGTTAATTAACCAAATTAGAGGGAAATATTAGTTAATTAACATAAATAACTAATTATAATGGAAATGGTGAGACAAAAGATAATCGGTACCCGTTTAGCATTAAAACCGTGGAAGCGGATTTTAGGTGTCTACATTTTCCCCTCTTTGGGATGGTGTAAGTGGCATCATTGCAAAGAAAGTAGACAATCATAAAAAATAATTTTTTTGAAGAAAAATTAATAGAATTGAGGATGACCCCTCGAGTGTCGATGGGGTGATAGAAGAATTCAATTGACAATAAAAAAATAGGAAGGAAATGGATAGAAGAATTCATATAGAAGAAACCTTGAATAACAATGAGAATTGATGGATGAAAGTGGGAATAAATTTTTGCATCCAACTCATTCAATCAACACCTTTGTTTCAAAAATTTTCTTAAATGATCAACATCATCGACCCTTATTAAATATATGCATACAAAAAAAGTGTAAAATAACATTGAAATTTCTAATACAAACAATTCTTCATTGCTAAAAATGTTTAACTCCATGCAACATAAAAAATGCAATGAAATACCATAAAATAAAGTAAACAAGATAACCTTACAGGGAAATAAGTACATATACACATACTTAAAAAAACAACGTTCAAGACAGTTGTAATAATGTTTTTGGTATCAAGATTTAGTTCTCGAATGTTCATGTTTAATGACAAGGGTTAAAAATGGTGTCCCAAGAAAGGATACATGTAAGGGCAATAACAGAGGACAAAATTAGTCCTATGAAAAAACGTTCTTGCACTACACCACAATACTAGTCAACTTGTTGTGCCAATATAGTACAGACATAGCAAACAGACTGACTTTTATTAATGGAGGTAGATCCGAATGATACGCAGGTCGTTGTGCAAGAACAAGTGAAAACTGGAGAAATATGCCTTTGTAAGACAATTTTTGATGTTTTGAGGACTATGCATTTGATACAGGTTTCAGCTGCATCCATGCCTTTTACCAATTTTTGCAAAAAATTAAATTTTACAATTTTTTGGATTTTTGTTGATTTTTACTAATGCTTTGGATTTTTTATTAAATTCCCAATTTTTTTGGGTTTTTTGTGATTTTTTGAATTTTTAAATTTTCTGAGAATAAAATAGTTTAGAAAAATAACAATGTCATGGGACTTCACCAAATAATTCTAGGAAGTAAAAATATGCTTGAGGTAGTAGAAAGGGTCGTCAGGAAGCAAAAACATGCCCCAAAGTAGTGAAAACAGGTTGAAAAATTATTATTTATTGAAAATAATCATCATGACGAGAGCTAGAAGAAATTAGAAGAATCAAGACAATCCCAAAGCACTTTGGGGGTGAGAGACATGACGCAGAGGGTTAAAACGAGTATATAAACCCAACCATAGGGGGGTAAAAACCATCGCGGTTAGTTATTTGACAGCTACCCATACAATTTTTATTGGTGATTTTGCTTTGACTTGTGAGAGAGATAGTGAGGCTTTAGAACCATACACACCATGCAAACTGAGTCTGAGATTATATGAGGCTTCTCAGGGATGTCTAATAGGTATGTAAAGTAAGTTTTTGAATTTAAGCTTCCTTTAAGTGCATTTATTATAGGTAGAAAAATGCGTGAGCATGCTAGCACGGACCTTGGGGTGTGTAGGTGTTCGTGGGGGTATGATGGCATGAAAGTAAGCATACGTAGCTGCATATGTGTGCTATGAGGCATGCTGGTGTGAGATGACAAAGAGACAAACATACCTATATGGAAAAACCAATGCATGTGAGTAGGCACTAAAGGAGGCATGTTAGCATCATAACAGACGTGCTAGAGTCGAACAAGGGTCGGGGGGAATAGGGATGTGCCTACATGAAAATAAAGGCACTAATGTGCAAATAGGGGCACTAGCACGAGGGTGTGGTAACATCAAAATGGGAACGCTGACATTGTAAGGGGAGCACTAGCACAAAAAGGCATTTTTAAATGACCTTAGAAGAATTCAGGAAGTTATTAGAAAAAATTAAATGATGAATAGAAGAATGTAGATGATGATTTGTAGAAGAAAGTGATATTAACAAGTGTTTTCCCCCATTTTTTAGATTGGATTTCCCTAATTAGAGACATGAGAGAGGAATGGGTGGTGAGGGCCTATGAGGCTACCTTCTCACAGTACGATCAGATATATTTGGAGATTACACTAGATGTGACATGTCTTTCCGATCTGGCTTGCATGCCACATATCAATCTAGACCACATCCTTCTTACAACCTTAGCTGAGAGATGATGCAGTGAGAGTCAGATGTTTCACCTTCTAATAAGTGAGATGAGCATCACACTGGAGGACATTTAGTGGATTCTGAGAGTGCCAATACAGAGTCAGTTAGTGACATATGATGGCCACCATGGCCATAATCTTTAGAGAATTGCCGAGATGTTTAGAGTAGTAGATATACATAATTGAGGTATGTCAGTTGACATTACTAGATGCATGGTGGATTGTTGGCTTGGATGGGTTCCCGTATTTTTTATGGATCTTGTTAGTGGCATATTGCTTCCTAACAAGAATGTCACTTAGTTTTCTTTGGGCCTTATTGGATTGATACATGGCCTCATCTATGGAGATGTTTATTGATGGGGTAGTGCATACTAGCCCATTTTTACTCATATTTGCATTTGATAGCTTATCGTGGTCAGAAAACCGTGGGTCCAACATCTTTACTTAAGATATGGGTGTGGGATCATATCACCATGGGATTCCCAATAGAATAATTTTTATCTCGGGATCTTGCCGAGCCATCCATTATGGGATGGATTCCAAATGGTGATGACATTTGCGGGAACATGGGAGACACACCATACTACATGCAAGTGTTAGAAAAGATTCAGCTCCGGATGATTAGATGGTGACCATATAGACTATATAATTGGCCTAAGGATGTAGTTAATCTTACCATAACAACAACATATCACTTCATTATTAGGAGTAGGGACCACATACTTGAGTGGTACATAGTAGGTAGGGTCTAGTGGCAGTTTGGTCTTATCCAGGGGATTCTCTGAAATGAGATGTGGTATGGGCGAAGGTCCAGAGAGACATTCCATTTTGGGCCTTAGATTAGATTAGGATGATCTTGGAATAGTTTCCTATAGGTGGTACCACATCCTTGGGTATAATGACCACTAATAGTAGATCTAGGGTGGTATGCTACAATGTTGTCATGGTGGCTTAATATACCATAGGTAGTGATAGATGCAGGGATAACCACAACAGTGCAAGGGTTACAGGGCCTAGATCTTAGAGCATAGGCTTAGGTGATTATCAGGTATCAGCTTAGGAAAGGCCATAGGAAATTCCACAAGAAGGGCCATAGGCACGTGGCCATGAAAAACTTGGTGTCAATATACCATTTCAGGGGCACATGTCTATATAGCCTTAGGTATAGGTTTAGATGCTTTCACAACCATAGGTGCAAGCTTCATAGGTGATTCCTTAGGTGATGAGTATTTTTTAGGCATCATTACAAAAATCCTGCTACATGTACCTTTATCACCTCCGCATGCACCGAGTTTACCACCTAGTCAACCTAGATGGGATCCCACAGATATGTGAGATGGACGAGGTGGAGGGGATCATGTAGATTTAGGATATGATGGAGATGGTGGTGATGATAGTTGGGATGGATTGGGGTCCCCACGATGTAGTCTAGTGGGGGAGGATGGCGAGCACTACAATCTAAATAAGATATAGGTGAGGTAGTTGCCTTGAGGTAGAAATTACAACATATAGTAGCTCATCAAATTTAGGTTATGACTAAAATGGATCAGCTAGTTATAGAGAGGATTCAATGGACTGCATAGTAGAAATAGGCTCACATAGACATAACCAGACTGATATGAGAGCATGATGTTCTACAATGGGCCTCCATGGTAGTTGGAATACCAGATATGCTACTAGATTTGATGACAACTAGCAGTAAGGCATCTTATTATAGGGATTTTTATCACAAGGTCATCTTTAAGGGACAAAGGGCTACTCCTTTCAACTATTTTTTTGTTAGTAGGTCGAGATATAGATCACAGAGGACCTCATCATCAGCGAGGTTAGTAAAATAACCTTCAGTACAATAGGCCTCAGTACAACATGGTTATGTGCATCAAAGTGCAATATCTTCTGTGGGTCCATCACAACAGATGCCCCCACCTAACGACATACCTAGAAGTGCATGCATGAGAGAGAGTCATGGTTGACTCATTTTATTGATTTACCTAATGTATCTTTTTGATATATGCCTTGATATGAAGGCATACTTTTGAGATGATTTATATGTACTGTTTTTTATCATGGCTCATGACGAAGGCACATTATTTTGTACATATGTACTTTACATATATTTTTTTTTATTATGCCTCATGAGTGAAGGCACAATTATGACCCATGCCCATGATGGAACATTGTATCTAATATGTATCAAGACACATGATTTTGTACATGGACATTTATTTTTTGATGATATATGATGATGATGGACCCTTTTTACATATCACATTTTGTTTATGAGATACA
The DNA here is from genome assembly GCA_019776745.2 of Taxus chinensis. NCBI lineage: Eukaryota > Viridiplantae > Streptophyta > Pinopsida > Cupressales > Taxaceae > Taxus > Taxus chinensis. The sequence goes on along the minus strand of CM034146.1, from coordinate 451,596,359 downwards.
ATGTGTAATCTATATTTTTATTATGGTCTATGTTTATATCACATGTTTATTTGATTATGATATAGCATTTGATGATATCACATTGCATGGTGATGTGATAATTTGATTAGACCATGGTTTAATTTTTTATATTGGTGTGGGGGGAATAAAATTTGATTAACACAACCCCTCTTGCCCCATTGATGATATGGTAAGATGATTAGCTTAGCATACATGTTCGATGTAGACTTAGAATTTTTTGATATATGATGTATAGATGTAATAATATATGATATTGATGATGAGATGATAACAAAAATGTACAAGGAAAACAATAAGAACAAATTAACCAAATCTAATCAAATAACAACAATTATATACAAGTATGCAAGATAAAATGAACTCAATGCAATTCATAATAGATTAAAATAACACTCAATCCAATGAAGCAAATGATTATAATCAATGCACACAACACAAATAAGCAATGCAATCAAAACTATGTATAAACCAACAACTAAAGTAAGAAAACTACTACTTTTTTTTTGCGGGACAATTTTGAAATGTTTTACGTTGTTTTGGTTTCATCTTAAGACAATGTTTTATTTTTTTATAGTTTTTTATGAAACGTATTTGAAGGTTATTACTTTTCATTGCAACATATGTGAATGTTTAGGAATTCTCAAAACTTTATATGCATGTTTTTGGTATTTTAAAAAGTTTTCTGAAGCTATGTGCAAGGAAATGAAGAAACGAAGATGCCCCCAACATTTAGATGGAATTTCTAAGGGTAGAATTCCATGTGCATGCTCAAGAATTGAAAGTGGAAAGTTACCCCCAGTGTGATATGGGAATATAAAAAGGCAAACCCTTTACACAAAATTTAGATCAACTAGATCAAGGCCAAGAGGGATAGGTTCAAAAATATCTAAAATATAGGAAAGGACTAGCTTAGGATAAATCCATCAGAATCCTACATTTGGAGATGTTTGTGAACAATGGACCCTCTAATGGTGCTGGAAACTAGTTTCCACCAAAGAAATTGTCCAAAGTGCCACAATTATGTGGTTTTCACACTTGGATGCATTGATTTCTCTTTTCTTTTTATATTTTTAATACTTTTAAAACTGGATTTTTTGATTTTTAAAGAACCCCATACTCAAGCATAGAACCACTTGAGATGCATAGTGTTCATAGGCTCCTTCAGTTCATCACCATCTAAGTAGGAATAATTGTATGCACCTGAACCAAATTTTGTAACCAAAACATATGGCCCTAACCATTTTGGTTTGAACTTTCCTTTCTTTTCATGGTCTTTTATGGTGTTGAACTGATTTTTCATTCATTACAAGGTCTTCAACCTCAAATTGACGAGGTAATTTTTTTTTTTTGTAACTTCTACACACTATATTTTGATAAAAATTTAGGTGATCATGGGCATGAAGTCTCTTCTCATCCAACAACTCAAACTCTACTAGTCAATCCACTATGTAACCCTCCTCTTTATCTAGAAATTCTCTGAACTCTATATGCAAAGATGGAAGTGCGATCTCAAGAGGGAAAACATCTTCAATGTCGAATAGAAGGGAATATGGAGTTACACCAGTAGGGGTACAAATGGATGTTCTATATGCCTAGAGAGTTGGGTGAATCTGTAAATTCCAGTTGTGGCTAGTTTTGTTCACCATATTCTCCATAATACAAACAAGGGTTTTATTAGTGTCCTCAACATGTCCATTACCTTGAGGGTAATAGTGTAGTTCTCACTTCCCTTTGACACTTTTAGATACTGATTTTGATATTATTGATCGTATTATGGACACTATTATGGTTTATTTTAGTATGATGGTTAGATGTTAGATCATGGGTTATTATTGATCTGGATTCAGTTAGTATGCATGATGATTACTAGAGACATTTTCTATGTGTGGTTGATGATATACTACTTGACATGGACATATTATAGATGTTGATTTGGACATATGATGTTGGATATTTTGAGTAGATCTGGTATGTTATATTTTGATGATGATATAGTTGATTTATTTAATTAAAAATAATAATGTTGAAATTATTGATATTGTTGTGATCTATGTGTTTGGATGATTTTGAGATATTGTTTATATCATTTTGGAAGTTCTGATATGGCCATGAGGCCGAAGGAGGTATTTGCATTTTATAGGTTAAAAATCACAACAATGTTGGGGGACTGGAGACTAACCATATTGAAATTTCGGGTGAAATCAACAAGGTCACCATGGCAACTGTGTTATGAGTTTGTGTGTTGTGTTATGTTAGGAATTCCCATGGGGGGATTTCCATTATATGTGACCATGGGATAAGTGTTTTATTTATGTGTTCCCTTTTTATTATTGTTGTATGTACTTTATTTGTAATGTGTTCCTTCTTTTAATTAATTTAAATGTGGTAGATTAATGTGATAGTCATATAGTTAAATTTTATATAAATTAAATTGGGATGTGGAATGTAATTAATAATGTTTTTGTCTTAGATATTAATGTTGGAAGAGTGTGTAAGTTATCATGTAAGAATGTGTAAGAAATTGTAAGAGTATGTAAGGTAGATTTTGGAAGATCTAGCACTCCATCTTTTATGAAATTCGAATTTGACCTTGGAGGCCAAATTTGGAGGCTTGTGGGACAAGTTAAACTTGTCCCACACCTCTTAAAATGATCCACCAACCATGCATATGGTTTGGAGGTTAAATGTAGGCATTTATAATGCATTTTGAGGTGACAATATGTAAGTTTTAATTGCATTTCCCTTACATGTTTTTAATTTGGTCCTTTTGGAGTATGGGTTGAATTGGAGTATGTAAGTGATTTTGTCATGTTTAATTTATTGTGATTTGTTTATTGTTTTGGATTTCCTCTTGGGGATGAGGAAAAATGATGTGGCATCCCACTTGGATCCACATCATCCTCTCTCTTTCCTTTCCTATAAAAGTGAAGCTTCTTGCTCATTTGGAGGTTGTTGAAACTTTGTTATTTCCTCTTGGGGGCACATTTTTTTTGCTGTTTCTTTTGGGAGCTTGTTTGAGGAAAATCTTGGAGTCTTTTTGCATGCATATAATTGCTGGTTTTGGAATGCACTTTGACATTGTGGAAAGCTTGTGAGATTTGAACAAACTCCATTATGGAGAGGTAGGCATCTTGAGCTGTATTTTTAAATGCTTTTCTTCTTTTGCATGTATTTTTGAATGGTGTTTGTGTTTGCATTCTTGGCTGGTTGGGTAGAATGCTTAGGGCATGGTGTAGGAGAAGGCTGCAGGGATTTAATATGGGGGCCATAAGGGATTGCCAATGTCATAGTTTTATTGTGGAGGGAGTTTTGGTTTGGGATCCTCCTTGGAAAAGAAACTACTTACATTTCTTACTATGGGGGGTGCATAAGGAGGGGTTAGGAGATATAAGGTTTATGGGTTTGATATGATTATTGGTGGTATGTGTTATATAAATTTTTTCAAATGCAGTTGGGAACTACTATCTTATTTTGAACTGTGCATCTTGTTGATTGTATGCAATTTGAATGTTGCTTGTATGTGATAGAAGCCTTTGTTTCCATGTGTTGATATTCATGCTCCATTTCAATATGGTTGGGGCTTGGGGGCCAATGGGGAAGGATGGATTCTCCTTTCTCATTGGATGTCTTGGTTGGGTGGAGAGAATTTCCTTTCCCCCTTCCTTCTTGTGATAAAAGTTGCAGAGAAGAAGAAACAAACATGCTGTTGTTTGGAGAAAGAATTTCACAATTTGACAGTCATTTCCCTTTTAAGTAAAATTCAATGTAACCTTTCCCAATTCAAGTGGATGAGTGTATAAATGTTGTAATTTGAATTTATTTTATTGATAATGGAAGTTTGAATTTGAATTTAGAAATGTAGAGAGTTGTATCCAATCTCTATTTTGTTAAGAAATGAGAAGAATGTATATGTAACTTGTAAACTGTATTTCAAATTCAAATTGGAAAGGAGATTAGTTGTAAATTTATTTGAATTATCAATAAAGGATGGAATTGGTTCTTTTAATTTTGTATTGTAATGTATACTGGAATTGTATTGCTGTCCAAGAATGAGACTCTGTTTGTAAAAGAATAAGAAACAATGTTGTATGTTTTATGTACTGTATTTGAATACAAATGGAAAGTGATAAGTTGAAAAGAATGCATTGTTAATCATCGAAAGATTGCATTCCTTTCTCAAAAATATTTTAACTTTTTCATATGCTATCTTCTCCATTGGAAATCCGAGTTTTTCTTGTAATGGAAACCTTTGTTTGGAATGTTGAAAGAAGAATGCATATGGAATGAAATTCAATGTTATTTCCTTGCAAAATGTATATTAAAACTGGAATCAGAGATGTAGTTTCATTTAGAAATTAATGGTTGTTTGATCATCATTGTATTTTATTAAGTTAGAATCATATGCACATTCAAAAGACAAATTGCTAAATCAATTTAAAAGAAATAACTCACTGTTTTAAAACTTAAATCTGGCAATGCACATTTTAATTAAAATGAGAAGTTTAGACTTATACTCAACAATAAGTTATGAAACCTTGAAATTCATACTTAGGAAGACCTAGGGAACTCAAATTCACTAAAAACGTTAAGAATAAATCTCTAAAACTTAATAAATTTCAATTTGGAGCTTGCACAGTCATTTTTCCGTCTATTTCCAGAAAATGCAACCTTAAACAAATTGGGAAAATCAGCCTCACTAAAAAACTCTAAACCCTCCCTAGAATAATCCTCCAAACCCTCCCTAGACTGATCCTCCATGTCTGTTTGACATGTTGAGTGAAGGAGGAGTTCAAATTTTACAAAAATTATAAGTTGGAATTTGCTAGTTTGTAAAATAAAGGCCTGAAGATCCTTTTTGAAAAATTGATCCTTAAAATTTCATATAAAAGTAAATTTTATGTTCCTTGTACAAAGAGGGCTTCGAGAGATTTCCAAAAAGTCCTCGTTTTCCCAAAACCAAGCTTTCTGGCTCAAGTTATGACACTTTGAAGTTTTTGTGCCTTGACGTGAAAATTTGGGAAAATTTTCCTTGTTGGGCTTGCAACCCAAAATTTTTCCATCAAAATTGCCCTTAGAAAATTTTCACGTTTCCCTCCACTAGCCCACAACCAATAAGAGGCTGCCATGCGTCCTCCAGGGGCTAAGGTGGAAGCATTGAAAAATTCTATTCCTTAAAACTTTTTGAAAATTTTGGGAAAATTTTCACTTTTCCCTCTATCGGCCCGTAGCCAATTAGAGGGCGCCACGTGCCCCATTATGGCTATGGCAGAGGTGTAGGTTCTTTTTAACCCTTTATGTTTTAAAATTTTCATTTTGGCCTTGCCAGCCCGTGGCCAATGAACGCGTGCCACATGGCACCATGGGGTGGTGGTGGAGGTTCGGGAGAAATTTCACCTTTTGGGCCTTTAAGAAAAATTCCTAGAATCCTCTCGCAACCCACAATTCCACCTTCTCCCTTAGTTTTTCCTCCTTTGGTGGGCACGTGGACCCACATATCCTTTCTTCCTTTTTTTCCCCTATGGAGCAAAGCTCAAATTTGGTCTGCTGCCCCGCCCTTTCCTTTCCCCTTTGTTTTTTTTTGCCTTGCACGGACCCACATGGGTGTGAAGCACATTTTGAATTTGAGCCCATGTTGGGAAAATTTCCCAATGCCTCCCCACGACCTGCCAAACCGCCCAAGGTGTACTTCTCCTCCTCTTGCCATGTGTCCCCCTGGGGAAAATTTGGTCCCTAAACTTCGCCCACTCATAACTTGAGTTTTGTAAGGAGTTAGGAGGACTTATTTATATCACCGGAAAGGTGAGAAAATTTAATATGCATTAGGAATGGTTTAGGGAAATTTTGGAAGCATTAAGTAAGAGAAAAATTTAGTTAAAGTTATGATCCTGTTAGAGAGTAGGCATGGGGTAAGATTACTCCCTGAACCTAACCAAAATATGTAACCCTAAAATTTAAACCTTGTAAACGTGTTATAAGTTAATAAAGGAAACTTGTGTTTTGGTAATCAAGTTTTGTTTTAGAACCTATTAGTGAAAACTGATGTCTTGCAACTTAGTTGTAGACACTTCAAATAAAAAAAATATATCCCCTAATTTTCTAGCTAACCCTAGGTTGTTTCTTTGGTCTTAAGTGGTTGTTTAAACGAGCACTAAAAATAGGGGGTTGAGTACTTGAGATTGATTTGAAAACATTTACATAACACCTTCATGATTTTATTCTTGAAATATTTTCCATTGTCTTTTGCAAGGGCAGAAGGGATGCCATAACGTAAAATGATATGCTTCATTATAAACTTAGATATCTGTGCACCTGTGATATAGGTAAGAGGAAAATCCTCTACCCACTTTGTAATACTCAGTGGAAATTATAATGAACATGTGGCCATCAAATGATGTTGGGGTAAGCTTTCCTATGTGATCAAGGGCCCACTTTGAGAAAGGCCATGATGTTGTAATAGGCTGCAAGGACTGTGTAGGTGCATGAATCAGATTTCCATACTTTTGACACAACCAACACTTCTTTACATACTTACAGAAAAAATTTTCCATGGTAGGCCAATAGTAGCCTACTCTAACTATCTTCTTAGCTAGGACTATCCCATTTTTATGAGACCAACCAAAACCTATGCGAACCTTTATAATTGCTAAGATAGATTCGTCAATGTTGAGACAGGGAAAAAAAATTCCTGTCATACCCTCTATGATAGAGAGTGCCCCCAAGTAAGGTGTAGGAGGATATACACTAGATGCGGTTTCATTTATTAGATCGAGAAATGTCAGGTGGGAAGGTTGCATATTTAAGGTAGTTGAAAACATCATAGTACCAGGGTGAATGGGGACCAACAACTTCACATACCAGACATGACTTGGGCATATCGTATGTTGGTGTCAGCAAGTGATCCACAAAGAAAGGTATCATTCTTCCCATGTGGTATGGTTAGAAAAGAAACCATTATTGCCATGACATCTACTTCTCAATTCCCTACTCTAGAAATTTTTTCAAAGGTGATCTGCACTAAGAACTCTTTCAATGTATCGACCATATTTTTATAAGGAATGCGTTTTTCATCCTTATATTTATGTACTCATCTGTGACCTGCTTGATAATCAACATAGAGTCTCTAGTCATGTTGAGCTATCTAATGTCCTAGTGTATAACTATCTTAAACCCCACAATGAGAGATTCATATTCCACTATGTTGTTTGTACATGAGAATCCTATTTTGAAATCTTGTGGGATCAAATCCCCTGAAGGATTTATAAGCACAACCCCCGCTCCTGAACTATGGAATGTGAAGGATCCATAAAAATACATGTGCCATAATATGGATTCCTCAATATACATAAGTGAAGAATCTAAAAGTTCCAGACTCAATGGTTTTTTTTCTGGTAAAGGGGATTCAGCTAGTTGATTTGCCATTACCTGTCCCTTGATTGATTTCTGATGAAAAAATTTGATGTCAAATTCACTGAGTTAGATGATACAATTAGCAATCCTACCTGTAAGCACTAGTTTTAATAATAGATATTCCAATGGGTCCACCTTTGATATAAGATTGAATTTATAGTTTAACAAATAATGATGTAGTTTCTAAAAAGCATAAACCATGACCAAGCATATATTATTGATTTGTGGATATTTGAGCTCATAAGCGATTAATGTCTAGCTTAGATAGTACACATCATTTTCCCTCTACTCTCTTTTATATTGGGCCAAGAGTGCTCTAATCACAAATTGTGTATTAGAGATATACAACAGTAATGGTTCGCATGTGGTAGGTGACATTAACACATGGTATCTTGATAGATACTATTTTAGCAAAGTAAATGATTTATGTTTTTCTGGACCCCAAAATATTTTGACATCTTTCTTGAAAATATGTGTAAATGTGTGACACTTATCTGCGAGATGGTAAATAAATCTTTTGATTACTTTTATTTTCCCCTGTAAGCTACATATTTGTTTGATTTTTTTATTAGGAGGCATCCATGTGATGGATAAGACCTTAGCAGGGTCTCTGTGATACTATAAAGCCTAGAATTTTCCCTAATAGCACACCAAAGACACATTTCTTTGTGTTTAAACCGACCTTATAGCCCCTTAGATGCTGAAAGATGTGCCGCAAAATATCTAGATGATCCTCTCTTGTTCTGGATTTTCCCAGTATGTCATCTATAGGATATTCCATTATGTCATTAAGCATATCATAAAAGATGACTGTCATTTCCTGTTGATAAGTTGCACCTACATTCTTGAGGCCAAAGGGCATGACTTGGTAATATAAAGTTCCCCACGGGGTCATAAAATTTGTCTTATGTTGGTCCTCCTATGCAATATTTATCTAATTATAACCAAAAAATCCATCCAAGAGTGATATCATTTCATAGCCAGTTGTAGAATTGACAATCATGTTGATATTAGGGAGAGGGAAGTCATCTTTAGGACAAGATTTGTTTATGCCTATAAAATCCATACAAATTATAATACCCACGAGCTTCTTTTGTATAGGTACAACATTTGATATCCACTCTAAGTAGTCAATAGGCCTAATGAATCCCAATACCAATAGTCTTTCTAGCTCCTCTTTAACCAATAAGGCCACATGGAGATGCATTTTCCTGAGATTTTTCTTAATGGTTTTGGCATCTGGGTTTACCATAAGATTGTGCACCACTAATGCAGGATCAAGCCCTGACATGTCTACATAGGACCAAGAAATTTTTTTAGTGAATTCATGTGAAAATATGACAAATGTCTTTTGTTCCTGAGCTGAGAGAGATGTTCCCAACTTAACCATCTAAGGCACTTCTTCTGTGTTGATGTTGACTTCAATAGTCTCCTCCACAAGAAGCTTAGATTCTTCTTCCATGTGCAAAGGATCAGGGGGGATATTGAGATATTCTTCCAAGGGTGTCTCAATGATATGTTCACCCATAGATAAGTCAATTTATTTGTCCATTTCTTTTTCCTTTTGTTTGTCCGTCAGTTCCTCAAAAAGGTTTTCATTGTAAGACTTGGACTTGTTATTTTTGCAACAATTATCTATGGAACTTATACCTTTGCTTTTTATTTTATTTTGATGACCAAAGAACCCAGCCTCACCCTGAAATACATGCATGTGTCTAGATGGATGGAGAATCCTTTTTTATGATCACTTACAGGTATTTCATCAAGTATACCCATAGAATCACCAATAACTTCATCCTTGGAAAAGTAATGTATCAGTACATGTTGTTATGGGTACTAATTCACCAAGGAAGGATAAACGAGGTTTAATTTGGGAATGGGGATATGTAAGGTAGGGGATATTGTCATAACCCAAATCACTATCTTCACATTCAAAAGAAGTATCATAGCACTCTGGTTGAATAGAACCATATGGTTGAAGACCAATACCATAATTACACATTTTTCTATATGGTTATAGAAGAGGTTCCCATAATACTTTTTCATTTATGACATAGACATACACTTGGTAGTCCATGGTGTACATCTTTTTATTCAACATTTCATACTTAAGATCCTAGTAGCATGATTCCATCTCATCTTTAGGAGGTGGTATCATAGAGTTACATAACATTTGTTCATCATCTAAAAAAATGCTAGGAGTGAAATTATAAAAGGGTAAATTCTCCTTATGACGTTGATATTTGTGATATGACCTTCCCTGTGATTTGGGTGATAGAGGAAGGTTTGAAACTAATAGGGCATGTTGAAGATCATACTCCCCATAACCATTTGAATGAGTCTTCATCTCCCATGTAGCAAAGGGAGAGATTGATGTTGATGCACCATTATTGTTAGGGGTCAAGGCATTTGGATCAACCCGTGAGGTGAGAGCTTTAGATTAATCCAGAACATCCATCTCTGTAGAAGGGAAATCAATAGAAGTAGGGATGTAACCTGATAGTACTCTATAATGAGTAAAAGGTTGAGAGTCCCCTATAATAGTTGTAATTTCCCCTTCATGGTATGGCTTCAAACATTGGTTATACATTAAATACACATCCTACATGACATGAATCCATATGTGGCTGAGAATTATGTTATAAGGAAGCTCCAATTCATGAACATTGAACTTTGTATCATGATTAAGAGGCCCTAATCCCAACGAGAATTTTATCATACCGGCTGACTATTGCTCTTAATTTTCATACACATTAATGGTGATGACTTTTGATTCTAAATATGCCTTAGTACAGACCAATTTTTGAACTAGATTCAAGGTACATATGTTAAGGCATGATCTGCCATCCACAAGAACTCATTTAACCTTCTTATGATTGACAATAACCTCTATATGCAAGGGCAAGTTGTGTGAAGGATATTCTGTAGAAATGTACTTTTGGCTAAAGGTTATATGCTCCTTTGGAGAAATTTGAGCTACCATTTCTTGGAAGCCTGTGGGGTCAATTTCAACCGAAACTCCTGACCCTTGTAAAATTTTACAGAGGATATATTTATGTACATTAGAGATCTTAAGAATATCTAAGATCAATATTTTAGTTGTGGTCTTCTCAAGTTGCTTTAAGACATCATAATGACTATCGCAAGGAGTAGAAGTAGGAGGAGATACATGCTTAGAGATAACAAGGCAATCACACCATGTTACCATAGTGCACTCCTTTGTTTTGAACTTTATTGTTTTGATATGATCAATAAATGGGGTGACACAACAAATTACGACATGATATGAATAATTAATTTTGGCACTATGGTTTGTATTTTTATAGACAAAACTAACGGCTAAATTTTTCGGACGTATGACCTTGATCTAAAATTTCTTTCCTTTTTTGTGTTTAGAGAAAGGCTCTTTAAATATTCCCATGTCAGCATTGAAATTTTTTTTAGGGCTCGTAGAATCCATTTCTACATCACCACTTTCAATGAGGTCCTGGATGTAGTGCTTCATCTTGAGGAAATTATCAATCTTGTGCCCCTTAACATGATGAATTTTACAATAATTTTTTTTCTCTAAAACAAGACAGTTTAGGTGCATCTTCAGGATGAGGGTTTATTCTGGGGTACTTAACCATATTAACTACCTCTAATTGTTTAAGTATTGATGACATGGATTTAGATAGAGGAGTAAATGTGTGACATTAATACTCAGGGGATGGAGTTACCTTATTTAGCTTCAAGGGAGCGTGATTTTGAACCACCTGCACCCATTTAGAATCTGTAATTCCATCCCTTATAACATTTTTGTTCTTTTTGGGAATAATTTTTCTTTCGCTAGGTTTTTGGTCTTGGTTATCATGTGAGAAGGGTTTCAAGGTCCCTTTTGTTAACAAATATTTCTCAATTTTGACACCTTTATCTATGATTTCTTTAAAGGTATTATCACAATGCATTTTTAAGTGGAAGGAAATTTTAGGGTGTAAGTTAGGCACGAAAATGCTAAGTAACTATTTCTATGATATGGAGCAAGGGAAACGAATAACTATCCCTTGCCATCATTATAAGAAACCATTAAAGTGTTCATTCTTGCATTGTTTTATGTTACATATATCTTTCATAGTAGCATCATTATCCATGTTGAATGATAAGTGATGCATGAAACTTTCTGCCAGCTGTAGCCATGTTGATCTGGATCGCTTTGGGATGTGTAAGAACCACTCAAGAGCTTGTCCCCTGTTGGCTAGAAAATTTATCAGGTGGACAAATCATGTGTCTCCACCAATGTTCGTGGGGGTACAACCCTCTGCGTTGAATAGTAAAACTCCCATTATTGAATGTAACTAATCCTAATCCTAATATAAATGTTTTAGGTGGCCAAATTGGTTGGGGATCACATCGGGACACTCCACTTAACCTATGGAAAAGTGTTTATAAAAGGGTACAAGGGATTAATTTATAATGTTGAGGAGAAAGGGGGGAAACTAGCTAAGGAAGATTACTGCCATGAGTAGATTGTAGAGCTTCACACCTAGTAACTGGAGTAGTTCAACATCCAATAGAGAAGAAAGCAACAATGAAGTGGTTAGTGAGACAAATAAAACCCACAAAAACACAAAGTTTTTTGAGGCTCATTCATCAAAGATTCAAATATATCTTTGACCACCATGCTTACAAAGTGCATACAAGAGGGAAATAGAGGAAAAACAAGGAAGAGAAATAGAATAAGTGTAGCTTTTATTCCATGTGTAGTGATGAATACAAATCTTCGACGAAGTTATCACAATTCACAATACTACATAGTAGGAGTTTTTCAAAATTTGGAATCCCTTGGAATGGGGAATCCATCCCAATTTATACAATTTGAATTGACCTTTCCCCTCCCTCACATGACTCTTCATTTCCGTATTCCACTTGTGACTTTTTTTCCATTAATTAAGTATTTCTATTATACTTTTGAGAAAATACTTTTTCAAATTTAAAATAGGTCGTTTAAGTGAAGAGGACAAAATATAATGATGAAGCATAATGAAGAATTAGAATGTAGAAAGAAAGAAGAGATGGAAAGAGAGGAAGAGGGAAGGGATGGAGGGAAAAACACTCCTCATAATGAACTACTTGCCATGATGGAAGTCTTTTTTTTCTAATATGAGATGATCATTCCAAACCATGAAAAATCATCTCTTCATGATTGATCACACTTGAGAAACTAGACCAACCTGTGTACTTGAAATTCATGTTTCCTTGACACTTTCTAAATTTTGGAGGGATAAATTACCATATTTAGTAAGTGTTGGAGTTTTCCTCTCTAGACCCCAAATGGTCATATCGACTTGAATGATTATCCCTGTATGCCCCATTGTTCCAAAATTTCCCTTTGAGAACAAGTTGCTATTTTTAGTAAGTACCAATGGGCAACTTACTATTTTTGGTAAGTGTACAAGTTATCTTTTACTAACCTCAACTAGCTATGATAGTTTGAACTCCTTATTGTTACTGTGTTCCTCTCGCCTTCTGGACCAACTAGCTATTTATAGTAGGGGCTTATGGAACCACTTACTATTTCTAGTATGTGTCAATTATGGACTGAAATGACCTTTTTTATGAATTTACCTATGATACTCCCTTTATGTTCACCGCTTTCTTCGCAGCCTCTTCATATGGTGGATTACTTGAAGTAATAGTCTCCTCTATAGGAATGCATGTAATTTTTTTGATGAATTTACCTGTGATACTCCCTCTATGTTCACCACTTTCTTTGTAGCCTCTTCATATGGTGGATTACCTAAAGTAGTAGTCTCCTCTATAGGAATGCATGTTATTTTTAATAATTGCACTGCGGGTGTAAGATTAAAACAATATAGGTTTTGAAATTCTGGGTTTTATTCCAGGGTTCCACGTTTAAAATTTTGAGTAATTCCTTCATATGAACAAGTTGGAAAATGATATTTTCATCGGTGGGGGAAGAATACTGAAAAAAACACAGCCCTCCATATCCCTAAAAAATAGGGACTTCATGGTGCGAAAACTAGTTCTACGAAACTAGATTTTTCAAGCATCATTTCCACTCGATTTTTACGCGATTTTACCCCACTGAAACCTTGAGAAGTGGAGAGGTAGCTCACTGATTTTTTCTCTGTATGTCATGGAAAATTAATGGAGCTCAAAAATTTCAGGTCTTATTTTCCACCTCGGATTGTGATGAAAAAAAATCCATCAAGATAGGTTTTTCTCTTCGATTTTGTGTGCAAATTTTTAGCTTCAGTCGCTTGCCAGTTTGATGGGAAATCAAAGAAGAAGAAGCTAGGGAAAAAAAATGGAGTTTTTATTCCAATTAATAATCATAGGGAATAATTTTATACTTTGTTTTTTTCATCTTGACGGCCTCTGAAAATAAGGAATTCTACAAAAAAAAACTCACTTCAATCCATGCTCCGGATTGTGAGATATGAGCATTTCATCGTTTTGGTTCATGAGGATTTCTGACACTGAACGGACATGGTGGAAGCTAAAAAATATAGATTTTTGATGTTATTGAAAGTCCTTTACTTATATAATAATGGAGGGAAATAAATGAGGATCGAGTAATGGAGGTTTGCAAGTTCTCTTCAACTTTCTTCCAGCAGTGAGTTTCACGGGCAACAATGGAGAAACAACACAATAGTTAGTTTTTTACAATTTTTGGCTTTCCAAAGCTTCATAGAGTAGGGAAAATTTTTTTCACTTTAGATAAATCCCATATGTTTTCCATTTAGGTAAAGGATCATCTGTGCATTGAGAGAGAGGGCTCCAACATCATGGGGTTTACACATCACATTAATGTGGGGGCATAAGTGGTTGGGTGACACTTTGGGGATGAAAGTTAATCCATGCACTTGGCGATGTGCAGGATAGGCTTGACAAGCTCCTGGGGCTGAACTAGGTGATGCAGAGGGTCCTATGGGTGATCAGAGGGATAAAAAGGGTTGGGAAAATTTTATGTCCCCTATGTCCCTTTCCTAAAGGGATGAAAGGGACATAAAAATGTGCCAGGCTCCTGGAGCTAACACGTGTCCACTTCAAGAATTGGCTAAGTACGAACAGCTTACCTTGAGGTCAACTTGTGACGATGATATCTTGAGCTCCCAGATGAGTTTCAAGGTGAAATTTTATATTAATTTGATTGAAAAAGTTCTTCAAAATCCAATGGTGGAGATCATAGCTCTTTATTCCTACTATTTTAGCCTAAAAAATCATATTTTTGTTCTAGATCCATGACTAGGCATGGTAAAAACTAGATATAATCATATTGCGCCTAGGTGTTGTGAAAAATATTTATTTGACCATATTTTAGAGATCTGAATTACCTTTCTGAAGATGTATTTTTTAGCTCCTAAATCCTTATATAACTCCCAGAATCACTTCTCAAAGATCAGGTGCTTTTTTAACACTCTGTGTTGCCTAGGCCTAAGAACATGTTTATGATGAATCTACCCCAAAAATTCCAAATATTCCCTGGATATTCCAAAATATTTTACCTAATGTTATTGGTAATTGAATTAATCTCCATGTTGAATTTTTCTCCTCTTATTGTCTCTAAAGGGGTGCATAAGTCCCAGGAAGGCCAGTGGTAGCCCTTCCCAAAACTGCCCAAAATTGAAGTTCTTCAAAAACTCCTAAAATCACCTAGGGGGATTGATATTTCTTTCCTAAATAACCTAGGGCAATTGTATGGACATATAATTTAGGACCATTACATGGATTGAGTAAGGATTGGCATTAATGAAGGGAGAACTTAGGGCATCTTGGAAAGGTATGACATTTGAAAATTGTGATGCTAGAGGTAAAGTTGTCCTATGCTTGAAAATTGGAAATTTTCCTGTTGTAAATTTGCATGACAATAGCTAGGTCTAGCTTAGGGGCATGATATGGAATGAGCACAACAAGAACATAACATGAGAATCCCATAATCTAAATTTTTCTTTTTGGACTAGTGCCTTATCCGTTAGTCTTTATGGAGTAAATAGAAAGATAGGATACACAACATTCTTTATTGAAAATACACATAGACACATGAAAATGATGAGGAAAAAAAAGGGAAAGCAAATAGAAAACAGAAACAAGGGAAATAACCTAAATCACCTATGTACATGTGAGGGACAACCCACTTTCACTGAAGTGAAAAATTGAATTGAATGCTTACCCATAAATAGGTATCATTGAATGTCATTCTTTTACAAGTACATTGTCAGGTTCCCTAAAGTATGAACCTATTCTCAAATTTTTGAGAAATCTATCTTGATTGATATCCTACTTGTACAATCTACCTTCTTCATTACTTTGAAACCTTCTTTTCAAATTCTCTTTGTATTTTATGTCATTTTCATTTGGTTATTTTTTTCCACTGTCATGAAGATATACCTTGATTGTTCTTGAATTTAAATTTTCATTTTTTATTCAAGACATTTTTTCTTCATTATGCGTCTACTTCATGACCATGATTTTCATGGGTTGATTCTTAGCAGATGTCTCATGAATTTTGGCATCATGTCCCTCCTCCTGATTTTCTCTAATTTTTAATTGTTCCATGAAGTGACCTTTCTCATGCTCCAAATATTTTTTCATGCACTTTCCTATATAGTGTGTTACTTTCATTTCATTACCCTCTTGGAAAGAGAATGAGTTCAAAATCAGGTCTCTAACCTGAAAATTGTCATCTTCCTTTCCTTGTCCATTTTGGGCTTCATCCTCCATCTTTGTGTCAAGGGCATCCATCTCTTGATCAGGGTGAGCACTGAAAGGTTGAAATCTATTGATAAGGTTTCCATTTTGAGTAAAATCAACTTTAGGATCAAGAAACAATTTGTTTCTCCATTTTTCATTAAGAATGTTTCCATCCTCATGAAAAGGAAATGAGCACAACACTGGAGCTAAAATTTCATCATCTTCATCTTCCCATTCTTGATCACCAAACATTGAGAGGTCCATTTCTATAGTGAAATCATCATTTTCCTAGGTATGATCCATTTAAAGTTTTAGAGGTGAAGGTACATTGTCATTCATGTATTCCTCATCATCTTCTTCCAATGAGAAAGAGAAGCCTTTAAGTTCATTGAAACATTCATCACATGAAGAATCATGTTGATCCTCAATAGAATCATTGAAAATGTTGAAGTTTTCTATTAAGAAGGTGTTAAGCATCATTCCTTCTTCTTGGTCTACATCTCTCATCACTTCAAGATTTATTTGTTACAAGTCAAGGTTCTCATTACCAACCTTGGCATCCACTGTGGAAACTTTGTCTACACCTTCGTCCCATGAAAATTACACCCTTTCAAAATCGACTTTCATCAAATCTTCATTGTGTTCCTTGAATGGCTCTATGATGTTTGGAAATTCCTCCACCAATAAGGGCAGCTCAAGATCCCCCTCAAAGGTCATGAAGAAGTTGTTAGATTTGGAATTTTGGCACAGTATGTTTGTCATTGGGTCATTTGGAAGTTGAATAGTATACTTCATTTTTCTGATGGGAAGTAGCTTATTTGTTTTACCATTGACCGGGATGGTGGTATGTTACCAATTCAACTACGTATCTCCTCCAACATCTCGAAAGAAGATTCGACCCAAAAACATGCCATATGAGGCAGGCATGTCTACTACAAGGATTCTCATTGTGATTTTCTTGTCAGGAAATTCTACCAATACTACCTCGGCATCTTTGACTTATCCGAAAAGAGGCACTTGTTTCATCTCCATGGAGAGACATTTACCAGAGGTAGGGAAAATGGATAGACCAAGAGATTTAACAAGTTTCATGGGCATGACATTATCTAAGGAACCCGAGTCAATGATGCAATTGTTTATCTTGTACCCATTGACTAACAAGGCAATTTAGAACCGATCAACCTTATTAGATGTAGAGGGTGTAAAAGAGAGGAAATTCATAGATGGATTTGATTGAGATGCATGCGGTGGTTATTCGATGGAGGCATATTTAGGAACATGGATACTACCTTTGACATGTTGAATGATTCTCTCAAATTTTTTAGGATGAGATCTTACGTATTTAAACTCAGACATTTGGATCTTGGATTTTTTGAAATGGTCAACAATGTCTAAGGATGAAGAGGTGGTGGGAGAATCATGGGTTATGGTAGCTTTAACACAAATATTTTTAGAAACTAATTTTTAAAGAGAAGAAGAAGAGGACTTACTTAAAGAGACAAAAGGCTTCTTGGTCAGGGTGGCTTTATGCTTCTTCTCAGTTGTCCTTGTTGAATCAGTCTTTGATGATCCTCATTTTATTGTTATCTTTCTTGGAGTTGTCATTAGATGATTCACTTTCTTAGTTTGGGGAGTGGAAGAAGAGCCTTCTTTCATCTTTTGGGATTTAGTGAATACTACATATGAGTAACTATTTGTGGGTTCCTCATCATCAAGCATGCATTTATAAAACCCGATCCTAGCATATTCACTTTCTCCTTCCTCTTCATATTCAACACTTTCTTCTTCTTTATCCTCATAGCTATCGGTGTGTTGCATTGAATGAAAATGCTTCCAAGGTGATCCTTTTAGGTGCTCATATGATATGAGAGAGTTTATTCTTCATGGAAAACATATCATTAGCCATTTTTTAAGTCAGAAAATCAGTGGGTATTGAAATAGAACTTTGAACTTTCTGTTTACCATGGGGATTCATTACCTTACCAGAAAATATTAGATCATCATCTATTTCAGAAGCATAATCTTGTGCTTCTTCCAAATCTATAGGTTGAGATATTCTTAGGAAGAACCCAACTTCTGGTTACATAACACTGATAAAGAATATTTTTAGAAGGCATGACATATTCATTAATCCTTTTGATTGTCCAATTATACCTGACTATGAAGTCTCTCATATATTTTGTAGATACCTTCTTCATTTGTTACAGTTGAACTATGAGATCCTGGTAGTCTTATGTAGTTTTATATCTGGATTCATATTTGGTTCTTATATCATTCCAACAAGTGATAGACTTTGTTGGTAAGAAATATAACCATTTGGATTCTTTTTCTTGCACATATTCCATGAACAATCTAACATATACATCTTCATGTTTGACACCCAATACACCACATGTGGTGATGAAATTTGTTGCGTGCTCTTCAGGAAGTTTTCTTCCATCATCTTTGAATTTTAGAAGCAAGATCATGTTGGAAGATCATGAAGAGGAGGTGCAAGAGAAAGTGGACCAATATTCCTTCCCCATAGAATAATGGGTTGTGATATTTCTCTATCTTCATCCACCATGTTCATTTTCACTTCAGTGACTTCTTTTTCAACTCTTGAAAAGTGCATATTTCTCAATTAGGATTGTAAAGAGCCTTTTGATCATCCA
Organism: Taxus chinensis; assembly: GCA_019776745.2. Classification (NCBI taxonomy): domain Eukaryota; kingdom Viridiplantae; phylum Streptophyta; class Pinopsida; order Cupressales; family Taxaceae; genus Taxus; species Taxus chinensis. Next base: position 451,577,583 of record CM034146.1, on the reverse strand, counting down.
AGTACTTCCTTTTTTAATTTTTTTTTCTATTTTTTTTTTTAATATATCCTTTTTTTGTATGTTAAGATTGTTTTGGGTAGAGATTCCTTTTTGGGTGCACTTAGGAAAATCTCTCCCCAATAGAGTCCACAAAAAATATTGGCTAGAAAATTTGTCAGGTGGAAATATCAGGTGTCTCCACTAACATTCATGGGGCTATGCCCCTTTACATTGAATGGTACAACTCCCATTATTGAATGTAACTAATCCTAATATTAATATAAATGTTGTAGGTGGAAAAATTGGTCAAGGATCACACAGGGACACACTACTGAACCTATGGAAAAGTGTTTGTATGAGGGTACAAGGGAGTAAGTTATAATGTTGAGGAGAAAGGGGGGAAACTAGATAAGGAAGATTACTGCCATGAGTAGTTTTTAGAGCTTCACACCTAGTAATCGGAATAGTTCAATATCCAATAGAGAAGAAAGCAACAATGAAGTAGTTAGTGAGACAAATAAAACCCACATAAAAACAAAGTTTTTTTAGGCTCATTCATCAAAGATTCAAATATCTCTTTGACCACCATGCTTACAAAGTGCATACAAGAGGGAAATAGAGGAAAAACAAGGAAAAGAAATAGAATAAGTGCAGCTTTTATTCCATGTGTAGTGATGAATACAAAGCTTCAACCAAGCTATCACAATTCAAAATGCTACATAGTATAATTTCTTAAAATTTTGTAATCCCTTGAAATGGGGAAGCTATCCCAATTTATAAAATTTGAATTGACCTTTCCCCTCCCTCACATGACTCTTCGTTTTTCTATTCCACTTGTGACCTTTTGGTTTAAATTAATTAATTATTTCTCTACAATTTTGAGAAAGTACTTTTACAAATTTAAAATAGGTCACTTGAATGAATATGATGAAATATAACGATGAATCATAACGAAGAATTAGAATGGAGAAAGAAAGAAGAGAGGGAAATAGAGAAAGAGGTAAGGGATGAAGGAAAAAACACCCCTCGTGACTAACTACTTTCCATAATGGATGTCTTGTTCTGTAATATGAGATGATCATTCCAAACCACGAAAAAAGCCATCTCTTCATGATTGATCACACTTGAGAAAATACACCAACCTGTGCACTTGAAATTCATGTTACTTGACACTTACTACATTTGGGAGGGATAACTTACTATCTTTAGTAAGTTTCAGAGTTTGCCTCTCTAGACCCCAAATGGTGATATCGACCTGAATGATTATCCCTCTATGTCCCATTGTGCCAAACTTTCCCTTTGGGAACAACTTGTTATTATTAGTAAGTAACCATTTGGCAACTTACTATTTTTGGTAAGTGTACAAGCTATGTTTTCCCAATCTCAACCAGATATGATAGCTTGAATTCCTACTTCTTACTATGTTCCTCTCACCTTCTAGACCAAGTAAGTATTTATAGTAGGGGCTTATGAAACCACCTACTATTATTAGTATGTGTCAATTGCGGGCCAAGATGACCTTTTCGATGACTTTTCTTGCAATAATTCCTTTGTGTTAACCACCTTCTCACAACATTTTCAGATGGTGGATTATTTGAATTAGAAATATCCTATGTAAGAAGGCATGTTATTTTAAGTAAGTGCACTAAGGGTGTCAGATTCTAAAAAAATAGGTCTTGAAATTCTAGGTTTTATTCTGGAGTTCCACGCTCCAAAGTTTGAGTTATTCCTTCATCTGAACAAGTTGGAAAATGATATTTTAATTGGTGGGGGAAGAATAATGAAAAAAACAAAGCTTTTGATACCCCTAAAAATAGGAACTTCATCATGAAAAAAACTAGTTTGACGTGAAACTAGATTTTTTGAATAACCCTTCCCCCTGAATTTTCATGATGATTTTTCGCACCAATAAAACTTTGAGGAAGTACAAAAAGTATCTCGTTGAATTTTTCACTGATGTTATTCATGTGACATAATAATGCTGATGAAAAAAATCCCTCCATATCCCTAAAAAATAGGGAATTCATGGCGTAAAAAATAGTTCACACGAAACTAGATTTTTCAAGGATCGTTTCCATTGATTTTTATGTGATTCCTCCCACTGGAACCTTGAGAAGTGAAGAGGTAACTCACTGGTTTTTTCACTGTTGTGTCATGGAAAAAATTAATGGACCTAAAAAATTAAAAGTCTCCTTTTCCACCTCATATCGTGATGAAAAAAATTCCATCGAGATAGGTTTTCTCCTCGATTTTGTGTGTAAAAGTTTATCTTCACTTGCTTGCTAGATTGATAAGAAATCGAAGGAGAAGAAGCTAGGACAAAAAAGGAGTTTTTATTATAGTTAATAATCTAGGTTATCATTTTATATTTTGTTTTTTTCATTTATGACCTCTAAAAATAAGGAATTCTATAAAAAAACCTCACTTCAATCTGTGCTCTGGATAGTGAAATATGAGTATTTCACCGTTTTGGTTCATGAGGGTTTTTGACACTGAACAGGCATTGTGGAAACTAGAAAAGACTGATTTTTTATGTTATTATAGTAATTGAATTGTATTAATAATGGAGGGGAGAATAAAAGAGGATGGGCAATGGAGGTTTTCAAGTTCTCTGCAACTTTCTTCCGGCAGTGAGTTTCACGGGCATCAATGGAGAAGCAACACGACAATTAATTTTTTACAATTTTTTATTTCCAAAGATTCATGCTGTTGGGAAATTTTTGTTTCCCATATGTCCCTTTATCAAAATGAGGGAAATGGACATTAATTTTCATATCGCACCAAGTCATGACACTTGGTGGTCATCTGTGCACTTTGAGGATAGGCTCCAACAAGCTCCTGTGGGCTAAAATGGCGATGCAGAGGGTCCATGAGTGACCGAGGGGATAAAAATGGCTAGAAATATTTTAGTGTCCCTTGTGTCCATTTTATAAAGGTATGAAAGGGACACAAAAAAATATCAGTCTCCTAGAGCTGACACGTGTCCACTTCAAGAATTGGCTAAGTATGGAATACTCACCTTGGGCCAACTTGTGACGGTGATAATTTGAGCTCCTGAGGTAGTTTTTTGACAAAATTTTAGATGAATTTGATGGAATAAGTCCTTATGAATCCAATGGTTAGGATTTCATCTCTTTATTCCTACATTTGATCCCTGAAAAATATGGTTTTTATTCTAGATCCATGATTGAGCATGATAATAACTAGATATAAACATATTGCGCCTATGTGTTTTGAAAAATATGATTCCACCATTTTATAGATATATTAATTAAATTTCCTATGATTTATTTTTTTATCTCCTAAATCCTTATAGAACTCTCAAAATTTCTTCTTGAAGCTCAGGTGCTTTTTTAACACTGTGCATTGCCTAGGCTTGAGAACCCATTTTTGATGAATCTACCCCAAAACTTCCAAATATTCCTCAGATATTTCAAAATATTTTCCCTGATGTTATTGGAACTTGAATTCATATACATGTTTAATAGTTATCCTCTTTTCTGCTCTAGGGGGATGCACTAGTCCCAAGAAGGCCAGTGGTAGCCCTTCCTAAAAGTACTCAAAATTGACGTTCTTCAGAATCTCTTAAAATCACCTAGGGGGATTGAATTTTCTTTCCTAAATAATATAGGGGAATACGATGGACATCAAATTTAGGACCATTACATTTACTGAGTATGGTTTGGTGTTAAGGATGTGAGAACTAAGGTGTCTTGGAGAGGTAAAAATTTTAAATTGTGACACAAAGGTATTATTGTCATGCTTGAAAATTGGAAATTTTAATGTTACACATTTACATGAAAAAATCCCCCTAAACTCTATAGGAAGATGTGTATAAGGTAGTTATCAATGAATGAAACTTCCTTGCATGCCATGAAGAAGTCTTTGACGTGATCTCTTGGATAACCCTTACCCTTATACTTGTCAAATTTTCGACAATCAAAGTGCCTAGGGAAAGGAAATTGTAGTATAGTCCTATCAAAAGGATATAGACATAAATTCTCAAGTTAATACTTCTTATTTGACCCTAAATTTCCTTCTTATAAGGAAGTGATGGGTTCTTCATAGACAAGAACTCTTGATTAAAAAGTGGGTTTGTCAAAGGGTTAGGCCTATATCTTATCATTTCTTCATCTTGGTTATCTGTGTATAACCTTTCGTAACCCTCTTTAGGTTTATCCTATTTGGGGGGTTTGGGAGTTTTATTGAAAGACTCATAGTATGAATCTTTAGGTTTTTCTTGTCTAGATGTATTCATAGATTCCTTGTTAACATGCAAAGATAAACTTTCCAATTGGCAAGTGAGGGCTTGTATTTGTTCTTCTAGGGGTACCTCCTTAGGTGGTATCTCTTTATGAGCTTCACGTGAGGGAGGTTGAGTATGAGGGTCATCCTCATTATTATATCCCTAATCTTTGTGATGTCCACCATTATGATGGTAAGAAATAGAGGCACAAACTGGATTCAAAATTTCATCAGTGTCGAGAAGTGGGCATTCTACTTCTTCTTCTTATTCTTCACCTCAAACCATGACAACAAAGAGAGTGGGATCCATTGTTGAAGGAAACTTAGCCCCCAATTCCACTATGTGCATAAGGAATTCATGTTTATTTTGAAATAATAATTCATTGATTAGGGCGAAGCTAAGTTCACAATCTACCTAACAAGAATTCTTCTCACCACCACTATGATCTACTAGGACGTTTTCATCTGAAAGTGGATTTTCTATTTGGTGTATCATGGGATCAAACCCTAATATTCAATGCCCCATCCTTGTTTTAGGAGGCATAATGAACTAATTTTTGCTAAGGTTGGTTTAAAAGTACCCTAAGTCAAAATGAATTAACATAACAATGCTAGATCATCACAAAGAATGTCAATCAAAGAATAAGAATATGTCCAAAGGAAATGTGCACTAAGGACTACAATGAATAAGAATGACACACTAATGAAAAAAAGCATGCGTAAGTAACAAACGATATAGGACTCAAACAATCAAGACTATGATCTTATCCATAAGAAAATTTACTCCCTATGTTTCTTCGATCATAGTTTCGGCATAAATAGTGACAACACAATATCACTATTTAGGTCAAGTTTTCAAATAAATAAGACCTAAATACTAAGAAAGTGTTGATGCGACCTCCTAACAAGATATAATAAAACCAGTTTTAAACACAAAAAAATTCCAAGTATTGAAAAAGGAGGATACAAATGTGTGTAACACAACAACACTATTTGAACGCATTAATAAAGATTTATGGAAACAATAAGATTTTAGTATCAAAATGATGTCACCATAATGTGAACAAAGTAATGATACATTTTAAAACTCAATGAAATGTTGGGATCAAAAACTAAGTCTAAGCATAACAAGAAGTTGTTAAATATGTGAGTAGGGTAACAATACAAATAAGAGACTTAGATCAAGTTTCACAAAGCAAACAAAACGTAAGTATAAAATTTTTATTGATAAGATACTAGAAATTGTAACAACTCAAAGGAAGCCCATGAAGAGACAACCTAACTACAATGAAGATCTTTACATGGGTATCAAGATCAAATGGCTATCAAGATAAAAAGACGCACCAACATACTTTCAACATTTACATCTAGGTCTCAAGCAAAGAGGAATGTAAATATGTGTAAAGGTGGTGGAAAAAATCAATTGATAACACTACACAAGTACATTCTCTTTTGTCCCAAATGGGAAACAAGAAAATAAAGGAGTAATCCAAGTGGTGATGAAACAAACTAAGTGTAACTTTGGAAGAGTTTTTCCTTTCCTTAAGACAAGTGAAAACTAGGTCAAAGTAATACGTTGCAAGTTTTGTGATGAATGTCACTAGGATCCAAATTTGATGGACTCTCTCCTTGTTCTAATAACAAGGTTTTAACTCCAAAAAAAGTTAGTGCTTCACAAAATCTCTTTGAAACACGATGGTTTTGATTTGGTCAATTTGGTTCCAAGAAGAAATGGCTTCCTAATTATTTCTCTCAACTAGGGGTCACAAATTACCTGTACGAGCGTGGTTTTCTAAGAAAGTCACATTGACTAAATATTGGAGTATCCTGACTTTAATCTACCCCCTTCAATATAATGAGTAATAAATGCATTTAGTTGTATCTCACTAGGGTTGCGTGAAGATAATTTTGATTCTAAAATATCACAAGTGTATACTAATCAAGTAGGTAAACAAAGTGCTTCTCATTTTGTCCACAAGGTTCCCTCTTGCATGGAATACTTTTGGGTTCCTTGGAGTCTACCTCTTGTTATCTTAAGGCTTATGCCAAAGGGTACTTCTCCTAGTTCAAAGCGGACGATCTGAAGCTCTTAACTGAAACCTGCAAGTATAATGTGTTAATTGATGTGGTGTGTTTTATTATCTTTCAGATTAGGAAATTTGGTTTAGACCACCATTTGGCAACCTACAACACATGTGTAGTTAGAGTTTTGTTTAGATCCTTATTTCTTTGGTCAGCATATAATATGGTCCTATAATTCAAACATTAGTATTTCTCCAAGAAAATCACATTAATTTAAAGAGGATCAAGTGTTGTTTTTTATCCTCAAGATCGTCCAAGGATGCAAGAGAAGAGAATACACAAAAAATAATTCAAGTAAAAAGTAACGGAAAGCTTTGCAAATAAATGAACCATTTAAGGAAAAGCTTGCATCTCTTTTGCATCTAGTTGTTCAATTTTGGTAAATTTTCATTCCCATATAAAATTGAATATTTTAAAGTTTCCAGCTTAACCAAAATGAACTTTAAACAAAACTTGATCATTTATTCATTCCCTTAAGCCAAAATGAAATATTTGAAGTTTCCAATGTAACCAAAATGTTAGAAAATGTAAACTAAAATATTTTTTGATTCTCAAGATCACCCTTGGGTGTAAGAGAAGAGCATACACAAAATTTAATACTAACTTGCACAAAATATGGAAACCAAAGAATTCATCAAAAACATAAGTAAATTTGTTAATAATTTGATTTAAAATGTTGAAAACTTGTAGAAAATAGTTAAAAAAACCTACCATCAAACATATAAAACAGAAAATAAAAACTTAAAACTTCGAAGTTAGTGCAAATTTAAAAAAATCACACTAACGCACCCCTTTACACATCAACACATTTCTTTAAGAAACAACACACCTCTGGAAGCACCAATGTGAAATTTAACATAAAAATATGGTATTGATAGTGTGAGCGCAACTCTAACAGAAAACATAGACTAGAAGGAAGGATTTTAACACTAGCGTGGATAGTAAGACAACAATGCAAACCTAGAAGTGTGAGCGCGACATTAACATAGAGAGCTCAAAAACAATGTAACACATCCACATCCAGCGAGGCGTGAGTACAGACCTGACAATGAGAGTGTGGCTTTGAGAATGAGAGTGTGGATTTGAGAACGTGAGCAAACATTTTACAACATGAGTGTGACCTTGACAACACAAATGCATAGAAGAAAATCACAAGTGCGCATTTCCTGTAGGTGGTCAAAACATGATATTTTTTTCAAAAATTCTCAAGAATGTCAAAAATTTGTCAATTTGGATCAATTTTGACAGTAACTCACCTCCTTTGATCATGCAAAGAGCACAAAAACAAGACAATCCTATCTAGACTAGATAAGAAACTTGATATTTAACTATAATGCAGAAGAAGGTTATTTAAATCAAAACTTTGAAACTAATCTTAAAATATTGAAAATGAATGAAAAGGAAAATAGAGTATGTCCTATCGGGCGTGCCAAATGATAACACCCCAAAATTTTGCAACAATTAACTAATAAAGACTACCACCATAATAGTCTAGAGCCAAGCTTAAGTTTAGTGTTGATTAGAGAACACTTGACTAAAATCACACAAGAAGTCCGTGTGGGAAAGAAGGTCATGTTCAAAGGTGCAAATGGATAGGGAGAACACATTTATAGAGTAGAAGTTCATCTTTTTGGGACTTCAACATTTTTTCTCATGAAGGTCTATTTTTAGAGATGGCATGCAGAGCACACAAACAAGGTAGATACGTGTGCACCACAACTTGGCTATTTTTGGAGGATTAACTAAGAATCACTTTGCATGGACACAAGCTGGAAATAAATCTACTACTATCAGTTAACTACTAGTAGTCTATTCTTAGTGCACTTACATGTGTGCCTAGTTTTGTAAACGTGCATGGCTAATAATAGCATGCAACCTATTTTGGGAACTGATAAGTGGTGAAGGGAAAGTCCCCACCCTTATAAGTATGTTGTAAACTATGTAATAGAGAGATAGAGACATACAAAGAGAGATGTAGTGAGATTATACTGCTATCTGTTATGTGCATACTATTGATATTGTAATGAAGCTTCTGTATACTTATGATATTTAATATAATGGAGGATATTGATTGAAACTGAGTGTATTCTTGTGTGTAATTGAATGTTTCATGTACTTAATTTCATCATGATTATTGTTTAGAGTATGATCTCCCTTAGATATAGATTTAATATGCTTTGTAGAATGATGTGTTAGTAATAGAACTGCATGTACTAAGTCTTCATCGTGATAACAACCTACAACAACAACCCTAAAGAGGGACCCGGTACCTTTGCGTGCTTTAGGTGAGTGATCAGTTTAGGCTGAGTGATGTGCCAATGTGACAATGGTTTTATTGGGTCTATATTAATAAATTATAGGATGTACCATTGGTTCCATTACCGAGACCTATTTTTTGGTTGTTTCTAGAATGGTTCGCAATAAAAACATACTTGTTAACTCTAGCAAGTGTTGAAGAATGGATACACGATCTGGAAGAAGAATACGCATGGTGATTCAACATTGGATCTAAGTTTAATACATGTGTGTGGGTGTAATATAATATGTATGATAGTTTATATGAAAGCTTTTTTTCTATCTTTCTAGTACAATTGTATGGGTGGCTAATTACTTATGCATCTAAGAGGAATTGGAGGTATCATGCACTTGTCTGGACGCAGGAAGAATTTTAGGCCCTTTATGATGCTGATCTAATTTGGACTCGAGCGGTGGATACGTGGTTCTATGGTGTCTTGAACAACTATATCTTGGAATTCTCAATTTCCACTTATTTGTGTCCAGAGGTAGCTAAATTCCATTTTTTACGATATCCAAGGGGAACTTACCTGTAAGGCATTCCACTAGTGATCAATATCTTAATGGTAAATTTGAATTTGTATAGTAAACCAATGGCTAACTAAACCCCACCACATGTAGAGGTAGGACAAGATTGGTGAAGGATGGTGGACTTAGCGGTGGCAAGGCAAAGAGAAAAAAGGTGTCTCAAGTATAATGATGCACGTGAGAGGGAGATAGAGAAGCAGTGTGACATTATAGAGTGGATGGAGTTGAGGAGAGAGATGGCTCATAAAGGATTTAGAGCTCACTTAGAATACATGAAACCAAAGCATCAGGAACCCTCCCATCTAGGAAAGCATGATAGAGAACCCTCCTTAGCCTCACAAGGAAGCACACCAGTAGAGATGACCTAGGATGTAGATGCACATCTGAACCTACCAGATAACCTAGCCCTTGCACTTGGTTTTCTAGTATCTAGTACGACAAGTAATCAACAAGAAATTTCGGGAAACATGAGCACATCAATGGTAGGGCAGAGGACTTCATTGTTATTTTGAGGTGTGTTTTCAGGAACATCGTCCAGATAGAACATGAGCGCGCTGAATGTTGGATTCACCTATGGAAGTGGAACTACTTCAAAGACCATAGGGGTTCAGTGTAGTACTACTATCAAAGCACATGGAAGTACATCTACAAGACCTATTTCAGCTACAAGTTTGGGATCAAGAGGCATATGTAGCTCTGGTTCAGGTGGATCTAGAGGTAGGGGAAACACAAGAGGTTCTGGATAAGGTGGACAAGGTCCACACCAACCCAAAAATATTTACATGGAAATTTCTCTTCATCTTCCAAAGTATAGGGGCATAGAAGATATTGTTGAACATGTGCACATGTGTGAATTATTGTGGCATGAAAAAAAGAATCACAGCTTTTGAGTGTAGGGAAAGCCAATTTTCTACTATGTTACAAGGGAACACACATAACTGGTACAAAATTTTGACCCTGATCAGACTTCCTAAGATTATATAGCTTTGAAGGATGCATTCCTTAAAGAGTTCCATATCCCTGAGTTTGAGTAGAAGAGTATAAGTGTGCTCTGTCACATTCCCATTTTAGGACTTTAGAAACAAGAGAAATTTCAAAAAAACACAATGTTCTCTGTTCTAAATAAATCATTATTTAGAACACAAATTCCATGCCAATCAATCTCATAACAAATAACCATATACAACTGTAAATGACTCGTTGATCCAAGGATCTATTCATTTCATAACTAAGTGATCTACCGATCTATTTATGTTAACTTTAAGTATTGAATAATTATCTTATACTTGGTTTTCCTACCTGAAACCAAGTATTCAGTGATCTATTTATAGAATGTATCTGAATATTTGTTACCAAGATTCATCTGATATCACGTTGCTTTAAACTAGGTGACATAGGACAATGTAACCAACAACTTGCGATAATTTGGCCAAATATTTTCAACATACTGTTTATGTCACTATTCCTAGATGGCATACTCATCAATTCAGAATATGTCCTTCACCTCACTCATTTGTTATCTAGAATAGTCTTTACCGAATTATGTCAGTTCACTTGTCCAAGATTTGACCTTAGTTAGGGTTACAACATAATTTATTATAGGAATATGCTCATGATGACTTAGGGTATATGGGCATACTTAGTCGACCTAAGTCAACCAAATGTGCCAAGGTACCCTAAGTCATAAAGGGCTACTCCCTATCCTAAACATGCTAATAACTATACCTAGTGAGAAGCTATGTTCAAATCCAGATGGATGTAGATCTAGATAATAAATGCAGAGGGGTGTTGCCACATGTAAACTACATCACTATATCCTTGAAAAGACCATAGTATTTTTGAAGGTACATTCCTGCACTTGGCATGTGCCAACATCCTACAAAACTGCCTCATCAAGTTGTACATACCCCTAGGAGGTTATTAATATTTAATTAATTTGGATTATAAAACATATTACAACGTCCATGCTAAACCCTAATCCAACACTCCTTAAGTTCTTGTTCTATACTTGAGTCAATTAAGCATTCAAGAACTTCCTTTAACTCATGATTGTTTTTAATGTTCATTTATTTAGTTTAACAAGCAGTTAACCAAAACAGGACAACAATATCATAAGTTTCAATATAATGTAATTTAACATTCAAGGAGGTTTAGCAACCATATAGGTCCAACTAAAGTAGAATTCATACAAAATGAAGACCTATGATTTACTATCATATCTCCAATCCTTTTTGGTTTACATTCATTTAAGAGAGGAAGAGTCTTCCTCTAAATGATTAAGTGTCAGGGTTTATCCTTCACAATTCTATAGTTCATACTGCATGTTCATTACAGATCACATTAATATGTTAAATTTTTTAAATAATAAACATAATCTTATGCAACTTTACAAGCTGCATCTTATAGGGGAAATTGAACTAACTCCCTTTATCCATCTTATCAAAGGATAACTAGATAAACATATAAATATTATGAAGAATATCAACAAGATAGAACTTCCATCTCCTTTATAAAAGTACAAGATAATTTACACAACCAATGCAAGTAAATCTTAACTCATAATTCATCATTATAAAATTATATATTTACAAGACTATGCACTTTAGGCATACTGCATAACAACAACCTTCATTCTAAAAATTATAAAATTTTTCATTTTCAATACAAATAAAGAATGAATCAAAATTCTTTACAAAGAATCAGACTTATATGAGTCAATGCATCATATAAGTTTTTCCCTACTTATATCACTTACGATGTCCATTTGTAAAAATTTCTATCACGGGTCAGTTCAATGAACTGAGCATGATAAGCACTAACCATTAAAATGAAGTGCATTCCACTAATTGTTTCATTAAAACAAATCTGCTTTAATGAGACAATTAATATATCATACAATAAGCATAAGTGATACCAACCAGAAAAGAAGTACAATAATAAATCTAGATCCAATTTTAAGAGAAGAGCAAAATATAATCCGCAACATCTATCTTAAAACTTAAATTTTAATTGATCCTATCAATTACCTTTGAAAAAACAATAGATCTTACCATCCCATTATATCATAATTTTATCCTAATAGAATACAACATTTATCTTTTCTATAAGAAAAAAAGAAGTGTTTACATCATGGTTCATTTTAGGATGATTCATTTAAATCTTAAGCAAAGAATAAGAAGAACCATTACATACCATACCCAAACTCACAAACATCCAAAAAATAGATCATTTTCATAACATGAATTAACTGTTTCCTTTCAGGGATAACAATCTTAAAAATTCAACATTTAAGATATACATCTAAACAAAATTCCATATCAATCCAAGAAGGTAAAGAGAATCAAAACAGTCTAACTACAAATCTAAATCTACTTCTGCATGTTATAAGTTAGCATTCAAAGATATGAAACAAACGTTCACAAATCTAAGTAAACTCTTATAGGAGTTAATCTCTACTTTGAGTCCACCCAAGGAGGATTCATAAAAATATAGAGTACAAGAGACAAAACCTACTCCTATCCATCCAAATAAAGCAAGGTTTAGTTAAACAACAGCTGATAAAACAAGTATACATTCACTTAAAATGAATTATCAACTATCTTTCTACATCATTACAACAAATGATCTGAACTAAGTATACCAACAAGCCATAAAGAAATCACCATCTCATAAGAGAATCGAGTGTAGAGAAGTTCAATCAATGAGCTTATCCAAACAAAAACAAAAACAAAAAAGAATCTCTAATAGGAAAGGTCCAAATAATTAATCATTTCATTAAAATTAACAAATGAATTTCATGTTTCAATTCAAATCATAATGAAAAACATATTACATTCCCAAAAATAGTATACTAATCCCAAGAGAGTATATTTTCGTTATCTTTATAAGAAACCCAACTGTATCCAATAAGGATAGAATCCCAAAACAATAAGCTAACAAGTTCATAATTATCCATGAACTCAACGACTGAAGTCTCTTAATGCTTTAACAACTCAATACAAAGAGTAAGTAGGTCGTGAATCAAAAAGAACTATACACAAAACAACCGAACAGAGAAATAATCCTTCCCTTATAAGTTCAGTGTATAAGGGTAATAACACATCCATCTAATGAGACCCAAAACTTATTTTAAAGGATCTGAAGAGAGAACAAGAAACCCAAAGATGTTTAAGTTAGAAGATGTCCCATTCTTACCTCCAATGCAACTGAAACAGAAATCTGAAACAAGAATTTCACAACCTCAAAATTGCGACAGAGGAGACTTAGTTTCAAACAAAACAGTCAACCCAGAACGTGGGTTTCCTCAAATAGAGGGGAAAAGTATACCCCCAAATTTTATGCCATTACCATCTCAGAGAAGACGATACAGTCTTAAAAATAGAAAAATCACATTCATTTAAACAAGACGTTCCCAGTTCAAGATCTCAAAGGGATTACCAAACAACTCATTCAAACTATCACCCAGTTTTCTTGTGAGTAAGTTGCTTAATAAAAGAATTATAAGCTTTAAAATTTTAATACAAGTATAACCCAACACAGAAATATTAGAACAAAATTGAATTCATCGATTCAATTAAAAAATCTTAACACTCAAGTACCAAATATGAGTACAGTGTCAAACACGAGCTTCACACAAAATTTTAGAACTTCACAAGTAATAAAATACAAGTATAATGCCAAATAAAAACTTTAAGCAATAGTTTAGAGTTGTGCAAGTTTCCAAACCCCAGTTTAGAACAACACGAAGCTCCAACACAAGTTTATATCGAAACATGAAGCCCAAATAAAAGATCAAACGGAACTCAGGGTTCCCATAAAATTCAGAACCCTATATTACAACGAAGGCCTATTCAAAACACAACAACCTCGAATGCAAGTTCTAGAATGAAAAACAGAGCTACAAAAAAGATAAGTTTCGCATACAAGCTTCACATGCATGACATCACTAAAATTGCAAAGAGAAAGAGAGTTTCTAAAACAACATTATTTAAGCCATGGATTCATATCCAAAAATCATAGAGATTCCTAAAATCATGCAAGTAATTAACTAGAAAAATCATGCAAATATTAATAAGTATAAGAGAAAAGTTATTCTAATGAATCATTTAGAAGAAAGCATGAAATATTAATGGGTAGAGCCTATCATGCCTAATAGCACTTCTGTCAAATCGAAGGAGACTTCCAACTGAGCTTCCAACTCTTTTTCTCCTCCACAAAAGATCAACAATCAAATATCTTTTCTTCCTATGCCTCATATACTTTCCTTCGATCAAAAATAGACCATAGAAACCAAAAATAACTTTGAAGTGAAGGTCGAACTGCTGGTTCGAAGAACCAGATAGCTCCATGTAGAGAAAAATATGCAATGCATGCAAAACCAAACAACCTCCCACAAACCCACCTTCCAAGTTTCCAAGATGGTTTGCACACAAAAATTGAGGTCCATCAATGCCATTAATTCCAAATTTCCTACTTATCTTTCCTTGCCACCACCTCCTAAAACTGGCGAATGCCAATTCCATCCAAACATGCAATTCCATCTTTAGTGGAGCTTCCACATATGCCTCCACTAAATTCAACTAGCCCCTACCAAAACTAGCAGTACCACCATCCATTAAACCCTATCAACTCACTTAAATGCCATTGGAACCATCGCTTAAGAGACATGCGACCCTTACGTTCCCTTTCAATAGTTTAGGATGGATCCCATAAAATTTAGGTATTAAAACATTTCCAATAGTAATTCCCATCTTAGGTTAGATTAAATTCATAACCATTTAGTATTAGGTATTAGTTAAAATAGCCTAGCATTACTTTAGTAATCTCTCCCATATTCATTTAGCACAAAGCTTAGGTTAGGACGCCAACCCAACAAAATAGAATAAGAGGCTTAGATTAGAATGAAATCCAAATAAGTAGACATAGCTAGAACATAGGTGTTCTTACCTAGCTTAGGATACTGTTAGGATAATATTTTGGTTTTTGGACTCCGAATTCCTCCTTTGTCATAAAATAAATTGAATTTTGTTTACATCCGTTATGTCCTGCCAAGATCAATCCCCAAAGACCCGAGCACAAACATACAGCTGAACAAAAACACGTTCACATAAGACCAAGGAATTCGTAACATACAAAGTTCAGTCTGCTATGTCTATCAAACTACTGAATGTCAAATTACCATTCAGTCTATGAAGAAGATTTAAAACATTCCTTGAATCACTGAAATTGATCCAAGGATGAGTTAGAAATAGGAATAAGTTTGCAACTCTTAAAGCTAGATTGCATCTTACCTTTCTAAAGTGAAAATGAATTCTTGAAAGCCATACTATTTTAGTCTAATGATTTTAAGAACAAAATGATTTATCCATATCAAGCATGATCTTTAGCAGTCAAAAGAACACACCTTTATCAAGAAAATCATATGTCAACACTTGAAATGCAAAGGAGGAATATAACAATTATTAAGGGTGTTACATGATTCCCTCCTAAAAAGAATCATCATCCCAATGATTACCTCACTTTCATAGTTTGCATCTAGGACAATCAACTTACTCACTTTTCTTATCATATGTCAAAAACATATAAGAATTTTAAAGTTCCAGAAATCAACATTACATAGCTGTTTATTCAAAAAAATATATCTGCCCAAAACTGGCATACTTATTGTAATATAGAGATAAAATCACAATTTTTATTAGTCAACAGCGTCAATTCTATTCAAATAGATATGGAAAAGCAATTTTCATATCCTCAAGGTTTTCCCAAGTTGCACTTTCTTCATTAAACTGGTCCCATTGGACCTTACATTGACTTATTTCATGATTTCTTAAATGCAACTGACAAGTTTCCAACACTCATATGGGTTTAACCATGATTATTCCTGGGTCTTGGACCTACAAGGAATTCTAATTTAACACATGTGATAAATCTGAAACATATTTCTTAAGCAAAGAAATATGGAAAACATCATGCATTTGTGACAAAGCAGGAGGTAATGCTAAACGATAAGCTACAGGGTTGATTACTTCAACTATCTCAAAAGGTCCCACATAACGTGGTGATAACTTGGTAGCCTTGCCAAAATTTATAGAGCTCTTTTTCGGTTTAACCTGAAGAAAGACTTTCTCACCAAGTTCAAATTTCTTGTTTACCCGCTTTAAATCAGCATAACTCTTTTGCCTATCTGCTGCTTCTTTCAAGCATTCACGAATCATTTTAACTACTTGTTCCATTTCAGTAAGAATTTCAGGTCCAATTACCTCTCTATCCTCAATGTTGTCCCAATTAATTGTGGTTCTACATTTTCTTCCATATAATGCTTCGAAAGGTGTCATCTTAAGAGAGGCATGATATGTGTTATTATATGCAAACTCAACTAGTGGAAGGTACTCTTCCCACTTATACTGCTGATCCATACAATACATCTGTAACATATCCTCCAAAACTTGATTAACTCTTTCAGTCTATCCATCTATTTCCGGATGATACGCAAAACTGAATTTCAGCTTAGTTCCTAGAGCTGCATTAAGCATTTGCCAAAACCTTGACGTCATTCTAGGATCTCTATTAGATATGATTAATTCGGGTACTCCATGTAATTTGAAAATTTCATGTACAAATCTTATAGCTAACATAGGAGAATCATCCTTCAGATTACCCGCGATAAAATGTGCTACCTTTGTTAGTTTATCCACAACTACTAAAATAACATCATGTTTGTTTCTTGACATAGGCAACCCTTGAACAAAGTCCATGCTTATCACTTGCCATTTGTACTATGGTATACTATGAGGATACAATAAACTGGCTGGGTGCATATGTTCCGCTTTAACACATTGACATTCAAGGAAATGTGTCACAAAATCTATAACATCCTTTTTCATTCCCTTCCAGAAATATTGTTGTTTTATATCAGCAAGCATCTTTGTAATACCAGGGTGTCCAGAAAAAGGTGAATTGTGAAATTCTGCTAACAATTTCTTTCTCAAATCATTTAGCGAAGGTACATATACTCTGTTTTCAAATCATAAGATTCCTTCGTTATCAAAGTGAAAACCTTTATACCTCAAATCATTTAGATCTGCAGCAAGCTTTGTCTTTACTTGCTGAAAGTAAGAATCAGATTCCATAACACTTTTTACTTCATCCTTAAATTGAGTTCTCAATGTTATAAGAGTAGAAATGTGCTTCCTACGAATTAGAGTGTTAGCCACTCTATTTTCTTTACCCTTTATATAACTGATGTCAAAATCATATTGAGACAAAAAATCTAACCACCTTCATTGTCTTGCATTAAGATTTGGCTGAGTGAAGATATACTTCAGTCCAAGATGATCAGTTTTCAATTCAAAAGGTTTACCAAGTAGGTAATGCCTCCAAAATTGCAGTGCATGAACAATGGCAGTAAGCTCTAAATCATGTGGAGCATAATTCAACTCATGTAACTTTAGTTTTCTACTTTCGTAAGCTATGACATGATCATTTTGTAACAAAATACCTCCTAGACCTTCACCAGATGCATCAGTTACCACCATAAAATCTCCATTACGATTTGGTACTGCTAGAATAGGTGCTGAAGTTAATTGTTCCTTCAAAGTTTTGAATGCAATTTCACATTTCTCATTCCAAAAAAACTTTTTATCCTTCTTCTGTAAAGAAGTTATTGGTGCAGCCACCTTAGAGAAATCTTTTACAAATTTTCTATAGTAGCCAGCAAGTCCCATGAAGCTTCTAACTTCATGTACATTCTTTGGTGTAGGCCACTCAGTTATAGCTACAATTTTTGAAGGATCTACAACAATTCCATTCTTACTTATTACATGTCCCAAATAGTGTACTTTTGTGTCATAGAAAGAACATTTAGACAGCTTACCAAATAACTGTCTCTTTCTTAATATTTCCAAAACTATCTTCAAATGCTCATGGTGTTCCTCTAAACTTTTAGAATATATGAGAATGTCGTCCAAGAATACGAGAACAAATTTGTCCAAGTATTCTTGAAAGATATTATTCATTAAATTCATAAATGTTGCAGGTGCATTTGTTAATCCAAAAGGTAAAACCGTGAACTCATAATGTCCATACCTTGTTCTGAAAGCTGTTTTATGAATTTCTTCATCCTTAATCCATAATTGATGATATCCATATCGAAAATCTATCTTAGAATATATCGATGCTGCACACATCTGATCAAATAAATCATCAATCCTAGGGAGTGGGTATCTATTCTTGATTGTTTCTTTGTTTAAAATTCTGTAATCAATGCACAATCTAAGTGTTCCATCCTTCTTTTTCACAAAAATTACAGGTGCTCCCCAAGGTGAAACACTTGGTCTAATCAAACCTTTAGACAAAATTTCTTGCAACTGAGCCTTAAGCTCTACTAATTATGTAGTAGTCATTCAGTACGGTGCTTTTGATATAGGTTCATTTCTAGGCTTGATCTCTATTGTGAAATCAAACTCCCTTTTGGGTGGAAGACCTGGAAATTCTTCCAGAAATACGTCACTGAAGTCTTGTAACAGCGGATATCGTTCCATGACATCACTGTTTTCTTCAGTTGTTTCTACAATTTTCACTACATATAAGGTACAACCTTTATTTTTGGCCTTTTTAAGTTGCATAGCTGACAGTTTTCTAATAGAAATCTCACATTTCACACCCTGAATCTCTATTGTTTTCTACAGGTCATCTAAACAACTAATGTGTTTTTCAAAATAGTCCACTTTAGCCTTATGTTCTGCTAACCAATTAACATTTATGATTACATCATAAGACCCCAAAGGTGCAACATAAAGATCAACTTCAATGGAAAAGTTAGGTAAATCAAGGACTACTCCAAAAAGACACATACTAACTGTATGAACAACATTGTTTCCATACTGTACAGTCCATGTTTTATCCATGTTTCCAGCTTTTCTTTTTAGTTTTGATGCTAATTTACTAGAAATAAAACATTCAGTAGCTCCGGTATCAAAAAGAATAGTTATAGGTAAACCAAATAACTTACCCGAAACTTCTATGGGTGTGGCCTGTTTCTCAGTCTGCTTGTCAGCTACTACAACATGTATCTTGTGCTGCTGATTACGATCATCCTTTTTCAAAGGGCATTGATTTACGTAATGATATTTGCCATAGTTATAACAGCCTCCTACAGGTCCCTTCCTAGGCTCAGGTTTATTTCCAGCCCTAGAGTTATCATTCTAACCCCCATAGGTCTTCTGTCTGTTATTATTGTTCTTGACAAAGTTGTTCCGTGCATTACCAGAAAACTTGTTTGTTGTAGCTTTCTTATTAGTATCAGTTGAAAACTTACTTTTCATTCCAAATTTCTTCCATGGTCCTTTCTTAGGTGCAAGAGATGATGAAGAGGAGTTGGGAATTTTCTTCCTTACTTCCTCCTTATGAGCAGAAATTGCCTTTAATTTATGTTCCTGCCTTATGGAATTTTCTACAACCCCTTCCATAGTGGTTGGGTTGTGAACATCCACCTCTCCTCCTATAACAGGATTCAATCCCATGATGAATTTCCATATCCTGAACTTCTCATCAGTTTGGTACTGAGGTACATACTTAAGGAGTTTTGTAAACCACTCCCAATACTTAGTTACAGTTAGCTTTCCTTGAGCTAGGTTCTGGAATTCAGTCATTTTTTGATCATAGTAAAGTTGTAGCAGCCAACGTTGCCTAAAGTATCCTTTAAATTGATCCCATGTGTGATATTAGTTTCATCAATATTTAACTCAACCTTATAGATGTCCCACCATGAAGATGCCTCATGGGAAAGCTGATATGCTCCCCATATCACCTTTGTTTCTTCTGAGAAATTCCTTATTGCAAATTACTTCTCCATTTCACTGAGCCAATTCTCAGCCCCATCTCCTAATGTGGTGCCATCAAACTTGGGTGGACTTATCCTTTTTATATCATTAGTGAGTTCAGCTGCCAGCCTAGCCTTTTTGTTCTCAGGCTGAACATGTATGTTCACATTGTTATTATCAACACCTACATTGGCATTGTCCCCAGGAGGTGGCTGATTATTGTTGTCAACATCTTCTTCCTCCTCATTGCCCATTACTTTTGTTTAAGTACAGCCAAACGATATCTTGTGTCCAACAGGGCAGCAAGGATCTCATCAAGTTTCTAGGTAGTTTTTGCTCCTTCCTCAGGTGGAGGATTATTTGCAACATTTCCTCTTGTTCTAACCATTTTCTATTACAAGAAAATTTAAGTTTCCTCAGATTATGGACATAGTAGGTCCAAGAGTTGCAACCTTCAGCTCTGATACAAAGATGTAACATTCCCATTTTAAGACTTTAGAAACAAGGATTTTTTTTACATAATGTTCTCTATTCTAAATAAAACATCATTTAGAACACACATTCCATGCCAATCAATCTCATAACAGATAACCATATGCAGCTGTAAATGACTTGGTGATCCACCAATCTATTCATTTCATAACTCGGTGATCTACCGATCTATTTATGTTAACTTTAAGTATTGAATACTTATTGAATACTTCATATACTTGGTTTTCCTACTTGAAACCAGGTACTGAGTGATCTGTTTAAAGAACCTATCTGAATATTTGTTACCAATATTCATCTGACATCACGTTGCTTTAAACTAGGTGACATAGGACAACACAACCAACAACTTGCGATACTTTGGCCAAATATTTTCAACATATTGTTTATGTCACTATTCCTAGACGGAATACTCGTCATTTTGGAATACATCCTTCACCTCACTCATCTATTATCTAGAATGGTCTTTACCAACTTCTTTCAGTTCACTTGTCCAAGGTTTGACCCTAGTCTAGGTTACAACATAATTTATTATAGGAATATGCTCATGATGACTTAGGGTATATGGGCATACTTAGTCGACCTAAGTCAACTAAATGTGCCAAGGTACCCTAAGTCATAAAGAGCTACTCCCTATCCTAAACATGCTAATAATGAGACCTAGCGAGAAACTATGTTCAAGTCCATATGGATGTAGATCTGGTTGATTAATGCAGAAGGGTGTTGCCACATGTCAACTGCATCATTGTATCCTCGAGAAGACCCTAGTCTTCTCAAAGGTACAGTCCCTACAGTTGGCGTGTGCCAACATCCTACAGAAACTACCTCATCAAGATGTACATACCCCTAGGAGGTTATTAATATTTAATTAATTTGGATTATAAAACAGATTACAACATCCATGCTAAACCCTAATCCAACACTCCTTAAGTTCTTGTTCTATACTTGAATCAATTAAGCATTAAAGAACTTCCTTTAACTCATGATTGCTTTTAATGTTTGTTTACTTAGTTTAACAAGCAGTTAACCAAAACATGACAACAATATCATAAGTTTCAATATAATGTAATTTAACATTCAGGGAGGTTTAGCAACCACATAGGTCCAACTAAAGTAGACTTCATACAAAATGAATTCCTATGATTTACAATCATATCTCCAATCCTTTTTGGTTTACATTCATTTAAGAGAGGAAGAGTCTTCCTCTAAATGATTAAGTGTCAGGGTTTATCCTTCACAATTCTATAGTTCATACTGCATATTCATTACACAACACATTAATATGTTAAAATTTTTAAATAATAAACATCATCTTAAGAAACTTTACAAGCTGCATCTTATAGGGGAAATTGAACTAACTCCCTTTATCCATCTTATCAAAGGATAACCAGATAAACATATAAATAATATGAAGAATATCAACAAGATAGAACTTCCATCTCCTTTATAAAAGTATGAGATAATTTACACAACCAATGCAAGTAAATCTCAACTCGCAATTCATCATTATAAACTTATATATTTACAAGACTATGCACTTTAGGCATACTGCATAACAACAACCTTCATTCTAAAAAGTATACAACTTTTCTTTTTCAATACAACTAAAGAATGAATTAGAATTCTTTACAAAGAATCAGACTTATATCAGCCAATGCATCATATAATTTTTTGCCTTCTTTTATCACTTACGATGTCCATCTGCAAAAATTGCTAGCATGGGTCAGTTCAATGAACTGAGCATGATAAGCACTAACCATTAAAACAAAGTGCATTCCACTAATTGTTTCATTAAAACAAATCTGTTTTAATGAGACAATTAATATATCATACAATAAGCATAAGTGATACCAACCAGAAAAGAAGTACAATAATAAATCTAGATCCAATTTTAAGAGAAGAGCAGAATATAATCCACAACATCTGTCTTAAAACTTAAAGTTTAATTGATCCTATCAATTACCTTTAAACAAACAATAGATCTTACCATCCCATTATATCATAATTCTATCCTAATAGAATACAACATTTATCTTTTCTATAAGACAAAAGAAGTGTTTACAACATGGTTCATTTTAGGATGATTCATCTAAATCTTAAGCAAAGAATAAGAAGAACCATTACGTACCATACCCAAACTCAAAACATCCGAAAAATAGATCAGGTTCATAACATGAATTAATTGTTTCCTTTCAGGGATAACAATCTTATAAATTCAACATTTAAGATATACATCTAAACAAAATTTCATAACAATCCAAGAAGGTATAGAGAACCAAAACAGTCTAACTGCAAATCTAATTCTACTTCTACATGTTATAAGTTATCATTTAAATATATGAATCTAACGTTCACAAATCTAAGTAGACTCTTATAGGAGTTAATCTCAGCTACTAGAGTTCACCCAAAAAGATAGAGTACAAGAGACAAAACCTACTCCTATCCATCCAAATAAAGCAAGGCTTAGTCAACAACAGTTGATCAAACAAGTATGCATTCACTTATCAGCAGAACCGACTTAGCTACTATCTTTCTACATCATTACAACAAATGATTCAAACAAAGTAGACCAAAAATCCATAAAATAATCACCATCTCATAAGAGAATCGAGTGCAAAGAAGTTTAATCAATGAGCTTATCCAAACAACAAAAAAAGGGATCTCTATTAGGAAAGGTCCATATAATTATTCATTTCATTAAACTTAACAAATGAATTTCCTGTTTCAATTCAAATCAGAATGAAAAACATATTACAGTCCCAAAAATAGTATATTGATCCCAAGAGAGTATATTTCCTTTATCTTTAAAAGAAACCCAAGAACTCATTCACTGTATCCAATAAGGATAGAATCCTGAAACAGTAAGCTAACAAGTTCAGAATTATCCACGAACTCAAGGACTGAAGTCTCTTAATGATTCAACAACTCAATACGAAGAGTAAGTAGTTCGTGAATCAAAAAGAACTATACACAAAACAACCGAACGGAGAAATAATCCTTCCCTTATAAGTTCAGTGTATAAGGGTAATAACACATCCATCCAATGAGACCCAAAACTTATTTTAAAGGATCTGAAGAGAGAGCAAGAAACCCAAAGATGTTTAAGTTAGAAGATGTCCCATTCTTACCTCCAATGCAACTGAAACAGAAATCTAAAACAAGACTTTCACAACCTCAAAATTGCAACAGAGGAGACTTAGTTTTAAACAAAACAGTCAACCCAGAATGTGGGTTTCCTCAAACAGAGGGGAAAAGAATACCCCCAAATTTTACACCATTACCATCTCAGAGAAGATGATACTGTCTTAAAAACAAAAAAATCACATTCATTTAAACAAGACGTTCCTAGTTCAAGATCTCGAAGAGATTACCAAACAACTCAGCCAAACTATCTCCTAGTTTTCTTGTGAGTAAGTTGCTCAATAAAAGAATTATAAGCTTTAAAATTTTAATACAGTTAAAACCCAACACAAAAATACCAGAATAAGAATCAAATTCGTCGATTCAATTAAAATTTCTTAACACTCAAGTACCAAATATGAGTACAGTGTTGAACACGAGCTTCACACAAAATTTCAAAACTTCACAAGTAATAAAATATGAGTATAGTGCCAAATACAAACTTCAAGCAACAATTCAGAGTTACGTAAGTTTCCAAAGACTAGTTTAGAACAACATGAAGCTCCAACACAAGTTTATATCAAAACATGAAGCCCTAATACAAGATCAAACAGAACTCAAGGTTCCCATAAAGTTCAGAACCCTATATTGCAATGAAGGCCTGTTCAAAACACAACAACCTCAAATGCAAGTTCCAGAATGAAAAAAAGAGCTACAAAAAAACAAGTTTCACATACAAGCTTCACATGCATGACATCATTGAACTTGCACAGAGAAAGAGAGTTTCCAAAACAACATTATTTAAGCCATGGATTCATATCCAAAAATCACAGAGATTCCTAAAAGCATGTAAGTAATCAACCAGACAAATCATGCAAATATTAATAAGCATAAGAGAAGAGTTATTCTAATGAATCATTTAGAAGAAAGCATGAAATATTAATGGGTAGAGCCTATCATGCCTGATAGTGCTTCTACCAAATCGAAGGAGACTTCCAGCCGAGCTTCCAACTCTTTTTCTCCTCCACGAAAGATCAACAATCAAACATCTTTTCTTCCTATGCCTCATATACTTTCCTTCAATCAAAAATAGACCATAGAAACCAAAAATAGCTTTGAAGTGAAGGTTGAACTACTGGTTCGAAGAACCAGATAGCTCCATGCAGAGAAAAATCCACAATGCATGCAAAACCAAACAACCTCCCACAAACCCACCTTCCAAGTTTCCAAGATGGTTTGCACACAAAAACCGAGGTCCATCAATGCCATTAATTCCAAATTTCCCACTTATCTTTCCTTGCCACCACCTCCTAAAACTGGCGAATGCCAATTCCATCCAAACATGCAATTCCATCTTTAGTGGAGCTTCCACATATGCCTCCACTAAAGTCAACTAGCCCCTACCAAAACTGGCAGTACCACCATCCATTAAACCCTATCAACTCACTTAAATGCCATTGGAACCATCACCTTAGAGACATGTGACCCTTAGGTTCCCTTTCAATAGTTTAGGATGGATCCCATAAAACCTAGGTTAGTTTAACAATAACCACCTTAGGTCTTAAAACATTGCCAATAGTAATTCCCACCTTAGGTTAGATTA
Organism: Taxus chinensis; assembly: GCA_019776745.2. NCBI lineage: Eukaryota > Viridiplantae > Streptophyta > Pinopsida > Cupressales > Taxaceae > Taxus > Taxus chinensis. The sequence goes on along the minus strand of CM034146.1, from coordinate 451,552,422 downwards.
AATTCATAACCATTTAGTATTAGGTATTAGTTAAAATATCCTAGCATTACTTTAGTAATCTCTCCCATATTCATTTAGCACAAATCTTAGGTTAGGACGCCAACCCAACAAAATAGAATAAGAGGCTTAAATTAGAATGAAATCCAAATAAGTAGACATAGCTAGAACATAGGTGTTCTTACCTAGCTTAGGATAATGTTAGGATAATCTTTTGGTTTTTGGACTCTAAATTCCTCCTTTGTCATAAAATAAATTGAATTTTGTTTACATTTGTTATGTCCTTTCAAGATCAATCCCCAAAGACCCGAGCACAAACATACAGTTGTATGAAAACATGTTCACATAAGACCAAATAATTTGTAACATACAAAGTTCAGTCCACTATGTCCCTCAAACTACTAGATGTTAATTTACCATTCAGTCTATGAAGAAGATTTACAACATTCCTTGGATCACTAAAATTGATCCAAGGATGAGTCAAAAATAGGAATAAGTCTGCAACTCTTAAATCTAGATTGCAACTTACCTTTCCAAAGTGAAAATGAATTCTTGAAATCCATACTATTTTAGTCTAATGATTTTAAGAACAAAATGATTTATCCATATCAAGCATGATCTTCAACAGTCAAAATAACACACCTTTATCAAGAAAATCATATGTCAATGCTTGAAATGCAAAGGAGGAATATAAAAATTGTCAAGGGTGTTACATGCTCAAAATATTAAGCAAGGCACTACTGAAAGTGTTAAAGAGTATGATGCATAGTTTAAAATGTTTTCACTAAAGCTTTCTTATGACATACTCACAAGACAACATTCACAATGGTTTGTTGGGGGCTTGATTACCCCTTTTAGAAGGGCATTATCACATAAGACATACACTGATCCACACAAAGCACTTGAAGTAACCTTGTGCGTTGAGGAATTTGGAAGCATAGATACTAGAGTGAGACCTTTTCTAGAAGAAAAAATAGCAACAATGAATTTTTTTTTGGAGAAACTATCAAAAAATTCAACACATGAGACGCGCACAAGGATTTGGTGCATATATTGTGAAGTAGAAGGTCACACAAGGGATAGTTGTCCTCACAGAATAGTAATCTCATTGCTGATGGATTGTGAAATATGTCACTTAACCCATGATGCTAGCCACTTACCATTATTACAATGTGTGATAAGGAAGAAGGTTTTAAGCTACTTAAAAATATGCAGTTCCACGACTCATGACATGGAGGACTACCGGCTGATTGGACAGATCCATGATGTTATAGATATTGGTGTATGGAAGAGAGGAGTTTTAGATAAATCTAAGGGAAAGAATGAGCATCAAGATTGGGAGCACAATCAGGCATGCTATGATCGGAATGAGGGGCATTTTGAAGGTAGTCATGGTAGAGGTCAAGGATATCATGGTGGATTTAGAGGACGTGGTCGTGGTGGTGGGAGAAGTGAGTTCCCTTATGAAACATGTTATACATATAGATCTCGTAATCACTATAGGAAAAAATGCCCCAGAATATTACATGATATTTCTATGGAAAGAACCATATCTATGAAGAGTTCCCAGACTTATATGAGCATTTGAGTAAGCAACATAAATGAGAAAACAAAGTCATATGGATGGTTAGGATACAACGCGCTATGGAAAATTAATGGATGTCCAAGATGGAAGTATAATATGAGGCACTACAAGTAAAGATCATGACTTGTGCTGAGGTGGAAGGTCCAGGGAAGCATTGCAGCAGAAGCCTACCATCACTAAATATGAGGTTCTTCATACACGATACCCAAATCCTACCTATCAGAAGGAGGTTTATCAGGAAACCATGGAAGCTCTAAGGAATATTTAGGGTGAGATCCAGTACATGAAGGAATAAAATAAAGCATCAGAGACCATCCAAATTGATATAGATGACTTGAGAGAAGTGTAAAATTTTTTGCGTAAGGAGAACATCATTCTCCTATTAGGGAGTTGATTAAAATAAAAAACCTCATGCGTAACTATCGAGAATGGATGGAAGATCCTACATGCAAATCTCTCTCCTCATAGCCTAGATTATGACAAGGAAATCACTCTGAATGTTGTTGTGGATGGGTGGCTATTAAGTAATATACTGATTGACATAGGTGTGGAAGTCAATGTTATTACCTTGGATGCATGGGTACAAATGGGTAGACCCCCATTGCAGCCATCCTCTAATGTATTATTCATGGCTAATCAGACTAAGGCCACCCCATCAGAGTTTTGAAAGATGCATCCATTACAATACAAGGAGCCAAGTTCACTAGAGACTTTGAAGTTTTAGAGATGGTAGAGTCAGATAGCTTCTCAACTCTATTGGGGCATCCTTGGTGCTATGAAAATAATGCAGATCTTCTTTTCAATAAGGGCTATATCAGTTTCGAAAATAAAGAGGAAAGGGTTAATATCCCTTTAACAGATGGAAATTCCATGCCCTATGTTGATCCCTTAAGTGAAGAAGATCTGAATAGGATTTATGTATGCGCCATTCGAGATCCAGATATAATTGAACCAGCCAAAGAAGGACTAATTTAGTGGGAGGATGCATAGTATTTTAGTGATACTACAAGTGTTACTTTTTATAATTGGGCTCAAAACACTTATGAGTTGGTAGGGTGAAAATTAAAGAGCATATTCCCTCGAGGCACAAAACCATGTTATGTCAGGAGGATAGGTAACAACTCTATACCTTGTTACATAGGAAAAGGGGATCCCATGGTATTCCTACATGCCATGGAAGAAAAATGGATAGAACCACTGGAAAGATGTATTATGATAGCATATACACTACGTGTGACAACAATACATTGGTGGGTGGTCCACAGGGATAATCTTGCAAGATGGAATGAAATTGGGATTGATCTTACTACTAGGTTCTTTAGGAGCAATGCACCTACTCAAATAAGTACTTATCACAGTAACTAACCTGTTCATCATCACGTTCAGAAGTTTGAGAGACTATGGACAGAAGTGTAGGAAGCTTTACCACCTTCACTATGGGTGCACAAGTTTTATTCCACTTTATAAGGTTGCGCGCATGCTTTGTATGTCCATGCAGAACTCCATAGAGAAACTATAAATTGGTAGAATTTAATTACATGAATGGCCCAGACATTTGAATTCTTCTCTACAAATCCTTTGATGGAAGAAGCATTAAAATTTATCAGGTGCTTAACTATAGAGGATAGTGCCAAGGATGAAGAACTCCTTTAGGAGTTATTAGATAAAGAAGACTCGGGAGAGCATCTTGATAAGGAACTAGAGGCCAATGCAACATTACTTCAATGCACTTGCCTTGAGAAGGAGAAAGGGAAAATGGTCTACTTAGTGGATTGCGAAGAAGTAGATAAACTGGATGTAAACCATTTAACATGAAGGTGTGAGGTATTGGATAGTGTGGATGAGACCACACGTGCCTATCATGAACCCATGAAGATAAAGTGGGTGAATATTGGAATAGATACTGAGCCTAAGGAAGCCATAATTGGAGACTATTGGTTAGACTCTGAATTTGAAAAAATTATAGAGTTACTAAGGGATTACTAGGACCTATTTCCTAGGGGGTACCATGACCTTAAAGGCATACATGAATCATTAGGGGAGATGAAGATAAAGCTTAAAGAGGATGTGCACCCAGTTAGAAAGAGACCTTATAAAATGAACCCCAATTTACATGAAAAGGTCAAAGAAGATATTGATAACTTGTTAAAGTCTGGGATTATCAATTCCGTTGATGAGTTGGAATGGGTTAGTCCAATGGTGATCAATATCAATAAGGATGGATGGATTAGAATATGTGTGGAATGCAAGGAGCTGAATGTTGCATGTGTAACTGATCCATTCCTTACACCATGAATGAGGAAATACTAGAAGAAGTTATAGGGCGTGAAATATATTTTTTTACAAATGGTTTCTTTGCGTATCATCAGGTTCAAATTACCCAGGAGGATCAGGAAGAGACTAAATTTACTACTGAATGGGGTAGCTTCACCTATACTATCATGCCTTTTAGTATGAAAAATGCGCCTGTTATATTTTCGTGCATAGTTGTCCAAGCATTTAAGGAATTTATTCACAACTTCTTACAGGTATATTTAGAAAATTGGATGGTGTCTGGATTAGTTAAGGATCACTATGACAATTTTCAATTAATGTTTGAATGGTGTAGATAGTTGAGTATTTATTTGAACATCAAGAATTACATACTTGCTACACCATTTGGGATATGTTTAGGACACATAATCTGCAAGGAAGGTTTGTTGGTTAATCCAACAAAGGTTGCAGTCATTATCAACCTAAGGGAGCCTACTAGTCAAAGTGAGGTGTGTGGATTTTTGTGTCATATAGGATACTAGAGAAATTTTATCAAAGGCTATGCCAAAGTTACCGCACCCTTAGAAGAGTTACTGAAAGGGAAAGGTACGTTCTACTGGGGAGAACAGAAGCAACACACATTTGAGACATTGAAGGAGAAACTTACTACCGCACCTATTCTCCATTTTCCTTCTTGGGACAAAACATTTCATGTACATGTTGTCACCTTTAGCATGGCCATTGGTGTGGTGTTGGATCAACCTAGAGAAGGTATTGTATATCATCCTATTTGTTTTGCTAGTAGAAATATGACTCATGCAGAACAAAATTACACAACTATGGAGTGCGAAGCTTTGTCAATGATCTATGCACTACATAAACTCCACCAATACCTACTTGCTACACCATTCATCTTTTATACGGATCACATGACATTGAATTATTTGGTAAATAAGCCTTTTTTACAAGGGCGCATATGTTGATGGGTGTTCTTATTTCAATAATTTGATTTCACACTTGTGGTAAAACCAAGAAAAAGTAATTCTAGACCAAACCATCTATCAAGAATACAATCAGGAGAAGAAGCACAAAAAATAAAGGATATCATGCCAGATGCACAACTATACAGGTTACAACATGTGCCATCAGAACTAGAGGACATTATTTTCTTTCTATGTACAAGGATGACACCAGAAGGAATGAAATCCTTGGAGAAGAAACAACTTGCTATATGCGCCGCACCTTATAGGTTAATCAGTGGTGACTTGTACAAAATGGTCTGAGATGAAGTATTGTGACATTTTGTATTAGAACATGAGCGCATGGATATTATCTAAGAAGCTCATGGTGGAATTGCAGGTGGCTACTATGTAAGTGATGCCACAACATACAAGACTCTACTCATTGGATTATGGTGGGAGACCCTATATAAATATTGTAAGGAATTTTGTAAGACATGTAATCATTATAAACATCTTGGAAGACTAGGTCACTGAGATGAAATGATTTTGAGACCTATTTCTAGAGCATAACCGTATGAGAAATGGGCTATAGATTTTGTAGTTCTCATTTCACCAGTTGGGCACAGAACTGGATCACTCTAAATTATAACTTGCATAGACTATTTGACAAGATGGGTAGAAGTAGCACATATAAATGACTGTATAATGGCTACAAAAGCTCTGTTTCTATGGGAAAATATTATTTTAAGGCATGGATGTCCTTTGAGTTTGACTAGTGATAGGGGCAAAAATTTTCTTAATGAGATAATCAAAATTTTATTGGATGATTTCATGGTTGCACACGATAAGAATACACCCTATCGGCCTCAAGTGAATGGGACTACTGAGGCTTTCAACAAAATTTTGGGCCATACATTGAAAAAAAATATGATGTTGGAAGAAAGGATTGGGATGATAAAGTATCTACATTACTTTGGGCATATCAAACAACATATAAAAGGTTAAACAAAGAAACACCATTTCAGTTAGTGTTTGGTGCAGAAGTCATTCTTCCTATGGAATTTATGTTACCTTATTTGTGTATTGCGCATGCTAGAGGTCTAGCTGATGAGAAAGCTTTAGAAGAATGGATTGGAAAGATAATTCAGCTGGATGAATGAGTAGCCATAGCACGTTGGATTCAAAAGAAAGAAAAGGACAGGCATAAAGCATGGCATGAAAGACACCTCAGGGATAAAAATATTAAGATTGGACAACTGGTACTTCTCTATGACTCTAAGTTCTTGTGCAATCTAGGAAAAATTAAGGTACATTGGTTGGGGCCGTATGGTATCACTTACATCCTTGAAACGAGTGCTTTCCGGTTAGAAGCCCTTAATGGAACACAACTACCTGGTTACATCAACGGGAGTAGGTTGAAGCCCTACTATAAATAAGTCTTCTTGATGTTTGTAATAAGGCATTATTGCCATTTAGATTAGGTTTTTAATTATGTATTTCCTTAATGTGTTTCCTTCTTTGTTGCTATGCTCTGTCAATTTAGTTGGTGTGTTATGTAATAAGCATGCTTGCGTGCATGAAGCTAATTACTATGTAAAGCATGTTTATGTGTAAAGGACTACACATACTTTTAGTGTGGGGTGGTTGTTGATATTTAAGTATAAGATTGTGGGAATTGAAAGGTGAAAGGAATAAGCTGCTACGGGTGTTATTTAAGTCAAAGGATTGCTTCTAAAAAGTGACCAAAGATGGAGATGAATGAAGGGACAATATAACATGAGGTAAATAGAGGCCATAACAACTACCAGTAGAAGGTGCAGTGATGAGGTACTTGAGCAAAAGGAAGTGTGTTGAAGAGAAGTCTATGACTAGAGGGTAGGAAGGCATGCTAGAAGGTTATAGCTAGGGCGCAAAGATGTAACACACAGAAATGATTGAATTGGTCAATTAATGAGAGGATATTTGGGAGGTGAATGAGCAATGAATGTATCAAAAATTTAAAAATCTATATAAGGATGGGATGCGAGTTCATTGTTACCGTTCGATTAAGAGTATTTGAAAAATATCTAGGTGCGAAGAGCCAAGTGATCGTATTGAGGTATGAGAGGTGTGTAGCCATTCGTGATAAAGATATCTATGTGTAGAAAGAGCTTGCATCCATGGTGGTGAAGGGTTTGAGTGAAGCAAGGTGATAGAGAGGAGTGAGGGCACGTGATATTACCTAGGGAACGCTAAATCAAGCTAGGGTTTGATTCACAGATTGCTGAATTCAAGAGGTGAGGATCTACAAAGGATTTCAAGGTAGAAATGGCATGCAAGAAAGTAGTTGTAGCAGGAGTAAAGGGAAAGAAGAAGGTGGTCAAAGGAAGAGGAGATGGCTCCCAAAAGCAATTTTTCAGAAATGTAATATCTAGAGGGGGTTATCATAGGCCTAGAGTGGGATTCTCACATAAGGAAAAGAAAGATGAGTGATTACAACCATCATACTGCAGAGAATAAGAAGGAGCTTGATGTCTTACTAAACACAAAGATAAATAAACACACATTAGAAGACATGTCAATGTATGATGATGTTGGCGAGAAGCTCTTAAAGAAAATTGGAGTTTACCAACTATACAAGCTCCCTTATTTTGGGAAATACAATCCCTTGTACTAGTGGCTCATGAGTGGAATGCACAAAGATTTTTTCTACTTTGCAGGACACAGAGCAAAAATTTCAGCCGCGCTCATTTCCACGGTAACGAGATTGAAGGGAATAGGAGAAGATTTGAAAGATGATTTAATAGACAAGGCCATAATCTTGGAGACTAGAAAGGAGCTTGAGTACATAAAGGGTCTATACAACATGGACATAGATAAACTAAAGAAGTATCCAGTTGTGCAAGTAGCTGCACATCTTGTTATGAAGCTAAATGACTAGGAAAAGTGGTCACAAGTGAACACCATGTGGCTGAATGTTGCTAAAAAGATGTTTGAGGGGGTGGTCTAAAAAATTTCATGTTACATTGTAGAAACTATCATTAAGGAAGCATGCATAGGAGGAAGGATCAACTTTGGAGTTGTTCTGTTGTCGCTGGTGTTCATAGAGATCAAAGTACCTGATGGACCAAAAAAGAAGATATGGGAGTATCCCATGGAGCACAATTCACCTACAGAATGCTTTAAAAAGTACTTATGTGAAGGATCCATGACATAACATGTCAAGAAAAGGGCTGAGAAGTGGTACAATAGGCTCCGCATGACCTTTGAAGAAGAATAGTACATTTCTAAGGACTTTCCTTTGGTGGTTGGAAAGGCAGTTCAGTTTGCTATATACCGGGACTTTTGCATAGCGTGGTTCACCATGAAGGATGGAGCATAGAGCCCTTGGTGTAAGCTATCATATTCCTTCATAACAAGGTACTTCTGGGCATCGGTACATAGGTTCTCGTATGCGTGGTTCCTAACATTCAATGCAGATAAGGTAGATTGTGACTACCACATGCTAATGAAGAAATATGTGTATCCAGGACGGGGTGCATATATTGAAAGGTTCATTTCAGATGTATTGAACATAAACTAGTAATTTTGGCTATGAGAGATGTTGGAGTAGCACTGGTGTGCCTTCAACTGAAGCTCAAGATGGAGAATAAAAAGTATGTGGAAGATGAGTTCGCACTTCCAGCACCACCAAAGGGAAAACATACCATGGAAAACATCCTAATGCCTAAGCCCATAGACCTAATTGAAGTAGAGGACGAGGAGGATGAGCACGAGGATAGTGGTGGTTTGAAACATAGAGGTAGAAGACATCCTACGAATAAGGATAAAGTTGAGATTGCCACTAAACCACCTTAGCCACAAGAGGGGGATGATGAGGACTCGCATGCAGTCCAAGGAGAGCACATATTTAAGAGGGTGTTTAGGAGAACAAGGACCCAAGGTGTTACTCTACAAAATAATGCACAAATCACCTAGACTCTCTCCATAGAAGGAGACAACCACAAAAAGGAGAAGGAAACTAAAGTTGAATGAGGAGGTGGAAGAGTCAGAGGAAAGCACACCTAATTCTCCTACACCTCTAGAGAATGTAGAAGAACAGAAAGATGAAGAAATGAAGGAAGGAGAAGAGGAGGAAAAGGGAACATATGAGATAGCTAAAGAGACTACTCAAGAAATGGAGACACAAGTCCCAAATCTAGAGGCTCAAGTTCCTAAGTAGCCTCGGTATAGAAAAACAAGTGGGGAGCACATTCCACCAGCCATGGGTTATGCAGAGGACACAAGTAAAATTGTCCACGCCTGTTTCCAGAGCACACTGACACAAAATAAATTATATGGCTGGGAATTAATGGATGAAGATATGGCTACAGTATGCATAATTAAGTAATTATCCTGGTCAATGCACACACACATGGATGAACTAGATTTGATGTGTGTGAGGAGTCATGTGTATTGAGGAGGTTGAAAAAGCCACCTCAAGCTAGACACATGATGGTAAAGCCTACTATCATGTCAGATGAACATGTGAGTAATGCATTGGTCAAAGTCTCAATAGAGATGGTGAGATAGAATGTGGACAAGGCTGCTACAATTAGGGTGATCAGGGAAGAGATTAAGACTAAGGATGGGTAAATAATGCACATAATGTAGGAAAGATACTTAGCATAGAAAAAGAAAGTTGTATTTATCAGCATCGAAGAGGAAATTGGTGATAATATCATAAGAGCTAGGCCACACTTAGAGCCAAAGGTACCAAAGACATTCCCTTTAGAAATACATTATGTAGGTACATTTGTGGACCTAGTGCTTGAAGATGAACCTCTGTGCATGCCAGTACCAAAGGATCCAACACAAGATGTAGAACACGATAAGGATTCAGTGATGTGGAAGATTACATCATATAAAGGACTATTGTAAGTGTTGCAAGAAGAACTGAAGAAAACAGACCAAGCCTTGAACATCTACATAGCTCCAGAGGTGCTCATTAACATAAAAATCTTAGAGGATAACAATGAGGTCTAAAAAGTGATGAAGGATGAAACACTAGGCCATGCTGAAAGGTTATCAATGGTTAAATAGAAGTGTGAGGCCCTGAAATATGCCTAAGAACCACACAAGAATTGGCTTGAGGAGGTTGGGAAGCTCATTGCGTAGAAGATGGATGTACTGGAGGGAAGGATGACTCTAATGTCTAGCATTGTGTTGATTTTACAGAATGAAAAAGGGGAAATCGTGAAAGATAAACCAAAGTCCATTGCTGTGGACATTCTAGAAAAGGCAGAGGAAGAACTCGCTGGGTGGTAAGCCTTGGAGGCAAAAATAAAGGAGCAATATCCTGATTTGGTCCTTCAAGTTGAAGCAGATGAGGCTGCCGTATAGACATTATTACTTATTTGTAATGAAAAATTCTTTTTATTCTTTCCATTCTTATATTCTTTACTTCAGTTTTGGAGATGACCATTACTGGGGCAACAATGAAATTAGTGTGGGGTAATGTTGATTAGATAACACTTGAAAGAAAGAACACAAGAATTCTGTGTGGGAAATAAGGTCATATTCAAAGGTGTGAATGGATAGGGAAAACACACACGCGAAGAATAATTTCAAATTTTTGAGACTTAGCCATTTTCTCTCATGAAGGGCTATTTTTAGAGATGGCGTGCAGAGCACAAAAATGAGGCAGAGACGTGTGCGCCATGCGTTGGATATTTTTGGAGGATTCACTACAAAGAACTTTGAATGGACACAAGCCAGAAATAGATCTACTACTATCAATTAACTACAAGTAGTCTATTGTTAGCGCACTTACATGTGTGGCTAGTTTTGTAAAGGTGTGTGGCTAATAATAGCATGTGACCTATTTTGGGAATAGATAACTAAGTGAAGGGAAAGTACCCACCCTTATAAGTATGTAGTAAAATGTGTATAGAGAGATATAGATGACATAAAAAGCGTACATGTAGGGAGATTATGCTGCTACACACATTATGCTCATACTACTAATATTGTAATGAAGCTTCTGTATACTTATTGATATTTAATAAAATGGAGGATATTGGATTAACCTAAGCATGTATTCTCTATGCGTAATCTGAATGTTGGTATGTTCTTGATTTCATCATGGTGAATGTTTAAAGTTATGTCTCTCCCTTAGATATAGATCGTGTATGCTCTTTAGAATGATGTGTAGGAATAGAACTGCATGTGCTAAGTCTTCATCATGCTAACAACCTACAACAACAACCCTAAAGAGGGACCTGACAACCTGCAACAACAACCCTAAAGAGGGACCTGGTACCTTTGCACACTTTGGGTGAGTGCTCAGTTCAGGATGAGTGATGTATCAACGTGCATCTAGGGTCTTATTGGGATTTGTATTACTGAATTCTAGGCTACATCATTGGTTCCATTTCTGGGACTTGTTTTTCTATTTTTTTCAGGATGGTTTGCAAAAGGAAGATCTAAATTACTGGTTGACCATTTAAACTACAAGCATTCCTAGAATGGATACATGATCTGGAAGAAATAATAGAACATGTGAAGCTTCAACAGCAATGGATATGATGTGTTGATGTTACTTCATGTGAATGTAAAAGGAACTTTCTAATAATTTGTGTAAGACAATTTATATGAGATATTCATTTCACTATCTTTCTAGTAGAAATGGTTGCAAATGAGTGGCTGCATTGCTATATGCATCTAAGTAGAATTAGAGTATCACACACTTGTCTATGATGTAGGAAGTTATTCTAGGACCTTTATGATAAATTTGAGAGGAAGGAGCTGTGGATATCGTGATTCTATAGGCTTTCCATTTGGGAAAGGCAATTGCATATCTTGGAATACATCAATGGGACACTTAAATAAAGTCCAGAGGTAGCTGAATTCCTTAGGTTAATTAACGATATCTAAGGGGAGCTTACCTAGCAAGTGAATTCATACTGGATGATCAATATCCTGATGGTAACTTTGAATCTAGAGAGTAAACTGATGGATTAACTAATAGGCTCACCATAAGTTTTTTAGGGTAATTAGCAGGTGTTGGTAGCAAAGATTTGCAGACCTAATTGGAAGAATTTGCAAAGAGAGGAAAGATGGCTTAAGTATAATGAGACGTTTATTGATTAGGGAGATTCTTGAAACAAAAGGCTAACATTAGCTAGATTAAGTATGGCGTTAATTGTTGATTTGAGAGATGGCTTGTAACTAAGGAAGTGTCGTTAATCGACACCCTAGAATGACATGGAAGCCAGTTAGCATCAAGAAAGTGGTGTTATATTAACCAAAGCATGATAGGGATCCTTTAGTCACCTATCATGTAGAAGCACTCCATTATAGAGGACTACCTAGTGCCATAGAAGCATAATCGCTACCACCTGGTAACATTTCCCTTGTGTTTTTTTTTTCTAGCATCTAGTACAACAAGCAGTCAATAAGCCAGTTCAAGTAGTGGGAGAGTCAGGAGTGTAGTCTTATAAAAGGCAAGCGATGGCAACACAAATGGATTCATTGTTATATGGGAAGTACCTTATTACTTAGGCTATATCCACAGAGCACATGAGTACATAGCACACTAATCTCTACTTGGATTAACCTTGGGATATAGTAACGCTTCAAAGAAATGTTAGGGTACCAATTGTGAGTTCTATATGTTGGGGCAAAGGAAGTACATATTTTAGTTTGACCCCAACTATAGGTTTAGGATGTAGAGGCACTAGGTAGATCTGGTTCAGGTGGAGCTCTAGAGGTTCTGGAGGTAGGGGAAACACATGAGTTTTTGGATCAAGTGGGAAAGTTCTACACCAACCCTAGAATAGAATTTAGTCATGATGAAAGTGAACTCTTCAATAACTTCTAGAGTATAGGGGCATAGAAGATGTATGCTACAGAACATGTGCATATGTGTGAAATATTGTGGCGAGAAAAAGGAATTTTCATTTGATTCTAAGCTGTAGGGTAAGACAATTTTAGTAAATTTACTATCAAAATACAAGGGCACGCACATTCATACAGAAAGTTTGCACCCTAATCAGGTTTGCATAGACTTATGTGAACTTTAAAGGATGCATTACTTAAAGTAGTTTTGATATCTCTAAGTTTGATTTTCAAGAGTATGACCAGTGTGCTCAAGGATATTAAGCAACCACTCACTGGTAAAGTGTCATAGAGAGTATGATGGCATAGTTTAAAATGTAACTTGTTATTAAAGTTTTCCTATAACATACACAAAATCCAACATGCACAATGGTTACATTGGGGGATTGATTACCTCTTTTCTAGGAACAAGGGCATTATCACCTAATACGTACACTGAAGTCCATGTGAAGCACTTGAAGAAGCCTTGCACGTGTGAGGAATTTGGAAGCATAGATACTGGGGTTTATAGCCCATTTTTAGAAGAAAAAATAATAGCCATGTGTTTATCAAACTTTAAAAGAAACTATGCAGCAAATTCAGCACATTTGAGATGCACACAGGGATTATGTTAGATGCAGTAGATTATGAAGATAGCAATGGGTCACACAAAGGATAGTCTTTCCTCATAGAATAGTATGCTGAGAGAGAGTTATTAGAGAGGGAAAACATATGGTAGTTAGCTCAAACATGACCAATTACACTTATAAGTCAGAACATCTCTGCAAGCTACCTGTAAAATATGTGGGTCCACGAATCATGAACACGAAAGATTTTTCTAGCATTAGGGTGGAGTGGACCATCACCTTGGAGAATGTTTGTAGGATTCTTATGGTTAGTCTCATAGGTAGGAAGTTGGCATTGAAAAGAACTCTAAGGGAATTAGAATGAGGCCCATCAAGACTAGTGCATCACTATTTAGGCGATGCTATGTGATCCATAGGGATCTAAAATGAACTCTACTTCATTAGAAACAATAAGCACAAAGAAGGAAAACAATGAAACTAAGGAGGTTCTATGTTTGTTAAGTAACAATACTGATGCCACTACTATGTAGGGCGGTAGTTACATAATTGCCACCCAGGCAGGGCAGTGGTCCCAGGACCACTGATCTGCACAGGACGGCAATGCTGGATCATTCATGGATAGAAAACTAAAATCATGAAAATGAACAACCTCTTAATTTGAATAGGATGTTCATTTCTCTTCTCCTTCATGACCTTTCCCATTCTCCAGTGCACGGGAGGACATGAGAAAGGCTATAAATATATGATTGTAGAAAAAAGATATGATCATCAAAGCATGAGAGCAAGTGAGAAAGAAGTTCTTGGTGCTATAAATTACGTTTTGTAGAAGAAAGGAGTGTTGAGACAGAGCAAGCAAGTAACTGAAATAAAGTGTTGAGATATTATCTACTTCTATTTCTTACTTATTGTAAATTTTGTACTTGTTGATTTGAATTGGCCAATAAAAGTTGGAAGAAAGAGAAATTTCCCTTCCTGACCATTTTTTCCTCCATTGGAGGTTTTCCATGATAAAACTGTTGGTGTTAATGAGCTTATACTTCTTTCCTTTACTACAATTGTTGATTCTAAGCAATACGCATAATTCATTCACTAGCCATCTCTGTTATTATCTAATAGGAAGTAGAACATCAGCGATTAATTTGTGATTCTGTGAATAATTCCAAAGTTGAAGATTTTACAGATCATTTTGGTATCAGAGCTAATAATTATACTAGGACTATGGTATTTCATTCTTAAATTTATATGACAATGATAATATCTAAAGGCAAAGAAGCTTTACCTTGCGATCCGGAGATTTCTACAAAGAAGTGGAAATAAAGAATTAGGGGAGAAATGGAGGAAGAGAACTTGGTCCGTAGAATTGAGATGATGGAGACCATGATGGATAGGATGTTTAGAAGGCAATAGAGGAACTTGCAGATTTATAGAAGAGAGCTTCCATCAAGCAAGACTCCATAGACTCGGTGGTTTGAGGCTTAGCTGAAAAGTTTGGTATAGGCAAGGAGTCAACCATGAGGAAGATTTATTGGGAAGAGCATGAAGAAGAGACTTCTAACATAATAGAAAAGGTAAAATATGAACATACTCCTTTTAAAGTTGAGACTAAAGTTCAAAATCAAAAGCTTTGAAGGACAAGTAGATGCAGAATTTCTTGGATAAATGATTGAAATAGTTAGAAGTCTACTATTAGCATCCATAATTTCACTGAGGCACAAAGGATCACCTTTGCATGTCTCAAAATGGAGGGATATGCTCTAGTTTGGTGGGAAACTCATCTAACTACTTGTGAAAAGAAGAAACATCCTATTGTGAAATCTTGGCAAGAATTTAAGGAATTACTTAGAGCTAACTTCTATCCTATTGGCCATAAAGACTAACCAAATGATTAAATGGCAGAATTGTAGACAAGGTAGTGGTCAAAGTGTGCAGGTTTATACTACGGAGTTTTGGAGGCAAGACATGTTGCTGAACATGGATATTGGAGGATGAGGATATTCTAACCAAGTACTTGGGAGGACTTCACACTCACCTTCAAAGAAAAGTTCATGTCCACAAAACCCAAGGATATCAATGAAGCATGTGTGACAGGCATACTACATAGATGATGAGAAATAAGCAAGGAGAAGCAGAGCCGAGGGTAAAGCAGTCAACAAATCAGCAGAAGAAAGGATTATGGGCAAACAAGTAACAAGAGTAAGTGGAAAGGGAAAGGTAAACAAGATGCCACTACTTTAAATACTTGTAAAGATCCCAAGAATTTTTGCAAGAATTGTGATATCAATTGTCATATTGACGCTACATGTTGGAAGTTGCATCTGGAGTTACATCCGAAGAACCAAACCAAGGACTCCCAGAAGTCCATGACAGCTGTAAGAACATAGAAGGGGAGGTGGAAATCGAAAATGACTCTGATGTAGATGAAAGGCTTGGATGCACAGGCCACCAATATGGACAACTAGGAAGAGGAGATGAGTAGACTATTCCAGATCAAAATCTAGATTAAGAGAGACTAAGGTAAATGCTTTGGTTGATACCGGTTCTCAATATAATTTGATTTCTGAGGTCAGTTGTAAATGAAGCTTGGTCTTGAGACTTATGAGCATCCACACCCATATCCTTTGGGTTGGGTGAAGAAGGGTGTTGAAATTCAAGTAACAAGAAGATGTAAGGTCAAGTTTGGGATAAATTCCCAATATATAATTGTTTTTGAAGTTGACATTATTCCACTTGATGCTTTTGATGTGGTATTTGGGAGTCCTTACTTATATGTTAGGGATGATATCTTTATGAGAAGGGAAAACCGGTACAAATGGGTCAGGGATGGGATCAACTACAACATTTGGGAACACCAGCATAAGACACGAGTTACTATGGTAAGTGCTAACCAAGAAAAATGACTTATTCATTCAAATCATAATAAGTTTTGTTTACTTTTGTCAAAGGATAAACAAGATGGGGTAGAATTTTTAGAGATTTATAACCAAGGAAAACAAGTTTTAGATCATATCATTTAGTCTTTTCAAGAAGTATTTTAGGCTCCTAGTGGATTACCACCAAAACAAGAAGTAGAGCATGAGATTTAGTTATTTCTAGAGTCACCTCTACTGAACATCGGGTTGTATAGGAAATCCTTGTTGGAGAGTACTGAGGTAAAGAAACAACTCCAAGAACTAATAGACCAAGGGGTGTTACATCCAAGCACCTCACCATGTGGTTCGCCTATTGTGATGGTACCAAAGAAGGATGGTTTTTGGAGAATGTGCATTGAATACCGCACTTTGAACAAGATCACCATAAAGAACCGATCTCCACTTCCCTGTATAGATGATCTCTTGGACCATCTTCAACATGCCAAATTTTTCATGAATTTGGATCTCAAGTCAGGTTATCACCAAGTTAGGATGAAAGAGGAGGATATATGGAAGATTGCCTTCAAAACAAAATAGGGTTTGTATGAATGGTTAGTACTTCCTTTTGGATTATGCAATGCACCCACTACATTTATGATATTGATGAATGATGTATTATGGGATTTCATAGATTCATGTGTCATTGTATACCTAGATGATATCTTGATTTTTAGTGCCACATGAGAAGAACATCCAACGCATTTGCAACAAGTCTTGTAAGTTCTCAGGGAGAAACATTTGCTTTGTAATATGAAGAAATGTGAATTTTCAAAACAACCAATTATTTATATTGGGCCCATGGTTAGAGGAGAACAACTACAAGTGGATCCAAAGAAGGTGGAAGCCATCACAAATTGGATAACACCAACAAGAGCCATAGAGACTAGAAGCTTTGTGAGAGCAATACCATACATGCGGAAGTTCATTTCAGGTTTCTCAGCAATTACAACACCTCTACACACAATGGTCGTAAAGAGTAAGGGTTTTAACTGGGGTAAGGAACAAGATAAATCCTTTGAGTTATTGAAATACAAGATTAGTCATACTCCAGTACTTACTCTTCCAAGTTTGCATCAGTATTTCAAAGTAGAGACAAATGCCAGTGACTATGCTATGGGCACAGTGTTGCTTCAAGGAGGTAAACCTATATGTTATCATTCTGAAACTTTCACTTCAGTAGTTAAAGGATATTCAATTTATGATAAATAAATGTATGCACTAGTTCAATCAATTAAAAAATGGAAACATTATTTGTTGGGTAAAGAAAATATTGTGCACACTGACCACAAACCTCTCTAGTATTTGCAAGCACAGTCTAAATTGTAGTAGGCGAGGCACTACAAATGGATGGTGTTTCTTGAGCAGTTCCATCTAGTGATCAAATACAAGAAAGGTAGTACAAATTTGGTGGCAAACATGTTTTCCAGGCCACCCACACAGGAAAATTTCTCCTATTCGGCCACTATCTCTTAGATCGAGCCCTTCATGAAGGAAGCTTATGGAGAAGCATATGCCCAAGACAAAGAATTTGGGGTAACATTTCAGAAGTTGTAGTCCCAAGGGTCTGAAAATATGGGGATTGAAGACAGTTATCTCAAGGATGAGTTGTTCTACCAATGGGGGAAACTTTGTGTGCTTAAAGAAGAAAGACTTCTATTGATGAGGAAAGCACATATCTCGAAAGTAGTGGGTCATTTTGGTGTTGGTAAGACCCTAGCCCACGTCAAAAGGTATGTATATTGGCCCAACATGCAAGAAGTATCAAAATTTATTCGTGGATGTAAACTTTGTTGTACTAGCAAGCCTAAAACTAGGAAGGAAGGTTTGTATATGCCTTTACTAGTACCTACTCATCCGTGGGAGGACATTTCTATGGATTTTGTAGGAGGATTACCTATGTCTAAACATGGCCATGACTATCTCTATGTTGTTGTGGATAGATTAAGTAAATGTGTATTCTTATGGCATGTAAAAAGACAGTAAAAGCACATGAGGTAGTAGATCTTTTCTTTGCTAATGTATGGGTGCATTTTGGTTTGCCAAAGTCTATTGTCTCTGACAGGGATTCCAAGTTATTGGGGAGGTTTTTGACTACTTTGTGGGACAAGATGGATACCAGGTTACAGAGGAGCACAACTTTCCATCCACAGAAAGATGGATAAATAGAGGTGGTAAAAAAGACTTTGGTACAGTTGATCAAAGGGTATAACAGTAAGTACCCAAGGACTTGGGATGAGTCCTTAGCCTACATTCAGCATTCCTATAACTGGGCAGTACACACATCCACTATGGAGTCACCATTTGAAGCATGCTTGGGATATCTATCTAAAAATTTGCTAGATATAGTTGTTAGGCAGCAGGATGAGGAGGAGATATGAGACATAGAGGTGACTAGAGTAAAAAAATTCATTGAGAGGATCCGGAAAATCCATATCAAAGTCAAAATAAAGCTAGAGAAATCTCAAGCCAAGTAAAAAGTTAGGCATGATGATCATAGGAGAGAACATAAACTACATGTTGGAGATAGAGTTTGGTTTTACTTGAGCAAGGAGAGATTACAAGGTCAAGCATGGAAAATCAAGCCACTATGATATGGGCCCTTCATCATATTGGAGCAGGTTAGAGAAAATGCTTTTCTACTTGACTTACCACCATTTATGAGGATGTACTCTATAGTAAACTGTGTGAACTTGTACCTATATGAGCCATGTTGGTGCCCATTTTTATCCTCTTCCATTTTTCCATGTTTCCCCTTCACTCTTTGTGCTCTGAAATGTTTTTTCCTCATGAAATCAATGATGTGAAGTTGTAGCTCCATTCTTGTGCATTGGATTATTTGCAAACTCATTACCTTACCCTAATTTGCTAAGGAGAAGTGCATTTTCTCCCTATATTTGAGAAAAAATGGCTTTGGATTCTCCCATCCTTGGCATTTGGTGAAAAAAAAACTTGTATATGCATTTGAATGCTTTGATTTGTTCGTTTTTTCTCCATTTTTGCACCATTTTGAAGGAATCTCTAAGTTTTCCCTGTGTTTCACCCTAATTTTTCCCATTCAAACACCTCTGTCATTTTTCCCATGTTTTCCCGGCCTTTGGAGCTCAAAATTATTTTATTTGTACTTATTTTCCCTCAAATATCCCTTTTCATGGTTGTAAATTGCCTAAAAACATTTTCCATTTGTCTTTTGATCGAAAAATTCTTCACCCATGAAGAAAAAATCAATTTTGGGGGTCGCCAGCAATTTCTGTGTTTTTTTACGGTCATATGGGCATCCTTTGCCCGTCAAATTCTAGCTCATATACTTTTGCATATGTGGCTTGTTCTAAATGGCAGAGGGGATGCAGATTGGTGGTGGAATTGGAGAAATTTTTCCTTTTTGGTGAAAAGTACTAAAATGCAAAACAAGGCCACAAGCCTGCTAGACTAAATTAATGCCTTAGTCTTTTTTGTTTTGAAAGTGAACGCGGAGCGGTGGATATCCAGGAGAGTTTGAGATTTTTAACCTTTTTCCTAAAAAGGGCTAAAGTCTTAAAAGAAGGCGTGGCCCCGAAAAAGAAGAAAATTAAAGGCTTGCACGGGTTGGCGGGCCACCAGAGGAAAAAAGGGAAATGTTGCCTTTTTGGAAAAATCAGTTAAAGTGGTAATTTGAAGCGTGGCTCTAGAACGAATCAGAGGGAGACACATGTTAAAATAAATGGTAGAGGGGAGTGCGGGCCATTGGTGAGTTTTGAAAACTTTGAAATTTTGTGAAGGAAGTATGAAGCAAAAAAGGGAGTTATGGCCCTGCAGCGAATCAGTGATCACCACTTGTCAGGGACAAAAGTGGAGGTGTGGGTCCACGGGGATAATTTTCAAAATTTTCCTTTTTTCCAAAAAAGGTAGAAATGTGTAGAATTGGTTCGTGATTCCATTGGGACCCACATTGGGACACGTGTCAAGCCTGTTTTCAAATGGTGGAGGGCGGAGAAAAATGTCAATTTTTTACATTTTTCCAAAAGTGTTAAAATGTCAAAAATTGATCCCAAGCCCATTTCCAATCACATTGTGACATGTGGAGGCCTCATATTGAAGGGAGAAAGGAAAATCAATGGTAACTGTGCATTTTTCAGTTTGGCCGCCATTTGAGCTCCAAGAAGCTTGGAGATGTGATTTTTGCATCAATTTTCACCAAATTTTTGGCAAATTCCTATCATTTTTTCCTTCAAGGATCAATGGAATCAATTTGAAAATTCAATTTACAGATTTGAGGTACTTTTGAAATGAAATTTTGTTCAGGCTTGAGCAGAAATGTGAAATACCAGATCCAAAAGTTGTAGAGGAAAATTAGGAAAGTGTAAAGGTGAAATGATGGAAGAGGAAGATGTTGCAGGTGCCAAAGGAAGAATACATGCTCCCATGAAAAGGAATGATGAATATTTGTAATAATTTGATTTTTTGAATGTCTGGCATATCCTCCTCACAAAAATGGTTAAGTGTCACTTTCAGAAAGTCATGAGTGAATTTGTAACAAACTAAGATGCCATCAGATATTATTTTCTTGGGAAAGAAGGATCAAATGTAATAGAGAGATACATAATACATGTTTTGAGACATGCAAAAGGTCGGGAGTTCATTTTCATGAGATTTTTTTTGAGAAAACCTCATTTTTTAAGAAATTTTTTAGAGAAACCAAGTTAACTTCCTCTGTGTCAGATTTTCATTCATGTTGAGTTGGTAACAAGTGTATAGCCATCAACAAGCTCTGAGATTGTTTAAATAACTCTCCCTTGCTGATGAATCTGATAAACTTTGAGTTAATTTGTGTTAAATCTCTGGGTAATTTTGTGTTTATTTCATTTCAAAATGTCTGCAAGTAGTTGTTCTAGTTCATATTGCAATCTTGTATCAAAATCTATCTAAATCACACAGGTCTCAATCCTTGTGATAGTTTAGTGGCATTTGCAATTTCATTTTGTAGAAGAAATTTCATCTTGAAATGAAATAAATGATTTAAAATCACTTTTCTTTCATCTATTGACAGAGATTTTTGTAATATTTTGGGTGTACCTTAGGCATGATTTATCTTAGATTTTGATGTTTTATTGGGTTTTTTAACTCAAGCCTTCATGTTAGAATCTCAAAGATTGTGTGAAAAAGTGCAAATCTAGGCCTCCATTGATGCACACCTTTTGGTTGAAGGAATGTTTTAACTATTTTAAAGCTTTATGTTATTGAATTTCTCCATTGTTGTGAATCTTCTTAAGGATCTGGCAAAGTCCAATCTATCTTGTTGAACTCCCACCCAAAAAATTATTCAAAACAACTAATCCTACCTTGTTTTACCACTGTTTTGACCTATATACCCACAAAAGATCATAATCCATTTGCTAAAGTATGCAAAACAGATCAAGATTTCAAAATGTCTTCAGTAACCCTTGGCTTGCATTGAAATATATCCATAATCTGGAAGTGACAACTTGTGAAAGTTAGATTTGGAGTGTTGATCATATTTTCCCAAGGCCCCTTCATACTATTTGTAAAAAGTGAGGGATATCTTCATCTCCTTCACCATTTGAGGGTTACAAAATAGGTCCTCTTACCTTGGATGAAAGGCACAACCTAAAATAGTTAGGGCAAGATCAAGTCCTATTCAAGTGCTATCCATCTCTCCAAAAATATGAGTGCTAGTTAGATCACATCCCTGGCTAGAAAATGACATACATCATGATCTATCCATCTTCAAGATTCATGCCATATCTTTGATGCTTCTCAGACTGTTAAAGGAGAACAAATTTGGGTACCAACACTAGTGGTGCCATTTCTAGGGAGATTCTTAGTTCAATATAATCCATGTGTATACATATTTGAAATATTTGAATGCATATCAAACCATGGTAATGTATCTTGCAAGTTCTGTCTGCAAATATATTGTTAAAGCATCATTCTATACTCAGATTTGCAAGATGTATGCAAAGGTTTCAAAAAATTTCTGCAATTTTATCAGTTTCTAGCAGTAGTTGCACTTCATTTGCATTTGTGGTTGATATATTCAAGAAAAGGAAGATTTGATCTATTGAGTTTGGAAAGATTTTCAGTGTTGATAGGTATTTGAAAGATTATTTTAGTGCATTTGCACAACTAGGGTGAAAGTCCTTAGTGGTGAATCCATGTTGTTTTGTTCTTGATAATTACAAGTGTCTTAGCTTTCTATCATTTATTTTTTGATGTTGCTAATCTCTACAAAACTGGAAGGAAGAAGATATCTCTTTAGGAGGGACCCAAGTAGAAAGTTATTTCAAGAATTGGGAAAGACAGTTTTAGAGGAAAGAAAAGTTTGGAAGGTTGTTGAAGGTCAGACATCAGGAAAAGGTATATTCATTGGAGAGAGAGATCAGCCTTTAGTAGAGGATTATCACTCTTCTTCCAGTGATTCTGATTCAAGAAATGTTCTCATAAATTTGTTTAATTCAACTATTGAAGGTCCTTTTGTTGTACCTGGTGAGTTCCTTTTTCAAACTGCACCCATGTGTTTCAATTCTAGTAAAAATTTCCAAGAAAATAAGCACCTAGAGAATAACAATCTTGTGAACCACATTCTTGAGCCCTAAATACCTCGCACTCCTCATCAACTTTTTTCACCCCTAAGATCACCTCCACTAGAAAACATGGCTCAACCTCCACCTAGGCCTCCATTTATGGTCAATAACTTTGGCCCAATAAATTTTAGGGGAATGGTTGGTTATCCTAATGATGTGCCTCAGGATGTTAGAAGTAGATTGCCAAATTTCCAAGGGAATAATGCCATAAGAGATGATCAACATTTAAAACTCTTTATTAATATGATGGAGGATTTTGAAATTGGATTTGAAGATGTGTATATTAAATTGTTCATTCATACACTAGAAGAGGATGCAAGGTATTGGTATAAGGCTTTACCTGATAATTCTATTGACTCTTGGACTGAAATGAACAATGCATTCAGATTGCAATATGGTGACAAGACTAATCCTAGATTTCTCTTGTCTAAATTTGAGAGTATCAATAAGAACCCCAATGAATCAGTGCATGACATTAATACAATATTTAACAAGACATTGAGAAGACTTCCTGTTAATTAGAGGCCTTGTGATCAATCTTGTTTGATCAAATATGAAGATGCATTTGATAAGAAAGAAGCCTATTGCTTAAGAGACAAGAACCCTATCATTTTAAGGCAGGCCTTTACCATGGAACTGTAGATTGAAAACAATATCAAAGTAATTGGGAAACCTCTTAAGAGGTATGGTGTAAAGTTTATAAACCCTAAAAAACCTCAAGCTAGCAAGGGTTCTGATTTGGAGGAGGTTATGAAAAAATTGACAGGGCCTGTCAAAGAAATCTCATACAAGTTAGCCCAGGTAGAGAAGGGAATTAGGTAGACTTCACAAGGTCAACAAAAAGCAAAAAACCATGAAAGATTTTCCAATCATCCTAGAGGTGATCAAAGGGCAGATGATAGAGGGAAAGGACCCATGGGATCTACAAATAGACATCCTCAAGAATGTGAAGGAAGAGTGTTACCTGATCCCCTAATTGCTATGGTTGCTGCTATTGCGGAATTTATTGATACTGATTAGTGTGATAGGTGGTTTTTTCCCCATCCTCCATGTGAAATGGACTAGCAAGATGGTGAAGCTAATAATGATGATGGTACTGATGATGATATCTACATGGTGGGTTGTTCTTCAGGCTCACAAAAAGGAGCAACATCAACTGAGGTAATAAGTGCAAGGACAACTGCAACCTTTTGGGATTGCATCAAATGGGTACAAGTCCTTCTTCCCTCTCATACTCTTGAGGTAGATGTAGTGCAATATTTTGAGATTCCTAAAAATGACTTTGAATACTTAAGAGCTTTGATGATTAAAAATTATGATGGTGGTATCCCTTTAGAGGAAGATAGACAATTGTTAATGAATGTTATTGTGGCTCAAGTGAAAGAGTATAACACTAGGAGCAAGGTTGTTAAGGGAGTTGGGCCTCAAGTAAAACCTAAAACACCCTTGCTTATAATTATTCCTAAATAATCTCATAGAATAGAAACACCTGCTAAAATATTTGTTATCCTAAGAAAAAGTTACAATCCTCCTCATGCCCAAGCTTCCAAGAATCCCTTACCATCTAATGAATCTGCTTGTTTCCCTTCCAATGCTACCTTGCCAAAGAGTGTTCCATATGACATAGCCAAGGTATTGAGCAAAATCAAAGTGAGTGTTCTAATCATTGAGTTGCTTAGGATTCCTGAGCATAAGAAGAGAGCATTTGAGTACTTGGGATTGAAAGAGGAGAAGAGTACCCCAAGTAGAAATGTAAACGTTGTTAAAACTCCTCAAATCATTGCAGACCTTGAAACACCACCAGCATTAGAGGATCTTGGATAAACACCTGAGTTATACTTGAGGACATCCTTGGTTGATTCCCAATTGAATGTTGATATATTCTTTATAACTTTAATCATAAAATATAGACTACTTCACAATAATATGTTTGATTCTGGTGCATCGTGCAATGTCATGCCTATAGAAGTCATGAATGAGTTGGATATCAAAGTGAAATCAGCCTATGGAAAGTGTACTACCATGGACTCAAGATAAGTGTCGGTAGTTGGTTGTGTGAAGGGTTTGGTGGTACAACTTGCAGCCTATCCGGGTAAGAATTTGAAGCTTGATGTTGTAATTGTTGACTACCATGCCAAATGGGGTATGTTATTATCAAGGAAATGGGCTGCAAGTTTTGGTGGGAATATTCAAATGGACATGTCTTTTTCCACTATTCCCATTGAAGGCATCCTTTTCAATCTCTATGGATAAAAGAAGATGTTGCATCTAATTGAGGATCCAAACAATGCTTCATATGAGGTGTTGTTTGTTGATGTAGATGCTGATAAATTTTTTGAGTTTGCTGATGGAAAAGAACACAAGATTGATTAGTCAAAGTGCCTTGAATAGGTAGGTTCTCCTTGGACCTTGCTATTTGATGGAGCTTGCTCCAAATTTGGAAATGGTGCTGGTATAATCCTGATTTCGCCTAGCTTGGAAGAGTTTGTTTTTTCTTTCAAGCTTAATTTTGAATGTACTAACAACATTGTTGAGTATGAAGCCTTGTTGTTGGGTCTAAGAATTGCATGAAATTATGGTGTCAAGGACAACATTGCAAAAGGAGATTCAAAGTTAGTTGTCAAACAAATAGAGAAAATTGTATGTTATAATAAATTAGCTGGATGAAACTAGTACAAACATGTAGTTTGGGATCTAATTGAGATGTTTAATTCCTTCAACATTGTGCATCATGAAAAGAAGTTTCAAAGCTACTACTAACAATTTTAGCAGTGTTGGGGTCAATATTTGGAAATTGCATCATTTCACCTTATTGTGAGTACAATATTGAAGTGTTAACTAGGCCAGCTTGTCCCTGACAACGTCAAGCATTGGCAATTATTTAATGATGATGCTCAAGTGACAAAGGTTATTACAAAATCAAGGTGAGTTTTTAGATCAGAGATGTTGATTGGGAACCAATGGTGTGTGTGGCTGAAGGAAGAGAGACTTTGTTTGGAAAGGATATTATCCAATTGAAAACTAACACCATTCCTAAAGGTCTTGTTGCACTTGAGTCAAACTTTGACAATGTTGATTACATCATCAATAGAAACATATCTACCTCAAGGGATGTGGAAGAGCATAACTTGGGCACTAATGATAAACCAAGAAAATTTTGGTTGGGTAGTCATCTAAACAAAGAAGGAAAAACAATCCTATGTTCAACTATTGAAGAAATATCAGGATTACCTTGCTTGGTCTTATTCAAGAGCTGAAATCATACAAAGAGGACTTGTTTCAGCATGAGATTCATCTTGAAACAAATGTCAAGCCCTTCAGACAAAAGTCAGATGCCAATTAATCCACTCCTCTCCATGAAAATGCAAGATGAGTTGAAGAAACTGAAAGAGTGAAGGATCATTTAGCCCACAAGGTATTCATCTTGGGTTGCAAACCTTGTGCCAGTCAGAAAGAAAAAATGGAGATATTAGACTTTGGGTAGACTTCAGAAATGTAAATAGAGTTTCATTGAAAGACAATTATCCTTTTCCAAACATGGAAAACATGTTGCAGTTAGTGACTGGATCTAAATTGTTTTCCACCTTGGATGGTTTCTCTGGCTACAAACCAAGTTGTTATCAAGGAGTCAAAAAGATTTAAAATTACATTTACCACTCCTTGGGGAACATATGTCTATGTAAGAATGCATTTTTCTATCATGAATGTTGGAGCTACCTTCTAAAGAGCAATGGATGTTACTTTTGCTGGTTACATAAATGAATTCATTACAGTTTATCAGGATGATGTGACTGTGTTTTCAAGGAGCAGAAGAGATCACTTGCAGCACTTGGAAATAATTTTTATCAGATGTCGAGAATTTGGAATCTCTTTGAATCCAAAGAAGTTCCATTTTGGAGTGCAAAAGGCCAAGCTGATTGGTCATATTGTTTCAAAGGCTGGTGTCATGATTGACCCTGAGAGGGTAGAAGTAATCAACAAGGTTCCAATTCCAAGAACAAAGAAGGGCATCCAATCCTTCTTTGGGTAGATCAATTTCATTAGAAGGTTTGTGTCTAATTTTGCTAAATTAACTCTTCCTATTACATGCATGTTAAAGAAAGACCAAGTTATCAAATGGGAGGAGGTTGCTATTCAGGATTTTGAAGGAATCAAAGAAGCATTGAAACATGCACCTATCTTAACAGCTCTGAATTACAAGAATCCTTTCCAAATCTTCTCCTTTTGCTTCTGAAAATACCATTGCATTTGTTTTTCTACAGAAGGATGAAGATGGGGTTGAGAGACCTATTTCCTTCTTATAGCAAGGCTTTACAAGTTGTTGAGTTAAAGTACACAATCATGGAAAAACGATAGCATTTGCCTTGGTGAAAGTAACAAAGGTTTTCAGGTCTTATATCTTAAGTTCAATAGTTGTTGCTTATGTTCCCCACACCATGGTAAAAGACATCTTATCAAAGATGGAGATCTCAAGCAAAATATGTAGATGGGTGAACAAACTGTAGGAATATGACAGGGATATCCAAACCACCAAGTTGGTCAGAGGTTTGGGTCTTGCTTAAGCTCATGGTTGAGAGCAACTTGTAGACTAATGGAAGTGAATGAAATAGAGGAAGAAAGGGCAGATGTTCTTAATAAGTTGGTAAGTTCTGAGTGGTACAAGGATGTAATATTTTACCTCAGATGCCTATGTTTCCCTGATCATTTGAATTAAAATTAGAAAAGATCCCTCATGTTGGCTTCTCAAAGATACATCATCACTGACTTTGGGCTAGCTTGGAAGAACCCTAAAGGTGTCCTCTTGAAATGTATAATTGAGGATGAAGCTCCCAAAATAGTTGTTGATTTCCATGGGGGAGTTTGTGGAGGAGAACTTTGTTGGGAGGGTTATAGCACACAAAATTTTGAGAGTTGGTTATTGGTAGCCTACTCTCTTCAAAGATGCAATCCTACTGGTTAGAAAATGTGAAAGTTGTCAACGTTTCTCTGGAAGAATGAAAGCTTCAGGCTCCCTTCCTTTGCAGCATGTATCAATTGAAGCTCCTTTCAAAGAATGGGGAATAGACTTCATTGGTAAGATTTCAGACCCTTCTAGTGATGGACATAACTGGATCCTTGTAGCCACATATTACTTCACCAAGTGGGTAGAAGCAATCCCCACCAAGAAAGCAACACACCAATTTGTTATGGACTTCTTATTGAATCATATCATATGCAGATTTGGTGTGCAAGTCAATATTTTTGTCTGATAATGCCATGTGTTTCAGAGCTAAACCCTTGATGGCAATGTGCAAGGAGTATGGAACCAATCTGCCTTATGCTTCAAACTATAACCCTCAAGGAAATGGACAAGCTAAGTCCAGATAATAAGAACTTCTTGAAGATCATTAGGAGAAACTTGGAGTTGAACAAGAGAAAATGGGGTGAATAACTGAAATTTGTAGTTTGGGCTAATAGAATCACTTGCAAAAGAGCTACTGGTAAGAGCCAATTTGAGTTGGTGTACAGAACTCAAGCTCTGCTGCCCTTACACCTGCAATTATCTTCATTTCAGTTATGTTCAATAACTTGAAGATCAAGAGGTCAGTCCATACGAAGCAAGGATTAATCAGATTGTTGAGCTGGATGAAGAAAGAAGAGCATCCCACCAAAGGCATGTCAGATTTAGAAAGAAGTTGAAGAGGTTGTTTGATAAGAAGGTCAATCCTAGGGCTTTCAATGTTGGAGATATAGTTTTTTTGTGGCGATAGTAGGTATGAAGATAAGGGAAAACATGATAAATTTGATGCATTGTGGATGGGCCCTTACTCCATTGATATCAGAATTGGTGAAAATACCTTTTTTCTCAAGGACTTAGATGGGGAATTACTTGAACTACCTGTTAATGGTAGGAATTTGAAGCATTTCTTGGATTAATCCTCAAATTTGAGGTATGCACCACTTGTACAGTGTATAGTGTTTGGATTTTGCTCTGTTTTTGGTGTTTTTTTGGTTTTTGGTTTGGCTTGGTGTGTGGCAGCCATTTTTTTTAATTTCTTAGCTAGTTTTTTGGTGGCTTTGGCTCATGAATCTGTTTTCTCAATGGATTATTTTGGAACTTGGTCTACTTTTATTCTTGTGGCACTCACTGGGAGTTCCCATCCCCGAGTAGGAGCTGATGTTGGTGCCCATTTTGATCCTCTATCATTTTTCCATGTTTCCCCTTTGCTCTTTGTGCTATGAAACTTTTTTTCCTCATGAAATAAATGATGTGAAGTTGTAGCTCCATTCTTATGCATTAGATGGTGTGTAAAATCATTACCTTGCCCTAATTTGCTAAGGAGAAGTGTGTTTTTACCCTGTTTCTGAGAAAAAATGGCTTTGGATTCTCCCATCCTTCGCATTTGGTGAAAAAATAACTTATATCTACATTTGAGTGCTTTGAATTGTTCATTTTTTCTCCATTTTTACACCATTTTGAAGGAATCTCTAATTTTTCCCTACGTTTCGCCCTAATTTTTTCTGTTCAAACGCCTCTATCATTTTTCCTATGTTTTCCTAACCTTTGGAGCTTAAAATAGTTTTATTTGTACTTATTTTCCCCCAAATATCCCTTTCCATGGTCGTAAATTTCCTAAAAACATTTTCCATTTATCTTTTGATCGAAAAATTCTTCACCCATGAAGAAAAAATCGATTTTGGGGGTCGCTGGCAATTTCTGCATTTTTTGACGGTCATACGGGCATCCTTTTCCTGTTAAATTCTAGCTCATATACTTTTACATACGTGGTTTGTTATAATTGGTAGAGGGGATGCGGATTGGTGGTGGAATTGGGGAAATTTTTCCTTTTTTGGTGAAAATTACTAAAATACAAAACAAGGCTGTAAGCCCGCTAGAGTAAATTCATGCCTTAGTCTTTTTTGTTTTGAAAGGCAAGGCAGAGCGGTGGATGTATGAGAGAGTTTGAGATTTTTAAACTTTTTCCTAAAAAGGATTAAAGTCTTAAAAGAAAGTGTGACCCTGACAAAGAAGAAAATTAAAGGCTTGCACGGGTCGGTGGGCCGCCGGAGGAAAAAAGGGAAATGTTGCCCTTTTGGAAAAATGAGTTAAAGTGGTAATTTGAAGCGTGGCTCTACAATGAATTAGATGGAGACATGATTCAAAAGCAATGGTAGAGGGGAATATGGTCCGCCGGTGAGTTTTGAAAACTTTGAAATTTTGTGAAGGAAGTATGAAGCAAAAAAGGGAGTTATGGCCTCGTAGGTGAATCAACGATCACCATGTGTTAGGGAAAAAAGGGGAGGTGCGGGTCCATGGGGATAATTTTGAAAATTTTACTTTTTTCCAAAAAAGCTAGAAATGTGTAGAATCGGTCCGCGATTCCACTGGGACCCATATTATGACACGTGTTAAGCTTGTTTTCAAAGGGTAGAGGGGTGGAGAAAAATGTCAAATTTTTACATTTTTGCAAAAGTATTAAAATGTCAAAAAGTGATCCCAAGCCCATTTCCAATCAAATTTTGACATGTGGAGGGCTCAGATTGAAAGGAGAAAGGAAAATCAATGGTAACTATGCATTTTTTAGTTTGGCCACCATTTGAGCTCTAGGAAGCTTGGAGATGCGAATTTTACATCAATTGTCACCAAATTTTTGGCAAATTCATGTCATTTTTTCCTTCAAGGATCAATGGAATCAATTTGAAAATTCAATTTGTAGATCTGAGGTACTTTTGAAATGAATTTGTTTTCGGGCTCGAGCAAAAACGTGAAATACCAGATCCAAAACTTGCAGAGGCAAATTTGGAAAGTGTAAAGGTCAAATGATGGAAGAGGAAGATGTTGAGGGTTCCAAAGGAAGAATAAATGCTCCCATAATAAGGAATGATGAAGATTTGTAATAATTTTCTTTTTTGAATGCCTGGCATATCCTCCTCACAAAAATGGTTAAGTGTCACTTTTAGAAAGTCATGAGTGAATTTGTAACAAACTAAGATGCCATTGGATATACTTTTCTTGGGAAAGAAGGATCAAATCTAATAGAGAGATATATAATACATGTTTTGAGACATGCAAAAGGTCGGGAGTTCATTTTCACGAGATTTTTTTTAGAAAAGCTCATTTTCTGAGAAAACTTTCAGAGAAACTAGGTTAACTTCCTTTGTGTCAGATTTTTATTCATATTGAGTTGGTTACAAGTGTATAGCCATCAACAAGCTCTGAGATTGTTTAAATAACTCTCCCTTGCTGATGAATCTGATAAAATTTGAGTTAATTTTTGTTAAATCTCTGGTAATTTTGTTTTTATTTCAATTCAGAATGTCTACAAGTAGTTGTTCTAGTTCATATTGAAATCTTGTATCAAAATCTATATGAATCACACAAATCTCAATCCTTGTGATAGTTTAGTGGTATATGCAATTTCATTTTCCAGAAGAGCTTTCATCTGGGAATAAAATAAATGATTTAAAATCACTTGTCTTTCATCTGTTGACAGAGATTGTTTATAAGCTTTTGGGTGTACCTTAGGCATGATTTATCTTAGATTTTGATTTTTTATTGGGTTTTCTAACTTGAGCCTTCATGTTAGAATCTCAAAGATTGTGTGAAAAAGTGCAAATCTAGGCCTCCATTGATGCACACCTTCTAGTTAAAAGAATGTTTTAACTATTTTAAAGCTTTCTGTTATTAAATTTCTCCATTGTTGTGAAGCTCCTCAAGGATCTAGCAAATTCCAATCTATCTTGTTGAACTCCCACCCAAAAAATCATTAAAAATAACTAATCCTACCCTGTTTTGACCTGTATACCCACAAAAGATCAAAATCCATTTGCGAAAGTATGTAGAATAGATTAGGATTTCAAAATTTCTTCAGTAACCCTTTCCTTCCATTGAAAGTATCTCCATAAGCTGGAAGTGACAACTTGTGAAAGTCAGATTTGGAGTTTTGATCATATTTTCCCAAGGACCCTTCATACTATTTGTACAAATTGAGGGATATCTTCATCTCCTTCACCATTTGAGGGTTACAAAATAGGTCCTCTTACCTTGGATGAAAGGCACAACCTAAAATAGTTAGGGTAAGATCAAGTCCTATTTGAGTGCTATCCATCTCTCCACAAATCTGAGTGCCAGTTAGATCACATCCTTGACTCCATAATGACATACATCATGATCTATCTATCTTTAAGATTTATGCCATATCTTTGATGCTACTTAGACTGAAAATGAGAAAAAATTTGGGTACCAATAAGCCATCCATACTAGATGAAGATGAAGGACTAAACTTTCTACCTTCCATTGAGAATTACATATTGGACTCAGGAGGTGAATTGGAGGATGATGTAGTGTTGTAGTAGAAGGTCGGAGAGACTAGGAGAGGTTTACAGGATTCTTGGAAGATTGTAGTGAAAGAAAATATAGTAAGGCAGGCTCGGTAGTACTCAAAGGAGAAAGTGAGGGAATTATTTCCTCATATACTCCCCCACTAATATTTTTTGGGACCAAAATCCTCCTAAACAAGGGAGGTGTGTCCATAGGGATCCAAAATGAATCTAATTCATCAACACAGTCAGCACGAAGAAGGAAAAATGAAAACATGGAGGTTCTGTCTTTTTAGTAACATGACCGCCACTCTGTGCAAAGTGGTGGTTATAGAACTGCTGCCCAAACAAGGTGCCAGTCATGGGACCACCATTCTGCATTGGGTGGTGGTCATGGATCTTTCAGAAAGAAAATGAAAAATATGAAAATGAACAGCCTAGAATTTGGACAGTTGTTCATATCTCTTATCCTTCATGAACTTTCCCATTCTCCAGTGCACAAGAGGACATGGGAGAGGATATAAATACATGTTTGTAGAAGATAATATGATCATCGAAGCATGAAATTATAGTGCCTCACACTTTTTTTAAAAAATGTAGATAAAATAATAATAATACATATATAATTTAATATAAAATAACATAAAAATATGAGGTGGGTCGAAATAAAGAAGCTCTAAAATAAAAAAATTGTTGTTAGGGTTTTTTTTGTCTTATTGGCTTTTTGGAGTGGGCAAGTTTGGAATGGGTGGTGGCAGAGAAAAACCAGGGGCATTTTTACCTAGAGCTTGGTCACATTTTTTAAGATGCCTGAAGGAAACGTGGCTTCACGTAGAGCTTGGTCGCAATTTTTTACACAAACCAATGCTTAAAGGCATTTTTTTTGTTTGTGCAAAGGAATAATTTGCCTGATGTCTTCTCATGGACTGCTTTGGTCCCAGCCCATGTCAACATCCTCCCAGCCTGTGTCCAAAACAAGAAAAATGGCCCCAAACTTTTTTTTGAACTGTTTAACTAGATGAAAAATGAGACAACTTCCCATGGAAGTGGTAATGGCCATGTACAGAAAACATGGGGGGATTTTCGTCATAAGGTAGACATGTCGTTTCACCATGTAACAAACAGGTCTCCAACCCAATCAAGTACTTTGACAGCATACCTCCGGCATGTGCGAAAATGGTTTTGTGGTAAAGGTGTGGAATTGTTTGCTTTAATGCCTCAAAGAAATATTGTCTCATGGAATGTCATGATGGCATCATATGCACAAAATGGATGTAAAAAAAAGGCCTGTGATTTGCTGGGCAGAATGCCTCAAAATATGTGGTCTTCTGGAACATACCCTGACCATGTAAGCTTCATTTTTGTTTACTTAGCATATAGCTAGGTAGGTTTAGTGCATGAGGGTTGTAAATACTTCGATGGCATGAGTGCCTCTTGTAGAATCATGCCTAGAATTAATCATTATGTTTGCTTGGTGTCTGATGAGCACATGGGGATGTACAAAAATGTGGAAGCATGCAAATGGTTCGACAATGCCTGAAAGAAATGTGGTTTATGGGCAGCAATGATTGCATGAGGTGTAAAAATAAAAATAAAAATGATTTCGTTAAAAAGGCCTTGGAAACCTTCAAGAAAATGCAATGGGTACGTGTAAAGCTAGATTCCACAACCTCTGTCAGCATCCTCCCC
Source organism: Taxus chinensis (assembly GCA_019776745.2). NCBI lineage: Eukaryota > Viridiplantae > Streptophyta > Pinopsida > Cupressales > Taxaceae > Taxus > Taxus chinensis. Next base: position 451,518,726 of record CM034146.1, on the reverse strand, counting down.
GCATGTGCAAAAATAAGAGCTTTAGAATTGAGCATGGAAAACCATCAAGGCATAGAAAACAAGATGTTTTTGTTTGCAATGCAACTTCCCTGGTAGGCATGTATGCAAAATGGTGGAGCTGAGGATGCTCGTGGACTTGTTGATGAAGTGGCCAAGCAAGAGACCGAACCCAAGCCTGCAGCTTCGACCGACTTCGTTCTCCAGGAATGGTTCTTCTTTCCTTACCTCTCATAATTCTCGTGTTTTATTTCTCTTTTGCAACTAAATAGAACATTAAGTTATTAGATTTTTAATACATTCAAATGTCTCTTCAACTCATTGCAAAACAATAAAGTGTCGTGTCACAAATCTCGAAGCCATTATAACTCACCTACTTTAAACCATGATTTATCACCTTCGCTTCGAGATGACATAGAAAGCTCTTACCCTTCTTGATCACTTCAATATCGTTTTATCGACCAGACAAATTTGACTCTCCACGGATTAAGTTAACCTTCTTCCTACTTAAAATAGTTAAATTTTGCAATTTTTAGAGACTCACTAAGTACCCTTCGCAACTCTGGAAATGAGATGAGTTTCATTCGCATACCTTGGTATACAAGGAGTCACCTTGATTTTTGGTTTGACCTGAAACGATAATATGACATCCTTTTGACGCTCTTGTAGGAGCCCCGTTACACTGAATTACAATAGTAGAAAGTTGTTAAAACTAGAAAGTTGGCTTTCGTTTTGGACCACCATTTGAAACCCAGAAAGAGAAATCAAGTCCCGTCTTCACAAACCTCTAGCGTTTATACTAGACAAATGCATGTAACATTCAGCATAGGAAAGAGCACCTTTCGGGATAGTTTGGCAAAGCCGTTTTGTAGGCCTCCGGTCATAGTTTGAAGAGGTCAAACTGGTCCTATTTTGTCTTGTTGCTCCAGAAAACTTGTCGCTGTTTGAACATGGTTTTCTAGTTATCCTTCCCGTCGACTTTGACGAATTCTCCTTATATAGGGGAACTAGTAGGAAGAGTATCGTTGTGTGCACATCCGTCAAACATTGTTTGGGACACAGTTTTTGGGCCACTCGAGCTAACTTTTGTCTCGTTATAACTGGGTGAACTACAACCAGTGGCCCCGAAAACTAGCCGCCAAATGCAAACCGTGCGCTCTTTTTCAATTCCGTCAGTTGCTTTGAACTCTTGGTATATCTAGGAACACGTAGAAATTTGATCATGAAGGGAATTCTCATTAGAAGGTAACTTTTGGGAGTGGTTTCTTAGCCTTCGAGCACGTTTTGTGTGTCTTTTGTAGTTAGTAAGAAAATATAAAAATAGAAAATTGCGGACCCTCGTAGGGTTTCCAAATCACTCTGAAAACTTTTAACATATGAAAATAACTGTTTAAAACCCTTTAGTGTATCTATTGTGTGAAATAGAAAATTTGACAAAGTGGTGTTTTCGCTCTCTTCCCTTCTCTTTCTCTCTCATAGGATTCAAAATGAAGAAAAATGAAATGCAATGAATACATGTTTCTAGACCTTTTTATTTCAATTTCAAATTGTAATTATTGTCAGATGTAAATGGGAAACTGAAAAATGATAATTATGATTGATTAGGGTGGATGTCATGCCAGCAATTTATCGCTAATATCTTGCTCACGTGGGTTTTGCAGGATGGAAGAATGACGACGAAAAAAGGTGATGTGTAATTTATTTATTACTATTGTAATTTTTATAGGTCATTGTAAAATGAATAACTGTCTAATGTAGTCTCTTGTTACCAAAAATTTATAATTGAAATTTGTTAATATGCATGATATGCTAGTTTTAGGGATAACTTAGGAAACGTGCATCTAATCATCGGTTCAATTTGATTCTTAGTTGTGTATGGAAAAAAGGGTTTGATTTATATAAAGTAAATTTGAAATTGAAGTTAAGATATTGTAGTACCTTCTCAGTATTCCATCAATGATTTAAGTAATTACTGGGTTATCTTCTTACCTTGCAAACTTCATAAAGAGTTTTAATGGGAACACTCAACCCTAAATAAAATATTCGTGCATAACTTGCCTGCTTGTGTGATCCTTCTTACCATATAAGAAAATTAAGACTGTAGGATGAACTTAAGCTTTTCCCTCGATGAGACCTCCCAGGTTAGGTAAATAAAGGAGTTACCGTCATAGTCATTAGGTTTAGTGACATTGTCGTGAAACCATACTTTAGAAAGGACATGGTCCAACTTTATCCAAAGTATGCGGTTTCCTTCTAGTTTTGGTAATCGCGAGAAGAATGACCTCTCTTCAGGGCCGACACCATGTTGAGTGGTGAAGACCACCTTGGAAGTCACCTTATGAGTCTTTGTTAGAAGTAATGACTAGCGGAGTAACCTTCCCATCTGTGGAGTAGGTAGAGATATTACTCCCTTGTATCCTATTGGATTTCCGAGCCTTACGAAATTAGATGTAGAAATTAACTTCATCAGTGGCTGGAATCCCTGTTGGATCCAAATGACCTAAATGAAGGTCGTGATATAGTTGTTCCATGTCTTGCATTCTTATTAGTGAACCCTTTTGTCCCTTGTAGATAAATGTCTTGTCTTGGGCTTGTGAAAATTTAGTGCTTTGATCTTTCACGAAAGGAATATAGGGTAAATACATTTTAACCTTAATCACACCTATAATAGAGATTGAAGCCTTGGGTGAAACTGGAAGTAAGCTTAACCATGTGCTTTGTTAATATGACAGATAAGTACTTTGGTAACTCTTGTGTTTAAAACGATAGTAATAATGAGATCCTAGTGCAACGCGAAAGTAAATCATATGAGAGTAAAACCAAAATTTGAGGTTGGGAATAATGTCACTGGGAGTCCTTGTGACTTAATTTAAACATCTTCATGTGTTACAAAGAATATAAATTGCCTTGGTATGACCTAACGTCAATAAAACAAAAGATATACATATATATATATATATATATATATATATATATATATATATATATATATATATATATATATATATATATATATAAAGATCAAATTTGGAATTCAAAAAATTATTGAACTATAATAATAATGGTAGCGAAATAACTATTCCGTGATCAATGGATGTTCTTGGGGAAAAAGCTATTTCAATCTATGTCTTTCTTAATCCCAAGATTTCATCCTGACATCACATTAGGTTCACTTGTGTAACAAGGTTAAATTCTAAACATTAAATAAATGTTTGAGAAGCAAAATCTTAACATAAGAATGAGAGATTTAAAATCTGGTAGGCATTTTGAAATATGGAAAATACTTATGTAAGTTATGAAGATTTTTCATAAGGGTAAAGAGCAAAGTAAATGGTTAAACAATAAGTGAACTGTGAAACAAATTTTCAGAACATGTAGGTGGAAAAAGGGAGGAAATCATACTTACCTCATAATGACCTTGGAAAGTTTGCCGTAACTAAAATACATTTAAAGTAATGATATGTCATGGGTTCGTCGTTCCTAAAGTCACATTTCTTGTGGTTGGGTCTTTACTAGTAACCTTCCATTGGGAAAAATCTAGTATCAACATGCCGATGTCGTCTACATGTGTCTATGTGAGTCGATGACTTATGTGATTGTTGCATGTGTACCGAGTCTGTACTTTGAGCCCTTACTGTGTATTGTGTAGTGAGCAATGTAAGTCAAAAAAAAAAATTATCCTGGTATTTTACTATTGTATTTGTGTGTGTAAAATGTGGGCACTACATATGGTATCAGAGTAGAGGTTCATGCTCTCGAACCTCTGGGATGGATTGGAGTTGTGATGATTTTGCATGATAGTGATGGTGTTACATGATGGGTTGCATGATGGTGATGGTGTTTCATGATGGTGATAAATATTGGAAGAGTAATGCGTTTTAAGAGTGATGTAATGTATGTCGTAATTGTGATAGTGTGAACGCACATGATGTGTATGTCACTTAGTGCACAATTGTTATCATGTTGATGTGCTAGGGATGGGATTATTCTCTCTCCTTCATGTGGATTCTATGAAGAATTCACGTGTGAATTACTACTTGTGATGAAAGTATTGACTCTCCTTTTTGTGGATCTAATGAGGAATCCATGTGTGATGTACCACCTTTTTTTGTGTGAATGGAATGATATTGTGTTATGTGGGTGTGTCGATATGTTGTATGACTGGATTGATGTAAAGTGAATCACATTTCATCGTGATGTCATCACCGTATTGTGATTTGTTGTGTGCATCGTCGTGTTGTATTACAATTGACTATATGTCGTAATGTTAGACATTGTGTTCCTCATACATATAATTCATGTAATATGTAATGATGCATGTTGTGATATAGGGGCATACAGTGAGCCTATGAACCCTATTGTGTAGTGATTGCACTTTGGGTGCAGAACGTGGTAAAGTGATGTATTACACCGGTGAATGTATGATTGTGATCTACCCTGTATATGTACCATGCGTAATACGTTATGGTTGTTATGTGTGAATTATCATAGTGTTTGTGATGTAGTTATGTGTATGTTGTGGACCTTACACTAGACGACCCTAAGGGGATAAACTGTCAAGAGTGTATGTGTGGAGAGAGGAGGCGTGGACCAGGTTTCCATAATCTTGAGCTGAGTACAAGTGAGGAAGTGGAGTCTTATACAGACTGAAAATCCACTTCTATCTGTTTAGTATACTTTGAGCTTGCTCAGTATATTGTGGGTGCACACCACCTTAGGCTCAACATATGCAACCTTGTGTCCCCTGCTCTTTCCTAATAGATTGTTCATTGAATAATCCTATGTGATTTTGACTATGTTGATCCTTGTGGAAGTATGGAGGGATGATTCAGGAAGAGATGATGACAGTTACATTATTTGACATACTCATTTCTGGTTACATGTATATTTTCACGAGCTGAGGCTCAATGTCCAAGTGCTAGCAACTCGATGAGTACCCCTTTGGTGGCGATATGAGGCCACATAGTGATTGTGATGTGCTATTTTCTCATTACGTATTTTATTCGTAAATTAATCTTTCTCTTTTAGCTAGAACCAGTCGTTTTCTTGATTGACATGTTCTTATATTTTGGGCATTTATTTGATTGTTGCACTAACAGTTGGATTTTACACTAACCATGGCTAATTAGCCACTTGTTTTTCTTGATTTTAAAACTTTCTTTTCATATTTGAGAGTTTTGTAGCTTAGCCCAAGGCTTTTGATTTTTCCACTTGGCATTTGAATGGATTGATATGTTGGTTCTAATGTCATACTGTGTTGGAATAGGGTCATGGGATTCACCATGGAGTGGTTGAACCTATGGACCCACTTTGTTGTATGGGGGTACACCCCAAGGAGTTACAGATAACTAGCGGGTTGTTGAACCACGAGTTATTATGTCACTTGGGTTGGGGGTGACGGGGCTCTATGTGCCTAGGGCCATAGGGTGACCCAGCCTCATTTAAAAGGAGAAAGGAGACAAACCTCTATGGTTGAGTGACATGTTATTCTTTATGGTGCTCTATGGTTGAGTGACCTGATATTCTTGATGGGGCTCTATGGTTGAGTGACCCGGCTTGGCTTTGACACTATGTTTCCTTCTCTTTGGGAGGTATATGGAGATTATCTGGTGATGCTTTAGGAGGTATATGGAGTTGTATTCTGTTGCTTTTGGAGATATCTGGAGTTGTTTCGTGATGCCTTGTGATGTGTGGAGATTGGTATAGTGAGTTATGTGTACCTGTATGAGTCTTTTTGACACCTTGTTATGTATGAGGCTTGGCTCTCCTCTTGGTTGGTATGGACTATTAGATATTGTCTTGGCACTATGTTGGTGTAGTCATGGATTTTTTTGAGTCATGTGATACCTGTTTTATATGTATCAACATGTTGATTCTGTTTGTTAGTCATATGTGTGTACTAGATCTATGTCAAGGATGTAATTGTTGGAAATTAATTGTTGTGTGGTCTACTCATTGTCATTCCATGGTTTGGTGAAACCCTTGTGATGTTATATAGTCGTGAAAGTATGTAAAAGTATGCTTGTGAAATTTTAGTGTTGTGTATGACCCTGGTAGGGTGTGGTGATTGTAGTTCATGATGGGAAACCACAGGAATGAATGAACTAAAACTCTACAAAAATGAAATTTTAAAGGAATTAAATTTAGAATAATGTCAATGGAAAGAGACTAATGAAATAACGAATAAAAGGGAAATACCAATTTTTACAGAATGTTATAAGTTAAGATATTACCAAAATTAGTTTGCTTCCTTGGGGTCACATTGTGCATACAAGTTGTTTTGTGAAATGACGTGGGTCACTATTAACTTTCTTGCCTACCTACCCTTCGAGCTTCAGTATTGTGTTGCATCGAGGAAGATGCTCTTATAAGGGGAGGGAGATGTAGTGCCCCACACTTTTTAAAAAAAATACAGATAAAATAATAATAATACATATATAATTTAATATAAAATAACATAAAACTATGAGGTGGGTCGAAATAAAGAAGCTCAAAAATAAAAAAAATTATTGTTAGGGTTTTTTTTGTCTTATTGGCTTTTTGGAGTGGGTGAGTTTGGAATGGGTGGCGGTAGAGAAAAACCAAGGGAATTTTTACCTCATCCTCCTCTATCTCGTGCCATGGAAAGGAGATCTGATCAAGGACGTACCGGTTTGGAAGATGCCTGAAGGAAACATGGCTTCACATAGAGCTTGGTCGTATTTTTTTACACAAACCAATGCTTAAAGGCATTTTTTTTGTTTGTGCAAAGGAATAATTCACCAGATTTCTTCTCATGGACTGCTTTAGTCCCAGCTCGTGCCAGCATCCTCCCATCCTGCATCCAAAACAAGAAAAATTGCCCCAACCTTTTTTTTGAAGTGTTTAACCAGATGAAAAATGAGACAGCTTCCCATGGACATGGTAACGGCCATGTACAAAAAACGTGGGGGATTTTTGTCATAAGACAGACATGTCATTTCACCATGCAACAAACAGGTCTCCAGCCCAATGAGTTACTTTGACAGCGTACCTCTGACATGTGTGAAAATGGTTTTGTGGTAAAAGTGTGGAACTGTTTGCTTTAATGCCTCAAAGAAATGTTGTCTCATGGAATGCCATGACGGAAGCATATGCACAAAATGAATGTAAAAAAAAAAGGCCTGTGATTTGTTGGGAAGAATGCCTCAAAAGATGTGGTCTTTTGGAACATACTTTGACAATGTAAGCTTCATTTTTGTTTACTTAGCATATAGCTAGGTAGGTTCAGTGCATGAGGGTTGTAAATACTTCGATGGCATGAGTGCCTCTTGTAGAATCATGCCTAGAATTAATCATTATGTTTGCTTGGTGTATGATGAGCACATGGGAATGTGCAAAAATGTGGAAGCATGCAAATGGTTCGAAAATTCCTGAAAGGAATGTGGTTTATGGGCATCAATGATTGTAGGAGGTGTAAAAATAAAAATAAAAATGAGTTGGTTAAAAAGGCCTTGGAAACCTTCAAGCAAATGCAATGGGTACGTGTAAAGCTAGATTCCACAACCTCTGTCAGCATCCTCCCTGCATGTGCAAAAATAAGAGCTTTAGAATTGAGCATGGAAAACCATCAAGGCGTGGAAAATAAGATGTTTTTGTTTACAATGCAACTTCCCTGGTAGGTGTGTATGCAAAATGGTGGAGTTGAGGATGCTCATGGACTGGTTGACGAATTGCCCAAGCAAGAGACTGAACCCAAGCCTACAGCTTCGACCGACTTCGTTCTACAGGCATGGTTCTTCTTTCCTTACCTCTCATAATTCTCGTGTTTTAGTTCTCTTTTGCAACTAAATAGAACATTAAGTTATTATATTTTCAATACAGTTAAATGTCTCTTCAAATCATTACAAAACAATAAAGTGTCGTGTCGCAACTCTCGAAGCCATTATAACTCACCTACTTTAAACCATGAACTATCACCCTCACTTTGAGATGACATAGAAAACTCTTACCCTTCTTGATCGCTTCAATATCGTTTTATCGACCAGACAAATTTGACTCTCCGTGGATTAAGTTGACCTTCTTCCTGCTTAAAATAGTTAAATTTTGTAATTTTTAGAGACTCACTAAGTACCCTTTGCAACTCTGGAAACAATATGTGAAGTTTCATTCACGTACCTTAGTATACAAGGAGTCACCTTGATTTTTGGTTTGACCCGAAATGATCATATGACACCCTTTTGATGCTCTTGTAGGAGCCTCGTTACACTGATTTACAACAGTAGAAAGTTGTTAAAACTAGAAAGTTGGATTTCATTTTGGACCACCATTTGAAACCTGGAAAGAGAAATCATGTCCCATCTTTGCAAATCTCTATCGTTTATACTAGAAAAATGCATGGAACATTTAGTATAGGAAAGAGAACCTTTCGGGATAGTTTGGTGAAGCCATTTTGTAGGCCTCCGGTCATAGTTTGATGAGGTCAAATTGGTCCTATTTTGTCTTGTCACTCCAAAAAACTTGTCACCGTTTGAACATGGTTTTCTAGTTGTCCTTCCCATCAACTCTGAAGAATTATCCTTATATAGGGGAACTAGTAGGAAGTGTCTCGTTGTGTGCGCATTCATCAAACATCGTTTGGGACATGGTTTCTAGGCCACTTGAGCTAACTTTTGTCTCTTTACAACTGGGTGAACTATGACCAGTGGCCCCGGAAAACTAGCCGCCAAACGCAAACCATGTGCTCTTTTTCAATTCCGTCAGTTGCTTTGAAATCTTAGTATATCTAGGAACACGTAGAAAGTTGATTGTGGAGGGCGTTCCATTTGGAAGGTAACTTTTGGGAGTGGTTTCTTAGCCTCTGAGCATGTTTTGTGCATCTTTTGTAGTTAGTAAGAAAATATAAAAATAGAAAACTGTAGACCCTCGTAGGGTTTGCAAATCACCCTGAAAAATTTTAACACATGAAAATAACTGTTTAAAACCATTTAGTGTATCTGTTGTGTGAAATATAACTTTTGACAAAGTGGTGTTTTCTCTCTCTTCCCTTCTCTTTCTCTCTCCTAGGTTTTAAAATGAAGAAAAATGAAATGCAATGAATACATGTTTCTAGACCTTTTTATTTCGAATTCAAATTGTAATTATTGTCACATTAAATGGGAAACTGAAAAATGATAATTATGATTGATTAGGGTGGATGCCATGCCAGTGATTTATCGCTGATATCTTGCTCACATGGGTTTTGCAGGATGGAAGAATGACAACAAAAAAAGGTGATGTGTAATTTAGTTATTACTATTGTAATTTTTATAGGTCATTGTAAAATGAATAACTGTCTAATGTAGTCTCTTGTTACTGAAAAGTTATAATTGAAATTTGTTAATATGCATGATATGCTAGTTTTAGGGATAACTTAGGAAACGTGCATCTAATCATCGGTTCAATTTGATTCTTAGTTGTGTATGGAAAAAAGGGTTTGATTTATATAAAGTAAATTTGAAATTTAAGTTAAGATATTGTAGGACCTTCTCAGTATTCCATAAACGATCAAATTAATTACTGGGTTATCTTCTTACCTTGCAAATTTAATAAATAGTTTTAATGGGAACACTCGACCCTAAATAAAATATTCGTGCATAACTCACCTACTTGTGTGATCCTTCTTACCATATAAGAAAATTAAGACTGTAGGATGAACTTAAGCTTTTCCCTCAATGAGACCTCCTAGGTTAGGTAAATAAAACTCCTAGTTGGAGTTACCATCATAGTCATTAGGTTTAGTGACATTGTCGTGAACCCATACTTTAGAAATGACATGGTCCAACTTTATCTAGAGTATGCAGTTTTCTTCTAGTTTTGGCAATCGCGAGAAGAATGTCCTCTCTTTAGGGCTGACACCACACTGAGTGGTGAAGAATACCTTGGAAGTCACCTTTGAGTCCTTGTTAGAAGGAATGACTAGCGGAGTAACCTTCCCATCTGTGGAGCAAGTAGAGATATTACTCCCTGTATCCTATTGGATTTCTGGGCCTTACAAAATTAGACGTAGAAATTAACTTCATCAGTGGATGGAATCCCTGTTGGATCCAAACGACCTAAATGAAGGTCATGATATAGTTGTTCCATGTCTTGCATTCTCGTTAGTGAACCCTTTTTTCCCTTGTAGATAAATGTCTTGTCTTGGGCTTGTGAAAATTTAGTGCCTTGATCTTTCACGAAAGGAATATAGGGTAAATAAATTTTAACCTTAATCACACCTATAATAGATATTGAAGCCCTGGGTGAAAATGGAAGTAAGCTTAACCATGTGCTTTGTTAATATGAAAGATAAGTACTTTGGTAACTCTTGTGTTTAAAATGATAGTAAGAATGAGATCCTAGTGCGACGCGAAAGTAAATCATATGAGAGTAAAACCAAAATTTGAGGTTGGGAATAATGTCACTGGGAGTCGTTGTGACTTAATTTAAACATATTAATGTGTTACAAAGAATATAAATTTCCTTGGTGCAACCTAACGTCGAGAAAACAAAAGATATACATATAAAGATCAAATTTGGAATTCAACAAATTACTGAACTATAATAATAATGGTAGCAAAATAACTATTCCGTGATCGATGAATGTTCTTGGGGAAAAAGATATTTCAATCTATTTCTTTCTTAATCCCAATATTTCATCCTGACATCACGTTAGATTCAATTTTGTAACAAGGTTAAATTCTAAACATTAAATAAATGTTTGAGAAGAAAAATATTAACATAAGAATGAGAGATTTAAAATTTGGTAGGCATTTTGAAATATGGAAAATACTTATGTAAGTTATGAAGATTTGTCATAAGGGTAAAGAGCAAAGTAAATGGTTGAACAATAAGTGAACTGTGAAATGAATTTTCAGAACATGTAGGTGGAAAAAGGGAGAAAATCATGCTTACTTCATAGTGACCTTGGAAAGTTTTCCGTAACTAAAATACATTTAAAGTAATGATATGTCGTGGGTTCATCATTCTTAAAGTCACGTTTCTTGTGGTTGGGTCTTTACTAGTAACCTTCCATTGGGAAAAGTGTAGTGTCAACATGGCGATGTCGTCTGCATGTGTCTATGTGAGTCGATGACTTATGTGATTGTCACATGTGTACCGAGTCTGTACTTGGAGCCCTTACTGTGTATTGTGTAGTGAGCAATGTAAGTCAAAAAAAATTATCCTGGTATTTTACTGTTGTATTTGTGTGTGTAAAATGTGGGAACTACAAAAATTAAGTGAGCAAGAAGTTCTTAGTTCTGGAATTGTGTTTTGTAGAAGAAAGGAGTGTTGAGACAAAGTAAACAAGTATTTGGGAGGAAGTGTGAGATATTATCTACTTGTCTTTCATACTTATTGTAAATTTTGTACTTTTTATTTTGAATTGGCCAATAAAAGTGGGAAGAAAGGTTAATTACCCTTCCCGACTGGTTTTTTCCTCCTCTGGAGGTTTCCAGGATAAAATTTGTTGGTGTTTATGAGCTTAACTTCTTTCCTTTTCTACAATTGTGGATGCTAAGTATAAGCATAATTCACTCACTAGCTATCTCTATCAGTTTCTAATCAAAAGTAGAACAATAATGTTTATTTTGTGTGTCTGTGGATAATTACAAAGTTGAAGAGTTTACAAATCATTCACCAACACCTGACATAGGTGCCAAGAAGGGTGTTATATTGGTGATTATTAAGGGTGCCCATATTTTCACTCTGTGCAAGGATATCCTTGGTATCTTGGCCTTGTGTTTGATTAGGGTTAAGGGTGGGGAAAAGCTTATACTCTATTGAAAATCTATTGTGGAGAGAATTGAGCTCTATGGGAGATTATTTGCATCGGGTGGATATTTTAGGCACCACCTATCATGACATATACATGATTATAAAATGTGGGGATAGATCTCTCAACCACCACACATTAGTGATGCCATCGATCTATGAACATGTTATCCCCTACTAGAAGGGTGTTGGGATAACATATTCCAGAGAGATCGGGGATTCTAGATGGGTAAAAATGACTCCAATCAGGGCCACAACAAAGTTAACAATGAAATTGACCACAATGGATATGATGTCTCATCCATATCAGGATATCACATGTCGGTGTAGACACAAAATATATGTACTTGGGTACATTTCTAGGTCCTAAAAGTGTGCTAGCATTTACATGATTCATAAGCAAGAAAACTAGTAATTAACAACTCCATTTAGCCTTTTGTTTTGTCTTCTGCCCTTTTATTGGTTATATACATCTTGCACTATGGTCGGCATTTAATTGTTTTACATTTTTGTGACCTCATAAAATAGCACCTAGATTGGGACACTAGCACTAACTTCTCCTATCCTCCTAGGCGCTCATTCCCTTCTTTACCTTTTTCTTATCGTTTTGGACCTCTTTTACTTCTTAATTACTTTTTACTACTTTGGGTCATCCTTTCAATTTTCAATTACAAAATTTAAATAAAGGAATAATATAAATACATAATTATGTTTTCAAAATATAGGACAAAACACTAAGAATTACATATTATCACCTAAGCTTTCATCTAAAGGAACAAAATCACTCCAAAGCATCCATCTAACACACTCATTCAAGGGACAAGGGTTACATTCTTCTACATACACATCATAGGAGGGGAAGTCTATTATATCTCATCCCACACATTTTATACATCTATTAAATTCTATATCTATCTTGTTATCACTGCATAACTTGAAAAATATCATCCTAGGGAAACATTACACACAATTTAACAAAGAATGACAATTAGTCTGAAGTGTAGTGCAGTGCTAGGTACTAAGTTCACTCTTTGGGTGACTTCTAGGGTTAGTCTAAATCCACATTCTACATATTTCTATTAGATTTGATGTGGTTTGTGGATATGTGTAGGTAGAAAACTTGTTTAGTAGGTTACGGGTACATTTGGTGATCAAGGAGCAAAAAGAGAGTGACAAATAGAGATTAGCAGCAAATCTCTTCCTGCATAGAAGAGGTAATATCCAGACCATTCACACATAAAATAGTGCCTAAAAAACTCTAATGCCCATGCACTCCTATCCTCCCGTAGGTTCTCATGTCTGGAACATTCATGAGTCTTGGAACCTATAACAAGTATTGACATCACTCAATTTAGTTTTTTTAGCTAGTCACCTACCCAGATCACTTCTAGACTACTCAAAAATAAGATAAGTCACTTTATCTACTCTTCTTGCTTAGGGTTTCACATTTGTGTATGATTGTTTGCTTTTTTCTTACTGTATATTATAATTTTTACATCATTCATTACAGTAGTTATTGTTATCACCAAATCGCAGCACCCCTGTGCATATACCTAAACTCACGGTGTGATTGGATAACATGGGTACTATCTCCAAGTTGTGGGACTTGCTACTTGAGATAGACCTCCAGAGAAAGTTGGTTCTTGCTCCTAAACTACCTGCCACAATCTACTCTAATGCGTGGGAAACTAGCTATTCTAATCTAAAATTCCAAGGGGCCAGAGAGAGAGAATGCATAAAATGAAAGCCTACACTAAAGAGGTGATACACCAGAAAAGGAGGATGTGAGAGTAGTCTCCAAATGTGTGAAATACAAAGGCAAAGTGCACACTAGAAGAGGTGATGACAGTTCTCCATAATCTAGCAAAATGCATTCACAGCAGTATTCCAAGCACACATAATGATAATGAATTCCTACAAGAACATAATAATAGACACAATATTCTTGTGGAAAGATAAAAGGGCAAGAAGAATGCAAGAAAAACACAGCAGGGGAAGATACATCCACAAACTTGTATTTTATTGCTTCCTGGTATGCACAGTTCAGTCTATTACAAGATAAGGGCCTGGATCACCATGCAAGGAGTCCACTACAAGGGCTTGTAACACACTGGCTTCACAAAGAAATTTTGGTAGAGCTTTGCTACCCAAAACCTCTCTCTTTTACAATGAGCCCAACACTCCAATTTATAGAAAAAATGAGAAGGAGAAGAGAAGGGAAAGTGGAAATCCCGAAATCTGTCCTTCAACCACCTGTAAGAGGCATTAAATTGGAGTGAAATGGTTATACATTACTTGCAAAAGGCTCCCCATACTATCCCATGTGCTGCAGCAGAGAAAGAATGATGACCATGCCTCTTAATTGCACTCCCAGCTACCAAATAAAACACTGTTCTGAACCCGGCCATGTTTTCTAAAAAAACTCAATCAATTTCTAATCAAATCTGGAATTTCTTGATTTCTATGCATCAGGCTCGGAACCACGATTCCAATGGTACCAATTTTGTGTTATTTCATTGAGAAATGCAAAAGTTATGGCCTTCTGAGTGCGGGCAGTCATTTTGGGTCTGGCAGGCGTTTTCTGTCATTTGACGAGAATGAGCATTAACTAACTAGAGCCGAACACGTTTCCTTAATTTAAATATATCTACCCTCATTAAAATTAAGAAATCCAATTTTTTTGGCATAGAGGACGTCGTGCTCATTCCAGAAAGTCCAATTTTGTGAAAATCGGAGCTCGGAGTCAAAAGTTATGGCCGTTTGAAGTTTCCAGACCAAACGTTGACTTTTCTTCTTCTGCCTTCGGCCGCTTCAACTTTTTGCATCCCACGTATCCCTTTGTCCCATTTGTCCCATTGCTGAAGTTCCCTATTTCGGCCGAACCGGCCGGTTCGCGTACTCGCGGCCCAGATGTCCCATTTGCTTTCGGACCGTTCGGGACAAATTTTCCCGATTCACCCGGTTCGGCCGGTTTGCGTACTTTTGTCCCACGCGTCCCAGACTGTTTCAGGCTGCCTTGACTCATTTCGTCTGGTTCGGACGGTTCACGTACTTTTGTCCCGCGCGTCCCAAGGACCACCTAGACTAGGACTTAGCCATTTTTCGTGATTTTTTCTAGCCCGAGCTTGTTTTTTATGCAATTTTTTACATTTTCTCAGAATTTGCTCTCTTCTACTTTGACAGGGGAGTTAAAAAAAATGAGGGGACCCTAGAAACATGAAGTTTTTTCCCTAACTCAATCTATTTGCCTGGGACTTGAGAATTTGATGCATGTTATCAAAATTACCTTGGGGTGAATTTTGGATAACAGTTACTTTATAATTATATTTAATTCCACACATATTAATTTATTTGGTAAACCATACCCTCATTTGAAGACTCTTAGTTCCCTCTTTATTGCTCACTTCAATACCCTAGGATCTTGTCACCATGAGTGTCTCCATCCCTACCTTTTTGTGGGCCAATCCTTAATGTGAAACTAAAATTCAATCTTTTCTTTCCAATACTTATATTCATCCTCATACGTATCTTGAATATGGGTATCATAAATTTATCACGACATTATCTTGTAAGGAAGAAAATATTACTTTTACATTTGCATAACTTCCTTCTCAATCTTATTTAGATAATGATACCCCTCTTTATATTCAATTTTGTATATATAACATAACATTTAAGTGAGAATTAGTGGATAATGGATCCATTCTTAATATTTTTAATCTAACATTCCTCCACTAAATTAGAATTTCCAAAGCTTCCTTGCCTCCCTCATTTTTTTTTATCCATGGCTTCGATAACATTCCCAAACAGGTCCTAGGCATCATCACCCTCCCCATTACTATTGGACCATGCACTCTACCTATCTCATGTCATGTCATGCCCAATAATATTAATTATAACATTTTCCTTAGACAGATTTGGATCCATGTTATGTATGCAATTACCTCAACCCTTTATACACAGATTAAGTTCATGTATCAAGGTGTGGTCTATGAATCCCTAGTTGATCCCTCCCCATTTTATTTATGTAACACTTTTACAAAATATGGTCTTGGATATCAATATCTACTTTGTTATGGCTTCATTGGCACCAAGTTAGGAAAGGATGGAAATTGAATCATAGAACCTCTTTCCATCCCCATGATTAAGATGAAATAGAAATTTATTTTTCTAAGTCCTAAATGCAATGTAGAAGTAAGTAAATAAAAAATGAAAAACAAAATTGAACCAATAAAATAAAGAATTTAAATTTGAAACCCTAGTTGTACATGAAGGGAATAAAATACTAGGTGATTCACAATGATGTCGAGTGTATACTTAGCTAGAATAATGGTGGAATAGAAGTAAAAATTATCGTAACCATTCTCAGAAAATAGTCTAACTATCAGATGAGGGTGGACACAAACACCTAGGAATTTTAGGGGCACCCGAGGCTCTACTGACTCAATATGGGCAATAGTGTCCTGACAGGTCCTCTGGTTCTAAATTTTTTTGGATAAGAAGGATATCTCAAATATTCACTTTTTTATTACCTGTATGTCATAATATGATTGATGAATTCACCTGTAACATGAAAAACAAATGATATCGTGAAAAATCCCCAAACCACATAAAATTCTAAAAAATGAAAGACACAAAATAGGATGTCAGAATGTCCTCGGTTGTCAGCAAAGTGATCTTACAAATCAGAGCTACACTAAATTGTATACCTCATGTATTTTTATGTGTGTGTTTGTGAAAATCATGCCCTAGGTGGAAATTTTACATGTCACACTTGATAATGAGAAATAAATAGATGTAATAAATCTAAATAGATGTGTGCATGAAAGAATGAACTTACCCTCCTATGCATGTATGCAGAAGTATCATACCCTTTCCCTTGTATTTGGATGCTAGATGGATGCTTGAGTGCTCTTGTAATAGCCTTTGAATATAACCATAAGTGGTGATAGCTATTGTTTAGTGCTTGTATTTTATTATGATTACATAAATTTATATTTATATGACTCCCTTTCTTGAATTTTTCTAAGGATTCCCAAAAAGGATGACTACCAAAAAGATAAGATTCCCAAATGGATAAAAGGGACCCAAAAGATGTGAATAAAGTATAAAGAGTTCAGGGTCACCAAGAGGGGATGGGAGCTCCTGGTGTTGGCATCCTCACTGTGTAGTGCCGACTTCCCTTTGACACCTTTTAGATACCTATTTTGATATAGTTGATCACATTATAGACATTATTATGTTTTGATTTAGTATGTTGTGAGACATTTGATCATAGATTATTTTTTATCTTGATTTGTTTATGATGCATGATGATTATAAGAGACACTCATATGTGGATGATGATATACTATTTTACATGGATGGTTTATGGATGTTGTTCAGACATGTGATTTTGGATATTTTGTGATGATAATATAGTTATTGGGATGAATTGTATGTTATAATGTTAAACTGCCTTGATGTTATTGTGATTTACATATTTAGATGATTTTGTGATTTTATTTGTATCATATTGGATGTTCTGATATGGCCACGAGGCTGAAGGAGGTATTTGTGTTTTGCAGGTTAAAAATATCACAACAAAACATTGGGGGATCAGAGACCAACCACAATATAATTCTAGGTGAATTCGACAAAGTCACCATGACAACTTGTTTTGAGTATGTGTGTTGTTTTGTTAGGGATTCTCATGGGGGGGGTTTCCTTTATATGTGACCATGGGTTTATGTATTTTATTAATGTGGATAAAATTTATTTATTATTGTATGTATTTTATTAGTGATGTGTTCCTTTATTTAATTATGTTGTGAAGAATTAATGTGAGAAATCATATAATTAAAATTTAAATAAATTAAATTGGGATATGGGAAAGTAATAATGGAAGTTGTTGGTTCTTTGTATTAATTATGTAAGGGATGTGTAAGTTGTGTAAGAGTTTGTGTAATTCAGTTTTGGAGTATGAAATATTCCACCTCCATGACAAATTCGAATTTATCCTTGGGGGATGTTTTAGGAGGCTTGTGGGATAAGTAAAACTTGTCCCACACCTCTAAATTTAATTTACCAACCATACTTATGGTTGGAGAAGTGAATTGTGACTTTTATAATGAATTTTATTAATCATGTTGATTGTTTTTGGTTGCGCTCTCTTACATTTTATTTATTTTTGTTGTCCCTTGAGGTGTGGGCTTTTTGGAGTGTGCAAGTGACTTGTCATATTTTCACCCACCTCTTTATTGTGCTTGGGAGAATGGATTTTTTTATTTTGTGTTTGAAGTGAGGATGTGTGATGTGGCATCCTACATTGATCCACATCATCCTCTCTTCTTCCCTCTTCTATAAAATTCAAACTCTTTGCTTGTTTTGGGTTGTTGAATCATTTTGTAACTTCTTTGGGGCACATTTTTCTTGTGTTGGAGCTCTTGTTTTTGGAGGAAGCTTGGAGAAATCTTTGCATACTTAGGAGATTGCTGTTTGGAACTATGTTATTGAATTTGAAAGCTTGTTGTTTGGAAGCAAAGTAACCATGGAGAGGTAGGAATTTAACTCTCCTTTTTATGTTGTTATTTTCTTGTTGTGTTGTGTGAATGGTGCATGTTTTGTTTTATTTGTTGGCTGGTTGGGTAGACTGCCTTAGGGATAGTGTAGAAGAAGCTGTGGGGAATCCATGTGTGGGACCATGAGGAATGCCATTGGCATAAAAAAAAATTGGAGGGAGTTTGGGTTTGGGATCCACCATGGAAAAGAAATAGCTTGCATTTCTTCCTTTGTGGGGGGCATAAGGAAATATGTGGGGGGCATAAATATGTGGGTGTGATGATTTATTTTGGTGGTTTGTTTTGGTGGATGCCCAATTCCCAATTACGAGGCATAAGTAGCTTCCCCCATAGACCTTGCTCCTTTGGATTGCATGATCAAGACTGAGTTTTGATTGGAATGGTTTTAATCGCAGTTGTGAACTGTTGTTTTGTGTTGAACTATGTTTTATATTGCATTGTGCATGTTTGAAAGAATGTTGTGTGTTGTGGAATTTAGTTGTTGCCATGGGTTGAATCACACCTTTTATTGTATCTTGATTGGGGCTCATGGGCCAATGATGAAGGAAGGCTTATCCTTTCATTGGATGTCTTGGTTGGGTGGAGAGCGTTGCCTTTCCCCCTCTTTTTTTGTGATTAACTTGGAGAAAGATAAAATGTGCATGTTACTATCCCGGAGCAAAGGAAAAAAAATGCAGTTTAACAGTTCCTTGTGAAAACATATTTAATTGTAATCCTTTCCCACTTGTTGTGGATGAAATTGTAATATGTATTTGTGAAGAAAGATGTATGTAATTTGATTATGAAGTTAGATATTTGAATTGTGAAAGACATGTATATTTTGTTCTGGATTATTGGAAAGAAAGAATTAGAAATGTGTTATTTGTATCCAAAACATGGAAAGATGGAAAGATGTATTCCCTTTTGGATTAATAAATAATTGCAAGATCTTCTCTCATTTGCATTGTTGTGTGAATTGGAATGTTAAAATGTGATTGAAATCTTTGTTTTGAAAATGGGAAGAAGAAGAAATACATATGAGGAAATTATATTGCTTGTTTCTTTTGGAAATATATGAAATTGGGATTCAGACTTTACCATTTAGCTTTGAAATGATTTGTTTATAAAAATCTAAATGTATTATGCTAGTGTAGAAATAGAATATTACACTTAAATGATAAATTGGATATACAAAAATTTCCTTGAAGTGAATCTCTGCTGCCAATTTTAAAACTGGTAAATTTAAATAAAATGCACAGTTCGGAGCTGCACTTAACAATCAACTTGGAATTGATATAATATAGCATGCTAAGATGTTAAGGAAATCATATTGACAAGGAAAACTTAAGAAGACAAGTTAAATTAATGCCAAATCGAATCCATTCCCTCTAACAGTCGTTTTTCTTTCAATTGTTGGACAAAATTTAAATTGAAATAATTTGATAAAATTAACTTTCCTAAAACACTTTAAACCCTCTCTAGAGAAATGCTCCATGTTTGTTTCACATGTTGAGTGAAGGAGGAGATCCAATTTAATCAAATTTAGAAGTTAGAAATTTCTAGTTGGCTTTTTAAAATCTTACAAATCATTTTTGTATAATTCAACCCTTAACCATTATCAAAATGTAAACTTTATGTTTCTCGTGCAAAGAGGGCATTGAGAGATTTGCAGAAAGTCCTTATTTTCCCAAAACCAAGCTTTCTAGCTCAAGTTATGGCCCTCTGAAGTTTTCCTGCCTTGGCGAGAAAATTTTGGAAAATTTTCCTTGGCGGGCCCGTGGCCCAAATATTTCCTGTCAGAAAATCCTTAGAAAATTTTTGAAAATTTTTTCTCATGAAAATTTTATCCTTTTCCTCCACCAGCCTGTAGCCAATCAGAGGCTACCACATGTCCTCGTAGGGCAGCGGTGGAGGTGCAACATGATTTTTTCCCTTAGGCCTTTAAAAAAAAATTTGGAAATTTTTATCTTTTCCCCCGCCGGCCTGCAGCCAACTAGAGGGTGCCACGTGGCACCTTGGGGGTGACAGCGGAGGTGGGAGAAATTATTTTCTTTGGAATATTTTTCCTTTGGAAATTTTTTTCATAAAAATCTTTGCGGCCCCGCACTCTCACCTTGCCTTGGGAAAACCTCCTTTCGCGGATGCATGGACTTGCATGCGCAATTACCCTTTTCACTCTCCCCTTTGGAAAAAGTTCCCAATATCTCCCATTGTCATGCCCACCTATCTCTCTTCTCCCCATGGTGAATGGTGGAGTGCCACATGTCCATGGCGGACCCGCTGGCGCATCGAGGCAAAATTGGCTTTTCCTCCCCTTTGGTGAAATGTCCAATTAACCTCGCCGCTCCGCCCTTCCTTTTTTCCCCGATGATGACTTTGAGGCTGCCACGTGTCCTTGGAGGAACCGCAGAGGCATGGGAACAAATGGTAAATTTCTCCTACACAAGGAAAAATTCCAAATGCCACCTTACGACCCGTCATCCCAAAATTTTCATTTCACCGCTACTTGACATGTGTCCCCTTGGGGAAAATTTGACTCCTAAGGTCCAATTGCTCATATCTTGAGTTCGTGAAGGAGTTAGGAGGAATTATTTATATCATCAAAAAGGTGAGAAAATATCCTATCCAATGGGAATAATTTAGGGAAATTTTGAATACATTAAGTATGAGAAATATCAAGTTGAAACTTTGAGCTTTTTAGAGAGTGGGTATGGGGGTAAATTTATCCCTGAACCTAATTGAAACTTCTAACCCTAAAATTTGAACCATGTGAACTTAATATTTGTTAATGAAGGAAAAATATGTTCTAATAATTTAGAATTTTTTGAGAACCTAATAGGGCCAATTGTTGTCTTGCAGCTTGGTTGTGGACACTTCTAATCAAAAAATTATTCCATAATTTTCTAACTAGTCCTAGGTTGTTTCTTGGGTCTCAAGTGGGTTGTTTTAACGGGCATCATAGGTTGGGGGTGCTAGTTTCCAAGATGAGATATTTCATAGTATAAAAAGATAGACTTCGATAGAAAGAGTGTAATATCAACAGAGGAAATAGAAAGCAAGCAAAGATAGCCAAAGGCAGAGATATATTTCTAATTTTATCACTTAGGAATCATACAAATAGTATTATGCAATTAGGTCTAGATAGATACCCAAAGTGTGTGATTTAGTGTTCATATTTTTTCCCAATTTATGTTGTTGAACAAAATTTTGATAACATAAATTATATAGAAGACGTGTACCTGATAACCATACATGGAGAAAGCATGTTGAGAGATAAGGAAAAGCATGGAATGATAAAATAATGTGGAGCATGAAAGCTAGAGAAGAGGAAGTGAAAATTGATGATGATAATAATGACCCTAGGGAGAGATTGCATGCGTAGATATCACAATAGTACCTATTGTTGGTGTTGTTGCTGATATGATTTATTTTGTGCTTGATGTTTTTGATGTGATGTGACTACCACTTCCCATAACGATGGACTTGTAAAAGACAAGAATGATCAAGTAGTCAAATACACAAGTATATGATCAAAATGAGTAAAAAATAAGTAGAAATGTGAAAAGTAACATGTGCACCTAATTCAAGATGAGTAAAAGAGTGTAGAAGGGATCCTGAAGATGGTGTAGAATAATGATTTTTTTGGGTGATCTCATGCCTATTACATTGTCTATGAATTTTTTGGGTGATCTCATGACAAGAAATGGAAGAAGTGTAGGGAGAAAATTTTGGTGTCATCTTCCAACCTTTAACTATTTCCCGTGATGTGAACACCACTGTAGATGGTGTGTAAAAATATTATCCATTTTGAATGGTTGCGATGCAACATGAAAGTAGAAAATGTTGTGTAGTACATGCATGTCAAGTGCTGAAGGATTGTGTGTCTTGTAAAAGCTGATTTGTGAAATGCTAATAAAATTTATAAATTGATTATACACTCCAAAAATCTACACTCTCTCACCTTCATTATTTGAACTCATTCACGATCATCAAAACATGCTACACTCTATGACCTAGGTTACCCATTCAATTATTTAATTTAATATTTACACCACCACATCTCCATTCATAAAATAATTAATTAAATTAAGTCAATTATACCCTCACACCTCACCCTCACACCTCATCATGTCAACTTACCTATACTCACTAGTTGTAACTAGTTAGTTTAACAACCTTTCATAAATAAAGTATAACCACCTCTTAGCAATCCCTAACCAACTCCCCAAACTTAACTAGTTATAACTAAGTTAAAATTAAAAACCTTCTAAAAATGACCTCTATCATTATCCTAGCTAACTTAGTATTAATCTGAGCTTCTCCCACTTAATATTCCAAATTCTTTTTAAATCCCTCCAAATCAAGTTCAAATTATAAGAAAACCACTCCTTTTATCCCCTAACTCGAATTAGCTAAAATCACCAGTGATTATCTAGGTTGTTGGTGATCTATATAAATAGGTTTCTCGGCCTCTTTAGGGGAATTTTTGGGAATTTTACAGAAGAATTCACATCCGTTCACAAATTATTATGATTTTGAGCCTTTTAACAGAACACCATTAATCATATACTACATCAAGGCAATCATCACATCATCTAGTATTGTTGTCAAGACATCTTGGAGCCATTCTTCACTCATTCCTCACTCAAGATAAGACATATTATCAAGCATCCACTAAGGTAAGAATTTCTTCAGTGATTTCTTCTTCCATTCTCATGTAACCATTTTCATTCAAATCTTAAAATTTATTACAGTTGCAAACTAATAGAGTTATACCCTCTATTTTGTTATCATGTTACAATTCAAAGCAATCACCTACGATTCTCATGTATCATGTATTTCTACAATTTTTAGATCATATCCTTACTAGTATTTTATTACGGATGCAAGTGCTTCCAGTAATAGACACCTATTTGCATCATGATCTCCATGGAAAATATCACATTCTACCATCACTGGCATGTACCAATCTCTAAGGAAAAAAATTCATCCTATCGTATGTCCCTCTAAGCATACACAATCCATGCACCATATGCATCACTACAAGTCTCATGTAGCTAAGTTCATCAGATAACTTATTCAGCTGATTTTACATGGTAGCAATCCATAAGATTCAATCATATAATCGATCAAACTTGTCACCCTTGTTTGTCTTTGTAAGCACATAAATTATCAACATATTTTCTCCTTTGTGCCATATTATTATTCCTAGACTCCCTTTCAATCAGTTGTCACCATTAGACCAACATATAGCCTTGGATCACGTCAATCCCTTTTCCTTTGCACTAAATGGTTACATCATATGATTTTGTTTTATTATATCTTATTCATTTATCATATCATTACTCTATCAATTCTTGAAACATGGATTGACATCCTTGCAAGGAAGTCCTTTGATTTCTAGGGACTGGCCTTTTCCAGACAATCCACCATACATTTTTCTAATCTTGTCTTATGTAAGTGTCTATGATCATAGCTTGCTTTGTAGGATAGGAGATTATTTCATTTTTTACATGGAGTGCAACATCACACTTCATTTGTGGCTGTCATTGAAACCCCGCCATATAGAGGATTGGCAAGACTTGTTCTCTTGCTTATTAAGTTAGGTTTAAGAGTTGAGTTTTGTCCTAAAAATTCTAACATGCCTGGCAGGAACCTTGTCCCTTCTTTGCTGTTTTATTTTAATCAATAAAATATTATCTATTTTTACTTTGTAGTAATCACCTACGATTGTCCCAATCACCTAGGATTAGACTATGTTTTTATTTTTATTTTATTTGTTATCATTACTTCATAATCTGTTGTTTTCTTTCCTCTATTTCCTCTAATCTGATTAAAGAGTTATGTTTCTAAGGATCTTCATATTCTATATTTTATAAATATGCTCTTTAATAATTATGAAAATCTATAAAAAAAAAATAGGAACGCTCTCATGGTGAGTCCTTAACCCTAATTTTTCATTCATTTTTACATCATATGATTGTTTTCCCTCATCAAAAAACAACATTTCATTTTGGGTCTTAACATTAACCATTGCATATTTCTTTCTCACATACCTTTAATTAGGGAAATAAATTGGTTGCATCCACTTATTCTTCCCTCACACACAACCAAATCACCATCAAATCAAAAATTCATTCAAAAAATTCTGACACAGATGGATACCTACTTGGATTTGACCACTAAGAGGAGAAGAAGACTCGGTGTTTTGGCTAAGTATAATCTCCTAGCTGTTGGTATATTTTGGCTCACCACCCAACTCCCTTATCACAGTGGGACCATAAAGTGAGGGTGTAGGCCCTAATATACATGCTTGTACTAGTAGTATTACAGAGTTGGGCCTCACGTAACTTCAAGTATATCGAGGAATCTGTCCAAAACATTCCTGAAACTAGCCATAGACGGCCATTTACTAGGACCCTTGTTATCGATTTTACACATTTCACCTTTTCTTAATTAATTTAAGATAATACAAATATTCTTTTGACTTGTTTATTAAATTTTGTAGATATTTTAGGTCTTTTCTTGTCTAATTATCATGGATAAAACCCCTTGATTATTATATCCTTATACAACATATTTGCAATCAACCTTAGATACATCAATATCCTTTTATCATAAGCATTTTCAAAATGTTCCTTACACATGATCTAGTCCTTGTCAAACTTACCAGCCTGTCACATCCTACTCAACCTCATTTAGCTCTGGCACATCCTCGTAACCATTTACAACATCTCATGTCCCTTGTGGACCATCTATATATCAAATAATCCAAAAAATATACAACAACCCTATGGCTATCTGTCACACCCTTCTTCTCTTCAAACTATTTCTTCTCATCCCATGTTAAGTGCACTACATCAGGTGGTCTTTTCCACATCCTTTCCTTCATCAAAATCTCATCAAAATTTTAATATCCACTAACCCTCATCTAATCAATGTATTTCAACTTCAATACCTCTCTCAATGTCTCAGACATCTAAAAACTACACACATATTCCTTCCCAAGATCATTCATCCCCTTTTGTTCTACAGAGACAATCTACACAAATATCTTTACACATCTTCACATATTCCTTCATCGTATCTTACTTTATAATCTATATGCTCTCAGGCTACCCCATATCAATCTGCACATTAAACTCCTCTGCAGCAAATTTATCCTAATTCACAACCAAGTTAACCACATTCTCCTCTGCACTCACATATTAACTACCTCACATATAATCCCAAAAATGATCCTTTTCAATCCTTGTCTAATAGATTTGATAATTTGTAAACTATTTACAAGGGATATAAGCATACCCTCACTTATGTTCAGGTTTGTAATGATCCCATTCATTTGTCAATACCATATAAACCATATCCTTCACGTTGGGAATTACCTGAGTTCAATTTTTTCTATGGCCAAGAATACCCTCAACAACACATATTATCCTTTAGACACTCGTGTTATCCTATCATCCACGATCAAGACCTCATGCTTAGAACCATTCCTATGTCACTAGCAGGCCTTGCTTTGGATTGGTACAACTCCCTTCCTTGATAATCTTTGGTATTTTTCACATAGCTAACCATGTTATTCCTTAATCAATTTGTTGTCAATGTTACTTGCAAAATCACCGTCGATGATCTTGCTTACATCAAACAATCTAAAAATGAATCCCTCATTGACTTTGTCACTAGGTGTCAAAATGTTTTTAATCAATTAAATTTTCCACTACCACAATCAAAACTAATTAAGTTATTCACTCAATCATTTTCTCATCACATCTCATCCCCTCTTTAGATCCATACATTAAACCTTTGATCATGATTTCACCATGTCAAAGAAGTTAGGAACTCAAGCCCTCAAATAATCCCACCTTGATCCGTAACTTACACATGCTCCACCTGATTCCCCTAGGAATTATTATGATTGAGATCAAACTGTATATGATTTCCCTATGTTTTCCCATAACAAAAATATCACACATGACGTATTTACTTATCTTCTTGACCCAGCACCCTTGATTGAATCATTTCATATGGATACTATACATCCTCCCAGTCATACCATCAATGGTATTACACAAATTATCCCCATAAGGAGACCTCTGTATCACCACTGATTCCTCTCAAAGATTCAAAACCCCTAGATCCTCTTTTAGATGATCCTCAGAGATCGCCCATGTCCACTGTCCAGTCACATATTACTTCTGAGAAATCCTTATATTCCACTTTGGAAGTTATTAGTAAAGAAGCCTCTTTAATCAGAAATATTGATATCCATCCATCCATTGAAATAATCGAATAATTATAAAACTTAGGTAATCAATCTCAACCATGCATAGAAGAAATGAATCCTTCATTCGAGTATGATCTAATCCTATCCCCAAATCACCACTTACTATCTAGCTCAGAACCTTGTCTTGAATCAACTATCTCACAATCAAATGCTATCACATCTATAGTTTCCCCATTTTCATCTAAAGAGGGTCCCTCTCCTCTACCTAATGAAAACATTATAGTATCGAAACCTATCGCATCTAATTCCTCATCCACATCATCTGTCATAAAACATCCTCCTATACCTAAAATTAACACTACAAAACTGAAATACACATCATTTAAGGTTTCAACTTTACCTTCAATTTTGGGACCCTACTCTTTATCACAACCTAAATATACCTCATCTATGGTTCCACCCTTACCATCTATTTTGGGACCCCATTGTTTGTCTCAGTATCATGGCACACAATCAAATTATATCTCATCCATTAATTATCCCTCTATGACTATTTCAAGACCTTATCTACTATCCAATTATATCAATAATACATCATGTCATCTCTCTTATCAACCTCACTATGACATGATGAGGTTTCAACACCTTAAATAATATAATCTAAATACATCCAAAAAAAATATGCATCCTACAAGCATTCCTATGAATTAAACTTGAAATCAAAATCTGCTAATCAAAATACCTCAAAAGGGTCTTATATGGACATTCTTGAGAGGCTCATAAAGGCTTCTCTTATCACATTACCACACGTCAAGACAAATAATCCATGTACTTGGAAACCTACATGGTATGATAAAAATAAAACCTTCCCCTATCATAGAAGCCCGGGTCATGAAACTAAAAGTTGTAAAGCACTTAACGCCATAATCCAACAACTCTTCCTTACCAATGATCTCCCCCCAAAATAGGACTATCCTAATCCATCATCAACATCAAAACCATCTCCACCCTCATTAGTTTCCTCAAGGAAATTTGTAATTTAAGGGGCACATCTTCTTTCTACCATCATAAAATATTTTTCAGATACCTTGCCAGTACATTCCATAGGAGGACCATATACCTTTCCATCACCTTTTATTGAAATTCCATCAACCACGATAACACCTTTTCTTGAAGGTCAATCAATTTTGTTAGTACCTTCCATTGAAGGTTCATCTACCTTGTGAGCATCTTCTCTTAAAGGTCCATTAATCCCATTAGCACCTTCCATTGAAGGTCCATCCAAATTGTTAGCACCTTCCCTTGAAGGTTCATCAATCCCATTAGCACCTTCCATTGAAGGTCCATCAAACTTACTAGCATCTTCCCTTGAAGGTTCATCGATCCTATTAGAACCTTTCATTCAAGGTCCATCAAACTTTCTATCACCTTCCCTTGAAGATTCATCAATCTCGTTAGTACCATCCATTGAAGGTTTATCTAACTTTTTAGTACTTTCCATTAAAGGACCCTCAATCATGTTAACACCTTCCCTTGAAGGTCCATTTACACAATCTAACTCTTCTCTTGAAGGTCCTTTAACCTCATTAACACTTACACCCAAGGCACTGATGGTATCTTCATTGAAATCTCCAGAAACAAGAGGTTATCCTCAATCAAGTCTAGATAAATATATCTCATGCACATCTTACCACCTCCTGATGATAGTCTGTCATCTCATAACAATAGGGCTCATCCACCTATACTAGCAAAAAAATAATGCATATGAAGAAAAAGTAAAACCAAGGCTTTGATGTTTATCCCTTTTTATTAATCCACATTTTCAATGGTTCCTTCATTAAAGGTTCCACATCCCCATTACTTTACCATATACTCAATCAGTCCAAACCAAAGTTTCCATTTTACTAAAAATATTATTCCTTTTGACACATGTCATTTCTATCCACAGTATTATGTTGGGAAGGCTCCTATCTACCAAGACTTAAAAATTATTACTTTACATGCCTTCTCTTGTACATGTCATCACTAAACCTATCCTATCAATCTAATCAAAATGTCACTACTCTAGAAATGAGTAAACATGTGAAGTTATTCCTTAACCGGATTGGTCCATATATCATGGGAAACCTTTGAATGTCTTACACTTGTGGATTCTCTACTACTAACACATTGACCATCATGATAGTCGTCATATCAAAAATCTTATTCCATCATTAGCTAGCCATTTTATCATCGTAATGATTTTAAAGCATGTGGTTTTCCATCAGCATGCTAGATACACCTTAAATATGAGCACCATAGATATGTTCATCTCATATTACAATACATTTAAGTTCCTCTTTATCAGGAACCCTAGAATCATTACATCCATCCACCTTGACTCCCAACTAAAGACATGTCTTTGGGCACATAGTTGTAGTTTGTGTACATATATTTTCCCCTCCTTGAAATGGCTTATTAGGCTCTTTCCCTCAGTTCAAAATAAAATAAAAATATCTATGGATGATGTTTCACCTGATTCTTAGATCATTTATTTGAAGTGTTGATGAAACAGATAGGGTAACGGGCATAAGAGGAATACCTGTTTAAATGCTAGTTGATGGGTTGTTGTGCATGTATGACTTCTGAATCCACAACTGATCATGAGATATTCCTTTTGGCTAGGAGGAACTACTTGTAATGCAAAGCAAGACCACCAAAAGGAATTAAACAATATGGGCACTGAACTACCTAGCATATGCTAGATCTGTGAAGTGTGATACTTACTTCCTAGATGGCTGTCAGTCCACTATTTTAAACAATTTAATGCTATAAACAAAGTAAATCCTATTATAATTTGAAATGATTTAGGTAGCTCACTTAAAACATAGTAAGAAATAGATCTAATCTAATAGGCTAAGCTAGAATAGAATCCAAAGGTCAAATGATTGGTTATGGGTTCTTCAGGTTTGACAGAGGTCTTGGGTAGATCATAGGTGGATGAGGGTGAAATGAAATTTGGTTGGTAGGTCTCTATTTTGGGCTATATGGGAAAATATAGCGACTGAAAGTGGTCAGGTGTAACCGGTGCCAGTTACTGTGGAAATCTAGAAATGCCATAGAACAAGCTTTGGGTGTCCTTTGTGATTACACAAAGGACTTTGGTTGGTCAGGATGAGGTATTGGGTGACTGGGGTAGGATTTGGCAAGGTTTTAATGGGTATATGGAGGTAGAAATGTTGAAGAAGGTCAATAGGTGGCTAGGTAAACAATAGATGATAAAATGAAATAAACCAAAAAAGTATGATGTTATACTTACTTGGATTCCGGTCCTGAATGCTTGTGAGTGAGGGATGGAAATTCTAATGAGGGGTTTGAAGGCTGCAAGTGATCATCAATTGAAGGAAAGCTTCTGCATGGGATGAATGTATATTCCTCTTTTCTTGGTTAGATTAGATCATGGCTAGGATGGCTGTGCAGGAAAAGATGCTTGATCTCCTTCCTTGCATTCAGATTCTCACTAGAATTTCCTCTCTGAAGATGTGTTATCTCTCTGAGATGTGTTTTTTCTCACTAACCTTATACTTCTTGCTTCCACCTTCCAACATCAAACCTTGAGAATAAGGTTGTTTTGGGGTTAAAAGGGTAACTGACGATGGTTCTGGCTTAACCGGCGATGGTTAGGGGTAACCGACATTGGTCAAGGTGAGATTTCCTAGGTTTACTAAACTAGGGAGATCCTCTTGATTTCCTCTGATCTCATGTTGTTAACCCATGGATTAGACTAGGAACTTCTTGTGAGCATGCGGGAATGTGCTTAGAGGGAATGTAGGCATTTATTTTTAGGGTTTAGGTAAGTCTTAGTTAGTTATGGCAACTTACTAAGAATAGTTCTTAGGTTGAGTTGGCTTGGTGAGGTGTCTAAGTGAACTGTATGTGTGGATATTATTTAAAATAAGATATTTAAATAATAGATATAGTGAGGATAATAAATTAATTTAATTAAATTAATATTAGTGGAGTGAAAGGGGCCATGGCTAGGTGAATGTGATGAAGGGTGTTTATTCGTCGAGGAACCAAAGGATAGTGTGACCTAATTTTAGTGTCTACATTTTGCCCCATTTTTTGCATAGCTTGTATTGGTAAGCAATGCTAACAAAAATAAGATGTAGTTGCCCCATGTGTGGGTGAAGGTGATCCCCCTCAAACTAGGAATGTACGAGGCTGAAGGCAGAATCGATGAGTGGTTTGTTAAAAGGTAAATGGGAGGAAAAGGTAGGTGGGCATGGGGGAGAAAGGGTTAAAGGTCTACTCAGGAAATCTAGGTAATGGGTCTGGGTCAAAGGTAGCAATAGTCAAACACACGCACATGAATAAACTGTAGCATGCTACTGGGTCGAAGAGTAGGAAAACTCTACATTGTCTAAGGTCTATAGGTTTATACAAACAAGGTTGAAGTGATTCTAGTATCCAAGGTATAGGATATAGGAAAGACAACGTAGGTTAGGTGCAAGAATGTTTAGGTATGTTCTGGTACACCAAAGGTAGGGTCAAGATAAATGGTCACAACAATAGGCTAAGTAAGGTCATTAGGTTAGCAACACATAACAGTGCCACAAGGTATAATGAACACATGAGGTCAAAGGTCACTAGCAATGGTTCAAGTCCAAATAGCTAGGTCATGACATGGGTAAGGCCAAGGTAGGGTTAAAATAATGAGTCGCTAAAGGAGGATAAAGGGAGGTAGAAAATGATGAGGTAAGGAAAGGTAAGGTAAATGGGTTAGGTAAAGGATCAAGGTGAAGGGTGGGGTAAAAGGGAAAAAGGGAAGGAAATGTGTAGGTGAGGGTGATCGATGTCAGTCATGGATAACCAACATCGGTATAGGGAAATTGATGATGGTTTGGTAAGGCACATGATCGATTCTGGTCAATGGTAACCGACGTCAATTAGGTTGGGTTGGTTATAAAAACAAAAAATCCACATTTTTTGTTATTCATTTGTTATTTGCAAAGTGAGAAAATGACAAAAAAGGGAGAAAAGAGAGAAAAGTGTCTAGACAAAATGGGATAGTGAGCTGGTAGTGTGATTGGACGAGGGTTTAGCTAGTGAGAAGTGGGTCCATGAGATCAGGGCAAGAGATTTGATTGGTCGGAGGTTGTGAGTAACTATTTGGTGAGGGTGGAGGCTGGAGAGGGATCAAGTGGGCTACCAGTGTAGTGGCCATATGTGCCATCGAGATGGTGATAACATGACAAGGTAAGCACCCTACTCTACATTGTGGATTTGACAGATTAGAGGAGTAGATTATTGTTATTTGTAGGTTTTTTTGATTTTTGTGGGTGGGAAAAAATTAAATTTGGGTATGGGGGTAATAGCCAAAAAAAAGAGGAAGGGGGAGGGTAGAAAATGGTATAGGTGGGGTGGGTAGAGGTCCTAGGGGAGTTTAGGTCATTGTAAGTGGGGTAAAAGAGGCAGGGGAGGCTTATAGAAAAGGGGGGTTTTGGGAAGTCGCAGGTTTTTCCGCGACAGTGACCGGCGTCGGTCAAGTGTCACCAAACAGATGTTCGATGTCAATTAAGGGGTAACCATGGTTAGTAAGGGTGAACTGGTATCGGTCACCAAGTAGGTGACTAATGCCAATTTAAGGGTGACTAGAGTCAGTTAGGATGAACCGGTACCGGTCAGGACTTTAGGCACAAGGGTGTAAAAGTGATGTGGGCTAGGTAGTTGAGATGGGTAGGGTGAAAATAGGGTGGAGGGTAATGATAATTGGTGAATATGGTCATGGTAAATGTGGATTAATGTCATGCTTGGATTGGATGTAGGGGAAAGCACAGTTACATATGCGGGACAGGGTTCCGCTACTACTGGTGATTGTGTGTGGTGCTGCGACCCCGTTGGAGCTGCAACATGTGGAGGTAGTGGGTTTGAGTGGGGTTCATCTCTACAGACATTTTTTTGGTAGCCTAGCTTGATGGTCACGCTCATCGATAGATGGGATCCCATGAACAACACATTCCACCTGTCGACGGGTGAGATGACTATCACCTTTGAGGACATGTTTCAAATTTTACGGTTACCCATATTGGGTTCTGAGGTCTACTCTATATCCTTTGAGGCCTCAAAGGAGCTTATTTGGAAAT
Organism: Taxus chinensis; assembly: GCA_019776745.2. Classification (NCBI taxonomy): domain Eukaryota; kingdom Viridiplantae; phylum Streptophyta; class Pinopsida; order Cupressales; family Taxaceae; genus Taxus; species Taxus chinensis. The sequence goes on along the minus strand of CM034146.1, from coordinate 451,486,087 downwards.
TTTTTGGTGAGGGATTGGCTGATCTGAGATTCCATAGTGCCAATTTGAGCTATGGAGAGATGTACCTAGCCCATCCGAATGAAACGAGGCTAGTGGTTCTGTTGATGGAGGCAGTGTGCTGCTATGCACTGCCAGATGCAGAGGGTAGATGCTTTCCCCAATCACTAATGGCGGTACTTCATGATATGATGGTGAATGAGACACGATTTTCTTGGGCACCAACATTCTTAGTGTAGCTATACAAAGAACTATGGGCATATGGGTGGTTGCGCAGGTTTAGCCTATGTTGTACATTTATGCTACACTACTGGGCATATGAGCACATAGTGTGCATATGACCTATAGGGATGCCTCGTGTAGATGCATTCCCACCTAGATTTGTGTAGGTGGGATATAGGAGATGGGTGTCGGTGATAGGAGAGCGGAGATCGGATAGGCCGACAAATGATGTGGCCCATTTTTGGTAGTTACTAGAGGGATTGTCTATAGTGGACATTATATGGAGGCCATATGTGGGATTCCCCTCATATAGGCATATGCATGAGGAGTTAGTTGAGCTCCAGCTAGATAGGTGGATACAAGGCCACCGTGTCAGGGAGGATGAGATGATCTCGGTAGACAGATTCCAATGACAATTTGGACTCTTACAGGAAATTCCTCTGCCCTTCCCACAGTATCGAAGAGATGACATGGAGAGGCCCTTACCTCTACCATAGCCTACAGTGCCCACAAGGGATGAGGAGAAGCATGTGGATTGACAGATAGATCACACCGGATGTATAGATAGGTACAGGTAGTGGTGGGTAGGTCAATTATAAGCCATACCACCCAGACTGGGGATTCTGGATCTAGATATCATTACAGTACAGAGAGATGCCCTATAGGGGTAGGTAGCTACGCTGATTACCTAATTGGGTATACTACAGACACAACTAGAGGGTTGGAAGGTCGAGGTAGCAGAGCTATATGTACAGGTGGCCAGTTTGCAAGCCTAGATGGAGGATGGAGGAGATGGAGATGGTCAGGGGGGATGGTCAAGTGGTAGCCTTACAGGCTCAAGTGGCAGGTTTACAGGGCTAGTTGGCCATAGGCTAGGCACAGATTGGGGTCTTACACACCCAGATATAGGCACAGGGGTAGGGGGCACCACCACATGCACCATGAGTAGGTCCCAGTTCATAGGTAGGGGCAGGGTAGGTACAGGGGCCGAGACGTACGGGACCACCATAGACAGTGCCTATATCTAGGTTATAGGATACCCTAGGTGAGGAAATATACTATCAAGACTAGCTTATGGTGGCCGGGATAGATTTCATATCCTATGCCAATTACAGGGCATAACAGGCATCCAGTGAGAGGACAAGATCCCACACTCATAGTGTGGAGAGCACAGGAGGTTAGCGAGGTCTGAGGCCTGATCAGGGAGAGGCCACCAGCACGCGGTGACCGACTCTAGGTGAGGTGCTAGTAGGGATAAAGGATGTTGAGGGTACAGGTGACACAGAGATGGAGGACATCCAGTGAGATTCCTGATATGTGGTCACCTAGTTTTTGATGTCTACTAGTTATTGTTTGAGATATATATCAGCCTATGTGCCAAAGATAGTTGTATTTTTTATCACATACTGACCTATTTGCCAAATATAGTGAGTATGTACAAGTGATTTGTATATTTTGAGCATATACTGGCCTGTGTGCCGAAGAGATTTTGCATTGATTCATTCTTTTTATATATATGAGACCGACCTGCGTGCCGATGACATGTTGTATTATATATCAGCCTACGTGCCGACATTTTGAGATGCTGGACATGATGAGATAGGCATGTATATTGAGATACACATTTATTGATTTATATGATGAGATACATCGTATTTTGTGATTTATTGATGTGTTTATGAGATATTGATTTATGGCTTTTGGTAGATGAGATATGGATTTGTTGTTTGTATTAGATGAGATATGGGTTTGTTGTTTTGATATGGATGGAAATTAGGTGAGTTAGGCATGGTTGATTCAGGTTGATTTAGGCATGAATCGAGTGAGATTGGTTAGGCATGGTTGAGTTAGGTTTTGTTCGGCATGGATGAGTTAGCTTTGGTTAGGCATGGTCGTGTTGAAAGTGGGTGAAGTTGTGATTCATTACTTTTTGCAATGAATGATACTATGGGTCATATGTGAAATGTGGTATAATCTATGCATAGTGATGATAGAGAAATGGTAGGTGTAATAAATGTATGCTGTGATAATGTTTAAAATATGAAACAACTTGTTATGTGTGGGTTAATTTCCAATTTTGGGTATAAAAGGGAAACGAAGTTAGGGGTGATGTAATGTGAGGCACATGGAAGATGAATGGATTAGGGTAGAGGATGGCCAAGATAACCTCCAAGGGCCCCATGCCCTCAGAGTTTTGCCTACATAGTCCCAACAAAAAGGGACCTCAAGCCGATGTAGTTCTCCCATAAGCTAGGGAACAAAATGAGGAGGTATGAAAATGAGTTGGTAGGTTTTAGGCATGATTTGGGTTTAGATCTACTAGGTGTGGGTAGATTATAGGAAAAATGATGTAGGTGGGGGAAATTATGGTGAAATAAGAAGATTACCCCAAAGTAAGTGTTAAGGACCAAGTCCTGTATAAGATAATCAAAATGTAAACAAAGATGGTTAAAAGATAAGAGGGGACAATAAAGCCACCTAATTGGGTAGGATCATACTGAGTAAATCATACCTTGGTAGAGGTGAGGAATGTAAGACCCAAAAGACATTGCATGATTGACTGTTCTACAGTGAAAAGTAGTCATATGATCACCAAATTTCTAAGTTCCAAGAAGTCCCTTGAGGCAGTTAGGAAATGAGAGTGAGATTGGTGAGAAGGGTGAAAGGTGGGTAATTTTTATGTGGTATGAGGTAACATGTGCTTTGGGAAAGATATTTGAGGTCACAATGGGAAAATCCATGACAAAATGGTTGAGTGTTTTGTCTTATAGTTGAGATAGCTTGATCGCTGCGGGAAGTCTATATGGGAAAAATTGAACTCCTTGAGGTCTTTGTGAAGTTGATCGATGTGGGAAGCTTCGGTTGCTCTCTCTCTCTCTTTTTTTAGATCTTTACATAGCTATCCTTCAAGGGAGCAGTCTATTTATAACAACAATTGGTCAAGAGGAAGATGTCCTTTTGAGGGAGTCATCTTGTTATTAGAGGCTTGACTCAAGGAGTTTGGTCCCATTGTGAGGTCTTTGTAGTCATGGACAAGACCAAGGTGAAAAATAGGACTCTTACTCAAAAGGAAAGGTGAAATGACCATGGGATCTCATCTAAAGGTAGACAAAAAGTATCCATGAGAATCATGCTATGTACAGCACCGTGGTACACATATTTAAGAGAAGATAACTAGTGACGGGTACTCACATGATTCTTGTTTAATAATTGGTGAGGTGTATGGAGTGAATGGCACTCAAGGGACGAGCATGGAAAGTGAAAAAGGGTGAGGTAGGATGATGAATCAACAATAGAATGGTCGAAGATGCAAGGAATTAAGGGGCCCAGGTTCGGGTTTACCCTCAAGAGAAGATAAATGATAAGAACCTGATCCATAGGTATGAGTTACGATGTATGTTCCAAGCCAATTAGGAGAAAATTTTCCCTGTTTACTTTTTTGTGCTTTGGTTATGTGTTGATTTTATTTCAGGACAAGGTCACTGACTTGGAAAGTTCATTCATGAACATGTTTGTCATAGGCACGTTTGATATGTTGTTGGTAAACTTGAAGGTGATCTAGAGCATTAAGATGTCGTTCATCTAATAACTCTAGTTGTGCTAAATGGTCATAACGAAAGTCATCATCCGTGAGCATGTCATGGAGAGAAATGCAGAGTGAGGGGATCTAGACTTCGAGAGGTAGGACAACCTCTGTACCGTAGACCAGAGAAAATGGTGTGGCTGCAGTGGAAGTGTGAATACTAGTGCGGTATGCCCAAAGGGCAAAAGGAATGTGTGTATGCCAATCCTTCCCAGTATTGTCACCCACTTTCATGAGAATTTTGTTGAGGGTTTTGTTAGTGGATTTGGCTTGGCCATTGGTTTTTGGGTAATAAGGTGATGAGAAACTAAGCTGAATGCCAAAGGCGTCACAAAGTTTTTGTAATGTTTTGCTTTTGAATTGTTTTCCATTATCATTGATGAGGCGATGAGGAACATGAAAGCGTCAAATGATGTGGTGGTTAATGAACTCACATATTTTCTTGGCTTTCATGGATATGAGTGGTATGGCTTCCAGCCATTGTGTATAGTATTTGGTAGTAGTGATTATCCATTGATGGCATTGGGATGAATGAGGATTGATTTCCCTAACAAAATCCAAACTCCATTAAGAGAAGGGCCAAAGGTCACGAGAAACCTGTAAGGCATGAATCATGTATGATGAAGATTGGAATGTTGTTGGAATTTTACACAATGTTTAAAGTAGTTGCAACAATCATGCTTAAGGGTCGGCCAGTAATAGCCTAGGTGAAGAATACGCTTAGCAACAGTAAGGCCACTGAAGTGTCCTCCACATATGCCATCATGAACCTCCTTAATGGTATAAGGAATTTCAGAACTTTTGAGGCATTGTAAGAGAATACCATCAAAGTCACGTTTATAGGGGATTCCCCCCAGAATGACGTAATGAGAGACCTTTTTAAGGAAGGCGTGTTGTCCATTACGGGTGAGATCAGGAGGTAAGATGGAGAGAGAAAGGTATTAAAAGTATTGGTTATACCAAAGGTCACTCAGGTCAGGGGTAGTGGTTCCAATCGAGTAAACATCATGAGGTAAATAAGAAGGTGATTGGATTCATTGTATGGTGACAAAGATTGTAGAATCGGTAGGTGAAGTGGTATTTAGGAAGCTAAGCAGGCCATGGTATCTGTAAATTTGTTGGATGAACGTGGGATGGTTTGAAGGGTGTAATGATCAAAGGTGGTCAAAAGTATGTCTACATGATGTTTATACTTTTGAAGTATCTCATTACGACATTGGTACATACCATTGACTTGGTTTATGACCAATTGAGAATCACCAAAGAAGTTGATTGATTTGACATCTAGGTCATAGGCACCTTGGAGACCGAATACAAGTGCTTCGTATTCGGCAATATTGTTGGTACATTAAAAATATAATTTGAAATACAAAGGAATGGGTTCACCCTCAAGAGGAATGAGGATAATACCAGCTACACCCCCATGCTAACACTTAGAACCGTCAAAGAAGAGTGTCATTTAGTAATGGGGTTCGTCCAATGAAAGGGTAGTAATTGACTCATCTGGAAAGTCAAAATTAGAGGGTTGATCCCTAGAAATAGGTGCATCATCCAGTTGGTTGGAAATAGCTTGGCCCATGATGGACTTTTGATGAATGAATTTGAGGTCAAGATTAGCTAAAAGCATAAGCCATCGTGTGACATGCTGATTTTGATAAGGTTTGGCGTACATGAAGTCTAAGGGGTCGGTGTTGGTCACAAAATAGGTTTTTTGGTTGAGTAGGTAATGATGGAGTTTGGTGGCAATGAAAACTAAGGCTAAGAAAAATTTTTGGGGATGGTTGTATTGGGTTTCATAGTCCAAAAGAGTACGGCTTATGTAATAAACCACCTGCTCCCTGTGCTGCTCATCATGATGAGTGAACATGGCTCCCAAGGAATGATCAGTAGTGGATATGTATAGGTAAAAAGGTTGATCGTATTTAGGTGGAATGAGTATAGGTGGTTGGAGAAGGTATTGTTTTAAGGCCTCAAAATCTTTGTGAAAGTCATCATCCCATTTAAAGGATATATCCTTCCTAAGGAGATGATGAAATGGTTGACACCGATTAGATAATTATGAAATGAAATGGTGAATGGACTATAATTTACCTTGAATACTACGGAGTTGTTGAAGGTTAGTAGGTGGAGGCATTTTGAGAATGGCCTTGAATTTAGCAGGGTCAACTTCTATACCACAGAGAGAAACCATAAATCCCAGAAGCTTTCCTAAAAGAACTGTGAAGACGTACTTCTTAGGCTGAAGGCGGATGAAATATTTAATGAGGTAATCAAAGATGGTTTTAAGGATGACAAGGTGCTTGGAGTGAAATTTAGATTTAGTGAGGAGATCATCCACGTAATCTTCCAATATGTGATGCATGATATCATGGAATATGTAAGTCATAGCCCGCTGATATGTGGCACCAGTGTTTTTAAGGCCAAAAGGCATGACTCGATAGAAGAAGGTACCCTAAGGGGTGATGAACAAGGTTTTGTGTTGATCCTCTGGGGAAAGCAAGATTTGGTTATAACTCGAGAAGCCATCCATGAGTGATAGCATCTTGTGACCAGCAGTGAGGTCAACCAATTGAATTATACCATGTAAGGGAAAGTCGTCCTTTAGGTAGGCTAGGTTGAGGTCACAGAAGTCCATGTAAATGCATAGCACCCCTATCATTTTAGTGATAGGGACAATGTTAGAAATCCAATGAAGATAATCATGGGAAAGATGAAGGAAATGGAAAGAAGGCACTGAAGTTCTTCTTTGACGAGAAGAGCAATGCGAGGGTGCATTTTCCTCATCTTTTGTTTGATGGGTTTGGCATTAGGAACAGTTACAATATTGTGGACCACTATAGTGGGGTCAATACCAGGCATATCTGCATAAGACCAAGTGAAAACGGGGTTATGATCTCTGAGAAAAGAAGTGATGGCTTCCTGTTCAACAGCATCTAAACATTATCTAATCTTTAGGATGTGCTGGTCATCCTAAGTATGAATGTTGATCTCAATAGTTGATTCATTCAACATGGTTTACATCTTAGAGGGTAACGACTGATGAATATATGAGTCTTCTGCACCAAGGTAGGTGAGTATGGATTCATCATCCTAACATTGAATGACATTAATTATAGGTGTGTTGTCATCGATCATTTCAAGATACAAGAAGGGAAGAGTGGAGGGGCCTCGCCATCGCATTGATAAGTGAGAGGCCCCAAGGAAATGGTGTTTATGAAAAAAAAGTTAGGAGGGATAGATTCAGGATCCATCGACTCCATTGGTGAAGGTGGTGATGAAGGTGGATTGGGTGAAGAAGGTGGAGATGGGCTAGTTTCATTAATGAGCTCAATGCGGGCCTATTTGGTAGGTGGTTTGGGTAAGCTGATACCACTACGGTCGTTATGTTTGTGGGTGGTACATGGAATAATGGTATGGTGGCCCTTCTCATAAAATCCAAAACCAAAACCCTTCCATGCACATCGGTGCAGGAAGGTGTGGATGAAACAATGATTGGTAAGTGATTGGAGGTCAGTGGAAAATGGGTGCAAGTTTCTGATGGTGGTTCAAGTGTGTAATTGGTAGTATCGAGTGCCCCATAGGTGAGACTACTACGAAGATGAGGAGGACCATAAAGGAGGTGCATTATCCTATACGGTGATCGTAGCGAGGGTGTTGGTGAAGACTTCCATACTCATGTGGAGTAAGGAATGTGTTGACACTATATAGGCGGTACTCCCCCAGAGTGAGGCATTGAAAAACACCTTCCAAGGGATCAGTGGTTGGTATGTAGGTAGCTAGAATGGATGATGTGTCAGAGGTCGATGCGGAGGTGGAGTTAACGGATTGGGAAGCTGATGGGTCAGCCATGGAGGTTATGGCAGTAGTAGGAATAGAGGAGGTATGTGCGATAGAAGCAACACTTGTACTGGTAGGTGCAGGTGTAGGTGAAGTGATAGTGGTCACGAAGGTAGACGGCTTGATAGGTATGAGCACATCATTGGGTCAGTAAAGCATGTTGCATGTTTTGAAAGGTGATGGGTCAGCTGGAATGGTATAAGTGTGTCCTTTGTGTTCAAACTTTACACAACGATGTAAAGTGGAAGGAACATAATCCATGACACGGATCCAAGGTCTGCCAAGCAACATGTTATATTGGAATTCCCCCTCCAAAACATAAAACAATTTTGGGACAGTGTGGGGGTCCATGCAAATGTGTAAGATTACAATGCCTAGTGTAGAGGTGATAGCATCATTGAATGAACATCAACATGATCAGGATGTTTATACATGTAATTGTCAGGTATGCACATTTGAGTGAATATGCATGGGATGAAATGATGTTAATGCTAGCACCCCCATCAATCATCACACAGTCGTACCCGTATGTCATCAATGTGGACATAGATGAAGAGGGTTGGGTCTGGGTCATTGTTTTGGTGTGGCGCGATCTCTTCCTCTGAGAAGCTAAGGGAGGCCACTTGCTGAATAGGGTAGGGTGAAGATGAAGGTGGTAATTTGGTGAGAGAGGCTACATGATGGGGTGTGACAATGGAGGTTACCGGTGTAGGTTCATTGGTTGAAACCTCAATAGACTGAAGAACCTCCATGAGAGCTTAACGATGGGATTCTGAGGTTTGAATGAGGTCATATAGGGAAATTTTGAGGGGAGATTGGTGTAATTGTTTGAGCATGGTGCAATGTGTGACGCCATTAGAAATGGGGTATGTGGGGGCCGTGGATAGTTATTTTAGGTATGGGTGTAGATGGTATGTTGGGTATAGGATTGGTTGGTGGGTCAGTTGCCTTTTCTTTAACCTTCTACTGCACATGTAGTGACGTGTATAATGTCGATTTGAGGGGAGTTAGAAAATGGAGAAGGTGTAGGATGAGTGGTATAACGCCATGAAGGGTAAAAACCTACCAGATGGAGAAAATCCTTGTGAGGTGAGCTGGGTGCACAATGACATTTGGGTGGTGGTGTGGAAAGTTATCTAATGTAAACCATGCTAATTTCAAATTTTAGGGGTGGCTCTAGGAGCTGTGAGGGTGGAGGTTGTGGTCGTTGAGTGGGAAATGTGGGAATGGGTGCAGATGTAGTAGGATCCTCATCGAGAAGGTCGTCATCGTCAAATTTGGCCTCTGGAGGACACAACTGGATAAGGACAGTTTTCAAGGCCTTACAGTTCTCCACATCATGCCCTGGCACATGATGTTATGCACAAATTTTAGTATTGTCAAACCCTTTTGGCTTGGGTTTGAGGGGGTCGTAAGGTCTGAGTGGCGGTAATGTGATGACAGAAGTCTTAAGGAGGTTGGTTAAAATTTTGGCATAAGACCCTACTAGTGGATCACAATGGCAAAAGAATGTGGGTTTGGGTGTAGGTGTGGTTGATTTTTGCGGAACAATTTTTGAAAGAGGAGGGGGTCGAGCTATGGGTTTGGGTGCTGGCATGATTTTGGGTATTGGTCGTGTTTTTTTAGGTATGGGTATAGTAGGTGAATGGGTAGGAGGGTGTGTGGTTGTTTTGACTACCTTGTTATGGGGTAGTGGAGTGTTGCTTTTGGGCTGCACCTTCTTGGGTAAAGGTGATGTGGGTGTACAAGGTCTAGAAGGAAAATTAGATGGAGGAAGAGGGCTTGTTACCCACGGGGATAATGGGGGTGCTATGAAGGTAGATGACAAAGGTCGTGCTTGAAGTGTGAGAGAAAAAAACTGAAGTGTAGTGGGTAATGAAGCAGTAGCTGAGGGTATTGGAGGTATGGGTGGTAAATAGGCTGCAGGTGTAGGTGTAAGTCAAGTTGGGCATCTAGGTAGGTCAAAGGTTTGTGAGGAAGGAATGGGCCGTTGTGTTTTTATTTTATTGGTGGGTGGAGGTTTCTTGACCATGTTGGGTAGCTGAGGTCCTAAGATAGATGGGACAAGTGCAGGTAAGATTGGTGCAACCAGGGTATGAGTTCTATGGGTTTGGTTCTTCTGTTTGGGTGTCAGAGTAGGTGTGGTTTTGACTTTGGAGGAGGTGGCTAAATCCAGTTTAATAGGTGGATGAGTAAGGCTTGTGGTCGGGGTGACCCCTAAAGTGGTAATAGGTTTAGTTGAGGAAGACGTTGTATGTGTGGATTTGGGTTTATATGTAGGTTGGGTTATGGGTAAGGGTGTGGTTTGAGCTATAACACATGTCGTGGAAGGGGTTGTGATAGAGGTGGTTCTATTTGGTTCGATTGGTCAAAATATTTTTGGGTAGATAGTGGATGTATCAACAAGGGATCTCTACATCTGTGTTGAGACAGGAAGTAAAAGGCACCCCCATAGTATACCCCTATCCACATAATCTAAGTGATCAGCCAAACGTTAGAACGACACGTCTGTAGGTGGATTTGGTGAGGAACTAATGGCAATTCTCGTAAAATGTGTCTTAGAGACGAGGATTTGGCTAGCTTCAGCTTCCATGGGTAAGAGAGCCGAAAGTAGGTCTGTAGAATTTTGGGTAGCTGATGGAGAATTCTCGCCAAGGGGAAAAGGTATCTCAACTGGGTCTATGATGGGTGGAGGAGATGATGGAAGCTTCTCTATAAGTGGAGGAATGAATAGGTGCTCCTCTGGGGGTGGAGGAGGTAATGGGTGCTCCTCTATGTGTTGAGGAGGTACTATGGGTAAAGGTTTTCTAAGTGGTGAAGCCAGCGGTGAGATGGTCTCAATGTTAGTAGAAGACTCTTCCATAAGTGATGAACGAGATGAAAAGTGTTACTCTATTGGTGAAGGAATAGGGGAGGTTGGTTCTGATGTGGAAGCAAGATTTCAAGCTAGGATCTCCTCTATGAAAGGAATATGGGGTAATTGGAAGGTGAAAGGTACATCATTAAAGATAGTGTGAACCTTGTGGGTATGGGTATCATGAGTTGAGGTCTCACTGACTTGATCAAATGAAGGGGCTTGGTTGAGAAATGGTTTCTTGAAGATGTGTAGGTTTTGGTTGGTAGGGGCATTAGGATTATCCATGGTTAACTCACATTTCTTGAGCATTTCTTGGACAATATTTTTGAAAGTGGTGCAATTTCCATCACTATGACCCTTTACTCAATGATAATTACAAAAGCCATGTTCTGTATACCATGCGGGCATGGGGTGAGTAGGATTAAAACTTGTGTGTAGTTTTATGGGTGGAAGAGTGATGGCCACAGATTTGATAAGATTTTCTAAGACAGAAGAGTAAGGTTCCCCAATTGGGGTATATTTTTGTTTATCTTGTCTAAATTGAAAATTCTGGATAGGTGAGAGATTAGATGAGGTGGTAGCCTGGTTTGATGGATGAGCTGGGTTAGCCTTGAGTACCACTGTGTTAGCGGTGCCCTTAGCTTTTGAATAATTGGTTTTTGGTTTGGAAGAAGAAGAGGTATCATTCAACTTGAATGCCAAATTCTTATTGCGTAATTGGATTTTCTTCTCTTCGATGGCCCAAATCTCTAACTTTTGTGCCATAGTGAATGCTTCATCAAATGCTTGAAAGGTTTGGACCTGCAAGGTCAGTGAGATATGCCTGACACAAGCCCATGAGAAGAGCTCAATGAGTTTTGTTTACAGCAGTTGGAAGGTAAGTTGGTTGATACGGCTATGCTAGCGAGTAAAAAAATCTGTGATAGATTCATCCTCATACTGACGCGTGGAGTATAGATCGGTCATGGTAACTTTCTTGATGATATTGATAGAGAAATGATCCAAGAAGGTTTGGGCTACCTGATTGAATGAGAATATAGACTATTTAGGTAACCCACTATACCAATATAATGCAGGTCCAGTGAGGGACATGGGAAAGGTTCTCAAGAGCAAGGCATCATCATGAGCGATCAGATAACACCCATGTTTGAATAACCAAAAACATTTTTGCGGGTCTTTGCTATTGAAATGGTTGAATTTAGGCATTTCCCAATGCACAGGGTATGAGCAGATAGGAATGGATGGGTAGATGGGATCGTTGCAAATCTTGTCATAGGTGATATTGTTGTGGGAGCCGGAAACCGATGCCTAAAATGTCTGCATCTTGTCCAACATCAATTTAATTAGGTCGTTGGTGGGTTGCAATGATTGGGTGCCTCCTATAGCATGAGAGGGATGGTTTTGGGCATATAATAGGGGTTGCACTCTAGTGTATATGGCTGCTATGTAGGTTGATTGAGAAGAAGGAAATAAAACAGGGGGTATGTATCTAGTGTGTATAATGGATGAAACAGGAGGTTTTTGGTAGTATGTATATGGGGGTGGAAGGGTCATGGTAACCCTAGTGGAAATAGGGGCTAATGATTCTATAATGGAAAGGACCACATTCTGAAATGGAGTAGGGGTCACCAACACTAGAGGTGGTAATATAGCTACAGGTATGTGTGAGACATTAGGGGCAGTTGTCATGGGTATGATGGATGTAGCAGGTGCCATGGAGGTAGCAAATGCAACAGTTATGGTGGGTATAGGACCTAGCTATAAAATGAATGGGGGTAAGGTAGATGCGGGTAGCATAGAACCAGATGGGGCTGATGTGGGAGTGGGAGTGAGAGTCGGGGGGATAGATACGGGCATGTCGTATATCAACTGACCCGAGGCATCTCGAGTGGATGAGTGGGAAAGGTAAAACTGCAAGGTGACAGGGTTTTGGTCAAGGAGTCATGCAAACTCCTCATCTCCAGTAGTGATAGTAATAGGCTAGATGGGATCCATGGCTAGTGATAAAAAGGAAGGTGGTGAAGGACTAGGTGGGAGTGGTTGACAACTGGCATGAAATATGAGTGCGCTTGCTTTTCTTCGGGTTAGCACCATGTGAACCAATATTGATCAGGTAGGGCTGCTTCTCTATAAATCACACAGAGAACATCAAGTGAATCTAGTGACAAAAGTGGATTAGGTACCAAATGGTGGCTAGAATGTGAAACAAGGCTAACCAATGTCGGTTAGGGAAAACCAACACCGGTTAGGGGTAACCACTGCCGGTCACTATAGAAAATGGATAATGAGTGAAAAAAGAAGGCAGAAGGTGAAATCTGATAGGTATGCCAAATCTGATGGTGTTTACAATGTCAATGGGTATGATGGTAGTGAAAGGGACTGTGAAAAGTGGAAGAAAATTAATGAAAATGTCCTTTTGAGTAGGTTAGCAAAAGGACCTACAACTGATGTTGGTTGGGTATAACCGATGGCGCTCAGAGGTAACTGATGACGGTTACCGTGAAATTGAAATAGTGATGAAAGAAAAGTGGTTGTGAATTAAAATCTAATGTAGAATTAGACCCAAAATTCAATGAATGATGATGATATGGCCCAGGCACACTCAGGTGAAGCTGGAATACACCAGATGTGATGAGAAGTGTGCAAGGATAAACAAAAAGTGAAGAACGTGATCTCTCACCTCAAAATGCAAGCCAAGCAGAAACACTAAGAAAAATGTGATCCTAGGATTGCCCTTTCTATTATGTTTGTTTAGCTTATGCTATTTAGGGACTGACACATGAATTGTGAAATAGATTTATTTGGTGAGGATGGCTTCCTACAAAGAAGGAGATCTAAAAGGTGAGGTTTTAGGTATGTTATGGTGGGGGCGGGATTCACTTTGAAGTATGACTTGACAGAGCAGCGAGCTAGGTGCCCGATGTGCCATGATCGTGTGATCACCTACAGCTTCTTCCAGGTAGGATGTTGTTTAATAATGTATGTATTTTTAATTTTTGTGAGGTTTGGTAAGACTTAGAGAAAGAGAAAAGGAAAGAAATGATTTTGTACAATTCGTTTGTCAACCATTAGCTTGGAATGACTTCCAGTGTATAGGTTTCCCTCAATTAGTGTGAGCTAATGTAATAAATTAGAATGGAATGCACTTATTTTTGAGCCAAAATCAAGATGTGAAATTGGATGACACAATAAGATGAAGAGGAAGAGGGATACTCTTTCACTACAATGCAGAAAACATGAAGAAATGGTTCCTTTTAATTACACCAAAAGAAAAGTTTCCTTTAGAGCAAATAGAAAGAAGAGGTGGGTTATTAAGGAAGAAAATTAGTGTGTATGCTTTTCAAAAGGGAAACAAACACACAAATTTTCATAGGAATGAATGAAATGCAAGGAACTGTGGATGGGTCCCACCGAGAGTGCCAAAATGTTTCACCTGATTCTTAGATTGTTTCTTTGAAGTGTTGACAAAATAGATAGGGTAACGGGCATAGGAGGAATACCTGTTCAAATGTTGGTTGATGGGTTATTACGTGTGTATGAATTTCGAATCCACATCTGATCATGAGAGCTTCCTTTTGGCTAGGAGGAACTACCTGTAATGTAAAGCAAGACCACCAGAAGGAATTAAACAATATGGGCACTAAACTACCTAACATATGCTAGATCTAGGAAGTGTGATACTTACTTCCTAGATGGCTGTCAGTCCACTATTTTAAACAATTTAATGCTATAAACAAAGTAAATCCTATTGTAATTCGAAATGATTTAGGTCGCTCACTTAAAACATAATAAGAAATAGATCTAATCTAACAGGCTAAGCTAGAATAGAATCCAAAGGTCAAATGATTGGTTCTGGGTTCTACAGGTTTGACAGAGGTCTCAGATAGATCACAAGTGGATGAAGGTGAGATGGAATTTGGTGGGTAGGTATTTGTTTTGGGCCATATGGGAAAATACAAAGACCGATGTTGGTTAAGGGTAACCAACGGTGGTTAGGTGTAACCATTGCCGGTTATTGTAGAAATATGGAAATGCCACAAAACAAGCTTTGGGTTTCCTTTGTGATTACACAAAGGACTTTGGTTTGTCAGGATAAGGTATTGGGGGATTGGGGTAGGATTCAGTGAGTTTTTAATGGGTATATGGAGGTGGAAATGTTGGCAGAAGGTCAATAGGTGGCTAGGTAAACAATAAATGATAAAATGATGATGAAATGAAATAAACCAGAAAAGTACGATGTTATACTTACTTGGATTCCGGTCTTGGATGCCTATGAGTGAGGGATGGAGGTGTTGATGAGAGGTTTGAAGGCTGCAAGTGATCACCAACTAAAGGGAAAGCTTCTGCATGGGCTGTATGTACATTTCTCTTTTCTTGGTTAGATCAAATCATGGCTGGGATGGGTGTGTAGGAAAAGATGTTTGATCTCCTTCCTTGCATGCGGATTCTCACTGGAATTCACTCTCTAAAGATGTGTTATCTCTCTAAGATTTTTTTCTCTCACCAACCTTCTACTTCTTTCTTCCAACTTCCAACATCAAACCTTGAGAATAAGGTTGTTTTGGGGTTAAAAGGGTAACCGACAGTGGTTCCGGCTTAACCAGCGACGGTTAGGGGTAACCGACATCGGTCAAGGTGGGATTTACTAGGTTTACTAAAATAGCGATATCCTCTTGATTTTCTCATGGATTTTGTGTCACTAACCCACAAATTAGACTGGCAGCTTCTTGTGAGCATGCGGGAATGTGGTTAGAGGGAATGTAGGCATTGATTTTTAGGGTTTGGGTAAGTCTTAGTTAGTTATGGCAACTTATTAAGAATAGGTCTTAGGTTGAGTTGGCCTCGTGAGGTGTCTAAGTGAACTGTATGTTTGGATATTATTTAAAATAATATTTAAATAATAGATATAGTGAGGATAATGAATTAATTTAATTTAATTAATTAAATTAATATTAGTCGGGTGAAAGGGTCCATGGCTAGGTGAATGTGATGAAGGGTGTTTATTCATTGAGGAACCAAAGGGTAGTGTGACCTAATTTTAGTGTCTATAGATGATTCATATCAAATTCAAAAGCAATATAGTGATCCCTCAAAGGAAAACTATTCAAATGTCATATTATCAAAAATAAAAGTAGAATGATCCCTTGAAGGAAAAATACTAGTCAAAATCATTCAATGATCCCTCGAAGGATGACCATCTCTGTAAAAATCAAAATCAAAAGTCAAAAATAAAAAATGTGTACCATACCCTCAAAGAATGGCTACCCATGTAAAAAGATTCCCACATTTATCAACCTTTAAAAATCCAAAATTCAATGCATCCTAGGAAAGCTTGCTTCATCGATCAACTTTCCCATTATAGAAAACTCCCTACATCAATTAGTTTACTTCAAAATTAAAAATGTAAATATGGGGCATTTCCCTATGAAACCATTGAAAAGAGAACCCTCTTTTCCCACACAACTTACATATTTCAACCATTCTCATGTCCTAATAAGGTACACATTGTCATAACAATTTATATCCAAGATTCTAAATGTTACTGCCCATTGTTAGTCATCTGTTAACATTAACTATAAAGGCCAAAAGTGCAAGAAAATTCACTTTGTTGTTTTCCATCATATACGTATCAAATCTAATACAAATAAATCAATCCATGTTTCATCCTTGACCATGGTTTTGAGAAAAAATTAAATCACTTTAACAACAATATCAAATACACATCATAACTAAAAAATAACTTTAACAATTGTCAACACTTATTCATCAACATTTATCAAAATATTTCATGACATCTATTAATCACATCAAGATCATACATCAACACAACCTTGAGCATATCTCAACATTATATTTTTGTTTCTAAAACACCACATTTACTCATTAAAGTTGAAACTTTTCAATAGGATGTCTCCTCTAACATTATGCCCCTGATTACTATTAGGACCCCCATCTAGTCCTCGAAATCCTACCCTTATAGCATCATCAAATTTTGGTCCCTAGACCCCATAAAATCATTATATTATCATATTTTTCACCATTAAGTCATATGTTTATAGGACATGAACCATTTTGTTCCCCTATCACTTGAATTACCTGTCTTGTAAGCTCACCTTTGTGGCAACATAAAATTATGGTCCTTTGACCTCATCAAATGATCTTTTTCATTGTTAAGTCATATGTATATAGGACATGAACCATTTGGTTCCCCTATTACTTGACTTCCTGACCTCATAAACTCACCTTTTTGGTAACATCAATTCTTGGTCCTTTGACCTTTTTAAAACATCATGTGCATCGTTAAAATGCATGTCTATAGGACACAAACCCTTTAGTCCCCCTATCACTTGATTTTATGATGAAAACCACCTTATTTTTACCTCGTCTTGTGGTATCACTTTATCATATTCATATACTTTCATCTTTCCATCTATCTCTTTCAAGCTCATGATCGATCCCCTTTTCCATCAATCCCCAGTTTGAGGGGGAGCTCCTCATCATGTAATATTGTAACATTTATCTATCACATCTTGTCTCAAAACCACTCAAAAAAGGGGGGGACTCCCCCAAATTCTACCAATTCACACTGTTTTAAATGACCACCAATATTTGTACCCCTAAGCACAAAAAAATCACCCTTTGCAGAAAAATTTCACCTTTAAAGGACCCAGACACTCAAATCATTAAAAACACACAAGAAAACATTCACTTTCAGGACTCTTCATATGTCTATGTGACGCATGCCATTTGGCCCCCCATCACTTGACCTTCCTATAAAAGTAAGCCTACCCCCATGGATCACACATCTATATGCACAAAGCCCTTGGTTTCCATATCAAGTTTATCCCTTGGTAGCATGGTTTATTTCTATACCCCCTTTGAATGATGGAAACCTTTGAAAAATAGAACACACACAACTGATGTTTCTTGTATAGCGCTGCAGTTAAATCACCCATACAACCCAAACACTCTCAATCATTTTTTCTAACGATTTTCCAAAAATCACCAGAAAAAAGGGGAAAATTTAGACACCAAAAATCTACACTCTCTCACCTTAATTATCTAAACTCATTTATGATTTTCAAAACATGCTACACTCCATGACCTAGGTTACCCTTTCAATTAATTAATTTAATATTTATGCCACCACATCTCCATTCATAAAATAATTAATTAAATTAAGTCAATTATATCCTCACACCTCATCATGTCCAATTACCTACACTCACTAGTTGTAACTAGTAATTTTAGCAACCTTCCATAAATATATCATAACCACCTCTAACTTATCCCTAACCAACTCCCCACACTTAACTAG
This sequence comes from Taxus chinensis, assembly GCA_019776745.2. Taxonomy (NCBI): domain Eukaryota; kingdom Viridiplantae; phylum Streptophyta; class Pinopsida; order Cupressales; family Taxaceae; genus Taxus; species Taxus chinensis. The sequence continues at coordinate 451,468,273 of CM034146.1, read as the reverse complement.
TGAGAACTAAGTTAACATTAAAAAACCTTCTAAAAATGACCTCTACCATTATCCTAGCTAACTTAGTATTAATCCTATCTTCTCCCACTTAATATTCCAACTTATTTCGAAATACCTCTAAATAAAGTTCAAATTAGTAAGAAAAACACTCCTTTTATCCCCTAACTTGAATTAGCTGAAATTTTTGGCAATTATCCTGGTCACCAATGATCTATATAAATAGGTTTCTCATCCTCTTTGGGGGATTTTTTTGGAATTTTGCAAGAGAATTCACTTCCATTCAAAAACACTTATGAGTATGAGCCTTTTAATAGGACACCATTAATCCTATACTACATTAAGGAAATCATCACATCATCCAATATTGTTGTCAAGACATCCTAAAGCCATTCTTCACCATTTCCTCACTTGAGATACGACATCTTATCAAGCATCCACTAAGGTAGGCTTTACTTTAGTGATTTCTACTTTCATTCTCATGGAACCATTTTCATTCAAAGATTAAAATTTATTTCATTCACAAACTAATAGAGTTATACCCTCTATTTTTATAGCCTATTAGAATTCATAACAATCATCAATGATTACTATAATTTCATGTGATTCTCCTTCATTCTATATTTCTACCATTTTCAGATCATATCCTTACTAGTATTCTATTCTTGCAAGAATCCATTAACACATTTCAATATCCTCTAAACCATATCCCACACTTGTACATCATCTAAGGTAAATTTTTCATCCTATTTGACCATCTGAGAATACAAAATTATCCCTTTTCATCACTCTACCTTTTGCAGAAACTTATCATATTTTATTATGCTCCCTTGAGCCATCCACATAATTTTATCTTATAACTAATCAAACTTTTCACCCTCACTTTCCTTTGTAAGAAGATAAATTATCAACATATTTTCTCCTTTGAGCCATATTATGATTCCTAGACTCCCTTTGGATCATGTGTCACCATTAGAATAGGATATCGCCTTAAATCATGTCAATCCCTTTGAGTTTGCACTGAATGGTTATATCATATTCTTTGATTTTATTTTACAATTATTAATTTATCATATCAATACTCAATCAATTCCTAAAACGTGGATTGATATCCTTCTGAGGAAGTCCTTTGATTTATGGGGACTGGCCTTTTCTAGGAAATCCACCATACATTTTTCTAATCTCATCTTATGTAAGTGTATATGATCACAGCTTACTTTGTAGGACATGGGCTTATTTCATTTTGTACACAGAGTGCAACATCACACGTAATTTGTGGGTATCATTGAAAAAATTCCATATCAAGGTTTGGCGAGACTTGTTCTTTTGCTTATTAAGTTAGGTTGAAGAGTTGAGTTTTGTCCCAAATAATGACAAATGCTATGTAACTGCTCCTAGTCACAAACATCCAAGAAGGTTCAGGGGTGTTCAAGCGCTACTTTTTGGGTTTGGAACTGGTTTCTATGTTGTAGTAAGGACCCAAGTTAGGATCTGGGCCATTCCAGCGACTGATGAATGTGATGTACTAGAATTGAATTTTTTTGTATGATGACTGTGAACTATTGTGTAGGGTGACTTATTCACTAAGATGATGCCCCCCTCATTTGGGGTGCATGTGATGTTTTTTAGGAGTATGCAGCCTAAAGGATGATCAACCATAGTGCTGAAACTATGCTCTATAGGGGGGAGGGTTTGTGCTCAGTAGAAACCAAGGCACATGTAAACAAAATGGCTAGGAGACAAGTGTTAGTACAAGCAAGATAAACATGCATGTAAAATACAATGTGGAAGCTAAGCACACAAAAATATAGTTTAAACATGCAATAAGATAAATTAGACCACGAAAAAGTGAGGACATCACTCATGATGTCGCAATACAATCAAGGCCATAGTGGCCATAAGAAATCAAAGAACAACAAAGACATAGGGAAAAACCCACAAACAATGGAATACTCTTGATAATGAATACTTATAAATATTATTTGACATAGAATATTTGCATAGAAACAAGATGATGCTTGTGTATTTTATTAATATCAAAATCAAGCATTACAAATAAATGAGAGAGATGCAATATTTATAGATATTAGAAATATTTTATCTCATCCACAATATATGGAAATAAATCATCTAATCTGAGCAAATATGTAGAAATAGCATATTGCCCCTAACTACCTCTATTTCCCCTCATGGAAATCATCTGGAAACAAAATATGCAAGATAGAATATGATCCCAAAAACATTGGGATGATAACACTATCACTTAGTTAACTAACAACTAAGGATAACTAATACCTATTGACATAAGTTTAAAGTATTTAAGTTAAATACTTTAGCTTATTACATTTATTCAAATATCAACTAATGAGGAATTAATCTAATTTTTATTCCTAACATACCCCCCCTTAATTCAGCATGGTATCCAGTGAAAAGGATAGAAATTCTCTAAAACCCTCAAATTTACCTCGAGAAAGTGACTTTGTGAAGACATCTGCACGCTGCATATCTGTTGGGAAATATTGGAGCTAGATGTTGTTGTTCTGAACATGTTCGGGAATGAAATATACCTGCACCTTAATGTGTTTGGTGTGCTCATGAAAAACTAGATTCCAAACAATTTTTACTACTCCTTCATTATCAACATGTAGAATAGTTGGATCTTTCTATGGTATTCCCAATCCCTCTAGTATACGTTGGAACCATATCGCTTTATAGATAGCTCCACTTTCTGCATGATATTCTAATTCTATGGAGGATATTGAAACAAAATTATGCTTCTTACTCCCCAATGATATCGGTCCAGATCCCAAAAAGAATACAAATCCTAAAGTGGATTTCCTATCATCTATGTTTCCTGCATGATCTTAATCTAAATATCCTGTCAAGAAGAATTTATTATTCTTCTTGTATTCTAGGCCATAGTCCATAGTTCCTCTTATGTACCTCAGTATCCACTTTTCTACTTTCCAGTGAGAAACCCTTGGTTCTTGCATGAACCATGAAAGATAGCTGACTGCATAGCTGATATCTGACCTAGTGTAAGCCAATTAGATGAGACTACCGATCAACTTCCGATAGAGAGTTTCATTTACTTGTGGTGATGGATTTGTTCAAGACATTTTAATTCTTGTCTCCATAGGTGTGGAAAATGGCTTACATTCCATCATATTGAATTTCTTTAGTGTTGTCTTGGTATATTTCAATTGTGACACAAAGATATGATTTTATCTTTGCCAAAATTCAAGTCCAAGACAATAATGTAGAAGCCCAAGATCAGTCATGTCAAAGGATAATGTTATAGCTTTCTTTGTTGAATTAATCATTCTCACTGATCCTCCAGTGATGACTAGATCATCAAAATATACTAAAATGATCACTATCTCCCCCCCCCCTTTCTTTTTGAGATAGATATTAGGATTGTATGGACTCCTATTGAATCCATGTTGAATGAGATGCTCATCAATTTTTATGTACCATGCCCTGGGAGATTGCTTTAGACCATATAGTGATTTTATTAGTTTACATACATTTTCCTCTTTACCTGGTATGAAAAAACCATCTGGTTGAGGCATGTAAACTTCTTCGTGTAAATCACCATCAAGAAAGACACTTTTCACATTCATTTGGTGTATTTTCCAACCAAATTGTGTAGCTAGAGAAAATATTAACATGAAATTTTTTATCTTAGCTGTGGGAGCAAAAGTATCCTCATAATCAATGCCTTTGTTTTAAGCATATACCTTAGCAAATAGTCTAGCCTTGTGTTTATCAATTTTTTTGTCTTCTTTTTACTTCATTTTAAAGATCCATTTGCATCCAATTGGCTTTTCCCTGGTGGAAGATCTATAAGTTGTCATGTACTATTTTTCATAAGTGAATTATATTCTGCATCCATAGCATCTTTCCAAGGTTTAGACTGTAGGGCTTCTAAAACTATGGATGGCTCAATAGTTTCAACAACTTTACTCATTAAGGCCAAATTTACCTCATTTCGATCCATACTACAAGTCCTCATTCCAGTGGTAGATGTGTCAGTGACACTATCCAATTTTGCATCTCTAATCATACTTGTATACCATTTAGGCATACTTTTTGTGTTACCTGTGGGAGGTTGAATTTCACCATCTTCCCCATCATCATTATCATCATAAAAGTGATTATAATCCTATGGTTTTACTGTAGGGATGATTTTTTCATCATGTGAGTGTATGAAAGGAGCATCTACTTATTTCTTCTCAAAGAACTCAACATCCTGACTAGTGTATACCCTTCTTGTTTTTGGATTCATAATTCTATACCCAAGTGCTTCATCATTGTATCCCAAGAAGATAAGTTTTTCTGATTTCATATCAAGCTTATTTCATTGTTTCTTAGGAATGTGCATACTTGATTTACATCCAAAAACTCTAAGGTGTGAAATAGATGGCTTATGCCCTAACCATGCTTCATGTGGTGTTACTCCATTAAGAGATACAGTGGGAACTCTGTTTAGTAAATAGACTTCCATTTTAGTTGCTTCAACCCAAAATGTTTTTGATAAACCTGCATCATCAATCATACATCGCACCATATCCATGATAGTATTATTTCACCTTTCAACAACACCATTTTGTTGTGGTGTGTGAGGAGGATCCATTTGATGACGAATGCCATGTGTTTTCAAAAACATTGAACTCATTGCTGGTGTATTCTTCCCCTTGATCTAAGTGGAGTGTTTTTATTTTCCTACCAGACTCTATTTCAACAAGAGCTTTAAAATTCTTGAAAGTTTCAAAAGCTTGGTCTTTTGTAGAAAGACAGTATATCCACATTTTTTGTGAAAAATCATCAACAAAGAGCATGAAATATTGAAACCCAGATTGGTTGGGTCTCATTGGTCTTGTTACAATTTTAGCTCTGTGGTCTATTTGCAAAAATAAAATGGTTCTCTTTGTCGGTTTGAAAAATAAAAATAAAATTTTTGGACTCTTTGGTCTCTTTTCAAATACAAAAATCTTATTTTAGCAATTTTTACAAAATAAGTCTTTTCCAAATCTAATTAAAAACTAGACCAAGATGTATAGCTTGTAAAAACACACGCTTTCAAAAAAAGTGGCACCTCAATCCGAGGTACCAATTGAAATTTATGCCTTTTTTAAATTGTAATTTTAATATCTTTCCGGGCGCCTTTCCAAAAATGGAATTTTTTTCTCCTAATTTTTTTCACTGCATCCAAAAATGGAATTTTTTTAGAAGAATTTTTTTTAACAAAAAAATGTAGATAAAGGCTTGCGTGCATGCGTAGTGCATTTTAGGGCACAACTTCAGTTCAACCGCTTTTCCTAAGCGTTATAATAACCCTTGGCCATAGATTTTTTTATTCTTTCTCTTTCTACACAAGTTATTGTTCTTGCAGATAGCTTCTTCTTCCTTTTCTCCAACACATTTTTTTTCCTTGTAGGTTACAATTTTTTTCCATGTTCAATTTGAAGTCTTTGTTTTGGATGCAAGCACATTGGAGATCATTGAAATCTCCTAACTTCTTCTCCTCTGGCAGGCTTAGATGCTTTGGACAGAGATCTTCTCACAAACATACATACAATTTTTTTTTCTAGATATATGAAAAGACAGAGCATAGAGAAGAGGAAGTATAATTTGTGTGGGGAGCTTGAAAATCTTGGGTCCCCAGAATAAAAAAATATTGTATATATATTTTTTAAAATGCTTCCAATTTAAAAAAATGTAGGTACAAGTAATTTTTTTTTAAAAATACCAAAGAATGAAACAATGTCACCTTGTACAACAAATTAACATCTAAGTCTACAAGGGCCTGTGATTGTACTCTAGGTGTTCTTCAACTACAAATCAACTATGATTCAGGGTGTGGAGCCAGGTAGGGGCTATGAAATGGATGGGGGCATCTATGGCTTCTCTTAGCTTAGTAATTTCTCTAGATTTCCCTAAACTTCCCTAACACTTCCTACACTCCTCTCTAGATAAGAATACTGCTTTAATACCAAATCTTGATAGTGAATACATGAAAAGATTATTTGACACAGAAGCATTTCATAGAAACAAGACAGTGCTTGTGTATTGAATTAATATCAAATTCAAGAATTACAGACAAATGAGGGAGCTGCAATATTTATAGATATTGGACAACTTCTATCTCATCCAAAATATATGGAAACAAATAATCTAATCTAAGAAAAAATGCAGAAATAGCATATTTCCCCAAACTACCCCTGTTGCCCCTCATGGAAATCATCTGAGAACAAAATATACAAGATAGAATATGATCCCACAATCATTGGGATGAGAACACTATGACTTAGTTAACTAGTAAATAAGGATAACTAATACCTATTGACATAAGTTTACATTATTTAAATTAAATAATTTAACTTATTACATTTATTCAAATATCAACTTAATGATGAATTAAGCTAAGTTTTATTCCTAACAAATACAACGACAAGTAGAAGAAAATAAATAGTAATAGACATCCAAGGAAGCAAGTAGACCTGTAAAAAATGGTTGAACATGAAGCACCAGTTAGCATGTTATAAAGATAAAAAAGTATGTCAAAGCATGTATAATTAGATACAATAATGTTTTATGCAAAATGAAACAATAACTCCTTTAATGTATAAAAGTGGATGCCCCTAGAAGCTGATTTGAGACTGGTATGAGGTATTGTGCTAAGAATCCATGCTGTGTATCAATATGTAGAATATATGATCAAAACTAGAAATAAATTAAATGTGCATGTGTATATGGAAAATATAATGACATATAAAATATTTGTCTAACATCTATAAAAGAGTGTACATGTAAGCATAAGTAATAAATACTAAGTGCGACCAAGATATGCAATATGTTATGGATGAGTGAGATGGAATGGAATGCAGAGTGAGTGTGATAGGATCTTTGTGCCCCCCGAGTGAATGTGAATGAGTATGCAGGTGATGAGCTTCATTTATACATGCCCCCTCAATAATAAAAAATGAACCATAGAATAAGATTGTGTCATCAAGAAATGGAATCAATATGTGCACTAAAAAGATGTGATTGATAAAGCATTGAGCATAACAAGTGATTGAGTGAATGTGTGAGTGTGGTGAGGTCCGTTTTAGATGTAGATCCTAAGTAGTTGAGTATGGACCATGAAACTAGAGTGAATCATATGATAATGACCACATTGTGTAGAAGTAGACGCTAGAAAGATATGTCATGAATGCATAGAGTAGATGTTGCATAGTAAGAGATGGATGCATGATGTGTGAAGTGTATAGTGTGTAGCATGTGATTTTTAATGTGTATTTTGTGAGGTTCATGCGTATAGTATTCCCTCAACAATCAAGTGTGAAATGTAGCATGAGAGTACATCATTGAGTAATGATGATACATGAGTGTATCATAATGTGTATGATGCATGTGAAAGACTGGATGTGTGATATAGAGTGAACAAGTAGAATTGTAAGACATCTGAGAATGTTATATGGGGGGGGGGAAATAATCATAAATCCCCCTAAGTGTGCCTATGATGGAGGTTTATGCATCGACGCGAGAGATAATTTGCCATTATGGGAGAGCGTTATCTATATCGTGATAAGAGAGAGGGCCACCAACATGGTAGGATGAAGTAACAATCAATCCATGCGATGGTGGCAGAATTTGAAATGTGTCCTAGCCATCAGTAGAAGGAGTAGTTTCTTTGACAAAGTGAATTGGAAATAGAAGTGGAGTAGTATGTGGAGGAAGCTTGAATGGTGGTAACTTAGGTGAGATTGATGATGGTTTAGAAGGCTTGATAGGAGAAGTGGGTGGATTGATTTTGAGAGGCAGTTGTGTACTTTGACTTGGTAATGTTGTAGATGAATTGAGAGGAGGATGTGCTATATTGAATTTGAGAGGTTTTTGTTTAGGTGGTTCTTGACTTTCCATAGAAGGAACCTTAGAAATGATGACATGATGCTCATTATACATAGACAAATCAGATTTAGGAACCCATTGAGATGTAACAATTAGAGAGGACTATATAATACAATGTTGTATAGTGAATGAGATAAAACCTTAAAAATCAAGATACTTGATTCTTCATTGTAAAGCATACCAATCATTATCATTATGTCCATCAATTTGATGATAAGCGCAAAATGTGATACCTTGATATTTTGCAAGCTGATAAGGAGGATAATAATGGGTAGATGGAAATCTTATTAATTGATGATTAAGGAGTGTATTAATAATTCCATGCTACTTAGTATTGCAATCGAACATGAGAGGTAGTGGTAATGGTAAGACTAGAGGTTCAGTGATATGAGCACATGCAAAAGACATAGAATGATTATGAGAAGAAGAACAATCATGAGCCTAAGAATATTCTTTAAGATGTTGAATTTTAGATGTAAGAGATGCAATCGTAGATACCATATCTTCAAATTTATCGTGAAATAAATAATGTAAATCTTGAATAGACTTATAGATTGATTGATTAGAATTAGAACTAATAGAGTCATCAGAGAGATGATTGAAGATGGCACTAAATTTTCAAGGCATCATGTTAATATGGAGATACATAGTCGCTAGGGTTTTATGACGATAATCTTTACAAGATGGGTGTATTTTAAGAAATTGAAGTAAAAAGAATTGAGAGATCTTATAAGCCATGATGGAATAAAAATAAGGATCCAAGAGTATTTGAATGTGGGTTCACCAAAATATTAAGCAAAAATATAAATTTATTTTTCCAAATCCTAAATGTAATGTAACAGTAAGTAAATAAACAATGAAATACATAATTGACCTAAGAAAATAAGAAATTCAAATTTGAAACCCTAGTTGCACATGAAGGGAATAAAATAATTATCTAATTCAAAATGATGCCAAGGGTATGCTGATCTAGAAAAATAGTGAAATGGAAGTAAAAACTATCGTAATAGTGCTAAGAAAATTGTTTGACTATTGGATGAGGGTGGACACCAGCGCATAGGAAGGTCAGGAGCACCCCAAGCTATACTGACCCGATCTAGGCACTAGTGTCCTGATAAGTCCTCAAGTTCTAATTTTTTTTGGGTCGGAAGGATGTCACAAATATTTAATTTTTATCACATGTATGTCACAATATGATTTATGAATTCACCTGTAACCTGTAAAAAAAATGATATCCTATGAAACCCCCAAACTACATCAAATCCTTAAAAATAAAGATGAAAAATGGGAGGTCAGACTGTCCTGGACTATCAAGGAAGTGATACCTATGAATGAGCATTGCACTACATTGCATACCCCATGTAGTTCTATGTGTGTGTGTGTGAAAATAATTCCCTAGGTGGCTCTTTTGCATGTCACACTTGATAATAAAGCAATACTTAGATGTAAGAAATTTAAATAGATGTGTGCATGAAAGAATGAACTTCCCCTCCTCTACGTGTATGCAAAGGAATAGTCTATAGCCCTTGTGTGTGGATGCTAGATGGATGATTGAGTGCTCTTGTAATGTCATTTGAATGAAACCTTAGGTGGTGATAGCTAATGCTTAGTGCTTGGTCCTTTATTATGATCACTTATGATCACACAATCCTCACCTCACTCTATTATACCCTTATCTCATTTATGATTTTGTTTCTCCCACTTGGACAACATTAGATACATTATGTACTGATGATGCTTTATTATAACACATAGGTACTGATGAACACCTCCCCCCTTATCATCATAAAAAATTCTCTCCATATGTACTTAACACTACAACTTATTTTGGTGAATCAGCTCCTACCACTGCCAATACTGATACTCTTGATACTATTCCTATCAATCTATATATTGAAGACTGATCTGCACTTTTAAATGAAGAAAATATTCAGTATAACCTTGATACCCTGGAAAACCCCCATATTATTCTCTTATTTGCTTCTCTTACCCCCTCAGAACAAGTTTACATTAAACAAGTGCTTCACGACTTCGCTGATGTATTTAAATGGGATTATAGCAATATGTCGGGTATATATCCTTCTATTTCCATGCATAACATAGTCATTAACACTAGAGCCAAACCAGTTCAACATAAAATTGGAAAACTATATCCTAAAGTCACACTTTAAATCAAGGAAGAAATACAACGACTACTGGATGCAGACTTCATCCGTGTTGTGGATTACCCCAAATGGGTCTCTTATATTTTTCCCATTATGAAACCAGATGGAAAGGTCCATTTTTTACAAAATTTCATGATATTAAAAAATGCTTTCCCCAATGATATTTTTCCTTTGCTACACATAGACATTATCATTGATTCCACCGCTGGATACGACATTCTTTCTTTTATCGATGGCTTTTCCGGATATAATCAAACTAAAATCAACCCATCCGATTAGGAAAAAACGTAATTGAATACACCAAGGGATACCTTTTTTTATACAATTACACCCTTTTGCCTTAATAATGTTGTTGTCACCTATCAACATGCTATGAATCATATCTTTCATGATCATATCTATAAAATTCTTGAAGACTGCGTTGATGATATACTCGTGAAATATCACAATCCTGCCACTCATGTTGCTGATATATGGACATTGTTTACAAACTTACACAAATACAATGTATGCTTAAATTTGAAAAATTAATTTTCAAGGTTATGACTAGGAAAATCCTCAGTTATATTATTTCTCAATTATGTATTGATATTGATCCTAAGAAGGTCCATGTCATATCCGGCATACCTGACCCAAAAAATCTTCATCAACTATGTTCCCCCCAAGGAAACATCCAGGATATCTACCGTTTTATTGCTCAGTTAGCTGAAAAAATCCATCCTTTCATGCGCCTGATGAAAAAGGACACTAAGTTTATCTGGGATGATCATTTTCACCATTCTTTTGATGATATCAAAAAAATTCTATTGAATCCTCCAGTTCTTGTGCCTCCCACAGTTGACCAACACTTCCTTTTATATATCTCTACTACATTTTATACTTTCAGATCCCTTCTTGCATAACATGACGATGCTAACTATGAATGGGATATATATTACATTAGCCATACTTTACTCCCTTATAAGTGAAACTATAGTTATATTAAGAAATTATGCCTTGGCATTTTCTTTTTCACAGATAAATTATGCCACTATATTATCAACCATGAGATCCGTATTATCACCAAAGTTGACCCTTTATGATATTTACTATCTTAGAAACATCTCTCTAGTTTCCTTTCATGATGGGTAATGTTACTCAAAACAAATTATTTCAATTTTATCTCACAAAATTCCATCAAAGGTCAGGTCATCGCCGATAAATTAGAAGTTGCTCCACATCCTGATCCTTCTCATATATGCGACTCTTTTCACAATGACTTCACCTCTTATACAATTGACATTGATACATGGACCATGTTTTTTTATGGATCTCATTTTTCCTCAGGTTCTGAAGCTGGTATTTTATTTATCTCCCCTCATGGTGATTATCTCCCTTTTTCCTACCGCTTAGGATTTTCCTATACCAATAATATCGCTGAATACAAATATCTTATCCTTGGTCTCACTGTCACTCACAAGTTTCTTATTCGTAATATCCATATTCATGGTAACTTTCAACTAATTATTAATCAATTCAATGCCACATACCAAACTAAAGAGGAGAAAATCATCCCCTACAATGACCTTTTCAAAGCTATAATGGCCACCTTTGACTCCTATTTTATCACTATCATCCCTCACAAAGATAATTGTCATGTTGATGACATGGAAAGTGTCACCTCTCTCATCCCACAAGATATCACTAATGATCATGCCACTTTTATAATCTTCCACCTACATCATCCCTCAACTGATGGTCCATTTTTGGAAGCCTGCGTTATTACACACAACTATGAAAATCCTGAATGGTTTATTCTGATCCTTAATTTGCTATATTGACAAACCATCCTTTCTGACTTATAGCCTCATGAAGCTTGCTGATTATGGAAAAAATTCACACACTATGTAATTTTTAAGGCATTACTTTTTAAAATGGAATTCAATGGTCACTTGTTATGTTGTTTAGGTGTCGATGATATCCCTTTATCTATTTCCCAAATCCATGATATCCTATCTAGTGGACACTTCTAGGGAAAAGCAATGTCTCAAAAAAAATTATGACAAGGGTATTATTGGCCCACCATGGAGAAATATGGTTTGGAATATTCCACTTGTGACAAATTTTAAAAGCATAGAAACCTCCACCATGTGTTTACATAAGAATTCATACCCATTGCCTCATCATGGCCATTTTCCATATGGGGTTTCAATCTCATTGGAAAATTCAATGTGGAATCAGATAATGGCCACAAGTTCGTTATTATTGCTACTAAATACTTTACTAAATGGGTTGAATAGGTGCCCTTGCAAACCACTACTAGTGTTGCTATCACTAGTTCATTACTACTCATATAATCACATGCTCTGGTGTGTCATCCGCTATTATCACTGATAAGGATTTTCTTTCAAAAACAAGGATTTTAAGTGACTTTGTGCAAATTTCAAAATTAAAAAAAACATTTTCTACTCCTTATTACCCATAGGGAAATGGACAAGACAAAGTTACTAATAAAACCATTGTCAAGATCTTATGCAAAACTATTAATACTTCTAGAAGTGAATGGCATAATCAAATTTTATATGATCTTTGGGATTATCGCATGAGCACTTGCACTCCCAATAACAATAAACTCTTTTCAATTGTCTATGGCATCAAAGCCATCATTACTTTAAAACTTTAAATTCCTTCATTACAGTTGTCCTTTATAGGAATTATAAAATATAATGAATACCGTGAAAATTTATTATACGAGCTTAAAATGCTTGAATCTCGTCATGTACAAGCTTTGGAACATCTTCAAGTATATCAAGACCATATTGCATAGACTTATAATAATAAAATATGTCCATGTGAATTCGATATCAGTGATCTTGTTCCTAAATAAATTATAAAGAATACTAATGCAAAGACTCAAGTCAAAGGAAAATTCAAACCTAATTATCTTGGCCCTTATGTAATTGTAGACACTTAAAAATTGCACTCTTTTATCACTTACATTATCTCCATAATACATTAATCAAACCCATCATTTAATTCATATATCTCCTATCCTAAGCGTAAATATTATCCAAAGCTATAAAATCTACCCTTATATCTACACTTAACCACTTAAAACCACTTGAAAACCAAAAGACAAAAAAAAAGAAGAAAACATTTCATAACCATCTACACTCTTCACCTCGAATAACATCATCCCTTCAACATTTACCTAAACTTCAAAACCAAATAAATTCATTTAGAAGTGGTTTTAACCACTTTACCACTAAAAATCCCAAAAAACCGGGATCACTAGTGATTCAGCTGAATCTCCAGTGTTTATAAATAGCAGTTCTCTTCTCTTTCTCCAGGATCCCCAATTTTGAATCTCCAAGCCACAAATTTTTTTCTTAATCACTGGTATCTTGCATTCCATCAATCAACATAAGGACATCAAGGCTATCACCAGACATTATCAAGTATTTTCTAGTCTTTTAAAGAGCAAATTTCATCACCTGAATTGTAGGCAACATCATAACATTCTCTGTCAACTTAGATCTTCTCCAAATAAAGATTTGAGGCATATTTTAGCTTTGCATCAATCCAAAGTACCTTTAAAATATTTCTTTAGTTCCTTATAGTCACATTTAATCTTTAAATCAATCTAAAACATCACTTTATATCATCAAGCTCTCATTTTTATTAAAATGTTAGAATTCTCTTAAATCACCAATGATTCCCCTAATTGCCAGTGATTTGCTTAATCAATAGCGATTCCTATCAAAACCTGACATTTTATCAATTTTATCAACTTTTTGTCAATTATATCAAATCCTATGCATTTAACATTGGTGTTTCAAAGCATGGATCTCTATAGTAGGGTAGTACCTGGTCACTCACATCCAATTACAAAATTTACTACCTTTCGATAGTTCAACATCCCTTATTTTGGGAACAATACAACATCCTGAATGAGATCACACTTTGTGCAATATGATTTGATGATATTAATCAAGACACCAAGGATCTGTTTTAATTCCTTCATGAGATTGAACAAGAAATTGAGGATTTTTTGGTATGACTACTTTAAACGTTTCTAGATTGCGTCTACCCTGCTAGGGCCACTTTTGAAGCTACTCAGGACTTTCCCATTCATCTATAATTTTAGATCTTCTCATATTCTATCTACATATCTAAATTGACTGTATATATTTATTTTCATCCATATAAGTTTTGGAAATTCACTTAATTATTATAAAACAAGATGACATCCTCCAAGGAATCCTTTCTAGATTCCTGGAACCAATCTTCTCTGGGAAACTCATCTATCCATTTGAATAATCCTTTCTATTTAGTGTCTTTTAGCATAGATTTCTTTGTAGGACATGAGAATTTATACATACATTTGGACTTAATCAACTTCAATCAAACATTAGCTTCAACATCCATCTCTACGGGTATCGTTAAACCTCATGTCTTCTGAGGTCAGTTTTATTTTTATTATTTCAATACATTAATTTGAGTAGAAAGCTTAAAAAATCTCTGAATATTCTAGCATGCCTTGTGGGACCTTTAATCCCTTATTCATTTTTTTTTTCATTTCATTTGAATTAATTTTCATATATGTTAGGCCTTCTTATTTGTAATCACTAGTGATACAGTCAAATCTCCATAAATTGTGTCAATCACCAATGATTCTATCAATCGTTGAATATCTATGTCACTGCTTCTGATTACTCATTCAGTCAACCTCTAACATCATTTATTGTGGTGTTTTATATTTTCTGATAACTTTTTTTTTGTAGGTTTTTGCTTTGGATGATTTTTCTTGTTGCTTTTTCTTTGCTAAAAAAATAATCAATTTGAAAATTTTTAAAGTAAACATTTTTTAGGTGAGTCCTTTCCCTTTCTTTTTGCTTTCCGTATTGCATTTTACTATCTTCTCCCATCTAATTTAATCATTATTTTGTATTTTAAATGAAGATTTCATCCTTCTTGATCACATCAATTAATTAGAAGGATTAATTTTTTGCATTCACTTAATTCTTCCCCCACACAAAACTAAACCACATTAAACACCAAAATTACATCAAACACTCCTACCCAATTGATAACTATTGGTATTTCATCACCCAATAGGGAAACAAATTTGTTGTTTTTGCCAAGTATAAACAACTGGTTGTCAGTATATTGGCTAAGAATTTGACTCCCTTATTATTTTGATACTGTGAAGTGAGGGGTTTAGCCCCAATATCAAGCCTCATACCGAAACCAACACATATTTGGGCCTTACGTACCCTCAGGTATATCGAGGAATCCAACCTTAAAAATTACCTAAAACCATCCATAGATGGCCATTTCTTAGGATCCTATAATCCATTTTACATATTCCATTTTTTCGTAACTAATCAAGATAATAAAACTCTTCATTTGTGATTTTTCTTGTTGTTTGTAATCAACAAATCTAGATTTATTTTCATTTTATTAGGTGATTGTGTTTTTGTTAATATGGTACTTACAAGATAAAAATATTGTATCCATACTTCAAAAACATGTCCATTCCATTCCAACAATCCACACCACAATACAATGAAACTTTACAACAAGCCCAAACCCAACTAGATGAATCCTAATGACTCATTGATCAATGCCAATAACTTTTATCAACACCCTGACCTAAAAATCTATAAAACATGATAGATGATATTACATGTTATATTAATAACACTCAAAAAAATCTTTAGAATGCCTAGCATTCCTTTCATGAAGGAAAAAATGAAGCTTCACCCACACCCAAATATCAAGGACAACCACATTCTCCCAGTAGTGAATCCACTTCATCTGAAATACATGATCTCCTTAGTCCTTGGTTCTTGAACAATGAGGATCCTGTCTTCTTAGAAATAATTGACTCAAACCCCATGGCTCTTAATACATACCATGCTGATAGGGGTGTCAATATTCAATCATTATTACCTGAACCATTTCCATATACACCTGATCCTTCATGCAATTTTTACCATCTCATCGATCTGAACCACAAAACTTTCATCGAGAAAATATATTCCTATCCTACTAGTAGTTGACCAGAAACATCTATCATCATGTATTCATTTCCCATGATTACCTTTCACCTTAAATTATTTCTTCATAATACATGACCTTTCAACAACTTGACCCTCAAATGGTTCTACACCACTTCAAAATAATACAAACACTTCTTCACCCACACAAATCCCTCCAACTTCCACTACCATTAAA
This sequence comes from Taxus chinensis, assembly GCA_019776745.2. NCBI lineage: Eukaryota > Viridiplantae > Streptophyta > Pinopsida > Cupressales > Taxaceae > Taxus > Taxus chinensis. Next base: position 451,451,978 of record CM034146.1, on the reverse strand, counting down.
ATAACTCATGTGAGTTTTTCCATTGTCTTTATTAGCATACCTCAGCCACTACCATCACAACATACCATACCACCCCTTCAAAACATTACTATGTCTATTCCCACATCTACACCTTTAATCAATACCAGCGTTGTTTCCAGTACTCATTTGGCTTTGCAATAGTTTTTTACCCCACTTATATCACCACACGTACCTTAACTATCAAAATCATTTGATCCTTCCAAAACATTATTATAATAGTCCCAACCCCATATCAATGCATCTACTCCCCTTGAAAATTTTAGACAATCATCGCAACCCCTTATTTTTACTTTTTTCCCCTTTTAACAAGCCCCTCAGTATTCTCAACCCCTTATCCACACATATATTCCTTCCAACACACACCACAACAATCATTGCCTCCTTTTAATACATCCATCCCTCCTCAATATCAATATATCCAAACATCACAACCTTTAGCCTCACAACCTGATTATAATATTCCTATGAACATCCCTCACAAAAAAATTCCCTTCCAACAAAACATCCTGTAGAAATACAATCATATTGGTAACATAATCAATTATCATTTAATCAACTCTGTTCATCCTCATCTATCACATAATAAAAACCACAAATAAACCCTCTTCATGCCTTAATAAACTACATATCCATCCTTGAAGCCACCTCTATGCATCCTAAGAATACATTATCATATGAACAAATATGTAATGAACCTATTCACCCCTCTGTACCATATAAGGCTTACCCACCTCACTGGGAGATTCCTAAATTCCATAGATTCTATAGCAAGGAAGACCCCCAGTAGCACATCTTAGCATTTCTTCATGCTTATTACCTTATATCTCATGACCAGGACCTTATGCTAAGAACATTCCCGATGTCCTTGGAAGTACCTACTTTAGATTTGTATAATAGCATTCCACAATATCCCCTCTTTTTATTTTCACAACTCGCATAGTTGTTCCTCAAACATTTCTTGATAAATATCTCCCATTAAATCACCATCACAAAACTGTATGCTATTAAAAAAATTTAGTATGAATCCATTTCCAAATTTTTAGCCCATTGGAGAGGTATAATTTATCAATTATCATTCTCTTTCCCACAGACAAAATTAATCGAATTATTTTCCCATTCATGCACAAAACATATTTCTTCCACACTCCAATTCAAATCATTTCAAAAAATTGATGAATTATTTTTTATGTCCTTTAAACTTGAACTTCTTACTCTTGAAGAAGGTAGACTAAAACTTATACCAAAGAAACCAAAATTTGATTTCCCATCCAAATCATCTTCTAGTCAAGACAATCCCACATCGTCAGCTAATGTCATAGTCATCATATATTCTCTAAAGGAACGTTCCACCACAAAATGCTCCCTCGCTCAACTTAGCTATACCCCTATTGGAGAAAATTATAGTGTGGTCTTTGATAAAATCCTCATTGGTAATAATATCTCTCTTCCACCCATCCATCCTATTGACATTTTCGTTTCCAAACTCTCTTGGTATATAGATAACGAATATTGTAAATACCATAGGGTAAAAGGTCATGACATAGAAAGGTGTCATTCATTCCAAAATTCCCTTCAACATCTTATTGAAAAAGGAGAGAAACATTTAGACAACCTTAATGCTCCTCAGAATGAAAACCTTGACAACCATTTTCAAATCATTCCCCATTGATTAGTCAACCCCAAGTGAAAAACGTAAAAGCCCACAATACCATAAAAACCATCAATAAAATATCACATGTTACCAAACCCACAACCACACTCACATCTAGTAAAACACCCAATTCAAAATCTGTTGTCCAAAGTGAACCTTCCGCATCCATAACTACCTCTTATTCACCCAGCCCTTCTAGGAATCCTTCACAAACACCTAAAAAATAACCCATCATTCAGATTATGAAAATTCCATATGATGTCTTTGTATCTCAATATCATCAATGTAACCCCCAGAGTTTCCTCCCCCTATCTAAAAAGGTCTCCATTATAAATCACTCTACCACTCCTATACAAAGAACCAAACATGAGGCCTTTATCCTCGGTCCCCATCCCTCATCTGTACCACCGATCACCATCAAAAAATAAACAACCACTCATATACAAAATATCAAAGAACCCACACCAAAGGAAAAATCTCCCATGACCTTTAAATCAAAAGAAACATCATTACCTTCAACCTACGCATTAAAAAGACACTATACATCTATTCTAGAAAAACTGCTTCAATAATCACTCATAGTGTTACCTCCTCTTAAACCATCCAACACTCGAGGATGGAAACCTTCTTGGTATAATTTTTAAGCCTTCTGTGACTACCATCAAACATCTAGATACTCTATAGAATAATGTAAATCCTTCCATGCATCCATTAAAAATATTGAAGACAATGTTAGAATTTGATGATTCTAATAAATATGGATTTAATCAACTTACATATTATATAATATTACAATAAATATTTAAATAAAAATTACATCATAACATAAGTAAATAAAGAAATACTTACAGGAAATAAATAACACATGTGACAAAATATTTATAGTGGAAAACCTCAAAAGGGTAAAAACCACTTTGAAAATAACCTTTTACTTTAGAGAACTTATTTTACATCCAGTAAGATCGCCTCCTCCTTTAAAACCCTATTTACCAAGGGTAAAACCAAATCACTTGATTTACACACCTTTGATATATTTCCCGAATATATTAAATGAGGACCTAAAGTCCTTTTTATATAAGGTGATCAAGTACGTCTCCCAACCCACCTTTTCAACCTAAATGGTTGACACATACACCTAAGTTTATAATATTTAATATTAGAAATATAATCATTTCATGATATTAAACATTTAACCTAAAGTATATACCTAGGTTAGCATATTTAATAATAGAAATATAAATATTTCATATTATTAAATATTAACCTATATAATAGTGATGGACCCATATACATTAAGGGTTGACCAGACCACTTAATCATTATGTTCCAACACTCCCCCTTAATGTTAAGTGGGATAACATAAAATATTCCAATAGATTACCTATCCGTGGTACACTACATGATTTACAATCCTTAAAACATAAAGGTTTTAGACTAGCATATCAGTTTGAAGGAATTATAACACCTCCATCATACTCAATTTACCTTTTAGTACAAAAGGATTTGGAATCCCAAAGATCATTCCATGATCAGTGGCTAAGTATGATTTGTGAGTTTTACATGTTCTCATAGGTTCTCATAAAAGGTTATTGAACACAAGCATATACGAGCCTTTTACAACCATGGACCTCCTTAACAATATGCTTTTACTATATGTTTACCAGTAAAATCAATAATACTACAGAGTTTACTGAATACCACCTTCAATATCTTTCTACACTTCTTTCTCAAAAATAATTCTAGGAGGTATACATGCCTGAAGGTCTTTTAAAAATTCCTGAAGGTCTTTTTACAAAAGCTAAGTTCCATTAGGAGGTGAAATTATCATACACACTCCCCCTCAATGGAAAATCTAACAATCCAAGCTTTTTACAAAAGTGAAAAAACTTTGCAGCACTCAAGGACTTTGTGAAGATGTAAGCAACCTTCTCTTTAGTCAACACAAACTTGAGATTTATCTCATCACTTAGCACCTTCTCACAGTTGAAGCGTATATGTATCTTAATGTGCTTCATCCTCTAATGTTGAACTGGATTCATAATCAATAGTAATACAACTTTGACCACCACATAGAAGAGGAATACTTCCTTTAGCTTCCATGCATATCTCTACTAACATCCATTGCATCCACATGGCTTCTTTACTTCTTCCATTGTACTTCTCTACCTTAGTAAAAGAAATAGAGATTATTGATTGTATTTGTTGTTCCAATTAATGGTTCCTACACTAAAAAACTTGAACACAGATCCAATATATTTTATAACACAACATCAGTATGGTTAGAATCACAAAATCCATATAAGATAACATTTTCATTATTAGTATAATGTAACCCATAATTGATTGTTGCTTTAATATATCTAAAAATTCTTTTTGTAAGATTCCTATGATCTCTAAAAAAGGTTCCTGCATAAACCTTAAAGTAATTCCTACTATATAGGAAATATCTAATCTAGTTATAGTTAGATAAATCAAACTATCAACTAACAACGTATATAAAATAGGATCAAAAAGTTTCATATGAAAATTTAGGATCAATATTTATTCCAACTTCTATTGAAGTAGAAAATGGTTTACAATCAATCATAAGATTTTTTTTCAATACAATGGTTGCATATCATGTTTTGAAAAATAACAATAGAATGAAATCAATTCATACAAAGAACATGATGTGAGAGACCTAACTCATTCATTTCAAAGTACTACTTCAATTACTCTTTAATCCTATGAATTAAATCAGAATTATCACCAATCATAAGAAAACCATTAACATATATACATATGATGATAATATGTGAGCCTTATTTCTTAATAAATATATCATTGTTAGAAGAATAATTAACAAAACCTAACAGTTTAAAAAAGGAAACAATTTTTGCATACCAAGCTCTAAGAGATTATTTTAAACCATACAAAGATTTCTCAACTTACAAATATAGTTTTCTTTACCAATTTCTTCAAATCCTTTAGGTTGAAACATGTAAATTTATTATTTTAAATCACAATTCAAAAATATATTTTTCTTATCCATTTAGTGGATTTCCCACCCAAATTGAGCTGTAATTGCAAATAAGGCCCTAATAGTACTCATTTTAGCTACAGGGGAAAAGGTCTCAACATAATCAATACCATATTTCTAAATGAAATTTATAGCAACAAGTCTAGCTTTTTGTTAATACTACCATCTACATTATATTTTAATTTGTATAACCACCTATATCCTATAATACTTCGCGGATCAGGTTCATATAAGGTAATTAATGCATGGTACATGTTGGTACCCAAATTTTCTATCCTTTTCAGTCTAAGTAGCATTAGAGATATAGCATGAAGATTGAAAGCTAGGTAGATCTTGATATATTTCATTTTCTAACAAGAGATGTGATCTAACTAACACTCAGATTGGTGGAGAGATAGATAGCACCTTGAAAGGATTTGATATGATCCTCACTATTCTAGGTTGTGCCTTTCAACCAAGGTAAGAGAACCTATATTGTAACACCCAAATGGTGAAAGAGATGAAGATATCCCTCAATATATGTAAATATTTTGAAAATACCTCAGGAAAATATGATCAACACTCCAAAAATGACTTTTACAAGTTGTCACTCCCAGATTATGGAGATATTTTCAATGCAAGGCATGGGTTACTGAAGACATTGTATAATCCTGATTTTCCTTATGCATTTTTGTAGATGGGTTAGATCCTTTGGTTGACACACAATGCAATGTAGGGATAGTATGGGCAGGATTATTTTGTTTGAATGAATTTTTGGTGGGGTGTTGACAAGACAAACTAGTGATATATCAGATCTTTGACAACCTCTACAATACTTGAACAACTATCAGATAAAATGCTTCAAATAATCAGGATATTCTTTCAACTAGAAGAGGCATAAATGGAAGCCCAGGTTACACTCTTCACACAATATTTGAGAATTCACCACAAAATATTGAAGTAAAGAACTCAATTAAACACAAAAATCCATGATCAAACCATGCCTAAGGTACCCCTAAAGGATTACAAGAAATATATGCAGTCAAGGAAGGTAAAGTGATTTTAAATTTTTTTATCTCTTTATCAGATGAAGGCTCTTCTGAACATGAGATTGCAAATGCCACTAAACTATCAACAAGAAATGGAGATTTTGTGTGATTTCTAAAGACTTTCAATGCAATATTGAAACAAGAACAATGAAAACTATTTGTAGGCATTTAAAAATGATAACAGACATCATATTAACCAGAAAAACACATATTAACTCAAAATATTTTTAGATTCATCTACAGGGGAGAGTTTCATGAACAATCTCAGAGTTGTGTGATGGATATACACTTGTAACCAACTCACATACATGAAGATCCAACACAGAAGAAATTATCCTGGTTCTTTGGTGGGTTTCTCAGAAAATGAGCCTTTTCTCATAATTTGCTCATGATTTTCAACTTTCCTAACCCTTTACAATTTCTCCAAAATGCATTATATACCTCATGCCACATTGGAGCCTTCTTTCCTAAGCAAATAATATGCCATGGGATCAATTCTGTTACAACATGTCTTCATGATTCAATGAAAATGACATCCAACAGAAAAACATTCGCAGGTTGTTAGGTGTGCCCAAAAATATTAAATCATTACAAATATTTGGATCATTATCCATCCTAGGGGCACGTTTTTCATCATTGAGGCATGCAAACACCTTTTACTCATCATTTTCACCTTTTTACCTTTTCAAATTACCTCTGCAACTTTTAATTTTGACATTTCACGTGTTTTCTTGGGCTAGGGCAAATTTACTTCAAAAACATCTCAAATCAAAACATTGAGTCATGAAATGGATGCCAATGATCCTGGAAGGCCAAAACAACACAAAATTACTATAAATTTGATGAATTTTGATGCAAAAATCATGATTCCAAGCTTCTTGGAGCTCCCATGGCGGTCAAAACAAATGAATGCACATCAACCGTCGATCTTATCCATCTTTTAATCCTGGCCCTCCACATGGAAGATGTGGACTTAGAAATAAGCTTGAGTTACCCTTTTAAATTTTTGGATAAGGCCGGACACGTGTCAAAAAATGATTGGAAACAAATTCGGGCTCATTTTTGAATTTTCCACATTTTTTGGAAAAATGGAAAATTTTGACTTTTTTCTCCGCCCCTCTACCTTTGAATTTTGGAGCTGACACGTGGCACATGGTGGGTCCCATTGAAATCATGCTTCAATTCTGTGCATTTTGACCTTTTTTGAATTTTGGGAAAATTTTCACTTTTTTCCCTGCGGGCCTGCACCTTCGATTTTTCCCTCGCCACGTTTCTCGTTATGATTCTCTAGCGGTCCAGTGCTTTAAATTTTTATTTTGAATCTTTTTGGAAAAAGGGAAAATGTTCCTTCCTGCCTCCACTAACCCACCGACCCACCTGACTATGTTGCACACGTGTCCACCTGTGATTGGCTCGCAGAACCTCGGCTCAAAATTTTCCTTTTATCCATTGTGCCAAAAAAGGGGAAAAAATCCCATTTCCCTCCGCGGGCCTGCTGACCCACTATGTCCTATCATGTCGCCACGTGTCCATCACTGATTGGAGTAGGGGAAAAACTGATTTTGAAACTTTATAAAATTAGAGCCAAAAAACTCTATGTCCCCATGCGGCCCACACTTCTGTTTTGAAACTTTTAGGACACGTGTCCTCTCCCAATTAGCTGTAGGGTTTCGGGCCAAAATTTGAAGTTAAATTTTTTCATAAAATAAGGTCTAAAACCTTAAGGGAACCCAACCACCTGCCATGCCACAGGCCAATCAAAACATGCCATGTAGGCAAATTGGAAAAAATGGAGCCCCGAGCCCGAAAAATGCCCCTTTTGCCAAAAATTAAAAAAATAATAAGTTAGAACACTTCCCCATCGATCCTCAGCCAATAAAAACCTGCCACATTGCCAAAGCATGTATGAGGAAGAATTTGATGGGAAAATGACACCCGTTTGACTGTTTGAAACACAAAAATTTTCTAGTTGTGCCCAGAATCTGATTTTTTCACCAAGGATGAATTTTTTTGAATTGGAACCATACCAAACATGATTTCCAAGCATTTCTCGACTTTGGGATTGGATTTTCAAACTCAAACAAGTATGAATTGATGAATTTTAATTTTTCCATGATTGGGAAAAGGGGAAAAATGACATAGCCCACAAAATTGGAAAAACTAGGGCACAGAAAAGGGAAAACTTGGATTATTCTTTCAAATTAGGTCAAAACAACAAGTTTGTGAGCATTTTAAAGCATCCAACTAGAGGGGAAGAATTACAGACCATCAAATCAAAGGATAAAACATTTTTTTGAGAAAATACAGATTTGGAAATTAGGGCAACATGATGCAAGCTCAAAAATGGCACCAACATCAGCTCTTGCTTGGGGATGGGCACTCCCAATGAGTGCCACAAGGACAAAATGTAGACCAAGTGCCAAAATATCCATTGGAAAAAGGAGTCATGAGCCAAAATAACTATAAACCAGCTGAGAACCCAACAAAAATGGCTTCCACACAGCAAGGCAAACTAAAAATCAACAAAACACCAAAAACAGAGCAAAAGACCAAACACTATACACTATACAATATGGTGCATACCTCAAATTTAGGGTTTAATCCAAGAAATGCTTTAGATGCCTACCATTAGCAAGTAATTCCAACAATTCCCCATCTAAGTCCTTGAGAAAGAAGGTATGTTCACCAATTTTGATATCAAATGGCATAAGGGCCCATCCATAATGCATCAAAATTTCCATGCTTGCCCTTGACTTCATGCCTACTATCCCACAACAAAACCAGATCTCCAACATTGAAGGCTCTAGGAGTGACCTTCTTGTCAAAAAATCTCTTCAATTTTTCCCTAAATCTGACATGCCTTTGATGGGATGCTCTTCTCTCCTCATCAAGCTCAATAATTTGATTGATCCTTGATTCATATGGGCCAAGCTTCTGATCTTCCAACTATTGGGAAAACTGAAATGAAGATAATTGTAGGTGTAAGGGTAGCAAAGCCTGAGTTCCATACACCAATTCAAATGGGCTTTTACCAGTAGCTCTTTTGGGAGTTATCCTATCAGCCCAAACTACAAATTTCAGTTGTTCACCCCACTTTCTCTTGTTCAACTCCAAGGTTCTCCTAATGATCTTCAACAAATTCTTATTGTTGGACTTAGCTTGTCCATTTCCTTGGGGGTTATAGTTTGAAGAATAAGTCAGATTGATTCCATATTCATTGCACATTGCCATCAAATTTTTGGCTCTAAAGCACATGGAATTATTAGCTACAATCTTGACTGGGACTCCAAATCTACATATGATTTGATTCAACAAGAAGTCCATAACTATTTTGTGTGTTTCTTTCTTAGTGGGGATTACCTCTGCCCACTTTGTAAAATAACTAGTGGCTACAAGGATCCACTTATGGCCAGCACTAGAAGGATCTGAAATCTCACCAATGAAGTCCATCCCCCATTGCTTGAAAGGAGTTTTAATTGATACATGATGTAAAGGAAGGGAGCCTGAAGCTCTCAGTCTTCCAAAGAAATGTTGGCGACTATCACATTTTCTAACTAGATGGGTTACATCTTTGAAGAGGGTAGGCCACCAATAACCAGCTCTTAAAATCTTATGGGTTGTTACTCTTCTAGCAAAGTGTCCTCCACAAACTCCCCCATGGAAATCAGCAACTATCTTGGGAGCTTCATCTTCAATTATGCATTTCAAGAGGACACCTTCAGGGTTCTTCCAAGCCAGCCCAAGGTCTATGATGATATATTTTTGAGAAGCCAGCTTGAGGGTTCTTTTCTAATTTTTATTTAAATGATCAGGACAGCAAAGGTGTTTGAGGTAGAATATTATATCCTTGTACCACTCATAACCTACCAATTTCCCAAGAACATCTACCCTTTCTTCTTCTAGCTGATTCACTTCCATATTCTACAAGTTGCTCTCAGCCATGAGCTTAGCAAGACCCAAACCTCTTACTAACTTTGTGGTTTGAATGTCCATATCATAATCTTGCAGTTTGTTCACCCATCTACACCTTTTACTTGAGATCTCCATCTCTGATAAGATGTCTTTCACCATGGTGTGGGGAACATAAGCAACAACTTTTGAACTCAATATATAAGGCCTGAAAACTTTTGTTGCTTTCACCAAGGCAAATGCTTATTTCTCCATGATTGTATACTTCAACTCAGCTACTTGTAAAGCCTTACTAAAGAAGGAAATAGGCCTCTCAACCCCATTCTCATGCTTTTGCAATAAAACATAGGCAATGGTATACTCAAAGGCAAAGGAAAATATTTGGAAAGACCTCTTATAATTTTGAGTTGCTAACACAAGTACATGTTTAAGTGCATCCTTAATTCCTTAAAAAGCTTGACTGACAGCCTCCTCCCACCTGATAACTTGGTCCTTCTTTAGCATGCTTGTGATTGGAAGAGTCAACTCAGCAAAGTTGGAAACAAACCTTCTAATAAAATTAATTTGACCAAAGAAATATTAGATGCTTTTCTTGGTTCTTGGGATAGGTACTATGCTGATTGCTTCCACTCTCTCAGGGTCTATCATAACACCATCTTTTGACATAATGTGACCAAGCAGCTTGGCCTTTTGCATGCCAAAATGACAATTCTTTGGATTAAGAGATATTCCATACTCCCTACATCTGATCAGAATCTTCTCCAAGTGCTGCAAATGATTACCTCTCCGCCTTGAAAACACAGTCACATCATCTTGGTAAACTGCAATGAACTCATTGATGTAACCAGCAAAAGCAACATCCATTTCTCTTTGAAAAGTGGCACCAAAATTCATCAAACCAAAGGGCATCCTAACAAAAACATATGTTCCCCAAGGAGTAGTGAATGTTGTCTTAAGTCTTTCTGATTCTTTGACAACCACTTGATTGTATCTGGAGAAACCATCCAATGTAGAAAGTAACTCAGACCCTGTCACAAGCTGTAACATATTTTCCATATTTGGAAAGGGATAGTTTTCCTTCATGGATGCTTTTTTTAGATTTCTAAAATCCACACAAAGTCTGATGTCTCTATTCTTCTTTCTGACTGGCACAAGGTTTGCAACCCAAGATGAATATCTAGTGGGCTGAATAATACCTCCATTTCTCAACTTCTTTAACTCCTCTTGCATTTTCATGGAGAGAAGTAGATTAATTGGCCTTTGCCTCTATCTGAATGGCTTATTCTTGGCCTCAAGAGGGATATTATGTTAAAACAAGTCTTCTCTATATGCTTTCAGCTATAAATATGACCAGGAAAAGTAGTCTTGATATTGTTTCAAAAATTGAAGATAGGACTATTTTTCTTTCTTGTTTAGAATGTTTCCCAAGCAAATTTTTTTTGGTTTTTCCTTTGTTCCCAATTCATGCTCTTCCACATCCCTTGAGGCAAACATGTTTCTATTGATGATTCAATCAACATTGTTAAAATTAGACTCAAGAGTAACAAGGCCTCTAGGAATGGTGTTGGTTTTCAATTGGATAATATCTTTTCCAAACAAATTCTCTCTTCCTTCAGTCATACACACCATTGGTTCCTAATCAATATTCTGATCTACAAACTCACCTTGATTTTGTAATAACCTTTGCACTTGAGAATCATCATCAAACACTTGCCAATGCTTAATGTTGTCAAGGATAGCTGGCCTAGTCAACACTTCAACATTGTACTCACAATAAGGTGAAACGATGCAAACTCCAAATCTTGACCCAAAAACTACCAGCTTGTCAGCAGTAGCATTCAAACTTCTTTCATGGTGCATAATATTAAAGGAATCAAACATTTCAATTAGATCCCAAACTACATGCTTATACTGCTTCATTCACTGATTTTTTGTAGCATACATTATTCTTATGTGTTTGACAACTAACTCTGAATCTCCCTTTGCAATGATGTCCTTGACACCATACTTCCATGCAATTCTCAGACCCAACAACAAGGCTTCATACTCAGCAATGTTGTTAGTACATTCAAAAGTAAGCTTGAAGGAAAAAATAAATTCTTCCAAGCTAGGAGAAATCAGAATTACACCAGCACCATTTCCAAATTTGGAGCAAGCTCCATCAAATAGAAAGGTTCAATGAAAACATACCTATTCAAGGAACTTTGACTGATCCATTTTGTGTTCTTTTCCATCAGCAAAACTAATGAAATTATCAACATTAACATCAGCAAACAACACCTCATAGGAAGCATTATTTGGATCCTCAATTAGATGTAACATTTTCTTTTCTTCATAGAGCTTGACAAGGCTGCTCTCAATGGGAATGGTGGCAAAAGAAATATCCATTTGGACACTCCTTCCAAAAATTGTAGCCCACTTTATTGACAAAATCATACCCCATTTGGTAGGTCAATCCACAATCACAACTTCCAACTTTAAATTCCTCCCAGGATAAGATGCAAGCTGCACAACCAAACCTTTTACACAAACAACTACTGGAACTTCCCTTGAATCCATGGAAGTACACTTCCCATAGGAAGTTGTCACTTTGATATCTAACTCATTCATGACTTCTAGAGGCATGAGATTACATGATGCACCAGAATCAAACATACAATTGTGAAGTAGACTATATTTTATGAGCAAAGTTGTAAAGAATGGATCAACATTCAATTAGGAATCAACCAAGGATGTCCCCAAATATACCTCAGGTGTCTCTCCAAGATCTTCTATTGCTGGTGGTGTTTGAATGTCAGAAATGATTTGAGGAGGAGTCTCAACAATATTTACATTTCTACTTGGAGTGATCTTCTCTTCCTTCAAACCTAAGTACTCAAATGCTCTCTTCTTATGCTCATGAATTCTAAGTAACTCAATGATAGGAACACTCACTTTAATTTGGCTCAATACATGGGCTATGTCATAGGGAACACTCTTTAGTATGATAGCATTGGAAGGGAGATAAGAATATTCATTAGATGTCAAGTAATTCTCGACAGCTTAGGCATGAGGAGGACTATAATTTTTTCTTGGGGCAATAGAGCTTTTAGCAAGTGTTTCTTTCCTAGGAGCCTCTTTTGAAATGCTTGTGAGAAAGGGTGTTTTAGGTTTGGGTTGAGGCCCAACCCCATTAAAAAATTTTCTTCTAGTGTTATAGTATTTCTCTTGAGCTACAATAACATTCATCAACAATTATCTATCTTCCTCCGAAGGGATACCACCATCATACTTCTTAATCATCAACACTCTTACGTATTCAAGGCATTGTTAGGAATTTTAAGAGATTACACGACATCAACTTCAAGAGAATGAAGGGTAAGAAAGACTTGTACCCATTTGATGCAATCCCAAAAAATTGCAGCAGTCCTAACACCTATCACTTTAGTAGATGTTACTCCTTGTGAGCTTGAAGAACATCCCATCATGTAAATATCATCATCAGAACCATCCTCATTATCATCCTCACCAACTTGTTGGTCCACTTCACATGGAGGATGAGGAAGAAAACATCTATCACACTAATCCATATCAGCAACTTCATCAATAATAGCAACCCTGGCAGTTAGAGGGTCAAGAACTAATCTACTTTCACGTGCTTGGGGTTGTCTATTTCCCCCTCCCATAGGTCCTTTTCCTCTATCATCTTGTCTTTGATAACCCCTAGGATGATTGCCAAATCTATCTTGTGCTTGTTTCCTAGGCTGACCTTGTGAAGTTTACCCAATTCCCTTCTCAACTCTTGCCAACTTGTATGAGATTTCCTTGACAACCCCTGCCAAAGTCTTCACAACCTCTTCTAAATCAGCACCTTTGTTAGCTTGAGGTTTTTCAGGGTTTATCAATTTTACACCATCTCTCTTAAGAGGTTTCCCAACATCCTTGATATTGTTTTCAATTTGAAGTGCCATGGTGAAATCTTTTCTTAGATTGGTAGGGTTCTTGTCTCTTAGGTAATAGGTTGCCTTTTTATCAAATGGATCTTCATATTTGATTATAAAAGATTCATCACAAGGCCTCAAATTAACAGGAAGTCTTCTCAAAATTTTGTTAAACCTTGTATTGAATTCATGGACTGATTCATTAGGGTTCTTATTGATATTCTCAAACTCAAACAAAAGAAATCTAGGATCAGTGTTGTCACCATATTACAACCTAAATGCATTTTTCATTTTAGTCCAAGAGTCAATAGAATTATCAGGTAGAGCCTTGTACCAATCCATATCATCCTCTTCTAGTGTATGAATAAACAATTTGAAATAAACATCCTTAAACTCTATCTAAAAATCTTCCATCATATTATCAAAGATTTTGAGATGTTGATCTCCAGTCGTAGCATTGTTACCTTGAAACTTTGGTAACCTATTTCTCACATCTTGTGGGACAGCATTTGGGTAACTATCCATTCCTCTAAAATTTATAGGACTAAAGGTGTTAACAACAAATGTAGGTCTAGGCTTAGCCATATTGTTTTTTGGTGGTGATCTTGGAGGAGAAACAAAATGATGAGGAGTGAGAGGTCTTTGGGGAATGGGAATGAAATCTTCAAAATAGATCTCTCTTAAGGGTTCCCCTTCTTGATGATCTCTAGCAAATTTAGAAAATATAGGAGCAGATTTAGGAGAAAGCCTTTCAAATGCATAAGAAGGTCCCTCACCTGATGGGGAATTTAAATCAGCAATAGGATTATCTAAATCAGATCCACTCGAAGAAGAATTTCAGTCCTCAATAATAGACTTCTCACTTTCAAACTCAACAATTGGGATCTCCTTTCTTGCAGCCAAGTCTCCAACAACCTTCCACACCTTTCTCCCCTCTAGCTCTGAGTTTCTTGAATATGTAAACAACTTCTTAGCAGAGTCCTTTATGAAGAGAGATATTCTTCCTTAAAGTTTTGTAGATTTGAACAACAAATTATAAATGACCGAAAGGTAAGACAACTGGTATTTTCAAGATCAAATCAACGTGGAGTCACCACTAAGGAACTTCACCTTAGTTGTGTAAGAATGCACTAAAATAATCTGTCAAATGTTTACTAGTACTGAAACCTTTGTAAGGATTTATAAATCAAACCTTCTTCTTCTTAAATCAATCAATCACAATGCACCTAAAGTGCATGAACTGCTAGGAAATGGAAAAAAGGGCAGACAAAACTTGAAACCCTTGTTTAAAACTTGTAGATCTGAAGCATGGAATGATATTTTAACAATGTAGCAGCTCAAATACTTGAATACAAAAACGTTCAAACTCTTCAAACACTCCACAAACACCACGAAATTCTAAGAAATCCCTGTAAATGGTGCCAAAAAGGTGTTGGTACCTAAATTTTCTCTCCTTTTCAGTCTGAGTAGCATCAGAGATATAGCATGAAGACTGAAATTCAGGTAGATCTTGATATATGTCATTTTGTAGCCAAGGATGTGATCTAACTAACACTCATATTGGTGGAGAGATGGATATAACCTTGAAAGGATCTAATCTGATCCCCAATATTCTAGGTTGTGCCTTTCAACCAAGCTAAGAGAACCTATATTGTAACCCCCAAATGGTGAAGGAGATGAAGATATCCCTCAATATATGCAAATAGTATGAAAAGGCCTTGGGAAAATATGATCAACACTCCAAATCTGACTTTCACAAGTTGTCACTCCTATATTATGGAGATATTTTCAATGCAAGGCAAGGGTTACTGAAGACATTGTATAATCCTGATTTGCCTTGTGCATTTTTGTAGATGAGTTAGATCCTTTGGTTGACACACAATGCAATGCAGGGATAGTATGGGTAGGATTAGTTTGTTTGAATGAATTTTTGGTGGGGTGTTGACAAGACAAACTGGGATATATCAGATCTTTGACAACCTCTACAATACTTGAACAACTATCAGATAAAATTCTTCAAATAATCAGGATATTCTTTCAACTAGAAGAGGCATAAATGGAAGCCTAGGTTGCACTCTTCACACAATATTTGAGAATTCACCATAAAAGCTTGAAGTAAAGAACTCAATTAAACACAAAAATCCATGATTAAACCATGCCTAAGGTACCCCAAAGGCTTACAATAAATATCTGTAGTTAAGGAAGGTAAAATGATTTTAAATTTGTTTATCTCTTTATCAGATGAAGGATCTTCTGAACATGAGATTGAAAATGCCACTAAATTATCAACAAGAAATGGAGATTCTATGTGATTTCTAAAGACTTTCAAAGCAAGATTGCAATAAGAACAATGAAAACTATTTGCAGGCATTTAAAAATGATAACAAACATCATATTGACCAGAAAAATACATATTAACTCAAAAGATTGTTAGATTCATCAGTAGGGGAGAGTTTCATGAACAATCTCAGAGCTGTGTGATGGCTATACACTTGTAACCAACTCACATACATGAAGATCCAACACAGAAGAAATTATCCTAGTTCTTTGGTGGGTTTCTCAGAAAATGAGCCTTTTCTCATAATTTTCTCGTGATTTTCAACTTTCCTAACCCTTTACAATTTCTCCAAAATGCATTATATACCTCATGCCACATTGGAGCCTTCTTTCCCAAGAAAAGAATATGCCATGGGATCAATTCTGTTACAACATGTCTTCATGATTCAATGAAAATGACATCCAACAGAAAAACATTCGCAGGTTGTCAAGTGTGCCCAAAAATATTAAATCATTACAAATATCTGGATCATTATCCATCCTAGAGGCACGTTTTTCATCATTAAGGCATGAAAACACCTTTTACTCATCATTTTCACCTTTTTACCTTCTCAAATTACCTCTGCAACTTTTAATTTTGACATTTCACGTGTTTGCTTAGGCTGGGGAAAAAATTACTTCAAAAACATCTCAAATCAAAACATTGAGTCATGAAACGGATGCCAATGATCTTGGAAGGCCAAAACAACACAAAATTACTATAAATTTGATGAATTTTGATGCAAAAATCATGATTCCAAGCTTCCTAGAGCTCCCATGGCGGTCAAAACAAATGAATGCACAACAACCATCAATCTTATCCATCATTTAATCCTGGCCCTCCACGTGGAAGATGTGGACTTAGAAATAAGCTTGAGTTACCCTTTTAAATTTTTGGATAAGGACCGACACGTGGCAAAAAATGATTGGAAACAAATTCAAGGTCATTTTTTACTTTTCCACATTTTTTGGAAAAATGGAAAATTTTGACTTTTTTCTCCGCCCCTCTACCTTTGAATTTTGGAGCTGACATGTGGCACATGGTGGGTCCCATTGAAATCATGCTTCAATTCTATGCATTTTGACCTTTTTTGAATTTTGGAAAAAAATTCACTTTTTTCCCTGCAGGCCCGCACCTTCGATTTTTCCCTCGCCACATGTCTCCTTGTTATTCGCTAGAAGGCCAGTGCTTCAAATTTTGATTTTGAGTCATTTTGGCAAAAGGGAAAAATTTCTTTCCTACCTCCACTGGCCCGTTGACCCACCTAACTCTGTCGGACATGTGTCCACCTATGATTGGCTTGTGGAACCTTGGCCCAAAATTTGCCTTTTATCCATTTTTCCAAAAAAGGGGGAAAATTCCCATTTCCCTTCGCGGGCTCGCCAACCTACTCTGCCCTATCGTGCCACCATGTGTTCATCACTAATTAGATTGGGGGAAAAACTGATTTTGAAACTTTATAAAATTAGAGCCAAAAAACTGTAAGTCCCCCTGCAGCCTGCACTTCCATTTTGAAACTTTTAGGACACATGTCCTCTCTCGATTGGTTGCGGGGTTTCGTGCCAAAATTTAACTTTAAAAATTTTCACAAAATAAGGTCTAAAACCTTAAGGGAACTTGACCACCCGCCATCCCACTTGCCAATCAAAACATGCCACGTAGGAAAATTGGAAAAAATAGAGCCCCGGGCCCGAAAATGCGCCTTTTGCCAAAAATAAAAAATGACAAGTTAGAACACTTCCCCGCCGATCCTCAGCCAATAAAAACCTGCCACATTGCTAATGCATGTCTGAGGAAGAATTTGATGGGAAAATGATGCCAGTTTGACCGTTAGAAACACAGAAATTTTCTAGTTATGCCCAGAATCTAATTTTTTCACCAAGGACGATTTTTTTTGAATTGGAACGAGACCAAACATGATTTTTGAGTATTTCTTGACTTTGGGATTGGATTTTCAAACTCAAACAAGTATGAATTCATCAATTTAGATTTTTCCATGATCTAGCAAAGGGGAAAAATGACATAGCCCACAAAATTGGAAAAACTAGGGCACATAAAAGGGAAAACTTGGATTATTCTTTCAAATTAGGGCAAAACAACAAGTTTGTGAGAATTTTAAAGCATCCAGTTGGAGGGGAAGAATTACAGACCGTCAAATCAAAGGATAAAACATTTTTTTAAGCAAATACAGATTTAGAAATGAGGGCAACATGATGCAAGCTCAAAAATGGCACCAACAGTACATATGATGACTTCTGGTAATTTTCCTAAGGTTAATAGGATTTGAACTTTCTAACATAGATTTAGCCCAATTTAATTTCTTATCTCGAAAGATAAGAGTTTCAGAAACATCTATAGTATCAAAACATCATCATGACCATTTACTAAATTAGATTCAAAACCATCATTTAGAAGCACTTAATGAAGTAACTTCAAGAGAAGAAGACAATACATGTAAACCTTTCACTAGATTATATCTAGACATTTCATATAAGCTTTAATAATTAACATTTCCTAACCTCTCATGCCACAGTTTTCAATTACTCAAACTTTGAGATATAAAATAAGATTCAGAAGAGAAATCATCAAAAATATACAGACCATTTCTTTGAATTCCTTTAGCTATTATACTCCCATTACTATACTTGATATACCAAGTATCCTTCATGCATGGATTCTATTTGTGTCCATGTCTCTTTTGGATGTTCAATATTACCAATGTGTAGAAGGTACTCATCATTCACATTACGCAGAATCATAGAAAGAGCCTCATGCATTCATTGCAAGAATGTATTCATGTTCTCTACAGTTTTTGACGACCGATGGAGAAACCTTAGATCCAAAAATAATTGTCTAGAGTTTCCTTGCCATAAATTATATTTTGACCCAAATGTTGTAGTTGGTTTTATTCAAGATCTAGGTTTTGTCAAGATAGAAATATCTGGATGCCATTATTTTCCTAAACCTGTAAAACACACCCAATTATGATATACAATGTACCACAAAGTTAGATACATATTTATTGATAATAAAAACAACACTTTTAATAGAATCAAATCTAAATTTTATAGATCTAAAGAAACTATTTGATCATAACTAATTTTGTCATTACAATGCATACTAATTAACCTCCCATGATCAAAATAATAACCCGCAATATAAAGGGCTCTGCATTATACCCCAGATTTATATAAAAAATATTTATGACCATATAGAAGTGAAGAAGAGACCCCTAAGAATGCATAACAACTTCAAATTTCTGAAAAAAATAAATAAATATAGATAAAGATCCAGCTAGCTTAAATTTGACATCTAAATGACCATCATAATGGCTTATTTTTCGGTCTATTGTGATAGTCATTTGACCGTCAATTTTAATACAGTTGAAATTTTCTTGAACCTACGAGCTTAAATTTGATGTCTAAATGACCGTCATATTGTCTTATGTTTGGTCTACCATGACGGTCATTTGACCATGTCAAATTTAATGAATGCAAAACTTGTGTATTTCTAGAATGTGAAATTCCAGAATTTCTTCTTTTATATAATATTAGGGAGGTTATGTTTTAATACATTATAATAACCTATTATAATTTATAATGTAAAAATATATTCACTTTTAAAAAAAAAATGTATATAGTTTATAGAATGTAAATAAAAAACAACATATAGTTCATAAAAATTATAAACTATAGTATATTGTTTTTATATAAAAAAGCACATAACCCTTATTAAAGGGGTTTAAAGGACATAGACCATGTTAAAATAATTTTACTAGGTGCAAGTAGATTTATGAGAGTATAGATTAACCTGCATATTTTACAGAGGGGACAAGTAATTTCACCTGACCAATGAAATAAATTGAAATCCCTATTTTCATGAACTTTGTCTCCTCCCTTCATTTACTCTTAATTTTACCCCGTACACATTTAAAAGTATGGAAATATTGTAAAATATTTTATATAATTCTTACAAGCTAAAAACTTTAAAACTTTTATGTGACTATAATTACCAATATTTTAATAAATATTTACCACACTTCACGTGGGCCACCAATAAACTAGCCCTTTTTTTTAATTAACCATTTATACCTGAGAATTCCACATTCATATGTGAGATATTATCCTATTTTATTCTCCTTTCCCACTCTTATATAAAAGAAAACCTTTAAATAGGTTTATTTATATAGTTTTTATAAACTATAAGATATAAATGAATGGGGCCACCCCCTTGCATGGATAATATAAATGTTTAGGGACACATGTTAGGTTTTATTTAATAAGTATTAAGATTTAAAAAGTAATCCTTTCATGGCCAAGAAATAAACATAGGCCCCCTTACTAAAACAGATAAGCACTTAGGTTTTTTTTTAAACATATATAGACCAAATCCACTTAGGTTTTAAAAAAAAAACATATATAGACCATATATAATAAGAATATATATTCTAAGCAGGTTATACTAACCATATATATAAAATATGATTCAAACTTATGTTTGTTTCTTTTTTTTAAAAAACTATATATGCCTAGATTTAAGTTAAGTTTAAATATGATTTAAACTTAGGCTTATAATATGGTCTTGACTCTTCCCTCAATCCCATGTAATTTTAATATGGTTTAAGGCTTTTAATATATAGTTTTTTTTTTTTTCAAAACTATATTAATTTTAATATGATGTTTATATAAATTATTATATAAACCTTATTCTATATTATATTATTTTTATTTAAAAATAATAAAATTGATTTCAAATTATAGAGGATATAGTTATAGATTAACTATAAACTATAGTTTTTCAAATCAAATCTTATTAAAGGATTTCAAATGACACACATAGAAAACATAATAAGGTTAAAATAGTAAATGAATTTTACCAAGGGGCATGATTTAACTTGAAAAAATTTAAAGTTAACCTGGAGATTTATAGAGGGGAGAATTACTTTCACCCTATAATGAAATAAATTGAAAATTTATTTCTATGGATCTTTTCTTCTTTTTCTTGTATTTAAATTTGTGTTTTTATTTTGAATATATTTTTAACTTGCACATTAAAACTCTAGAAAAAAATATTTCAAATATTTTATTCTTACATGTACACAAATTTTCACGGAAGGTAAGAAATTTCCAAATTTTCCACTTGTGAATGCACCTTGATTCTTCACAAAGAATTTTTTTTAAATTGCACAATGGAAAGAAGGGGCCAATTATTTTAAATACCTTTCCAAGTTAAAAAAACCAAACAAATTAAATAAATAAAATACACAAAATTTGATCTTAATTTATTTAATTTACCTCACTCTGTTACCATGTTAGAATTTGAGGATTCTAATAAATACGGATTTAATCAACTTACATATTATATAATATTACAATAAATATTTAAATAAAAACTACATCATAACATAATTAAATAAAGAAATACTTACAAGAAATAAATAACACATGTGACACAATATTTATAGTGGAAAACCCCAATAGGGTAAAAACCACTTTGAAAATAGTTTTTTACTTCAGAGAACTTATTTTACGTCCAGTAAGATCACCTCCTCCTTTAAAACACTATTTACCAAGGGTAAAACCAAATCACTTGATTTACACACCTTTGATATATTTTCCGAATATATCAAATGAGGATCTAAAGTCCTTTTTATATAAGGTGATCAGGTATGTCTCCCAACCCACCTTTTCAACCTAAATGGTTGACACATACACCTAGGTTTATAATATTTAATATTATAAATATAACCATTTTATGGTATTAAATACTTAACCTAAAGTATATACCTAGGTTAGTATATTTAATAATAGAACTATAAATATTTCATATTAACCTATATATTAGTGATGGACCCATACACATTAAGGGTTGGCCAGACCACTTAATCATTATGTTCCAAAAGACAAAGGCCTCCCCCCATTAGAGTTTGGCATATATTTAAAGATAACCTCAAGGGAATTGACCTTGTAAGGGCATATGACCACTACTATAAAAGAAGTCCTTGAACATGAAGCTCTCATCACACCATCATAAAGTTTGACTGAACAAGATTCATATTTAATACCTGAGCTCGTACCCACGAATCCAATCCGTCAGAAAAAAATAAACCAAATACCTTTTTCATTATCTCACCACCTTCAGAGCTCATCTCGTCATTTTTCAAAGATAAACCTTAGATTTCCATACCTATGGCCCCTGAAATTTCCAATAAAAGATGAAAATATCCATTCTCGTTGCACCTTCATCCTCCACTAGAGTACAAAAATTCATCAATAAACAATTACACCAAGCTTGTTGGCCCCAATATATCAGCTAAGTATAAGAAAGTGTGTGGGTGTATAGGACCTAGTCAAAGAAGGGTGCACAAGTTGAAGGCGCGCAAGGAATAATGGGTTTTATACTTAGCCATATTCAGTACCCCAGGTAGCACACGAGAAAAGCATGACCCTTGTAGATAAGGTGCTATCCTGAAGACTATGGGATAAAGAATGGAATATTCTAGGCATGCGATGGAGGGTTCTAGAAGAGCATCATCATGGAGATTGGAGATCTCAGGTCTATGAAGGCATGCTCCCATGGAGGACCACTTTTACACTTAGTGACTAATCGGTAACTTCTGGAAGGCATGGTGGTGAGTGTCAAGGCTATATATACAAGCACCCAATAGAAGAAAAGGATAGAGTGGAAGAGTAGTGAAGCCCTACAAAAAACATAATTGAAGGTGTAATATATAGGGATTAGGAGATATTTGTGTGAGATAGCATATAGAAGGGGATGGGTTCTCATTTTTCTTTGTAATATGATGAGAATAACATAACTCTGATGCATGATTTAGATCTGCATAACTATATGAGGATCTGTTATGACCTCAAGGGATGTAATGTGGGTTATTAACTCTGTTATTATGAATATAATGCTCTGTTATAAATCATTTGTGTTCAATACTCATGTATTTCCTTTTTGAATGAACCATCTTCATGTATTGCTTGTTATTTCCCTTATCTGTAAACAATGAGATGACAACTCTTTTTATGTTCATAAGAATGTGGTATAGTTCTATTCTATCCTACATTTGATTGTCTATTCTAAGATGATGCATTCTCAAAAAAATCACATAAAGGAGAGACTTGTGCCCGTGCATGCCTCAGGTGAGCACCCAGTGCCTGCTGGGTGATAGGCCAGTGCGCATGGGATTTTCTTGTTCTGTGAAGGGTATAAAAATGACTACATTTTGGTTCTATTGCCAGGACCTCTTTTTGAAGTTGTTGTGAGAAATGGAATGCATCTTTGTCCCTGTGATGTGTGATGATAGAGCGCCTAACCTTAGAAAGTGTTGAAACATGGTTCAAGAGCACGGAGGATGAGTTTTCTCAAAGACTCAACATTGGATCTGAGTTCAATGTGTGTAAATGGGTAGAAGAGAGCCTATACCATGAGTTGTATGAGACATTATTTTACTGCTTCCCAGTAGAACTATATGAATGGCTTTCAGCCTACACATCCAGATCAAGATGGTACTATAGATCACACTTGTGGACCCAAGATGACTATCAAAGACTGCAGGATGTAGATATGACTAGTGGAAGAGGGTGTTGACCAGTTACACTTTAGAATATGCCATTTTTATGTATTCTTACCTAGAGGTTGTTGAGTTTGAGTTTATGAGGGAGCCTAGAGGATAATTTTTGCATGTTATCCCTCTGGCTATGAAGATCTTGGTCATTACTTTGAGTTTAGAAGCATTCAAATTCTTCCATGGTCGGATAAGCTCTCTTATTCTTCCTAGGAGTGGTAAGCTAGGGTGGGGGAAGATGTCAGGCATTGTAGTTGAAAAGGAAAGGGAAGAAAGATGACTCAAGTATAGCAAAGCTTGTGAAAGGGAGATGACTAGACAACGCAAGGTTGTAAGTGTGATATATCTATGGAGGCAGACGTTGTGGGAAGGAGTTGAGGTTCATGTAGAGGATGCAAAACATGAGAAGTCTATGTTACGCCATCTTGGTAAGTGCGGGGGAGAAACCCCTTCATGTTCTGATGAGAGTTTGTCACATGGAGAAAGAAGAGTCATCAACATGCATCTAAACCCACCTGGTGACCAATCCTTGACACTTGGTTTTCCAGATCAATGGAAATTATTGTTAACCTAGTTGGTATTGGTGGGAGTAACTGATCGGTGCCTAGGAGATATAATTTCTCATTTGGAAAATCCATGGCTACACAATCCTTTACTATATTTTGAGGAATCTTTGGACAAGGTGAAAATACAAAATCTTCTGGTATCACGTCTGGGAGTGGTGCGGGGCACACAACTAGTAATGGGACATTATCATAGACCATCGACACACAGTTTAGTGGGACATTGGGAACAAACCGCATGACCACTTTAGGATCTTTACCGACTACAGGAGGTGGATCTGGTGGGTCAGGAGGAACATGACCTGGTGGATCCATTGGATATCATGGAGGAGGAAGCACTGGAGGGAACCAAGGCTCTAGATCAAGAGGACAAAGACCCCAACCACCTCCCCAAGTGTTTTTTGAGATGTCTTTACACTTACCAGACTATAGGGGTATTAAAGATGTTGCGGAACATGTGCACAAGTGTGAGTTACTATGGTGCATGAAGGGGATCACTACTCTGGAGTGGAAGGAAAGCCAGTTTGCAACTACGTTGTAAGGGTACACACATAGTTGGTATAGGAAGTATGACCCCCATCAGACGGTGGTAGACTACACCATGTTGAAGAATGATTTCCTCATAGATTTACATATTCAAGAGTTTAAGTAGAAGAGTATTAGCACTCTGAAGGAGATCCAATAGGGAATGGTAGAGAGTGTGTAGGAGTATGATGTGCATTTCAAGACTCTCATGTCAAATCTCTCCCATGACATTCATCCTTCTCAACATGCTCAATGGTTTATCAGATGATTGATAACACCATTTATAAGGGCTCTGTCGCACAAGACTTTCACCGACCTGCGTGAGGCATTGGAAGCTGTTGTGCATGCTAAAGCTATTGGGAGTGTGGATACTGGTGTTAGTCTATTTCTGGAGGCCTAAATTACTGCAATGGCTAAGCAGTTGCAGAATTTATCTACAAAATCAGCACATGAGGCTCATATTGGGATTTGGTGTATAGAATACGAAGTGGAGGGACATTCAAATGATAGTTTCCCTCAGAATTTTGTGTGTGCTACGGTATTAGACTATGAGATCTTCCATGGGGATCATGATGCAAGTAGATGCCCCCCACTCTAGCACATAATCCACAAGAATTTTTATTTCTACTACAAGATATGCACCTCTACAACCCATAATACCAAGGATTGCAAACTGATTTATCAAATACATGATGCTATTGATGTGGGTGTGAGATAGACTAGCCTTACAAGAAATTATAAGGATGATGAACATCATTATGAAGGGCACGTAGATGGAGGGGCAAGTGGAAGAGGTTTTTATGGGGCATTTCATGGTCACAGTAACCTCAGTGGAGGATGGAGTGAGTTCCCACGATGAACATATTATAATTTTAGATCTATAGAACATTATAATTATGAGTGTCTTGATCTGCTACAATGCTCATGGTGTGGAAATAAGCAAAAGTACACAGAGTGTCTAGAAATTTATGAACATATGAACCAATAACACGGGAAAGACAAGGGCACTGCTATGGTGAGTGTTAAGAAGGATGATTCACAATGGATTCCAAGGGTGGCACATGAGTTAGAGCTAGAACCTGTACTAGTGACAACGTGAGAAGAGTATGCATACACTAGGGAGATGCCAAGACCAAGGACACTAGTTTCAAGAGAGGAGGTAATACATGGAAAGTACCCAGACCCTGCCCATCAGAAAGAAATGTACCAAGAGACTATAGACATTATTCAAATTTTATAAGGGGAGATCTAATGTCTCAAGGAGAAATCAAGGTAGGTGGAGAAATATAAGGATAATGAGGTTCCAAGGAATGACCTAGATGAGGTCAAGGAGGTATGTAAAATGTTAAGGCAAGAGAATATTATTCCCTTGTTGGGAGAATGGCTAAGGGAGAATGTACCATGCACCGGAGAAAAGCATGAAAGACATGTTTTTCATGCAAACCTTCCTCCTCACAACCTTGAATATGACAAGGAGATTACTTTGAATGTGGTTATTGATGGGTGGCTTTTGAGAAATATCCTCATTGACACGGGAGCAGAGGTGAATGTTCTTACCTTAGATTCTTGACATTAGATGGGAAGGATTGCATTGCAGTGATCTTCAAATGTATTATATATGAAAAAAAAGACTAAGGAAATTGCCATTGGATTCCTAAAGGATGTAATTATCACCATTCGAGGGGCCAAGTTCACTAGAGAATTTAAATTCTTGGTGCTTATCGAGGTAAAAAAATTTCCAACATTGTTTTGGTGCCCATGGTGTTACAAGAACAATGTTGACCTAAGGTTTAACAGAGGGTATATCAGCTTTGAGAATAAGGAAGAAAGGGTGATCATCCCTTTGACATATGAGAAGTCAATGCCCTATATGGAGCCGTTGGGAGAAAAATTCCTTGATAGAATATATGTGCGATTCATTAGAGATCCTGAGATAATTCACCCTATGGAGGGAGTTGTCCATTTTGAGGATGCTCAATCCTTAAGTGATGCCACTAGTGTGGCATGTGATAATTGGGCACATGGAACTTATGAGTTAATTGAGTGAAAATTAAAAGGAACTATAACAAGGGTGACGAAGGTGCATTCATTGAAGCCCCTAGGATGAAAGAAGTTGCCAAGTTACTCTAGAGGGGCATACCCTAAAGTTTTCTCTTGGGAAATGGAGGATCAATGGAGAAATGAAGATGAAAGAAGAGGAATGCTCAACTATAACCTACTCGGGGACTATAGCGCATTGGTGGGCTACAAATTGGGAGAACCTCTTAGAGTGGCACAAAGTGAGGATCACATTTTCTGTAAGGTTCTCTAGGAGCAACATGCCCACGGTCATATAAGACTACCATGGCTAAGAGAACGCTTCGTTTCATATCCAAGTGTGTAAGGATACCTGGATGGGAAGTTTAAAAGCATTTTCACCTTCATTATGTGTACATAAGTTATATTCTACCTTATAAGGTTGTGTGCAGGATTGGTACATTCATTCAAAGATGCTTCGTTAGATGGGTAATTGGTAAGAGTTGACGGCTGATATCATTCAAGATTTCGAATATAGGAGTACTAAACCATCAATGGATAAGGCATTGCAAATGATCAAGTTCCTTACAATGGGAGATAGTACAATGGCAGAGGATAGGATACTAAACTTTCTAGGTGATCCTTATTTGGAGATGTTCCTCAATGAGGAAGGATCAAAGGAGGTACATTTTGAGCACGCATGTATGGAAAAATAAAAAGGAAAAATGGTCTATGGAATAGAAGGAGAATAGATGGAGACATAGGATGTTACTCATTCGGAGGGTATTTGTGAGGTCATAGACAAGGATGAAGAGTGAGAATGTGCCTACCATGAGCCCCTGAAGAAAAATAAATTTAACATTGGGATGGAGGCAGAACCTAAGGAGGATATTATTAGCGACTATTGGTTGAAAATAGAAGTTTCAAAGATCATTGATCTGTTGTGTGAGTTCGAAGATTTGTTCCCTCACATTTACCATGAAATCAAAGGCATCCATCATCCCTTGGGGGAAATGAAGATCAAGTTGAAAGAAGTTGCACACATGATTTGAAAGAGGCCTTATCAGATGAATCCAAATTTGTGCGTATGGGCTAAGGAAGAGATAGAAAAAATGATACCATCTGGTATCATTGAGGTAGTGGAGGAGTCAAAATGGATAAGCCTGATGGTTATCAATATTAATAAGGATGGTAGGATGTGAATTTTCATTAACTACAAGGATCTTAATGTAGTGTGTGTATCATACCCTTTCAAACCCCCTTTAGTGAAGAAATTCTGGAGGGAGTAGTTGGGCGCGAAGTCTACTCTTTCACAGATGGATTTTCAAGATACCACCAAGTCAGGATTACAAGGGAAGACTAGAGAAAGACAACTTTCACCACTGAGTGGGGAAGTTTTTCCTACACAGTTATGCCCTTTGGATTGAAGAATGCACCTGTTATTTTCTCACGCATTGTGGTGCAGGCGTTCCAGGACTTCATCCACAATTTTCTTCAAGTTTATTTGGATGACTGGACTTTGTATGGACTAGTCAAAGACCATTTTGACAGCTTAAGATTGATGTTTGAGAGATGCCATCAATTGAGATTATCCCTCAACATTAAAAAATGTGTCTTTTCCACTCCATTTGGAACCCTGTTAGGGCACATTATATGCAAGGATGACTTACTAGTAGATCCTGCAAAAGTTGTAGTTATTGTAGGATTAAGGGAGCCTACTAGTCAAAGCGTAATGCGTGGGTTCCTTGCACACATGAGGTATTATAGGAATTTCATCAAGGGATATGACAAGATCTCCACACTCTTAGAAGAATTTTTGAAACACAAAATTTCTTTTCATTGGGGAGAGGCACATCAGAAGTCATTTGACACTTTAAAGGAAAGGATTGTCATGACACCCATATTATGTTTTCCTTCTTGGGATAAGCCTTTCCATGTGCATTTGGATGCCTCAGGGACAGATATGGGAGCAGTAATAACACAACCTAGTGAGGTAATTTCAGATCATCCCTTGAGCTTTGCAAGTAGGAAGTTGACACCATCAGAGAAAAATTACAAAACTGCCGAGCGTGAATCATTATCAATGATCTACGTGCAACATAAGTTTAGGAAGTATCTATTAGGAATTCTCTTCATATTATACAAAAACCACATGGCATTGAAATACTTAGTCAATGAACTTGTTCTGCAAGGGCGCATATGTTGTTGGATCCTTCTATTTCAGATGTTTGAATTTACAATGGTGGTGAAGTCGGGGAAGAGTAATTCAGGTCATGACCACTTATTAAGGATTGATTTGGGAGAGGATGTGCAAATCATTGAGGATACCATGCTAGATGCATAACTATTTATATTTTGGCACGTGTCCTCAAACTTGGAAGATATCGCAGTGTTTTTAAAAATAGGTGTGGCACCAGAAGGGATGAAGGCTCTAGAGAGAAAGCAGTTGGTAATACGTATTGTACCCTACATGTTGATTAGTGGAGACCTGTATAACTTAGGTTGTGATAAGGTTCTGCACCGATGCATATTGGAACATGAGCGCATAGTCATTATGGAAGAAGTGCATGGTGGGATTGCAGGAGGAAAATATGCAGGAAATGCTACAGTGCGAAATATTTTATTTACAGGGATTTGGTGGGAAACCATCTACAAGGATTGCATTGAATTTTTCAAGGCCTGTGACCATTGTCAGCGCCTCAAAAAACCTGGAAAAAGAGATGAAATTCCCTTATGACTAATAGCCAGTTCTAAACCGTTTGAGAAATGGGAAATTGACTTTGTAGGACCAATTGTGGCAACCATGTGAAGGACTGGTTCATGCTATATCATCACTTGTACTGATTACTTGACATGGTGGGTAGAGGCGTCGCCTATAAAGGATTGCACTGCAGCAATAGATGTTAGTTTTTTATGGGAGAACATAATCAATAGGTATGGTTGTCCTTTAAGTTTAACAAGTGATAGTGGTACACACTTTCTCATTGAAACAGTTAGGATTCTGTTAGTAGAATTTATGGTGGCCCATCATAAGACTACCCTATATCACCCTCAAGAAAGTGGAACTACTGAGGAATTTAACAAGATACTAAGTCATACGTTAACTAAGATCTGTGACGTTGGAAGATAATATTGGGATGATAAGGTATCGGTTGTTCTATGGGCATACTAGACAACCTATAAAAGGTTGAACAAGGCCACACAGTTTCAATTGGTGTTTGGCATGGAGGTTGTTTTACCAGTAGAATTCATCTTACCATTATTACGTATAGCGTGCGTAGAAGGATTAGTTGATGAGAAAGTGATGGAAGAAAGAATTGATAAGTTGATGTAGTTGGATGAAAGGTGATCACTTGTTAGATGGAGTCAGAAGACAGAAACAACAATACAAAAATCATGGCATGATCGTCATATCAAGAATAAGAAGTTTGAAGTTAGGCAGTTGGTATTATTATATGATTCCAAGTATTTGTACCATCCTAGAAAGTTGAAAGTTCATTATTTGGGACCTTAAATTATCTTGTGCATTCTTGATTCAGGAACTTTCTAGTTATAAGTGTTGGATGGGATGAGGTTACTAGGTCACTTCAATGGGAGTAGGTTGAAACTCTACTATAAATAATTCTTCTTGGTGTTTGTAAATAAGGCATTGTTTCTAATTAGTCTAGAATTTCATTTATGCTTTTTATTTTCTTATGTTTCCATTTCTCATTTCTTGTTCCTCTCTTTTGTTTTGTTTTGTGCCTCGTGCACCGGTAACCACATTATTTTCCAAGATTATGTATGTGTAGAGGACCGCACATATTTTTTAGTGTGGGGTGGAGTGATATGAAGTATATGCCTGTAATACAATATTTGTGTCAAAAATGCTTTACAGAAACCATGTACATAAAGGATGAAGAGCGTAGGAACAACATGAGGTAGGCGAAGGAAAAATTTGGGTGGAAAGAAGAAGTTCATTTG
Source organism: Taxus chinensis (assembly GCA_019776745.2). Lineage (NCBI taxonomy): Eukaryota > Viridiplantae > Streptophyta > Pinopsida > Cupressales > Taxaceae > Taxus > Taxus chinensis. Next base: position 451,421,473 of record CM034146.1, on the reverse strand, counting down.
ATGCTATAGATGCGAATGTAAGAATCTTCATTTGGGTTGAATTTTTGTGCACCAGAAGGTTGTTAAGGGTTTTGCACACAGGATGTGGTGCGCAGGTATGGGCACTTAAAATTAACTTAATGGAAAAATCCACATTTAATGCTAAAGTAAGGTGGTACGTGATATAACATTTAATGTTAGAAAGATGGGATCATTATAAATACAAGGTCAGGTAATTCATTTGTTACCTTGCATTTACGAACTAGGGAATCCAAAAGTGATTTGTGTGAAAAAGAACTAGAGAGATAAGAGTACGTGACTAGGGTAGATCCACAAACTAGTGTGGAGGGAGTACACGAGTGTGGGGAAGTTTGTTGAAGAAGTACCATCATGTGGAAGGATTTTTCCAGTTAGGGTTTGGCAGCTAGGGAATGGAGTTAGAAGGGTTTCTTTGTAAGGTTGAGCTTTGGTATTGGATAGAGTGGTAAAATAGAGCAAGGGGAAGAGGATTTAAGTGCCAACACTAAACAAAAGACTGGAACCAAGGAAACCAACTGTTTCACCAAAGAAAACAAAGGGAAAGGGGAAGGGAAAATAAACCATTTCCATTCCTAGGATCAATGAAGAATGGTACGTGGAAATACAGTACCCAGATGGGGTATTGCTAGGAAAATAATGGGAGTGACACCTACGGAAGATGGTCATAAGTGATTATAATCACTACTCGAGCACAATGGATAAGGAAATGGCCTTGGAGTTGGTTCTCCCAACCAATAATAGGACGTTAGATGGAATTTCCATTTACAATGATGAGGTGAAGGTCAAAATAGAAAAGGCCGGGTTGTTGCAATTGTATGAGTTACCCTACTTTGGCAAACCTAAGTGCCTTTACCAGTGGGTGATGTTGTGCATACATGAAGATAATTTTTATTTCACGAGGTGCAAGATGCGCATCACACCACAACTAATATCCATGTTCACAAGTCTCAATTGTGAAGGAGATATCATTGATGAAGATCTAAGCTACAAAGAAGTTATCAAGGATACTGTAGCCATGTATGACTACAATAAGGGTTTGAGATACTTTAAATAAAAGTAAATACCAGACCCAATGATGAGGATGGCCATGTACTTAGTCACCAAGCTCAATGATAAAGAAAGATGGACACAAGTAAATAAGGCATGACTAAACGTATGCTAAAAAATGTCAGTAGGGACCATCTACAAATTTTCTACTTTAATCATGGATGAAATTATAAATAGTGCGTAGGAGGGAGAGAAGATAATATTCAGTAACATCCTCCTCACCATTTTGTTTTAAAAAATTGGAGTGCCTGATGGGCCTGAAAAATTTGTTTCGAAGTATCCAGAAGAGACTCCATCACCCGCAAAGAGATTTGAAAAAGACACTTGTGAAACCATGATGACCACTCACAAGGCATGCCTAGAGAAGTGGTATAAGTGAATGTGTGATGCATTTGGAGTCGAGTGGAGAACCCCAGAGTAGTTTCCCATGCTCATGAATGGAGAGGTAGGATTTGTAGTGTACTAACACTTTTGCATCAACAGATTTAGGTTGACAGATGAAAACAATAGTTCATGGTGCAAACTACCCTTCTCCTTCACTTTTTTATACTTCCAAGCCGAAGTTAACCGATTCAAGGAGGCCAAGAGATTAAGGTTCGACCTTAGTTAGGTATATGTAGACCACAACGAGCTGTTTTAGAATCTAGTCTACCCTAATAAGCACATGTAAATGGAGAGATACGTCTCCCACAAGATACAAATGATGAAACCTGTAACACTTCCAATCACTGGAAGGGTTGCAACAAGGATATACCTTTGCATAAGACTGAATTTTGAAAAATACACTTACTTGGAGAATGATGTCTCCATCCCTAAAGACCCCATAGAAAGGGAAAAGGCTACACCTAGAAAGAGAGAAAGAGAAGTGTAGAAGGCACCAAGTGTTCAAACTACACAAACAGTAAGTGTGGTGGAAACAAGTGCCAAGACTAGTACTTACGTGCAAAGGAAGAAGTCCCCAATGAAATAAAATACTCCAAAAGAAGAGGTAATAGAGCATGAAGAACCCCTCACTCAAGAAGAATCACCAAGGAAGATATCACCTATCAAGGGAAAATAAAAATAAGAATCCTCTGTACTAGAATCCCCAGTACGGAAGAAACAAAAGGTGATGGATGATTCCTATTCAGAAGAGATGGAGATTCTATATTCCTACCTCAGTGACAAAGATGATGATGATGAAGATGAACCAGGAGGTGAAGAACATCCTTTCTATAAGATACATGATTTTGAAGAAGAAAGAGATGATGAGTATAATGAAGAAGATGAGGAGAAGGAGGATGAAGAAGAGGTTGAGACTCAAGACAAGGGGGTAAGCAGAGAAGAAGTTACAAAAATAAAAATGACCCCAAGCCTCATGAAGGAACAAATAGAAGAGGCCATGGAAAAAGAAGTGGAAAAAATCATCAAGGACTTGGTGGAACAAGAAATGGAATGCAGTGCGGATGTGGTGATGAAGGAAGGTGAGGAGGAAAGCATAGGAAAAGAATATGGTAGCATGGGAGGAGATCCCAGTTTGGCTATAATATTTCCAAGAGCTACACACATAAGGAGGAGTGCAGAAGCATCACAAGTTCAAGGAATGGGCTCCATTGATGATCTGAAAAAAGTGTTGTGTGCACACTTCAAAAGCACCGTTCCAATGGAACAACTTTTAGCTATGACTTCATTAGATGAGGAAGGTGCATACCCTCAGAGCCAGAATTTGAATTAAGCCAAGGGGCATTGATGAAAATGAAAAAAAAATGGGAAAACCCCCTTGGTGAATTCTGAGAGGCTTTCAGATGAACAAATATGAAATGCACTCAACAAAGTCTCAGTTGAGGTTGAAGCTAGGCTCTTTGGGAGAAATGATAGGGTAAAATTTTTAGATGCAGAGCTAGAGAAAAAGGTAGAAGATCTCATTAAAAAGACCATGGACTTGAAGCAGGAAAATCTAATCAGCACTTAGTTAAGGTGTGAGTTGAAAGATGAAAAGGAAAGGGTGTGTGAGGCATACAAGAATATAGAGATGATCATAGATGTCATTGTCCTAAAACATCCAGACTTAACACCACCTACATAAAAGTATGGATCATCCTTGAAATGCCTAGAGGAATTGACCCACATACTCACCATGAAGAGGTGACCACTCACCCTAGAATCAGTGGAGGAGGTGTAGGAAAACCAAGAGAAAGAAAATAAAATGAAGGTGGTGGATATTGTTGCTTAGTACAAAAAAATCCTTGTTGATGTAAAAGCCACAATGCAAGTTGTTGAAGCTGCTTATGAAAACTGTGTAGAAAGAGATAAAGTGGAAAGTATCTTGGTTTCCACCCACAAAGCTGAACTCAAGGAGCTCTAGGAAAATAACAAGGGGAATAGGTCTAAGCAAGAAAAAATCTTATCTAAAGTAGAAAATAAATAGTTGGCCATTGAGACCTTGTGAGGCTCAATCAAGAACTGGCTAAAGGAATTGTAACCACAAATCACTCAGAGGATGGACATGCTTGAGGATTTGGGAAAGTAGCTGGAAGAGATTGTCAAAACAATGAGTGCTAAGGGAGAGGGGTAGAGTTTTGAGGAAGTGAGTGCCCTGGTGGGGGATCTTTGTCAGTAGGCTCAGAGAAAGGTTGACACTTGGGGAAAGTTAGAAGCTTATTTAAGAAAGGATTTACCTCTCCTCCTTTAGAAGTAAACAAGTTCCTCATTCTTTCATTACTTTCCCAATTTCATCATTCCTTATTCTTCCCAACCATTTGTAAGGATCCATCATTCTTTATTTCCTTTATTAAAGAGTATTTCTGAGGACGGAGAACAAGCATAGTGTGGCGTGATGTTGGGCCCCAATATATAAGCTAAGTACAAGAAAGTGTATGGGTGCGTGGGACCTAGTAAAAGAAGGTCGTAGGGGTTGAAGGTGCGCAAGGAAAAATGGCTTTTATACTTATCCATATTTGAAACCCTAGGAAACACACAAGAAAAACATGACCCTTGTGGATAAGGTACTAGCCTGGTGACTATGGGATCAAGAATGGAATATTCCATACATGTGATGGAGGGTTCTAGAAGAACATCATCATAGAGAGTGGAGATCTCGGGTTTGTGAAGGAATGCTCCCATGGAGGACTACTTCGACACTCGGTGACTGATCTGTAACTTCTGGAAGGCATGGAGGTGGGTGCCAAGGCTATATATACAAGTTCCTGGTAGAAGAAAAGGATAGAGTGGAAGAGAAGAAAAGCCTTGCATAAAAAAAATGGAAGGTTTCATGGCTAGGGATTAGGAGAGCTCTGTGAGAAATAAAATATAGAAGGGGATGGGTTCTCATTTTTCTTTGTAATATGATAAGCATAGCATAAATATAATGCATGATTTGGCTTTGCATAACTATATGAGGATCTATTATGACCTCAAGGGATGTAATGTGGGTTATTAACTCTGTTAGTATGAATGTAGTGATTTTTTATAAATCATTTTTTTTCAATACTCATGCATTTCCTTTCTGAATGAAGCATCTTCATGTATTGCTTGTTATTCCCCTTATCTGTGAACAATGAGATGACAACTGTTTTTAAGTTCATAAGAATGTGGTATAGTTCTGTCATGTCCTGCATTTGATTGTTTGTTCTAAGATGATGCATTATCACAAAACTCACATAAAGGAGAGACTTGGCACGAGTGCATGCCTCAGGTGAGCACCCAGTGCCCGCTAGGTGATAGGACGACATAGATGGGATTTTCTTGTTCTGTGAAGGATATAAAAATGACTACAAAGCTCCAATTAAAATGTCACTTTATGAGTTGGTTTAAACATTACCCTTGAACAAACAAGTAATTATTGAAGCCATCCAGTCCATATTAGTACCTATAAAATATCCCCACTCTTTCACAGATTTAGTAGGTGCTCTCAAAACCTCCTCAACTATTTCCTTTGACTCTATTGAAATACCATCACTTCAACTTGAGCATCATGACTTACCTTTATTCATTACCACTTAAATTAATGATTTCATCATCAAGAGGGTCATGATTGATGGGGATCCTGAAATCAACATCATATAATCCATCACCTTCAACCAACTCTAATTACCAAATACCATTATCACTTAAACACTATTCCTCCATCGAGATTTTAACAATACAATCACACCCACATTAGGTATTGTTATGCTACCTCTTAAATTCAACATCAAAACTATGTTCAGGATCTTCTATATCATAGAGGTAGGGTTCTAGTATAACATGTTTTTAGGAAAACCTTGGATACAAACCATGCATTGTGTCCCTTTGATGCTTCAATGATGTCTTAAAAATGAATGTGAAGGTAAGACATTCATGGTCCCCATAGATCCTAATCCTTTCACCGGTTATAATATGACATACCATTCAAACAAATTCCTCATCCCAAAATCAAAATCCTCGGACAAAGCATCCCCTAGCACATCCATTCCATCATCCAAATTACCATATGACTCCTCTCTCGGAGATGTTATGGAACATCTTTTGCTTGGGGAGTACCGTCTCCTCATTCTTAACTCACTTCCTACACCTAAGATATACGAAAGACTAGACAAAAAACCATTGTATGAGCCTCATGTTGGATACATTATATCTTATGGCCCCACCTATTTAAAAACCAACCTCTTATATAGAGGGATTGATCATCCCTCTTTGCAATACAATCATCCACACCACAGCCATCCTATTAAGTGATTATATCTTGGAAATATACGGAGACTCACAACTCCTTATCAATCAATTAAAAGGATAATATGAGTGTAAAAATGAAATATTACAAAAACATAAAGCCAATGTTTATTTTCTCCTTAGAGCCTTTTATCACTACACCATTTTAAAAATTCCATGTTCTTCCAACAAATTTGCAAATACTATGGCTTCTTTAGGATCCCTCATCCCATTAAAAAATGAAGAATTGATTGAAAACTCCAAAGTATCCATAGTCATTCAAATATTGGACCACCCCTCACATCAAAACAAACTCCATCCTATCGACATTTTTGACAAGCATCCAAATGATCTATGGTATTCTCAGATATTTGACTATCTTTATGAATATAAAATCCCCTCTTAATTATCATGAAACACTAAACAATAATTTCTTCAGCATGTCACTCGTTATGTCATCATAGGGGGTATCTTATATAAATGTGGATTTCATGTCCTCCCATTAAGGTCTCTTAAATATCACAAATCTATGAAATAAATCCAAGAGGTCATGACGGTATATGTGGTGGATATTTCAATGGTAATGTCATTGCTAAATGTGTCATATGACTTGGTTACTACTGTCCTACTATTAATCAGGATTGTTGTGCATACGTCAAGAAGTGCCTCAAATGCCAACAACACTAAAATCTTATCCATGTCCCTAGTCAGGATTTACAATCAGCTCATGATCTATGGCATTTCTTGTAATGGGGGTTAAACCTCATTGGTATTGTCAATCTGAAATCATTCCAATAACACCATTAAATTATCATAGCCACTAAATATTTCACAAAATGGGTCGAGGCTATTCCCTTTACTTCAACTAAAGAAAATTAAATCATAAATTTCATTTATCAATACATCATATGTTATTTTGGTGTTCCTCATAAACTTCTCACAGATAATGGAAAATCCTTCAAGAACAAGGATGTTAAGAAGCTATGTGATTCTTTTAACATTAAACTTGTCTTTTCATCACCATACTCTTCCCAAGCAAATGGATAGGAAGAAACCTCTAACAAGACACTTACTAAAATCCTCATGAAAATAGTAGATGACACATGAAAGAATTGTCATTTGTAATTCATGTTTTCTCCTTGGGATTATCAAACTAGCATCCATACCCCTACATGTGTTATGCCCTTCTCACTAGTCTACGGCTGTGAGGCGGTTCTACCCCTTAAAGTTCAAATCCCATCACTCCGTGTATCACTCAAAGACTTTATCTCTGATGAATAATATCAACAAGACCATCTTGCATAACTAGAATTATTAGATGAAAGAAACCTAATGGCCCTTGAACATAATCAAGTCTATTAAGTATGTGTTAAACATGCCTATAATAAACATATAAAATAAGGTGACTTCAAAATTGGTGATCTCGTTCTCAAGGAAAATCAAAATGTCACTACTTTAGAATGGAGTAAACGTGGAAAGTTTTCCCCTAATTGGATAATTCCATATGTCATTACTCATAAGTATGAGTTGGGATCTTATCACTTATCCTCCCTTGATGGTGAACCTAAAAATGAACCTTTGAATTCTTTGCACTTATGAACTTTCTACTATTAAATTTTGACCATTGTGACAGTAGTTATATCTAATACCTTATCCCACCAATAACCAATCATCTTCTCATTGTAATGATTCAAAAACATGTGGTTTTCTGTCACTATCCGTATAAATATTAAACATGAGCACCATGGATCTGTTTATCGAATATTTCATTGGACAAGTTCCACCTTAATAAGAACCATGTAATAATTACATCCATCTAACCTTATACCAACTAAAATCATATCACGGGGCACATATGTGTAGGTCATCTACACATATTTTCCCTCTTTGAAATAGTGTAGTAGGGTTTTCCCTCATCTCAAATAAAAATAAAAAATATCTAAATATGGTCTTTATCAAAAATAAAAAATAATAAAATGGTCCCTTGAAGGAAACATATTGAAAAATATATAAAAAATTATCGAAACAAAGTAGACTAATCCTTAGAAGAACAACTACCAGTTAATATCATAGACCGATCCCTCAAAGGATGACTATTTGTATAAATCAAAATTTAAAATTGTATACCACTCCCTTGAAGGATGGGTACCTGTGTATAAGGCTTCCCACATCGATCATCCTTCAAAAAAGTCAAAATATCAAATGAATCTTAGGAAAATATTTCTGCATTGGTCAACTTTCCCATCAAAACAAACTTCCCACATCAATCAATTTGTGTCAAAATAAAAAAATATAAAGTTGGGGAAATTCTCTATGAAAATTTTTATAAGAGAACCCTCTTTCTCACATGACCTATACATGAAAAACCCCTTTCATGTCCTAGGAAGGTACATCTAATCACTTCATATCTATAATTGAGGTCCCATTTATCACTACCCATTGATAGTCTTGTGTTAACACTATTAAAAGGCTAAAAGTGAAAGTGCTTTCACATTTATGTACCCATTAAATATGCATCAAATCCATATCAAAATCAAACATTCCATTTTTATTCCTACTTAAAAAATATGGAACACATTTTTATAACATTTTGATCACATATTAAATCATACATCATCATCCAAATCACATTTAACATTTAAATCGTAAACCCACATTTTCCATATTTAAAAACTCATAGAAACATCAAGTAAAGAAATGACCATTAAAACACATATATCAACATATACAAATCAAATAAGTCAAATAAAAACACATCATCATATATATAATCAAATTCCTAAATAAATCATCAAGAAGTTTGTGTATATCATCAAAGGCTTCACAAAGAGTCACACACACACACACACACACACACACACACACACACATATCTACAATCACAACACACATAATAACTCTCCAGTAAACTAGACATCTCTGAAAATATCAGTGACATGGATAACACTACCATCACCTCCACCACCCCCTAAATACCCCCATCACCACCAACTCCTCCATCTAGCCCCCTAGGTGGCTGACCTACACTTTGTGCACTTGTATTGGGCACTACCCCTTGCTGCTTTAGATGATCTACATACAACACTAAATTAGGAAACTGATGTATGAACATGTCCTTATAATATGAAGATTCCACTTGCAAGGACTGATGGTGAGTTGCATTAATCATACCCGATGCCCCCATCTGAGTGCTACCCTGTGTATGATTTTTCAACTTTGCACCTAATATAGAATACCCTGTGATACCTAGGGGATTCTTCAAAGTATCCCAGTGTTGATGGTATTGATCTCGATAACCTACTGCTTATGCCAACTGTGCTCTGATTCCATCTCTCAGCTATGACACCATCTCTCTCTCCAATCAGTGTATTCCTCACCCCAACCAAATCATCTCGCTCTCTCCTCAGACAATCCCTCTCAACCTCCACTATGGCGTTCTTAGCCTCCACTATGGCCTTCTCAGCCTACACTATGGCCTTCTCAATCATCAACTATATCAAAATGGGTGCCAATTCCCCATCATCCTCCTCATCATCACTAACATTCAATATATCATGTACTCCCTCTACCTAAGAACACACCCTCCTCACCCTCTAAATCAATCTAGTCCTCTTAAACTCAACATATGCCCTCATCCACCACTGAGTATAGTCAGGAGCCACCCCAACATCATAAATAATAACTAATTCCCCCTCCTCATTAATAACCATATCCCCCTACTCCTCTACTATCACAAACGAACACTCTACAACTGCCTTTTAAGTCTCTATATCCTCATCCTCCCATCTATAAGGAATAACCTCCTCAAGTAGATCATGTATCAAACCAAACTTCTATCTGAAATGGATAAATCTAACCATATCATTCTCTCGTCCCCACCTAACCTCTACCCATAAGTCTTGTTGTGTCCTAACAAGTTCATGCTCATATCCTGGTCACTCATGAAACTCCACATAAGGCCTCCATACTACATCACCTACCTGGAATCCTATTAAAAGCTCTCAATAGTAGCTCACATTCTTCATCCTCTTCGTCCAGCATTTATCCTCTCTCCATCTCATGAAACCAACATGCCTATCCATGAAATCACCCCATGGAAAAACCTATGGTTGAGCAATCATTATATGCTCGTATTCCCAATAATGCAACAAAAATGGCACATCAATACCAAACCTCTTGTGGAATTTCCAAGCCCAAATATCTCTATAAATTTGTGCTAATAGTGTTGGTTCCCACTCAACTATAGTCTAACACTCCATCATCTTGGCCACTAATCTTATCATCATCCACAAAAATCTATCTCCCCCAGACTCAGGGAGGAAAAAACTTGAGATATCCATCATCATCATCATCATCATCCATGTTGTAACACCCTTGACAATTGTTATATTCCTCCTTTGCATTTCAAGCATTGACATATGATTTTATTGATAAAGGTGTGTTCTTTTGACTATTTAAGATCATGCTTGATATGGATAAATCCATTTTTTTTCTTAAAAATCATTAGACTAAAATAGTATGGCTTTCAGGAATTCATTTTCACTTTGGAAAGGTGAGTTGTAATCTAGTCTTTAAGAGTTACAAATTTATTCCTATTTCTAACTGATCCTTAGATCAATTTCAAGTGAGCCAAGGAATGTTTTAAATCTTCTTCATAGACTGAATGGTAAATTGACATTCAGTAGTTTGAGGTACATAGATGGATTGAACTTTGTATGTTAGGAATTCCTTGGTCTTATGTGAATGTATTTTCATTCAGGTGTATGTTTATGCTCGGGTCTTTGGTGATTGATCTTGGTAGGACATTATGGACGTAAACAAAATTCAATTTATTTCATGATAGAGGAGGAATTCAGAGTCCAAAAACCTAAATATTATCCTAATAGTATCCTAAGCTAAGTAAGAACACCTATGTTCTAGCTATGTCTACTTATTTGGATTTCATTCTAATATAAGCCTCTTATTCTATTTTTTTGGGTTAGCGTCCTAACCTAAGATTTGTGCTAAATGAATATGGGAGATATTACTAAAGTAATGCTAGGCTATTTTAACTAATACCTAATACTAAATGGTTATGAATTTAATCTAACCTAAGGTGGGAATTACTATTGGCAATGTTTTAAGACCTAAAGTGATTATTGCTAGACTAACCTAAGTTTTATGGGATCCATCCTAAACTATTGAAAGGGAACCTAAGGGTCACATGTCTCTAAGGTGACGGTTCTAATGGAATTTAAGTGAGTTGATAGGGTTTTATGGATGGTGGTACTAATAGTTTTAGCACAGGCTAGTTGACATTAGTGGAGGTATATGTGGAAGCTCCACTAAAAATGGAATTACATGTTTTGATGGAATTGACATTTGCTAGTTCTAGGAGGTGGTGGAAAGAGAAGATAAGTGGGAAATTTGGAATTAATGGCATTGATGGACCTCAGTTTTTGTGTGCAAACCATCTTTGGAAACTTAGAAGGTGGGTTTGCGTGGGAGGTTGTTTAGTTTTGTCATGCATTACAAATTTTTCTCTGCATGGAGCTATCTGGTTCTTTGAACCAGCAATTCATTACCTTCACTTCAAATTTATTTTTGGTTTCTATGGTCTATTTTTTGATCAAAGGAAAGTATACGAGGCATAGGAAGAAAATATGTTTGATTGTTGAGTCTTTCGTGGAGGAGAAAAAGAGTTGGAAACTCGGCTGAAAGTCTCCTTCAGATTTAGCAGAAGCACTATCAGGAATGATAGGATCTACCCATTAATATTTCATACTTTCTTCTAAATGATTCATTAGAATAACTCTGCTCTTATGCTTATTAATATTTACATGATTTTTTTGGTAGATTACTTGCATGCTTTTAGGAATCTCTGTGATTTTTGGATATGAATCCATGGCTTAAATAATGTTGTTTTTACAAAACTCTCTTTCTCTGTGCAAGTTTAGTGATGTCATTGCATGTGAAGCTTGTATGTGAAACTTGTTCTTTTTGTAGCATCTATTTTTTCATTCTTGAACTTGCATTCGTGGTTATTTTGTTTGAACAATCCTTCATTGCAATATAGGGTTCTGAACTTTATTGGAACCTTGAGTTCCATTTGATCTAGCATTTGGGCTTCATGTTTTGATATAAACTTGTGTTGGAGATTCATTTTTTTCTGAACTGGTGTTTAGAAACTTGCATAACTCTGAACTATTGCTTGAATTTCATATTTGGCACTGTACTCATATTTTATTACTTGTGAAGTTCTGAAATTTTGTGTGAAGTTTGTAGTCAACACTGTACTCGTATTTGGTACTTAAGAGCTAAGAACTTTTAATTGGATCGATGAATTTGATTATGTTCTAGTATTTCTGTGTTGGCTTATACTTGTATTAAAAGTCTTAAAGCTTATAATTATTTTATTGAGCAACTTACTCACAAGAAAATTGGGTGAGTAGTTTAGAATGAGTCATTTAGTAATCCCTTCGAGATCTTGGAATTAGGAAACATCTTGTTTAAATGAATGTGGTATTTCTATTTTGAAGATTATATCGTCTTCTCTGAGATGGTAATGGTATAAAATTTGGGGGTATTCTTTTCCCCTCTGTTTGAGGAAACCCACATTCTGGGTTGACTGTTTAAATTGAAACTAAGCCTCCTCTATCACAATTTTGAGGTTGTGAAAGTCTTGTTTCAGATTTTTGTTTCAGTTGCATTGGAGGTAAGAATGGGACATCTTCTAACTTAAACATCTTTGGGTTTCTTTCTCTCTCTTCAAATCCTTTAAAATAATTTTTGGGTCTCATTGGAAGGTTGAGTTATTACCCTTTTACACTGAATTTATAAGGGAAGGATTACTTTCTCCATTCAGTTGTTTTATGTATAGTTATTTTTGAATCATGAACCACTTACTCTTCGTACTAAGTTGTTGAAGCATTTTAAAGAGACTTTAGTCCTTGAGTTTGTGGATAATTTTGAACTTGTTAGCTTACTATTTTAGGATTCTATCCTTATTGGATATAGTGAATGAGTTCTTGGGTTTCTTTTAAAGATAAAGGAAATATACTCTCTTCATATCAGTATACTATTTTTAGGACTATAATATGTTTTTTATTCTGATTTGAATTGAAAACAGGAATCTCATTTGTTAAGTTTAATTAAATGATTAATTATTTGGACCTTTCCTAATAGAGATCCATTTTCTCTATCATTTGGATAAGCTCATTGATTGAACTTCTCTGCACTCAATTCTCTTATGAGATGGTGATTTCTTTATGGCTTGTTGATCTACTTTGTTCGAATCATTTGTTGTAATGATGTAGAAAGATAGTAGCTAAGTCGGTTCTGCTGATAAGTGAATGCATACTTGTTTGATTGACTATTTTTGACTAATCCTTGCTTTATTTGGATGGATAGGAGTAGGTTTTGTCTCTTGTACTCTATCTTTTTGGGTGAACTTGAAGTAGAGATTAACTCCTGTAAGAGTCTACCTAGATTTGTGAACGTTGGTTTCAAATCTTTGAATGCTAACTTATAACACGCAGAAGTAGAATTTAGATTTACAGTTAGACTATTTTTGATTATCTTTACCTTATTGGATTGATATGGAATTCTATTTAGATGTATATCTTAAATGTTGAATTTATTAAGATCAGTTATCCCTGAATGGAAACAATTAATTCATGTTATGAAACCTGATCTATTTTTTGGATGTTTTTAGTTTGGGTATAATACGTAATGGTTCTTCTTATTCTTTGCATAAGATTGAGATGAATCATCCTAAAATGAACCATGTTGTAAACACTTCTTTTGTCTTATATAAAAGATAAATGTTGTATTCTATTAGGATAGAATTATGATATAAGGGGATGGTAAGATCTATTGTTTGTTTAAAGGTAATTGATAGGATCAATTAAACTTTAAGTTTTAAGACAAATGTTGTGGATTATATTATGCTCTTCTCTTAAAATTGGATCTAGATTTATTATTGTACTTCTTTTCTAGGTGGTATCACTTATGCTTATTGTATGATATATTAATTGTCTCATTAAAGAAGAGTTGTTTTAATGAAACAATTAGTGGAATGCACTCCATTTTTATGCTTAGTGCTATATCATGCTCAGTTCATTGAATTGACCCATGCTAGCAATTTTTGCAGATGGACATCATAAGTGATAAAAGAAGGAAAAAACTTATATGATGCATTGGCTGATATAAATCTGATTCTTTGTAAAGAATTTTGATTCATTCTTTAGTTGTATTTAAAAATAAAAGTTGTATACTTTTTAGAATGAAGGTTGTTTTTATGCAGTACGTCATAAAGTGCATAGTCTTGTAAATATATAAGTTTATAATGATGAATTACGAGTTGAGATTTACTTGCATTGGTTGTGTAAATTATCTCATACTTTTATAAAAGGAGATGGAAGTTCTATCTTGTTGATATTCTTCATATTATTTATATGCTTATCTGGTTAATCCTTTAATAAGATGGATAAAGGGAGTTAGTTCAATTTCCCTTATAATGATGCAGCTTGTTAAGTTGCATAAGATGATGTTTATTTATCTAAACAATTTCACATAGTAAAGTGATGCGTAATAAACATGCAGTAAGAACTATGGATATTGTGAATGATAAACCCTAACACTTAATCGTTTAGCAGGAAGACTCTTTCCTCTCTTAAATGAAATGCAAACCAAAAAAGGATTAGAGATATGATTGTAAATCATAGGACTTCATTTTGTATGAAGTCTAATTTAGTTAGACCCATGTGGTTGCTACACTTCAAATGGTTAAGTTACGTTTAATGGAACTTATGATATTGCTGATCTGTCCTTTGGATATCTATTTGTTAAGCCAAATAAAAAAACATTAAAAGAAATCATGAGTTAAAGGAAGTTCTTTAAAGACTTAAATGATTCTAGTATGGAACAAGAACTTAAGGAGTGTTGGATTAGGGTTTAGCATGGATGTTGTAATATGTTTTATAATCTAAATTAATTAAGGTATTAATAACCTCCTAGAGGGTATGTACATCTCAATGAGGTAGTTTATATAGGATGTTGGCCACAAGCCAACTACAGGGCTGTACTCTTCGAGAAGACTTGGGTCTTCTCAAGAATACAGTCGATGTAGTTGACATGTGGCAACACCCTTCTACATTGATCATCCAAATCTACATCCATATGGACTTGAACATAGTTTTCTCTCTAGGTCTAGTTATTAGCATGTTTAGGACAGGGAGTAGACCCTTTTATGACTTAGGGTACCTTGGCACATTTGGTTGACTATGGTTTGACTAAGTATGCCCATATACCCTAAGTCATCATGAGAATCTTCCTATAATAAATTATGTTGTATAACCTAGACTAGGGTCAAACCTTGGACAAGTGAACTAATAGAAGTTGCTAAAGACCATTCTAGATAACATATGAGTGAGGTGAATGAACGTTATTCCAAAATGACGAGTATGTCATCTAGGAATAGTGACATAAATAGTATGTTAAAAATCTTTGGCCAAAGTATTGCAAGCTACTGGTTGCGCTATCCTATGTCCACCTAGTTTAAAGTCAACGTGATGTCAGATGAATATTGGTATAAAATATTCAAACATGTTCTTTAAATAGATCACTTAGTACCCAGTTTAGGGTAGGAAAACCAAGTTATATGAACTATACGATAAGTGTATTCAATACTTAAAGTTAACCTAAATAGATCAGTAGATCACCGAGTTATGAAATGAATAGATCGGTGGATCGTCGAGTCATTTACAGCTGCATATAGTTATCTGTTATGAGATTGATTGGCATGGAATGTGTGTTCTAAATAATGTTTTATTTAAAACAGAGAACATTATGTAAAAAAAAATTCCTTATTTCTAAATTCATAATATGGGAATGTTACACATGTGCACTCGTTTCTCGATGGCAAATAAAAATAATAATAAGTGAAATATCCTAACGAGTACTTCACATCATCTGCGTCATCCCCATATAACCTCCAAATAACACCATCTCTCTCTGACTCATCAATAGTATAGATTCCCTCTCCAAGCACTAGAAATATCATGATCCTATGGATATCCTGCACCATAATATTAATCTCTCATGTCGGTAACCAAAAAGTACAGGTGGTGGGATTCCACCTCTCTATCAGTTCTAACAATAACCCCTGACCTCTATGAATCTACCTATAATCTTTAATCCCCACAAATCCCTTTTCCTTTACATGGACCCAATAATCATCCCTCATATCTTCTCAAACCTCCTCTAAAATAATAGGTATTATTTCTCATAAGGTTAACTTCACATCCACCTACATAAAAAAACCAACATTAAAATCCACTATCAAAAACACCCAAAAATTCTATCAAAAACATCCACTTCAATATCAAAAATATTTGAAAATTCTATCTAAAACATAATTTGCCATAAAATACATTGGTTAAAGATAAATCAGATCAATATCTGACAATCGTTGTGAATCACTGATGATTCATGCGATTTAAAAACAAAACCATCGTACACAAAAAAAACAATGAACAAATCCAAAAACCAGAAAAAATCATCAAAAACAAACAAATTAAGGACTCACCTCTACCTGTGTAGGCATCATGTGTCTTCTCAAAGATTCCATCACTATTTCTCTCTCAATGTCCCTCTTAATCACCATTTTTTAGCTCATTCGCTCTTCCAAATCATGAAAATGTGGTAAATATGATGCACTGTTCATCACCACCCTTGAATTTTATAGCCCCCAAAACCTTTTCGCACAAATCACCGACGATTCCTTGAATCACCAGAGTTTCATCAAAATCACCCATGATTTCCTGAATTGCTAGTGATCCCTATTATTTTACAATTTCTTTATATCAACATCAAATTATCCCATTTTCAACACATTATATCATAGAAAAGAACCCCAATCCTCGAAATGTTAAATATCAAATGAACCAATCCTCTTGGGATATGTCATATGTCTATGGGATATATTCCATTTAGCCCCCCATTAATTAAATTCCCCATGATTACAACCTACCTTTATGGATCATATGTCCATAGGTAATGGACCCTTTGGTTCCCTCTATCACTTGATTCAACAGTAACATTTCTCGTTTCAATACCCTGGCCTAGGGAAAATGTTTACGAAACACATGTCAAACTTATCCAGCTAACTTGTCAAACTGGTGTTCCCTACACTATGTTGCAGTCACACCATTTTAAGGGGGGATCACCCATACAAATTATTTTATCATCATTTTTATCTAGCACTTTTCATACACTAAAATACTTAACAAAACGGGGAAAATGTAAAAACTTAAAAAATGCATTCCTTAATCACTTATATTATCTTCACAATATATTAATCAAACCCATCATTTAATTCATATATCCCCTAATGTAAGCATAATTATTATCCACATCTGTGAAATCTACCCTTAAATCTACACTTAACTACTTAAAACCACTTGAAAAGCAAAAGACAAATTAAAAAAAAAAAAAAAAAACCATTTCATAACCATCTAACATCTTCACCTCAAATAATGACAACCCTTAAACATTTAGCCAAACTCCAAAACCAAATAACTTCATTTAGAAGAGGTTTTAACCACTTTACCACTCAAAATCCCAAAAAAACCAGATCATCGGTGATTCATTTGAATCACCAATGATTATAAATTCAATTTCTTTGCTCTTTCTCTAGGATCCCCAATTTTTAATCTTTGAGCCCCAACTTTCTATCTTAAGCACTAGTATCTTGCATTCCATCATTGAACACAAAGACATTATCAAATCATTATCAAGTATTTTCTAGTCTTTTAAAGACTAGCTTTAATCACCCAGGTTGTAGGTAGCATCAGAACATTCTCTGTTAATACATATATTCTCGAAACAAAGGTTTGAGGCATCTTTTAGCTTTACATCAATCCAAAGTACCTTTAAAATATATATTTAATTCCTTCTAGTCACATTTAATATTTAAATCAGTTTAAAACATCACTCTATATCATCAATCTCTCATTTTTGTTAAACTGTTAGAATTCTCTGAAATTTCCAGTGATTCCCCTAATCACCAGTTATTGACTTAGTCACTGAAGATTCATGTCACAACCTGTCATTTTATCAATTTTATCAAATTTTTGTCAATTCTATCAAATCCTATACATTTAACATTGTTGTTTCTAAGCATGGCTCTCTATTAGATGGAAGTACCCAGTCACTCACATCCAATTACTAGCATTTACAACCTTCTGAGAGTTCAACACCCCTTATTTTTGGAATAATACAACATCCTTCATGAGCTCACACTTTGCGATATATGATTTTCTGATATTGATCAAGACATTGAGGACCATTTTGAACTCCTTCATGATATTGAGCAAGGAACCAAGGATTTATTGTACGATTACTTTAAACATGTATAGATTTCATATACCCTCAGCTAGGCCACTTTTGAAGCTACTTAGGACTTGTCCATTCATCTGGAGTTCTAGATCTTCTCATCTTCTATCTACATATCTACAATGATTGTATATCTTTATATTCATCCATATCATTGTTGAAAATTGACTTAATTGTTATAAAACAACCTTACATCCTCCAAGGAATCCTTTCTATATTCCTGGAACTAGCCTTCAATGGGTAGTTCATCTATACATTTGACTAATCCTTTCTATTTAGTGTCTTTGAGTGTATATTTCTTTGTAGTACAAGAGGACGTATACATACATCTAGACTTAATCAACTGAACAATAGAATATTAGCTTCAACATCCATCTCTATGGGTATCGTTAAACCCCACATCTTCTGAGGTCATTTTTGTTTTTATTATTTCACTGCATTAATTTTAATAGAAAGTTAAAAACATCTCTAAATAGTAATAACAAACAATTTATTTCGTGGTATATACCATCTTGATACTTTTCTTGGAAATCCAACCAATAATCCCCTTAATGTCATACATCTCAAACAATATTATGCTGAAATAGATCTCATCATTTGTTACCCAATGACCTACTCTAGTTCCACGGTTCACACTTGACGGTTGAGGTCATAATTAATCAATAAACCCCACACCATATAATTTTACTACACTTCACACTCTACGCTTCACAATATATTTTTCTAGCATCTACTCTCACACAACACACTCTTTCCTGATGATGCACTCTTGTTCTATGTTTCCTTCTTGACTGTTGAGGGGGAATTTATAAATGAACCTCATATTGTAAACATTAACTAGGGGGAAACAATACTCCTATCATCTACACACCTTGCATATCAAACCATCACACTCATACAACATTTACATATCTTGGTTGTATTTATTCTTGCTAGCTTATAGTACTGCACTTTTCTTACTATTCTAGATAGACTCTTAGTATATCATTATATTTTTCTATATACACATATGCATTCATTTATTATCTTGAGGTGAATGCATGACCTATCACAGATTCATACATGATGTATGATGATCGACACAACTCTTTACCAGTCCCATTGAGGCTTCTAGGGGCATCTGCTTTTTGATATTAGCATACTCCACACATAATAGGTTCTGTCATTTCAGTACTTTTTACTTATTAATTTTCACTTATCTTACACGCTTTGACATACTACTTATCTTTATATCATGCTAATAGGTGCTTCATGTGTAGTATTTTCCTTATAGGACTATATACAACCATGGTTATTTGATACATTTTTCTTGTTATTTTTTTATATTGTATTGTATTGTTTATGGGTTATGCCCTATGTCTTGTATGATCATTTTATGTCTTTGGCTGCTTCAGATGTGATTATCTTATGACATTGTGAGTGATTTCCCCTGTATGAAACCAACTTCTCACAGTCTATCTTGTCTTCCTAATTGTTTGTTATATTTTCTTCTCTTACATGTTAGCTTTGATTGCACCAACAATTTATCTAGCTTCTCTTGTTTTTCATATTTCTTGGTTTCTACCATAGCCATCCCCTAACCCCTGTAGGTATCTCCACTTAGATATTCATAACAGATTAGGGTCATCTCCTTTGTACCGTATGATCCTACAATTTATGCATGTCCAAATGAGGGGGCATCTAATGTGTGAGCAAATCACCCCTATGGTAGCTCAGAGATACAGTACAAAAAAATAGAACAGAAACAACATAGGCACACATTCACATATTGGCCCATAATTAGACTTAGGTCTAGAATATAGAGAATAAATTAGCACCTAGACTTGGACAATAGTGGTGAGCACTATTGTTCCCCTTGGGTGTTTGTTTTCTGAGGGAAAACACATTCAATTTCTCATATCGGCATATTCTCCAACAACTTTTATAACATTTCTATAGTAGCAAGCACTTGACTCCAGTTATAGAATTCATTTTATTAGTACATTTCAGTTACAATCAGGACTAATCAAATCAAATCAGGATGTATCATTTGTAGTGGTGCTTATTGCGAAGCATCATGGAAGGAGATTAAAAATATACCTCTCTCCCCAACACTCTTGTCTTGGTGTGAGATCACCAAAAATTTTCACCACTCAGAAACAAATTCAGTAGCATCTCCAAGAAAATCAAGAAAAATTTCTATCTCATACCCTCTTACATATCAAGTGCACATTTTTCTTTTACATACTTTCACACTTTTACTTACATATACACATGTTACTTTGATTTCTCATATACAAAAATTTGACTAATTTTTCACTCTTCTTTTTTAGGTCCATCCTTAATACGCAATAAGGAGTAGCTCACATCAAAAAAAAAAACACACTACAAGGAACACACTTCACTCTTATGGTTCAGTTCCCTTTCCTATTCTCCACACTTACCATTATGATCACTTCACACTTCACTTGTCCACTCAACATGCTATTGGTAACACTCTTCTCTACAGGATCAGAAGGTATACATATTCTATCTACTATATGTTATCTAGTATTCACTCAACAACATAAATTAGGGGAAAATGTAAACACAAAATATATGCACTTAAGTACATTTCTAAGTCCTAAAATCATGCTAACATTTACATGATTTCTAAGAAATAAAACTAGTAATTGATAACTCCCTTTAGATTTATTCTTTCTCTTCTACACTTTTATTGGATTTATACATCTTGCACTATGGCCATCATTTGACTATTATTTTGGGCCCCTTTCACTTCTTAATTATATTTTACTACTTTGGGTCATCCTTTAAGTTGTACATTACGAAATTCAAACAAAGTAATTATATAAATACATGGTTATGTTTTCAAAATAAAGGACCAAGCACTAAAAATTACATATAATCACATAAGATTGCATCCAAAGGCACAAAATCACTCCAAATCATCCATCTAGCACAGACATTCAAGGGACAAGGGCTAAATTCTTTTGCATACACAATATAGGATGGGAAGTTTGTTCTATTTCATCCTACACATTCTATACATTTGTTACATTCTAGATCTATCATGTTATCACTGTGTAACTTACACAAGGTAATCCTAGGATATCACTACACACACTCTCACAAAGAACTACATGGATTCTTAAATGTAGTGTAGTGGTGAATACTAAGTTCACTCTTCATGTGACTGAAAGGGTTAGTCTAACTCCATGTTCTACATATTTTTTATTAGATTTGATGTGGTTTGTGGACATGTGTATGTAGACAACTTGTTTTTAAGGTTACATGTACATTCAGTGATCAAGGAGTGAAATCATAGTGAGAAACAAATATTAGTAGTGAATCTTCTCCTGCACAGAAGAGGCCAGATCTAGACCATTGACACAAACAATAATGCCTAGAATGGACTCTAGCACCCAAGTGCTCATGTCCTCCTATGGGTGCTCATGTCTAGCACATTTATGAGTCTCAAAACCTTTAGCAAGAATTGAAAACTTTCTACTTAGTCTATTTTAGCTATTCACCTACCCATATCACTTCTAGACTGCTAAAAATTCAGCTAAGTCATTCTATCTCCCCCTCTTTCTTAGGGTTTCACATTTGTATATGTTTGTTTGCTTACGTCTTTTTGTATATTATCATTTGTACATCATTAATTATTTTAGTTACTCTATAATTAGATTTAATTCTATTTATATTAAACTAGTTGATGGGGTGAGGAGGTATTTTCTTTTACTACATGCAATACTACCTCTCAGTTGATTAACCACAACAATTAGTTTTACACACATCCAATGCTTTGAGTGCCCCAGTAGTTTAGGTTTCTTTTTTGGATGTTATTCTAGCGGTTGGAACCATATACATGGGTATATGAGAGGTGAGAGCTTACCATAAGGGCCAAATCTAGTGTAAAACTATAGTGCCTGGTGTTACGATTAGGACACCGAGAATTACACCAAACCCAGCTGGTGTGTGAATTTTCCACATCACGTGGTGAGTCATCTCACTTAGTAAGGCCATTGGTCTTAGGGTTTTTAGGGTTTATGACATATTTCTCTGTCATATGCATCAATGTGCATCATATGGGAGTTACTTCCATTCCAGGAATGTAACTCCCCTTCTCGACTTGAGGAGGTATGCTTACTTACACTAGTGGTTACACAACACCCCTATTTATACCCCTTCTTGGTTTCACATCTATGATATGGTGATGAGACCCTTTTCTTTTCATTACATGGACATTCATGGTTGATTCTCACTCCCCCATGGAACCTCATCAAATTGTTGAAGTGAAACTTGATTGATGTTCGTGTTATCTCGCATGATCCTCATATTGATGCATTTTTCATTTCTCCATCATGGTATCAAAGCATGTTGTTGGGATTTGCACTACTCTCTGATTTATGTTGTTTATTTCTCTCGATTTGTGATTATAGGTTTCATGTGTAAGTTTCATAATGGTTATTCCATTTGAGCCTCATATGAATTGATTTATTATTTTTACAAGTTCGATATTGTTCATTTTTGTGTCAAGCTCTGCGACATCTGGTTTTGTGTTAGTTCTACTTGGTGTTTCCTATGATACGTGCTGAATCCCACATTGTAATCATTTTTGTTCATGTTTTGTGCATCGATTACTTTAATATCCTCTGACCCAGAATGTGGACTTGGCCATTACATATCCTCCTTCGGACATTACAACCCACTCAAGACTCAGGATCATTCTTCACTCAAAGTCACCACAACACTGACTTAGCACAACACATCGACCCCAACTCAGTGTTCTTGGTGACAACCGCACTCTTGACTCACCATTTGGACTACTTAATGTGTGGACCTTCTAGCATCTCATTCCATGTATTTCTTGACTCACATTGACGGATCAGTCTTCTTAGCTTAGTATCCTCTATTATAATGTGGCACCCCAACTTGCCGACTCTACTCAGCACACTGCCCACTCTAGTTTGCCACAAGCTCCCATAATCTTTACCACTTGGTTTAACTTTTCAAGCTTCCTTCATCTCACCTCCTCTACACAACTTTCCATGATCTCGCCCTTATCTTACTGAGTTGAAATGGTTCACCCTCTAAGCAAGTACCTCCCTTCTACCCCTTTTTGGATTTTTTTTTTAATTTTTCCCTTTTCTAAATTGATTAAGCTCAATTAACAGGAATACATTAAAATTCATCATTAAGGGGGGAGTATTTTTCTGCTCTTCATTATAGGTATTTTTTGGGCCACTTTTCTAGCTCGTCATCATTGTAGTGCTCCTCTTCACCTATGGCTGGCGAGAACTTTTATTGGGTGTTGTATTATACGTAGACACATTATCGGTTGATTCCGAACTCTTATATCCTTAGTTGTATTCACGCATCCTTCTTTTTGTACTTCTACACTTATTTTGAATGCATAATGGAAAATGCTATTTCCATAATTGAGCCTCGCAGGATCAGTTTACAACCTCCATCACTTCTTCTTGGTAGAGATAACTATACATCATGGCATGCTTCTATAGAACATTACTTTGAATACTAGGGCCTTTCTCACTTTTTACATGGGCCAGTTCCCACACACATTGATCATTATCATCTTGAGGACTATCTAGACATGTGTGACCATGTTTTTTGTCACTTAATTTTACATGTCTCCAAATCTCTCTTCCTTCATGTGACAGACTCATATCCTTCCTACACCATCTGGTGCATATTTTAGTCCTTTTGTGCAGACTTTTCATTTACTGTCACTAATGATTTTGATCATATAGTTGTCTCCTCCTCTTCTTCATGAAATCACATTTCTACTAACATGGAATCACTTATTTCTATCCTTGATAGTGAGGATTTGGCTTCTACTTATAATGATGAGAGTACTACTAAGGACTCCTCTCCTCCTCTCGAGCACATTCTAGAGTATGTTGACACTCCTCCCTTCTCATTAGACATCGAGAAGTCTTGTTATAAGCCTCATACCATCATTACTTTTACTTCCATTCCACTTTCAATGTGTAAGACCTTTCCAGTTCTTTCCTTCAGTTGATAGTTCATACTTATCTGAAATCACTCTTCTATTTTTTGATCCACTCTTTTGGGATGAACATCTACCAGAAATTCATCATCTCTTCACAGTGCCTAGTTATGAAGTAGTATAGGGAGTTTCCCATCCTTCTATAGGTGTTTTAGAGGATTTCTTTGTTAGGTCCTAAAATATTGGCTAAGTACCAAAGGGATTGTGTGTAGGACCAGTGAGAAGAAAGGCACTTAGGGGAAATCGTGTAAGATAAAGGGGTAAGAAGGGTTTAAGTGAAACTAGGGTGTGTGTGGGAAGAAGTTTACGGTTTTAAAGGACTTAGCCATAATTGGAATTCTAGATGTGTTTGAGGAAATATGTGAAGACCTGACTAGGTGTGATGAGTGGATAAGGTGCCATCTTGGAACCTTAGAGGTCAAGAAAAGGATATTGCACGCAAGTAATATTCTTAGAAGACATCAATACAAAGAGTAAAGGGTTTGTAAAGGGATACACATTCACAAGTGGAGGACCATATTGATACTTGACAGGTGATCTATTTAGGAGATAAGTCATGTCAGTGA
Source organism: Taxus chinensis (assembly GCA_019776745.2). Taxonomy (NCBI): domain Eukaryota; kingdom Viridiplantae; phylum Streptophyta; class Pinopsida; order Cupressales; family Taxaceae; genus Taxus; species Taxus chinensis. The sequence continues at coordinate 451,396,789 of CM034146.1, read as the reverse complement.
GTGGTGATCCTATAAAAAGAGATGCTCGAGCTAGAGATAGATATAGAAAAGGGATGAAGGGATAGAAAAAGATAGAATAAGAGATAATGGGAGATAACATGAACACATAGAGAATAAGAAGCAAAGTAACAAAGTGTTACAGTAGTGATAGGGTTTAGAGAACTTAGTGCTAAGGGTTGTAAGGGATGTTATAAGTCTTTGTATGGTACTAATATCTATAACAAGGGTTAAAATGGGAAAATTATAGTTAGGGTCTCATACCAGGAAGTATTTATGGGATTTAAGTGCCTATCATTTATTATATATGGTCTAAGATGACCCTTTTGACTGTAATGTGGCTACTTGAACTATGTTAAATCAATACATCTTTGGGTTTAATCTATATATTTTTCTTAAGCGTGTAAAACCTCATGGCATTTGACTTATCATGGCTCATATCTAGTTTATTATGCTTCTTGCAATGTTCTTTAGCTTTTGTGATGCACTAATGTTAGATCTACTAGTTACATTTCCTACCTCTTTAAATAAGTGAATGTACTCCTCTATTTGTAAATTACCATCCATTAACGGTTGAACCTTCTCAAAAAGCTCACATAAAGGAGAGGCTCAATTATCACACATGCCTTGGGTGAGCATCCGATGGGTGATAGGCTGGCGTGCTTGGGGTTAGTAAAGTTATTAAGGGTAAATAAATGACTACATCTTGGTTCCGTTGTTGGGACCTCTTTTCAAAGATATTGTGAGAATGGTGCATGTTGATAGAGCACATGACCTTGGATAGTGTCAAATCATGGCTTAAAAGCATGAAGGATGATTTTACTTAGAGATTTAGTATCAAACCTGAGTTTAATGCACATAAATGGGTAGAATAACATATGTATCATGAGATGTATGAGACCTTATTTTTTTTCTTTCTAGTGGATTTGTATGAATGGATTTCGATGTATACATCTAGATCAAGTTGGTACTATAGATCTCACATTTCAACCCAAGATGAGTATCAAAGGTTGTAGAATGTTGATCTGACTTAGACACGTGTTTTTGATCATTGGTGGAGTAGAATGTTGACAAGTTACACCTTGGAGTATGTAATTTCTACATATTCCTGTCCATAAATTGTTGAGTTTGAGTTTAGAGCCAAGAGGATCATTCTTACATTCTATACCCTTATTTATAAAGATCATGATCATTACAATGAGTTTAGAAGCATTTCCTGTAGCCGGCTAAGCTTCTTTTGAGCATTGGGTGAGGAAGCTAGGGTTGAGGAAGATGGTGGACCTTATGGCTGAAAAGGAGAGGGAAGAGAGATGACTCAAGTATAATGAATCTTGTGAGAGGGAGTTAGATAGATAACGTGAAGTTACAGGAGTGATGGATTTACGGAGGCAGATGTTGTGGGAAGGAATTAAGGTTTACACAGAGGACATAGAGCCTGAGTAGTATGTATTACCCCATTTTGGAAAGTGCGGAAGAGAAACCCCCTCGAATTCTAAAGAAGGCTCATCATATGAAGAAAGGAGAGGAGTCATTGGAACACATCTGAATCAACCTAGTAACCAACCCCTAGTGCTTAGATTTCTAAATCCAAAGATAAGCATTACTAATGCAATTGGTATTGGTGGAAGTGACTGATCAACACCTAGGAGGTATAGCTTTTCATTCAACGCATCTATGGATGCACAATCATTTCATGTGTTTGGAGGTATATTTTTTGGAACAACATTTGGGAAAAGTATGAGTACAAAAATATTGGGAATTGTATATGGAAGTGATGCAGGAAATACATATGGTAGTCGTGTAATATCACAGACTGTTGGCACATAGTTTACTGTGACACTGGGGACATAAGGCACGACCACTTCAGGACCCTTTCCATCCATGGGAGGAGGATCTGGTGGATCTAGTGGAATAAGAACTAGTAGACCTAGTGGATCTAGTGGATCAAGAGGGATATGCACTGGTAGATCTAGTGGATCTAGTGGTAGAGGCAACATCAGGGGGAATCAAGGTTATGGATCAGGAGGATAAGGGCTTATACCACCTCAGTAATTATTTTTTGAAATGTCTTTGAATTTAATTTATTACAAAGGTGTTGAGGATGCTACAAAACATGTACATAAATGTGAGCTACTATGGCACATGAAGGGGATCACTACCATGGAATGGAAGGAAAGTTAGTTTGAAACAACATTCCAGGGACATGCACATAGTTGGTACCAGAAGTATGACCCCCACCAGAAAACAGTAGATTACACCAAAATGCTTAATGCCTTCTTAGCTGAGTTTCATATTCCTGAGTTCGAATAGAAGAGAATTAGTGCACTGAAGGAAATTCAACAAGGTATGGTAGAGAGTGTGTGGGATTATGATGCATGTTTTAAGAGTCTCTTATAAAAAATTTCTTATGATATTCATCCTTTTCAGCATGCTCAGTGCTTTTTTGGAGGACTAATAATACCTTTTAGGAGAGTGATTTCTCACAAGACTTTCAAAGACCCACGTAAGGCCTTATAGGTTGCCTTGTGCGCTGAGGCTTTATGAAGCATAGATACTGGTGTTATCCCTTTTCTTGAAGTTCATATTACTGGAATGGAAAAATAGTTAGAGAAGCTATCTACAAATTTGGTGCATGAGACTCACAGTGGCCTATGGTGTATGGATTGTGAGGTAGAGGGGCACACAAAGGAAATTTTTCCTTTGGAAATCAGTACATTCCATGGCAGTAAACTATGATATTTTCCATGGAGATCATGATGTAAGAAATTTTCCGCTACTGTAGTGCATGATCCGTAAGAATGTGTTTTGCTACTGCAAGATTTACACCTCTACTACTCATGACACTAAGGATTGTAGATTGATTGACTAGATACATGATGACATTGATATTAATGTACACCAGACTAGCATTACAAACAATTCCAAGGACAATCATTGTCACTATGAAGGACACACAAGTGGAGGAGCACATGGAAGATTGTTTCACGAAGGATTAAAGGCCATGATAACCATGGAGGTGGATGGAGTGAGTTCCCACATGGAAATTGTTACAACTATGGGTCTACAGAGCACTATAAGCATGAATTCCTTGATCTGTTATAATGTTATTGGTGTGGAAAGAGACACAATTATGAGGAGTGCCCGGAATTATTTAAACACATGAGCTAGAAGCAGTGGAAGGATAAGGGTGCTAGGATGGTGAGCATAAAGCATTATGATAAATAGTGGATTACTAGAATGGTGTCAGGATGGTAAACATTATGAAAGAATACTCACAATGGATTCCAAGAGTGGTGTGTGAGGAAGAGTTATAACCTTTACTGGTAACAACCCGATCTAAAGATGTGCGCACTAGGGAGATACCAAAGTAGAGACTGTTGATTACGAGGGAAGAAGTGGTGTGTGGAAAGTATCCAGACCCTACCCATTATAAGGAAGTCTATCAAGAGACCATGGACGTAAGTGGGAGTATTAAAGGGGAAATTCAATTTCTAAAGGATAAATCCTAAAATCTAGAGTAGAAGAAGAGCATTGAGGCTCCATAGAAGGATCTAGACGATGTTAAGGAGGTATGCAAAATTTTGAGGAAAGAAAATATCATTCCTCTATTAGGAGAATGGTTAAGGAATAAGATACCAAGTTTTGGAGTAGAGTGTGAGAGGTAGGTTTTGCATGCTAACCTTCCTCCCCATAGCCTCGACTATGATAAGGAGATTACTTTAAAATAAATTGTTGATGGATAGATCCTAAGAGAAATTTTGATTGACATGAGCATGAAAGTCAATGTTCTCACCCTGGATGCCTGTAATCAAATGGGAAGGACCCCATTACAGCCATCTTCAAATGTGATGTATATAGCCAATAAGACAAAGGCAATTCCCATTGGTAATTTAAAATATGTTGTTATCACTATCCAAGGGAAAAAATTCACTGGAGAATTTGAAGTCTTAGTGCTTGCTGAGGCAAACAATTTTCCAGCATTACATGGGCACCCTTGGTGCTATAAGAACAATTTTGACTTACGTTTTAATAAGGGGTATATAATATTTGAGAACAAAGAGGAACGTGTTATCATTCCTTTGATAGATGGGAAGTCAACACCCTATATTGAGCCTTTATGTGAAGAAGATCTAGACATAATTTATGTGCACACTAACCAGGACCTTGAAGTTGAGCAACCAACAAAGGAGGGAATTATTCAGTGGGAATAAACTCAATCTATAAGTGATACAACTAGCATGGAATGTGCAATTGAGTACATGGGACATATGAGTTGGTGGGAAGGAAGTTAAGAGGCTCAGTGATGAGGGTAGCAAAGGTGCGCTCAATCAACCACCTAAGATGAAAGAAGTTTCTAAGTTACTTTGGAGGAGCCAACTATGATGTTTTCCTATGAGAAATAGAGACCCAGTGAAAAAGTGATATTGAGAGGAGAAGGATGCTCAACTATACCTTACTCGAGACTGTAACATATTGGTGGGTTACCCATCAGGATAACCTTCTACAGTGGTGTGAGGTGATAATTTCATTCTCTGTTAGGTTTGTCCAAAGCAATGCACCTACTATCATATAATATTACCATGGGAAGGAACCCACCTTATTTCACATCCAAACATGTGAGACATCCGGGATAAAAGGCATGGAATCCTTACCACCTTATTTATGGGTACAAAAGTTATAGTCCACCTTATAAAGTTGTGTGCATGCATGGTACATTCACTCAGAGATGTTCCATTGGAAAAGAAATTAGTAGGAGTTGACAACTGACCTCCTTTAATATTTTGAATATCAGAGCACCAAGCCATCGGTGGATGAGGCATTGCAAGTTTTTAAGCACCTAATGATGGGAGATAGTGCCATGGAGGAAGATAGAATACTAGAATTATTGTGTCAACCTAGTCTAGAAGCACACTTTGATGAGAAATAATCAGAGGATATATATATTGAGTGCACATTCATGGAGAAAGAGAAAATAAAATTGTTCTATGTGATTAACGGTGAAGAAATAGAAGATTTGGATGTTAACCATACTGAAGGTAGGCATGAATTTATGGATAGTGTTGATGAGTAAGTTCCCACCTACCATGAACTACTCAAAATAAAGAAGGTTAACATTTTCTCATAAATGAAACCTAAGGAGTTTTCAAAGATCATTTATATATTGCGTGATTTTTAGGACTTATTTCCATGCGGGTATCATGAGTTGAAAGGAGTATACCACTCCTTGGGGGAAATGAAAATCAAGCTAAAGGAAGGAGTGCATATAGTTTAGAAGATACCTTATCGAATGAATTTGAACCTTCATGCCAAATTCAAGGAGGAGATGGATACAATGATTACATAAGGTGATAAGGCCAAAATATGCCTCAACAATGTGTAATGAATGATCTCATTTTAGTCTCCTTTTAATGAAGTTTGACTATATTTTGTGGATTTTGTTTGATCTAGTATAAGCTAGGATGTAATTATCCATATTTTGTTTGATTTAGTTCTAACATCTAAAAAATCTATAATTCCTAACAAAATGTGTGGAAATTTAGTTTTTGGAATAAAATGGGTCATATTTGGTCAGATAAGCAAAGTATGAAGCAACCAGCACCTTTTTGAGGAAATTGGATTCAATGTAACTTAGCTCTAGAACTCCACCACTTAGCTCCGGAACTCCATCACTCAACTATGGAACTCTATCACTTAGCTCTAGAACATTTAGACTTAGTTCCAAAACTCCAGTACTTTGTTTAGAAACTCCAAAACTTAGCTCCGGAACTTTTGCAGTTAGTTCTGGAAGGTTTCCCTTTAGTTCCAAAACTTCTTCAAAGTTCCAGAATCAATAAGAATCTTTTTATTCTATAAAAATCTGGTTATGAAGAAATTAAGGAGCCCTCCAATCAGGAATAGATCAAAAAAACTATGGTTCTTCACACTCCAGAAATACTTATGTAAGACCAACAGCTGTATGTCCAGCTATTTTTCTAAATTTCATATCTACTTTGAGGACTATTTTGTTGCACTAGAACCTATAGGTGGATAGAAAACTATTGAAAACTCATGATTTTGAATGAATCTTTAGATGGAGAAATATATATAAAGACCTGAAGATAGATAAAGGATATATATATATATATATATATATATATATACAAACATATACATAGTTCAGCTTGGTAAGACAAAACAATTCAATAATAAGATAGCCATTTCATTTTGAGAGTATCATACTTTAGCAACTCTTGATTCAAGGTGAAGCAAGGGCCCACTCCTCCAAGAAACATGATCCTTTATTTTATTGGTATTTATATCTTCAATAAATTTGTGTAAATTTTTTAATTAGCAGTTTTGTAAGTACTTTTGATTTTTAAATTAAAATCTGTTACATAAGTTATTTACCATCCCTATCGGTGTTTTAGTGTACATTTTTATTTCCTCAATAATAATTTAAACAACATATTCAAGTGTGCTTATTTCTAGTAGTGTGTTTCATTTTGAAAAGTGTGTTTATTTCTAGTAGTGTGTTTCATTCTACAAAGTGTGTTTATTTCCAGTAGTACGTTCAATTTTGAAAAAAATGTTATTTCAGCAATGTGTGGTTATTTCAGTAGGTTTCTTATAGTTTAGATTTAATAAGGCTTTTTCCAGGAAATCTTAAAGACACTTTAAAACCACCAAAAAAATAAAAAATAAAAAATATCTACAATCAATTACTAGTTCACTAATATTCTTCTTGTTGCATATATCTTCAGACACACCCCTAGTTTAAATATGACATCAACCATGAGTTGATTAAATGAAGGGAATAATGACACCCATCATCAAGCATCATTGATGCCATTGAGGAATCAAAATGGATAAACCCAATGGTCATTAGCTTTAAAAAGATGGGAGGATAAGAATATGTGTTGATTAGAAAGATTTGAATGCAATATGTGTCATTGATCTCTTTTTAACCCCCTTCACCAAGGAGATCCTAGAAGGAGTAGCTGGGTGCAGGATCTATTATTTCATAGATGGATTCTTAGGGTACCATCAAGTTACAATTACAAAGGAGGACCAAGAAAACAAAACTTTTTCCACTAAGTGGGGAATATTTACCTACACACTCATGTCTTTTGGACTGAAGAACGCACCTATTGTGTTTTCATGCATTGTGGTTTAGGAATTTCAAGACTTCATCCATACATTTCTTCAAGTCTACCTTGATGATTGGATGGTAATTGGATTAGTAAGGAATCATTGTGACAATTCAAGGCTAATGTTTGAAAGATTTCAACAGTTGAGGATATCCCTCAACATTAAAAGAAGTCTCTTCGCTAATCCATTTGGAACCCTGTTGGGGCATATAATATGTAAAGAAGGTTTTCTGGTGGATCCTGCCAAATTTTCCATTATTATGGGATTGGGGGAACCTACCAGCTAGAGTGTAGTACATGGATTCCTTAAGCATACATGGTATTACCATAAATTTATTAAGGAGTATGCCAAGATTGTTGCGCCATTAGAATAACTACTAAAACACAAAATTCCATTTCACCGGGGAGAGGCATAATAGATGACGTTTGATACATTGAAGAAGAATCTTATCACTACACCCATATTACACTTTCCTTCTTGGTATATGCCATTCCATGTACATGTTGATGCTTTAGGGATGGCGATTGGGGAAATCTTAGCACAACCTAGAGAAGGAATTGTTGACCACCCCTTGTGTTTTTCTAGTAGAAAGCTAACCCCAATAGAACAGAACTAAACTACTTATGAGTGCAAAGCATTATCAATGATCTACACACTGCACAAATTTAGGTAGTATCTATTGGCACCACCCTTCATATTCTACATGGACCACATGGCATTGAAGTACTTGGTAAGAAATCTCATTTTATAACGGCACATATGCTAATGTGTCCTATTGTTTCAAGAGATTGATTTTACAGTTGTGGTGAAACCAAGAAAGAGTAACTTAGGACATAGCCATTTATCCAAGATTAACTTAGGGAAGAACGTGCATAGCATTGAGTATACAATGCCAGATGTGTAAGTGTTTAGATTTTGTCACGTGCCCTCTGACTCAGAAGATATTGTTACATTTCTCAAGATGAGAGTAGCACCTAAAATAATGAAGACTTTGGAAAGAAATTAGTTAGCCATACATGATGTTCCCTACATGTTAATTGGTGGAGACTTATATAAGCTAGGACATGATAAGGTTTTGTGTTGGTGCATGTTAGAGCATGAATGCATTACAATCATGGAGGAAGCACATGGTGGAATTGTAGGACAATATATAGGGAATGTAACCACGTGCAAGATCCTTTTAGTAGGGATTTAGTGGGAAAACATCTACCAAAATTGTGTTGAGATTTGCAAGGCCTGTGACCATTATTAGCACCTTGGAAAACTAAGAATAAGAGATGAGATTCCTTTAATACTGATAGCTAGCGTAGAACTATTTGAGAAGTGGGAAATTGATTTTGTAGGACCAATTTCACCTACTAGTTGAAGGACTGGTTTGCGCTATATCATTACATGCACAAATTATCTTATGAGGTGGGAAGAAGTGGTGCCTACAAGGGATTACACAGCAGCAACAACAGGTAGGTTCTTGTGGGAAAATATAATCAACATATATGGATGTCTGTTGAGTTTAACAAGTGATAGGGGTACTCATTTCTTGAATGAGATAGTTAGAATCTTGTTGGCAAAATTCTTGGTAGCCCACCACAAGACTACCCCTTATCACCCCCAAGCTAATATTACCACTGAGACATTTAACAAGATACTAAGTCAAAAACTGACAAAAAAAATTGATGTGGGAAGGAAGGATTGGGATAATACAGTTTTTGTTGTGTTATTGTCATACCAGATTACTTATAAAAGACTAGATATGGCCACACATTTTCAACTGGTGTTTGGCATGGAAGTAGTGTTACCCATTGAAATCATGTTACCATCACTGTGTATAATGCACGTAGGAGGATTAGTATATGAAAAAGAGCTTGAGGAGAGGATTGATAAGTTAATGTAATTAGATGAGAGGTGGGACATTTGTCACTGGATTCAGAAGATAGAAAAATCCAAGAGGAAGGCATTGCATGATAGACTTATCAAGAACAAAAAGTTTGAGGTTGGGCAAATGGTTCTATTATATGGTTACAAGTTTCTTTGCCATCATGGGAAATTCAAAGTCCATTAGATGGGCATGTACATTATATCCTATATACTTGATTCAAGTACTTGACAGTTACAAGCACTAGATGGAACATGATTATCAAGCCATTTCAATGGTAGTAGGCTAAAGATCTACGATAAATAATTCTTCCTTTTGTTTGTAAATAAGTGATTATTTCCCTTTAGCCTAGGATTTCCCTTAACTAATTTTAATTTCTTTATGTTTCCATTTCTCATTGCTTGCTCCTTTTCTTTTTGTTGTTGTGTGTGCATTTTGCACTTGTAGCCACTTACAATTAAAAAAAAATTCTATGCGTAAAGGACCGCGCATCCATTTTTGTGTGGGGTGAAGTGACACAAGTACTGGAAGCTGGTAGTGGAAGTTATGTTTTGATGGCTCGGTTTGAAGGACCAAAAGCACGTAGTTTGAAAGACCATGTGGGGAAAAGGTGAACATGAGGATTTATGTGTCAGGAAGGCTTTACAAAAACCATGTACAATGATGATAAGCATATGAACAACATGAGGTAGGTGATATCAAAAATCAGGGTAAGGATAGAAGAAGTTCCTTCGATGTTGTAAGCGTGCGTGTAAGGATCTTTGGTCAGTAATGGTTTTTACATGCCATAAGGTTGTAGAAGGTTGTATTTAGAGGAAAATTCCATCTTGATTTCAAGGGTATGCTAGTGGGTGGTATGGTATTTACTACGGGAAAAAATTAAAATCTATAAGTAGAAGTTTGGGGTATATTATTGTTTCCCTTGCATTTTTTATATCAAAGAGTTCTTGTGAACTAGGGCATCCTCGAAGAATTTTTTTTTGGAAAGGGGTTGTAAATATTTGATTACATAGCTAGTTTGATTAATGAACCAAAGTGGAAAAAAAATACACTAGTGTGAGGGATAAGGTCATAGAATTTATCGAATCTTGCAAGTGAATATGTCATCTTGTGGAAAGAAATGTTTTTTAGGTTAGGGTTCCATAGCTAAGGAATAGGATTGAAGGGATTTTCATGAAGGGGTAGAGCCAAAAAATTGAGGAGAGCCATGATCAAGAGAGAGAAATAAATTTTAGTGACCCGAAAGAGAAATTGCACCAAGGAAAGCAACAATTGTTTCACCAAAGAAGGGAAAGGGAAAAGGGAAACAAGTTGTTTCCACTAGTTTCAATGAAGAAAGGTATGTGGAGATGTAATATCTATATGGTGTGTTTCTTGGAAAAGAATGGTTGTCTCATGTTAGAAATATTAAGTGACTACAACCATCAAACAAGCACTATAGAGAATAAAATGGAATTGGAAATGGTTCTCCCTACAGATAAAAGGGCACCAGATGGAATTCCTATCTACGATGATGAGGTAAATGTGAATATGGAGAAGGTTGGGTTATTATAAATATATGAGTTTACCTATTTTGGAAAAATTTAGTGACTATACCAATGGTTAATGTCGCATGTACATGAAGACCATTTCTACTTCGCAGGACGTAGGATGCGGATAACTCCCCAGCTAGTTTCTAAATTTACTAGTATTACTTGCAAGGGAGAATATTTTGATGATGAATTAGATGATAAGGAGGCCATAAATAATATTTTTAAATCCTATGACTACAAGAAGGGGTCATGGTACTTTGACATCTCTGTGATTTCCGACCCTATAATGAGGATGGCTACATGTTTGGTCATAAAACTAAGTGGGTAGGAGAGATGGACACAGATCAACAAGGCTTGGTTGAAAGTTTTCTGTAAGATCTCAGAGGGTAAAATCTATAACCTCTCGGTGTTCATAGAAGAATAAATCATCACTACCATGTGTAATGGATAAAAATATCATGTTTGGTAACGTCCTCCTTACCATTGTCTATTTGGAGTTTGGAGTGCCTGATGGGTTAGATAAATTTGTGTGGGAGTACCTAGATGAGAACACCTCTCATGAAAAAATATTTAAGAATTAAAATTGTGACACCATGACAGATGCCTACAAGGCACACCTATAAATATGGTATAATCAGATGTGTGACACATTGGCACAGAGTGGAGGATACCTAAGCAGTTACCTATTTTACTACAAGGTGAAACTGAATTTGTCATATACTAATATTTTTTCATTGGTATGTTTACTCTAGAAGATGGTGCCAAGGGTCCCTGGTGAAAATTTACATTCTCCTTCATAATACAATACTTCTAGGCCCAAGTCAATGGATTCAAGGAGGAAAAGAAGAAGGTTTAACCTCAGCACAGTCGACTAGGATTACCATGAGATGTGCAGGACATTGATATGTCCAAAAAAAGCACATATATGTGGAGAAGTATGTCTCCCATGATGTACACGTGATGAAGACAATAACATTATTTTTTGTTGGGAGGACCACAACAAGGGTATACATGCACATAAGGCCAAAGTATGAGAAGGGCACTTAGATTGAAAATAATTTCTCTATCCTAGAAGACCCCACCATAAGGAAGAAGGCTACGCTAAAGAAAAGGGAGAGAGAAGAGGCCCCTGAGAAAATTTTTCCAAGTACATAAACAGTGCATTCTATAGGTACGTAGGAGTCAGGTGTTAAACCAAACACCTATGCATGAAGGAAGAAGTTCCCCATAGAAGAGAGAGATATAAGACATCTAAGGAAGGGAAACTAGATAAAGAGAAGCCCATTGAAAAATAAAAGTCTCTGGAAAGAAAGGAGTCACCTAGAGAGGAAGAAAAAGAAGAGTCTCGTATATTGGAATTGCCAATTAGGAAGAAGCAAAGAGTAACAAAGAAGGAAAATTCAGAAGAAATAGAGAGCATAGAGGCTAAAAATGGTGGTGAAGATGATAAAGAGCATGGTGAGGCTCAGGACCATCCTGTGTACAATGTACATGAGTCAGAGGAGAATGATGAAGAAAAGGATGAGGACCTAGGAGGCGCTAACGGAAAGGGGGGAAGTGAGGAAGTTGACATGAAATATGAAAGGACTCCAAGCTTGACCAAGGAGTAGATAGAGGATGCCATAGAAAGAGAGGTAGAAGACATCATAAAATACTTGGTGGATCAAGAGGTAGAGCATAGCACCAAAGTAGTTCTCAAGGAGACGGAGGGAAGAAAGATCTTAGAAAAGGAGTATGGAAGCATGGGTAGAGATCCCAACCTGTTGGAAAGCTTCCCAAAGGTAGTGCACACAGGAGGAAAGGGTATGGGAATGGTGCAGGGACAAGGGATGACCTATATTGATTATCCAAATAAGGTACTGCGTGCACATTTCCAAAGTACCTTGCCTTCAAACCAACTCCTTGCATGGTATTATTTTGATGAGGATGGTGCGTACCCATGCACAAGGAAGATGTTCTCTTGGGATTTTGTGTCCCACGTTAATGAGCCTAAATTTGAGATCAATGTAGTCAATTTTTATACCCCTTAACAAATAACGAAAATCTCATGTGCATTGGCCTATCACCTAGCAAGAACTGGGCACTCACCCGAGGAGTAAGGGGTCACCGAGCCCCTCTTTTATGTGAGTTGTGCAAGAATGTATCATAGATGTGTAATAGATGATAGAAGAAACTCCCTGTTTAACTGAGAGCTTCGATTAAATGATACACTAATATGTTCATCCAGAAAAGAAGCATATTACGAAAGAGATAAATTTGAACCATGAGGGAAAGAGGATGCATAATGATTATACTCATTCATATGAAACATACTGAACATAACAAAAAGAGATATGTATGAACTGCAAACCACATTGTAGACACAAAATTTGTGTTTTACGACCCCTTGTGACCCGCATCTCATTTGGCAACCTAACCCCATCACCTAAACCTTACACAATTATTTATTAATTACTTTATAATTAATAAATCCACGTCGCCTTACCGTCCACCTCATTTTGCCACCTCATCATGACCTAGCCCTAACCCTAAACTAACCTAATTAAGACCTAAAACTTGGTTTACATCCACACCCATGACTAATGCCTTCTTACTCACACCCAAAACCGACCTTGTAGCTACTTGACCAAGCCCGAAACTAATCCCTTGGGAGAAAATCAGGTAAAGTTGGCTATTTTACTAAAAATAGCCCACTTTTTCCTAACCGATACCGGTTCCTACTCGACCGCCGTCGGTTATGTAACCGCCATTGGTTCCCTGTAAATGACCTTCCCTAATCAGAAACAAAGGCCGAAGGATTTTTAGATCAATCAGTATCATCAGAAGCAATCAAGAGAATCTGGATCTTTACTTGGCTGAGCAGAGACAAGTGAAGAAACAAGAAGAGTTTGCAGCAAAAGGAGATCAAGCCCAAGACTGCCACTCAGAGCCCTGTGACACTCATCTGATCATTGGGAGGGAGACATCTCATCTTCTAGGTATCAGGTCATACTACTTGAGTTCTGCCTTTGTCATCACATTTCTTGGACCTGCATCCTCGTTAATAACCAGTAAGTTGCATCTTGTGTGTTCTCATTTTAATATTTCTTAGACTTTTTAATCACAGCCGTTATAAATCTATTCATAGATCTACTACCCAGCAACACATTTTACCTAACTATCATCCACTTACCTCTCATCACCCCATTACCTAATCCCGTTCATATACCAGCCTTACAAACAACACAACCACCTTACAACCCCCTTTACAAACATAGCCCCTACCGATATCGGTTAGCAGAAACTGGTATCAGTTATCCTGACTACAACCAAAAACCAGCCTTTCCCCCTACTTGTTTCAACGAGGTAATTAAACTGTTATTTTACAATCTTCTGTGTTAATTCATATTAGCAGGGGAACTGACCACCTTCGAAAGGAAGTTTTATATTTCCTGGGCCAAAGGCAGTTCCCTCATTTATTGTCTAATCAAAATCTTGTGGTCTTGTGTTCTTATTTGTAGGTAGTCCTTCCAAGACAAAAAGGGGTTCTTCGCAATTGACCTAATCTCTCTCTACGGTACGCGCACACCATCTCGACATTCAACAGGTATTCCTCCTAGCCCTAACCCTTATCTATTTCTAAAAGGAATGAAAGGATATAAGCAACTCTATTCCCAAAAGCTGAAACATTCTGAGCGAAACATTTTGGCACACCCGGTGGGACCCATTTGGGTTTCTTTCTTTCTTGCTTGCTTTCATATAGGGAGCATACTTGTTGTTTTCTTCTTTACAAGATATTCACAAGGTATTTTGTTATTTTGGTAAAAGAACTTGCTTTGCTTTTACATCTTGCATTAGTGAAAGTCGTCTCTTTTGCTTCATCGAATATCATTTTTGATTTGGGTTTAAAACACATGCATCACATTCCTGCTTGATGTTTTCAATTCTAGTGAACATAGATTAAGTAACAGGTCATACACATGGGGGTGATATCCATGGTATTGACAAGATATTGATCTTACTTTCACTGCACAACACATACCGAATCACTTCACAATTAACACAATAGCTCAAAACATCCCCCCTTTTCCATGGTATTCCTCCGCCCGATTGAGGTAACCTTATAAGCCAAAACAAACTTGACATTTCCCCTAAGTCTTTTGTTCAGGATTGACATCATTCCATGTCTAAAGGCATAAGCCCACAATAATTAAAATTAACCCTAGGGTTAGTCTCTGGATTTGCGTGTGCATCTTGCTTGTTTTCAGTTCTGTTTTCTCTGTTATACACTGTCTTCTGTGAACACCTCAAAACTATTTGATAAGTGTACTAAACATTGTTAAAAATCAAATCAGCAGCTTCTTATATCTTCCTATACCAATCTTATTACACCAACATCGGTTAACTGACTGACGTCGGCTATAGTATAACCGACATCGTTTAGCAGAACGATATCGGTTACTGTCTTTTACAGTTCCTGACAAACCAGTAACTTACCAATTTCACCATTCTGAGTCTGTTTCTGTTCTTGATAGATTGAAACCCTACTGTGTACTCCTGTCCATGGTTGTTATCACCTGAAAGAAATCCACCGCCATGGTTTCACATGCTTGCTCTGTACCTTTTCCTGAATCACCCCCTTCACATTCTATAGGGAACCCTACGGACACCAGTGAGATCCCCAAAATTCCTGTAGGAGATAAGGAATTTGCCAAATTTTTGGATGCTAACCCTAGCGCTATACAATACTATTTGTCTCATGCCCCTGACCGTACGCCTGATGGTCAACTCCTTGTTGGCATGCCCATTAGTATAGCTGCTCATTTAGCTCCCACTCCGCCTGATAACACCGCATTGCTCCCTGCATCTCTAGCCCGGTCTCCCAATCCGACAGCTTCAGAGGTTCATACGACATAGATTGGCTTTCCTTTGGTTAATCTTGGACCCCACATATCATTACCACTGACTGCTCCTACCTCATCTCTCTTGCAGACTCCTCCATTCATGACTTTCTCTCTGTCACCTATCCACACGAGCTTTCCTTCTCAAGCTCCGCCTACCTTTTCATTCCCATACACGTATCCAGTGACCTCAACATCTTATATGGGACATCCCTATTCGGTCACCTCGACATATTCATCCTCCACACCTTATTAACACTTAACCCCACCATTGTCTAGCGGTGGCCCTTGGCTCAATTTGCCTCCGTTTACCACAACCACACCATCATCTCATCCAACTTTTGATTTAATTAAACAAATGATGGACAAAATGCAAAATATGGAGGCTTCTGTTTCAGGAAGTCGTAGCGCCTTGACATACGAGAAAGTCTGTCAGGAGCCTATTCACCCTTCTGTCCCCCTTCATTCATATCCTCCTCAATGGGAATTGCCGAAATTTACTCATTTTAACAGTAAGGAGGACCCTCAACAACACTTGCGATCATTTAGACATGCTTGCTATCTGATTGCTCACGACGACGCTTTACTACTCCGCACCTTTCCCATGTCCTTATCAGGACCCACCTTGGAGTGGTACAGTGCTTTAACCCAGCACTCAATCTTCTCTTTTAACCAGCTAGCCCAATCTTTCTTGGATCATTTCTCCATTAACATTGCCAAGAAAGTATCTATCACCGACCTTTATGCCATTCGACAATTCGAAGACGAATCTATCACAGATTTCGTTGGACGATGGCGCAGCCTTATCAACCAACTTACATATGCCTTGCCTCAGAATGAACTTATCGAACTTTTTACGTGGGCATGTGCTAAGAACATTTCTCCTACTCTTCAAATTAAAACTTTCCACACATTTGACGAGGCCTTTACCATGGCTCGGAAGCTAGAAATTTGAGCCTTAGAAGAAGAGAAATTGCGGTTGCGCAACAAAAACCCCATTTTCTGAACTCCAGATTCTACCAACAAACCAAACACCACCACTCCTCATGCATCCACTTCTTCTAAATCAAAAGGAGCTATCCATGTGGTGATGGTCAAATCTCAAGCACCGTCTAATACTCCACTAAAAACCACCTATAAGTATAAAGCTGAGCCCATCAATTACACTCCCTTGGGAGAAACTTATGGTGTCATCTTGGAAAAATTGCTCAAAGCTGGAGCAATCACCTTGCCTCCTGTTAAAACCTCACTCTGGGTTTGACTCCACCCGCGCTATACCTTCCTGGTACAAAGAAAATGACTTCTGTAACTTTCACCGCGTAAAAGGACATAGTCATGAAAACTGCAAGATGTTGAAAAACATAGTGTAGGAAATGGTTGATGCAGGGGATATAGCCATCGATAATCCTAAC
Organism: Taxus chinensis; assembly: GCA_019776745.2. Classification (NCBI taxonomy): domain Eukaryota; kingdom Viridiplantae; phylum Streptophyta; class Pinopsida; order Cupressales; family Taxaceae; genus Taxus; species Taxus chinensis. The sequence continues at coordinate 451,379,967 of CM034146.1, read as the reverse complement.
GCCCCTGCTAACCAAAATTTGAAAATCTTCAACAAACCATTCCTCGAATCACTCTTCCAACAGTAACGTAAACTAGGATATCTTAGCCAAGGAGAGTGTTCATGAGATCCATGCAGTCTTTGACTCCCAGCCAAAATCATCTATCGAGAAAATTTTGAATCAAGCCTCTTCACTGACACAGGGGCCCGAACCTCCTTCACCACCATCAAGCCAAAGTGAAATCATTCCTTTACCTATAAAGGAGTTAACTACCCAGAGTTCTCTTCTCATAGATGAGTCTTCTTACACCACATCCCTACAAGACTGCGAGTGGGATGTTATCTAACCTATCTATTTCCCAAACGTCCTCTTCTACCACTCTTGCTGCACAAGAGGAAGGCTCGCCACTCCTTTTGACATCCTTAGACGAGAAACCCCTTGCAACGACATCACCAAATTCTTTACCATGATGGATCCTCTTAAACATGACCTCCTACCTATTAGTTCTTCATCACCTAAATCTTTTCAGCGACCGGTTGACCTCTTAACACCTATTGATACAGTGCCTCATCTACCCCCTGTATCATACCCACAGTGGACCGGAATCACAACCCACCTTTCTTCCATACAAAAATTCCCATTCACACCTGAAGACTGTCATTCTCTAGAAGATAGACGAGTCCTATGGGAACGTTTGAGTACCCCCTATTCTACTCAAATGCAGATGACCAATCCAGACACCTCTACCATATACCTAAAGTGTTTACAGAAACTCAAAATGCCTATGTCCTCATCATCACCCCCCGCATCTCTACCAAGTATCTCATCCACCTCTATTAGCTTAACCAAATCTTCCCCTACACTTGGGACCTCACCAATACCCAGTCTAACACACCCGCCTAAGCGACTAGATTTATCCAAAAATAAAGCTGCCCCTCCACTTAGGAGACAAACTCAATCCGTGCCTCTATCACAATCAAAACCATCATCGTCACACCTACCTTCCATATTGGGACCTCATCCCTCCACCTTGCATCAATATATCATAACTCCTGCATTTTCTTTAAAATGACCTACGCCTTCTGCACCCATATAGAGATTTAAGGGTATATCAACATTGTCACCCCACGTATCCTGTTCACCCATCAACCCTAAACAAACTCCATCATCAAAGGATTTATTTTCTGTCACTCCCCTTTCTCCGTGGTTATTTCCCGCTACCACGTCATCTGTAGCCTCATCATCTAACCAATTGAATGTAGCTCCTGCGCCAAAGAAACCACGTTTAGTGAAAACCACGTGTCAACACCCCTTGGCTAAACCACCACCCGTACGAACCAACTATGCCAAAAAATTACCGAAATCTACTCAATCAATACCCTCATCCTCCTCCGATTTTGACCCACTCAAAGGATATTACGCCAAAATCCTTGCTATGTTGGTGGAGAATGCGACCATTTCCCCACCCACACTTAGACCTTATGACCCGTCTAAACCTCGACCTACAGGTTATGATGAGTCTAAAATCTGCGCTTACCACTGCACACCAGGACATGATGTGGAGGGATGCAAAGCTATCAAAACCATCCTTCGTCAGTCACATCTCTCAGATAGAAAGGTTAAGAAAGACAACTTACGAAGGGAGAGATCTTTAGCTTTAATTCCCTCTCCTATACCACCTATCCCCGCCTCACTAGTATCTATCATTATTACAACCCCACCTCTCGAAGACCATGATTTATCCCGACCATCTTCCTCATCTCATGTCCACGAAATTAATATGATTAGTGTTGCTACTCGAGCGCAGAAGAACAATGAGAAAGCGAAAGAAAGCACACCTGCGTCCTCTCTTTCTCCGTCCACCATCTCAATTACACCACCACCCAAAGTGGTTATTCGTGGACCCGCTTACCCCGTCTCTAATGGAGTTGCCCACCGAGCCATGATCAAAAAACTTCACCAATCGCCTGTAAAAATGACACTATATGATCTCATTCAGACTTCTGAATCTCATCGACAAGCTCTCGTTGAAATTCTTCAAGGGATCGAGGTCTTACCTAATGAAACCCTGCCTGTTACCTCCATTCTAACACCCAATCACGTTGCTTCCCTCACTAAACAACCTACCACCCCAACCACTTCTGTTTCTGAACAACAAGCTACTGCTGTCAGTTTCTCCGAAAAGGAAATTGTTGACTTTGGTACAGAAGATCCTGATCCTGCTCTTTTCATCTCAGCTTACGTCTGGGACATCCGGGTACGTCGTGTGATGATCGACGGGGGTGCTAGTCTAAACATCATTTCTTAAAAAGCCTTCCAACAAATGAATATCCCTTCTAGCTACATGTGTGCCAACCCCATCATGTTGCAGTCATTCAATGATGCTATTACCTCTACCTTAGGCACCGTGATCCTTAACATTCATGTAGGACCACGTACTTTACCTGAGCTCTTCTATGTCCTTGAGGGAGAATTCCAATATAACATGTTATTAGGCCGCCCCTGGATCCGGGCTATGGGATGCGTTCCCTCCACCTTACATAGATGTATAAAATTTGAGTACGAGGGGAAGTCCTACACCGTAAAAGCTGATCCTCCCCCCTTCAAAACCTGTAATATGTTATATCACCCTAATGATGTGCTTGTACCAATCAAGACACCCATTCATCCAACCCAACCATCCACATCAACCGCACCTACGCCTTCAACCAATGAAACCACCATTGCAAATACCACTTCCCTCCCCGCGGACGACATCCCAACCTCAGATCCCTTAGTGGATGTTTTTCAACGCCTTACGCTGGGGGAGTATCACCTATATAACATTAGTTCTTTCCCTACCCCATAGGAGTACGGACAAGTACATGCACATCCTACCTATGACCGTCGTGCGGGGGAAGTAATCCCCTACGGACCGCCTCATTGCCACACCAACCTAACATATGGGGGTGTTAACGCATCTTCCGTTACCCCTGAACCTCCTCTTGGTGTGGTTCCTTTCCAATCCGATTTTCAATACTTGACAAATCGTCATTTTTCCCTCACCTTCTTGACTCGCTGTGCTTGGAAAGGCTTTGGTTTTGGTCTTTATGAACAAGGCCGACATACAATCATTCCCGTAACTACACACAAGCACAATGATTGTAGTGGTCTCAGATTTCTGGGAACACTTACACCAAAGGAACCTCATGTCAGTTGCCTTCTGGAAGAGGACGATGTCACCCCTACTGAACCATCATCACCCATTTTACCTTCGTCACCCATAGAGTCGATAGATCCTGAATCTATCCCTCCTAACTTTTTTTTTTTTCATAAATGCTATATTTCTAGGTCCTCTCACTTATCAACGCGATAATGAGGACCCCTCTTCTATTCCCCTTCTATATCCAGACATGATTGAAGAGGACTCACCTTCAATTAACGTTGTTGAGTGCCAGGATGATGACTCCATCCTCACTTACCTTGGTGCAGATGACTCTTATATTCAACGCACCTTACCATCTAAAACTCAAACCATGCTGAACGAGTCTACTATAGAAATCAACATCCACACAGAGGAGGATCCTCACATTGTGAAGATCAGACAATCCCTTAACGCATCAGAACAAGTCACCTTTACTACCTTTCTCCGTGCTCGCAATCAAGATTTCGCTTGGTCCTACGCTGACATGCCAGGAATTGATCCTGACATTGCTATCCATAACATTACCCTGAAACCTGATTCCAAGCCAATTAAATAGAAATTGAGAAAAATGCATCCACGCATTGCCCTCTTGGTCAAAGAGGAGCTTCAACGACTCCTTTCTGTTTCCTTCATCCTGCCTATTGACTATCCTCAATGGATTTCTAACATCATACCTGTAACTAAAGTGACAGGGGGACTTCAGATATGCATGGATTTCCGGGATCTTAACCTTGCTTGCCCTAAAGATGACTTCCCCCTACGTAGTATTGACCAACTTGTTGATCTCATTGCAGGCCATGAGATGCTCTCTCTCATGGATGGCTTTTCAGGATATAACCAAATTTTGGTTGCCCCTGCCGATCAACATAAAACTGCCTTCATAACTCCTTGGGGAACCTTCTATTATCGTGTAATGCCATTTGGACTTAAGAATGCTGGTGCAACCTATCAGCAGGCTATGACCTACATTTTTCATGACATTATGCACACTATCCTTGAAGATTACGTCGATGATCTTCTTGGCAAATCTAAACATCGTAGTGAACATCTCGATGTTTTAACCACTATTTTTGATCACCTGTTACAATATTCTGTCCACCTTCAACCAAAGAAATGTGTCTTCGGTGTCCTTTCAAGAAAAATTCTTGGTTTTATCATCTCTTTGCGCGGCATTGAGGTCGACCCATCTAAAGTCAAAGCTATCCTAGAAATTCCCCCACCTACTAACCTCAAACAATTGCGTAGTTTACAAGGTAAGCTCCAATCTATCCGACGTTTCATCTCCCAACTCTCGGATCGATGTCAACCTTTCCATCACCTCCTTAAAAAAGACATTGACTTTCAATGGAGTGAAGAGTGCCACCAAGCCTTTGAGGCTCTCAAATCTTATCTCTTGCAGCCACCCGTGCTTATCCCACCTCAGGACGACCGCCCTTTCTACCTTTACCTTTCCGCCACTGACCACGCTGTAGGGGCCATGCTTGCACATCGTGACTCCGAGAACCGCGAACAAGCTGTTTATTATATAAGTCGTACTTTGGTGGACTATGAGACTAGGTATACACATGTAGAAAAGTTGTGCCTAGCCCTATCATTCATGGCCACCAAACTCCGACACTACCTTCTGAATCACAAAACTTTTGTCATCACTAACACGGACCCCATCCATTATATGTATGCCAAACCTCATCTAAACCAACGCATCACCTGATGGCTTATGCTCCTCGCCGACCTCGACCTTGAGTTTGTCCACCAGAAATCAATCAAAGGACAAACCATCGCAGACCAACTTGCGGAAGCCCCTTTACCTGGGGAACAATTTACCAATTTTACTTTCCCTGACGAACTCATCACTACTCTTTCACTCAGTGAGGAGTCGTATCCAATGACCCTCTTCTTCGATGGATCCAAATGGCAGCGCGGGGGAGGAGCCGGTGTTGTTCTCATTCCTCTCGACGCTGAGCCTATGCCTCTCTCATTCCGACTCGATTTCCCCTGCACTAATAATACAGCGGAATACGAGGCCCTTGTTCTGGGTCTCCAGGTTGCGTTGCACTTAGGTGTCAAATCTATCAATATTTTCGGCGACTCTCAATTGGTAGTCAATCAAGTTATGGGCATCTACCAATGTAAAAATGAGGAACTTCAAAAGTACAAACACTACGTGGATTCACTTCTAGCCTTATTTACTCACTATTCTATCCAAACCATTCCCGCTCCACTAACAAATTTGCGGATACTATGGCTTGCCTAGCCTCACAAATTCCAGCTTCATCAACTGACTCTGACATTTTCGTCTTGGTCCAACAACTCTTTGCCCCATCTTACTCAGCCCCAGTTGTTTGTATGATAAATAATGTGTCTGCTAATTCGTGGGATACCTGGTATCACCAATTTCACAACTACCTTACAACCTCTGTTCTCCCATCTGACCTTACTAGTATCGGCAAACGCGCTTTTCTTAAACGCGCTTCTTGTTATGTCGTTATGGGGGGACTCCTTTATAAACGTGGCTTTGATGGCATCCTCCTTCGATGTCTCACCGGCACGGAGGTCACCTATACCATCCAACAGGTCCATGACGGTATTTGTGGTGGACATTTTAGCGGCCTTGCCGTGGCCAAACGAATCCTTCACCTAGGTTATTATTGGCCTACTCTCAATAACAATTTCTACGAATATGTTAAGCGTTGTGTTATGTGTCAACAACATGCCAACCTTCAACATACTCCTAGCCACCCGCTACAGGTCGCCCGAGATCTTTGGCCTTTCTCACAATGGGGTTTAGACCTTATTGGTGAGATTCATCCGTCCTCTTCGCAATGTCATCGATGGATAATCACAGCAACCAAATATTACACAAAATGGGTGGAGGCTATTCTGCTCATTTCAACTAAAAAAGAAAAAATTGCAGAGTTCATTAACCACCACATTATCTGTCGTTTTGGTGTTCCTCATCGCCTGATAACGGATAATGGAAAATCTTTCAAAAATAAGTTGTTGCAAGACCTTTGTGACAACTTTGGTATCAAACTTAGCTTCTCATCACCCTACTATCCACAAGCGAATGGACAAGCCAAATCTTCTAATAAAACCCTAACCAAAATCCTTATGAAAGTTGTCAATGAGTCCGGAAGAAATTGGCATGATCACATCCCCTTTTCCCTTTGGGCTTATCATACTAGCATTCGTACCTCCACTAATGCCACACCTTTTTCTTTGGTATATGGTACCGAGGCTGTCTTGCCTCTCAAAATACAAATACCCTCCCTTAGAATATCTCTTCAGGATATTCTTACCAACGATGATTTCCGCCAAGAGCGGTTAGCCCAATTGGAGCTTCTTGACGAGCGTCGTCTTACAGCTCTTGATCACCTTCAAATCTATCAAAAACGCATCAAGCGTGCTTATGATAAGCGACTTCATGAGCGTACCTTTAAGGTTGGTGATCTTGTCCTCAAAGAGAATCAACATGTAACCAAACTAGAAAAGAGAAAACGTGGAAAATTTGCTCCCAATTGGATTGGGCCTTACATAATCACTCACACTTATGGATCAGGCACTTATCATTTAGCTTCGCTTAATGGTAAACCTGAGCCTGAACCCCTTAATACCTTGCATCTTCGACCATTCTACTGTTGAATTTATTGTTATATCACTTCTTATCTACCTAACGCTCGTCCCTTGAGCTCATTCACCGCTACATACACTTTGTTTCCTACATCTCAAAAATAAAATCAAGCTCACATAGTTTGATTCTCACCTCCCCTTAACGATGCCTTCCCTTTTTAGTCTAGTCCATGACTTCAAAGTATTAAAATAACACATTCTTATGGGATTTTCTTGAGTCAAACTTCCTACCAAACTAGATGCTTCATGCCTCAAAAGGACATCTAGACTATCTACATTATATATAGACTGCTCCCTCGAAGGACAGCTATATGCCAAACTATTGCTGCTATTATATATAGACTGCTCCCCCGAAGGACAGCTATGCACTAAAATCACATCTGCTACTATAAATAGACTGCTCCCTTGAAGGACAGCTATACACAGTCAGCCTTTATCAGAAGCTTCTCGCATTGATCAGCTTCGTGAAGACCTCAAGAATAATACAATCAATATCCCTTGTAGACTTCCCGCATCGATCAGTCTATATTCAGTAAAATAAAAGCCTCATTCAAAAGTAATTTTGAGTCATGGACTTGTCTATTTAGGTTAGGTTCTCTTTCGTCAGAACACTCACTTTGTAATAAGTTCTCCGTACCACAGCTATACCATCCACCTCACCTCACCATTTGTTTAAACTCAAGGGACGTGACGTACAATCGATATATTGTGATCATACAACTCTTTTCACCTATTGACTTCTCGTCTATGCACGGTACCTAGGGGTTCAAGCTGATTCTACGTTATTATGTGGTTTGTTTAGCTCTTTTCACCTACGGAACACTCTTTCCTCTTTGCCTCGCATCTAGGATTATGTGTTGATCTTAATCAGGACATGGTTCCCTACCACTTGGGTAGGCTAACTTTCGCTTCCCTTATACCTTTTACAACATCACCAATTCATTACCAACACCAACAACATTACCTTACCAATATCAATATCAATATTTTTTTACCAACCAACAAATTTCCTAACCATTGCCTGAATTCACCTCTCCCTGATCCTAAGGGAGAACTACATCGGTCTGAGGCCCCTCCTTGCTTTGTGCAATGGGCTATGTAGGCAGCACTTCGGAGACATGGGGTCTCCCAAGGTTAGCTCGACCATCCCCTACCATAACCTATCATGTGTAACTATTTTTGTGTATTTCTATTTAATCACATTCCTCTTTATCCTTTTTTCAAAACACTGAAAGTCAAAACAAAAAACATTCTTATTATTATCATAACTCAAATCAACATACATATCTAGTTTTATTTAGATGTTAAACAAATAAATCTTCTTTATCATCGACACGAAGGTCGGCATCCTTATTTATTCTTATACCTAGATAACATTTACTTAGACTCTCACGCCTCATCCCGAACCAGGTGATGATCGTGATCATCGACGCCTCTCGCCGGGCCTCTCTGTCCTCAAAGGTACCACGGCTATTGGTACCACCCACTGATCTGCCAATCTCTCCTGTAACATATGAATACGCTCCCTCGCATGGAGGTATCTCGCCTCTAGCCCCTCTTGCTCCTCCTGGCTGTGCCATGGCTCTAACTGTCCTCTTCTGGGTCCTCCACCAATCAACTGTTGCCTCCTCCTCACTCGGGCCCACTCACAACTCACTCCTCCACTCCAACAGTGCCACCTCAGCTGACAAATGCACTAATCTCAATAATCCACCTCAGACCACTCAAATCTATTTTTCAAATCACAAATGTGACAATGACAGGCCGTATTTTTCTTTTTATAGGTTTTTGACCTGTAACCGATATCAGTTATATTGTGCCCTAAGGAACTGGTATCGGTCACCTAACCGATATCGGTCCTAGACAATCGACATCGGTTTTATTCCAACTCTTCCCCCAATTTCTCGCAAACATCACCTATATCAACCTTTGCTACATTTTACCCACTTGGCCCGACCCTTTGTTACCCACTTGGCCCAACCCAAGGCCTCCCCCTAACCATTTGGCCCGACCCAAGGCCTCATCCCAACCATTTGGCCTGACCCAAGGCCGTCACCCAACCATTTGGCCCGACCCAAGGCCTCACCCTACCCATCCAGCCCGACCCAAGGCCTCACCCTAACCATTTGGCCCAACCCAAGGCCTCATCCCAACCATTTGGCCCGACCCAAGGCCGCAACCCAACAACTTGGCCCGACCCAAGGCCTCACCCTACCCATCCGGCCCGACCCAAGGCCTCACCCTAACCATTTGGCCTAACCCAAGGCCTCACCCCAACCATTTGGCCCGACCCACGGCCGCAACCCAACAACTTGGCCCGACCCACGGCCCTCACTCATCAATAAGCCTGACCCAAGGCCGTACCACTTAACTACCTCACCCAACATCAACAACATACACTTTTATCCACCCATCATGTAGCTTTTTGTTCAATCCAGCTCACCTGTTCATGTTTTAGCATGATTAGGGTCCTTGACTTGATCTGTCGACCAACTTTGCCTAGACCTAGACCGTGACATTTATCTCAACCAAACCAACCATTTAGTACTGCTGAACATGCCTAAACGTTCCTGTACCTTACTTGTTATATACCCTGGAGCTACTTCCTATGCCTTGGATACCAGGATTATATCACCCTTGTTTGGATAAACTATCGACCTTTGCCTATGCATTGCTGGTTTGCTTGTCAAATCATGTACCCTAGTTGCACTAATGCATTTCAACGTGTGTTTGATTCTTTGGACCTACCCCACCATCTCACCATCATATTTACACCATTTACCCTTTATCAACCCTATCCCTGATTTCACGTTACTCTCAATCTGTGATAGATTTGAGGGGGATTACCTATACCCTTAACAGGGGTAACCACTTCATATTATTGTCCGTGCAGCTTTACAAAACAAGCTACAGGACAATAAGGGGCTAATGTAGACACCAAATTTGTGTCTTACGACCCCCTGTGACCCGCATCTCATTTCACAACCTAACCCCATCACCTAAACCTTGCACAATTATTTATTAATTACCTTATAATTAATAAATCCACATCACCTTACCTGCCACCTCATTTTGCCACCTCATCATGACCTAGCTCCTAACCCTAAACTAACCTAATTAAGACCTATAACTTGGTCCACATCCACACCCATGACTAATGACCTCCTTTCTCGCACCCAAAACCGACCTTCTAGCTCACTTGACCAAGCCCTCAACTAATCTCTCGGGAGAAAAGGAGGGAAAGTTGGCTATTTTACTAAAAATAGCCCACTTTGACCTGACCGATACCGGTTCCTACTCGACCGCCGTCGGTTACGTAACTGCCATCGGTTCCCTGTAAATGACCTTCCCTAACCAAAAACAAAGGTCGAAGGATTTTTGGATCAATCAGTATCATCAGAAGCGATCAAGAGAATCCAGATCTTTACTTGGCTAAGCAGAGACAAGTGAAGAAACAAGAAGAGTTTGCAGGAAAAGGAGATCAAGCCCAAGACTGCAACTGAATAACAGAGCCCTGTGACACTCATCTGATCATTGGGAGGGAGACATTTCATCTTCTAGGTATCAGGCCATACTACTTGAGTTCTGCCTTTGTCATCACAGTTCTTGGACCTGCATCCTCTTCAATAACCAGTAAGTTACATCTTGTGTGTTCTCATTTTAATATTTCTTAGACTTTTTAATCACAGCCGTTATAAATCTATTCATAGATCTACTACCCAGCAACACATTTTACCTAACTATCATCCACTTACCTCTCATCACCCCATTACCTAATCCTGTTCATATACCAGCCTTACAAACAACACAACCACCTTACAACCCCCTTTACAAACATAGCCCCTACCGATATCGATTAGCAGAAACTGGTATCGGTTATCCTGACTACAACCAAAAACCAGCCTTCCCCCCTACTTGTTTCAACGAGGTAATTAAACTGTTATTTTACAATCTTCTGTGTTAATTCATATTAGCAAGGGAACTGACCACCTTCGAAAGGAAGTTTTATATTTCCTGGGCCCAAGGTAGTTCCCTCATTTATTGTCTAATCAAAATCTTGTGGTCTTGTGTTCTTATTTGCAGGTAGTCCTTCCAAGACAAAAAGGGGTTCTTCGCAATCGACCTGATCTCTCTCTACGGTACGCGCACACCATCTCGACATTCAACAGGTATTCCTCCTAGCCCTAACCCTCATTTGTTTCTAAAAGGAATGAAAGGATAGAAGCAACTCTATTCCCAAAAGCTGAAACATTCCGAGTGAAACACACATATATTCATAATTGAACATTTCCAGTAATCACATTACATCTATCAAGGTCATTACAACCCAAAATGATAGTGTAGATTAGAACCTTGTAGCAAGACTGGACCTATGTCTCTTACAATGCAAAAGAAAAATATGTACCCATCCCTTGATACATCATTCTTCCTAAAGATCTCCTAGCCCAACCCATAAACCTCTCTATGTATTTTTGTAAAAAAATTCCTCTCATCTGCTCTCTCTAATCTCCTCTATGTGTACCTCTCTATCTCTTTCCTCTTTCTCTCCCCAATTCTTCTATCAGGTGCTTCTATTTATATCCTTTCTCAACACCTTCAAGCCTTCACGGGAGTTTTAGATTCATTACCAAGTGTCCAAGGTGGTCCTCCATGGGAGCATGCTTCTTCAGGCTCAAGTTCTCCACTCTTTGCAATGATGGCCTTCTAGAATCTTCCATCGCAAGGTATATTCTTTTCTAGGCCACCTTGCTTCTAGGCTAGCACCTTATCCACTCCACATACATAATCGGGTCATGATTTTCTCATGTTTTGTCTATTAAGCCAAATATGGCTAAGTCCAAAAACCTTTTCTCTACCTTGTGTGCATGTCACTTGTTCTACTAAAACCATCCTAGAACCCTGTCCTGCGCACTTTCTCCTTGCACGCCCTTCTTCAAATAGGCCTTGTGTACCCATGAACCTCTCTATACTCTTTCAATAAATTAGGGGCCCAAAATCACCCCACATTACACCTGTTCTCCATCTGTGGGAAAATTTTCTCAAAAAATAAAAAATGACCATCCTTGGAAAGTTTGGAGAAAGAATAAAGAACTGAAGAATTTTGGGGAGAATGAAATAATGGGGAACTATGATTATTTTTGCAAGAGGAAGGGGAAATATTTCATCAATTCTGGCTCCAACTTATTCTAGGTATCGACTTCACTCTATCCTTGCTGACAGAGGTCACTGACTAGGGCACTCACCTTTTCAAATCTTATCCCTTCTACCTTTTCACTCATGGTTTCGACAACCTCTTCTAATTGCTTTCCCATATCCTTAAGTGCGTCCATCCTGCGAGTGATTTAGGGATATAATTCTTTAATTTGGTTCTTAATTGATTTGATTGTGAGAACTATCACCTTGGCACCTCAGAAATCAGGTAATGAATATTCAAGGATATCTTCAGCAAGACTTTCTTGTTAAAATCAAAGTCCAGATAAGTATAAATATTCAACAGTTTAGGCCATGTCCTATCAAGTACCTGGCTTCATTAAAGCTAAAAGAGAAGCTAGAACCAATCATATTCATTTCAGAATGTGAGGATGAGTTTCAAAATTATGAGGATCAGTTGCAATGCTTCTATAGGACAAATGCAAAGTAACTAAAAGAGGAATTCTTTCTCTTTCCCGTTGATTTCTCAATGAACCAAGTGGAGGATTGGGCCTATTTCAGTTTTGCACTCTCATTCTCAGCAATGTCCATTTTCACATCATTTGCATGACAATCCATTGTGAGGAAAGGAATTTATTTTGCACAACCATTTGCAGGGTTTGTTTAGCTCACCTTTTCTTCTGGTTAGTGTAGGGTAGTATAGATTTGTTTTTAGCAGAATAAGTGCAATGCACACCCTACATGATCCACTTAGGGTATGTATGGTTTTCAGTTGTTGTGTGTTTTCATTTTCCATTTTCACTCTTGTGTTTTTATGCACACTGTTACATCATTGGAAGGTGTCAGGGAGAAGGAAATTTCAAAAGTTTCCAGTGGAGATTCATGATCTACCTCTTCCAAAATTCTATAACATTCCATAGGTTCCAAGTTTTCATCAGTTTAAATATACCTCGTGCTTCATATTTGAGGGAGGCCCAAGATCAACAATGCTCAAGGGGATTTCAGGATCAGATTGGTTTCAAATTGACAAATAGTGACTCTATGCCCAACGGATAGACAAGGCTATTGGCCTAATGCTTAACAGGTAACCATCTCTGAGAGGTCGCCAAAAATTTTGTCAATTTTTCCCCCTCAGAAAAAAAATTGACAATAGGATAATACCCTGAGACCAAAAATTCTTCCTTAAGGATTTTAAGGTTATCAGTATAATTTCAAGATTTGAAACTCTTGTATGTCATTCTAGAACGTTTCAGATCTTCCTAGATTTATCTTTCTTTATCATTTCTTGGAGGTTTGAATTAATCTCAGAATGGGAAAATCAACTCCGATGGGCCCACATGCTAAAATCATCAGAATTAATACATCGTGTTTAAAAATAGCTCGACAAGTTGTGTATTGAGAGGATCTCGCTTGGGTCTATCTCAGCTCATAGTTGGGCTCGACAAAGGCCAATGTAAGAAGATGAGAAATCATGTGATTGATTTTATAGCCACATGTAGGTATAAATGATTGAGCTATATAAGCAAATAGAAAATAGAGAGGCCGAGTCATTCTTATGATTGTCGAGGTAACGGGAATAGCGACCTAATAAGGAAGGGGAAAGATTTTTGCAAGAGCTTGGTGGCATTAATGTGAGCCATAAAGGAGAATGATGACTCACAGGAGCTCGAGATTGAAGATTAACCTCTGAGGGTTCAAAATTCTGATGCAAGTACTAACAACTCGATCTAGATGATCACTAACAGGTGAGCTTAGGAGTGTTTTCATCTCTTGCAAAATATTGGCAATGGAATTCACTCGTGGAGGATAGATCTCAGCTTAAAGGAATGTAAATGAACTTGAAGTGTTCATTTTAGGGTTAGAACTTGTCAAGGCATACATGTGGTCAATTTTTTCTTGACAGTGTTTAAAGGGGGCTCGGCTTGATATGTGGGAACAAGCTCAACATTCGTGAAAAGATAAAAATGAGGTTCGTGACAATGTAGGACTACATATTAAGCATGGCTCATTTGACACAATGATTAAGGAGTTTTAGAGCTCATGAAATTCATTTGATCTTGGGACTGAGATCATAGGCATGAATCCTGGAAGCAAGGAACTTGTACCTCGACTGGGTTATGTTGGACAAGCCCACCGATGTAATATACTTCAATGAGTTAGAGAAGATTTTGAGCGAGTCAAACCTATTGAACTCAACAGAGCAGATGGGAGGCTCAGGATAGACCTAACACAGAGGGATTCAAACTTGATGGACACATAAACTCGTTTCATCCAAGGCATGAATTCACACAACGATGTTTGAATCATGCAATGGTGTTCGAGATATTTTTGATGTGCCAAGGTGATAGCTCAGGCTATAACGATTGACGAGCCATACTTCTTAGAGGGATTGTGGAACATTGGAGGCATTGAGATAGGTAGGCAGTAAATCAATTTGATTTTAAGAACTTGGTGCATGGATTGAGGAGATGGATGCGGAATCGACAATTGACTTAGGAGTTGTCTTATTGAAAGGAGTTTTTGGGAAAGCTTGTGTTTAACTAGGAAACGATATTGGGGGAGAAATCAGGAACAATAAGCCTATAGAAGAAATATCTTGAGGTTTGTGTCGGCTCGAGCATGGTGAGAAAATTTTATTTCTAAGAAGAGGATGAGAAAATCATGGAGGTGTGTGGCATTAATAGCCAATTCATAGATAATAACAGAGAGAACTCATGCTTACCAAGCCGAGTAAAATTAAAGACCAAACAAGTTTCTGCGGGGTGTGGTGGATTAAATCTAGGTGATAATATAGTAGGTGTATCGATCAAGGCTAAGTACATGCACTCAAGGAAGAAAAAGGAAACATCATGATCATACTTGGAGTGGTGAGCCATTTTCTTTTTGAAGCCTCGACAGACCATTCCATTTTGGAGATTTGTTTCAAACAATTCTATTTCGGAATTTGGGAAATTTTGTGGGTAAAAATGTTGAGTGAGTTGGATTTTTTCTGAAGCCTAAAAATCTGAAACTCTGAAATTTAGATTTTTATATTTTAGGGGTTCTGAAGTGTTTTGCAGTTTGGCACGTTGAAAGGATTTCAGACTCCAAAGTCTGGAGTGAATCAAGTCAACGCAGAGGGTGGTTTCCAAATATCAAGTCGAGTCATGGGCCAAGTGACTAGGTTAAGGGTCACTGCATGAATTAAATGCAAATGAATGGCTCATCATTTAAAATGTAGAGGGCGAAGACATAATTGGAAGTGTTGACATGTGGCTCATTTAATAATTGAAAACCCACCAAGTTTTAAGGTCTCA
Organism: Taxus chinensis; assembly: GCA_019776745.2. Taxonomy (NCBI): domain Eukaryota; kingdom Viridiplantae; phylum Streptophyta; class Pinopsida; order Cupressales; family Taxaceae; genus Taxus; species Taxus chinensis. Next base: position 451,364,727 of record CM034146.1, on the reverse strand, counting down.
ACCATTTGAAGTAAAAATTAAGTTAAACTCATAACAACTAATGTGGAGGTGTAAATTATATTGTGATGAAAACATGGAGAGAAATGCACTTAGTGGGAGTTTGAAGTTGGAGATGTAAATTTAGTATCCTGACCATCTAACAAAGGTGAGAAAGTTTAAGTGAAGAATCCACTGAGTAAACTCAGGAGATGACCAATGTGGGAAGGATCCCAACCATGTAATGTGTGGAAATTTAAAATACCAACTTAGTTTAAGGTGATTTCGGAGATTTATTGAAATTTTAATTTTAATCATTTGGAGAGGGATTCACATGAATGGAGAAATTCAAAATTTTTGGTCTATTATCAATCATGTTAATGAGGATAGTGCCCCAGAATGCCCAACAAGAAATTTTCACTCAGGAAGCCATAACTTCCTCCCCGATTGCTGGTTTTTTACAAAATTATAATCGATGGAATCATGAGAACAAGAGCTATTCCATGAAGCCATTAGAAGGTGAAGTTTTCTTGTATTTTCATTCCAAAATTTCAGGTTTTCCTCGTTCCTTGGGTGGTTCCTCGAAAGGTGGAGGTGTAATTAATGAGAAAACATGGCCAACAACAATGATGGATTATTTCCTACATTCTAGCCTAGATTCTAGGACTTCTCCCTCTTTCTCTCAACCACTCAAAGTTTTCTATAAATGTAAGTTGGAAGCCCATTCATAAGGGTTCCAACAGGTGGATTCCAACAGGTCACAAAAGTTTGAGGATTAGACACTTTCCAAGCTTCCCCTTCTTTTCACAATATGTGAATTTGTAAGCTCTCAAGACTTTCTCCTTGAATTGTAATGGAAATTGATGACCTTTTTACCTGATGTTATGTTACACTATTAAAGTTCTTGAAGTAATGAGAATTAGGTTTTTTGATCAAATATATGTCCTCCCATGATTTTTCTACTTCTATTTGCCTCTCTCATGTTTTCAGGTGCATAGTGCAAGTTTAGGTTTCCATTGTAGGTTTGTGGAGTTTTGTGCTTATCAATTGGTGTAATATTACATGTAGTTGAGTTGTGGTGTTGTTACACCCTTCTCAACTTCATCATTTTCCACTGGGATATTGGTAGCTTATTGTTTGATTGAGATTAACAAAGGAACATCTGCCCCTGGTTTGTGGTTTTTTGTGCCCTTTCTAGTTGCGATAGGTGAAGGTGGTCAGTGATGCAAGCATACCTCCCACATTAACCCTTCCAAAAGTTGAACATCCCTTTTCTTGGGGCATCACCACTTTTAGTATATATTTTATTTCCTTGCATTCTCTCTCCCTAATCCCATGAAATGTTAGTATAGGTCTAGTTATCCATTTTTCTTGCATTAGAAGTAGTGTTGTGTTTAGTTTAGGAAGAGGAATTTGACCTTCTATGGAGGTTCACCTTGACCCAAGTCCCACAACTTGAGAGGTGATCCCATGTGTCCCAATCACATAAAATTTTGTGATTTATTTTCAAGCCATTCAATGGGGGTGTAGTGATTTGGAGACAACAGAAACCACGTACATAAAAAAGGAAGAGCACAGGAACAACCTGAGGTAGGAAAGGGAAAAAATAGGGAAAAGGATGGAAGAAGTGCCTTTGGTGCTATGAACATGCATGTAAGAGTCTTCACTCGGGTTGGATTTTCTCATGCCAGAAGGTTGTAAAGGGGTTTGCACGCAAGATGTGGCACGTGGTAAAAGGCGCTTCAGACTGGCTTAGTGGAAAAATCCACATTTAAGGTCAAAGTACGATGGTCGGTGAGAGATAATTTAATGTTGGGAAAAGAGAAAAACTATAAATAAAAGGTTGAGCACTTCATTATTTGTATTGTGATTACAAAGGAAAGAAAGCTCTTATGAACTAGGGCATCCAAAACAAGATCTTTTTGAAAAAGGAAGAATTTGAGAGATCTGAAGTGCATAATTAGGGTAATTTTGCAAACTAGTAGGAAACGAGTACATGAGCATGGAGAAGTTAAGTAAGAAAGTGTCATCTTGTGGAAGGGTTTTTTCCAGTTAGGGTTTGGTGACTAGGGCATAGAGCTAGAAGGATTTTTTCTGTGAAGATCGAGCATGGGGATGGATACATGGGTAAAGAAGAGCAATAGGAATAGGTTCTAAGTACTAAAACTAGTCAAAAATATGGCACCCAAAAAACCAACTACCTCACTAAAGAAGCAAAAGAAAAAGGCTAAGGGAAAATAGACAACAGCCGTCGAGAGCACAAATGAAGAATGATATGCAGAGATGTAGTACCTAGATGGGGTGTTGTTGGGAAAAGAATGGGAATTACACATAAGGAAGGTGACATTGAGTGATTATAACCATCACACAACTACAAAAAATAAGGATATGGCCTTGGAATTGGTACACCCAACCAACAAGAGAACACCAGAAGGCATTCCATTTACATCGATGAGGTAAAGGTTAAGTTGGAGAAGGAAGGGTTGCTACAACTTTATGAACTACCCTACTTCAGAAAACTTGAGCACCTCTATCAATGGATAATGGTTCACATTCACAAAGACCAATTTTATTTTTTGGGGTGCAAGATGTTCATAACTTTCCAATTAATTTCCAAGTTCATAGGCCTTATCTGTGTAGGGGATAGCACTGATGATGACCTAAGTGACAAGGAGGCCATCAAGGAAATAGTTGCTGCATATGACTATAAGAAAGGATCATGATACTTTGACATCATAGATTTCCCACACCCCATAATGAGGATGGTCCTGTCCTTAGTAACCAAGTTCAATGACCAAGAGAGATGGACTCAAGTAAACAAGGCATGTCTAAGGGTGTTCCAGAAAATATCTGAGGGTACCATCTACAACTTGTCTACTTTCATCACAAATGAAATCAATAGCTAAGGCATGAATTTAAGGAATACAAGGAAAGGGTACATGAAGTCTATAAGAAGGTGGAGATGATCACAAGCACCATTATCTTGAAGCATCTAGACTTGACATCACCCACGTAGAAATATGAATCAAGCCAGCAATGCCTAGAATATTTAAGTCATGTTCTCACAATGAAAAGACAACCACTGGCCTTAGAGTGTATAGAGGAGGCATCGATGCCCAAATAAAAATAGGATAAGATGAAGTTTGTGGCCATTGTGGCCTAGTACAAGAAATTCCTTACAGATTTAAAGGTCGTCACACTGATAGAAGAGGCTGCCTATGATAACTAAACTAACAGAGACAGTGTGGGGAGTATTCTAGTCACCACCCATGAAGCAGAGCTCAAGGAGTTCCAGGAGAAACAAAAGGGGATGTAGACACCAAAATTGGGTCACACTCCCCTTGGTCCCTCGAAAAATAACCAGTGTGAACACACTCACCTAACCATGGCCCCTCTCATCTCACTCTAATATTAATTTAATTAATTCATGATCTCATAATATCTATTATTTAAATATCCTAATTGGGATAATGTTCACACCACCACCTCACCTATACACCTCATCTAGCCAGCTCACAAGTGTAATTCTCAAATATTTTGGTAGGGGAGGTGTTCTCATCTGGGTACTCCCACACAAATTTATCTGGCCCATCAGGTACTCCAAACTCCAAAAAGATAATGGTAAGGAGGACGTTAACAAACATGATATTTTCTCCATTGTACATGGTAGTGATGATTTATTCTACTATGAACACCGAGAGATTATAGAATTTCCCCTCTGAGATCTTACATAAAACGTTCAACCAAGCCTTGTTGATATGTGTCCATCTCTCCTACCCAATTAGTTTTGTGACCAAACACGTGGCCATCCTCATTACAGGGTCAGAAATTAGAGATATGTAGAAGTATCATGACCCCTTATTGTAGTCTAGGCTTTAATAATATTCTTAATGGCCTCTTATCATCTAATTCATCATCAAAATATTCTCCCTTGCAAGTAAGACTAGTAAATTTAGAAACTAGCTGGGGAGTTATCTACATCCTACGTCCTGTGAAGTTATCATCATTCTCCCTCGCAAGTAAGACTAGTAAATTTAGAAACTAGCTCATTAAAGTTGGTGCCATCACACTTCCTCCCATAAAAGCACACACTGGTTTTGATCTTGCTTGCCCCACACCCGCATGGTACAAAGAGCACAAATTTTGCAACTATCATCAGGTAAAATGTCATAGTGATGAAAATTACATCACTTTCAAGAACATTGTCCAGGAAATTCTTGAAAATGGTGAGTTAGTCTTGGATAACCCTAACACACCTACCAACCAAAACCTACACATCTTCAAGAAACCATTTCGTAATCGCACCCATTCTTCTTGTCAAACGAGAGAGACCTCAAATAATGATAATCATACCCATGAGGTCCATGATATTTTCATTTATGCACCATTTTCTTCCCAATTACCTCATATTCCTTCCATAGAGGAAATCCTAGCCTGAAGTCCTCCACCTACACATGAACCCACTTCACCTATTCCTCCACCCATAGAGGAACACCCTTTGTCTCCCCCTTCACCTATTAAGGAGCCTTATGTTAACATCAAGACCACTTCACCTTTGGCTTCTCGACCTAGAGAGTTGTCACCAACAATACCTCTCTGACCAATGGGAGACGCTTGTTTACCTCCTTCACTCATAGAGGAGCACCCATCTTCTCCTTCACTTATCAAAGATCCAGTAAAAATTCTATTTCCTCTAGGTGACCATTCTCCATCAACTACCCATGATGCTATGGACTTACTTTCATCTCTCTTACCCATAGAGCCTGAGGCTAGTGAATTTCCCATTTTTAAGACACATTTTATGGGAATCACCATTAAATCCACATCAATCCCACCCATTTTATTGTCACTTTTACACTTAGCAGACTACCTAGATTACGTGGATAAATAATTTTATTCTTTATTGTCTAATAGTGCAAAGTGTTCAACCTTCCTTATGATGTTTCTAGAATCAACAGTTTATTCTTCATGACCTTCCTCATCTTCAAACATAAAAAAATCCATCTAGGAAAACATAGTTTTGAAACGATGAAGAAGGGGAAGAATCAGAAACTTCCTGCATAGAATAATCTATACTTGAAACTTCTGAGTCCATCATGGAAAGAATCCCACTATGATCATTTTTTGCATTTAATGATGATGTTGGAAAGTTGCTACAATGTTCCAGAAATGTAGCAAGTTCTTGATATGCCTGACAAGTAAGATCATTGCATTCATTAGAATCACCTTATATGCTTGAAATTATTTCCTCTTCATCTTGCACATCCTCTTCTCCAATAGAATACGCCACCTTTGGTGATTTAAACTCCTCTGATGGAATTGAGCCAACATGAATACTACATTCTAAAGAAGTAGACTATTGATCCGCTTCATTCAACTCTAGGTTTGTTTCTGGTACAAAACCAGTTTGTTCTAATTGTTCTTGAGCCTCAACTTCTGTATAAGGTTTAGTCAAGAACATTTTTTTCTTAATGTAAATTTTTGCAGCCCATTCCTTCATATTATCTACATGCTCTCCTTCTCTATTCTCTTCAACCACATACTCCTCCCTTTTTCTCGTTTCTTGACAATGCTCCTCCCAAAATGGATTTGGGACTATAAGAGGAGGGGTGGGTTGGGATACAACTAATTCTATCACTATTTTAGGAAGAGATTCATTATCTTGTCTTGATGGATCTTGTAGAAAAGAGGAAACCTTAGAAGGAAAAGACTTCTCAGTAGGTGCTAATGGTGAAAAACTTGGAATTTGAGGTTTGGACTGAAATGACATTGAGTGAGGAATAAAAAGAGAACCCTGAGGTGGTGGTAGTGTAGAATAAACCCATTGATAAGATTTCATTACATAGAACTCATAGGCCTCTCTATTTCTTCGATCCAACCCTCAAGCTGAGGCAACATTTCAGTCACAAAATCAATCTTTTCCTGTAAGTTGTAAAAACTTGGCATAGGGCCAACCCATGGACAAGTTGTCTTGAAACCATTCTTCAATACTCTCATTTGAGTTGTGGCTCAGGATTGTACCATACCTACCTCCATTTTCTATATTTTAAGATTCTACCTTACATATTCATCTGTAGGATATCCTCCATCATATGCATGTTCCTTCCCTTGAAAATCTGTATAGTTAGGTGAAAAACCAAAATGATCATGACTTTTCTCAAACAGATATGCATACTATTGATTCTCATCATAAAATGGAGATAGAGGTGGATTAAAATAGTTTGAAGATGGAAAGAACTACCACTACTGCAAGTAGGAATACCACTGTGGAAATGAAGCCATGATTGTACAACTTCATGGATGGGACAAAATGGAAAGATATGGAAGAAAAGTAGATGGGAAATGGGTAAAAAATGAAGGTCTGCAACATAGAGAGTATGATACTTAGACAAATGGATTCGCTAGTTGTGCTTGGGTATACCTCCTAAGGCTGAAATTTCACTAAGAGCACAACAACTTAATGAAATAAAATGAACACAATACACAAAACTATGAAATATGTGCCTCTTGTCCCACTAGACGTGCTAAAAATTGTTGTCTCCAAATCACTGCACCCCCCCGAATGGCCTAAAAATGAATCATGACATTCAGTTTGATTGGGACACATGAGATCACCTCTCAAGCTATGGGACTTGGCTTGAGGTGAAACTCCAAAGAAGGCCGGCTTCCTCTTCCTAAACTAAACACAACACTACTTCTAATGTAAGAAAAATGGCTAATTAGATCTATACTAACATTTCATGGGATTAGGAAGAGAGAATCTAAGGAAATAAAATCAATACTAGAAGTGGTGATGCCCCAAGAAAAGGGATGTTCAACTTCTGGAAGGTTTAATGTGGGAGGTATGCTTGCATCACTTACCACCTTCACCTATCAGAACTAGAAAGGGAACACAATACCACAAACCAAGGGTAGACATTCCTTTGTTAAACTTGATCAAACAATAAGCTACCAATCTCCCAGTGGAAAAGGATGAACTTGAGAAGGGTGCACCAGCACCATAACTCAACTTCATGTAATATTCCACCACTTGATAAGCACAAAACTCCACAAACCTACAATGGAAACCTGAACTTTCACTATGAACCTGAAAACATGAGAGAGGCAAATAGAAGTAAAAAAATCATGACAGGACATATATCTGATCAAAAAACACAATTCTCATTACTCCAAGCACTTTCATAGTGCAAAATTACATCAGGTAAAAAGGGCATAAATTACCATTACAATTCGAGGAGAAAGGCTTAAGAGCCTTCAAATTCACAGATTGTGAAAAGAAGGGGAATCTTGGAAAGTGTCTAATCCTCTAGCTTGTGTGACCTATTGGAATAAACCTATTAGAACCCTTATGAATGGGATTCAAACTTACATTTATAGAAAAAATTGAGTGGTTGAGAGAAAGAGGGAGAATTGCTAGAATCTAGGCTAGAATGTAGGAAATAATCCATCATTATTGTTGGCCATGTTTGCTCATTTATTGCACCTCCACCTTTCGAGGCACCACCCAAGGAATGAGAAAATCCTAAAAAATTTTAATGTAAAACCTCTAAAAATTCACCTACTGATGGCTTAATGGCATAGCTCTTGCTCTCCTGATTCTATTGACTGTAAGTTTGTAAAAAACCAGCAACCGAGGAGGAAGTTATGGCTTCCTGAGCAAAACTTGCTTGTTGGGCATTCCAGGGCACTGTCCTCATTAACATGATTGATAATAGCCAAAAAAAATTGAATTCCCCCATTCATGTGAATCCATCTCCAAATGATTAAAATAAAATTTCAATAAATCTCCCGAAACACCTTAAACTAAGTTGGTATTTTAAATTTCCACGCATTACATGGTTTGGATCCTTCCCACATTGGTCAGCTCTCGAGTTTAACTTGACAGATTCTTCACTTAAACTTCCTCACCTTTGTTACAGGGTCAGGATACTGAATGTACATCTCCCACTTCAAACTCCCACCGAGCACATTTCTCTCCACATTTTCATCGCATTACAATTTATACCTCCACATTAGTCGCTATGCATTTAAATTACTTTTTACTTCAGATGGTTAAGGCCTTAAAACTTGGTACGTTTTCAATTATTGAATGAGCCATGCATCAACACTTCCAATTATCTCTTTTCCCTCTACCCTTTAAATTATGAACATTCATTTTCATTTATTCCATGTAGTGACCCTTGAACTGGTTGCTCGGCCCTTGACTCGGCTTGATATTTGGAAACCACCCTCTACGTTGATCTGCCTCACTTCGGAATTCGCAGGCTGAAATCCTTCTAACATGTCAAACTGTAAAAGAACCCCTAAAACTTGAAACTCTACATTTTGGAGTTTTGGATTTTTAGGCTTTAGAAAAAATCCAACTCGCTTAATGTTTCTACCCACAAAATTTCCAAAATTCCAAAACAGAATTTTCCAAAACAAATCTCTGAAATGGAATGGTCTGCCAAGGCTTCGAAAAGAAAATAGCTCACCACTCCAAGTATCATCACAATCTCACCTTTTTCTTCTATGAGTGCACATACTTAGCCTTGATCAAGACCCCTACTATAGTATCACCTAGATTTAATCCACCACACTCTACAGACACTCCTTTTGTCTTTAATTTTACTTGGTTTGGTAAGCCTAAGTTCTCTTTGTTATTATCTGTGAATCGGTTATTGATGCCACACACCTCCATGATTTTCTCAGCCCCTTCTCAAAAATCAAATTTTCCCACCATGCTCAAGCTGATACCAACCTCAAGCTCTTTCTTCTACAGGATTATCATGCCTGAGTTCTCCCTCAATCTCATTTCCAAGTTAAACAAGAGCTTTCCTGACAACCCCTTTCAATAAGACAACTCCTGAGTCAATTTTCGATTCCACATCCATCTCCTCAAATCATGCACCAATTTATTAAAATCATATTTATTAGCTAGCTACGTGTCTCGATGCCTCCAACATTCCACAAGATCTATGGGAAGTATGGCTTGTCAATCATTATCTCCTGAGCTATCACCTTGGAACCTCAGAAATGGCTCAAACATTGTTGCATGAGTTGGTCATCACTATATGAATTCATGCCTTGGGAGAAATGGGTTTATGATTCTGCCAAGTATTAATCCCTCTGTGTTGGGTCTTTCCTGAGCCTCTCATCTACTATGTTGAGTTTAATAGGTTTGACTCGCTCAAAATCTTCTTTAACGTGTCAAAGTCTATTACATCGATTGGCTTGTTTGACATAACTCAGTCAAGGTACAAGTTCCTGTTACTAAGTTCCATCATCACTCTTAACTCTGAGTTATCTCATTTAATGGCCACCGATCTCTGCGAGTTGATTTCCTTCACTGCACTAAGGATTATTATTGATAAATTGAACCATGGATATTTTACAGGAACTCCATACTTTGGTGAAGAAATTTTGCATAGAGCCCTTGCAAGTAAATAGTCGCCCTTCCGTATCACATGGGACATGAGTTGTGTTATTATAACCCCAAAATCCACACGTGACCATTGTGTGACTCATGGAATTGAGTCAATCACCTTTCACTATGCAAGCTATGAAATTTTTCTATGATTAAATCATGACTGGGATCATTCCCTGCTGCCTTAATACCTTGCTTCTGAGCTTCATGCCTATGATCTCAGTCCTGAGATCAAATGAATTTCATGAAATTTGAAACTCCTAACTCATTGTGTTGAATGATCCATGCTCAATATGTCATCCTACATCATCACAACCCTCATTGTTATCTTTTCATGAATGTTGATCCTATTCCCACGTATCAAGCTGAGCCCCCTTTAAACATCGTTAAGAAAAATTCAACCACATGCATGCCTTGATGAGTTATAACCCTAAAACAAAAACTTTGAGTTCATTTACATTCCTTCAAGATGAGCTCTATCCTCCATGAGTGAATTCCATTTCCAATCTTTTGCAAGATATGCAAACACTCTTGAGCTCACATGTTAGCGATCATGGAGATCAAGCTTTTAGTACTTGTGTTAGAATTTTGAACCCTTGGAGGTTAATATTCAAGTTCGAGCTCATGCGAGTCATCATTCTACTTTATGGCTCACCTCAATGCCACCGATATCTTGTGACAAGCTTTCCCCTTCCTTGTTGGCTCCCTATTCCCATTACCTCAACGACCATAAGAATGACTCACCCTCTTTGTTTTCCATTCACCGACATAGCTCAATTGTTTATAACTATAAAGGGCTATGAGCTCAATTAAATGATGTCTCATCTTCTTAAATTGGCCTTTGTCAATCCCAACTATGAGCTAAGCCAAAACCGAGGAGCTCCTCTCAATACACAACTCAGCAAACTATTTTTAAACACGATGTATTAATTCTGATCATTTTAGCATGTGGGCCCACCAGAGTTGATTTTCCCATTCAGAGATCAATTCAAACCTCCAAGACATGGAAAAGAAAGAGCAATCCAAGAAGATACAAAACCTTCTGGAATGACATACAAGACTTTCAAATCTTGAAATTATACTAATAACCCCAATATCCTTATGGAAGAATTTTCGGTCTCAGGGTATTATCCTATTCTCAATTTATTTCCTGGGGGGGTGAAATTTGACAACAGTTTCTTCAAGGCTTTCTTGACACCGGCCATTTACATCCATCTCTCCTCTACATTCCTATTTACCTTATGCGCATTTAGTCCTTTAACTGGGCCATTCACCGTAACTTCTACTACCAATGCACACTTGTCTTATGCGCCCATACCATCATTCTATCCCACACTAAAACATATGTGTAGTCCCATGTGTATGCACAACCTTCAAAAAGTAATGTGGTTACTGGTGCACACGGTGCAAAGAAAAACAACAAAAAGGAACAAACAACGAGAAAGGGAAACACCAGAAAAGAAAAATGAAAGTCTATTCTAACTAGAAATACTACCTTATTTACAAACACCAAGAAGAATTATTTATATTAGAGCTTCAACCTACTCCCATTGAAGTGTCCTGGTAATCTCTTCCCATCTAGCACTTACAACTGGCATGTGCTTGAATCGAGGATGTGCGATATGATGTAAGGGCCAAACTAATGGAATTTTAGCTTTCCCAAATGGCACAAAAACTTGGAATCATATAGAAAAACCATCAACCCAACCTCAAACTTCTTTTTCTTGATGTGATGATCATGCCATGCCTTTTTTTTTGCTTTTTTAGTCTCATGGCTCCACCTGGAAAGTGACCATCTTTCGTCCAACTGCATTAATTTGTCAATCCTTTCTTCCAATGCTTACTCATCAGTTAATCCTCCTGCGCACACTATATACAATGAAGGTAACATGAATTAAACTTGTAGGAAAGCCTCTGTGCCAAACACCAATTGAAATGGTGTGTCCTTATTTAACCTCTTGTAGGATGTCTTGTATGCCCAAAGAATGGTTGATACTTTTTCATCCTAATCTTTTCTACCAACATCATAGATGTTAGTCAACATGTGACTAAATATTTTGTTAAATGTCTCAGTAGTTCCACTAACTTGAGGGTGATAGGGGGTAGTCTTGTGATGGGCCACCATAAATTTTGATAACAGAATCCTGACCATCTCATTAAGAAAGTGTGTACCTCTATCACTTGTCAAACTCAATGGGAATCCATACATGTTGATTATATTTTCCCATTAAAATATAGTGGTTGTAGGCATTGTACAATCCTTTGTAGGTGCTGCCTCTACCCATCATGTCAAATAATCAATGCAAGTGATGATATACAATGAACCAATCCTTCGTGCTGGTGGTGAGATTGGCCTTACAAATTTGATAACCCATTTCTCAAATGGTTCCAAATTTTCTATTGGTTGTAAGGGCATTTCATCCCTCTTTCTAGGTTTTTCAAGGTGCTGAAAATGGTGACAAGACTTGCAAAACTCAATTTGGTAAATTATTTCCCACCAAATCCCTATGAGCAGAATCTTCCGCATGGTTTTGTTTCCTATATAGTGTCATCTTGCAATCCCACCATGCGCTTCTTCCATAATTATAATGCGCTCATGTTCTAGCATGCATCGGTGCAGAACGTCATCATAACCCAATTTGTATATATCTCCACTAATTAGCATGTAAGGCATCGCATGTATGGCCAATTGATTCCTCTCCAAGGCCTTCATTCCTTCTTGTGGTACACTTTTCTTAATAAATATTGTAATGTCCTCCAAATCTGAGGGTGCGTGCCGCAACCTAAATAATTGTGTGTCTGGAATAGTCTCCTTAATGCTCTACGCATCCTCCCTTGAGTCAATCTTAGATATATGATCGGGTCTAAAATTACTCTTTCCTAGCTTCACAACCATTGTGAACTTGAATTATTAAAATAGCAGTACCCATCAACAAATACACCCTTGAAGAAAAGGCTTATTGACTAAGTATTTTAGTGTCATGTGGTCTGTGTAGAATATAAAGGGTGTTGCCAATAGATACTTCCTAAACTTATGCAGCATGTAGATCATAAATTAAGTTTCACACTCAGTAGTTGTGTATATTTGTTCTACTATTGTTAACTTTCTACTAGGGATGATCAACAATCCATTCACCTGGTTGTGCCAGTATTGCTTCAATTACTATGCCTGAGGCATCAATATGAACATGGAAAGGCTTATCCTAAGAAGGGAATCATAGTATGAGCACAGTGACAAGCTTATCATTTAAAGTAGTAAATTCCTTCTACTGCAACTCCCCTAAACTAAAGGAACTCTTGTGTTTAAGATCCTCTTTTAAGGGCATGGATATCTTGGCATATCCCTTGATGAACTTTCGGTAATACCCTGTATGCCCAAGGAATCTGCACACTACACTTTAGCTAGTAGGCTCCCCCAACCCCACAATGAAATTTTTTTTGGTGGGATCCACTAGTAATCCCTCCCTACATATAATGTGCCCTAATAATGTTCCAAATGGGGTAGTAAAGACACATTTCTTAATGTTGAGGGATATTCTCAAATGCCAACATCTCTCAAAAATTAATCTTAAGCTATCACAATGGTCCTTGACTAGCCCATACACTATCCAATCATCTAGATAAACTTGAAGAAATTTAAGGATGAAATCTTGAAAGGATTTTACCACAATGCATGAGAGCACCACAGGCGTGTTCTTTAACCCAAAGGGCATGACCATATAGGAAAATCTTCCCCACTCAATGGTGAAATTTGTCTTCTCCTGTTCCTCCTTTGCGATCCGAACCTGGTGGTACCCTGAAAATCCATCCATAAAGGAATAGACTTCACATCCATCCACTCCTTCCAAAATTTCTTCAATGAAGGGGGTTGGGAAAGGATCGATGACACAAACTACATTCAACTCCCTATAGTATAAAGAGATCCTTATCCTTCCATCCTTTTCGATACTAATGACCATTGGACTTACCCAATCTAACTCTTCAACAACTTCAATGATGCCCGATGCTATCATCTTATCTATTTATTCCTTGAACTTCATGCATAGATTAGGATTCATTCGATATGGTCTCTTTCGAACTAGGTGTGCACCCTCCTTCAATTTGATCCTCATTTCCCCCAAGGAATGGTGAACACCTTTGTGTTTATGATACATATGAGAGAATAAATCCTATAACTCACATAATAAATCAATGATCTTAGAGACCTCCTTCTCTAAACAATAATCCCCGATGATGGCCTCCTTAGGTTCCTCTTCTGTATCAAGATTAACCTTTTTTGTTTTTAACGATACATGATAGGTGTGTGCCCATTTATCAGGGCTATCTATAATTTTGCACATCCCTACAGAATGGTTGACATCCAAGCTTTCTGCTTCCTCCCCATAAATTACATACACCATATTCCCTTTTTATTTTTCCATGCATGCGCACTCAATTTGTGTCTCTTTTGATTCTTCTTCCTCAAATCACACCTCCAAGCCAGGTTCACCTAGCAACTCTTGTGTTCTATCCTCCACCAGAGAACTATCCCACATCATAAGGCACTTGATTACCTATAATGCCTTATCCACTAATGGCTTTGTACTTCGATACTCAAATTCTTGAATGAGATCATCCGTCAATTCTTTCCAATTACTAGTATGGCGGCATGTTTCTGAATGGATATACCATGCACGCACACAACCTTGTAGTGTGGAATAAAACTTATGTACCCATAGTGATGGTGGAAAGGCTTCTGCACCTCCTATCTAGGTCTTCTCACATGCTTGGATATGGAATGAAGTTGCCTCTTTACCATGGTAGTCTTAAATGACCGTGGGCATGTTACCTCTAGAAAACCTTACAGAGAACATGATTCTTACCTTGCTCAACTCTAGGAGGCTCTCCCAATGTGTAGCCCACCAGTGCGCTACAGTCCTAAGTAGGATATAACTAAACATATCTCTTCTTTTGTCCTCATTTTTCCACTGAGCTTCCATGTCCTATAAGAAAATTTCAAGGTATGCTCCTCCAGAGTAACTTAGTAACTTATTTCCTCCTAGATGCCTGAGTGAGCATGCCTTAGTCACTTTTGTTATAGATCCCCTCAACTATTTCCCAATTAACTCATAGGTCCCATGTGCCCAATTGTCACATGCAACACTCCTCAAATTTAGTGCAGGATCATAAAGGAGTTGAAATTATCCATGGAATGATAAAACCAAGTCGAAGGATTTAATGCAGTGACTCCTAGATTCTAACGTTCATCTTCACTTTCCACAACATGTTTGCCATAACAGGTTGTGCGGATAGCGCTAGCCATGCATTTAATAAGGGTAGGAAGTGATATGTTGCTCCTACTAAAGTGATGGGAATTGGGTATTTTTAAATAATGTTCACTTTAAAACCCCGATTTTGTATTTAAATATTAAGATTGCATTGCGAAGAACATTCTTGTAATCAAGATAATTTGCTGGTAACTGAGAATTGAAGTATTGTAATCATGTACAATTGGTTACGATAAAAAAATGTGTAATAACTATCGACGACATGACTTAATATGTCGTACCGACGGCGTTGGGTCATGATATCACAATGGGAAGAATTAAAGTTTTCTAAGGATAATATGATACCTGTGAAATAGTATATTTCATTGTTTCATTCCTAGAAGGTAACACGTTTTGGACAAGGGAACGTGGTTTCGAGATTTATCTAACGAACCTTCTAATGATCGACCACTGTGGTCAGTGGACTCCGGCTTGTGAATCATGGGCCATGACACTTACATTGGATTATGAAATTATTATAGCTGATTTCACTTTGTAATATGTATCTTTATAAGAGTTATGGGACATATAAATAATAACAAAAAGGGTTATGCATGTACAATAGCATTGGTCCTATTGTTTATACTATATAATAACCTATGTTTTTGAAAGGTTAATCGATGTAAGTTATGAAGAGTAATTAAGTTATTATTATTTAGCAATTTCGGGGGAAAAGGTAACTAAAGTTTTAAACTGGAATAACCCCGCCAATTTTGGAGGAGGGTAATGGGCGGTGGTAGATGGATAAGCTACTGGTGTAGCACTTCTGCATTGAATGTCATTAAAATTTGCATTTAATATTTTGGAAATTCGTAAAGCCTCGAATGAGGCGAGTTGCATGCAACCACTGCTTCATTTAGTTTGTTGGTAAGTTTGGAAAAAACTCCAGTTTGGGTATCCTTGCATGGCGAATTTCTTGGGGCAGAAGACTGTAAAGCTTTGTGATTTCTAAATCAGTTGCTATATTAAAATGTTTCACTGAGCAAGGGAGGCTGGAAATGTGATCTAGTTGATTCGAATTGTGTATGGTTTGGGGCTGCGAAGGAAGCAGGAAGAAAAGAATACGGCCTGCCATTTTACCAGGCAAGAAACATTCTTTATCCCTTTTATCCTTTTAAATCATCTGAGGTTATAATGAATACATATTTGCAATTTGGTTTGTGTTAAGAGAAAAATGGGTATGTATAGTTCGGGGTTGCTGTTTGTTATACTCTGTTTGTATGCGAGTAGAAGTGGGAATTGATATGACTGTAACCCTGGGAGAACTATTATCCATTTATCTTTCCGCTTGTATCATGCTCGGCAATGACGTCTGTATTTACTGTATTTTGTTTGCATTGTCGATTGGGGTTGACCCAAATAATAACGGGTATTTGTGCAAATGATATAATGTTTTGCAAAAATTATAATTTGGGAACATGGGTTTCCTTTATACCTGACTCAAATCAGGGTATATTTATTTAAGCAGTTAAACCTAGTCTGGATATTGGTGTATATTACTTCACTTCTGTCCTGTGCTTATCACCGTAGGAAAAGAAAGTGTTTTTGGGCATGATCTCGGGTAGATTTGGGGATAACCTGTTCGTACTTATATCACGCATAATATATATTATAGACTACTTTTATCTCCATCGGGTTGACTATTAATGAGCCACGAGTCCGCTGGGCTGAAGACTTGCTGGTTTGTCAATGTAATCCATTTACCCTTGTTGGGTCTGCAAGCAAATATAGGTATTAACCTTTTAAGGCTTGGCTCAGTTTGACAGGTGTTTTGTGAGCTAATAACACTTCACATTATTCTAGCATTATTTGCTGAACCATGTAGTTCTTCGAAAGGTTAATGGGAAGAAGCAGGGATTATTGTTGGTTTTGTTGTAGATGAGTGACAACAGAGGCTGTGTTGCAGGATATTTGTATCATAATCCATCACCATCCAGCCACGTGTTGGTTGCAACCTCATCTTAAATATTCCCTTTCTTAGGATTTTTGAAGTACCTACAGTTGGTATAAATAATTGCTGAGTTGTAGAGCCTTCGGCTCACTCCATTATAAGGAGTCTCGTTATTTACTACCTTCCTCAGAAGTCATCTAAGCTAGTTTTGATCTGATACTGGAGATCAAAAGATGAATTAGGAAATCAGTTTTTGAAGGGCTGAACCTAACTGTTCTTCTACCGAGTGCGGAAAACCATTCTTCTCTCTTCAGGAAGAAATTATGTTCTGATGTTATATTACTTCTATAATCAGACACTTACTTAAGGAAGCTCAATTGAAGCTGGGACTTTGATGGATAAGGATTAAATGAGTTGGTTGTTTTATGCTTCCTTGAGGAAACTAGAAAGTCTTACTTGGAACCAAGGGGAGGGGTCTTGGTGGATTACACTATGGATATGTTTGATAAGTTTTGCTGGTCCATATATAAGGTGCAATAATGGAAAGGAAACTTAGTGTCTCCATTCTTAAAATCAATCCTTACTGAGGATTTTAATATTAATATTATGTAAAGTTATGTACGGATTAATCTCTGTAGGATGATTAAATCAAGGAAAACATATCTTTATTACTGAAGAGTAATATGTATTAACCATTGAGATAAACTCGGGGAGTTTAGCCCCTAAACGCAAGCATAAATAAGCTTTTGAATGGTTGTGTCTTCAGATTCTTATTGCAGTAGAATGTGGTAAAATATGATTTGAAAAGATGAGTTTTGTTTAAGAAGGTACAATAAGAAATTAATAGGCAACTGAGTCTATATTGCCTTGATTTCTCTATGTTACTATGATAAGTAACTTGAGTGGTATATATATATATATATATATATATATATATATATATATATATATATGTATATATATCTCCTTCTTAGGATGTTATGGATAATGTAGAATATGTCATGTTCTGTAGCTATGACATATAAAACGTCATGAGTATTAACTGGATCTATCTTGATGGGTGTGTTGATGTTGATGAAACTGGTTAGTTTCATTTTCGTAGCGTGGATCACCTTGTGTGTCCAAGAACTATACTGTTTGTATTGCTGGAGAAGCTAACATTAGTTGCAGCAATTTATATTTATTAATGGGATGACATAGATTCATACTGTGATTGATAGAAGTCAGATTACTCCATCTAACTTTATGTGATATAAGCGTATTTTTAATAACTTGTGTTATTGATTATTTGATGGTCATTCTTGGGTATGAATATCTTTTATCCGGTTTTGCTTTAACTTATTTTGTGAAGTAATACCTAGAACTTGTCCTTGCGGAGTACTGAAAGAGGTAAAGGAGCTGTTCTTAATGTTTGCAAAGCGGGTTACTTAAGAATGATTTTGTGGAATTATATGATTAAAATGTTAGATTGAGATTATTGCAGTATTTATTCATTCTAACATTTAATGACATAAATTGATAAATGGGATAAAGGACTTTTCTTGCTCAGTTCAGTCGAACTGACCTTGCCTAACCATTGCAGGAAATTGAGCGAAGGTAACTGGCGTGAAGGAAAGAAATGTCTTGGTTATCTAATTATATCACATGCTTACTTTAAAAAGATAAAGTTGCAGCCAATTGTTGATTTGAGACATTCTTATTTATGTAAAGGAAGTTATTTATTGACTTCGAGTTAAGATTCTCTTGTGAAAATATACTGTGTACATTTACGATTTATTGCAACATGGAAAAGATTCCATATTCTGTTCAATAAATACTCACTTCGTATTATCGAAGAATGTTAATGCCTCTCTGAAATTTCTGTAATGAAACCCATTATGTTGCAGCAATGTTGGTATAAGAATGGCTTTATACTTATGATCTCTTATGAAAATTGGATCATTGGACGATTGCAATAGAGGGCTGTTGTAACTCTTTCTATTTTATAATATAACAACTGTCTTATGGGCTAGGTGAGCCTAGAAGGTTCAATGGGCGAGTTGTGAAGTTATATATCAGTAACATAAGGGATAGGTTAATGGAATACACTACAAAGTAGTGTTGTCGAATTCTGTAATCTAGATTGATTAACTTATGGGAAATCAGTATTGTTGTTTGCTAGAGGTAATGATTCCTCACAAGACCGGTAAAGGTTAAATGCATGGTAGATGAGAAATCAACTAGTTGTGAATCTTGATGTGTTTGCTTATGTGAGCATACTGAAGGAAGATTCCTCTGATAGAGTTTGAGTAACTATATTAGACATAGATTGTGATGCTGAAATTTATGGATGAAATGTTAATATTCATCATATAAAGATTAAGTCCCAAAAACTTGCTGAAGTTCCTTTTGGGCAGCACTTAAACCTTTTAAGGAAACTAAGTTGAAATAATTGATAAAACTAACCCAACTCCCTTAACATGAAGGAGAGTTCAAATTTAATTCCTCAAAGTGAAATAATAAACGAGAATAGATCATTTCTTGTGGCTTAAGCAAACTGTCCTTCCATAAAATGGGTAAACAAAGGATATGATCTATCAGATTGCTATTGTATAAAATATGATGTGTTGAATGTTTATGTTGGAGCTATTTCAGCTAACAAGATGTATTAAAGATGAATCATTAATAATCAGATTGAACCTAAATGCAAAAAGGGCCCATAGGATATGGGATACAGTTGGCATAAAATTGTTGGGAAATGATTAATTCCTAGAATACTAAACCTCCAAGAAACCATGGGTTTACTACCCAATGAAAATGAATAGAGTATTGATGGGAGCATTCAGATTGTGCTCAACATGAGTACTCGCCATCTCACTCACTATGGAAGTTTGGTGTTTAAGTTCCTGAAAATAAAATAAAATAAAATTGTGAGCTGAAACCAACCATGATTAGGATATGACGGTGTAGTCATATAAATGATAACAACGATCCGATAGCTGGAATTAGTGGAAAGTATTTGGATGCCAAGGAAATTGGTACACAAATCCAGGGAAAATGAATACTCTGCCAAGGTGGTAGTAGCCATTAAATTAAACCTAAGTTGAGGTTTGGAAATGGTTATAGAGGTTTTCAAGAGAATTGGGAATCCTACTAAATCAAGAACCGTAAAATGGATAAGATTTATATCTATCGATAAATCAAACCTGGCAAGAATAAATGCCGAGGTAAACCTGAGAAACACGATTCAAATAATATAGCTTAAGTGTTATTGAAAAGAGGGTAACGGGAACGACTCCGTATGTACCCAATAATTAGTAATTGCATAGTTGCATGATTACTAATGGGAGTAAGAATAACATTAGTAGTTATTACTCCATGATAATGTAAGGTATTATTCTGATACGGTGGAAATTGAATCATTAACAAACCGTAGGATTGGGAATTTAGGTCTAAAGATTGATCTATCTTATATCTGAAACAGATAGGAAGAAATGAGTAGTTTTGGAACTACATTTAACCTATCATGATTCTAGGGGACAGGACTCTAGATACTCTTCACTAAGTGATGAAGACACTGGAACTAGAACATTGTGTCATGCTTAATTTATTAAGATACCAAGTTTCATTTTAGGACTCCTGACAGGTTGACTCACTACCGTTGTTACGTGGACGTATCCGTTTAATGACAGTTGTCGTTAATTGAATACTGCCACATAACAGCTATATTGAGTTCCCTTTTCAAGACCTTAAAATGTAGAGTGGTATTGCTTAAGTACAAGCTTGTTATAGTTACAAGGGTGGATGGAACCCCACGGGTTGGTACCCCCAATGACAACATATGATGGCTACGGGAAGGGAAGAAGTCTAGCAATGATGAGAATCATTATAAAGACACTTGCTCTCCCATAGGCATCATAGGTTGACTTTGAGGTAATGCTTCGTATAGGTTAATCCGGGCTTGTACCTTGTATAAGACTTGTAGCTGTTTACAGCATCATTGACTGCAAATCCTTATAACCGAAAAAGTGATTAAGGTGAAACGAAAATTTCCTAATGACGAGTGTGCCGTCATGGAATTGAGTATGGTATACATGACTCAGAAACCTTGCGCAAGGTAGTGTAACTGCTGATTATACTGTCGAGATTTCACCATTATCTAAGCTGTGAGATGCCTGTGGATTTCATAGGTGGAACCCAGGTACACACTTAGGGTTATCACTTATATATCATATCCTGTTAAAGGAGAACCAAAGGGATACATTTGTATGTATGGCTCGTAAGAGCATTGAGGGAGAACTTGTAAGTTCGGTATTCTCTCATACAGCTGCACATGGTTCATGATAGTTATTAAAAAGGAGGTTGCATTAAGACTTATGTTGGATTTAAATATATGGGTATTTGAATCAGCTACATAAGGTAAGACAAAAAAAAAAAATTCTCTAAGATTGAAGTGACAAAAAGTGGTAGAACATTTGACTTCTACTCCCATTTTAATTAATATGTTTCTTAGAAGCCAACCATCCACAACTATGTTCAGTGTGATTTCTTTGTCATAACCAATGCTATGGGGAGGGAGGTTTGCATGAAACACTTTCCTATACTATCAAGGGAATAATATTCTCTTGCCTTAACATTTTGCATACTTCCTTGACCTCATCCAAGTCCTTCTGCAAAGTGTCAACATTATTTCTTTTCTCCCGCTACCTGGAATGCTCCTTTAGACACTAGATTTCTCCCTGTAAACTCAAAATGGCATATATTGTCTCTTGATACACCTTCTAGTGGGTAGGGTCCGGATAATTCCCGTGCACCACTTCTTCTCTTGAGAATAGAGTCTTTTCCCTTGGTACTTCTTTGTCACGTACATCCTCTACTCGTGTTGTCACTAGAATAGGTTCTAACCCTGAATCACGCACCACTCTAGGAATCCACTATGTGTTGGCCTTCTTTATACACACCATGGTAGCACCCTTGTCCTTCTAGTATTCTTAGCTCATGTGCTCAAAAAACTTAGGGAAATCCTCATAATTATGCTTCTTTACACACCACGAGCACTTCAATAACTCTGGGCACTCGTGCTTGTAGTGTTCTATAGATCCGGAATTAAAATAGGTTCCTCATGGGAACTCACTTCTTCCTCCTCTGCGGTTATCATGACCATGGAATTCTCTGTGAAAACCTTTTCCACACATGCTTACATCTATACGCCCTTCATAACGGAAATCATCTTCCTTGGATCCATTGTCAAGGCTAGCATGGCACACACCATGATCAATGGCCTTATGGATCTGGTCAATAATCCTACAATCCTTAGTATCATGGGTTGTAGAGGTGCATATCTTACAATAACAAGACACATTATTTGGAATTACATGCTTTAATAAGGGGCATCTACTCACATCATGGTCCCCATGACAAATTTCACAATCTACTGTTATGGTGCGTATTGTTTTTCGAGGGAAACTATCCTTGGTATGCCCCTGTACTTCACAATTTATGCACCAAATACCACTACAAGTCTCATGTGTATATTTTGCAAACAACTTCTTTAACTATTTGGCCATGGTAGTGACTTGAGTTTCTATAAAAGGGATCACATTAGTATTAATGATCCTATCTTATTTAGTGCGTAAGGTAGCCTTTAGAGCCTCGCATGGTTCATTAAATGTTTTATGGGACAATGCCCTTCTAAATGGAGTGATCAGCCCTCCAAAAAACCATTAAGAATGTTTTGAAGGGTGAATGTCATATGATAATTTTGACAAGAGAGTTTTAAACCATGCATCATACTCTTGCAAACTTTCTGGCATTCCCTGTTGGATCTCCTTTATAGTGCCAAAGCTCTTCTACTTAAACTAAGGGATGTGGAATTCTACTAGGAATGTATTTTTCAATGTGGTGTAATCTACCACCATCTGTTGGGGGTCATACTTCCTATACCAGCTATACGTGCACCCTTGCAACATTGTTGCAAATTGACTAGCCTTCTATTCTGGGGTTGTGATCCCCTTCACGTGTCATAGCAACTCAGACTTATGAACACACTTTGCAACATCCTTTATGCCCTAATAGTCTAGCAAGTGTAAGTACATTTCAAAGATTACCTGAGGAGGTGGCTGAGGCCCCTATCCTCTTGATCTAGATCCTTGGTTTCCTTCAGTGTTTCCTCAACTAGAACCACTACATCCACCATGCCCTAGGCCTCCCGATCCACCAGTTCCACCTCTAGATCCTCTTGTTACCAATAATGGGCCTGAACTAGTCGTGCCTAGTGTCCCCAATATCCCACTGAACTGCATGCCAATGGTCTGTGAGATTGTTCCACTACCAGATGTGTGTCCCGTGCCACTCCCCTCCATGTTTTCCAAACCTTGTGTACTTTCCCCTTGCCCAAAAATTCCTTTGAACACTAGAATGGTATTTGCAGCCATAGAAGTCCCAAACAAGAAATTATCTCCTGGGAATAGATCGGTCACTTCCACCAATATAAATTGGGTTGATAATACTTCTCCCTTGATCTAGAAAACCTAGCACTAAGGTCTAGTCACTAGGTGGGTTTAGATGTGTGCCAACGAATCTTCTTTCTCCATGCGTCGAACTCTCATTAGAAGCCAAAGGGGTCTCTCTCCCATTTCTACCAAGATGGGGTAGTACATACTGCCCAGGTTCCACATCCTCTGCATGAACCTCAACTCGTTCCCGTAATGTTTTCCTCCATAGATCCATCACACTCACAACCTCACATTGTCTAGCAATCTCCCTTTCACGTGTTTCACTATACTCGAGTCTCCTCTCCTCCCTTTCTTTCTCAACCACAATGTCTGCCATCCTCCTCCACCTTAGCTTCCTTGCCTAGTGCTCAGAAGGGTTTAGCTAGCCATTGGAAATTTCTCTAAACTTAAAGTAATGATCAAGATCTTCGTCGCCAAAGGAATAACATGTAGAAATGATCCTCTGGGATCCGTCAAAAAATATAACTCAGAAACTTCTAGACAAGAGTACGTAGAAATGGTGTATTCCAGCTTGTAGCTAGCTAGTACTCCCTTCCACTAGTGATCCACAACACTAGTCCATGTCATATCTACATCTTGTAGCCTCTAGTAATCATCATAGGTCCATATGCATGCTCTATAGTACTACCTTAATCTGGATGTATATGCTGAGAGCCATTCGTAAAAATCTACTGGGAATTAATAGAAGAAAGTTTCATATAACTCATGGTAGAGGTTCTCTTCTACCCATCTACGTGTATCAAACTCAGGTGTAGTGTTGAATCTCTAAGAAAATTCTTCCTCTGTGCTTTTGAACCATGTTTCAATACTTTCCAAGGTTAAATTCCCTATCATCACATAGTATAGATACAAAAACACATGCTAGTTATTACAAAAACTTCAAAAGGAGTTCCCGACAATAGAACCAAGATGTAGTCAATTTTTATACCCCTTAACAAATATGGACAATCCCATGTACGTTGGCCTATCACCTAATGGGTGTTGGATGCTCACCCGAGGTATGTGTAGGTGTCGAGCCCCTCTTTTATGTGATTTGTGTAATAATGTATCATATATGCGTAATAGAAGATGAAATAAACTCCCTATTCAAATGAGAGCTTTGAGTGAATGCTACACTAATATATTCATCCAAATAAGAAGAATATTAAGAAATAGATACATCTTAACCATGAGGGAAAGAGGATGCATAATGATTATACTCATTCATATGAAACAAATTGAACATAAAAAAAAATGTATGAAATGCTAACCACATATGTTCATATTTAAACATGTCCAGTAATCACATTACATCTATCAAGGTCATTACAACCCAAAATGATAGTGCAGATTAGAACCTTGTAGCAAGACTAGACCTATGTGCCCTACAATGCAAAATAAAAACATGTACCCATCCCTTGATACATCATTCTTCCTACAATCTTCTAGCCCGGTCCATAAACCTCTCCATGTATTTCTGTAGAGCTTCGTATCTCATCTTCTCTCTCTAATATCCTCTATGTGTACCTCTCTATCTCTTTCCTCTTTCTCTCCCCCTTTCTTCTACTGGGCACTTGTATTTATAGCCTTTATCAACACCTTCAAGCTTGTGTGGGAGTTTCAAATCTGTTGCCAAGTGTCCAATGTGGTCCTCCATGGGATCATGCTTCGTAAGGATAAAGCTCTCCACTCTTTACAATAATGGCCTTCTAGAATCTTCCAGCGCAAGGTATATTCCTTTTTAGGCCACCCTGTTGTCAAGCCGACACCTTATCCACTATGTATGCATAGTTAGGTCAAATTAATTGCATGTTCTTTCTCTAACGCAAAATATAGCTAAGTCCCAAAACCTTTACTCTACCTTGTGCACACGCCACTTGTTCTACTAAAACCCTTATAGAACCTTGTCCTATGCAATTTCTCCTTGAGTTCCCTTCTTCAAATAGGCCTTGTGCACCCATGTGCCTCTCTGTACTTGGCCAATAAATTAGGGGCCCAACATTCAACCATACCTGATACAAAGGGAGTAAACCCTTTAGTGAATTCCCAACATCTATCAGATAAGAAAGTTTCTAACACACTCAATAAAGTGTCGGTGGAGGTTGAGGTGAGGATATTCTAGAGAAATGATAGAGTAAGGGTCATGGAAGAAGAGATTGAAAAGAAAAATAAAGAGATCATTGAAAAGGACAAAGAACTAAAGTAGGAGTTGATCAATGCAAAATTAAGGCACAAATTAAGGGAGGAAAAGGCAAAGGTGTAAGAGATCCATAAGAAGATAGAGGCTATTTTAGGTGCCATAATCTTGAAGCACCCATACATGGCCCCTCTTGGGAAAAAACATGAGTCAATCATGTAGTTCTTGGAAGACCTGACCCGAATCCTCACCATGGAGAGGCATCTTCTCACATTGGAATCAGCAGAAGAGACATTGGGATGCCAAAAGGAGGAAGATAAATTGAAGATCAGTGAGATAGTTACTCTATATTATGAGATCCTTGTCACTATGAAAACTTTCGTATAAATGGTTGAGGTTTTTTATGATAATTTCCCTAATAGAGACAAGGTGGAAAGCATATTAGTTATGATGCATGAGGCAGATCTGAAGGAGTTTCAAAAAAAGAACAAAGGAAACATGGTGGAGTGAGATAAGATCCTAGCTGAGGTTTAGAAAAATTTGGAAGTAATCGAGACCTTGTAGGGTTCGATTAAGAATTAGCTTAAGGAATTATATCCCTAGGTCACCCACAAAATGGACACGTTGGACAATCTTAGCAAATAGTTAGAAGGAATTGTAGACACGTTGAATGCTAAGAGTGAAAACTTGATTTTTGATGAGGTTAGTGCTCTAGTGGGTGGTGTACTTCAACAAAAATAGAGTGAGGTGGATACCTGGGAAAATATTTAAGCAACAGTAAAGAAATAATACCCACTTCTCCTACAGGAGTAGAAAATTCTTCCATTCTTTCATTCTTTATTTAGATTGTCCATGTCCCACTATTCTTTATTATTTGAATAAGAAGGATGTTTCAAAGGATGGATAATACACTTAGTGTGGGGTGATTTTGACCCTTAAAATATTGGCTAAGTACCAAAGGGTGTGTGCGCAAGACCAATGAGAAGAAGGGTGCTTAAGGGAAAGTATGCACGACAAAGGGGTCTAAGGAGGGTTTAAGTGAAACCAGGGTAAACATAGGAAACAAAACACAGGTTTAAAGCACTTATCCATATTTTGCATTCTAGATACACTTGAGGAAAAATGTGAAGACCCGATTAGGCCTGATGAGTGGATAAGGTTCCATCCTGGAACCTTGGAGGTCAAGAAAAGGATATTGCACTTAGGCAATATTCCTAAAAGGCATCATTACAAAGAGTGGAGGATCTGTAAAGGGATAAGCATTCACCAATTGAGGACCACATCGACACTTGGCATGCAATCTATTCAGGAGAGAAGGTATGGTGGTGGGTTTTGATCCTATAAAAAGAGAATCTTAGGATAGATACAAATATAGAAAAGGGATGAAGAGATAGAAAAAGATAGAATGTAAGAGATGATGGAAGATAGAGGGAACACATAGAGTATAAGAAGCAGAGTAACAAAGTGTTACAGTAATGCTAGGGTTTAGAGCACTTAGTGCTAAGGGTTGTAAGGGATTCCATAAGCCTCTGTATGACACTAGGATCTGTAAGAAGGGTTAAAATGGGAAAATTATAGTTAGGTTCTCATACCAAGAAGGATTTATGGGAGTTAAGTACCTGTCATTTATTATATATGGTCTGAGATTACCCTTTTGACTGTAATGTGGCTACTTGAACTATGTTAAATTAATATATCTTTGGGTTCATTCTATATATTTTGCTTAAGGGTTTAAACCCTCATTTCATTTGACTTATCATGGCTCAAATCCAGTTTATTATGCTTCTTTCAATGTTCTTTAGCTTTTGTGATGCACTAATGTTAGATCTAATAGTTACATTTTCTACCTATTTAAATAAGTGAATGTACTCCCACTTCTATGAATCATCCTCCATTAATGGCAGAACCTTATCACAAATCTCACATAAAAGAGGGACTCGGAACCCACTGGGTGATAGGTTGGTGCACTTTGGGTTAGTAAAGTTATTAAGGGTAAATAAATGACTACATCCTTCATCTCATTTGATGGGAGCATCCCTTTTTGGGACTCTCATCACTTCCACTCTTTCAAATATCATCACTCATCCATATCTGCATGTGAATTCTCTTTTTGTTGTGGGGGTTACTAATTGTCATTCACTTCACTTGGGAATCCTTTCAGTGGATGTTCCTCTCTCACACTCTAACAATTATATGCTCATGGAATTACCTTTGGTTCTTTTTCACTCATTTTCTAGACCTATGTCACACTTTCGTGAACCAGATTCAAAGTTCTTCATATTGTTACCTTCTTCTTCCTTCAAGGATTGTGTAGACTTCCAGTACTCCATTTTGGTCCTTCCTAAGGGCAGGCACATTTTTTAATGTGGGTGGTTTTTATTCAGTCCATAGGCCTAGGACCATGTCATCAACACTCTTCATAGAGACTTCTTAGAGTTTCATAGTTCATATCTAGCTATGGCTTCTTTTTTGTTCCTCTTTTCTCCTTCTACTCTCTTCTTCTTCGTCCAGAGAGATTATCCTTTTTTACTTGGGTAACTTATCATGCTCTTCATTTTCGGGACCTATTTTAGGAATATTTCTTATATTTTTAGGGGGGTTAATTTTTCATCTCTTATTGTGGATGTTTTTCCCACTAGGTTGTCCTCCATTACTTGATATCCTTTTTATCATGGGTTCCTTATCAGGCTTAGTTTTCATGACCCATTTCTCACTTCTAACTTGCCACCTCATCCTAAGTTACAATGAAGGGGGGTGTTACTGTGTGCATTTTCCACATCACATGGTGAGTCATTTCATTTAGGTGAGGTCATAGGTCTTAGGTGTCATATGGTTTATGATAGATTCTACTACATCATATATGCTAGTGTGCATCAATGCATCATATGGGAGCTACTTCCATTTCAGGAATGTAACTACCCTTCTCCACTTGAGGAGTTATAATTACTTACACTAGTGGTTACAAAACACCCCCAATTTGTACCCTTTCTTTCTTTCAGATCTATGATATGGTGATGATACCCTTTTATTTTCATTGCATGCACATTCATGGTTGATGCTCTCTCCCCCAAGGAACCTTTTCATGCTACTGGAGTGTAATTTGGTTGATGTTTGTTTTATCCCACATGATCCTCATGTTGTCATGTTTTCACTTTCTTTGTTAGACCCAATAGTTGGTGTTGTATTTAGGCCGCTAAACATTTGAAATATTGGTGAAGGCCCAGATGGGATTGAGGAGGAGGAGGTCATGACAGACTCGAGCTCAGAGGAGGACTCAAACCCTGAGTGGAAGGGTACATGAGAGGCATCAGTGGCTTCCATATCTGAGGAGGAGGAATATGATGAGTCTATCCATGTGGAGGAGATGGAGGAGGATGAGGAGGTTGTTGTGGATCTTGTAGATGGCGTAGCACTAGTTGTAGACTTGAGTTAGATTTCTGAAGACCCGAGTGAGTACTTATACCCTTCTATTTCCTTCTACTTGCTATATTAGATGTTAGTGAAATCTCTCTTCTTATTTTCTATTTTTACATTTTCTAACTCTCCATTGTGAATTTGTCTTTTTGCAGCCACAAATGAAGGATGGAAAGATCTTATCAGGCATATGCACTTAGATTTATTCATGATCACTACTATGATATCTTGAGAGACTTTACTAATAGACCCAAGAGAACTGACACAAGCCAACCACCACATAGATGTATTTACACCATCTTGGCATGGGGTGGGAGATATTTCTTAGTTGAAGACAGAGAATTCAATTTTAACACAATGGGTGAAGGACCTTAAAGATATGATGAGGCAACAATGTCCCTCACATAGTGAGACGACTACCACCGAATGCACCCATTGCCAATCTGACCACTCTATACTCATACGTTCTCACACTTCACCTAGACAATATTACCATAGGATCCGGAGTAGGATTCCTCACCTTGCCACTTCATGGGGATCTCAAAGAGAGGGATACCCTAGGGGAATTCACTTCTTTGAGATCATTTTATGTATATATTGATTTTTTTGTATGTTTGGCTTATAGTTGAGAATTTTTACCACACTTTTCCTTTGGTGTGATGGCATTGTATTCAAGACATTTGACATATATTTATATGCATTATCTTTTTGGTTTGGCATTCCTTTGCAAGAGTTAATTTCATTATGATTCATCTCATTTGTGTACTCTTAAATAGTCAGGAATTTATGATATTTTTGATTTTGATTGTATGCTATGGATGATAATGTAGTGTGTTAACCAGAATGATGTATATGGCTACACACATTATAAAAAATTGTACTTAGAAAACTTTATTTTTCAAATACTGCTTAACATTTTTATTCCATTGGAAAAATGTATTGATTATAGTATGATGATAGGATAATATCACTCTATTCTTGACCCCACAAAACTAGTAAGATACAAGGGCTCATCACCAAGATCCAAGAAATACCTGAGATGTGTGATTGGAGAATGCATGGAAGATGATGATCAAGATACATGAATTTTTGTGAATATTTATTCAGGAACCTAAAACTCAACCCTAATTAGAATTAACTAACCAAGTTCAAGATTATTTCTCCTCATGAATTTTGACTAGACTTAGATATGTGGATGGCTTGCTGATTGACAAGATATAGTTAAGGTATGATTGTCTCTCCTAATATGCACATTTAAATAATATTCTTGTGAATTTAAAAATTCAAGAAATGTTATTTCTTTGTTTATTTATAATTTTTTATTTTTGATATGACCCCCTACATCTTTACCCATGCTACAAGTAACAAGCATGCACTCATCACAAAAAATTGGGAGGCATGGAAAATGGAGTTATTTGTAATAAAAATATTTGTATTTATTTATTTATAAACCCTTTCTTTTATTATCTTGTTTTGATTTGAATTTGAATTTTTAGGAGGGAACATTTTCCCCTAATCTTAGCCCCAAAAAACAGTAAGATGCGAGGGATTGTAACCGAAGACTGAGATGGTCACACAAAAGTTTTGGGTGAAATTATTAGAATGTTTTTGTCATGGAGAGAGCATTTTTTAGGGGAATACATATCATCAACAAAATTATATGGAAATATTTATATGAGAAACACCCGAATCAGAAGAAACCATGAAAACGATGAAGTATGCAAGTCCTTGTAATACCAATGTCAAAAATTGTCTCATGTATGGAAATGACGATTAGAATTATATGACTTGGATATGTGAAGAGACTATAGAAGAGGTATGATTGAGAGATTTCCCAACATTTTAAATTTTAAGAATCACTTGAAAAGTAAGTTTCTAAAATAAAATTTCAACAAATGACAATGCAAATGAAAATAAAATGAGTATGCAAAAGGACAATGTGGAGATGTTAATGACTAAATGCAAAAATGTTTGAGATGAAGTGAGTTGAAATATTTTCCAAAATTATCACCCTCTAGAGTACATAAGTGATACACACCATTTTTAAAATATTTCATTGCATGGTAGGGGCCTAATCATTTTGTCCTAAACTTCCTACCTTCATTGGCTTTCTTATCTATTCAGCTATCAAGTCTCATAACAAGGTATCCTACCTAAATTTCATGTTTGTATATATTTTTATTATATTGGTGACACATTATGTCTATGTAAACTTGATGATGTGTCTCGGCTCTAATCCTTTTCTCATCTAGGTTTCCTAAATTATCTAAATGTGCATTTCGATACTCATCCTTGTCTACAATACCTTATAGAGACACACAAAGACTAGAAAATTCTACCTCTAGTCGTAAGACTGCTTGAGCAATAAAAACTAAAAAAAGGGTATTTCCCTCGTTGGTGTTTGATTTGAACTCCTGTAAGTGCATAAGGTGAGAAAAAAAATTAGGTTTCAATCTCTCTTATTCTCCTTAAAATTCTTAAGAATAATGGATTTCAAGGTTTTGTTAGTAGCCTTGACCCATCCATTGAAATGAGGATAGTATAAAGATGTCATATGGTGATATATTTTGAATTGAGGGCATAGCTCACACACCTCATCATTATTGAAAGGGGTTCCATTATCTAAAATAATGACTTGTCGAATTCCATACCTATAGATAAACTTGGCTATGATGGATCTAGGTATTGTATTTAGAGGCATGGCCTCAACCCAATTTTTAAAATATTATGTGGCTGTGATTATGAAATTGTGGCCATCTGATGATGCGGGAGATAATTTCCCTATAAAATTTAAACCCCAAGTGGAAAAGGGCCAAGATGTCACTATAGAATGTAAACCCTAAGCTAGGATGTGTATGGCATGTGAGAATTCTTGGTATTTCTAGAATTTATGCACATATTCCACAACTTCATGCTCCAACGTGGGCCAAAAGTAACCCATTTGATTAATTTTATGAGCAGTTGAATGCCCCCAAAAATACCACTACAAACTCCAATGTGGGCTTTGAAGAGAATTTTCTCTACTTCTTCTTATTTGTTAATGCATGTAATATACAATCACGTATCTGGTAGCTATGACGCGAATTTCTCACCTTTGTTACTAGTTAACCCCTTCAGGATATGTCTTATATATAATATGGTTTATAAATATAGGTACAAGGAACATGAATCAAAATCTCTCCAATATAGAACTTGTTCTAAAATCACGTATTTGGTAGCTATGATGCGAATTTGTCACCTTTGCTACTAGTTAACCCCTTCAGGATATGTCTTATATATAATATGGTTTCTAATATATAGGTACAAGGAACATGAATCAATGGTGGGTTTTTCTATGTTATAAATACATTCATTTGAGAAACTCAAATCAGTTATCTTCCCACAATCTATAGGGTTGTTGGTTAACACATAAGCAATAATTTTCCCTTTGATAGACTTTTGGTTGATGAATGTGAGATCAAACTCACCCATTAACGTTATGAATTTACCAACCTTTTTCGATAAGGCTTCCTGAGTTAGGAATGTCTACATTTGATCAAATTTGATAATCACTCTTGTTTCTTGGTTAAGCATGTAATGCCTTAACCTATTGGTTGTCAAGGAAAAAGCAAAACACTATTTTTCCACTTGAGAATACCGATTTTCATAGTTAAGGAGTGTACAGATAACAAAATAGATGGTGCACTCATGACCATTGTCATCCTCATGTTCTAACATACATACAATTAATACATTTGTAGCCCTAGAGTATAAAATTAGAGGGAAATAAGCCTTGGGTAGCATGCGCATTGATGACGATATAAGAAAATACTTGACTAATTCAAAAGTGTTGTGGCATTCCTCTATCCCTATCTTACAACATTTCTTCTTCAACAATCTATTAATGGGAAGGATGGCATATGTTAGATCACGATCAAACCTATGAATTTCCCCAAGCTTTCCTAGTAAATATTTGATGCTAAACTCATTCTTTGCTAGAGTAATTTCAAGGATTTCTTGAATCTTTATTAGGTCTACATGAATCCCTCAAGAGAGAGATGTAAATACCTTAAGGAATCCCCCTTTTAAACAAAAAAAAAACCCCCTCCCCCCCCCAAAAAAAAAAAAAAAAATTTAACACACAAAAAAGGACCAAAAAAATTTGGGATGGTCACATCTCTTATTATCCTTAACTAATATATTATCAACATATTTTTCCACAATCTTATGAATAAGATCATGAAATATATAGGTCATGGATCATTGATACATGGTACCAATGTTCTTCAAGCCAAAAGGCATGTCCGTTTAGCAAAGGGTTCCCTAGGGGGTGGTGAAAGTGGTTTTGGTTTGATCCTCTTCAAAGATTCTTACTTGGCTATATCTGGAAAATTCATCCATGAGAGATAACAACTCATAACTGGTTGTTGTATCCATGATGATATTAATGGATGGTGGTGGGAAATCATCCTTAGGATGTGATTTGTTTATATCTCTGAAATAAAAGCATATTCGCATCTTCCCATTTTTATTAAGGACCAGGATGATATTAGATAGCCACATGGAGTAGTTTACTAGCTTTATGAACCCTACTTGTGAAAGGTTATTTACATATTATTTGAACATTAAATAAAATTTGGGTTTCATAAGCATCAACTTTTGTTTCATAGGTTTAGCATTGGGCTTGGTAAGCAGATTGTGGACTAATACATCTAGAGAAACTTCTATCATGTCTTTATAACTAAACGTGAAATCTCAAGAATTCTCTTTGATAACTTTAGTGTGTTCTTCTATCTCTTATGCTGATAATGAAGAACCAAGCTTCAAAATCTCAAGCTATTCCTTTTTTCTGATGTTGATATCAATTATACCTTCTATAAAGGAGGTATTTCCTTCTTCAAACTCAACTTCATAGATATATTTCTCAACTTCATATATATCTAAATCTTTGGATGAGGAGAGATACATTATTTTTCCCCCAAAGTATGAAGAAGGGTTGGGAACAATGGATAAACCTTTCTTGTGATGCATAGGATGAAGATGAGTGTACACATGAAGAAATCCTAGGATCACCTCATCATTATCAATGAAGTATAACATGACAAGTTCATTCTCATTCTCTACATATATTGATACCAAATTTTTTAGCATCTTCCAAATTAAGGTTTTAGTCTGGATTAAGACTATGAATTATGTATCTTTCAAAACTTCACTAGGGAAAAAATGGGGAGAAGAAGATGCCATAGAATCAGCAAGTTGGTTTTTTCCTCTCATAATTGCTTCTATAGTGATAAAGTCATAGTATTTACACATTTCACATATAATATACTTACAGAGATGGAGATTATCTACTCTAGCCTCATAAACCTCAAATAAATGGTTTTCTATTAGTTGTGATTCCTCTACAACTCTAACATTCTTTAATTCCATTCTCTTGGCTACAATGAGACCAAGAAGTTTAGCTTTATACTCCCATCATTATTGGTACACTGAAATTTTAGCTTGAAGAAAAAATACATGAATCTACCTTTCAGAGAAGTCAAAATCACCCCAGCCCCTATGTCATAATGGAATTTAGCTCCATTATAATGGAGTGTCCAATAGTTAATAGGAAAAATTGACTCTTCATTATTTTTAGGATTTTCTTCCTAGACTTCAGAAATGTCAACTATACATATCAATTTGAAATCATATTTTGGGAGAGAGAGGCTAGTCCAAGGGAATTTTTAATTCCTAGATATTAGAATAGGATAATAATCAGTAATTCATTTTCCACTTGAAAGACAAGTTCAAAAACAAGATTCTATCAAAAATATTAAAGAATCCATTCATTTCCTAAAATCCCAATGAAGGAAGGAAAATAATAGAACACCAAGTCTAATCCAAAACAAACCTCCAATGAACTCAAACCCATTTAAAAAAAAGGAAGATAAGAATTTGAGCATCCTCCAAATAAGATTTAACATTCATTAATAATTCAGAACATCTACCTCAGATCCCAAAATATATGTTACTAATCGCAAAATCCCAAAGTGGGTTTAAGAGAACATGAAAAATATACAACATGACAAAATCAAAATTTTCAAATATACAATCCTATATACTTTTGACGAAATGAGAAATTACAACAATTTGATACCCTAAAAGGTTTTTCAGACTTAAACACTAAGTGGGTATTCCTCTGATAGTCTACAGTCTCAAAGCAAGCTAAAGCAAAATAACGTTTTCCACTAAAATTATCAATAATTAGATACAACGTCAACAAGTTATATTTCCCATAATGTCTATAGAATAATTCCTTCTAAGTTCTTTTAATGAAAATAGAAAGAGCACATACAAGTCAAAATCATACATAACTATACTAATATTCATCACATATAACTCATAACATAAGTTTTTCCTCAGTCAATAACAAACGATGGTCTTTGAAGTCAGCAACAACAAGGAAATCAAACAAAAACACCATAATAGCAAGATCCCAGACAATAGTCTAGATATCCTACAAGTTTCTTATCTCTAAGTCTTCCAACAACAATAATAAAGAAACATTTTAAGAAATATTCTCTCCAAGATACATACATTGTAAGAACATCCTTTAGTTAAAAGGTCACATAATATATCTCAACTTTATTTCAAGCCACTATTATAAAGATTTGAGTAGAAGCAAGATTACCCAGAAGTTTGAAAACGATACTCCCAGAACAAATTTTCCAACTATCATACAAAAATTGATAATGCATAAAAAACACCATTGAAGTAAAGAATATACAATCACAAAAATAGAACCAAAATATTTCCTCAAAATCAAAGTTGTTTTTATGAAAATTTTAAGTAAAAGCATAAGACTTAATGGATAGGGCCTATCATGCCTGATAGAGATCTTGTCTTTAATTTTCACAAAAATCTCCAAGAAAAACTTTTATTCCTTCCTTCGAATGCCAACAATCTCCTCTAAAATTTATTCTTCTTCTTATAGTTCCCACAGTGCCAATTTTATCTTCTCATGCCATAAAAGGATAAACATTCATGAAATAATCAAACTGGAGGTTCAAAGAGTAAAAACTACATGCAGAGCTCAAGCTTGAAAAGACCAAATGACCAAAACAAAACCAAAACCCCTCTTTCTTCTTCCTAGGTGGTTTTCATTATTTAAAAAATATTAAATGAAAAATAAGACTGTTAGTTCTTCCACTTCTCCTGTCATCTCTATGTTTGGCAATGAATAAGTTCAAAATTACATGTAACTAAAACTTGGGGGAGGTGCCAAATCATTCCCCCAACGTTTCTCATGCATTCGACATATTTTTCCACTTAAAAAGAGATAAGACTATATTAATTCCTCATAAATTTATAGAGGTTGATGCCATCGAATTCCCCCCTCTCTATGTTGTCCCATAGGCCCCTTTTAGGTTAGCCAAACATTAGGTTAGGTTCAACATTAATTTAGTAACTAACATAGGTCTTTAGGTCTAAGTTTATAGTTTTAGTCTTAGGTCACTTTTGTATTTAACAACCCACATTAGCAAAAGAACATAGTAATTTAGGTTAGGTTTCTCCTTTAGGATAGAGTCACTACTTTAAGGAACATAGTTTAATTAGGTTCCATGTTCATAGTAAGAATTACATCCCACTTAACAAAATAAGAACTAGACAATCATCCAAAATCAAATACGAAGCAAAGATCCATGGAAATCATTCATGACTTTAGTAGAGTTAGAGTGCAGGAATCCTTTAATATGTCTAGCTTGGTCAATATGACCACAAGGTTTATAAATTATAAGCATTCCAATTGATCTAAGGTAATGATGTTCTGCATCCCAATAAATTATGAAAACTAAAACTCAATTTATGATTTCCCAAGTAGTGAACTTTTCAACATAAGAAGAGATGAATTACTTCATTTTCTATGCAGCATAAACATGGAAAACTTGTACTTCTTTTAGTAGATAACATATTATATACAGAAAACATGATGGCATAGATCATAAGTGTACACCATCTTAAGACAAGAAATACATGTCAATGTTTGCAACTTACAAAAAATAAGTCATCATATATATATATATATATATATATATATATATATATATATATATATATATATATATCCATGTTAAAGGTGTTACATCATATTTGGATTAAAAAATTCCTAAATCGTCATCATCTC
Source organism: Taxus chinensis (assembly GCA_019776745.2). Classification (NCBI taxonomy): domain Eukaryota; kingdom Viridiplantae; phylum Streptophyta; class Pinopsida; order Cupressales; family Taxaceae; genus Taxus; species Taxus chinensis. Next base: position 451,327,978 of record CM034146.1, on the reverse strand, counting down.
TTTTTCCAAACACTCTAAAATATTTAATTTTTGCTAGAATTCCCTTTTATAGTTCATAAGGTGTTTAATTGTTATTTACTCTAATTTTCCCTTTGTTCATAACGTAGATAGTTTTGACTACTTCTCTCCAAAATATGTCTGATAGCTTAGATTACTTTAGCATTGTTCTAGCAATTTCTTATACAATTATAATTTTCCTTTCTATGATTCTATTTTGTTTTGGATTCCTTACAGCTAAGAAATGTCTCCTTATTTCATAATGTTCACAAAATGCTTCAATTTCATTTGATGTAAATTCTTCTCCTCGCTCAGATCTTAGGCACTTGATTTTCAAATCAGTTTCATTTTCAACTAAGGCTTTGAATTCCCTAAACTTATTAAATGCTTCATATTTCTATTTTAGAAAAGTAATTTGTGTCATTCTAGAATAGTCATCAATAAATAACATAAAATATCTCTCACCTTACATCTTTTGAGTTCTTATAGGCCCACAAAAGTCTATATGAATGAGTTCTAATGGCTTTGTTGTTGAGCACTCCTTTTCTCTAAAATAAATCTTGTCTACTTCCCATGTTGACACTGCTTATAAATAGTGTTTGATGGTTTAGTGATCTTTGGTATAGCTCTTACAGCTTACTTGGTATTGATTATCACTAGATTATCAAAAATTATATGACCCATTCTTCTATGTCATATCCAACTCTCATCAGTTTGCCACATGTATCATTTTTCTCCTTTAATCTCACGAAGAATGTAAAGGTCATTAGTTGCTCTACACATATATATAACTACCTTTCTTGTTCTTTCCTTTCTGAGCTCACAACCTTTAGCATGAAATGTGAGAGTGTATCCTTGATCACTCATTTGACTTACACTCAGAAGATTATGCTTTAATCCTTTAACGTATAAGACATTTTCATGTTTTTATTTTCCATTGTTAAGGCCAATAGTACCTTTTCCAAATATTCTTGTTGTAGCATTATCTCCAAATTTCACAGTAGCTCCATTTACTTCTTTTAAGGTGAGGAACTTTCTCTTGTACCTAATCATGTGGATTGAGTAACCACTATCAATGTACCACTGATCACCTTCATTTTGAGAATGAAACACAGTTTGTATAAGAATGGATTTCTCTTTATTATTCTCTTGCTTCTTCTTCCAGACTTTTGGTAGTTCATCCTTTTGATTATCCATAGTTTCCTCATTCTTGTTCTTCTTAGGATATTCCACAAACCCACTTCTACAAAAATATGTTATACATCCATAGTTGTTACACTTATAGCATATAACATTATAATACATTAAAGGAGTAATTGTATTGTAGTTTCTATTTGAGGATACATAAGAACTTGCATTCTTCTTTCTACCAAAATTTATTGCATGAGCCTGAAAAATCTACTTCTTTATGACCAAACTGATTACATGAAAAAAATATCCATAGAAATATTTTGGAAACATGGTCATGTGATGCCACCTTATAGGAAATTATTTTATGTGTTTTTATTATTTGTCTCTAGGAGGAATGGTTGTATTCTATGGAACATGAATCTCTTTATTCTCATTGTTTTCATTTTTTATATGACGTTTAAGAGCCTCTGCATAGTTTTTGGTGTATCTGTGTTTGACATATTTGGTGGTTCTTTGGGACCTTATTTTGTAGTCTTCTAGTTTTCTTCATATCCAAGGCTAGCCTTGTTCAATGGTGACCTATGAAAATTTAGCATATCATCCAATATTTCAGTTCTCTTCTTAAACTTCAGGAAACTTTTCAACTAAGTTGATGTTTTCTTCAGTTCTTCCTTTAAGGAACCAATTTCAAATGTTAGCTTCTCATAATTTTCATCTTTTATCTTTAACTGGGTTCTCACCTTCTCTTCCATATTTTCCACCTCTTCTAATTGATTCTATAGGTTGGTGATGATCTTTTCACATTCTTCAAGATCTTGTGAGAATTTTGTTTTTGAGGCACAATTCTCTTCATATTTTTGAAACATTTTTTTTCTTACATATTCTTATTTTTAAGTATCTTGATCTCATTTAGGGCACAAATGAGCTATTATTCAAGATACACTTCACCTGCAACTTCTTCATCATTTTCTTCTTTTGAAACCTTCTCTTCTTTTTCTGTACAAAATGTCCCCCTGTTTACTTCAATTTCCATGAATAGAGAGTCTAGTATTTATCACTGGCAAGATATGCTTTCACTATTTTCTTCATATGAGCTACTTTCCTCCTTGATATAGATGTTTTTCTTGTGTTTATGGATATTATTATTATTTTCAGGTTTTTCTTACTTATAGCTCTTTTTATATTTATAATATGTGTTATCTTCCTTCATGTTGTGATCTTCTTCATTATCCCTATTTTCATTTTCTACATATGGACATTTAACAACACAATGTCCTACTTTTACACAATTAAAAAATTTGAAGGGTAACTTACCTTTATATTTTTTGAAACCTTTCATTAGCTTCCTGAAAAAATGAGCTTCCTTTTTTTTATTCATTTTTGGAGTATTCAGGTGGCTCAAGATTCTTAATCTTCATCTTTGTTGACGCTTTAAAGGTGGCCTCTCACTTTGATGATTTCTCCTTTTCAGTTATCATTTCATACACTATGAGGATTCCCGTGTAGTTCATCCATTGTTAGGGTATTTTAATCCTTCATTTCTTTAATGGCATAAACTTTGGCATCAAACCTCAAAGGAAGAGATCTTGACACTTTTTGTACACAATCATTTCATCTTTAACTTTTTCTCCAAGTCCTCTAATGGTTTTGACAATTTCATTCACACAAAGAAGGTAGGTTGTAATTTTTTCATCATCCTTCATTTTCAAACTTTTGAATTGACTTCTATGAGTTTGAATTTTGGATTTCTTTTCTTTCACATCTCCTTCATAGATGTTCTTGATTTTTTCCCATATTTATTTTGCTGAATCAAAATGAGTCATTTTGACAAATTGTGATTCTGACAAATCATACGCAATATTGCATTCATAGCTTTGGCATTTCTCTCAATTTTCTTATTTTAGTCTGATCTATATTGGTGGAGTTGCTGGAGTAGTATATACAGTCACAATTGATTGACAAATGTCAAATCTAAGAGCCATTAGATAAGGGTGCATCCTTATGCTCCAAAAATCATGGTTAGTTCCATCAAACAATAGAGCTCTATTTGAGGAGAATCCTTCTTAACATGTCATGTGTGCTTATGATATCTACCTTCTAGTTGTTAAACTATTTTTTAAGGAACTCACTCTGATTAACACCAATTAGAGAGCACACACTTATACTGAGAGGGGGTGAATCATTATAATACAACCTTTAACTTATTAAAAAAATTATGGTCAATAATATCATCAATCACACAACATACAACAATTATAGAACACAAGATTTATGTGGAAACACTTTCTAGAGAAAACTATAGAGAAAATACTTCTTTGATCCAATTTCCAAATCCAGTCAAAAAATAATGAAAAAAATTTACAAAAAATTTAGGCACCAACCTACTAGAGACACCAATCCCCACAACTATGTAATTCGTAGGCACCAATTTCCTAGAGACACTAATACCCACAATTCATAGGCACCAACCTACTAGAGAAACATTTTTTGGAAGCACAATGGACTAAGAGGGTGGGTGAATCAGTACTTACAAAAAATTTAAATAAGAGTTCATATTACTTATTTAAAAGACAAATTCACTTAACCATCCATTAATGTGTGCACATAATCAAATACCACATAAGGAATGAACCATGAGCAAGATAATAACCACAAGACACAAGATATAAGTAGGAAACCCTCACGGTGAATAAAACCCATTGAAACACAATATTTATACTTATATGTTTCAAATTTAGTGATGCACCAACCCCAAAAGGAGCACTAACACCTATTTTAGTAGAGCTACAACCCTACAAGGAGCATCAAACCCTAATTTTGTGAAGCAATAACTCAACAAGGAGGTTACAATCCCCCAAGATGATAAATAACCCAATAAAAAACATTATAAAGAATATATTTGATGTATTTCTACTGACACAACTGATAGAGATCACAATTTAAGCACACACCACCTTCAAAACCTTACTCAAAACCGTAGGTCTTCAACCTCTCACAAATAAGCTCTGCCTTCACTTCTCAAAGCTTCAATCCCTTACACACATGATTGAAATCAATATTAAACCTTTCACACACTTGATATGATCTCAATTCAGGATCATGCACCTAAAATACTCTTACACATAGGTTGCACTTCTTGCACAGACACTATTAGCTTCAAAAAGCACCCAAACCAATGTTTTTATAAGCTCCTTCTTAATTCAAAATCAAAATCAAACATTTTCCCTCATTTTTCACTACCAATAAATCATTAAAAAAAACCCATTACTTTTCATATCATGTATAAGTGACCCATATGGGTCAGCCTAGCAAAAACCCTTCTTCCATGCACAAAAAATCCTAAAAGCCCATGCATTAGAATGCCAAAAATCTCCTAACACCAAAACTATTTTTAGTCATGCACTAAAAAAAATGTTTAAAACAAAATTTAAACATCATATATGGTCAAAATTATCATGAACCAATCATATTATTTCATTTAATGGGCCCAGTTTCTGATTTCCTTCACAAAACACATGTTTTCATTACCTTGTCTTCACATTTTGGCTTAAAATCATCAAATAACACCTAAAATATGGCATGTGAATAGTTTATGGAAATTAAATAACATTTATAACACTTATAAACAAGTTATATGTCATGAAACATCCACTGAAGCAAACTACATCAAGTTTTTCCTTCACTAGATAAAGTTACCTAAAAAGTTGTTGGTGCCAATATTCAGTTTGCATAGTGTGCCCTAATTTTTTATATCCAAATTTTATTAGAAACATTTCATTCCTTGATTTGGTGGTCTGTAATTTCTCCCTCCTGTTTAAATGCTTCGAGAATGCCCATAAACCTATTGTCTTGCCCTAATTTGAAACATTAGTCCAAGTTTGCCCCTTTTCATGCCCTAGTTTTTTCAAATTTTTTCGGGCTATGTCATTTTCCTTTGCCAAATCATGAAAGAAATCAAAATTGATCAAATCCGAGTTGTTGGAAATTAAAATCCCAATCCCCAAGATGAGAACAATGTTAAATCATGTTTCAATTGATTTAATACTAAGAAATATGCCTTCCTTGTTAAAAAAATCATTTTTTAGGGCATCCTCTATATTTTTGACATTTTGACGGTCATACGGATGTCATTTTCCTCTCAAACTCATCATCACAATATTTTTTCAACATGGCGGGCTCCTATTGGTCGGGGGTGGTCGGGAATTATTTCTAACTTGTTGTTTTTGAAATTTTTGGCTAAGGGAAAATTTTGACCCATGGCTTCGCCTTTTACAATGAGATGTCTATGTGGCATGTGTTGATTAGCCGAAGGATTGGTGGATGGTAGAGGTTCCTTAGGAATTTTTCTTTCATTTTGCAAAATTCTCAAATTCAATTTTTCGCATGAAGGCCCGCAACGAATAGGAAGAGGACACGTGGCAAGGTGGGGATGCTGCTGGCGTAGGGAGTTGGAGAATTTTGATGTTTTTGGCTCAAAATGTCAAAGAAAATTTTTTGACCCAAAGGCCCTCATCCAATGGTAGGTGGACATGTGTCTAGGAGAAGCCAATATGTGGGGGAGGAGATTTTGATGAATTTGGAGTTTTAAACTTTAAAAAAAAAATTAAAGTTACAATTTGAGCCAAAGTTCCGTGAGCAGTAAGAAGTGGACACGTGTCTAGAAATACAAAGGTGGAAGAAGGGGCCGAGGGAAAGTTTTATGAATTTTTTCCTTTGTGTTTGTAAGGTGAAAAATGAAATATGTTCCTACGACTAATGAGGAGCCAACACGTGGCACATCCTAAGCAGTCAAAGGGAAAGCGCAGGCCTGGGGAAATTTTTGAAATTTTACAAATTTGGCAAGGAGGATTAAAGGCAAAATTTAAAAGGATGAACCCATAGCAAATAGAGGATGGACACGTGGCAAAGAGGAAAAACCAGGGTTTAGGCCCACAGGAAAAAATGTAAATGGCAAAATTCATAAAATTGGCCCACAGTTTTTAGTGGGGCCCATAAGTGGACACATGGCTGGCCCAGGGGAGAAGTGGAGAATTTTTGCAAAATTTTCCAAAATTAAAAAATGGTCGCAAATGCATTTCTAAAGGATGGGAGTTTGATCCAATCACATTTTGACATGTGTCCTGCCCCATTCAAAGGTCAAAAAGGTATTTCTAAGCTTATTTTTTAAATGACATTGTCCACGTGGAGCGTTGATAGTAAAAGTTGATCAAAATCAACGGCAACTATGCATTCTCCCTTTTTGGCCACTATGGGAGCTCCAAGAAACTTGGATTCATCATTTCTTCATCAAATTGCATTGAGACTTATATGATTTTGCATTGTATCGGCCTTCTAAGTGCAATGGCACCATTTTCATGAGCTAATTTGATGATCTATGATGTTTTTGATGAAATTTTTTCCCTAGCCCGTGAAAAAATGTAAAAAGTCAAAATCGAAAGTTACAAAGGTAAAATTGAAAAGGTAAAAGGTGAAAAATGATTGATAAAGCATGTTGGTATGCCTGAATGAAAAAAACGTGACCCTGGGATGGATAAGGATCTGAATTTGTGTAATATTTTAAAAATTTTATGCATCCCTGACAACCTGTGAACTGTTTTCTAGTTTGATGTCATTTTCATGGAATCATGAAGAGTTGTAAAAAAATTGATCCCTTAAGCATATTCTTTGCTTGGGAAGGAAGAATCCATGATGGCATGAGGTATATCATACATTTTGGGAGAATTTTTAAAGGGAGAGGAGAAAAAGTGGCGTAGAATTTTTCAAGGAAAAATAGGAAGAAGCCCATTTTCTCTAAAAAAAACTACCTGAGAGACATTTTCAATTCCATTTTTGTATCAGATTTCATCATGTTGAGTTGGTTTTAGTTGTAAATCCATCAACAGGCTCTGAGATTTCTCTTATAGCACTCCCCTGCTAATGTATTTGATCAAATTTGGAGTATTTGGTGTTATCTCTTGGCAAAATTTGTGTATGCTTATGTTTCAGAATGATTTCAATTTGTGTTTCTTACTCATGTTACAATCTTATGTTTAGGATCTCTTTTATTATATAGGGTCTCATTTCTTGTTGATGGTTTAATGGCATTTGCAATCTTATATTTATAAGATCCTTCATCTGATAGAAGATAAACAAATTTAAAATCATTTTATTGTCCTTGAATATTGAGCTTGTTTGTAAACCTTTGGGTGCACCTTAGGTCATAATCAAATAGGGATTCCTAGATACTTTGTTGGTATTTTTCTTAAAGCTTTTGTGGCAGGTTATCAAAGGCTGTGTGGAAGAGTGCAGATCTGGACCTCCATTTGGTGCACATATCCTGGTTAAAGGAGTATTTTAAACCCGTTGAAACATATCTGTTGTTTAGGTGTTAAAAATCTCTTACAAAGGTTCTCAAATAATTTGGTAATTCCTATCTGGTCTTTTCTAAACATCTCCCAAAAAAATTTCATTCAAACTAACTCATCCTACCCATACTACCCCTACATTGAATTGTGTGTCAACAAAAGAATACAATCCATTCACAAAAAATGCAAAAAGTATATCAGGATTTTATCATGTCTCTAGCATCCTATGCCTTGTTCTGAAAACATTTCCATCATTTAGTAGTGACAACCCTTTTGAGTTTGAATAATGGATAATTGATCATGTTTTTCCAAGGCCCCTTCCATACAATATACAAAATACAAGGATATCCACACCTCCTTCACTAAACAAAGGCTGCAATATAGGTTCTCTTGCCTTGGTTGATAGGCACAACCTAAAATAGTGAGGATTATCCTCCTGAGGTGCTACCCACTCCTTCAAATCTTGAGTGCTAACAAGTCAGATAGATGTCTCCCTAGCTACAAACAACATATAAATAATTTATCTGCCTCTGAGTGTCTTGTGCAAATCCATGATGCTGCTTGAGTTGTGAAGGAGATTAAGTTTAGGTACCAACACATTCTTCTTGAATATTTCAAGAAATCCAAATAGATTCATTGGATTAAAATTTCATTCCTATTCACAATACATGTGATATAAGGAATCATTCAATCCATCTCATGCTTCATCCAACTCAATCTTTCAATAAATACAGTTTTGTCCTGAATAGCCAAAAATATTGTTTTCCACAAACTAGACTAGAAACCATAGAAAAAATAAACATAATGAGACAAACCTTATATCACTATAAATATATCTGAATTATATTTAAAAAAATCTAATAACCTCCTAAATCCTCGGGTATCTCCTTCAATGTCCATTTACTGAAGACTACTTTTAACTGCCCAAAAATTATCATTTGACCAGTCAACCTAAATGAAGCACACTTTACCATAAAAATTTATCACCATGACCTAAAAATTCTTTTTACATAAATAATAACTCACATATATCACACACTAGACATTTAGTTTTCAACTCCTTTGGACAACCTTGTCCCAAACTAAACTTCTTCAGAAACTGACCTGTTTGAGTGGGGTCCACTCATCACCATAACCTATACCATACCTTTCTATAAATATTAAGAAGTAATATACAGGTTAAAATCATCATACATGTACTAAGAATAAATTATAGCCACTTAGTAATAAATTCTCTCAAACTACTTTCAAGCTAGGGTTTTAAAACACATAATGAGTTATTTACCTTCTTAACATTCATTCATAAAAACATGAAAATGAAATTACCTAATTATTTTTGTGAAACCTTATATAATAAATTTATAAACATACCTAAAATCCAAAATTTCCCATGCAAATCACAAAATTCAGGGTGAGCATCAAAAGTTTCAATTCAAGCTGGAAATAACATTATTCTCGACCTTGTTTAACCAAAAACCTCATATATTGGAAAAACCACATCATGGAAACCTAAATTTTTTCCCACACCACAAGGAAACACCCTAAATTCATCTCAAATTATTACCATTTCATAAATATCTCTCAATCATTCCATCCCTTAAGACTTGCATAGCTACCCCTTAAGGTTTTACACTATAGAAGCTAAGGTAAAATAAAACAACCTCATAACTCATCATAAAAACTATAAAAAAGGACCTAACATACATGGTAAATCATAAATAAATTACCTAAATGCATACATTATCTCTTATATATCCATACCTCACGCTCATACCTCCTAGCATCCATACCTGCTCCAAATGAGCACCTGCAACATAGTCACTAACCTATATCTACACCTTGAACCTCATGTGAGTGCTCAATCACTCCCAAAAAATTCTCTCCATCATTCTTACATGCTTCTTAATTCACCAAGAATCTCATACCACCATGCAACATCACCTAGGCTAGCTAGGTCACCTAAATATGCTTGCAAAAACAAGAAATCCTCACTTAATCAAACAATGCAAACAAGAACATACCTGAATATATATGAGAACATAACTCTAAGAATAATATGACCCTACACCATCATCCAATTTTTCATTAATGAGGTTTTGCATAAATGACAACACCTATGCAGCAACATGACAACAATCTCCCCTTTGTCATTGATGGAAAACCACCTGAACTTCTCCCCCTTTTTACATTAATGACAAAGTATACTTGTACCCACATTTTCTTCACATTTTTAAAGTTAATAGGATCAGATCTTGGTTATAAACATCAACCAAAGGTCTCAAATAAGCTCAAAAACCTTGAAAATTCACTCAAATCCCAATTTTAGCTTATTTTCAAGCATGTAGACACAATACTCCCCCTGGATCAAGCACATACACCATCTATACTTGCCAAAAATTATGAATAAGTCATCATATTACCTTATTTTTTATTCAATACACCATCTTTCACATTTTAGGCATACACAAACTAGTCATTTTTCACCTCAAACTCTCTTTTTCACATCATGAAGCCACTGCAACTTACTTGTACATGAGACATACACTTCCATGATCATGCCAAAAATGTCATATATGAGCTAAAAAAACCACCTTACCTTCATTCATGGGCTAAATTTTCTTATCTAGGCACAAATTTAGCTTGTCTTTTATCCTTCTTATCTTCAAACTACCTCAAGAACTTATATACCTAAATAAGCATCTTAGTGCATTACGGACCAACTTTGATGATCTTAAGAACACTATGGACACCATAACCATTCAATCCACAACTCCCCTCAGACTTAAGATCACCATCTCAAGTGGATAAGACCAAAAATTAGCAACTTACCTTTGTACCTTGACTAGAAACCAATTAAGATTCTTTTGTGCTTCCCTGAACCATCTTTTCAGTGTATTATAGACACATGGAGAAGATACAATGAATTTTTAAGCTCAACTCACTTATTCTTGAGATAAATCCTTCATAACATATGAAAAATACCTTGATAATAACATTTCCACCTTTAATAAGATGATATCATGCTCCCCTTGTCTTAGTAGGCACTTGTGCACCTCAAACCCACCTATAGCATACTACTGACATCTGTACATTATCATATCAAGCCAATAAAAGTCCTTGAAGTTAATTTTTTACCCAAACATAACTGATGAGTCAAAACAAGTGTTGATCCCAGAATATGACTAATTCCTAAGCAAAGGATGAGCACGTGTGGAAGGGCACTATGGAGAAAAGCGCACAAGGAGAGATAGGTTGGTGTGGGGGAGAAAAAAGGGGTTTAAGGGTTTAAGGACTTAGTTGCATTTCGGTTGATGGATATCACATGAAAAGCACATGAGGATTAGCGTAATGATGACAAGGTTGTTACATGGATACTTGAGGCTCAAGAAAAGAATATTCCAAGGAATATTTATGGTTACTGGCTAGAAAGTGGAGTTTGTTATGGCTAACTAGCATCTGCATGGCATGGACACTTGAGTAGATAAGGATATAATGACAATTGGCATGTGGGCCTACTTTTGGAATGATTATAAGGTGAGCTTCTATTCTATTTAAGGAGGAATTTGGATCTAGACAAGGGCATTATGATTCTAGCTATGGATTAACATAGAGAGTTAGAGATTAGAGGGTGTTTATAGAGGACGAATTCATATGCAATGGCAGATTCATGGTGATAAATATGTAATGGCTCTAGGGAGTATTATAGGGTTTCTAGTTGTAGGATGATATTATCTTGATCTATTTGGTCTACTATGAAATTTTTGATGTAATATGGCTACTTTAAACTCTCATTTTTAATATATATGACTGGTTATTCTATATATCTATGTTTATGGGTTCAAATCCTAGTGTTCACTTTGCTCTTTGTTCAAATATGGTTCTTTCATATTGTTATAATGTTCATGTTCTTTTCATGATGCATCTATGTTTATATATAGTATATTTACTTCTACTTATACTTATGTTTCTGTAAACATTCCTCCATTAATGGAAAATAAATCTTACAAATCTTGCATAAAGGAGGGGATTGACACCTATGCACACCTCAGGTGAGTGTCCAACTAATGCTGGGTGATGGATTAGTGGGCTTGGGATTTCAAGGTAGAAGGTAAATGAGGATACATTTTGCTTATGTTTCCTATACCTCTTTTAAAGCTATTGTAAGAATGATTTGTGATGACATAATACTTAACCTTGGAAAATGTCGAGACTTAGATTAAAATCACGGAGGGTGAGTTTTCTCAGAGATTTAACACTAGACCTGAGTTTGATGCATGTAAATGGGTAGAGGAGCAGCTATATCATGAGATCTATGAGACATTATTTTGATGTTTTCCAGTAGATTTGTATGAATGGATACTAGCATATGCATCGAGGAAGATATGGTATTATAGACCTTGTGTTTGGACCCAATTAGAGTATCATAGGTTGCATGATGTTGATCTAAATTGGACTAGTGTTGTTGATCACTGGTGGAGAGGTGTGTTGACTAGTTATACATTGGAATATGTGGTTTCTATATATTATTTCCTAGATATTTCTTAGTTTGAGTTCTTACGGGAGCCAAGAGGATCATTCTTACATGTTATGTCATTAACCATTAAGATCATGATCATCACTCTAAGTATGGAGGAAATTCCTATGGCTGGCTAACTTCCCACTAGGTGTAGGGTGTAGAAGCTAGTGTGGTGAGAGATGACAGATCCTACGGAGGAATCAGAAAGAGAAGAGAGGTGGCTCAAGTATAATGAAGTGTGAGAAAGGGAGTTAGAGAGAAAACACAAAGTTGTTAGAGTGATGTATTTATGGAGGTAGACATTTTGGGAAGGATTTGAGGTTCACGTTGAGGGTGTGAGACCTAAGAAATCTATGCTACACCATCTTGGCAAGCATGAGAGAGAAACCCCCTTGGCTTCTTGTGAGAGATTTTCATATGAAGGACAGAAGAGAGTTGTAGGTGTGCATCTTAGCCCACCTAATGACCAAACCCTGGCATTTAGTTTTCTAGCATCTTAGACAAGTATTTCTATTTCATTTGGTGCTAGTGAGAAAGTAGCATCAGGTAGATATCATTTTACATTACACCCATTTATGGCCACAAAGACATTTTTGGTGTTTAGAGGTATTTTGTCTATCACATTGGTTGGGAAAGGTGTGGGTACACAAAGCTTGGTTATCGCGTCTAGGAGTAGTTCAATATCACTGATTGTTGGCACGTAATTTAGTGCGATGGTGGGTGTGTAGAGCGCATCTGCATCAGGCCCCTTACCTATGACGAGAGGAGGATCTAGTGGATCTGGTGGTGGAGGTAAAATAGGAGGGAATCAACGTCCTGGAGCTGGTGGGAAAGGTCCACAACACCATTAGCAGGTGTTTTATGAGATATCTCTACATTTTCTTCATTACAAGGGTGTTGAAGATGCCATGGAGCATGTACACAAGTGCAAATTTATATGACATGCTAAGGGAATTACTACCCTGGAGCGGAAAGTAATTTAGTTTGCAACTACGCTGCAACGGCACACGCATAGCTGGTACCAAAAGTATGACCTCCATTGGATGGTGGTGGATTATACTACACGACATGATGACTTCTTAGCAGCATTCCACATTCCTGAGTTTGAGAAAAAGAGCATCAGGACATTGAAGAAGATTCAACAAGGGATGGAAGAGAGTGTGCAGGAGTATGATGCACACTTTAAAAATCTTCTGTCAAAGTTTTCTTATGACATTCATTCCTCACAACATGCTCAATGGTTCATTGGAGGATTGATCACACCTTTCAGACAAGAACTTTCCCACAAGACTTTCACAGATCAATGTGAGGCCTTAGAGGTTGCTTTACATAACCAATGGAGGAAGTTGAGGAAGAGGCTTTAGTGAAGGATTTAGAGGTCGTGGTAGTCAAGGAGGAAGGAGTGAATTTCCTCATGGAAGTTGTTACAATTTTAGATCTACTAAACACTCAAAGCGCAAGTGTCTAGATTTATTACAATGTTGATGGTCCATGAAGAATCATAAGTATGAGGAGTTCCCTGAGTTATATGTGCACATGAGCACAAACCAGAAGAAGGAAATGGGCATAGGAATGGTGAGTGTGAAGCAAGTTGATCTGTTATGGATGCCTAGGGTTGTGCATAACTCTGAGTTGTAACCTGTCTTAGTAATCACACAGGTAGAGGCCACACACGCTAGGGAAGAACCAAAGTAAAGGCCTCTCATTACTAGAGAAGATGTATTACATGGGAAGTATCATGATCCAACTCATCAGAAGGAGGTCTACTAAGATACCATGGAGGTTCTTAGAATCCTGCAAGGGAAGATTCAATGTCTAAAGGAGAAATAATGAAAGGTGGAGTAGAAAATACAGTGTTGAGGTCCCCCAGAAGGATATGGATGATGTCAGAGAAGTGTGTAAGATGTTGTGCCAGGAGAATATTATCCCTCTTAGGAGAGTGGGTAAGAGAAAAAGTATCGTGCACTGGAGGTGGGCATGAGAGGTAGGTCTTGCATGCTAATCTACCCCATCACAATATTAATTATGATAAGGAAATCACATTGAATGTAGTTTTGGATGGATGCCTCTTGAGAAACATTCTAATTGATATGGGTGTTGAGGTAAATGTTCTTACTTTAGATGCATGGGACAAGATGGGAATACCCACATTACATCCATCTTAAAATGTGTTTTATATGGATAATATGATGAAGGCCATTCCCGTAGGAGTATTGAAGGATGCATACATAACCATCCAAGGGGAAAATTTGACTAGAGACTTTGAAGTCTTAGCACTTTATGAGGTACATAATTTTATAGCCCTACTTCGATTCCCTTGGTGCTATAATAATAATGCTTACTTGTGCTTTAACAAAGGGTGCATAAGTTTTGAGAAAAAAGAGGAGCACATCATTATTCCACTAACAGATAGGAGGTCTGCACCCTATGTGGAACCCTTGGGAGAAGAGGACCTAGATAAAATCTATGTGCACACCATTAAAAACCCTGAGGTTTTTCATCCATCGACAATATGAGTCATTCAATAGGAATATGCTCAATCCACGAGTGATACAACTAGTGTTGTATGTGATAATTGGGTGCATAGGACCTATGATCTGTTCGAGACACAATTGAAGGGCACCGTGACTCGCATCGATAAGGAACACTTGGTTATGCACCTAGGAGGAAAGTAGCTACCTAGATACACTGGAAAGGGTAATCATGATGTCTTTCTACATGTGATGGAGACACACTGGGCCTATCAGACAAAAAGGGGAAATATGCTAACTTATACCTTACGTGGAATGATAGTGTGTTGGTGGGAGACCCATCGAGACAACCTTCTAGATTGGTGCGAAGTGAGAATCGCACTTTGTTAGGTTTCTAATGAGCAATGCAATCTCTACAATACATGATTATCATTGTGTGAGAGAATCAGGATGATTGGCACGGAAGCCTTTCCTCCTTCACAATGGGTCCTTGTGTGTGGTATATTCCTTCAAAGACATGTTGTTAGATGGGAAACTAATAGGAACTGACATCAAATATTATTCAAAATTTTGAGTATAAAATTTTAAAGCCATCGATGAATGAGGTGTTGCATGTAGTCAAGCACCTTATTATGGGAGCTAGTGTCATGGATGAGAACCAAATCTTGGAGTTGTTAGGAGAGCCTAAGTTGGTGGCACATTTTGTAGAAGAAAAACTATAAGAAGAGATGGAGGAGGTACAACTTGATTGCACCTTCATAGAGAAAGAAAAAGGAAAGTTAGTTTATTTTATAGATGGTGATGAAGTGGAAAATTTGGATGTTAACCATATTGTAGGAGCTCGTGAAGTATTAGATAAAGTAGATGAGAAATCATGTGCACACCATGAGCCTTATAAAATGAAGAAATTTAATATTGGTACAAAGATAGAGCTGAAGGAAGCTATCATTGGATATTACTGGTTGGAGTAAGAGGTTTCAAAAATAGTTGAGTTGCTACGCAAATTCAAATATTTGTTTCTATGTGGATACCATGAATTAAAATGAGTAAATCCCTCATTGGGATAAATAAGAATTAATTTAAAAGAGGGTGCACACCTAATTCGGAAGAGACCTTATAGGATTAATCCTAATTTGTGCGTCAAGGTTAAAGAGGAGATTAACAAGATGATAGAATTTGGTATCATTGAGGTAATTGAAGAATCTAAGTGGGTGAGCCTGATGGTAATTATTATTAAAAAGGTTGGAAGGATAAGGATTTGTGTTGACTATAGGGACTTGAATTTTGTGTGTGTTATAGATCCTTTTCCAACCCCGATTACTAAGGAGATCTTGGAAAGAGTAGTAGGGCGGGAGACCTATTCTTTTAAAGATGTATTTTCAGGTTATCACCAGGTGAGAATTGCAAAGGAAGACCAGGAGAAGAGTACTTTTACCATTCAATGGGGAATTTTTACTTATCTTGTCATGCCTTTTTGGTTGAAGAGTGTGCCTGTTATGTTTTCACACATTGTGGTTTAGGTGTTTTAAGACTTCTTCCATAAGTTTTTACAAGTATACCTAGATGACTGGATAGTGTATGGGTTAGTAAAGGATCATTGTGAAAATCTAAGATTGACATTTGAAAGATGCATGTATTTGAGTATCTCGCTTAACATTAAAAAAATTGGCTTTGCTACCCCATTTGGCACTTTAATAGGTCACATCATATGTAAGGAAGGCTTATTAGTAGACCCTACAAAATTGGTTGTTATCTTGGGTTAGGAGGAGCCTACCAGTCAAAGCACATTGGTATTATATGAAATTCATTAAGGGATATGCCAAGATTTCCATGCCTTTGGAGGAACTGTTAAAACATAAGGGTACATTTCATTGGGGTGAGGCACAAAAGATGGATTTTAACACACTAAAGGACATACTCACTACTACGTCCATTTTACACTTTCCCTCTTGGGATAAGCCCTTTTTTGTGCACATAGATGCGTTAGGGATGGTAATTGGAGTAGTCTTAGCATAGCCTAGAGAGGGGATTGTTAACCATCCCTTGTGTTTTTTCTAGTATGAAGCTAACTCCAGCAGAACATAAATATACTACCATGGGGTGCGAGGAATTTTCAACAGTCTATGTGCTACACAAATTTAGGTATTATTTTCTAGCAAAGCCTTTTATTTTCTACATGGACCACATGATATTAAAATACTTAGTGAACAAGCCTTTCTTGTAAGGGCACATATTATGATGGTTATTATTGTTTCATGATTTTGATTTTATGTTTGTAGTGAAACCAGCGAAGGGAAATTTAGGACCTGACCATCTATCATGGATTAACTTAGGAGAGTACGCATAAAGAATTGAGGACACAATGATAGATGCACAGTTGTGTATATTACAACGCGCACCCTCTGATTTTGAAGATAGTGTTATTTTCGTACGAATGGGTGTGGAACCAGAAAGAATGAAGGCCTTGGAGAAAAATTAGTTGGTTATACATGCCTGGCCATATATGTTGATTAGCAGACACCTGTACAAGCTAGGCTGAAATGATATTTTGCACCGGTGTGTGTTGGAACATGAGTATACTGAAATCATGGAAGAAGCTCCTTGTGGCATTGTAGGAGCGCACTATGTAGGGAATGCAACCATGCACAAGATCCTTTTGGCAAGCCTTTTATGGGAGATGGTCTTTAAGGATTGTATTGAATATTGTAAGGACTATGATCATTGCTAGCACCTTGGTAAGCTATGATGAAGATATTAAATGCCATTAAGACCTATTTCTAGTGAAGAGTTGTTTTAAAAATGGGAAATTAAAATTTTGGGCCCTATTTCCCCAGCTATGTGTAGGATAGGTTTTTGCTATATTATCACTTACACATATTATATTAAATAGTGGGTGGAAGTGATGCCTACAAAGGATTGCAGGGAGGCTACAACAACTAGATTCTTATGGGAGAACATAATCAGTAGGTATGGATGTTTGTTGAGCTTAACGAGTGATATGGGTATGCATTTCTTAAATGAGACTATTCAAATCTTGTTGGAAGAATTTATGGTGGTGCATCACAAAACTACATTGTATCACCCTCAAGATAATGGAACTATTGAGGCATTTAACAAGATATTAAGCCACACCTTAACAGATATTTTTTATGTTAGAAGAAGAGACCAGGATGATTAAGTCTCTGCAGTGCTATGGGCATATAGAACAACTTATAAATGTTTAAACAAGGTAACACCCTATCAATTGGTGTTTGGCACAAAGGTAGTTTTTCCTGTGGAATTCATATTGTCATCTCTACATATTTTGCACACAGGAGGATTGGTTAAAAAATAAGCATTAGAGGAGTGCATTGATAAACTTATGGAGATGGATGAGAGGTGTCCCATTTCTAGATGGAGTCTGAAGATGGAGAAAGAATGACAGAAGGCATGACATGACCATCATATTAAAAACAAGAAGTTCAAGGTTGGGAAGATGGTCCTTATGTATGATTCTAAGTTTTTATGCCACCCAAGGAATCTTAAGGTGCATTAGTTAGGACCATATACTATCACTTACATACTTGATTCAGGAACTTTCCAATTACAAGCACTGGATGGCACACAATTTAACAAGATTAGGTTGAATCCCTACTATAAATAAGTCTTCTTGGTGTTTGTAAATAAGGAAATATTGTTAGTTAGCTTAGGATTTCCCTTAATGCATTTTCCTTTATATGTGTTTCCTTTCATCCTTGTGTTGTTTTGTCTTCTTGTTTGTTTTTTGTGGGCGCACTTGTGCGCTAATATCCAGTTACTATTTAAAGGGTTTTTATGTGCAGAGGACCATGCATCCATTTAGTATGGGGTGGAGAGTGTAAAGAAGAGTTTTTCATTGAATAGTGTGGTAAGAAGCAAGTGTTGGGAGTGATGTTGATTGAAGGCCTAGATTAGAAAATCAAAAGTGTTTGGGTTTAGAGAAGCATGTGTAGCAAAGGTGATTATGGATAGATATTGGTGTCAAAAGATTTATAAAAACCACATACAAGGATAAAAGCGTAGAGAAAATTAAGGTAGGTAGTAGCAAGAACTTGTCTTAAGATGCAAAGGAAGATTGAATTTGGTACTATGAGTGGGTGTAGGAAATATTTGGTCGATGAAGTTTTGCATGCCAGAAGGTTGTGGGAGTTTCACGCAAGGTTGGTGCATGGAGGAAAAGTGATAGACAAAATGCATGGGAGGATGGTGTTGGAAAAATCTGAATTTAATATGGTTTTATGGTGGTAGGTGGTATGGAAGTTAATGCGGGAAAAATCACAAAGCTATAAATAGAAGGTTAGGGAGATTTATTCTTTTTACATTACATTTTGTGTTGAAGAGATCTTGCGAACTAGGGAATCATTGTGAAGATTTGCATGCGAAGTGGAGAATTTGGTGTATTTTTGAATGATAGTGGAATAGAGTACAAGGGCATATGCTGAGAATGTTGTTTATTGAATTCCCATGAAGTTTTATATTGTCTTGTGGAAGGATAGTTTTCTAGGTTAGGTTTTGTAGAGCCATGGAATGAGTTTTGAATAAATCTCACATAAGGAGTGGAGCCAAGGGACATAGAAATGTTAAAGCATGATGCAAGGAAGAATTTACAAGAACCTGATGAGAAAAATGGAACCAAGGAAGGGAATAAATGTTTCACTAAAGAAGGGAAAGGGAAAGGGAAAAGGAAAACCCACCGTATCGACATTTTTTAGCGAGGAGTGGTACACGGAGATGCAATACCCATATGGCATTTTGATGAGGATGGAATGGGTTTCTCACTTACACAAGATGGTTATTAGTGATTATAACCACATGACAGATACCACTGAGAAGGATATGGCATTAGAGCTAGTTTTCCAAACTAGAGAGAGAACACAGGACCAAAAACATGTGTATGATGATTATGTGAAGACCACATTAGAGAAGGTTGAA
Organism: Taxus chinensis; assembly: GCA_019776745.2. Taxonomy (NCBI): domain Eukaryota; kingdom Viridiplantae; phylum Streptophyta; class Pinopsida; order Cupressales; family Taxaceae; genus Taxus; species Taxus chinensis. The sequence continues at coordinate 451,308,569 of CM034146.1, read as the reverse complement.
CTTTTGCAACTCTATGAGTTTTCATACTTAGGAAAAACTGAAATGTTATACCAGTGCTTGATGTTTCATGTGTATAATACTATTTTTACTTTGCAAGAAGGGGAATGCACTTAACTGCTCATTTGATCTCCAGATACACTGGCCTTATCTGCATTAGAGAATCACTGGAGGATGACTTGAGCGATAAGGATGTTGTTAAGGAAATAGATGTGGAATATGAATATAAGAAGGGTTCATGCTACTTTGATATCACCAAGATCACTAACCCAGTAATGAATATGGCCATGCACCTGCTCACCAACTTGAATGGACAAGAGTAGTGGACACAAGTAGACAAGAGGTGGTTATATGTTTGTAAGAAAATTTTAGAAGGAACAATCTAAAACCTCTTAGCCTTCATTTCGAAGGAGATCATAGATTCCATGCGTGACGAGGATAAGATCATGTATGGTAACATCCTTCTAACCATTGTGTTTTCTTAAATTGGAGTGCTCAATGGGAGGAATAGCTACGTATGTGAATACCCTGATGAAAACCCTTCCCCCACTAAGAGGTTTGAATCATACACTTGTGATAAAATGAATGCTCCATATAAAGTGCATTTGAAGAAGTGGTAAAATCAAATGCGCGATGTATTTAGGGCATAATGGAGAATCCCTGAGCAAATGCCAACCTTGGTGGATGGTGAGGCTGAGTTCGTGGTATACCATCACTTCTGCATAGTCAAATTCACTTTAATAGATGGAACAGAAAGTCCATGGTGTAAACTACCCTTCACCTTCACAGTGCAATACTTTCAAAGCATGGTTAACATGCTCAAGAAGGCCAAAAATATCAGATTTAATATAAGTAAGATAGATCAAAATCACCGTGCATTAAGTTGAACCTTATTTTAGCCTAAGAAGTAGGCATACGTGGAGAATTATGCCTCTCAAAATGTACATATGGTAAAATCTGTGTCAATATCAATGACAACAAAGAAATTAGTAAGGGTCTATGTACACCTAAGGACCAAGTTCAAAAAGGACTCATATGTTGAGGATGATGTATCCATCCCATAATACCCCACCAGAAGAAATAAGGTGGTTCCAAAGAAGAGAGAAAGGGAATAAACTATAGTAAGTAGGGTGCGAGGTGCATGTACAATTCGGACCACGGAAGCATAGGAGTCAGGTGTGGGAACAAGTAATTACACTTGGAGGAAGAAATACCCCATGAATGACTAAGAAGTAAATGTTCCCTATGATAGAGGAGTCTCTAGTGAAGAAGAAACAAAATATTGTGCAGAGTTCATACTCTAGGGAGATGGAAAGCATGAAGGATGGTTACTTTTAGGAGGAGAATGAAGAGTGCGAGGAAGGTAAGATATCCAAATTCACCCCCAGGGTTGAATTGATAACATACATCAAAATTCTCAAGTCCCAGGCAAATTGATTGATCCAGGGAAAAAAATCATGTTTCCAGGGTCCCCTCATATTTTTCCTAACTCTCCTGTCCAGGTTGAAAAGAGCAAGTTCTGAGAAAAGGTGAAAAAGCTGCAAAAACAAGCTTGGGCCAGAAAGAATTGTGAAAATTGGCTAAGTCCTAGTCCTCGCAACAGTAGGGACATGAGGGACATCGAGACGCAGATCGGCGGAAAAGCCTCCAGGCGGCCCGCGAAGCAAAGGGACATCTGGGATAGAAGGACGCGCAGGGCGCGAGAAGCCGATCCGGCCGAAGGAGGAAGCAAAATTGACTAACTGCTGAGCAAAACAGTTTGGGACATTCGGGCCGTGAGGACGCGAACCGCCCGGATCGGCCGAAACAGAGAACTTTAGCACCAGGATAGTCGGGCTAGAAGTACGCGGCGGACGCGAACTGGCCGAACCGGGCGAATCGGAAGAATTTGTCCCAGACAGTCCGGGAGCAAGTGGGACAAAGGTACGCGAAGGACGCGAACCGGCCGGTTCGGCCGGAACGGGGAACTTTCGCACTGGGACATCTGGGCCATGAGTGCGCGGAGGACGCGAACCGGCCGGTTCACCTGAAATAGAGAAATTTCGTATTGGGACAGTTGGGACAAAGGGACGCGTGGGACGCGGATAGCCGAAAAAGCCGAGAGCCAATCAGATTGTGCCACGTGTCATCGGCAGATAAGGGACAAGGAAGCCCATTTCAGGTGGATCGAAGGATTCTATCCCAAACAGCACTGGGACATCTGGGACAAAAAGACGCGAAGGGCGCGAAAAGCCGGCAGACCCGCGGACCAATCAAATCGCGACACGTGTCACAAGGGAGAAAGTCCAAAAGTCAAAGGGCGAGGTTTCAAGCACTGACCCGAGCCAATCAAAAGAGGACATGTGTCCAATGAAGTAGGAAAACCCATGGGATAGAGAGGAGAGAGAATTACATATCCAATCAGCGCGTGCCACGTGTCATCCAGGTGGCAGAGCGCGGGAAAATTTTCAAAACGCATTTTCGCCTGTTTTGTGCCCTAAATCTTCAGATCGACATATCTTTCGATCCAGAGCTCAGATTTGCACGTTCTTTATATCAACGGAAAGCTTGTGAAATTATCTACATGATTTAGGGGTTAATCTTGAGTTTTGGTGTAGTCTAGAGAGAGAAAATTGAGAAACAGCTCTGACGCATGTTCATGGCCAGAAGTGACATTCCAGCGACCAGATTTAATGCAGAATGGGTCGCATTCTCCTGTAATCCAGTCAAAATGATAGGGTATGGGTTTGTAAGGTCCCCCATGCCATTTTAATGCACCTGCAGTCAAGAAGGGATGGGCTCTCATGTTTTTGTACGTTTTCTGTCCCCTGGGCTCGACCCATGCAATGTAAAAGCCAGATTTGGCTCATTTCTGAAGGGGGGAACAATTTTTGACATAGTAGAGTTCTTCTTTCACCTCCAGCAAGTGATTGATACAAGAATCAGACCTCTCCAAAGGATTGTAATAGTTTTTACCTCTCTGAGGTTGTAATGCAGTGATTTTGACACTGGAAATGATAATGCAAGCTCTGTGAATGGTTTTCAGTCCTTTGTTTGTATTATTTGCTTCATTTCAAATCCTAAATTATATCTTATCAGTCTGTGTATGTTTTATGTTGTAAACTTTGGTCTGTGTCTATTTGCTTGACAGAAATGTTTCACCACTCCTTTTGGTGCATCACCACCTTTAGTTAGTTTCATATTTTTTGCACTTCTACCCCTGTCTCCTTGCAAGTTAGAGTAGGATTAGGATCTAAACCTCTGTAGTTTTGTAAAATATAGATCTAAATCAGAGGAGTTTGAGGAACCAGCCTCTAATCTGGAGATTCCTCTCTCAGTTTCACAAGTCCCCACACTTGGAGAGAGGTTTCCATGTTGTGCAATCACACTGGATGCTAGAGTGATCAACCTAGAAGCCTGATCTGCATCCAGGGGTGCTGTGAGTCTGCAACAACAGTTTTGGCATGCCCGGTGGGACAAGAGGTCTCATTTTTATTGCAGCAGGGTTGATGTGCATCTGCTGCAATCTTCTTGCTTAAAAAGAGCTATTATTTGCATATCTGGCGACTCCAAGGGGAAGAATCAACTGGTTCCAAGTGCAGGCCTGAAAACTCATGAGAAGAATCACCACAAGGTCAAGAGTTGGAGAAGAAGAAGTGCTTTTTGAATACCTGCAGTTATCTCCAAGAAGAAGGCAAAGAGGAAGAAGGATTCAAAGGTCTCCATCTCCACCAAACAGAACTCTCTCAACTCCTCCACCTGGTAGGCCTTTCATTCAGTCAACAAGGGTTTTAAGACCAATTAGAATGGCTCAGAACAATCCCTACGTCAACTTCACAGGTAGCAGCCCACTTGCTCTCAATGCACAACATCCAGTTCCTATTGCAGCCTTGAAGAACATTCCCTACTTCACTGGAGAAAATCAGACTACTCCAGGTGATCATGTTAAAGATATTGCTAACCTTTGTGCAATCCATGAAATCAATGAAATGCAAGTGGCTGTCAAGTTACTGGCATCTTCATTCAAGGGTAAAGCATTGCAATGGTTTAGGAGCCTTGGAGCTGGTTCTATCACAAACTGGAATCAGCTGTGTATTGCACTTCATGAGCAATTTGGAGAGAAGGGAGACAACTTGTCTCTTTTGGAGCAGCTGACAACTATCAAGAGAGCCCCCAACGAGCAGCTGACTGACTTCAACTTCAGATTTCAAAGGTCTTGGGATAGGATTCCAGTGGCAGTCAGGCCAACAGCAGAAGGTGCTTTTCTATATTACCTTAAAGCTTTGAATTCTGATATTTCTATGTTAATTCAATCTATGGGAGGCACAACCTTACCTGCTGCTTATAGCATTGCCATTAGAGCCGAAAACTATCTTATTCAAGCTGGTAAACTGGCTCCTAGGCCTCCCATGCCCTTGTATCCAAACTTAGAAAATCCAAGCACTAGTCAAGCACCCACTTTGGCTCCTATTCCCACTCCTAGAAATCAAAGTTCAAGTGAAACTTCTACTTCATCCTCTAGTGCTTCAAATGAACTCCAAGAGGTCATGAAACAGTTGCAAAATTTGGGAAATGAGCTGGTTACTATCAAAAGACAGCAAGCTCAAAGTGCTAGACCGTATCAGCCTCAAGCACAATACCAGGCTAGGCCCCCATACCAACAAAATAGGTCACCAAATCAGGCTGCAAATCAAAATCAAAGCCAAGTAAGGCCTCCCACTAATAGACCATTTCAGCCCTATAACCCCAATGTTGTATCTGCTTCTAAAGCATTAGTGCCAGTCCAAAATAACATGGCCCAAGAATATGATTGGTGTTTCCTGTGTAGTTAGCCACATAACCAATCAATGTGCTTTAATGGTGCATTCAATCAAGCCCTGATGGTGCAAACTGTCAGTGGGTCGCAAGAGTCCAGCCACGAAGGAGATCAGTAGCAAGAAGCACCTCAACAAGGAACATCTCCAAATGAAACTACTCTTGTCAATTGGCAGGCTGAAGATTTCTGTGGTATGAATCAAATACCCTCTCAAAGTGTTGCAGCCAACACAAGGTCAAAAAGGAGAAATTTGGGTGAAGAACAGCCATTGGCCCCAAGTAGTTCACAACCTTCTGTCACTCCACAAGGTGTTGGCAAACAAAATGCAGTTCCAAACATGCAAGGAGCACCCAAACCAGCCCCTAAACCAACTCAGATGCCAGTTGTTGCTGCCCATGTGCAAGGAACGAATGTGCAAGCTAGGGGACAGCAGAGGGATGCTTCATCCCCATTCAACATCATTGATCAGATGAAGAAGACAAATGTAAACATATCAATGTGGGAATCACTATCCATCCCAGGCCAAAGAGATTTGCTACAAGCTGCCATGAAGGACTGGTCAACTTCGAACCAACAGGTCCAAATGCAAGAGAAGGTACTCACAAATGCTGCCCAGCCTGAAGGAAATCATGGAGGACAACAAGGTAAAATGTTGAAGCCCCCTCCATTTTATGTTTCATTGATCATAGGAGATAAGTTGGTACATAATTGCATGATTGACTCTGGGGCAAGTAGTTCAGTAATGCCCAAGCAAATAGCTGATCAGCTAGGGCTTCAATATGAAGTCATCTCCAAGGGTGTAGTGCAATTAGATGGGACAGCAGTGACAATGGTTGGAGTAATCAAAGGTTTGAGCCTCACACTACACGCATGTCCCAACGTAATAGTGTTACAAGATGTGTCAGTCATAGACCTTCCACCACTCTTTGCCCTATGTTTGTCAAGGGACTTCACGGCCAAGATTGGAGGGTATTTTTCTGCTGATTGGTCACACATGCTATTCAGAACAAGATATGGAACTAAGGCCACAATCAGATCCGAACCTATTGCAAACTTCCATATTGAGCCTTACACTCCAAGTCAGATTAATGCCAATTGCTCAGCATTTGATCAAGAAGATCACCCTAGCACTGATGAAGCTGACACTAAGGTTGGAAGTATCCCAGATTTGACTCTTGATGAATGGGCAAGCAAAGTGCATGCCTTTGATCCTTATCAAGAAATAGAAGAATCTGAGCTAGGGGTTTATTGTTTACATGAAGAGGATCAACCTCTCCCCAGCATCACCAAGCCAGATCATAAGGACAAGAATGAAGTATGGCAGCTGTTCTTTGATGGATCAAGGAGTAGACAAGGTGCAGGAGGAGGAGCTATGCTCATTTCACCGCAAGGTATAAGGTATTACTCAGCCTTCCGTTTCCAGTTTTCCTGTTCAAACAACACGGCTGAGTATGAAGCCTTAATTCATGGACTGCACTGGGCAATGAAGAAAGGCATCAGGAATTTACAAGTATTTGGTGATAGTGAGCTGGTCGTAAACCAAGTCAAAGGAAAAAATGCTGCCAAAAATGATCTGCTTAAGTGCTACAAAAATCAGGTATGGGATCTTATTGAAGATTTTGAAGCTTTTAGCATCAATTCCATCCCAAGGAAAAAGAATGAAGCCGCTGACAGACTTGCAGCAATTGGGGCTGCGTTTGATGTTGCAGAGAGTATCAAAAGTGAGAAATCTCAGCCTCATATCAAATTGGTTGTGAGACCAGCTGTTCCAGATAACAACACAAGTTGGCAAGTCTTCGAGAATGATCAGCAAATTGTTAATTTCCTACAAGAAGAAGCTGAGTTCTCCGCCAGAAATCAAGACAAGCTGGAGCAGCAATATGGTGATCAGGTAGTACAGCTGAGAACTAACAAATTACCAAAAGGCCTCATAACCTTGGAGTCAATCTTCAACCCGAATGATCAGTTCCGGAAGGAGAAAGCAAACATTCAAGTGAAGGGTGAAGATTCAGAGCCTATTTTAGTGGAAGAAGGAAAAACATTGCAGATTGGCAAAGTAAGTACCTCACAAGAGAAATCTGACTTTGTTCAGCTTTGTCAAGAGTTCCCAGATATCTTTGCTTGGACTTACAAAGATCTAAGAGGTTTCAACCCAAAGCTGGCACAACATACTATTGAGCTGGATCCGGAATCCAAGCCTGTTAGGCAAAAGCAAAGGCCAGTGAATCCCCATATTGAACCTCTCATGAGAAAAGAGTTAAGCAAGCTTATTGAGGCCAGTATCATCTTCCCCATCAAACACTCAAGTTGGGTTGCAAACTTGGTGCCAGTGAGAAAAAGAAATGGAGAAATCAGACTGTGTGTTGACTTCAGAGACTTGAACAGAGCCTCCCTCAAGGACCATTACCCACTCCCTTCCATGGAGCAAATATTGCAAGTTGTAGCTGGTTCAGAAAGGTTCTCACTACTTGATGGATACTCAGGCTATAATCAGATAATGGTGAAGGAAGAAGATCAATTCAAGACGGATTTCACCACCAAATGGGGCACCTATGCCTACAAGAAGATGCCATTTGGCCTATCAAATGCCGGAGCAACATTTCAGCGAGCTATGGATATGGCATTCAAAGGCTTAATCAACAATATAGTGCTGGTATACCTAGATGATATCACTGTCTTCTCAAAGAATGCAGCAGACCATCTCTTTCACCTCAGACAAGTGTTTCAGAGGTGTAGAAGGTTCGGAGTGTCATTGAATCCAAAGAAGTGTATATTCTTGGCACACGAGGGAAAATTGTTGGGCCACATTGTCTCTAGGGAAGGGCTAACAATTGATCCTGAAAGGGTTGAAGCCATCCGAACGCTCCCATTGCCACACCACAAGAAATCTCTTCAAAGCTTCTTAGGAAGGATAAACTTTGTCCGCAGATTTGTGCCTAATTTTTCCACTCTTGTGAAGCCTCTAACAATGATGTTGAAGAAGAGTCTGGCATTCAAATGGACAGCAGAAGGCAAAGAGAGTTTTGAAAGCATCAAGCATGCAATATCACAAGCTCCAACTCTTATCAACCCAGACTTTTCAAAGGACTTCATGTTGTATGCATTTGGAGGATCAGACACAATCTCAGCTATCTTAACACAGCTGAATAGAGAAGGTTCAGAACAGCCCATAGCATTCTTCAGCCAAACCTTGGAAGATTACGAAATAAAGTATTCTTTCATCGAAAAGCATGTCCTTGCTGTCATCAGGAGCTTGAAGAAGTTCAGACATTTGGTCTCAAACAATAAGATTCAACTGCTGGTCTCACATGCTGGGGTTAAGGATTTCCTCCTCAACAAGGATTTGAATGAGAAAAGGGCAGGTTGGATCACCCGTGTCATGGAGTATGACATTGAGATCAAGATCACCAAGCTGGTAAGAGGGAAAGGATTGTGTGAGCAGCTGGTTTTGGGGAAACAAAAAGAAGTATGCAATGAAGAAGAGGCTGTTTTGACAGTCTAGGACAGTCATGAGCCAAGTGGCAAACAAGAAGAAGACAATGCTGCCCCGACTCCTTGCTGGACCCAAGGTATTATGCACTTCCTAAGCACAGGCCTATGCCCTCCGGAGATGAACAAGACCCAAAGGAGACACTTCAGGTTGCAGGCTGTTCCGTATGCCATTGTTGATGGAGTTTTGTTCAAGAAAGATGTAAATGGAGTGCTGCTGAGATGCATTAGCACAGGTCAGATTCAAAGGGTATTGGAAGAGTTTCATGGTGGACCAGCTGGTGGCCATTTTGCACCAAGAGTGACAGCTCTAAAAATCATGAAGGCTGGTTATTATTGGCCTAAAATCTTCAGTGATTGCTATGCATGGATCAAGAGGTGTAAGAATTGTGCATTCTTCACAGGAAAAGAGAGACTTGCTGCCCTTCCATTGCATCCAATCTCAGTTGACCAGCCATTCATGCAATGGGGTTTGGACTTCATTGGAGTCATTAATCCCAATTCAAGCCAAGGGCACAAATGGATTTTGACAGCCACAGACTACTTCACCAAATGGACAGAAGCAGTAGCACTCAAAGAGGTGAATGAGTCTAACATCTTAGACTTTTATGAGGGGATAACAACCAGATTTGGTGTACCTGCCACAATAATCTCTGATAATGCATTGGCATTCATTGGATCCAGGGTGACTGAGTGGGCTGTCAAGAATGGTATTTACCTAAGCACTTCATCGAACTATTACCCTCAGGGTAATGGCCAGGCCGAGTCTACAAACAAGAACTTGTTGAGGATCATTAGGAGGACTCTTGATGAGAATCAGAGGTCTTGGCATACCAAGCTGAAATCAGCCTTATGGGCTGATAGGATCACTCCCAAAAGATCCACAGGTAACTCTCCATTTAGGCTTGTCTATGGAAGAGAGGCAATCTTGCCCATGTCACTTGAGTTGCCAACGTTGGAACTCATGAAGCAGCTGGAGTTGCTTGAATTTGAGCCCATGGAGGTGAGGTATGCAGAGTTGATGGAGCTGCAAGAGATCAGAAATCAGGCATCCCAAGCAATGGAAAAGGATCAAGCTTTGATCAAGAAGACCTTTGATAGAAAGGCCAAGGATAGATCTTTTCAAGTTGGAGATCTAGTGTTGAAATGGGATGTGGATAGAGCAAAACCGGGAAGGCATTCAAAATTTGATGCCATTTGGAGTGGCCCATACGTGGTCACAAAGTGCAAGAACAACAATGCTTTCCAATTGGCCTCATTGGATGGTGAAGAATTACAGATTCCAGTCAATGGAATCTATCTCAAGCGTTGCTTCTAGAGGGAAGTTCACTACCTTTGTAAATATTAGATTAGATTTTCTTTCCTCCAAGTGCTTGTGCACATTGTTTTGTTGTAGGTTAGTCTTGTTTTCCCTAAGTGCTTTGGCACAGCTTGTTGTCCATGGAGATGTTTAGCAATCCTTGCTTTCATCAGGTAACATTCCATCTTCCTCCTTGCACATTCTGAGTCAGTTAGGGTCCTAAACAAAATATTTGATGACTCCATGCCCAATGGACTGCTTCAGGCAACTGGTATCTTCTACCTAGCAGGCAGGTATCCCCGTTGAGTCGCCAAATTGTTATCCAAATTCACCCCCAGGGTTGAATTGATAACATACATCAGAATTCTCAAGTCCCAGGAAAATTGATCGATCCAGGGCAAAAAATCATGTTTCTAGGGTCCCCTCATATTTTTCCTAACTCTCCTGTCCAGGTTGAAAAGAGCAAGTTCTGAGAAAAGGTGAAAAAGTTGCAAAAACAAGCTTGGGCCAGAAAGAATTGTGAAAATTGGCTAAGTCCTAGTCCTCACAACAGTAGGGACGTGAGGGACATCGAGATGCGGATCGGCCAAAAAGCCTCCAGGCAGCCCGCGAAGCAAAGGGACATCTGGGACAGAAGGACGCGCAGGGCGCGAGAAGCCGATCCGGCCGAAGGAGGAAGCAAAATTGACTAACTGCTGAGCAAAACAGTTTGGGACATTCGGGCCGTGAGGACGCGAACCGCCCGGATTGGCCGAAATAGAGAAGTTTAGCACCGGGACAGTCGAGCCAGAAGTACGCGGTGGACGTGAACCGACCGAACCGGGCGAATCGGAAGAATTTGTCCCAGACAGTCCGGGAGCAAGTGGGACAAAGGTACGCGAAGGACGTGAACCGGCCGGTTCGGCCGGAATGGGGAACTTTCACACTGGGACATCTGGGCCGTGAGTCTGCGGAGGACATGAACCGGCCGGTTCGCCTGAAACAGAGAAATTTCGTATTGGGACAGTTGGGACAAAGGGACGCGTGGGACACAGATAGCCAGAAAAGCCGAGAGCCAATCAGATTGCGCCACGTGTCATTAGCAGATAAGGGACAAGGAAGCCCATTTCAGGTGGATCAGAGGATTCTATCCCAAACAGCACTGGGACATCCAGGACAAAAAGACGTGAAGGGCGCGAAAGGCCGGCAGACCCGCGGACCAATCAAATCGCGACACGTGTCACAAGGGAGAAAGTCCAAAAGTCAAAGGGCGAGGTTTCAAGCACTGACCCGAGCCAATCAAAAGAGGACACATGTCCAATGAAGCAGGAAAACCCGCGGGACAGAGAGGAGAGAGAATTACATATCCAATCAGTGCGTGCCACGTGTCATCCAGGTGGCAGAGCGCGGGAAAATTTTCAAAACGCATTTTCACCTGTTTTGTGCCCTAAATCTTCAGATCGACATATCTTTCGATCCAGAGCTCAGATTTGCACGTTCTTTATATCAACAGAAAGCTTGTGAAATTCTCTACATGATTTTAGGGTTAATCTTGAGTTTTGGTGTATTTTGGAGAGAGAAAATTGAGAAACGGCTCTGACACGTGTTCATGGCCAGAAGTGACATTCCAGCGACCAGATTTAATGCAGAATGGGTCGCATTCTCCTGTAATCCGATCAAAATGACAGGGTATGGGTTTGTAAGGTCCCCCATGCCATTTTAATGCACTTGTAGTCAAGAAGGGATGGGCTCTCATGTTTTTTTACGTTTTCTGTCCCCTGGGCTCGACCCATGCAATGTAAAAGCCAGATTTGGCTCATTTCTGAAGGGGGGAACAATTTTTGACATAGCAGAGTTCTTCTTTCACCTCCAGCAAGTGATTGATACAAGAATCAGACCTCTCCAAAGGATTGTAACAGTTTTTACCTCTCTGAGGTTGTAATGCAGTGATTTTGACACTGGAAATGATAATGCAAGCTCTGTGAATGGTTTTCAGTCCTTTGTTTGTATTATTTGCTTCATTTCAAATCCTAAATTATATCTTATCAGTCTGTGTATGTTTTATGTTGTAAACTTTGGTCTGTGTCTATTTGCTTGACAGAAATGTTTCACCACTCCTTTTGGTGCATCACCACCTTTAGTTAGTTTCATATTTTTTGCATTTCTACCCCTGTCTCCTTGCAAGTTAGAGTAGGATTAGGATCTAAACCTCTGTAGTTTTGTAAAATATAGATCTAAATCAGAGGAGTTTGAGGAACCAGCCTCTAATCTGGAGATTCCTCTCTCAGTTTTACAAGTCCCCACACTTGGAGAGAGGTTTCCATGTTGTGCAATCACACTGGATGCTAGAGTGATCAACCTAGAAGCCTGATCTGCATCCAGGGGTGTTGTGAGTCTGCAACAACAGAACCCACACCTATCTAAAGGATAGTTGGAGGAAATTATGGAAAGGGAAGTGGCAAACGTCATTCCAAACTTAGTGGAGCACAAAGTGGAACACATCGCTGAAGTAGCTCAATTTAGTAGAGGAATTTAAGAGAACATGAACCTAATTAGAAGACTTCTCAGTCAAGGATCATGAATCCCAAAGGCAACATTTCTTCGGTGGTATAGGGAGCTTGACTTTATCATATATGTCAACTTCTTGACTTCCCCTCTCTTTCTCTCGTGACTTTTTTCTCTCCCCCTGGTTCTAATTCTTCATTGTGTGTACAGACCAACTGATATTTTGGTCATCATTCACTTAAGCAACTTAGTCTATACACATTGAATTGTAAGGAATTCTTTTTGATTTATAGAATGGGAACTTATTTTCACTTCCATAGTAAGATGAGCCCAAGTTCATGAAGTTTGCGCGGATGGAGATCATGAAGAGTCATTTGGGGTGTAGGTGAAGGTTAATCTCATCAATGGATACTAATTTGATCATGGCTGTCTCACATTCCAAAAGATGTGTCTAATGGAATCCTAGAGGAACAATTAGTTCTTGGTAGTAATTATAGTATTAAAGATTTGGATGTTGAGCTAATTGTATCACCAACACAAGAAATAAAAAAATACATTTCTTCCTTGAGGGAGATCTCATGGAAGGAATCTTCATATTTGTGCATCTCTTTTTTGTACTTTGCAGAGCATAGTGATCAAGAAATAACTTTGCATACTTGATAGATGAATCTAAGGAAGGTGTGTGTCTTTAATTTCATTAATCTCACTAATGGCTTAGCATGCCCAGTTGTTTTCCCCTCTTAATTAGAATGTATGAACTACTATGGTTATTTCTACTTGTGAACTATGTTACATGCTTGACTCACAATGGAGATAGCAACTTCCTTGCACCTGAATTTCAATAGATCAAGTTTATCCCATCATCAAAAAGAATAATTCCTTCCTTGTACCCTATGATAAGCACTTTTCCATCAGGTTCATTAAAGCTCCTTGCCTGTGTGATCCCCACAGTGCATATTTGGCCAAAGTTTTCTATGATAACATGTGGAGATAGAAATCGAGTGGCATAGTTTATTAGTTCAATACCCATGGGAGCCTCCGCATACACTAAGGAGGGGTGTATCCTCATGAGCATTGTAGAAAGGACATAATTTACAACGGGAACAAATTATTTCACCAGAGGAAGGTTGAGAAGAATTTTCATGGTGGAGTTGATCAAGGTGCTACAAGTTCTCATCTTACAAGACATATTTTAAGTATAGTAATTGTATCTTAAGGTGGTTTCATGACATGAAGGATGAATGTACTGCAGAGACTTTAGCATGAAGTATGGTTAAGGTCTGTAGAAATATTTGAAGGATAAGCACTTAAGAGTTATCATGTGTGACGGTGAAGGATTTGTGATCCCAATATGCTCATGTTGGTTCAATAAGTGTAGAGTGAGGTAGATACCTGGAATGTAATTAAAGCTTCCTTGAGACCTAATGGAGTTCCTAGGCCTAATGGAATTGTTTCAGACCTAAATAATTTCATGTTGTGATGTTTTCATGTTTGTATTATGCTCTTTACAGATCTTATATGGCTGACCTTCCATTGGTCTTAAACTCACTTAGTTGATGATTTGTTCAAGATGACATGTACATTTGAAGCAAGGATATTACATTTAGTGCCTAAGGGTGATGTTAAGCCTGGAAAATGAGCGAAGTCCTAAAGCAATGTATGTAAGGGTAGTACAGAAGGTCACTATGTAGAAAAACACGTAAGAGAAAGAGCACTAGGATTGAATAGGTCTGGAATGTGGTCAACCTATGAAAATGGATTTAAGGGTTTATGCATGCCTATGTCAAATTTCGAGTTAAGGGATGATCAGAGTGAAAAATCATGTGAGGCTGCGGATAAGCAGTAATGAGGTCATCCTGTGTTGATCAATGGAGACTTGAGGCTCAAGGTGACAAACATTCCAGAGGAATGGCTATGAGTTACAGGATGTTGAGCCACTTAGAGAGTATGGTGGCTTCCTTGCAATTTGCATGCTATGCTAAAACTCTAGGGGATCAGTGCTCCTTGATGGATTTTTTGCTTCTCTAAATCTTGGGGAGTTGTAGCTTCCTTGCAATTTGGTGCTTGCTAAAGTCAAGCTGGGTGCATTAAAAAATAAGGAGGCATTTGGATGCTAGACTTGTGGAGTTGGTGCTTCTGACTAAATCTTGATTTTTATTTATTAGAGTGTAAAGATCAGTGGGTTTTCTTCCCCTTGAGGGTTTCCCACATGTATATGTAATGGCATGTTCATGTGTAATAAATCTCTATTGGATATCATGAGTCATGTGAATGGTTGTCATGTTGCTTTGCATGGTATTGGCATTGCTCTATATAATCTGCTATGACCATTATTGAATGGTAATATGGCAAGTTAAGTAAAAATAAAGATTTCAATAGATATGACTATTTATTTTTTATATTTGTGTTTACTGGGTTCACCCCCCCTCTCAGTGATTGTGCTTTGCAACACGTGGTGTCAGATCTAGTACCTTCGTATTGTCATTATTGCTTATGTTCATTTCTTGCAATGGAAACTATGCTCATGGTGCTAGTGATTTTTACAATATGATGATAATCTATTTCTGTAAACATGCCTCCATTTATGGTGAAGCATTATCCACGAATTTTCTCCCATAAAGGAGGGGTTTGGCACTTGTATGTGCCTTAGGTGAGCGTTGAGATAACTTTGGCTCACATTAGATCGATGCACTCATGGATTTTAAGGTATGACAGTTACATGAGGCTAAAACAAGCAAGATACATTGCACATACCAATGAATTAGATCAACCTTGTGTTATATGTTATCCCATACGTATATCTCCGGATGTATCTACTCGATGGGAGATGTTATTAGCCAAATTCAACCATCCAATTTGTAGGTCACAAAGGATTTGATTCATTCTTGCAAGCATCATAAGTAATCATCTTGTTGAAGCACCACTTTATGATCCCTTTCCAATCTAATGTTGAATTTTGAGATCAATTTTTTATTGTATGCATCTAAGAAATCAAGCTATAGTTAATTAAAGGAAACTAACACCAAATAATATCACTAACCTAAGCTAAATCTACCAAAGTTACATCATGGGATAAGAGCTTGAAAAGGAATGACTAATTATAAATGCATCCAACATGAAATAAATCATCAAATGTACAAGCCATCCCTACTAAATTTTGGATGACTGCCTTTATAAGTATGATTGCTCTCTTTTATGAACATGTCTTGATCATAAGCAATCAAATTTGAATGTTATCTCTTCAAAATGAGGAAAGAATCTCACCAAAATAGCTACAATGGCCATGTTTGGATATTCCTTTGACTACTCAAATATGAAGAAGAATGGATACAAAGAATGGGAAGGCTATTCTATTCCAATGGATAAAGTATCCCTTAATCATGTGTCTTATATGAATATCACTAGTCAAAAGTGTGGTGTAAGTTTGAGAAGAAAGGTAGCTAGGTTCTTTATATAGCTTTCCAATTTAGGAGAAGCTAGAATTCTAGATGAATGTGGGATAAAGGATAAAGTAGAATTAGAAAGGGATAAGCATAATTAGAATAAATTAATTAGTAATTAGCAACTCATGAGAGTTGAAGATGATTTCGTTAATCAACTAGGATTAATTAATATTCCAGATTAATAAGCTTAGAAAACTATTTGGAGGTTATTTAAAAGGAAATGGGTATGAATTTGAGAGGATTTAAAAGTGGAATTTAACCAATAAGAATGGTTTATTGATTAAATAGGACTATTAAAAAGGATTAATTAACTAATAATGGTTAATTGATTGATTAGAGGAGGATTATAACTAACAAAGTGTCGTTAATTGGCATCCCAAATGGGGGAAAGGATATTTAATTAATGAAGTGTTGTTAAATTGACCAAAATAGAGGGGAATGTTAGTTAAATTACTGGGATATCACTAATTATAATGGAAATGATGGGAAAGAAGATAATTAGTGCAATTTTAGTATTAAAATTGTGTAAGTCAGATTTTAGGTGTCTATATTTTCCTCCTCTTTGGTGTGGTGTAGCGCAAACGACTCCACTTCAAATATAGTAGACAATTACACAAAAAATTGAATTTTGAAGGAATGGAAGAAAAATTAGTAGAATGAAGGATGCCCCCTAGAGTGTCGATGGGGGTGATGGAAGAGGTATCGATCGACGATCGAAAAGAAGATGGAAACAAGATAGAGTCGAAACAAGCCTAGGAGGCAATTGTTCAATTGAAATGATGGGGAAAGAAAACCATGTGTTTTGGACAATAGATAGATAGAAATGAGGGGGCATGAGAGGGATAAATATGGAAATCCCTATGTGCATCCTAGGTCATTCAATGGAAGACAAATTCTGGATCAGTGACTAAAGGGATTCTCATATTGAGCTACGGTCATCGGCTCATTATTAGAATATACGAGATACAACTAAAGTGAAAAATATTAGTAGAAAGTGAGATAGAATGACTAACATCGCTTCATGGAGATAACAATACATAACTCAGCTGGATTAGGACATAACTTTGATGCAATACAATAATGTAGACAAGCTAACCTAATAGGAAAACAAGTACAAAAACATAAACAAATAATTTTCAAGACAGTTGCACTAATATTTATTGAATATGAAGCATCAGTTCAAAAAAAGTGTGAGTATGACATGAAAAGCCATTAATATTGTCTTTGTTCATTGCTAGAAAGGACAGACTGCAAAGAAAAATGCATTAACCACGTAGCAGTCCTAAGAAAAGTAAATCAAGCACTATGAAATAGTACCAAGCAAATCATTTATGTAATGGAGTACAAACATAGTAAGCAAACCAACTTTGTTAATAGAGATAGATTCAGATGAGCCACGATTCATGTGCGAGAAGAAGTGAGGACTTCAATAAATCATGTGTTAAAGTTATCCGACATTTAGGGTTGAGGAAAATGGCACCCCAAGTAAGGAAATCAGTTGCATGCATACTTTGAACCAATTTTTTAAAAATTCTGAATTTTACAAAAAAAAATGATTTTTTTTTTTTTCTAATTTGTTTGGATTTTTTTTAATTTGTACCGATTTTATTTTTATTTTTGCAAGTGATTATAGACAATAATTTTGTGATTATTGGAATGTTTTACCAATTTTTTGGGTTTTTGAATGTTTTGTATTTTTTAGAATTTTTCCTAAGCTATGTATCAGCAAATGAAGAAACGTGGATGCCCCCAACAATAGATGGGATGTAAAAGGGCAAAATGCCATGTGTATGTAAAAGAAGTGACAATGAAAAGATGCCCCCATGCGAGAGGTGAGAATATACAAGGGGAAACTCTGTACATATATACAAGAGGAAGAAAATCTGGACCAATGCCAAGACAAATAGGTTCAATGTGATGATGAACTCAAACCAATGAAGTTTTAAGAAGGAGTAAAGCATGCCCCCAGTATGCAAGCTACCCAAGAAACAAATGATAGAAAAGAAGTGGCAATATTGTTTTATATGAAAAAAGGGGCGAAGATTCCCTCAAACATAGTAAAAAGGAAATCTTATATACATTGATGTTTTGAATTAAGTATAAGAATAATGAATTCTATGGTAGGATATGGAAAATGTATCTAGAAGGCTCACGATGAAAAAGAGATTAGCCAAAGGCACAAATTGTGAGACAAGATATAGACTAAAGAAATAGTTTGAACAAGATATAAATAACACTTGGTAACATACTAATCATGTTTTCTCATCGATATCCATTGTGTGCACGTGGAAATTAATTACCTCTTGCATCAAATATTCAATAGGCAATAAGTGAAGACAAACTAGCCAATGTGTATGAATGATTTAATTTTATAGGTGTTTTACGAATGGATGGTGGAAGGAGAGTATTACATTTCTCCTCCTTCAGCTAGGCATCCATAGCCTCGATGGAGATGTATTTTATTCTAGTCACAACATTTCTCTACTACTAGTCAGGAATCCTTTAGCCCCGATAGAGATATTGTTAATACCTCAAGAGAGAGTTATATATTGATTTTCTTTTGCTTTTTGCTTTTTGACTTATTTTTTTCTTTCTTAATACATATTTCAACTCTATCGATTTGTTTTGATAAGGGGTTAAGAACCACACATTTCTTGATGGAAGGATGTGGAAGTTATTTTGATGATGACATTCGCTAGTGTCAACAAATATGCCCAAAATTTCTTCACAACAAGTTTATTAGATGCAAATAGTGATAGGATCTCTAATAGATTAGTTCTTTAATTTACCACGGTGATGAAATACCAATGTCAAATGGATACCATATAGATAAATGCCACACAAGGAGCCTAAATAGACTAACTAAAATATCTTAGAAGGCATGAATATGGTGGTAGACTTGTAAAGGAATGGAATGAAAGGAAATAACATCCATGTGTATGAATAACCTAATTGTAATGTTTGATCTTTATACCTTTGATTTTTTGTAATGTTTTAATGTTTTCTCATTTTTTTATTTTTATTTTTTGTAGATTTTAGGAAATTAGGACCAATAATGTCACTTTGCGTGATAGGATCCAACAATGATGTTTGTGATTTATTTGATGATGGAGACTAGGAGTATTTTCTTATCAAGATAAATATTATCTCCAATCTCAATGACCGTAGTGAGATCATATTTGATAAGTGATTGTGAATTATCTTTCAACATGGATTTTGTATGTGGGGGATTAAGTTCCCTATCCATAGATTTTTGCA
Source organism: Taxus chinensis (assembly GCA_019776745.2). Lineage (NCBI taxonomy): Eukaryota > Viridiplantae > Streptophyta > Pinopsida > Cupressales > Taxaceae > Taxus > Taxus chinensis. Next base: position 451,289,803 of record CM034146.1, on the reverse strand, counting down.
CTTTTTTTCATACTTGATGGTTACATTGGTGTGAATTATTGAATCACATTTGATTTTTAATTGTATGTTTGTTTGACTTGTTGGGAGATTTGGATATTTTTGGATTTTTTATCTTATCTTAATGAATAAATTGTTTGAGTTTCATATAAGCTAATGTGTGATTTTTTTGATCCTGAGAAGTATGGTAAGAAATTGATGTTTAGGATTGATGATAAGAACATTAGGGATGATGGTGGGATTGGAACAGTTATTGATAGAAGGATGATATGATGGGCAAAGAGGATATGATCCAAGAATTGAAGAGGATGGGCTACAGTGAGGTAATCCACAAATAGAAGATGAAGGGCTACTAGGATGTGGCCCTAAGATGGAATAAAATGGGCTACTAGGAGGTGAGCCATACATAGAAGAGGAATGGCTACTAGGATGTGGCCGAAGCATAGAATAAAATGAGGTACCAAGAGGTGTCCCATAGATGGAAGAATATGGGCTACCTGGAGGTGTCCCATAAATAGAAGATGAAATAATACTAGGATGTGGCCTAAGTATAGAAGATGAAGGGATACTAGGATGTGGCCCAAGAACAGAGGATGCAGGGATACTAGGACATGGCCCAAGTATAGAAGATAATGGGTTACCTAGAGGTGACCCAAAAATAGAATATGAAGGGATACTAGGAGATGGACCACACATAGAAGAAGATGATGGGATACCAAGAGGTAACCCATGGCAAGATTGTGATTAAGAAATCATTATATGTAAAGAATGATTGGGTGATGAGAAGATAAGATAAGGATAAATGATAGACCTAGGCATTTCTCCATGTAATGGGGAATGTGAAAATGGTATAACAAGAAGAGGATGAAGTTTTATGATCTTAGGATATTCCTCTATTTTCTAACAACAAGAATCAAACTCTTCCCCATAATGCGTGAATGCATCAAGGTAAAAAGAGAATCATTTCTCATAATCCTATAGAGGAATGTTATCATGTAGCCCCATGAATTCTCTAATCACTTCTTCATTCTAAAATAGAGAAATTGGTATGGTTCATTGTTGGTCAATCATAGTAGATTGATTGGAAGAAAGAGGTCCAACATGTGTGGAAGATTTAGAAGATTTTTTATTAATAGAAGAAGATGACTCAAAAATGAATTAGATTTGTATTTAGATGTCTTGTGGGTGGAAGAAGATGTGAATTTGGAATCGGTTGGTATAGATTTTCCTAGAATATGGAATAGTTCAGGTAGACAAAGAGGATCACGTAGAAAATTAGTAGATTGTGACATAGGGGTCGAATTAGATGAATGATTAGAGTAACTTAGAGTTACACAGATCTTCAAAAGAGGAAAATATCATTGAGGTGACTGATAAATGGGGTCGTGTGAAGAAAGGGAGGATTATGACTCAAGATTCAAATTAAATGAATGATCGGGAGAATTTTTAGCAAAACAAATCCTTAGAAGAAGAAAACTTAATTTAGGATATTGTTTATTCCTTATAAGAAATTTGATTGGATGAGTGTCGATAAATTGAGAAGAATCTAAATAATATTTTAGATCAAAACCATCAGAATCATACCACCTACTATGAGATGAAGGAGGGGAAAGGGGTAACTGAATGGGTTCTCTAACATGAATAACCAAATGAGGTTTAGTCGTGATGGGAATATTTTGATGTGAATTCCTAAACCTAGGTTCCCTATTGTTGTAAGTTTGAGGAACCATGTGATAGTTAGTCCAAATGCATAGATCTAGATAGTAAGATTGAAATCCTTTAAATGGAAGGAAGTTCCACGTCAATTTGGGAAACATAACTATAACCAACTAGATAGTTTGTAAGCATGGAGATTCTCGTGTGATTTTTTGAAAGGAATCTAAGAAAAATAGACATCATGATGACACAATTTTGACAAATCAGAAAGGTTTGTAAAACAACTTATAAGTGTAAATGTCAAAATGGTTGATCAAATTTTAGCAACACAACAGATGTAAAAGAAACTTTTCCAATGTTCAAATTGTCTCAAAAATTTCTTAAAAGGAACTATTTTTGCTAAGGTTTGAAAAATGTGTACATGTACTACAAGGACCCTAGGAAAAATCAAGTAGCATGACAACTGCAAACGTCACAAAAAATGTCAAATAACTAATGGAAAATAATCCAAAGAATCAAGGAAATATCAACCAAGGACACCAAAGAATAAAGAATGACCCCCATATAGGATACCCGTATAGTAAGAAGTATCTAAGACAAAATAATAAAGTTCAATACTATGATCCAATCACAAGAATTGCTACACCTGATCTAAAAATCTAAAACAAGCTTGCGCAAATACACTCAAACTTTTGCTTTTAACAATTTTTAATGAAAATTTGACATTACGCTATTTTTGTAATTTTAATAAATAATTAAAATCTTCAAGTAGTGTGTAAAATGCAAAGAAATATCAGATAAAATTCCCCAGTAATTTGACACAAGACGTGATAATGGAGTTTGGCACTTGAGGCCTACATCTCCGGGTCCAGTTTAATGGGACCGATCTATTAAAATCTTGCAAATAAATATTTATAATTATTTCTACAAGAATCTGACCTTCTCACAGTAATCCCTTACCAAAAGTAATACTAGTCTCTATTTACAACTCCTCAAAATTCCTTTCCTAGATCAAGATATAAGCTTTACAATAATAACACAATCATCAAACAATGCCAATACAAATAAAACCAAGCTCCTTTTATATTTTTTCGAGCTTTGTGGCACAATGGTCAAACTCTTATCCTCTTACATTAATGACCTGGGTTCAAACCCACTCATGTGCATTTGGTTTTTCTATTTGGGAATTTAATCCCATATGGGGCACATGAATGGTTGGGATGGTATATAAATCCAAAGTGCTGCCCATTTAACATTGGCTTATGAGCCATTTTGATCACCATGCATTGTGGGTGCTATGTTGAAATGCACTAATTTTGGCATTTGGCATATTTTTTGTGGCTGTGTCAATTAATGTGTTGAGTTGGTGAGATAATAGGCAAGGCAAGTTGGCATAGAGATAGTTGGCAATGCACGGAAAATATAAGATGAGGTAGTTAGAATATAAAGTTTGGATATCAGTTCAAATAAAATGTGTGTGATTTAAAACAATTGTTGGCCAATGTGGAGAAATAAGGGGGTGGCTCGGTGGAAAGTTCAACTCGGTTAGCTGATTCAGGCTATCCATCAAGCCCTTTATAATTACAATATAGTAAATATCCCACATTGATCAAATGGTTGCAATATGAATAAGATATAATCATAAGTCATGCAATCTCAATATGAGAAGGAGGTCAAGACACCCCTTCATAATTGAGTGTGTCAAACTTGGCTGAGGGACCCCAGCCAATAAATAGCGGAGCCCACATGTTCATTACCGAGTGTCCAAGATCGGTGTTAAAATAAAAATATTACTCTTTCACTCATACTGTCCATGTGTTGAATTTTTGTTGGTCCACATGGTGAGCATGCACGCATTCAACCTATGAGTAGTCTTGAATTCATCAGTTGCCTAAAAATTTCAGCGATCCATAACTTTTTCATATGTGCTCTGATTTCTACAAACAAGATATTGTCAGAAAACTCTTTTTTTCTCCACGTAATGAAACTTCCCATAACTGATTCTAAAAAGGTTTTAGATCATTTTTTCTCTAGCTAGGATCCTCTGGATCACTCCACCCCCTAAGAAACTTTTGGAACTCCAAAATTCAACTTAATTAGTAAATAGGTGAGGGTACTTCTCCCTCACCTTGTTTGGATGCATGCCTTTTAACCCAAAACGAAGATAGTCAATATCACCCCTTCAAGAATTTTCAACCTTCCTGTCCAAAATGATATCATCCTACGAATCATCAACATACTTAGGTGCAAAATCATCAATGGAGGGCATAATTTTAGCATCGTCATGATCTATAATTATAGGTGGTTCATAAAATTTCAAGTTTTCAACATTTACAACTGAATAAATTTACATATATGGAGCTAAATCCAACCGGAAAGTGTTGTTACCAATTTTATCCAATATTTGGAATGGGCCATACCGAATAGGTTTCAACTTTTTACCTTTACCTTTCAACCTTTCCTTGGTGATGTGAAGACAATTTGAATCATCAACTTGAAACTTGTGATCAATTTTGTGTTTATCATGCCTTGCTTTATACTTTTCTTTAATTTTCTCCAACTGTTCTCGAAAATACTGATGGACCTATTATATATACTGCACAAATATTTTAGTTTTTTCAAAATCACTGAAACCATTAACAACAACTTCCTATACAAAAGATAAATCTAATGCATATTTAGAAAGATAACCATAACAAGTCTCAAACGGAGACTTCAAAGTAGAAGAATGTAAGGCATTTTTATAAGCATGTTGCACATAATATAAATTTTCATCCCACAATTTATGATGTTTACCGCATTAGCCCCTAAGAAAATGTACCTCTGTGCAGTTCACAACCTTTGTTTGACCAATGGTCTGTGGATGGAAAAAAGTTCTTTTCTTTAGTTTAGTGTCCATTAAACCCCACAATGTTGACCAAAATTCCCCAATAAATCTAGAATCCTAGTATGAAATAATTGAAATTAGTAACCCAAAATGAACCCATAAAAACTGAAAGAATAAATGTGTTGTCCCTTCACTAATTATTTGTTTAGTACATGGAATAAACACAAACATCTTGCTAAATTTGTCCACAACCACATATAAATAGTTTTGTTTCTTTCGTGACATGGGAAATCCTCCTAAAAAATACATGGAAATTCTTTTTCATGGTCGTGTAGGGACAATAAGAGGAGTGTAAAGTCCTAATTTCATGTTACTTGGCTTTCTCATGGCACAAATAACACATCCTTTTATATACCTGGTTAAATTTTCATGTATGCCAATAACAATACATCTGTAAATGTACAATTGTTTTACCAACACTAAAATGATCAGAAATAAGACAAGTATGAGCTTTCCTAATCATATGCACATGCTCATTTTCTGGAATAAAAATTTACCATAATGATATAAAAGTCCATCATGCACATGATAATCCATTTCTCCTACTTTTTTCCCACTCATTAAATCCTCATACACATATTGTTCCTTATAACTATCATGAGCCAAAGAACTATATTGTAAAAGAATAGATGTAACAACAATTAGAGGTCTAGATAACATGTCAACAACCTTGTTTTGTATACCTTTTTTATACCTGATCACAAGATGAAACTACTGCAGAAATCCCATCCAACAAAAATGTCTAGACTATTGTAGCTTTATTTGTGGTTACAATTACTGAAGAGGTTGATGATCAGTATGTATAACGGTTTCTTTACCCATTAAATAACGCTTCCATTTCTTTACACTATGCAATAAAGCATACAAGTCTTTATCATAAGTTTGATAATTCCATACCACACTCGTGGAGGTTTTTGAATGGTAACACATAAGTCATTTATTCTGCATCAAAAATTCCCTCATTGCATAGTGACTAGCATCTATATCAATCTTAAATTACTGTTGCAAATCTGGAAGTTCCAAGAATGGAGAAGTACTGATTTTCTCTTTCATTGCATCAAAATCCTTTTTCTATTTTCCTCCCCACTAAAAGACATGTTTAATATTTATCAAAGCATGTAAAGGAGATGCAATAAATGAGAAGTTAGAAATGAATTTCCTCTAATACTTTACTGCACCAAGAAAACTCCTAACTTCTATCACATTACTGGGTCTAGGCCATTTCATAATAACCTCTACTTTTGCATGATCTATTTTCAATTCACCATTTTCCACAACATAACCCAAATATATTAAATATATTTTTCCAAACTCACATTTTGACATCTTCAAAAATAATATTTCTCCTCTTAATGCATCTAATAATTTATGGATGTCAATAACATGATCATCCCAAGACTTAATGAAAATAATAATATCATCTAAGTATACAATAATGAAATCATCAATGAGCGGTCTAAATACATCATTCATAACTCTCATGAATGTTTTCAGTGTTGTAGACACCAAAATTGGGTCACACTCCCCTTAGCCCCTGGTCGAATAGATAACTTAAACATATTCATCTAACCATGCCCCCTTCCACCCACATTAATATTAATTTAATTAATTTAATTTAATTAATACCCATCCTCACAATATTCATTATTTAATTACCTTAATTAAACCAATTTCCACATCACCTTGACACCTCACCCCACCACCTCACCTAGACCTATTCTTGGCATCTATCCACAACCTATTTTTAGTATGTATCCACTCACCATAACTAACTAAGACTTAGTATAACCCTAAAAATCAATGCCTATTATTACTCTAACCACATTCCCACTAAGAAAATGTGACATTCCATTTTGATATACGAGGATAGACAGACATGGCCCAAATGATTGCTAAGATCTATCAATTTTAGTAAACCTGGGGAATCCCGCCTTAACCGACATTGGTCATCTCGAAACCGATAGGGATCAACCTGAAACCATCGTTGGTTACCATTTATTCATTTTGGTAACCTTATTTTGGAGGTTGGACACATTCTCTCGAATCTAGAAGTAAATGAGATCTACATGCAAGTGAGAACCATAGCTTATTCACACACCCAGAGAGCCATATCCAACATCAAGACATATCCAAAGGTATTGCTCTCACAGTAGAATTTTGGGAAGCACTGTCGCAGTACCAAGCTCCATCCCAACAATTAATCATCAGTACCACCTAGCCATTAGACCTGTAACATCAGTAAGTGCATCTATCACATGTGTTATTCCATCAATTATTTCTATTTTAAAGGTTTTTGTTATCTCTGTTATCATTCTTCTATTAGCATTCCCATTCCTCAGCTATTATCTTTCCTACAAGATCAACCCTTCACCACCCTACCATTATATCACCTATTCTGGCCCTTATACCCATATGATTTTTCTTAGCGTCCCCACAAACCTCACCATCCCCTTATTTATCTCTATCTAACCTCAACCCAAATTCCACAACCAGATTTTACTGAGATTCTATCATCCTGACCGTACCGTCTCCGGCTATCCATGCCCATCATCGGTTCTATGTAACTAACATCGGTCTCTGTCAGTTCAGATCCTGACTGCCAATAGCTATATCTATATTTGGCCTCTTATCAAATAACCTAAACATCCCAAGAATCTGACACCCAAGCAATTCTAAGAGACCCTGACATCTACTAACATTAACCTTTTGACCTTTTAGATGTACTGGAACCACAGCTACCCCTTCCTCCACATCTTATTATAGCCTATCCTGTTATGATAGTGTTGATATGTAATCACAGCACCCATGAATGTCTACAACTCGATGGGTTGGATGACTCTCAGTGCGACCCTAGCATAACATGATAGCTTTGTCCTAAGTGTGGGAAACCTTGGTGATCTCATGGAAAAGTTCTCTAGATGAATGTGCCATGTTCCTGAATTCCTCTATTTAGGTCACACACCCTACCTCTTGCAATCAGGATACCCTTGACCATCTAACTTCTCCACACCTAGCCATAGGGTTGGGAAGACTAACAACCTCCTCATTTTATCAAAGCTAATCTAACTAAGGTTCCTGCACTCAAAGGTATGATGGACACCTAGCTTTGCCAGGGGGGTAAACACAAACCATAAAAAAGGCAATATCACCTTCACCCACATTCATAGGTAAAACACATCTTATTGTAATGTCAGAGATCGTTTACCAATACAAGCTACTGACATACAAGAGAGGGTTGCAAATCATCCATAGACACCAGTTTTTGTTCACACTCCAAAGATTGATACAGTGCATTACAATAACCAAGAGGCAAAAATTTCATTATAGTTTGAATGGGATGTCTGAACTCCACAAATTTTCCTACCAAAGAGAAGAAGGGAGGGGCATCCTCAAGATAATGTCCAACCTTTAGATTACCTGAATTGCCCCTCCTTACAATTTCACCTAAGACACCTCATCCAGAGAGGTAACCCTAGAGGAATTCTTAACATCTACCCCATACCACTGCAACTAAGACCTGCATCTTAATTCATCTCATTAATGAGTGGTAGGTATTTGGAACCCTGGAAACCCTAAAAAAATGTGCCTGAACATTATTTCTGACCACATTACTACTCATGATAAGGGAAGCTTCCGTTCTCACCCTATAAGCTTTCCAAACTAAGTCCAGCTCTTGCGTGAAATCAAGGCGAGCTCCCATTGTTAGTAAAGTTATGGACATCCACCTTGAACTGTCGGGGGTGATTCTGTGAAAACTGGCCTAAGGGGTCTGAAAGTCAGAACCAGCATTGGAAACCCCCGAATCACCTAAGTAACCTTCAGATTGTTCAGACAATTGGCACATTCTCGAAAGTAGGAGGATGAGAACAGATATTCATGCACTAAGAATTCCTTGAGAGTCTTTTCATGCACCCAGACATCCATAGCCAACTCCAGGACAGACCCCAAAAGTCTGATGTCTGACTCATTGTAGACACTTCCAAGAAGCATCGGGATTTCAAACCTTTTTTTCTTTCTGCGTTTGGCATGATTGTCGAGGCCGATATTTTCTGAAACCTGAAATTCTGAAACATTGGTAAGTGTTCAGATCATTAATTCCTTTCGATTCTTCCAACTTCTGCACCTAGAGTTATCATTTCTGAAAACATGAAACTTCCGAAAGTCTGAAAATTCAGACTTCCTCCAGAGCCTTCTTCAGGAAAACTTCAGGGATTTTTTACCCACCCTTTTATCTGATCACCTATGCTAGCAATTTCTACCAAAACCATTTCCAAAAACCTTGAAAGCCCGAAAATTTAGACTCCATCTAACCTCACCCAAACCTTCTAATAAGGTCTTCATTGAACTATTTTCACGCATCATTTCTTCCCTGTCTTTTTCCCGAAAATCTAAAAATCACCAAGTATGAAACTTGAGCCTTTCTCCATTTTCCTTCCTTCTAGCTCTGATATTCTTCGATGTTACCCTTGCCATTCCATTTTTGACCTTGCATTACCATTGCCGAGCGTGACTGTAACCTGATTTTTCTGAAAACCGAATGTGAGCTCATGTGACAGAAACATCCTTTCCATTTTTACCTGCGTGCAAGGTTTGTTGATCAATTTTTTCTGAGGGGAAAAAATTGGTCAATTGTTAGATTTTCTTATTGTACTTGAATGAGACACCTAAATCATATCAACTACAGTAGGAATTTTTTTACTTACATTTTTTCTCGCATTAAGTTGTATTAAACAGTGGATTGACAACCATCTAGGAAGTATCACACTTCCTTGATCTATCACTCACTAGGTAGTCCACTGTCATATATTATTTAACTCTTCTTTTGTGGTCTTATTTTCTATTTTAGGTAGTTCCTCCTAGCCAAAAGAAATCTCTCATAGTTAGCATTGGATCAAGAAGTCAGAACATTCATATCAACCTCCAACCGATCAGCACAACATGTATTCCTCCTCATCCCATAACACTATTTGTTTCATCACATTAAAAACGTAAAGAAAACAGTGAAACATTTTGGCACGCTCGGTGGGACCCATAATGGGTTTGTGGGTTCCAATTTCCTATACATATCTAGGTTACATCTGTGTGTGTGTTTCCTTTCTAAATCATTATTCACTAAATATTCTTCTCGGGTAATCCTCTCTTCTTTCTAATTTCTCTAAATGAAACATTTCATTTGGTGCATTTAAAAAGAATCATTCTTCTTGCTTTCTCCATTAGCAAAAGTGAATACTCTCTCATGTTCATCATTTCTCTTCATTGAATATCATATTTTTGATTTTGGTTTTAAACACTTGCAGTGGATTCTGGTTTGTTACATCATAGCTCACATTAAAATACGGGCTACCTATATGCTGGAAGTCATGCCTAGCTGATGGTTGACACAATTGAACCGTAGAAAGCACTCTTTTTATCCTTCAGCCAAATTGCACAAAATTGAAATATACGCATTTTCTTAAATGACATCTTACCTAGGAATGCATGTCAATGATCACACAATTAGAGGATTGGAAGGTACTCCCCAACTAGTTATCTCTATCCAGTCATCCATAAGAGAGAGCACCTCCCCCCGCAATAACATAACCTGAAACCTCACCTTCTAGATCTCCTTCTTCGTAGGATTCCTTCCCAACCAAAAATTTTGTTCTAAATGCACATGGTTAGTTCTAAATAGCATAAGCTGAACAAACATAAGAAAAATCACTTTAGGATCGTGGTTTTAAAGATTTATTCATGGCTCACGTTTTGAGGTGTGAGGTTACGATTCTACATTTTTCCATTCTACTTGCCTTGCACACTCCACCATCATAGTTGGAGTATTCTGACTTCTATCTGAGTATGTCTAGGGCCCCATCTTCATCATTATCCAGATTTTTGAGTATGATTCTTCACCTAACTTTAATTCACAAAACCCCTATTTTCTTCATTTCTCTTTAAATTTCACAGTAACTAGCGTCGGTCCAACAACCATCTTCGGTTTTCATCTGACCGTAATTGGTTAAACCTAACCAGTGTCAGCTTCTGGCTTTCTAGGTATTTTACTTGGGATAGTCTTCATTTGCTCATTTTTTTTCTGATTTTGGCCCTCAGGGCACCAACATAGTTTCCTCTTGATGGTATTACTGTCATACAATAACCATCTTACAACTTGTTCATCTAACTGATAATAGTCATATTTCACTTTCTAGTAAACTGGTGTTCCTGTGTCCACAGTAACCGACATCGGTTACCCCATTAACCAGTCATCTAGTCAACCTTAACCATCGTCAGTGTCTGTACCCTGGTTTTTAAATCTCAGCTAATACCTTGACCCAAATTCACCTATCCCAACCTCATTTTTATTTGTTCCTACTATTTTCTATGTCATTTATAGAATACAAAATCTTACCTAGGTCATACACTTCATTCACATGGTGTTAACTTGCAGTTAAACTAACGCTCTTATATTTCCATGCCAACCATCATACACTCCCACATAGTCCCTTACCACCTTCTATCCTATCACCCATGGATCTGACTAATCCTATCACAATTTCTACAGGAGACGAGGACTTCACACGACTCCTCGATTTAAATCACATAGCCTTACAATTCTATTTTTCCCACACATCCACTTGGGCTTCCTTAGGTTAGTTGATATATGGCATGACCATATCTATCTCCCCTTCCCTTGTCCCCTCTTCTTTGGTAGCCCCTACTAGCTTGACTTTACCCTCACCTACTTTTTCCCTAGTGGTTTCCCAGTTAAGCCCCATACCCGCTATGACTTCCACATCTACAGTCTCAGTCACACCTATAGTATCGGTTGTTCCTTCATCGACCAACCAGAGCATAACCCCATCCACGTCCATTATCTCACATATACCAATTACAACACAACCACCCATGGTGTTGGTAACCTTGACCCCATTCCAGAAAATTGTCCTCTCTATCTTGCATTCTTTTCTCCCAATCACTACTAGAGTCACTTCAACTATCCCACCTACATATACATATTATCAACAACCGCCTATCTCGTTCATCATTCATTCTGGGTATATGCCCTCCATGTCGATCCCCTATTATCAACCCTCCTATTTGACATCACCATACACTGAAATTTCAATCACATCACATGTTCAACACCAACCCTCTTACACCATAGGAGGCATCCTTCCATCACAACCTACCAATGACCTCATCAATTTAATGATGGAAAAGATGTAGACATTATAAACATCTATTTCCGGTTCATGAAATTCCCTCACCTATGATGAAATCTATAATGAGCCCATTCATCCATCCATCCCTATTCTCCCATACCCCATGCATTAGGAAATGCCAAAATTCAACTGTTTTAATAGTAAAGAATACCCACAGCAACATTTTCAGTCTTTCAAACGTGGGTTTTACCTGATCACCCATGATGACACTTTACTCCTATAGACCTTCCCAATGTCCCTGACAGGACCTGTATTGGAGTGGTATAGTGGGCTACCAAGACACGCCATCTAATCATTTAACTAGGTATCCCAAGCCTTCTTAGACAACTTCTCAATCAACATTGTTAAGAAGGTAACCATGACTAATCTTTATTCCACATGACAATATGACGATGAATCTATCACTGACTTTGACACTCACTGGCACAGCCTAATTAACTAGCTCACATTTCAATTACCTAAAACTAAACTCATAGAGTTGTTTACTTGGGATTGCACTAGACACATCTCACCAACCCTGTAGGTGTAAACCTTTTTCACTTTTCATGAGGCATTCACCATGGCACAGAAATTGGAAATTTGTGTTATCAAAGGAAGAAAATTCAACTTCATAACAAGAACATTGTGTTCAAATCAAAAGATACTTCTTCATCTTCGAAACCCCAAAAAAAATATTCAAAACCTAAGGTATCTGCTAATGTCTTAGTTCTCAAGGCTGGCCCCCCTCATCAATCAAACCCAACCAAACCTCCTTCTAATCTTTCTCCCATCAGAGCTTTCCAATAAAGACAAGAATAACAAAATTACACTTCAATAGGAGAATCTTAATCTTTTGTTTTAGAAAATCTTCTTAAAGCTAGTGTCATTACCCTTACACCTATAAAAAGACACACTAGTTTTTACCCTAAGTGCCAGATGCTTGCATGGTATAAGGAACATGAATTTTGCAACTATGATCATGTCAAAGGTAATAGCAACAATAATTGCATCACCTTCAAGAATATCATCCAAGAAATTTTAGACAACGGAGATCTAGTCTTGGATAGCCCGAATGCACCTGCTAACCCAAACCTACATATCTTTAAGAAGGCATTCCCTAATCATGCCCCATCTTCTAACCAAGCTGGTGAAACTTCAAATGATGATAGTAATGTTTGTGATGTCCACACTATTTTCGATGACATACCATTTTCTTCCTAAGTTCCTCTTGTTCCTTCTATAGATGAATCATTAGCCCATGCTCCCCTACCTACACAAGAACCTATTTCATCTACTCCTCTACCTATAGAGGAACCCCCTTCATTTTATTCTTCACTCATGGAAGATCCTATAATTAGCACGTTGCCTTTGACCTCTCAAATTTCTAAGTAGTTGTCAGTGACACCTTTCCTACTCGAAGGAGATACATGTTCACAACCTACATCATCACAAGGAGAGTCCACCTCATCTGGCCCTTCCTCTCCTCTACCCATGGAGGATCCTATTGAAATACCATTTCCTTTAGATGGCCATTCACTATTGGACCTTCAAGATCCCATTGATCTAATGTTGGCTCTCTTACCCACATATTCTTAGGCTAGCCATTTCCCTATATCTCAAATACATTCCATGGGGATCACTTCCCAATCCACATCGGCCCCGCCTACAATAGTACCATTTTCACACTTGGCTTATCACCTAGACTATGTTCATCAATCCTTACTCTGGAGATACCTTCTACTTCCAGTTACAACCCAAATGTAGTTATCACTCATTGACACCTCTACTATCTACCTGAAAGTGTTTTAAACAACCAAAACAAACACAACCACAACTATTGCAACACCTTACACATCACCAACCATAGCCCAACACACACCTCTTCCCACACCCAACATACATCTACGCCCAAACACATACCCATGTCTATACCACCTCCCTTACCTAAACCCATCACCACCTTAAGGGTCATACCAACATCAAACCTTACTCACCCACCCATCAAATTAGATTTAGCCACTTCTTCCAAAACTAACTCTAAACTTACCCCAGCTCCTAAAAATAAGATCCAACCTCCTAGGCCTCATACACCAACCTCACCTACCATGCCATTATCACCTTCACCCCTGCCATCCATCCTTGGGCCTCACCCCTCGACCATGGCCAAGCAACCATCTTCCACCGGAAAATCAAGAACACAATAGCCCATCTCCTCATAACGGACCTCTAATATACCCAAGCGACCCATACAACTTTTGTCATCACTCGTAACCTTATTACTACCCATACCACCATTATCATCCATAACTTCTTCACTACCCATGATACTTCTTTATCTTTCACTTGCACCTTCTACCCAACCTCTACCAACCACTTCCATAGCACCTTGGTTACCCCCGTGGGTAAACCGTCCTCTTCCACCATCTAATTTTCCCTCTACATCTCATACACATGTGTCATATTTGCCCAAAAAGGTGTAACCTACAGAGAAAAATTATCTACTCTCCAATAAGGTAGTTCAAGCAACCCAATCTTCCGTCACCAGCTCTTCTACCATACCTGTGCCCAAGCAGATGTAACCAAGACTGAAGATTGCTACACACACCAAACTAGTGGACCAAACCATTCCCCCTGCTATAAATCCTCTTCCTCCACAATCAAAAATACCTGTACCCAAACCCACATTCACCTCCCATTGTGATCCACTAGCAGGATCTTACGGCAAAATCTTAACCAATCTCCTCAAAACTATTTTCATCACATTACCACCTCTTAGACCTTATGAATCACTCAAACCCACACCAAAATGGTTTGAAAAAACTAAAATTTTTGCCTACCATTGTGTGCCAGGACACGATGTCAAGAATTGTAAGGCTTTGAATACCACTCTTGTCAAATTGTGCCCTCTCGAAGAAAATTTTGACAACGACGATCTTCTTGATGAGGACCCCATTGTGCCTTCACCATTCTCCCAAGATATTCTCCCATTACCTACTCAGCGACTAGTATCTCCACCCCTGCAACTCTTTAATCTAACCCCGAGATTTGAGATCAACATGTTCCGCATAAGAGAGTTGGCCAAACCACCACCCAAATGTCAATGCACCCTACTCATTTCACAAGTCTCTTATCCCCCGCTAGGATTTTTCCCCTCACGTCGTTATACCTTCCATGACACACCCTCTCCATCTACCTCCCCTCATATTAACATGGTTCACATTGCCACCCACGCCCAGAAATACAAAAGCAAGGAAAAGGAAATTGGCCCATCCACCAACCTTGTACCTAGTATACCATTTGTACCCATACCCAAAGTCACCATTTGAGGTCCTACCTATGTTATTTCCAATGGGGTCATGCATCGTACAATGCTAAAATAACTACACCAATCCCCCCTCGAAATGTCTTTATATGACCTCGTCCAAACCTCTGAGTCACATCGTCAATCCCTCATAGGGGTCTTTCAATCTATTAAAGTTTTACCAAATGACCCCACATCTATAGCCTCCATCATTACCCATCACCACGTTTCCTCTCTCACTAGGTCATCGCCTTCCTCTACACCTCCACATACTCGCCAAGTAGCCACCCTCAGCTTTTCATATGAAGAGATCACTCCCTTCAAGTCTGACAAACCCAACCCTGCTCTTTTCATCTCTGTATACATCGATAATATACACATATGATGCGTCATGATTGATGGTGGTGCTAATATTAACATCATCTCCTCCCATATATACAACCAAATGTGAATACCTACCAATTACATGTATGGTAACCTAGTTATGCTACACTCTTTCAATGACGCCATGACCTCTACCCTGGGTACCATTGTTCTCCATGTCCGTGTGGGTCCCCGCACTATCCTGGAACTTTTCTATATATTAGAAGGGGAGTTCTAGTATAACTTGTTGGTCAGCCGACCTTGGATCCAAGCCATGGGTTGTGTCCCTTTGAATTTACACTATCATCTCAAATTTGAACATGAGGGGTATAATTACATGATCCCTGATGACCCATCACCTTTCAAGACCTGTAATATGCTATATCGACCCAATGACGTGCTTGTACTAGTCCAAGTATCTTCCATTGTCCCCACTTCACCTTCACCTATAAGTCTATCCACCAAGACTGCCACCACCTCTTCTATATCTAACCTTGCTATCCCTACTACCGCTACAGCCTCTACTGTTGACTCACCTGTCTCCCTATCATCTAGCGAGCCTTTTATCCCCACTACCCACATACCAACTACTAATCCCTTATAAGTTGTTTTTCAACGCCTCACTCTAGGGGAATACCGCCGATACAACATCAACACCTTCCTAACCCCACAAGAGTATGGGAACCTACATCGGCACCCTAGTTATGACATCCGCATTGGTGAAATTTTTCCTTATGGCCCTTCCCACCTTCACACAAATCTAATGTATGGGGGACTTGATATCGCTACCTATAAACTCAAACCTCCATCCCAAACCCAACCGTTTTCATCTGACCTAAAATCCCTCACTAACCACCGCTTTGCTCACACTTTCCTCCACAGGTGCACATGGAAAGGATTTAGCTTCGAATTTTATGAACAGGGCCACCATATAGTCATTTCTGGTACCTCTCATAAACATAATGATTGTAGTGGCATCAGTTTTAATGCACCACCTTATAATAATGTTCGTGTCGACCTCATCTAGGATGGGAAAACTTCCCCACCTCATTCACCCACATTACCATCTTCACCCACAGAGTCCATAGGTCCCAAATCTATTACTCCTAACTTTTTTTTTCATAAACACCATTTCCCTGGGGCTGTTGACCTATCAATGCAATGAATAAGCTCCCTCTTCTTTCCCATTCTTCTATCTTGACATGATCGATAACAATACACCTTCTATTAATGTCGTTCAATGTCAAGACAATGAATCCATCCTCACTTACCTTGGTGTGGAATATTCTTATATTCATCAGTCTTTACCTTCTTATATGTAAACCATGTTGAATGAATCAACCATTGAAATCAACATTAACACTTAGGAAAACTTGCATATTCTAAAGATGGGCCAATCCTTAGACACTACTGAACAGGAAGCTTTCACCTCTTTCCTTCAGGACCATAGCAACGTGTTTTCCTATTCCTATGCCAATATGCCTAGTATTGACCCAAAAATTTTGGTCCACAATATCATAACCATTCCTAATGCTAAACTCATCAAACAAAAGTTGTGGAATTTTCATCCTTGTATTGCTCTTCTGGTCAAAGAAGAGATCCAGTGCCTTCTCTCGGTTTCCTTCATTCTATGAGT
Source organism: Taxus chinensis (assembly GCA_019776745.2). NCBI lineage: Eukaryota > Viridiplantae > Streptophyta > Pinopsida > Cupressales > Taxaceae > Taxus > Taxus chinensis. Next base: position 451,272,785 of record CM034146.1, on the reverse strand, counting down.
TTACTATCCCTAATGAGTTTCTAACATCGTTCCTATCACAAAGGTGATAGGGGGACTCCACATTTTCATGGACTTCTATGACCTCAACCTCACTTGTCCCAAAGATGACTTCCCCCTGTCAGGCATTGACCAACTAGTTGATCTCATTGCTGGCCATAAAATGCTATCGCTCATGGACGGTTTCTCAGGCTATAATAAAATATTACTAGCTCTAGAGGATCAATATAAAACTACCTTCATCACCCCTTAGATGACTTTATACTATCAATTCATGCCTTTTGGCCTAAAAAACACTGGTGCTACATATCAGTGAGCCATGACTTACATCTTCCATGACATCATGCATCACATATTGGAAGATTACGTGGATGATCTTCTGGCCAAATCTAAACATTGAAACAGATAATTGTCAGTCCTTAAAGTTATCTTTTACTGTCTCATCAAGTATTGTGTACGTCTTCAACCAAAGAAGTGCATCTTACATAATGTTCTCTGTTCTAAATAATCATAATTTAGAACACACATTCCATGCAATTCAATCTCATAACAGATAACCATATGCAGTTGTAAATGACTTGGTGAACCACTAATCTCTCATTTCATGACTCAGTTTTTACACTGATCTCTCATGTTAACTTAAATTATTAAATATTACATGTATACTAAGTATACCTGGTTCTCTTACCTTATTCTGGGTATTGAGTGTTTTGTTTAAGAAACCTATCTGAATGTTTGTTACCAATATTCATATGAAATCTCATTTCTTAAACTAGGTGACATAGGACAACGCAACCAGCAGCTTGCAATACTTTGGCCAAAGATTTCCAACATACTGTACATGTTACTATTCCTAGATGACATACTTGTCCCACTAAATACATCCTTCAAACCACTCATATGTTATCTAGAATGGTCTTTACTGACTTCTGTCAGTTCACTTGTTCAAGGTTTGACCCTAGACCTAGTTAGCAACATGATTTAGTATAGGAACTCATTCATGATGACTAAGGGTATATAGACATACTCAATCGACCTAAGTCAATTGGGTGTGTCTAGTTATCCTAAGTCATCATGAATCACCTTTTATACTAAATCACATTCCTAATTTGACCTAGAGAGAAACTAAGATCAAGTATAGGTTTGAGTAGATCTAGATGAACCAATGTTGAGTGGTGTTGCAACATGTCAACTGTAACATTGTATCCTCATGAAGACCCTACCCTTCATTAAGGTACAGTCTTGCAGTTGGCATGTACCAACATCTAACAAAACTACCCATCTTGATGTACACACCTTGAGAAGAGGTCATTTTCACCCATTTATATCTTAATTAAGATTCAAATTACAGTAACCCTACTTAACCCTAATTCCAACAACCCTTAAGTTTTTCATCCCTAATTGAGTTGTTAATGTAATACAGAACTCATAAACTTATGATTACTTTTATGTTCATTAACTTTTTTCTTAACATTCAGTTAATCGAAAATAGAAACAACATCCATCATATGATTTACTTAGTACAACTCAACCATTCATAGTGTGTTTAAGATCCAAAATTGGTTCCATTATAGTAGACTTCATAGAGATGAAGTCAGATTTATTAACAATCTTATGTACCATACATTTATTTAAAACCTATGGAGGTATTTCTCAAGAGGTGATGAACATTCTCTTTCTTGTTTAAGTGTTGGGGTTTATTATACCACTTTTTCATTTCACACTTCATGATAGTTAAGTTATACTTGCATTAACATCATTTAGTGAACCATACAGATTAGATAAAAGAACATCCATGCATGCCAACTTAACAAGTTGCATTCAATTTAAGGGATATTGTAATTAAATCCCATCCCTCCAACTCATTTAATGTCAACCAGAAATAAGGATCCAATCAGGTAAGAATGGAAACCACGAAGATAAGATTACAAATTTCCTTCATATAATGCACAAGAGAAATGACATAACAAGTTTAAGTAACTCCAAATATTTTTCAATTCATCATGGTAAAATACATATTTTGCAAGACAGTGAATTTCAAACATATTTCATGTCAACCAGCATCAAGATCATTAAATAATAGAACTTTTCTTCCTTCAGTACATTTCAATAATGAATCAGATTTCTCTATAAAAGATCCAGACTTTAAGCAACCAATACATCATATAAGTTATTGCCTTCCTTTATCACTTACGAAGTCCATCTACAAAAATTGCTAGCATGGGTCAGTTCATTGAACTGAGCATGATAAGCACTAAGCATTAAAATGATGTGCTTTCAACTAACTGTTTCATAAAACCAACTCTGCTTTTATGAAACAGTAAAGCCAAGCAAACAAATAAATCATAAGTAATAACAACCATAAAAGAAGAACAATTGATCATCCTAAAATAACATTAAGAAAAGATCATGATATAATCAGCACTTTACAACATTATATTAGATAAGTAATATTTCAACCAAATTACTTATCTACATCAAATAAAAGTACTTACTACTTATTTCTTACATAATTCAATCTGAATTAGTAATACAGAAACTAACTCCACTATTTTCCAAACATAGAGTTACTTTATGAAGCAGGAACAAACAACTCAGCATTACAAAATTCCATAAAAAGAAATTTACAGCCAAACAAATTCAAGCTTCTTGAAAGGTTTTAGGATGAATAATCTACAACATAAAAATAAGATATCCCCATTTCAGATGCTATACCAAAATTCATAGTCCACGATATAACCTAAGCTCTCAAGTTAGGTCACACATTAGAATTAGGAAAGTATTCACTCAATAAAAGCATATAACATTAAGGATCCAAAACAACGTTAATTCCTTTAATACAAATTAAGTGAATAAGAGAGAAGTATCAACAACTACTCGATGCATTCTAAAGAGTAATGCATTAGACCGACCCATTTATATATACTAGATTACACAAAAGAGGGAAGGATGAACTGAGATAAACAAATTAGAACTTCCCTTCTAATTCAGTTAATCCGAATATCATTTCACAACTCAGAAAAGAGAATACAACACATAATCTCTTACAGTTTCCAAAGGAGGCAGTGATGAAACTTTACCTCAGAGAATAAAAGAGAAAGGAGTCAATCGACATGATTAGAGGAGGATTCCAACATTCCTTCACAAGCAAATAAGGTCATAAAAGGATTGGTACAGACCCAATCATAACATCCTTTTAACTCTTTTAAACATAGAAATCAAGTACTGATAACTGTTAGACTGAATCATGTGACCGTAAAATGCAATTTGGGTTTCTAGATAAGGTTCACCCAACATGAAGAAAAAGCAATAACAATAGTACTATCCTCATCAAGAAAGAGATGTAATAATAAGAATTGCTAAACAACTTACATGTAGTTAACAACCTTCAACAATCATTCTAAATCGTCAAATTTTCAGTCAAAGGAACCATAGTATTTCCATTCCTTTAAGACAATAGTGTAACAATCGGTGAGAAATACTCACATTTGAATCCTCACAGGGGTGAGGGAAAAACATCTTATGAATGGACAAAGAAAGATCCATTGCAATTCGATTTCAAAGAAGGTGCAACACAAGATCAACATGGCTTAGCTACAGGTGCACAAGCTATCAGCAGAGATGATAAAAATTCCTTTCATTACATTTCTATGGACAGGTTTAACTGCACACCTCTACTAAGTCGAAAAGGTATTTATTCCTTCCAATCTTACTCAGAGATCAAAGAAATTGAAGAGTCTATAAAACCCTTTATTCTGAACCGATTTGGTTAGTTCCAAATCACGAAACATCAACCAAAAATCTGAATATACATTCCTTAAAGCTTCACGATACCACAACAGGAAGGATTTAACAAGTTTACTCTAGCAAGTTACTTAAGAGGTTAACCCAGATCAGGAACGGGTATGTTTAATCAACAACATCTAACTCAAAAGTGGAGTAGACAGCAAGGTTGAAATCTAGCAAACTCAAACAGAGCTACGTGAATAACCCAAATATCGACTCAGAAAAAGCCAACTCTCAAAATATCCTCAACCAAATAGGACTTCATCTATTAAACTTTAGTTCAGTCTTCCAAAGACTTAAAGAAAGACCCAATACATATAATTTCAGAAAGAGAAGACTTCACACACAGATATTCTCGACAAGATAACTTCAAAATCTAAGTGTACAAGAAACAATTATCACAAAGTTTCCATAAAAGAACTTAATTCGAGAAATTTAGTTTTTAACTGAAAAGATAAGAGGGTTAATAAAACATTCATTCTTATTTCCATACAAATTGAGTCCAAAAAAACTAAAAATCTGATCACCCATTATCAACTTAGCTCACATCAAATGCAAGGTTCCAAGCAGTGAAAGTTTCTACAACAAAGTTCAAAGAGAAGTGATTCATTCCTTAATGTTCCCATACGGGTTCAATTTTACACAACACTAAACCAATATTCAATTTAAATTTAGTTCCACCAGGAGCAACAGTACTTCAACAAATCAAAGATGTGACAGAGAAGGATATTCTTTTACCTTCTAACAACCAAAACAAACAAACCCAATTCGAAACTTAAAGCAACATTATATTTCCATAAACCCCCTTTTGAAAGACAAGAAGGGTTCACACATGTTCAACATTACTCAAGTCACAACCAGATTTAAGGTGTGATTCGCCATTAAATAAACAGGAAAACAACCCATTTCCTACTTTATCAAGCAAAGATTCTTCAGAAGAAATACAAAAAAATTTCAAGCAAGATTGTATGGTAACCATAAAAAAAATAAAAACCCATTTATTTCATGAGAGGAGAGTTGTTTTAATAAATTCATTTAGAGAAAAGAAAAACGTCTTAATGGATAGAGCCTATCATGCCTCATAGTGCTTCTGTCGATTCGAAGAAGATTTCTAGCCGAGCCTCCACAATTCCTTCTTCTCCAAACAAAGTCAACAACCAAAAAATTCTTTCTCATATGCCTCTTATACCTCCATTGGATTGAAAATAGTCCAAAGGAGCTAAAAATAGAAACAAATTGAAAATAGAACTGCTGGTTTGAAGAACCAGATATCTCCATGCAGAGAAAAAATTGAAATGCATGAAAGACCAAACAACCCCCAAGAAATCCACTCGCATGGTTTCCAAGGTGGTTTTCTCACCAGAACCGATGATCATTAATGCCATTAAACTCCACTTTCCCACCTATATCTCCATGCCACCACCATCTAAAGTTGGCGAGTCTAATTTCAATGATAGCATGCATCACTTAACTCTAGTGATGATGCCAACTAGGATTCCCTCTAATTTCCATGCCTCTATCAAAACTATGACAGTACCACATTTTTAAATTCAAAATCAAATCACATAAATGACTTAGAAACCATCACCACCACCTTACACTTGCCATGCAACCCCTTAGGTCCCCTTCCATCCTTACATTAGTTTAGGTTAAATAAACATTAGTTTAGGATCTGACCTTAGGTTAGATAGAAAGTATTTACCTTAGGTCATTTTAATATTGCCATAGGTAACAAGCCATCATAGATTAAGCCATACCACATAGTAATTTAGTATTAGGTAATAGGTTAGAGATAGACCTATCATTATCTTAGGTTATTTCCAAAACCCACACTTATATAACATATAACTTAGATTAGGATGCAACAAGATTAGTGTAGACATAGATCTAAGGTAGGTCCAGCTTACCTTAGGTTAGAATCCTATTAGGATAGATCTTAAAGATCTAGGACTTAGGTTTTTACCTTTTTATAGTCCTAAAGTAGACCTCTATCCTTCTTATGCCATTCAACGTCCTAAGAGATTAACAAGAAGATCTGAGAACACTATTTACAGTAGAATGCAGAGCAAGGACCTCCAAGAAAGATCAATAAAATTGTGTACATTTAAGGACTCATTCCCTTACTTCCTTAAATTTCTAAATGTCAGTTTTTCATACAGATTTGACAAGAATAATTAAAGCATACCTTGGATCATAGGAATTGATCCAAGGTTTTATTATTATTAAGAGATAAATTTGCAACAACATTACCAGTTTACAACCTTACCTATCTAAAGCAGAATGGATTCCTTTCAAGCAACAACATTTCAGAAAAATGAATCCAAGAACAAAATAATTTATCCATTGCAAGCATGATTTCCAAAATTCCAAAGAATACACCTTCTTAGGACTAATCACATATCAATGCTTGCAGTGCAAAGAGGAAAAATTTTAACAATTTGTCAAAGATGTTACACATTCTTGAAATACCTCCACCCATAAATCTCTGTCAACTTCGAAGCCTACAAGGAAATTTGTAATCTATTCATCATTTTATTTCACAGCTTTCTGACCACTTTCAACCATTTCATCATCTTCTTAAGAAATATTTCTTATTCAAATGGGATGATGAATGCCATAAAGCCTTTGAGGCATTAAAACAACACCTCCTAAGGATGACCAGCCTTTTTACCTATATATTTCCGCCACTAACCATTTTTTAGGTGTCATGCTTTCTCATCGTGATGACCAACACCGAGAACAAGCATTTTATTACGTAAGTTGTACCCTTATGGATTACAAAACTAGATATACTCAGACCGAAACACTCTTCTTAGCCTTATTTTTCATCGCCACTAAACTCTACCATTAGTTGTTCTATAACAAAACCTTCGCCATTACTAATACTGACCCATTGCACTATATTTATGCCAAACCCTATCAACATCAATGTGCCACATGTTGGCTTATGCTTCTTTCCATCCTTGACCTTAAATTCATTCATCAAAAGTCCATTAAGGGCTAGGCTATCGCTTACCAACTGGCCAACGCACCTATTTTCAGGGATCAACCATCTAACTTTGACTTCCTAGATGAGTCTATAGCTACCCTTTCCCTAGAATAACCCACTTACAAAATGACACTCTTCTTCGATGGCTCCAAGTTTCAGTGTGGGGGTGGGGCTGGTGTTATCCTCATTCCTCTTAAGGGTGAACCTATGCCTTTGTCTTTCACACTTGATTTTGATTGTATAAACAATATTACAAAATACAAAGCACTCGTATTAGGTCTCTAGGATGCATATGCCTTAGATATTAAGACAATCAATATCTTTGGTGATTCTCAGTTAGTCATAAACTAAGTCAATGGTATATACTAGTTTCATAATGAGATCCTTAAAAATTATAAGCAGCATGTAGACATGCTTTTGACCACCTTTGACCGTTATACACTTCAAAACACCCCACGTTCTACCAATAAATTTGTGGATACCATGACATATCCTTGGGTACCCTCTTCTTCATTAGATTCCTCCTTTTCAAATTCCATATACCCGATAGTAGAGTCGCCAGTCGGTTCGCCAACATCTTGATCATCTTCACCTTGGGATGAAGGGTCTTCATAATTCAGCTCCTCTTCCTTGATTTTGACCAAAGCATTGACCGGAGGAGCCTCAAGTTCCAACCGTGTAGCAGTTGCAGGTAAACGCACCCTTTGCAGGAAGTTGTTTGAAGTGAAATTTCTTCATGGGATATCCCAGTACGAACAGCTGGGGGAAGCTTGAGCTAGCTACTTTTTTAACGCAAGCAAGTCATTTGCCATCTTTTGAAATGCCAGATCAGATGAAGTGGGGGGAGAAGGAGTTGAAGCTTTAGGCTTGGGTGGTTCTTGTTTAATTTTCCAGATATTAGCAAGTTATCTTCAATCCAAATGGTAGCAGCTTGGGCGAGAACCAGGGTAGTGACTTGCTCTTACAAGAGTAAGAAACTTAATTTTGAGCTCATGATGTTTACAAAGAAACACTTCTAATTTTTTGGTGTTGGCAGCATGGCATGCTGAACACGGTTACTTAGTGAATTGAAACGGGTGATGAAATCATGCATGGTCTCAATGAATTATTTCTTCAGATGAGTAATCTTTGACAGCAACAGGAACACATCTTTTGAAGGATTATATATATCTTCAAATGTAGTTTGTAATGTGGCCCAACTAGTGATAGATCTAGCTGGAAAATGTTGAAACCACTCTACTCCGGGTCCTTGTAAGGTCTCTAGAAAGAGGAAAACTAACACATCTTCATGGGTCATGTCCAGGATGCTACATGACATGATGAATGCATATATATGTGAATCTGTACTTTAGATTCCACTTCCATCAAATTTGGGGAAATTCTTTCGGTTTCCATGAGGGAGCGTGTGAATAGGATGTGGCAAAGCAAGAGGGACCATAGCATTTCCCCAAGGTACTGCCATTTGAAATGCTGGAAAAAGGACGTGAGATGGGAGGGCGGTTCCACTGAGTAACAAAGTGCTGCAAATGGATGTGGATGCTCCCTGTAAAGAATGATTCCTTCATGGAGGTGAGATACTTCTTGATGACCGGTCAACTGAACTTAGCGATGAGAAGCATGCCGGTGTAACACTGAAGTTGTGCCTTTGAAGTAGGTTGAAAGTAGGATCAACTTCTCCACGAGCTCTCCTGCTACGAGTAAATGGTTCTCCCGCCAGTGTATCTTTCAAATCTGTAATATTTTGGAGTAGATTTAAAAACTCTTTTTGGTTGTACTTGCTAATTTTCTGATCTTTCTGATAAAAAACAGTAGCATGTACCTTTTCTAAATATTTAAAATTATCCCCCTTTTGAAACTGATTGTGGTTTAATGAAAAATGTTAGCGAGGATAAAATAATGGCTAACTCAGTAAGCCAATTTACAGATCTTAGAGTTGACTTTTGGTAAGGGTTTGAAATTTTGCAAAATAGTCAAAAACTCAGATCTACGGAAAAATATGGGTTTTTATAAAAACTCAGCAAACTAAAGATCTCTAACTAGCCCAGATCTATGGATCTCTAAAGAAAATTTTCAGTTCGGATCACTTTTGCAAAAAATTTGGATTTTGAACAAAAGTTAAGATTTGCAAACAGGTAGTGATTTTTAAAGTCTTATCAAATAGATCAGTTCGATCCCCAATAGAGTCGCCAAAAACTGTAGGTTCAAAAATTTGTTGCATGGGCGGATCTATGGATAGACAGGCCAACAGTGTGTAGGGCATAGCCCCTCTTTGAAACAGCAAAGTGAAACTGGTTTATTGCTATTCTACCAGCAGGAATATGTGGAAGTCTCACAATATTCTGCCTTTGGGGGTTTGGGATCTCATCTCAGTTGGGGTATTTTCGACTATGAAAAGAAAGGAATGAAGGGAAAGATGAAGATAAGATAGATCCTAAAGGGAGAAAAGAAATGAATTCCAAAGTAGAAAGGTCAGAGAGCCTATGTTTTGGGATTGGTAATAAATGGAGCCAAACCTACTTGCATAAACAAACAAAGCAACACTGATGAAAAAATGGCAAAAAGTAGAGAGCTTCAACAGAATAAACATACAGATCTAAGATAAGAAATTTCTGATGCATAACATAGGTATTCAGCACAAAGTCTCAATATTGTATTAATATTTTCTTCCGTTACAAAAAGTACAAAGCCTTTTCTCCTTACTTCTATTTTTCATCTAAAAAGTGTCCACACCTGAATACAACAAATATTCAAGTATTTATAGAAGGAGGACAAGAGAGAAGGAAAAAATAAACCAACAACTAATTATAAAAATATTTACAAAATATCTAAAAGTCAACTGTTGACTTAGGGCAACTTGGTGGATGACAACATCTCATGGTGCAACATGGATGATGTCATCGTTTATGCCAACATAATTTTAAATATTACAAAAATAAAGCCAAGAGGAGGAAGGCTATTCATCGTCGTCTCATGGATGGAAGGGAGTATCTTACTTCTGCTCAGGGGAGGCAATGTGGAATTGAGCCTAGTACTCCATGAATTTGCTGACCATCGGCTGAAGTAAGTCCTAGGCTGGACCCTTGGTATGATCGCCGATGACCTCACAAGTCTCCCATTCATCTCTAAGTTTTTTGAGGAGCTTGAAATATTCATTACCTTCCTCTATCAGGTACCCTACAAAATCACGGCAGGCCCGAAGGTTATTGATGGATTCAGCGTTGAAAGTAGCTTCTGGCCCTAACCCTTGCAAGACGATATCCTTGAAGATCTAAATGGTTTCATCTACCTTCCTCTAGGAAAATTTACTCCATTTGATGCATTGAATCCAGGGCTTCCTCCTTGACCTTATCTATCTTTTCCAGGACAAATTCCATCTGATCAACATGGTAGTCCAAAGCAGCAAGGATTTTATTGGGTGCTCTGGGGTGATCGAAGACACCTAATTTAAATAAATCTTCAACTGAACAGTCGAGAATCTTCTGGGATGTCTCATGTTGTAACCTAGCATGGTCCAACTCTTTGGAAATAGGTCCTGTGATTAACTGGAGTTCCTTGTTCACCTGATCAATGTTCTGATATAGCTCGGTGAATTTGATGATTACTTCATCGCTATCTTGGAGGATTTGGTCTCTCTAGGATGATACTACCATGCCTTGTTTGCCAATCTTGGCGTATTCGTTTATCTTATCCTAACTAAGGACCTTAGGAGTTTCAGTGGCAGTTGTAGGAGGTGCACTACCCATTTTCTGCAGGGTGTGGAGAAGATGCTTATTCTGCTCTTTTAGTATCCTCTTCTCCTCCTTTGCTTCTTGAAGCTTCTTACAAAGGGCATCCACCATAGATAGGGCCTCTCCTTGAAGACTCTCGGATGACGTTCCCATTGTGACCTATGTCACTTTATAATATGTAGGGGATAGATCCTTTTTATCCTTTATGGGATCAGGATACGCGATCTCCATTACTCTTTCTCCTGATGCACTCTGAGAGAAGCAGGTTATTGGTTTTTGCTTCTTATCCCCTTTTGTTGGGATGACAGATAAGTCCATAGGTGTAATGGGGAATTTCCTCTTATGTTGGCTTAGGTGCTGGGAGATCCATGCTGGACTCAAGGGAGTCGGACCAGAGGTGGAAGAAGGAGCAGCTACAATGGATGAGGGGAAATGGGTTGAGACACTTGGTGGAGGCATCAAGAGAAAGGCCAAGAAAGTGCTCATGGGAGGAGGAGACACCGCAGAGGAGGTAGGCGTGGGAGTGGAATGGTGCTAAGAGATAAGATAAGAAATGGTGGGGGACAGCTCCGTGAGGGAAGATAAGATTGAGGAAGAGGAAGGGGGAATAGCAGAAGACGAGGGAGAAGAAACAACCAAGGGAATGGTTGGTTGAGTCACATGAGGAGGGGAAGGAGGAGAGGGAGAAGGGATGGAAGGAAACTCAGTAGTTGTAGCAGTGGCAACATCCTGAGTGGATGTGCCCATTGGAACACTTTCTGCCACTTATTTCTCTTGAGATACCAGACTTACGACCTGTTCCTGTGTGGCGAAAGGAGGGATTTTAGGAGCTTCTTCTTGAGTGGAGCTTGATTCTCCCTCTTTATCCTTACCTTTTCCCTTTAGCAGATGCTTCAACCTGGCAGGTGCATTACCCAAAGGGGACGTGGTGAAATCTACCCCAAGGTAGATGAGGCCGTTCATTCTACACCAATGCTTTATGCACTGCAATGTGCCCTTAACCCTCTCCTCAATGGTCTGAGGTGCCCTTGCCCTATCAATCTTGGCAAATGGCCAGTCGTCCCCATTTGTATCTAGATATACTTAATCAACTTCTTGATCGGTTGTTTGGAAACCTTTTAGAACGATGGCCACACCATATTGAATGATTTCTGCTAGGACCAAGCGGGAGTGATCCTTTCTCTTAAGTTCAACCTCATGATATAGGTCTATGTAGATGCCCTCGATCTGTGGAACGTGGATCGGATCGAGTTTTTCCTTTGGGAGGTAATTCTGTGGATCAAAGGTTGGCCTTACCAGGAAATTGTGCTTCAGGTTGAGCAGTTCCAGATTTGCGAACATTTACCAGGCTTTGGTGTGAGAAGTGTAGGTGTACCTACCCACTGTGAGGGGGAAAGGAGTTTCACCCTTCTTCCTTTTTAGGCACTTCTTGTGATATGTTATGAGTTGCATGGACAGCTGTAACAGGATCAACTTAGGGCCTGCATACCTTGGCAACTTGGTCGGCTCCCCTAAGAAGTTAGCTACTCTGAGATAGGTGAAAGTAGGGAATTGCATGAATAACAGCCCCCACTTCTCGGTTGCAGTGACTATGCTCTTGTTCATCCGACCATGAGTCATATTGGGCCTTAATAGGAAGATGATGTCGTAAAAGAAGGCATCATTGATTTTGGTGAACTATGGGATGTTGTTCTCTAGCTTCAATTCTGGGTAGTATTCGTATATTTTTACCTAGGGCCACACCCCGCATCGGCTCAACACTGGATAATCTCTCTCTGAAGCTGAAGCGTAGACTACGTAGGATTTCATGTAGTACCTCCCTGTTGTGGTGAGTTATTGGAGCTGCTTCGAGATGGTGTTGCTGATGATCTCTGCCCACTCAAAACGTTGATCGGGCACATTCTTATTCATGGTTTCTTGATACCTAAGCATCCATTTGTGGAAGTAATGGGCATCAGAAATCCTATAAACCCTATTTAGGAAGGTGATGGTATCGCTCATTTCCTCAGAGAAGTCACTGCGGTGGATAACCTGTGGCCACCTGGTTATTACCTTCTTATTTTTCAAATACACTTCATTCATTAACTGCATACATTTGTCTTCATTTTCCTCCCATGCCTTGATTCAGTATTCTTGTATTATATCCACAAAATGCCAGTGGTGGGGAATACCTAGCATGATCTCAAAGTGTCAAGCAGTGAGGTTGATTATGACCTCGCCCTTTTTGTTCTCGACACACCTTGTGTCTTTGTTATAGCAGTAGGCCACCACAATCATGAACTCATTATTTGCTGCACTAACAGGGATTCCCTCAGTGAAATGTAGACCACTGCCCACCAGTTTTTCCATCCAAGGACTGCCTATGACCCTTCTGGTTCTAGTCCAAAAATCTTCCATGTCTATATGGCCAAGTTTGGAATCTCTGATGTCTAAGTCACATTATGCCTGGGACTCGGGCATTCTGACCCTTTTATATTTGTATTTCATCTCTTCCTCTGTGAGTTTGTCCTTACCATTTGACTTGGTTGGCCTTTTGCTTGATGTAGACATATCTGAATTTGAGATCAGTTGTTGATCTGTAAGAAGAAGGAGTGAAGTCCAACGCAAAAGAGTGATGTTAGCTGTCAGATCTTTCATTGAAGCTTTACAAAATTAGGAGTAAGTAATTTAAAATATTTTGAAGTGGAGTGTTGTAAGGAATAAATCAGCACCAAAGGGTGTAGGGTGCAGGAAATTTACACATAAAATCAATGTTTTTGTAGACAAACTTGCGTCTGCACCATTATATAAGGTTTTAAACTAGGTGCAAATAAATTTGGTGTTGCATTAGGCCAGGATGCACCAATGGCACAGATATGGGACATGTTGCAGGAAAGTTTGGTGCGTTAAGGGGTGCAGCATTAAAGGGTGTACCACTGGCTTTATGTACACCAAAGGGCCTTTGGCGCGGCACACAAAGTGATTGCATGACACCAATGTTGTTGTAAATGGGATTGCGTATGCGCCTGTGTAAGGGTTTTCTTAGTTTTGTATGGTACACGAAGAATGTGTGCTGCAAGAAGGGACAGTGTGCCTTCTTAGCGTGACTGTGTTTTATGTAACAGAAATGGCGTTTGCGCCAAAGGAAAACCATGGGTGGAAATGTAACAACTTTACATATTCTCTCTTCGTGGATAGGTTCGTGATCTTTTAGGCCTTATCTACATGATCTGATAGTGAGGGCAATAGGGCAAGGAGGTTTGTTGGGTTTGATTCCAAGACAAAGCTCTCTAGGCCAGCAGATCTGGAAGGAGGGTAAAACTATTTTTGGGGGAGGCCTCCTAGGTTTATTTATTTATTCAATAACAAGCATAACCACAACAAACCAATCAAGTAAAAAGCACAAGAGAAGCAAGAACCACTTACCGGAGATATATAGAGTGGAAGAAATGAAGTGGGGTCCATGAACGCGACGTAAAGCGACATGAGGATGATAGGGGCACTGACAGGTTTAGAGGAATAAAAATTTGTGTTTTTTTAATCGTGAAAATGACAGGGTAGATGCGCTTATATATAGCCAAAGGTGTAATAAATGTGCCACCCACTTTTTTAAAGGGCGCACTAAAATGCATGTCGACACGAAAAAATTTGTGCCCTTTAGCGTAGGTATGATTCTATTAACAAGAAATTATCTATGCCTTTGGCACAATTTTGGGACTATCAATATGGGATTTTGAGTGTCTTGGCGCATTGCTTAAGGGGGAAACATTTTTACTGTTGACAGGTTGGCGCATGCGCCTTGGCACAGGAAAGAAAGGTGCATCACGGGGAGGTGCAACAATGGTTGTGTTAACATTCCAAAGGGTGCGCCAAAGGAATACAAGGGGGCGCAAACTCATCCTATGTTGCATGAATAAAATGTGCGCCCAGCCAAAAATGGGACCAAAATGACTAAGCTCGAAAAACTAGATTTTTCGGCAAGGGATTTTACGCCATTCCGAACGCTAAGGGACCATGACGAGGAACTAGAACAAAATGTTTGTATGGTTACCTAAAAAATTTCCCTTGTCAATTTTACAAGATAACAACCCTATATCATTACCCATGCCTATGGATCAGATGCTTATCGTTTATCTTCACTCAAAGGTAAACCCAGACCTGAGCCCCTTAATGCCTTGCATCTTTGACCATTTTATTTTTGATATCAAGTTCTATATAACTTTTTGTCAATTAATCACTTGTCCCTTGAGTATTTTTCACCTTCCATATTACATGTTTTGAATATCCATGACTAACTAAGAATCTTTTGATTACCCATCACCATTTTAGTCTTGTATTTAATATGAGTACCACAGCTCTACTCATAGCATGATTCTCATGGACTCTTTTTTTCTTCTTCAAGATGGAATCCCATGGTCGTTCATCACTCAAAACCGCCCCCTTTCATAGTTAATTCTTGTGTACAATGGTTTTTTCATCTGAACAAGAGCCTACCCTTCCTCTATAGTCTTTTCTATGACTTAAACGTCTGAAAACAAAAAGGGATAAAACTCCTTGATTCAAACTTCCAGAAAAATATGACTCCCTCAAAAGGGACATCACTTCACTCTAATGCCACCACTATAAATAGATTTCTCCCTTGAAGGATAGCTATATCATAGTTATGTCACAAATTCAATAAAAATATCTAGAAGCTTCCCACATCGATTAGCTTCACGAAGACCTCAAAGAGATCATATACTCATCCCATATAGACTTCCCACATCAATCAATCTATTACAAACAAAAAAATGAAGAAAAAGGATGAAATTTTCATCATCGAATTGCCTATTCTTGATCATGGGTTTCTTGTTCCGAAAGACATGTTGTCATACACTAAGTTATGCTAAACCACCTATTCTCACCTCCTTACCTTTTTAGCCTAATTCCCTCATTAGTCAAGGGACTTGCCACAAATGCGACATTTGCTAATTATGCAACTTTATTCACCCTTAGAATGGTCCATTATGTAATTCCTTTAGAGTCTTACATTCATAAACCCCTCTTAGGTATGGTTGACTCATTAGGGTTCTTATCAATTAAGTGGCTCTTTTACCACCTCTTACCATTGACCTTCTTCATTACTTATTGATTATCCTATATAGGACCAGCTCATCGACACCTATATTTAACAACCACTCAATCATGCCTATGACCTACATTCAACCATGCCTAACACTTACCAACCCATTATTCTACTTCATCATAATCTTCCCTAGCTTATGGGAGAACTACATCGGCCTGAGGTTCCTTTTCGTCGGGACTATGTAGGCATCACTTCAAAGGCATGGAGCCCTTGGAGGTTAGCTTAGCCACTCTCTACCCTAACCAATTACCCCTTTCCCTTTCCTATTCAAATTCTACCCTAGCTAGTTTCCTTTCTATATCAATAACTGGAAATTAAACCAAACAAGAAACAATTACTAAACATCTTTGCCATCATAATTTACACATTCATTTCATCATATATCCCATTTCTCTAGCATAATCATACATTTTCCAAAAAATCATCTTAACATGATCTATACCATCACTAATTACACACATTAATGAATTAGAAATTCAATCAACCATAAAACCTGACACAACCATGCCTAAATCAACCTGAATTAACCATACCTAATCAACCTAACTCCACCATGCCTACACCAACCTGACTCGATCATGCCTAAAATGACCTGACTCCACCATACCTAATTCAACCTGACTCAATCATGCCTAAATCAACCTGACTCCACCATGCCTACATCAACCTGACTCAACCATGCCTAAATCAACCTAACTCCACCATGCGTACACCAACCTAACTCAATTATGCCTAAACTGACCAAACTCCATCATGCCTAATCCACCTAGTTTCCATCACATACCTACATAATAATAGAAATGAAAATCAATAACCTCATTCATGTTATGAGTACCACCAGATATAAATCAGAAATTTTTTGTATACACACGTGTGTACATGGATATAAATAAATACCAGTCTCTCATAAAATCTCATATACATCCTCACTCTCTTTGGCACGCAGGCCGATATATGATCAAAAATAGCAAACAATCTCATCTACATCCTCACTCTCTTTGGTATGCCGGCCAGTATATATAAAAAATAAGTAGCTATACAAAATAGGAGCTACATATGGCTATCAGATATCACCCTACCGGATATCCTCTAACTCTGCCTCACCTGTCTCCTCCTCCTCCTCCTCTGCCCTTGTACGGCATCCAACTAGCATCTCACCACCCACCCTTGGTCCTGGCCAGATCTTTGTTGGTACCTCACCTATGGCTAGCCTCCATGAACTAGTGGCCTTGCCTTGACCCTATCTTGGGGCTCAATGGCCCCGTATGCTCTCCACACTATGGGTGTACGACTAGTTCCTCTCACTCGAGGGCTGCTATGATCTATACTCTCCATAGGATAGGAAATATATCCTTGTGGCCATCATCTGATCCTGATAATACCTCACATCACCTAAGGCATCCCCTAACCTGCCTATATTTACTATCTATGGTGGTTTCATTAGCCTCGGCCCCTATACCTGTCTCTCAGGACCCTATCCCATTGATAACTATAAAGAGGGACCTTGTCCCTGTGCTTGTGCCTATCCTGAGGGACCCTATCCCACCGCTACCTATATCTAGGCCTGAAGGGCCACAACCTATGTCTGTGTAGTGGCCAATTAGACCTAAAAACCTCTAATTTGTGTCTGTAGGGTAGCCACCTATACCCTATCCCCATCTCCACCCTATGCGCGTACCTATCCCTATGCTACCTAGGCCTGTAGAGTGGCCACCTATGTCTATAAAATAGTAACCTATGCCTCTACACCTATAAACTACCCCTACAATATCCCCAACTATGTAATCAGGGTCACCACCTGCCCTTGTAGGGTGTCCCTCTGTACTGTGATGGTGGCTAAATTTGGCTACCCCCGCCTCGGTGGTACTGCTTGTAAATGTGCGGCCCACCACTACCTGTATCTATTGGTCACCTCGAAATCATCAATCTATCAGTCTTTCACCTACTCTTCCTACCTTGTCAGAACTATCAGCTGTGGTAGAGGTAGAGGCCTCTCCACGTCATCCCTCCTATATTATGGGAAGGGAGGGGGCATATCCTAAACTAGCCCAAACTGCCATATGACCCTATCTACAAGTATCATCTCGTGCTCTCCTACACGTCACCCCTCTATCTATCGAACTATATGTAATCCATCTAGCTCATTGGTCATCCACCTATATGATAGGAAACCAACATAGGACCTCCAAATGATGTCCATACCGAACAAACCCTCTAGAAATCACCTGTAATAAGCTACATCATGTGTAGATCTAGGATCACAGCACTTCCTAATCTCAGGCACCCATCTCCTAAAGCCCACATGAATAAAACCCAGATCGAATGCATCAGCCTGGGGCATACCAACTAGATGCACACACATAATGTGCTCATATGCCCAACAATGAAGTTTGAAAGTACAACACAGGCTAAACCTCCATAGCCACCCATAAGCCCATAGTCTCTGTATAAATGTACCAGGAATATGGGTGCCCATGCAAAACGGGTCCTATCCTCCACCATGTCATGTAGAAACCCCATCAATGATCATGGAAATCTCCCACCCTCTACATCTGGTAGTGCAAAGTAGAAGACTACCTCCATCCGCAACACTACCAGCCTCATGTCCTCCGGATGGTCCCGGTACATATCCCTGTAGCTCATATTGCCACTATGGAACCTCAACTCTGTTATCTCCTCACCAAACATGGTCAAAATCAACTCCTCAGATGACTCTGAGAGATAGAATACACCTGCATCCTCACTATTAGTAACTGCTGGATCCTATACACATCCTCTAGGGTGACTGTGATCTCACCCATCAACAGATGGAAGGTTTTGGTCCTTGAGTCTCATTTGTCGATGAGGGTGACCATCAAACTTGGCTCTCAGACTACGTTCTAGTAGTGTCTGACCCCAATCAGGCCAACCTCTGAAACATGCCACTAATCATTGGTTGTCACACTCCCTCGTACCTCGATGAATAAGGGTGGTACCTTATCCCACATCCGTATCTGGTCACTTACTTACACCTAACAAAACACACAATTATCAAAACCTTCCCATACCAAACACGTATTGTCAATAAACCATGTCCCCAACCCTTATTACTTATTATACCCACCTTACCACTTACCCCTTACTATACCAATATATTCATGACATTTATACGTATCCCCCTATTTTCCTCTCATGAAACCTACCCTTACATCTCCTGACTTATCCTTACCTCTTACCCTTGCTCTCTATTTCCCTATTTTCCCAAAAAAATAGGCCGACACTAGTCAGCAATGACCATTATCGGTCATGTGTAACCAGCATCGGTCACCTACTACTTGATCGATGCCAGCCAAATACCACTGACGTCAACCAATACTTGATCGGCGTTGGTCCCTGTTGCAGAGCCAAATACATCTAACAACCCCCCCCCATATTTCCAAAATTCTCAAAATCTAACCTAATCCTCCACTCTAACCTACCCAAACCTATCCTAGCTTCATTCCTAATCCTACTTAACCTACATTAGACCTTCCCACCCCTTATTTCCTTTACTTTTACCCAGACATTCCAAATAATAAAATTACACCCAAATTTTCACCCAACCCCATTTCAATAGCTTATTTCAATAACCAATACAGGATCAAATAGAATCCTACCTCATCTCAGTGTTGTCGGCATGGTGGTACAACTATCCGCTGCACAGGTGGCCCACCCAAACCTTCTCCCACCTCTACCATGTCTAATCACCAAATCCAATCCTTCTAACCTCCACCCAATCACAATCAATCCCCATGTGCTCATGGACCCATCTACCTATATCCTCTCACCAATCAGAACTCTCCACCTCTGACAGGTTTAATGTGCCCTTTTCTCCATGACCAGTGTAAAATTCAAAAAGTGCTTTGTCATGTTCTCAAAGACAACACTTGCAAATGAACCCATCCAATATGAATTTTTCATTTTTTAACCACACCCTAACCTAAATGGCGTCAGTTATACCTAGACCGACATTGTTCCTATGCCCTATAAAACCGAGGTTGGTTGTACCTACACTGACATCGGTCTTGTACCCTAGAAAACTGGGGTCAGTTTACCTAGACTATCAACAGTTAAACATGACTGGCATCAGTTACCTGTCATACTCCTATCAACACCCTTTCCCCATTTCTACCCAAAATTTACCCTTCCCACCACCTTGTTGACCTTACTTATCCTTATTACCACCTACCTCCACACCCATTTTACCTACACCGATCCTAAATTACATTAGGGGACCTATTTTTTTACCTGTGACGTGACCTCATTACCTGGACCCATAACATTGTTAATGACCTATGAACCCATGTGCTTTCTATATCTTATGACACTATTACCCATTTTGTTTGACGTAATGACCTTACCTTCCCTATTATTGTGTTGTTTGTCCTGACCCAACCTTTGGTGTACCAAAACATACCTCCACGTTCCTACACCTGACCTACGATGTGCTTCCACACCATATCCTATACCTTGGATACCGGAATCACTTCAACCTGTTTTAAAAAAACCTATCGACCTTGGACAATGTAGAGTTTGCATGCTCTTAAACCTGGTACCATGTCATTGTTTATAAGTGTTCGTGTGTTTGACTGTCACTACCTTTGACCCTAGCCCATTTTCCCTATTTTATGGATTCAACCTTTACCTCATTACCCATTTTTACCTCCACCTACCCACCTAACCATTGATTATGTGAATATGCCCATGTCCTCATTCATGTAATTTTATGATTATGGTACCTATTTTTCTCAGCCTAATAGCCTTACCTTACTTATGGCCATGACCCTTATCCAAACTAACCTTAACCTTTTTACCTTTTGGATGTACCAGAACCAAACTTACATGTTCCTTCATCTTACCTCGTTGAATTCCCAAACCGTATCCTTTTTACCCTAGATACTGGATCTCAACAAACCTTGTTTGGATGACCTTTACGACCCTAGCTACCCTAGCTAACATATATTTGTTATATTGAGCAACCCTGGTATCTCATGGAATTTCCCAACATGTGTGTACATCTAAATGCTCTACCTAATCACCCACCCTACCTCTTACAATCACCATACCCTTAATCATCACCTTCTTCACACCTAGCCATGTTTTCTCAAACTACCCACCTCCTCATTTTATCAAACACTCACCACTTCCTTCTCTCACCTCATTGGTTCCTAGTTTGAGGTGGGTTACCTCCACCCACACATGGGGCAACCACATCTTATTTTTTTTAGCGTCGCTTACCAATACAATCTACGCAACAAAAAAGGGGCAAAATGTAGACACAAAAATTGTGTCACACTCACCTTCGCCCTTCATTGAATAACCAACTCAAACATATTCACCTAACCATGGCCCCTTTCACCCCACATTAATATTAATTTAATTAATTTAATTAAACTAATATCCATCCTCATAATAATTCATCATTTAATTACCTTAATTGACCTAATTTCCACTTCACCTAGACACATCATCCAACCACCTCACCCTAGACCTATTCTTGGCATGTTTCCATAACTAACTAAGACCTGATCTCACTTTCTTTAATGAGCTAATATTTGGTCTAACCCTAAAATCACATGCCTAATATTTCTCTAACCACAATCTCGCTCATTAGAAGGGAAGCTTCCATTCTAATCTATGGGAATAAAACTAATCTAGCCCAATAAATCAAGGCAATCTGCCATTTTTAGTAAACCTAGGGAATCTCACCTTAACTGACACCGGTAACCCCTAAACTGATGTCGGTCATCCCAGAACCATCGATGGTTACCATTTAATCACCTTAGCAACCTTTTTTTTGGGTTGGAACATTCTAAGAGTAGGAGGATGAGAAGAGATCTACATTTAAGTAGAACCAGAGTCTTTTCACGCACCCATACATCCATACCTAGCACCAGAACAAATCTAGAAGCATTTTCACTCATGGTAATATTCTGAGAAGCATCACTATTACACAAAGCTCCATTCCACCAACCGATCATCGACATCACCCAACCATTGGACCTACAATATTGGTAAGTGTTTTTATCATTAATAATTTCCATTCTTATTCTGATCATTAAGTTATTGTCATTTATGTTATCATTCTTCCTTTAACATTCCCATTCCTCCATAGCCTTCTTTTTGGAAAACTAAAAAATCTCACCCACCCTTTTATCATATCATCTATCCTAGCCCTTCCACCTCTCTGAGTGTTCTCAGCATTTCCGTGGACCTTTTCATCCCCTTCTTTAGCTCTATCTAACCTCACCCAGACCCTACAATAAGGTCTTCATTGAACTACTGGCACCCTACTATACTGATTTCGGTTACCCATAACCATCATCGGTATCCCTTAAACCACCATAGGTTATACCCAACCGACATTGGTATTTTTTTTTGATACCCTATGCCAATAACAGAACCAAACAACCTTTTACCAAATAACCTAAACAACCCAGAACCTAACCCCAACTAGTTCTAGTACCCTAACATCTACTAACCCTTCAAATCTGACTATAGCCTAGGCTGTTATATTAGATTTTCTTATTGTGATTGAATAAGATACCTAAATCATATCAACTATAGTAAGACTTTTCTTATTTCTTGCATTAATTTGTTATGAACAGTGGATTGACAGGCATCTTGGGAGTATCACACTTCTTGGATCTACCATATGTTAGGCAGTCCACTATCATATATTATTTAACTATTCATTTGTGGTCATGTTTTCTATTTCAAGTAGTTCCTCCCAACCAAAAGGAAACTCTCACAATTGGCATTGGATAGAGAATTCAAAATGCGTGCAACAACCATCAACTGATCAGCAATAACATGTAGTCTTCCTCATCCCTTACCCTTATTTATTTTTTCTTAATAAAGTAAAGAAAATAGTGAAACAGGTGCATTGCACAATCCAAAAGGCATCACTAACCATTCAAATGGTCCATGTTTTTTTTTTAAAGAAGTTTTCCACACATCACCTTCATCAATTCTTACTTGTTGATAGCCACTTCTTAAGTCTATTTTAGTAAAATAAATTGCATTCTTTAATTGATCTAGTAAATCATCTATTCTAGGAAGAGGGTAATAATTTTCCACTGTGATCTTGTTTAAGGCACAAAAAACAACACATATTCATCATGTTCCATATTTCTTTGGCACAAAAATGATTAGAGAACTACATGGAGATGTACTTGGATGAATAATAACATTGGCCAAAATTTCCATCACCTCTTTCTTGATTTCCTCATTTTCAACCATGGACCATCTATACATACCAATATTGGGAAGAGGTATATCCTATAGCAACTGTATCTCACATTGAACCCCTCTTTTGGGAGGTAGACCTTATGGATCCTAAAAAACTTCATTATGATAGTTAGAAATATTTTTTACCAATTCATTACGATGTTTCAGATCATAATCCTCAAAATCCTTTTTGTGATCTTTCTCTTTGGCTTTGATCACCATGAGTACCAAATTATTGCTTGAGTTGACAATCCTTTTCATCTTCCCCACAGTAACCAAGGAAGGAGTTGTTTTTACATGGTGAGCTCTAACAATATACTCAATTTCATCCTTCATAAGCAAGTATTTATTTTCTTCCCTATAGAAGATTGCTTTACGATCAAATAAAGAAGGAATTCCCAAAACTACCCCACAAGTATCCAAAGGCACTACATCCAATCCAACCTCATCAATAACATTTTTTGTAATGGAAAATATGAATCTACAAGTTTTAGTTACTTGCATCTTGACATCATTACAAACCCAACCCAAAGGATAAGGCTTAGGATGTGGATTATTTTTGAGTCCTAGTTTCTTAACAACCTCCTCTAAAATCAAATTAGCTTGAGATCCAATTAAAAAAGAGTATCAATTTTTGTATGTTTTGAAATAACTCTAAGGTGGAAAAATATCATTCTATTTCTTTTCATCATTCATATATTGTTGATTAGAAGAAGATGCAACATTTGGAGTACTAGTGTTGGAAGAAAAAAATATTACCTTAAAGAATCATGGTCATGATCTTGGTTTCCTCCCCTAAATCAGACCCGAGATCATGAACCACAATATTTTTTTTCTTCTATTTTCCTTTCTTAACTATCCATTTAGGATTAGTTTCAGGATGTAATTTCCAACACCTACAGTCATCATGGTTATTTTTATAATGATTTCAAATTGATTTTTCATCTTCTTTTTTAACAGTAGAGTTTTTTTGCTTACCCTTTCCTTTTCCTTATTCTTTCGAACCTTTTCCTTATCCTTCAGACTACTTGTTCTTTTATTTAAAAAGAAGAAGAGGAATTCTTAGTCATTTTACCTCGATATTCCAAATGGGTTTCTAGAGCACACACTGCATCGATATTAGTAGGACCTAAAACAAGAATCATATGCCTTAGGTAACTATGTAATCCACCAATATACTTAAGTAGGGGTTCTTGTGTGTTTAGGGAAATTCCAAGAATTAGATCCCTTTTCCTAAATTCTTTTGTGTAGTCTTGAACACTTTTTTCCTTAGTTTGTCTTAATTCTTTCCAATTCATCATAGCTTGTTTCTTATAACCAAGAGGATTAAATTGTTGTCTAAGATTTGAAACAAAATCAGACCAATAAGTGAAGTCTTTACCTTTGGTTTCATCTACTTCTTGAAGCTTACTCTCCCACCATATGAGTGTTGTACCACCCATCCGAAGAGTTTTCAAATGAATCTTTTCTTCATCATCCCCATTTATCTAAACCCTGCAATATGCTTCTATCTGCTTGATTCAATTATCCAACTTTTGTGCATTTAACTCTCTAGTATACATTGGAAGTTCAAACTTGATATCTAACTTTAATGAAGAAAAATCAGATTTTATAGGTTCATCTTTAAAAATAGATCTTTCTTCTTTTTTACCTTCTCTAGTTTATTTTTCCCTTCACTTATCTTGGTACATTTCCTCCACCATTTCCTTCATTTGTAGGAATGATTGACGAAATTATTCTTCCTCTCGATCCTCCATTGTAGGACTTTGAGTTCATCTTGTACCAATTTTTGGATCCTCTTCTACTATCTCTTCTTCACCCTTCTTAGACTAAGACCTTGTTAATATCAAACAAAACAACAACTTACAATCCAAAAACCGTTAATCTAAACCAAAACCAGCTCTAATACTAGTGATCTAAAAATCCAAAGAAAAATTACACACATACACTCAAAATTTTTCTTTTAAAGATTTTTAGTGAAAATTATACATTACGATATTTTTTAATTTTAATAAATAATTAAAATCTGTAATTACTATGTAAAATATAGAGAAAATTCACCTGTAATTCAACATGAGACATCATAACAGATTTTGACACTTGAGGCCTACATCTCTGGGTCTAGTTGAATGGGACCAATATATCAAAATCTTGCAAATTAATCTTTACAATTATTTCTACAAGAATCTGACCTTCTCACAGTAATCCCTTGCCAAAAATAATACCATTTTTTTTAAAACTCCTCAAAATTCATCTCCTAGCTCAAGATATAAGATTTACAATAATAACACAGTCATCAAATAATGCCAATACAAATAAAACCAAGATCCTTTTATAATGTTCGAGATTCATGACACAATGGTCAAATTCTTGTCCTTTTACACCAGTGACTTGGGTTTGAGCCCCCTCATGTGTATTTGGTTTTTCTATTTAGGGATTTAATCCCATATGGGACGCTTGAATGGTTGGTTTGGTATATAAATCCAAGGCGCTTCCTATTTAACACTTTCTTATGAGCCATTTTGACCACCATGGATTGCAGGCGCTATGTTGAAATGCACCAAGTTTGGAGCTTGGCATATTTTTTTGGTTGTGTGGATTAATGTGTTGAGTTGGTGAGATAATAGGAAAGGTGAGTTGACATAGAGATAGTTGGAAATGTGTGGCAGAGATAAGATGTGGAAGTTATAATATAAGGAGTGGATGGAATTTTGAATAAAATTCATGGGAGTTAAAACAGTAGTTGTTCAATGTGGAGAAATAAGGAGGTGGCTCGATAGATATGTTGACTCAAGCGGTCCAGTCAGGCTATCCACCAAGCCCTTTACAATTACTATATAACCAATATCCCACATAGATCAAATTATTGCAATATGAATCAGATATAATCATAAGTCCTGCAATCTCAATATGAGGAGGTTAAGAATCCCCTCCATAATTGGGTGTGTTAATCCTAGCTAAGGGCCCCCAGCCATCAAATAGTGTGGCCCACCTGTTTATTACCAAGTGTCCAAGACCAGCATTAAAACAAAAAATTTACTCTCTTATTATCCACGTGTCAAAATTTCATTGGTCCACTTAGCGAGCATGCATGTGTTCAACTTGTGCATAGTCTTGAATTCACCAGTTGCCCAAAAATTTCAGCCAACCATAAATTTTGCATACGTGCTCTGATTTCTATAAATAAGAAATTGCTTGAAAAATCAATTTTTTCTCCATGCAATGAAACTTCCTGTAACTTATTTTGAGAATTTTTTAGATTATTTTTTCTCTAGCGAGGATCCTGTGGATAAACTCCCTACATTCTCAAAGATAGGTTTGGTGTAAATAGTGACAACACAATATCAACACTTAGATCATGTTTAGAATAAACAATACCTAAATATTGAGAAGGTGTTGACGTGATCTCCAAATAAGGTATACTAAAACAAGTTTAAAAACAAACAAAGTCCAAGTTTTGAAAAATGGAGGTTACAAATGTGAGTAGCGCAACAACACTATTTGGACACGTTAATCAAGATTTGTAGACAAAGCAATATTTTAGTATCAAAATGATGTTACTACAATGCAAGCAGCGTAACGAAGACCCTTTCCAAAACTCAAGGAAATTTTTAGGACCAAAGCTAAGTATAAGTATATCAATAATTTGTTATTTATGTGAGTAGCGTAACAATACAACTTAGAGACTTAGATCAAGTTTCATAAAGGAAACAAGATGTAAGTATCACAACTATATTGATATAATGCAAGTAGCATAATAACTCAAAGGAATTAAATGATGAGACAACCTAAGTACAATGATAATCTTGATGTGAGTATTAAGATAATGGTTACCAAGATATGAAGATGTACCAACACACTTTCAACACTTACTATCACAGTCGCAATAAGGAAGGATGTAAGCAGGTGGAAAATTATTGAACACAATATTTGATAACACTACATATGTATGCTCTCTTTTATCCCAAACGGGTGACAAAAAAACAAAGGAGTAGACCAAGTGGTGATTAAAAATACTCAATGTAACTTTGGCATAGTTTCTCCTTATCTTAGGACAAGTGAAAAACTAGGAAAAAGTAACACTTTGTAAATTTCATGATGAATAACACTAGTCTCAAACTTTAATGGACTCTCTCCTTGTTCAAATAACAAGGTTTTG
Organism: Taxus chinensis; assembly: GCA_019776745.2. Classification (NCBI taxonomy): domain Eukaryota; kingdom Viridiplantae; phylum Streptophyta; class Pinopsida; order Cupressales; family Taxaceae; genus Taxus; species Taxus chinensis. Next base: position 451,245,774 of record CM034146.1, on the reverse strand, counting down.
ACTCCAAAATAATTTCTTACTTCATGATATCTCGATAGAAAATGTTGGTTAAAGTCAAGTTGGCCCCAATGCCAAATGGTTTCCTTGGATATTGTTAACAAACTTGTCAATTCTTTTCTAGAGGGGGTACGTATTTCTAAAACTACTTCTAGATGATAAACCATTACCCCATAATCAAATTAATGAACGGGGGCCCATACAAGAAACATGAAGCTTTTATCACATGGGTTTTCAACTAGTCAAGTGGGTAGTGGGGAACTTCCCACTATTTCCACCAGTTCTCTCAAGGTGTGAACTAATTTGGGGTTCTTGGGGTAGTCCTCACAATGATTGTTATGGATTATGTCAAGATACTTTCCCCAGTTTAAAGTGGATGAGTTGTAGCTCTTAACTGAAACCTGCAAGTACAATGTGTTGGATAAAGTGGTGTATATTTCTATTTTTGATCTTAATGAGGTTTAGTACACCATAGGTAACCTACAACACACATGTCGTTATAATTTTTTAGATCCCAAGTCTTTGACTAGCGTTAGGTCCTGTGCACAAATGACTTAGTAATTTCCAATAGAAAGTGAATCAAAGTTGCTTTTGATTCTCAAGATCGTCCAAGGTCACAAGAGAAGAGAATACATAATAATGTGATATAACTAGATAAATTCAAAGGAAAACTTTAAATCAAATGAACTTTAAATAAAGCTTGATAAATTTTTCATTCCCTTAAACAAAAATGAAAGATTAAGTTTCCAGTCAACCAAATGTTAGAAAAAACAAAACTAAAGTTGTTTTTGATTCTCAAGATCACCCTAATATGCAAAAGAAGAGCATACACAAACTTTATTCTAACTTAAGTAAAACATGGAAACATGATTCTCATTAAATATGAACAATATGTTAGAAATCTAATTAAAAATGTTAAAAACATACAAAAAAAGTAAGGAGAACTTGTAAAATAGCAGAAACACAGAAAGTTAGAATTCAAAGCCTCAAAAAATGAGCCAAAAATTAACACAGAGCGCTAGTGTAAGCCTGTGCAGCAATAGCACATGGATTGAAGTAGAAGAACAATGATAATCCCGATATCACAAGGCATCTTCTCACTAGCGTGAGGGTAGTGTCACAGATGTAGGTTTGAGACAAAAAACACGGAAAGTGCTTTGCTAGCATAAGAAAAGGAGTGGTAGCATAAGCTAGATAAGAATTAGCACACACATATAGTGTAGTAGTGCATGTCAAACATAGAGAAGAAAAAATCTAGTTTATCAAAAACATATGCCAAGAGGCGCTAGCGCAATCTAGTGAAGCAGTAGTGCAAGCTTAAGAGTAATAGTGCATGGAGTTTTACATTAGTGCAAGATTCAAAGAAGTAGCACAAGGGTCCTCATGTAGTTGGATGTAGGGGATGGTAACATTCCTTTCTTCCAGCACATACTTTCTTGGTCTGAACAAAGCAAATAGGTGACATCTGAGGCTACATTTTATTCCATATACATTGATTGATGATGTCCCCTTTAAAATAAATATTGATGACATGTTGCTAAGGTGTATTAAGGGTACACAAATTGACAAGGTGTTAGTAGAATTTCACGATGGATTATTTGGTGGAAAATTCTCTACCAAGGTGACAGAAATAAATATCATTAAGGAAAGATAATTTTGGCCTACCCCATTCGCAGATGCACGTGTATGGGTCATAAAATGCAAAGAATGCACTTTCTTTGTAGAAAATAAGAAATTGACAGCACTTTCCCTTCGACCAATCCAAGCATATAAACCTCTTGTGCAATGGGGTATCGACTTCATAAGCATGATCAATCCTCCTTCAAGCATTGGGCATAAATGGGTGCTAACAGCTATGGATTACTTCACCAGATAGACATAAGTTTTCACACTCTAGGAATCAACTAAGTCAGTCATCTTTTACTTTCTCTAAGGTATTATAAATAGGTTTGGCATTCCTCAAACCATTATCTGTGATAATACAAAATCCTTCATTGGTACTGAAATCTATGATTAGGCTCTTACTCTTGGTATCTATTTAAAAATCTCCTTCAGCTATTACCCGTAAGGAAATGGCTTGGTAGAGTCAACAAGAAAGAATTTGATCAGAATCATGAAGCAAACAATGAACATCAACCAGAGGAAGTGGCATACAAAGGTATCAGGCGTGCTATGGATAGACATTATCATGGTGAAAAAGGCAATAGGAACTTCTCTGTATAAAATGGTATATGGAAAGGAATCCATACTTCTTTTATCTCTTAAGTTGCCTTCATTAGAGATTTCCCAGTAGCTGAAACTTGAGGGTGTAGATCAAAGAGAAATCAGAATGGAAGATATAGTTGAACTTGAAGAATTGAGAAACTCTACCATGATAAAGCTAGAATGGCATCAGCAATCAACAAATAAGTGGTTCAACAGAAAGGCGGGGCCCAAAGATTTCAAATTTGGTGACTTAGTCTTAAATTAGGATGCTGACAGAGCCAAACCAGGTTGCTATTCAAAGTTTGATGCACTTAGGATTAGCCCATATATCATCAGTTTTTATAAGGAGGCTAACTCTTTCAATTTGTCTAATCTTGATGTATGTATGATATCAATCACAATCAATGAGATTTATCTCAAATCCTTCCATTGAGACTTCTGCATCATTGTATATATTAGAGTAGTTTCAATTGCTCCAAGTGTGTTACATGCACATTCTTTTATTTGTACATAGTTCTTTATTTTCATGCTCTCCTTGCATGCACTCTTCTTTTTCTTCCATGTGTCATTTATCTTCTAACAGTTTTCAAAATTTTTGCAAGATTCGGGATAAGGAGTTCAGAAATGCTTAAAAGTGACTTCAAGGGTGATTCTTCAAAGTGGTAGATCAGAAATTCATGTTTCTAAGAAGGCTCCATGCCCAATGGATACTTCTAAGGCTATGGATATCCTTCATCTAGCAGAAATATGGCCCCAAAAGTTGTCAAACTATTGTCCTGAATAACTCCCCTACTTATTTTAGCAACCTATGTCCCCATTCTAGCTTTGAAGTTCCTTGTTATAGGTTACATGTACCTCAATTGTCTTCTTGGCACAATTCCTTAGTTACATTTCCTCATGCACTTATGCACGTTCTTCATTTTTACACCTTCCATCTTCCCTTCCTTTTCCTCTATCTGTTCAACTTTCCCCACGTGCTCAATTTTCACGCATTCACCTTCTTTCTAGTAGTCTATGTACCCTTTGTGCACGCATTGGACTTGTTTCATAAGTTAGTTACCCTTGGCATTCTTTCTTGCCCATTCCTTATTGTCACATGTCAATCACCTTTATGCTTGTACCCCACTTATATACTTGTCTCCTACTAGTACACTTCCATTCCTCACACACGTGACACTTGTTTGCGTCCTTCCTCTACTTTCCCTCCGCGCCTCCTTATTTCACGTGCACACCTTTGTGCCATATTTTACACCAGCTAATGTGCCACATGGCATATGTCAGAAATTAATTGATCTATATGTAACCAATCAAAGCATGTCATTTGGGTGCCAAATCCTTGCGATGAATCGTTGCATGACACGTGGTAGAAACAACAAAACAAGTATACAGTTGGCCTCCCTTCATCCTTTTTGTGCATGTCACGTGTCATTATGTGTCATAGAAACTTGTAGACATTAGAGGATTATATATTCTGCTATAGATCTCATATTGGGGTGTGGTTGGTCTTATTCAAAAAAAATTGACGTGGGATATAGTGTAGAACATTCAAACTTAAATTTTGGCAGAATTGGACAGGTAAGAAGATAGAAAATGTCCCTCATGCCATTAATACAGAATCTGATTTCTCCAAACACCATATTTGATTCAAATCTTTCCTCCTTCCTTCTCTCACACTCCAAATAGACATGGGGAGATGCATTTGATATATTTATAGGTGGATTTTCCAGCATTCATTGCTTCTTGGTGGTGGTTTAGTTTTCAAATCAGATTTTCCCTCCTTCTCCTCCTCTTCTCTCATCCATTCATCTATAAATATAAGAGCATTGCTCATTGTAAGATGTTGGATTATTTAAATTTATAAAGGCCTTGACTTACGTTTTGAGTTTCATAACTTTAGATCTAGTCATCGCATGTGGATATCATCCTCATATGCCATTATAATATATTGTGCATCTCTAGAAGTATTGGAAGCATTATTTTGTGGCTACCTTCTGCCTTAACCTATTTTTATTCTTCTTTCTTTCCTTTCCCTTACGTTGTGTGTTTTTGTGTCTTCTCACATCCCTTGCATCTCCTTTTCTGATTTTTTCCTGTGAAAACGATTGTGTAGTTGTGCTATGGTATTTGTTACACGTGTCTAGCCTTCCACTGTGCATTTTTCCTCATTTTAGCTTGAAGTTGGTCATGTTCATCCCCCATATTTTTTGTGTTATCTCCTTATTTATATTATCTTTCCCTTTTTTCATAGCCTTCTATCCCTGTTCCTTTGGCATGTTTATCTTAGGATTTCCATTTTAGCATTAGGAGTAGCAGTAGGAGTAGAAATAGGTAGAGGAACTGGCCTTCTCTGGAGGTCTGTCTCAAATGCACAATGTCTCACAAATTGGAGACAGTCCCATTGTTTCCTCAATGACTCAGTTCAACCTGATCTAAGACAAGTACACTTTTAAGCTCTAACAAGAACGTTAGTAGTTAGGGCATGATGCTCATTAGACATAGAGGGATTGGATTCGGGAGCCCAATGGGATTTAGCAATTGGAGATGAATATGTAGTAGAATGTTGTGTAGAAAATGAAATAAAACCCTGATGCTCAAGGCAATTAAGTTTTCATTTTAAATCATAGCAATCATTGTCATGATTTCCATTAATTTTGTGATAATTGAAAAATGGGATACCTGGGTCTTTTGAAAGTTGATAATTAGGGTAGAAATGAGTAGTTAGAAATTTTATTAACTAGTGATTGAGGAGCTTAGGAAGAATATCATGTTGCTTAGCATTTAGATCAAACTTGAGAGGAGATGGAAGCGGTAAGACCAGGGCTTCATTTATATGAGCACATGTAGTATACATAGGATTATGATAAGGGGTAGAAGAATAAATAGCATGGGCATGAGAGCCATCCTTAAGATGTTAGCTTTCAATTGTGAGATATGTACTTGTTAGTGCATAATCATGGTACCCCCGAATGGCCCAGGTGTGGAGTGGGGTATTTGGTGTGATTGCACAACATAGGACCATCTCTCAAGCTGTGGGACTTGTAAAATTTGACATGGACCCCCGAAGAAATCCCATTCTTGCTTCCTAATATACCTACCACAAACTACTCCAGTGCAGGAAGAACCTATCCTATCCTAATCTAACCATTCCAAGGGGACAGAGAAAGAGAGGGTGAAAGATCCTACACTAAGTGGTGATACACTAGAAAAGGAAGTGGTTAAATCAAAGACCCAACCACCTGAAGTGGAGAGAGGTGAGTAGAGGAGAGGGTGGACAGAATGCACCACAAACCAGAGATATATTTCACACAGACACCACTTTGAAACCCATTAAACACAACTCCCATGACCTGCAATGAACATTAGAATATGCACAGTATACTCTATAATGATGAGAGGTAAGAAGAGACAACAAAATAAGCCAAGGATGGACATATACATCATGAAACAAATTTTATTGCTCCAAAATGTTACACAGTACATCATTGGTGGGAAAGAGGAAATAAAACACCATTACAGAGCCATGGGAGGAGGCTTAGACTTTACATTCTACCCTAAGGAAGAAAGATAGGGGGTAAAGGAGAATCAATGACCAACCCTTTGAATATGCCCCTTCATTACAATATATAGGAAGAATAAGAGAGAGAAGAGGGAAGAATTAGAATCCTACTTTAACCACCTAGAAATATGCATTGAATCCTACTTTGAAAGCTCAACCACTATCAATCAATGCCTTTCTCAAATCCACCACAAATCTATCATTTATGGTTCCATGGTGGATCAAATTGAATAAAATATGGTAGTTGGAGAAATATGGCTTTGTATTAATGGCCTAGAATACGTTTTCCCATTTTTCACCCACTAAAGCATATTAAGAATGATATTTTATGTTTCAATAGCATAGAGGGTGTCGAGACGTTTCCAAAAAGTCTTCCCTCACCCAAATGTGATTCTCCAGTCAAAAGATATGTCCATTTGAATATTTCGATCATGGGTGTGCAATATTTTAAAGAGTTTGTCCATACAGGGTCCATGTGGCAGCCTCCATGTGCTCCTTAGGATTCTTTGTATTTTTCCTAAGTCTCTTTGCTTGGCGGGGACAAAATTCTAACCATGGACACGTGGCATCCTAGCACTTGTTTGGAAACCCACCCCAAATTTTACCTATGAAATAGTGCCATGTTGACACTTAGCTCCCTCTACAAGCCTGCCTCTGCCTTGACTTTTCAACCCCTGACTCTATCCCTTTTTGGACTTTGTTACACATGGAAGGCTCACGCTCATTTAAAAACCCACTCAGGATTTTACCTTTGAAGGAGCATTGTGTTGACACTTGGCGCCTTCTACCTGCACTCTATGCTTAGTCATTTTAGGCTCACTCTCCTTTTTTACCTCTGTTAACCATTTGCTACGTGGAGGGCTAGCGCAAGTTTGATTCTCCAACCTAGATCCCACTTTTGAATGTGCATCGTTAAGACACTTGGCACCCTCTGCTAAGTCAAATACTTTTCAACAGCCGGTGTAATTTTTTAAGGCTCTGGATGTATAGAAGCTTGGCACTCGTTTGGGTCTGCCCCTTTGGATTTAATCTTTGGAGGTGTGGCATTTTGACACTTGGCTCCCTCCACTGTCTCCTCCATTCTTAGTCATTTTTAGGGCCATTCTGAACCATTTACAAATCCCAAAGACTTTGAATCTTCATTATTTTTTTCTTTAAGCATCTGGTTCTTTTGACATTGTTTGACCTCCTACCCTGACCCTTCTATTCTATTTCCAAGCCCATCTATAACTTGTCTATTGGATTTGAATCACAACTCGTTCTACGGGGCCATTTCTTGAATTTATTCTTACACATGGTCATTTTTTTACTCTTTTGGGCCTCTGGTTCCTTTTGTGTCGTTCAAACTCATTTTGACCCTATTTTCCTTGAGTCAAACTCACATATCCCCTTGTTTGCCATTATAGAATGTGAACTCACGGGTCTGAATCATTTTCTTCAGATTTTCTTTGTGTGGGGTTTGTTTTGACCAAATTTTCTAGTGGAAAATTTAGGATAACAATTTGGTGACTCGCGGGGACATTTTCCTGCTAAATGAAGAGACAAATAGCCTTGAAACATCTATTGGTCATGGATTTTGTCTGATAAACACAAAACTGATCTAAAATTTAAATATCTGATCCCTGAGCTACTGCGAGCCTGACTACATGCCTTTTCTATGTTTTATCTGACCCTGATCCTGTCCTTGCATCTGTCCCTTGATGGATTGTCTTGAAACTGATTTTAGTTGCTCTGTATTTTTTTTATCTTGGATTTAGCAACTGTCATAGACAACTATGGTCTTCTTCCATGAATAGTGAAGGGCTTGGCCTCATGCAACTCTGGAGTAATGCGAAAAAAACTTATATATAAAGAAAAAATAATACATGCCTCAAATGAGACATGCAGAGTGTGCACAAGCACTTCTTCTACTGAAAACAAAGTTAACTCCTACTCCTACACTAACCAAAGAGAAAGAAGCTAGTAAAAACCTGCTACAGGAAGGGAGAAGTAGCTTCTCTTCCTCAAAAGGGGCAGCCATGCAAATGATTTGACACTAAATATGGCTTCTTGTATGAGTGAAAAAATGACAATAAGCTGGTCCTCCACCCAAATCATTAAGGTATCTACATCAATGGAAAATACCTCCTCAAGTTGATTTGCATTAGAATCCTGGAGGTGTTGATGGTGGCCCTTGGTGCTTTGAAACTCATCTTCATGCCCTGAAGTGGGCATGACTAGTTCTGGCTTCTCTCTTGGCTCCAATGAAGCCAAGTACCTAATTGGGCACAGTCTAATCCTTTGAATGTGCCCCTTGTTCTGAATTTCAACTCTAATAATAGAGTTTTCTTGTGGACCCTCTTAGATGGATGGTGAGAGAGAAATGGTGATATTCTCCTACCTTTTCTCTTCCTTCTCCTATGAAGAACATGGAAGAATCATATCTTCCAACCTTGGTTCTAGAGGGCCATTGTGGAACACAGGCTACTTGCCTTGAATGCTTTCCTCCATGGTAGCAGGCTCATGTGCTTGAAAGGTGAATGATGAAGTAGAAAATGATGTTATCTCCTCAGGATCTTCTCTATTAAAGCAATCTTCCAATTCTGACAGGTAGACTACCTCCTTGTTGTCCTATTGTATGTGTTCTACCTCTTCCATGGTGTCTTCTTCTTCAAACATGAAGTTTGAAAGCTCAAACTCTTCTTCAACATTAGATCTTAAAGGGGATGAAGTGGGAGAAGAACTGAAGGTTCTTCTGTAGCTTGATTTACACTTGGAGCCTCTGAAACTGTATGGTCCTCCTCCTCTATTGCAAACTCAGCCTCATCCACCACTGGTTCTTCAACTCTAACCTCCTCTATTGGCTTGACCATCAAGGGGATCTTTGTAAACCCAAATTTGGCAGCCCAGCTCTTCATATTATCTGTCATTTCTTCTCTGTTGGGCTCCACTTCTTGTTGTTTTCCTTGACTGGATTCTTGAGTCTATTCCCAACATGGACTTGGGAAAGTAAGAGGAGTGACAGGTTGGGGTTCAACCAGTTTTGCAATTGTTTTTGGTGTGGAGGGAGGTGGAGCTTCTTTTTTGTTTGGAGGGGATGATTGTTTGGAAGGGAAAAGGATAGAGGAACTGAGGTGAGGTGGAAGATCAGGAGATGAAGGAAAGAAACTAACACTTGTGGTAGCAAGTGAGAGACTTGAATCTTGATCATGCTGAAATGATAAAGTTTGAGAAAGAGGAAATGAAGGAAAGGGAGTTAGTGATTGACTTACCCATTGACAAGGTTGTCCCACACTTTTCTCAAAAACCTCAATGTCCTCAATTCACTGTGTAATTTGAGGCAGCACTTCAACCATGAATTAAAGCTTCTCCTGCGGGTTGTAATGTCTTGGAAAAGGACCTTTCCATGCACAAGGTTCCCTACAACTAATCTTGAATGCCTTCATATGTTTTATGGCCCTGACTGAACCATGTTATCCTTCATTTTTTGGATCTTCTCCAGCAAACCAGCATTCTCCATATAGTTTTCACCATTGTATGTGCCCCCTTGTTTTTTATAAGCTTCATAGCTAAACTGACTTTGACCCTACTCATATGGGTAAGCATAATGGTTCTGGATCTGATCATAGCTGATTTGGAGGATTTGGGAAATGCATTGGAGGTGAATTGCATTGCTGCTATAAGTGTGAGTTCCATGAAGGGAATGAATTCATGATTGCAAAACTTCATGAAATGGAAGAAAAAATGAAAGACATGGAAGAAGAAAATGGATGAAAATGAGTGGAAATGGATGGAAAAGGTCTGCGACTCAGAAGATGGGTTATTGACTAGATGGAGTTGCCAGATGTGCTTGCATGTGCCTCAAAAGGCTAAACCTTAACAGGAACACACCAACCTTCTAAGATGAAGTGGTAAGGTGTTTTATACCTATCCCATCGAGTGTGCCAAAACTATTAGTGTAGAATCACGACACCCCCGAATGGCTCAGGTGTGGAGTGGGGCATTCAGTGTGATTGCACAACATTGGACCATCTCTCAAGCTGTGGGACTTGCAAAACTTGAGATGGACCTCTGGAAAAAGTCAGTTCTTTCTTCTTAATCTACCTACCACAAGCTACTCCAGTGCAGGCAGAACCTATTCTATCTTAATCTACCCATTCCAAGGGGACAAAGAGAGAGAGGGTGAAAGAGCCTACACTAAGTGTTTATACACTAGAAAAGGAAGTGGTTGAATCATAGACCCAACCACCTGAAGTGGAGAGAGGTGAGTAGAGGAGAGGGTGGACAGAATGCACCATGGACTAGAGATAGATTTCACACAAAACCACTTTGAAACCCATTAAAAACATCTCCCATGACCTACAACAAACATCAGAATATGCACAGTATACCTTACAATGATGAGAGGTAAGAAGACAAAAAAATAAGCCAAGGATGGACAGATGCATCATGAAACAGATTTTATTGCTCCAAAATGTTACATAGTACATCATCAGTGGGAAAGAGGAAATAAAATTCCATTACATAGCCATGGGAGGAGGCTTAGACTCCGCACTCTACCCTAAGAAAGAAAGAGAGCGTGGGGAAGAGGAGAAACAACAACCAACCCTTTGAATATGCCCCTTCATTATAATATATAGGAAGAATAAGAGAGAGAAGAGGGAAGAATTAGAATCCTACTTCAACCACCTAGAGATACGCATTGAATCCTACTTTGAAAGATCAACCACTATCAATTAATGCCTTTCTCAAATTCACCCCAAATCTGTCATGTTTGGTTCCCCGAAAGATCAAATCAAATCAAATCTGGTAGTTGGAGAAATCAGGCTTTGTATTAATGGCCTTGAAGATGTTTTCCCATTATTCACCCACAAAATCCTATTAAGAATGATATTTTATACTTCCATGTTGTAGAGGGTGTCGAGACATTTCTAAAAAGTCTTCTCCTTCCCAAATCTGAGTCTCCAGTCAAAATATATGGCCATTTAAATATTTGGATCGTGAGCACACAATATTTTAAAGAGATTTTCCATACAAGGTCCACGTGGCGGCCTCCACGTGCTCCTTGGGATTCTTTGTATTTTTCCTAAGTCTCTTTGCTTGGTGGGGACAAAATTCTTACCCTAAACATGTGGCATCCTGGTGCTTGTTTAGAAGCCCGCCCCAAATTTTACCTATGAAATAGCATCGTGTTGACACTTGGATCCCTCTGCTGGCCTGCCTTTTCCTTGACTATTCAACCCTCAACTCTATCCCTTTTGGGACTCTGTGACATGTGGAAGGCCTGAACTCATTTAAAAACTTACACAGTATTTTACCTTTGAAGGAGCATCGTGCTGACACTTGGCACCTTCCACCTACACTCTATACTTAGTTGTTTTGGTCCCACTCTCCTTTTTGACCTCTTTTGACCATTTTCTACGTGGAGGGCTGGTGCAAGTTTGAGTCTCCGGCCTAGATCCTGCTTTTGAATGTGCATCATTAAGACACTTGGAACCCTCCGCTAAGTCGAAGAATTTTCAATGGTTGATGCAAATTTTTAGGGCTCTTGACATGTGGAAGCTTGGCACTCATTTGGGTATGCCCCTTTGGATTTAATCTTTAGAGGTACATCATTTCGACACTTGGATCCCTCTGGTGTCTCCTCCATAGTCATTTTTTGACCCATTCAGAACCATTTTCAAAGCTTGAAGACTTCGAATTTCCGTCGTTTCTTTTCCTTTGACCCTATAGTTCTTTTGACACTGCTCGGCCTCCTACCCCGACCCTGCTATTCCATTTCCAAGCTCATCTGTAACTTGTCTATTGGATTTGAAGCACGGCTCGTTCTGCAGGGCCATTTCTTGAATTTCTTCTTGCACGGGTCATTTTTTTACTCTTTTTGGCCTCTGGTTCCTTTTGTGTCATTCAGACTCATTTGGACCCTGTGCTCCTTGAGTCAAACTCGTATGTCCCCTTGTTTTTCGTTATAGAAGTGATCTCACGGGTCTAAATCATTTCCTTCAGATTTTCTTTATGTGTGGCGCTTGTTTTGACCAAATTTTTCAAGGGTGAATTTTGGATAACAGTACTCATGGTTTCCATAGCTTGAATTTTATCCTTAAATTAAACAATGTAAAGCTTTAATTGACTTGTAAATGGATTGATTAGTTGTGGTATCAAGACCAATAGGGTCATCAAAGAGACAATCAAAGATGGAACTTACTTGTGCAGATGGCATATTGTGAGGGAGATATATAGTGTATAGGGATTTTTGGATAACATATTTGCAAGGTGGGTACATTTAAAGCAATTGATACAAGGATACTTGAGGAGCCATGAAAGAACATTCGATATGATAGGAAAAATAAGGATCCAAATGTTTGATCATGAGTGGGGTTCATCAAATGATTGAATAGAAATAGAATTAAATCTAATTATAGAGTAACTATTATAGTTTATGATATAAAAATGATAATCTACATTAAAGACACAAGCAAGCTAACATGTAAAAATATGAAACCCTAAGCAAGAGAGGGAGATAGAGAGACTTATATTATTCTCAAGAAATCAGGAAGTGATCTAGGAAGGTGAAAATATGAAACAAACTGAGAAGAGTGGCGTTAATGCTCGTTGGAGGCTTTGAGACTCAGGAATGTGTCAGAAAAAATTTCCCATGGGAGGACAGGAGTACTAGGGTGCTAGTGTCTATTATGGGCATTAGTGTATATGTGAATGATCCAGATTTGGCCTCTTCTATGTAGGATAAAATTCGCTACTAGTATTTTTTTGTCACTTTGGTTTCACTCCTTGATTGCCAAATGTACCTATAACCTGAAAAATAATTTTTCTACCTTCACATGTCCACAAACCACATCAAATATAATAAAAATTATGTAGAATGCATATTTAAACTAACCCTGGTGATCACTCAAAGATTGAACTTAGTACCGAGCGTTGCACTACATTTCAAACTCCATGTAGTTATTTCTAAAATTCTATGTAATGATTTCCTAGGATGCCCTTATGCAAGTTACACAGTGATATCAGGATATATCTAGAATGTAACAAATGTATAGAATGTGTGGGAACAAATAGAATGTACTTCCCCTCCTATGTTATGTATGTAGAAGAATGCATCCCTTATCCCTTGAATGGGTGTTCTAGATGGATTCTTTAGAGTATTTTTTTGCCTTTGGATGTAAGCTTAGGTGATATTATGTAATGCTTAGTCATTGGTTTTTTATTTTGTAAACATAATTGTGTATGTATATGATTCCCTTGTTTGAATTTCATAATTGACAATTGAAAGGCTGACCCAAAGTAGTAAAAATTAATTAAGAAGTGAAAGGGGTCTAAAAGGATATGAAAAAGGTAAATAGGGATAGGAGCACCCAGGAGGATAGGAGTGCCTCGAGCTAGTGTCCCAACTAGGTGCTAGTATTCGAGGCCATAAAAAGATAAAATAGTCAAATGTCGGTAAGAATGCAAGGTGTATAAAGCCAATAAAATTGTATAAGACAAAGCAAAAGGCTAAAGGGAGTTATCAATTACTAGTTTTCTTTCTTATGAATCATGTAAATTCTAGCATGATTTTAGGACCTATAAATGTACCCAAGTGCGTGATTTTGTCTCTACATAGACTTGTTGGGCATAGAAATTCCATTTTCCTAGTGGGATTTGATCTCAAGTCAACTAACTTGTAAATGTAAGTCCATACCAAAACAAGTTGTTTCTTGGCAAGGCAGTTAAAATTTTTTGAGTTGTGTAGCCTATCTCAAGTAGAGGTTTAGACTTTTTTGGCATATAAATGCCATTTTTCCCAATGGTATTTGATCTGAGTACAATTAACTTGTAAATGTAAGTCTACACCAAAAAACCAAACCGAGATGGTTAACAAGGAACTTATAGATTTTTGACTTATTATAACTTCTTCCAAGCGGAAGTTTAGTCTTGATTGGCATAGAAATGCCATTTTTTTTAGTAGGATCTAATCTTGAGTCAATGAGATAAAGTTACAAAATATCTAGTTTATGTTGTAATAACTTAAGTTTTTTGTATACCAATTAACTATATATATATATATATATATATATATATATATATATATATATATATATATATGTTTTTCTATATTTGCTAATATTTATGTTTGGTTATTTTTTATTATTTAAAAACGATTATTAAATAGGAATAAAAATAGGATTTAATTTGGGTTAGCTTTTCTCAAATTTAAATCAAGGTATAATAAATAAATCAAAGAATGTAAGAATTATTTATATGAAAAATGAATTGAATTTATAAGATATAATTTTCTTGAAATTATAATACAAATAATGTAAAATTGAAATATTTGATTTTGATTAGTTACAAAAATATTGTAAAAGTGATAACTATAACAACTTACCTTCATCATGAAGTAATAATAATTTAACATAAAAAAAAAAAAAATCCAAAACAATACCATCATTACTTGTCTAGTAAAACTAGTAGTTTCTCCAGGAGGAGGAAGCCTACACCATTGGGGTCGTTGGAGGAAGGGGTGTGGATGGTGTTGAGTCCCTTGTTAGTAATAAAAACTTATACTAAAGCAAGATTGTTATATCACTGTCACAAATGGTGAGGGGATGTTATAATCAAAGCAGATGAAGGCATGTCTGAAGTTTGAACTTGCAGTAGGGGTGTTGAAGGAAAATTTAGTAATTTTAAAATGGACCCTTATCTATATCGGTTTATCACTCATGTAATGTGCTTGGAAACTGATCTTTGTACTAGAAAATTTTACAAATAATCAAATAGGAAATTAAAATTTAGTAAAAACTACTAGAAAAGTATTGAATTGTAAATACTAATTAGATGATTATATAAATGGACACAAAAGTTTAATGTATGGCAGAGTGTGGAGTAAATATGATAGTTACCTGAGTTAATATAAATAAATAGTAAAGACAAATAATGTTAAAAGAGTATCGTATATATACTTGAATCGAAATCAAACGCCCATGTATAAGTAGATTTTAAGGGATTAAAAAATAAAAAGAGGGAATTTAATAAATTATTCTATGTAGGTCTTAGCTTCTAATACACCTCTCATAAAGATAAAATAGGATTTCTTGTAACATTTATATTTTAGTAAAGAAGCTCTAAAATTAAAAGTGAGTGAAATAGTAAAAAGCAAGTTGAAAAGAATAGAATGTGAATATAATAGCAAAAGCATATTAAGTTATTTTTCTTTTCATTTTCTTCAAATTTTAGAGTGTGCTCCTCATGATCAAAAGGTGTAAGATTTTAACAACTAAAATGTTAGCATAATTTTCTATGGAATGGGCATTTTTTGTTTTAGTGGAGCATGGAAATTGTTGTTAATTTGTAATACTATTGTAATTGAATGAAGACAAGAACAAGATGGTAGTAATCTCCCTAGGAATGAATGAGAATAAAAATGGTGGAAAGGGGGAAATTGTGAATTTTATAAGCATTTTAGGAAAAATATTCGCAGTAAAGTGATGTTTTTTAGAAGCGCAATCACTAAGAGGGGTGGGGTGAATCAATGAGTGTAGTGTCCACTTCCCTTTGACACCTTTTGATGCTTATGTTGATACTATGGATTTCATTATAGACATTACTATATTTTGATTTAGTATGTTGCTAGACATTGGATTATGGATTATTGTGGATTTTGATTTGATTATGATGCATGATGATTATTAGAGACACCTGACATGTGGATGATGATATATTATTGGACATGGATATTTTATGGATGTTTTTGGATATGTGATTTTTGGATATTGTGATTTGATCTGGAAAATTAATATTTTATGATGAGGATATATTTGTTGATTAAAAATGCAAATGATGTAATAAGTGACTTCGATGTTGTTGTGATTCATTGTGTAGTTGATTTTTGTGATTTTTGTATCATATTGGATGTTCTGATATAGCCACGAGGCTGAAGGACATATTTGCATTTTGCAAGTTAAAAATATCACAATAAAACATCGGGGGATTGGACACCAACCAAAATGGAATTCTAGGTGAATTCAACATGGTCACAATGGAAACTCGTTTTATTATGTTGTGTGTTGTTTTGTTAGAGATTCCCATGGGGGGGGGAATCATCTTTATATGTGACCATGGGTTGTGTATTTTATTTTTATGGTTAATGTTTATTTATTGTTTTATGTATTTTATTTGTAATGTGTTCTCTTCTTTTAATAAATTAATTGGGATGTATTAATGTGAGAGATCATATGTTTAAAGTTTAATTAAATCAAATTGGGATATGGAAAGTAATTATTAGAGTTGTTGGCTATTTATAATTAATTTTTAAGGGATCTGTAAGAGGTGTAAGAGTTTGTGTAGGTCATATTCTAGAGTAAGAAATACTCTACCTCCATGGAAATTCGAATTTGACCTTGGGGGCTGTTTTTCAAAGCTTGTGGGACAAGTAAAACTTGTCCCATGCCTCTAAATTTATGTTACCAACCATACTTATGGTTGAGGATGTGATTTTTGACTTTTATAATGCATTTTTATTCTTTTTGTGCCTGTTTTAATTGCACTTTCTTACATTTTAAATTAATGGCTATCCCTTGAGGTGTGGGTTGTTTTTGAAGTGTGCAAGTAACTTGTCATTCTTCACCCACCTCTTTATTGAGCCTTGGAGTTTGGAGTTTTTCTTTTGAGTTTTATTGTGAGGATGTATGATGTGGCATCCTACATGGATCCACATCATCCTCTTCTTTCCCTCTTCTATATATTTGAAACTCTCTTCTTGTTTTGGGTTGTTGTTGAACCTTTTTGCATTCTTCCTTGGGGTGATTTTTTCTTGGGAGAGCTCTAGTTTTTGAAGGAATTCTTGAAGATAGCTTTGCATGCTTGGAAAGCTTTCTATTTGGAGCTATGTTGTTGTCTTGGAAAGCTTGTTGTTTGGAAGCAAAGTAACCATGGAGATGTAGGAATTTAACTCTCTTTTATTTCTGTTATTCTCTTGTTGTGTTGTGTGGAAAATTCATGTTTTGTTTATTTTTTAGCTGGTTGGGTAGACTGCCTTAGGGAATGTGTAGGAGAAGGCTTGGAGAATTCTTGTGGGGGGCATAAGGGAATGCCATTGGCATCAGAATTTTGTGGAGGGATTTTGGGGTTGGGATCCACCATGAAAAAGAAATAGCTTGCATTTATTACTTTGTGGGGGGCATAAGGGAGAATCTGTGGGGGCAATAAGGAGGGATTCTATGGGGGGAAAAAGTAAATGTCTGTGATGAATTACTTGGTAGTTTGTATTTGGTGGATGCCTAGTTCCCAATTGGGAGGCATAAGTAGCTTCCCTCATAGGCCTTGCTCCTTTGGCTTACAAGATCAAGCCTGAGTTCTGTTTTGATATGTTTTAAATGCAGTTGTGAACTGTTGTTTGCTTTTGGTGTTCTTTTTGTTTTAAAAAAAATGTGTATGTGAAAGAATGTTGTGTGTGGAAGCCATTCCCATGGTTGAATTTCACCCTTTATTGTATTTTGGTTGGGGCTCGAGGGCCAATGATGAATGAAGGCTTCTCCTTTCATTAGATGTCTTGGTTGGGTGGAGAGCGTTCCCTTTCCCCCTCTTTTTTGTGATCATTTGGAGAAGAAGAAATGGAGCATGTTACTATTTTGGAGCCAAAGAAATGTACAGTTTGACAGTTCCTTCTTGTTAGCAAGTTCATTATAATCTTCCCACTTTGAAGTGGATGAATTGTATAGCATAATCACAATGAGAAGACATTGTGTTGGTAATGTAAGATTGAAAATTGGAATGTGAAATGTAAAGGAGTTCTATTTTACTCTCTATTTTGAAAGAAATGTAAAAGGTTGTTACATGCATTGTATTTTACATTTGGAAATCAAATAGAAAAGAGAAAGATTGTAAAGTTGTATTATAAATTAATAAAGGATTGCATTAGTTCTCAAAATTGTAGTGTGTATTGGAATTGAATTACTATTGTGAATGTAATCTCTGTTTAAATGCAAGAAGAAGAAACGCGTAAGTGGAAAATATACTGTAATTGTTCTCCCTGGAAATATAAATTATAAATGAAATTAGAATTGTAATTTAACTTGGAAATGAATGGTTAATTTAATTCAGCAAATGTATTAGACTAGTTTAGAAACTATACACACATTCAAATGATAAAATTGATATACAGATTTAGAAGAAAAAGATCATTGTTATAAACTTTACACTGGCAATACTTTTTCATAAAAATGTACAGTTCAGACCTGCACTTAATAATTAACTTTAAAATGTTATAAGTTAGCATGCTAAGACATTAAGGAACCCTAATGGACAAAGAAAACTTAAGAAAAAAATTTCACCATAGCTAATTCGAATACAATTCCTTTAATAGTCATTTTTTTGTCATTTGATGGAAAAATAATATTTTTAAATCAATTGAAAAAATTACTTTCCTAAGAAACACTTTAAACCCTCCCTAGATCAACACTCCATGTCTGTTTGACATGTTGAGTGAAGGAGGAAACTGAATTTAATCAAATTGAAAAGTTAAAAATTGTCAGTTTGACAATTAAGAGCCTGCAGATCATTTTTCCAAAATTTACCATCTAAATTTATTCAAAAAGTAAATTTTATAGTTTTTATGAAAAGAGAGAATCGAGATATTTCCGCTTTGTTTTCCAAAAACTGAGATTTCTAACTCAAGTTATGGCCATTTGAAGTTTACTTCAATTTGGCATTCAAAAATTAAAATAAATCTAACTGTTAACTTTAATTTTTGACTTTGCAAAAAAAAAATCCCATAAAAAGTACGTAGCCCCCGCCATCCCACAACCAATCGAGACTTGCCACGTGGCACCTCGGAGGGGCAAACCAAATTTAAACTTATCCTCTTTGAAAATTTTACATTGGGAAAATTTTCCCATTTTACCCCACATCCCTACCAGCCCGCAGCCAATCACGTGTTGACACGTGGTTCAATGGATGCACGGGAGAATTGTGAAAGTTTAAGTTTTAATTCTTATTTTGGAAAAAATTTCCTTTTTCCTCCGTCGGCCCATATCCAATCAAAGGTTGCCACGTGTCCTCATAAGGCCACAGCAAAGGCATGGCATTTCCTTGTCCTTTTTCCCTTTTGAAAATCTTGGGAAAAATTTTCATTTTAGTCCAGCCAGCCCGCAATAAATGAGATTGTGCCACGTGGCACCTTAGAGGTGGCAGCGGGGAGGACAGACCCTTTTTCTTTCCTTGGTTTGGGTCTTGGAAA
The DNA here is from genome assembly GCA_019776745.2 of Taxus chinensis. Lineage (NCBI taxonomy): Eukaryota > Viridiplantae > Streptophyta > Pinopsida > Cupressales > Taxaceae > Taxus > Taxus chinensis. Next base: position 451,226,803 of record CM034146.1, on the reverse strand, counting down.
AATTGAGAAATATTTCCCTGCTACTCTGTAATTCCCGCCTTCACTTTGGATAGTACTTCTGCAGGCACATGGACCCGCGTGATCCATTTTGACTTCTATCCTCCCTTTGGCTCAATGCCTTAAGATTCCCCACCGCTCTGCCAATCCCTTACCCTTTTTCCACTTGAACCTGGGCCCGACGCATGTCCACCGGGGACCTGTGGAGGCACAAGAGGACTTGTGACTTTGGGCCTACACTGTGGGAAAAATTCCCTAAGCCACCCCGTGACCCACTTACCCATTCAAGGTGCTTTCCCTGCCTCTTGACACGTGTCCCCCTAGGGGAAAATTTGACCTAAGAACTCCGCTCGGTCATATCTTGAGGTCTACAAAGAGTTGGGAGGACTTCTTTATATCACCGAAAAGGTGAGAAAATTTCCTATCTGATGGGAATGATTTAGGGAAATTTCGGAAGTGTTAGGTATAATAAAAATCTAGTTAAAACTATGAGCCTATTAGAAAGTGGGTATGGGGTTAGATTTCTCCCTTAACCTAATTAAATTATCTAACCCTAAAATTTGAACCTTGTGAATTTGATTTTAGTTAATAAAGGAAACTTTTGTTTTGGTAAATAGGTTTTGTTCTGGAATCTTCCAGTAGCAAACTAGTGTTTTGCAACTTGGTTGTGGACTTTTCTAAACAAAAAAAATTATTCCCTAATTTTTATAGCTAACCCTAGGTTGTTTCTTGGGTCTCAAGTGGTTGTTTAAATGGGCATCCCAATGAGAAATAAAAACCTTCATTCACTTAAAATTCATATTCATCAACCATTCAATTCAACTTAACCATTAAGCATGTATTCTTAATAAACATAACCATTATATGAGAAAATTGAGAACAAAAGTACAAAAAAACATCAAATATAAGTGAGAAACCCTAAAGGGGAATAAAACCCACTAAAACAAATCTTTATTAGATAAATTTATTCAAATTTAGTTAAGCACCAACTCAACAAGGAGGACCAACCCCTAGGTTCAGTGAGGCTCCAACCCGACAAGGAGCACCAACCCTAAAAGAAAGCACAAACCCCCTAAATGATTCAACGCCATCTAAAGCCACCTGATGTGTTTTTCACCTCTGAAATTTTGCACCAATAACGGATGATGACATTATGAAGCTCCTTTTCCTTCTATCTTCTCTAAATATTCCCTTCTTTTCAACTCACTCAAGCACTTATTCACCATGTAGACACCTATAATTTAGCTTGAGCAATTTAAATACTTTAATTGCACTAATTATACCCTTTCCTGCAAATGGACAACATATTGTCAATATAGCACATTTTCTCTACTATAGTCGTTAATTAATTACATTACGTTAGTTAATTAACTCTTCTATCCGACAATGACACCAATTAATGACCTTCTGTTAATTAGCTCCCCTTTCTATCTAGATTAATTAATTATTTATAATTAAATAAGCTCCCCTTTCTATCTAGATTAATTATTTATTTATAATTAATTAATATCTCCTTTCTATATAGATTAATTAATTATTTATAATTAATTAATACCCCTCTCTATCTAGATTAATTAATGATTCTTAATTAATTAATTCTCTCTTCTATTTACTCAATAAATAGTCACTTATTTGATTAAATCCATCTCATATTCTAAATCATGCTAATTATTCATCTAAAAAGCTTTTATAATCTTACACACCTATTAATTAATCACTTTGGTTAATTAATCAAGCCCCTCAAACCCCATGGGTCACTAAATGAAAAAATTAAACTCTCCTAAGGTTGACTCAACCTTTTCTAAACCTCCCTTATCCACAACTAACCCAACCTCTCCACTTATCCCACATGAAGAGGGATGTAGAAATTCCTCTATCCATTGGGCTATATAAAGAGCCCTCCTCCTACCTTTCTATTTACACCTACTCCTTGATAAACAAAAGTGAGCATATAGTAATACACTATAGTCATTTTTATCATCTTTGAGCATTTCTCCATTAGAGTGGAGTTATATCATCATCCTTTTACATTCAAACAATCAAGTTAGTGTTGTGAATAAAAATGGATTTAATAAAGAAAGGCCTAATAAGCCATGTCTATATGAACCTCCATCTTTGATCATCTTTGATCAAACAATCACTATCTCTTTTTGATAGCTAAAGATCTACATAGGTCTAGTTTATTGATTTAGCTTTCTAAAGAGTAGAGTAATAAATGTTAGTATGTTAGTTTGAGGTTTATTTTCAAGATTCTAATGCATATTATTTATGTTTATTACTTTTTTATCTCTTATCATGATGATGTATTGATATTTTATTTAGCTTTGTTGTAGGACTGCTAGGTGTTAGTTCTAATCTTCTTAACTTAGCTAAACAAATACATGCATACACACCAAGTTGATTAGGCCTAATGACATATCTATCTCATAGCTGCACATAATCTAGAACATAACCATACACTCTCTTCCCTCTCTTGATGGTCACAAATACCTCCTTCACCTTTCCAATCAGCCATCTAGCTTACACTTTCTCATTCTCACACAACACAAATAAGCCTCTAAAACATGCTTACATACCTCACTCATGATCATAACACACCTAATTCGAACATCATAGGGAATATTCACTTTAAAAAACATAATAATATCCTATAAAAATCATGCAAAGGCCCCTATAGGTTGTAAATATCAACTTCACACCCAAATCCTTCATTAGGACACAAGAATCCTTAAAGCACTAAATCATCCCACTCGTTAAAACCAAGTAACTTGGGCCAACAAGACTTTCACCAAACAAAAAATACCACTTATACATGTTTTATAAGCCTTCAATAAACCTCCAACAATCTTATACACCTTTGCACCATCATTTAGAGCAACCATCCTAACTAGGTCTATGACCTACAAAATTATTCTTCAAATATTGAAGCCAAAAACTCATTAAATTACCTCATATATTCAAGTGTGATAAATCATTGGAAATATCATAAGCTTAGGGTCATCACCAATTTCTCACATAAGCACAAATAAGAGTGAAGCACCACCAAAACACCTCTACAACCAAGTCACCTGAAACTACCCTAAAACTAGTCTTGCAAAATAGACCATAACATACCTCCTCATGGATCAATACTGATCTGAAACCACCATATACATGTATAATATATTCCTAACTTCATAAAACATCAATGTAGTCAATAAGTCTAGTGTACAACTTGAGAGAAAGCATAACTTCTTCAAAAAATTACATTTTTGAGTGGGGTCCACACATATCCAAGAAATCTAAATTACACCGGGAGAAACCTAAGATATTACTATATGACCTAAAATCATCATACAATAAAAATCAATCCAATTTGGGCCACTAGGAATAATATCTTCTCCATCACTTTGGACCTAGTGTTTAAGAAGGGTTTTAGACCTCCTTATCTTATTAACAATTTTTCATAAAGCTCTTCCCATAAAACCAAAAAATAATGCATGAAATTTCATATTAGAACCATTACCAAACTACCATGAATATATTAGACCACCATGTATATTTTACATGTGCCAACGAGCACGAGAAAGTCTAATTCGACCTTGTTTTCTCACTTTCAAAAACTTGGTAGAGGTAAAAATGTAATATATTTCTCAAACTTGCAAACCAAATCCTAAAAATTGGACCACACCTCTATGAAAACTTTCTTCACATTTTCCAAATATAATATTTTCATACCCATTCTAGAAACTTCTAAATTAATCTCATTTGGACACTTAGGGCTTTAGAATAGGTCTAGTGTAGACCTAGAAAACATGACTTAACCCTATACATGTACTCTGAGAAACTTGTGAGTGTCTCTTAAACTTATATCCATGTTCCCCATGTTCTCTTTATGCATATCTAGTTGTTGTAGAGTTTTACTCCATCATGTCATACCTCATTATGTTAGCTAAGCCTCCAAACCAAGCACATTAATCATGCTTACACCAACCAAACTAACCTCCTCATCACTTTTCCACTCTTTCCAACCTATAAGATCCTTTAAAAAAATACATGACATCATCACAACATCATCCTACCATTTCCATACCATTGTAAGACACCACATTTCTCAAAACATCGCCATGACTAAGCAACTCAACTTGAGAAAATACCAATCAACATTCATGTTTATTACTTCATTTGACATTAATGACAGTTCATACATCATAACAATTTGACATCAATGAAATCATACGACCGAAAATCTCTCCCTTTTCATTAATGGAAAACCCATTAATGTAAAAACATATAAATCACAATCTCCCCCTAAGGTACTTCACATTCCATAAATTCATTCTCCCCCTTTTGACATTAATGATAAAGTATCATACCTACAACATCATGGTTTCCTTCTTTTTATCATATTAGGCTCACTATTTAGTTGGAAACATCAACCAAATCAAACAAGGCCCATTTTACCTATTCAACTCTGATTTTAATCATTTGAGCAATATATCTACCCCTATGTTCATGCATACCCTTCCAAAAATGACTCATACCTTAATCAAGCATCCTTCAACACATAACTGACAACTAATAACTTAATATAAATAATTAACAAACTTTTCAAGATCCAAAAAAACACAACTACCCATGTCACCAACTTCTTCATGTTTTATGACTTATGTACTAACGTACCTGCTTTCTTGGGATAACAATACACCTTAATTGACTCCCCCGAAGTCTTTTACCTTCTCATGAAAATAAAAACACCTACTTAGCTCCCCATTTCTTCTTAACACCTTATTTCATCAATGAATGTTGGAAACCAATGTAAACTATTGATGCAACTGATACCAACACTAGCAGACACTTTATTCTTGACTTTACACAATAAAATTAGATCATAAACTCAAGGAAATGGTTACATAAGCAATCAACATACCTTTTTTAGGATTATCAAGTTTCCCCTAACAACAAGCACATTATACCTTCTCATGGATCTCTTCTCAACTCCCCTTCAGACCTAAACACCTTATGACAGATTCTAAATGTGATATCATGAAAAATCATACTCACACTTCTTGATCATACTCCTTTGAAATATGACTCTAACATATCTGATCAGGTGATTTCACACTTACCTTATATTCCAAACTTCACATGTCCTTCTTAGGGATCATAGAACACAACTTTGTAACTATACCTTTTCAATAAACTAAATCATCTTCATTGACAAGTCATACCTACAACATACCTCATCTCTTTTCAACTTTCATATACCTGGTCAACCTACTAACAGAATTGTCACAACATACCATCTTGACACAATCAATCAGGTCTTTAAATTAACTCATACCCTCTTGACTTGCTACCATGTCTTTATGCACCATCTACTATATTGATTTACATGTTGTACCTTCACACACCTACTGGGTCTTCTCAAAAAATATTCCATACTCAAATATGCATCTTCTCATTCTTCAAGACTACTTACAAGCCCACATACACCAACGTGTTGATGTTTCAACAATATAGCACACTCAAGACTCTTTTCCTATTAAGACCTTAAAGGAAAACCCTAAGAACAATCAATGCAACACATTTTCTCATAATCTCATCTTGTCCTGATGCCAACAATACGTATCATCTAATACAGACCAATATAGGTATCAAAACACTTATTTCGTGTACATCAACTTATCTACCATGACTTTTTAAACCTTCAAACATTCTTAAGAACTCAACAACATGTGGAATAAACCAAAATAGGTCACCAAACATACCTCAATATTCTTTACTTGGTCATCAACATGAGCAACATGGATTCGTGATTTGAAAAAAACATATCAAAACATATCTTACTTGATATTCACAAATTTTACTTACCTATCCATAGTATCTATATATATTCATCATGAAAATACACCTACATTGCTTCTCTAGCAAGATGAATTCCTTCAAGATACTTCTATGGATACATAACATGGTCTTAATAACATTTCTAAGTATATAGGCTATATTTCGCAGACCCAAATTATTTTTCCTCTATCTACTGATCATACCTCCTTTTGCAAGAATCTCAAGCCTAACATAACTTTAGGCACAAAATCTCACCATACTATCTTCTAATCATCCTCACAAGTCTTCATGTCATCCTATCTTGTCAAACCTTCTTAGAATGTCTCTCACAGCTCAATAGCTCTCATACAGTCTATAAATCTTCATACCTTTTTGACACCCTTTATTTGGCAACATAACTTAGACTCTAGGATCCTGAAACTTGTTTTTTTTCCTTAGACCATGAAAACAAAACTTTGTAATATGACCAACATTATTACAGTTATAGCATACTTCACTCTTACCTCTTGGCTAGTGTGAACTGAAACTTCTTTCATGGTTCCATGAATCCTCATATTTGGAGAACCTTCTACACTATTTTTCCCTATGTCAAAACTCATTGCAAGAGTAAAAGTAACCATTAAAGGACCTTTCATACCTCATTACATTAGGTTTCCTGATAAGATTAGATATCCTGAAATTTTTCTCCTTTTGATCTTCATTGGAACTTAAACCAACATTGTCATCATCATCCTTTCTCTAAACAACTTCTTCTTGAGTTAATTTTCCATTATTTTGGTCTTCCTTGAATCCTATACCATTCCTATCACCTACAATCTCTTGAATATCTAAGATATCATCTAGATACTTAGAACTCTTCTTAAATTTCTGAAATGATCTTACCTTGCTAGTTCTTTCAGTCACTTCTTCCTTTAGGGACTTAATATCTCTCCCATACTTGATGCATTCTTCCTCATTAGACTTTAGGATTTTTGTTATAGACTCATTTGATTTTTTAACTATTTGAAAATATTGTCATACTTGTTGGTTTCATTCCAATTTTTCTCTTCAAGAAGATGAATATTTTCTTGATACTCCTTAACCAGTGCCTTCAATTTCTTATTCTTATTCTCTGTATGTTTCAACTCTTCTTTGATAAAAATCAACTCAGTTTCAAGATCATCTTTAACCTCTTCTTCATATGAATCTGCACTAAGCCTCTATATATGGAACTTTCCTTTTTATAACTCCCAACTCATTTGGCCATGAATAGGACTTAATTTCCAACATCATCATGATCAGTAGAAGAACCACATGTTTTTCTACATACCTATAATGAGATGCAATCCTCCTTGGAGTAAAATATTCTCTTAGACTTCTTCTTGTCATCAAACTTTCTGAATTTCTTCTTAATTTTATCACAAATGTGGGACCTCTTATTATCATCATATTATTCATCGTGCTCTTCACCCTTATGCTTTTGAGGACACTTGTTTGCAAAATTTCCAATCTCACCACAGTTGAAACAATTGAAGGGAAACTTACCCTTATACTTACTTGAACCTATTTTAAAATTTATAGAAAACATAGCAATCAATTCATCATCATCAATACCAAAAACATCATCATCTAATATGTTCTTACCTTTTTAATTCCTTTCATTTTTTAAGTTTGCTTCTTGTTAGTGGTCAAAATTACACCCGCATCTCAGATCTAGAAGAACTAATTCATTTTATACAACAATGGAACGATCTCCATGTTGTGGGACCTTGAGTGCTTGAGATGGATCTCCAAAGAAGGTCAATTCCTCTACCTACCTCTAATGCTACTACTAATCCTAATGCTTAAAGTAAATCCTAGACTAAACATGCCAAGGGACCAAAGATAGAAGGATATATAGAAATGGGAAATATTAAGCAAAGGGAGGTGATAGCACCAGGGAAATGGTCGATCTCTCTACATGTGTGGTGAAGGAAATAGAGAGGGCATGAGAGAAGAGGGTAGATGGAATACACCACATATCAACACATGATCTTGGCCTTCCAGTGTGCACAATACATGAAGATGGGGACTACAAGTAGGAATGCACGTAAAACATAAACAGAGAGGAAAGATGCAATGAAAACAAGAAGGGGAAGACAAGATTTTCACCAAACATGATTTTATTGCTTAAGGGACACAAAGTTATTTACATTCATGGAAAGAGGCAAGAATACGTTACAGATACCATGCCATGGTCTGAAACCCATGGGAATTTGGCTGCCATTTTGGCATGGTGTCATTACAACATAGAGGGATCTTTTTTACAAAGTAAAACTCTATTATTTATAGAAGGAGAAGGGGAGAAAAGAAGGAGAGAAGAGAAGGAGAAAATGAGGGAAACTCAGATTCAAATCTTCAACCACCAATAGTAAGTAATAAATTCCTGAAAACCACCTGCAAGGATGTCAGATGTGCTTCCCCATGTCTATTTGGCATGTGGAAGAAGGAAGACAGAAAGATTTGATTGAAAATTGGTGGTTGAGGTCGATAAGATGTGTACATTGATGATCAGAAATATGTTTCCCTATTTTCTATCTACCAAATCCTTCCTAGATTTGAATTTGAATATTCCAATGTGAATCTTGTGCCAACAACTCTTAGAAAATTCTAGGCATGTACCGATCAGAGCTCTGTAGCAGAAGATATGGCTATCGGAAGATGTCAAAACCATCTGGGCATGTAAGACAAGTGGAAAGTGTGGATTGGATGAAGAAATTGGCCAACTATTCATCTAATTTTTTGTTTCTTCCACCTTTCATTCATTGGTTGGTTGTCAGGATTTAGTGCCCTATTGGCATGCTTTGATAGGTTACATGCATCACACTCAATTTTGATAGAAGATGATGTGGCATAGTGACTAGTGCAGAATAAGGGCATGCAAGAGTATGCCAATGAAAGCAAGGTGCATAGCTATAGAAGTAGACAAGTATGCAAGTGGGGTGTGATTATTCAACTAAAGAACACATGGTAGTAAGGAAGAAAGGTGTATGCAAGGTGCACAAGGAAAAGAGGGAGTGCATGGAGTGTAAGCGTGAAGGCAAGGACTTAGCCATTTTGTAAGATAAGTCTGTAGAGGTGTACGTAAAGAGTGTGCAACAAGATAGGAAATAAATTAGGTACATAGGAGAAAGGTGCAAGATAAAATGGAAAAGGATAACAGAAGGCATAGGGAAGGGGAAGCATGTAAAGAAAGTGCAAGATGAAGCAAAGGAATGGGGATGTAAAGGGATGAAGGAGAAAATGTGTGTGGGGCATGCAAAATAACTGTAACTGTACCAAGGTGTCAAAATAATAATCTTGAGTGCACGCAACCTAAAATGTGAAACATTAGAGTCATAATGAAAATATAAGTTATCCAGATAACTAGGAGAGTTATTTGGATAAAAATTTTGGCGAATTTTGGGGGCCATCTTCCTGCTAGATGAAGAGATTAGTAGCCTTAGAAGTCCATTGGGCATGGATTCAAGCCCTAAACTTGAAGATATGATCTAAAACTTGAACAACACACTGGATTCACTTGAAGCTCTGTCTGAACTTTGAATTGAACTTTTTCTCTCATATGAAGATATTCTGAATTGGATTGATGACAGTGAAAGTTGTGGGCAGACTGTTGGAACTGCCTCTACTGAAAGCTAAACTACCATCCCAGGAAGCAAAAAATGGGGCATGTGGGCACAACAGGAAAGGAAAGGTGCCAAAGGGATTACACCAAAGTAGAAGCACAACACTATGTACAAAATTTGAAAATCATACTTATTCCAAGGGAAACATGTAGAGTGTGCACAAGCACTTGGTTTATTGAAAGAAAACCTAATCTAACCTAAACTAACCATAGGCAAAGGGAACTTAAGTAAAACCTACAATAGGAAGGGAGAAGAAGCTTCCCTTCCTCACAAATTATACCATGTAATTGATTTGGCATTGGACATGGTCGGAAACAGGAGTGAAAAACCAACTTGTAGATGGTGTTTCACCCTCCTCAAAGTATCAAAAAATAGAATATATACCTCCTAAAGTTGATCTGTGATTGGATTTGGGAGGCATTGCAATTGACCTTTGGCATGTTAAAGCTTAACCTCATGCTCTGAAGTGAGCATAACCTATGGAAACTCTGTCTTTGGCTCTAGACTAGCTATATATCTGATCGGACATGGCCTAATCCTTGTGATTTTCCCATTTCTTTGAAGCTTGGTCCCACATACGGAATCCTCATGTAGAATATCCACCTGAAGGTGACTACTTGCAAGCTAGATCATGTAAAATTTGGGTGCACTATATTTTACCTCTACAAGAAATTATTCTCCTCCAGAACTACACCCTCTGAACTAACTAATTTTATTCTGGAACAACCACCCTGATGATTTCTTCTTCCAATTTGGAGTCATGAGTCATGCCATTCTTAGACTATTATGTAGTAATTAAACATGATGACATTGGTTGGGAAAGTCATGTTGGTAGATGGTTATTCATTTATGGTATAGTTAGATAGAGGGGACTCATAAGGTGGAAGGATGGGTGTAGAAGTCGTGTGCACATGAGGAATGGAAGTGCACGCAGAGGGAGAGATGACATAGAAGTGAAGGTGGGATGGAAGGGAGAAGAGTGGAGAAATGGAATCCTCAATGGGAGCATCATGCAGAAAGCTGGGAACATAAACAATAGGCTGAGATGATGTAAGTTGGTGTGGAGGAGTGGGAGGCCTGTAGAATGGTAGTGTAGGGTTACCCCCATTGACAGGGTTTTTTTGTGCTATATTTTTTAGCCTTCATTATCTCTACCCACTTTGTAATCTGGGGAGACATCTCAATGATAAATTATAGCTTCTGTTGGGTGCTAAACCATCCTGGTACAAGGATGACCCATGGACAAGGGACCTTGGAGCCAACTCTAGCTTCCTTTATGAAGTACTTGACTCTGAGCTGCATGATTTCCATCTCCATCTTTTGAACCTGCATCTCAAACACAATGTCCACCATGAATTTACCACCATCATCTACATAAACATGTTCTTCATAAACATTATGGTTACAAAAAATTGGGTTATATACATATTCAGGATAATGGGGCTTATAAAACTAATTTGGAGGAGGATTTTGAAATTATGGTGATGGAGGGAATTAGATCTGCTACTACAATTAGGAATTCCATGAAGGGAAATAATTCATGATTGCACAACTTCAAAAGAAGGTGGAATAATGGAAAAAGGAAGAAATGAATGAAAGAAGGAGGGGAGACTGGTCTGCGAATGAAATAATGGGTGCATTTGGATCAGTGGAGTCACCAGATGTGTTGAAATATGCCTATAAAGGCTAGATCTCAGCAAAACACATCAAAATTTCTGAGATGAAGATGTAAATCTCTTCACTCTTATCCCATTAGGTATGTCAAAAACTATTGGTGGTCAAACTTGCACTTGTTTCTTGGATCTAGAAGAACTAAGTTTTTTGAGACAACAATGGAACCATCTCCAAGTTGTGGGACCTTGCACGCTTGAGACAAATCTCTATAGAAGGCCAATTCCTCTACCTAGCTCTAACACTATTGCTACTCCTAATGTTGAAAGAAAATCCTAGACTAAACATGCCAAGGGACCATAGATAAAAGAATGTGCATAATGGGGAAATCCAAAGCTAAGGAAGGAAATAGCTCCAGGGAAAGGGTCGATCTCTCTCCACAAGTGGCAAAGGAAACAGAGAGGGTGCAGGAGAAGAGGATAGATGGAACACAACATATATCAATGTGTGGGCTTGGCCTTCTAGCATGCACAACACATGAACATGGGGAATGCAATCAGGAATACACACATCATGATAGAAAATGCAAATGGAGAGGTGAGATGTAATGAAAATGAGAAAGGGAAGAAAATATTTCCATAAAACACAATTTTATTGCTTAAGGTACACAGAGTCATTTACATTCAGGGTAGAAGGCAAGAATACATTATAGATACCATGCCAAGGTCTGAAACACGTGGGAAGTTGGCCACCATTTTCAAATGGTGTCGTTACAACAGAGAGATATCCTTTTTACAAAGTAAAACTCTATTATTTATAGAAGGAGAGAGGAGAGAGGAGAAGGAGAAAAGGGGGGACACTCAGATTCAATTATTCAACCACCAACAACAAGTAATAAATTCCTACAAAACCTCCTGCAAGGCTATCAGATGTGCTTCCCCATGTCTGTTTAGCATGTGGAAGAAGGAAGAAAGTAAGATCTGATTGAAAACTGGTGGTTAAGGTCGATTAGATGTGTGCATTGATGATAAGAAAGATGTTTCCATATTTTCTACCTAACAAATCCCATCTATATTTGAATTTGAATAGTCTAACATGGAGCTTGTGTTAGAAGCTCTCTAACAAGTCTAGGCATGTGCCAATCAGAGCTCTATAGAAAAATATATGAATGTCAGGAGATGTCAAAGCCGTCTGGGCATGCAAGACACATGGCGTGCATAGATTGACTAAATAAATTGGGTAACTATTCATATTATTTTTCATTTCTGCCACATTTCGTTCATCTCTTGGTTGTCAAGATTCAGCGCCCTATTGGCATGTTTTAATAGATTATATGCATCACACTCAATTTAGAAAGAATATTACATGGCATAGTGACTAGCATAGAATAAGGGTGCACAAGAGTACATGTACAGAAGCAAGGTGCATAGCTACAAAATTAGACAAGTATGCAAGCGGGGCGCGAGCATTCAACTAAGGAAGGAACTGCAGCAAGGAAGAAAGGTGTACGTAAGGTATGCAAGGATAAGAGGGAGTGCATAGCACACAAGCATGAAGGTAAGGACTTAGAAATTATGTAATACAAGTCTGTAGAGGTGCACGTAAGGAGTTCGTGACATGATAGGAAAGAAAGTGGGTGTGTAGGATAAAGGTGTAAAAGAAAATGGAAAAGGATAGCAAAATGTAGAGGAAAGGGGAAGCACATGAAGAAAGTGCAAGATGAAGAAAAGGAATGGGGATTCAAAGGGATGAAGGAGGAAAGGTATGCGGGGTGCATGGAAGAACTTCAATTATACCAAGGTGTCAAAATAAAAATCTTGAGTTCACGTAACCTGAAATGTAAAACATCAAAGTCAGAATGAAAATATAAGTTATCCATATAACTAGGATATTTATTTAGATAACACTTCCTTCTTGGGATGTTTATCAACATATGTCATCATCTCATAAGCATTTAATATACCATGGAGCTCATCCATCGACAGAGTACTCAGATCATTGGCTTCTTCTATAGCTGAGATTTTAGGGTCAAATTTGGGAGTGAGATATATCAACACCTTCTGCACCACCAAAGCTTGTTTCACTTCTCCTAATCATATAATGTTATTGATAACTAAATCTACTCTGAGAAGATATGGAGCAATGGTTTCTTCTTCCTTCATCTTCAAACTTTCAAATGTGTTCCTATAGGTGTGAAGCTTTTCCAACTTCACCTTAGAGTCACCTTCATAAATGACTTGTAGTTTATCTTGTATATCCTTAGTAGTAGCACATTATATTAATTTGACAAACTCATACTCTACTAACCCTCACAAAATAGCATTCATAGATTTATAATTATCATTACTATCCTTCTTACTTGTTGCATCTATTGGAGGAATTTGAGAAATAGTTTACCCATCTACAACTAACTACCAAATATCACATCCCAAAGACAATATATGATTTCTAGTAGAGGAACCACTTTGCTAACTCACCATATTTTTTATTCAAAGGATCACCTCAAGCTTGTTAATCTTACTTCAGAGTGCATAATCTGATACTAATTCTTATAAGCACAATCACTTCGGGGGTGAATCAGTGAGCAATAAAAAATTTCATTCACTTAAAATTCATATTCATCAGCCATTTAATTCAACTTAACCATTAAGAATGTATTATTAAGAAACATAACCATTAGATGAGTAAATGAGAACACAAGTACACACAAAAACCAAATATAAGTGGGAAACTCTTAGGGGGAAGAAAATCCACTAAAATAAAGCTTTATTAGAGAAAATTATTGAAATTTAATTAAGCACCAAATCAACAAGGAGCACCAACCCCTAGATTTAATAGAGCACAAACCCTACAAGGATACACCAACCCCCTAGATGAATCAGCACCAACTAATCTACCTAATGTGTTTTTCATCTCTAAACTGTTGCACCACCAACTAATGATGACACTATGAAGCTCTTTTTCCTTCTATCTTCTCTAAATCTTCCCTTCTTGCCAACTCACTCAAGCACTTCTTCACCAAGATGATTAGGCCTAATGACCTATATCTCCAAAATTTTCACATTCTTTAGAACATCGCCACACACTCTCTATCCTCTCTTTATGTTCACAAGTACCTCCTTCACCTTTCCAATCAGCCCTCTAGCTCACACTTTCTCAATCTTACACAACAACACAAATAAGCCTTTAAGACATGCTTATATACCTGACACATGATCATAACACATGTATGTTAGCCATTATAGGTAATATTCACTTAAAAAACATAATAACATCTTATAAACATCATACAAAGGACCATATAGGTATCAAATATCAACTTCACACCCAAATCCTTCATTAGGACACAAGAAGCCCTAAAACACTAAATCAGCCCACTCACTAAAACCAAGTCACCTTTGCCAACAAGAGTTTCACCAAAAAACAAAGACCACTTATACATGTTTTCTAATCCTTCAAGAAACATCCAAGAATATTCTATACATCGGCATCATCGTCTCATGTAATGAAACCATCATTTGGAGCAACCATCCTCACTAGGTCTATGACCTACAAAACTAGTCTTTAAATATTGAATCCAAAACCTCATCAAATCACCTCAGATAATAAAGTGTGAAATAACACTAGAAATATCTGACCATCAGGGTCATCACCAAGTTCTCACAAAACCACAAATTAGACTAAAGCACCACCAAAACACCTCTACAACCAAGTCACTTGAAACTTCCTACAACTAGTCTTGCAAAATAGACCATAAAATACCTCCTAAGGGTTGAACCATGATTTGAAACCACCATAGACATGTAGAATAGATTCCCAAATTGCTCAAATTCCAATTTAGTCATCAGGTCTAGTGCACAACTAGAGATAAAATAGAACTTATTCATAAACTTACATTTTTAGTGGGGTCCACAAATAGCCAAGACACCTAACTTGCACCTAGAGAAACTTGAGACAGTCTTATATAACCTTAAATCATCATATAAGCCAAATCAATCCATTCTGTAACATTATGAACAATATCTTCTCCATCTCTTTTGACCTAGAGTTTAATAAGGGTTTTAGACCTCTTTAGCTTATTAAAAATTATTTATAAAGCTATACCCCTCAAACCACAAACTAACACCTGGAATGTCATCTTATGTTAGTCACCTAAATGAATAAGTTTCAATTATGCATGAATAAATGTGCACATAAGGACCCACAAATAGGATATATAGGGTCTTACATTTTTGAAGTATCACATGGAAGTGTGTGCATAAGGAGGAAAGTGGGAAAAGATAGTGCGCAAAGGTACATTGTAACACCCTGAACTGTTGTTACTTTCTCCAAAGCATTCAAGTATTGATAAATGATTTCTTCTATATAAGGACATGTTCCTTTGGTTTTGGGAAGTCATGCTTGATATGGATTGTATCCTCTTTGCTCTTGAAGATCTTTGACTGAGCTGGAAAATGCTTGGACTCTTTTGTTTCTTTCATTCTTGCACTTGAGTTCAACCTGATTTCTGGATGAATTGTGGATTTATCCACCTTTATGACTCAGCCTTGGATCAGTTGCATTGATCCAAGGAATGTTTTAAGTTTATTCAGGATGAACAAAATTTATTGACCTTACGAAAGTTACAAGGTCTGATTGAGTTTTGAATGATCAATCCCAGAGTTTAACTCAGGCTGATCATGATAAATGGAATTTGGTTCCAGATATCGTAACATCAGGAAAGGCCTGGACCTTAAGCCAGGTAAGATGTTTATGTTTATACCGAAAGCTTAATTTATTGATGCCAAATAGAATCCTTTACAGGAATGTTTTATCCAGTATGGACTCTAACACTGATTGGTCCTATTTTGGGGACCTAGACTAGATTCGTTAAGGTTAATAGTCTTAACCTAAACTATAACCTATTGGTTAAAATAATTGCTAATCTAACCTAGCCCTAAACTATGAGCTTAATGCTCCTAAGGGTTAACTACACCTAGCGCTATGGAAGTGAGACTAATGTCATACCCTATGATCTAACCTAAGTTTCTAACCTATCTTAACTAATGATAAGAAGGGAGGGGGACCTAAGAAGGGTCGTGAGTCATGGGCGGTGGTTTCCATGGAATTTAAGAGGGGGATAAGGTTGAAGGACTTGGAATGCTGTCAGGTTTGGCGGAGGTTACAAACAGCTAATATAACCTGACGTGGCAGTATCACCAAGGATGGGAATGTTTGTTTGTTTTCTTGTGGCGATCACCAATTTTGGCGGTCGGTGGCAATGGAAAATAGGCCGGAGGATGGAAGTAAATGCAATTAATGAACTTTGGTTCCCGAGCGTGGATTGCTTGGGAAGGCATGCAAGTGGAATATTGTTTGGTTGTTTGGTTTTCCATGCATTCCATTTTTCGCTCTGCTTGAGCACTGGTTCTTCGAACCAGCCATCTACTCTGTGTTGCATGGCAACTTTGAGAGTTTCTAGCTTCCTTCTCTGTCGGGGGAAGTATATAAGGCATGGAGGTAACAATTTATTGTTGTTTAATCTTTCATGGAAGAAGAAGAGAAGGTGCGAGCACATTCAGAGGTCTTCTTCGAATTTTTAAGCGACACTATCAGGCATGATAGGCCCTAACTTTTAAAAATCTTTCTTTCCTTTAAATGCTTTCATTAGAACAACTCTGTTCAGATGATTTTTGTACAGTCGGCCTGGCTGGTAGCAATGTATTGGTTTTCTTCTTTTCTTGTTGATTTGGGAATCCTTGGTTATACGTAGACCATGTTGAATCTACTTCTTTTATCTTCTCGCCTTGCTGTGAATACTATATGGGTATCGTCTTCTGTAGACGTGTTTTATGTCTCTTTGTCCGACTGAAATAATGAGTTTCCAAACTGTACCATGTTAGACGTTGAGCTTGATGATTTCTTGTTTGAAGAATGACACGGAAAGAATTGTTGTGTCTAATTTGGTTGGTTTATTGATTGTTGCTTAGTTGTATGAGCTCTATTATTACTTGACAGCTTCAGGTGAATATAAAGTTTGATTGTGATGAAACTGTTAGTTCCTTCTATAGAGCTCGACTGGTTTCATTGCATGCGTAAGAAATATGTTTGAATACTAAGCCTGTACCTTTGTTGAAAAGGGTCTGGATGTTTCTATGATTATAGGTTCTGTAAGTAATGAAATATTTGGTGTAGCTGTTGTTTTCTTTACGATTTTACTTGGATAATGGGAACACAGTTCTGACCGAGAGAAATCTTATTTTGAGGAACTCTTTCCCTAACAATGTGTGGGTAATCCTAGATCTGCATGAATGGAAATTAGGTTTTGTATTTGGAAGGGAAGGGACTGTGTTTGATGTTGTCTGAAGTGACCTTGAAATCTATCATTAGAATTCATCTATTAACACTGGAAGTGCTATTTGTTTGGTATCCTTGAACGCAATAACAAACTATCCAGTGTAATGGCTGGAAATAGTTAGTGTAACCTATTGGTAAGTAATGATAGTAGTTACCCTAACTCGTAGTCTAAAATGATTCGAGTCCTGGGTGAAGGGTAGACTGTTTTATTTGGATCAGGATTGTGGACTGATATTTGAACGTATATGTATTTCATTTATAAAATCTGTGGCTTTTGTTTAATGTGCAATTGCAAGACCCTAGGGATCTAAGGGCAACCTTTTAAACAGTTCTACCAGATTGGAGCTAATGGTAAACTTGGGTGTTGATTTTCTTGCTTTCTCTTCTTCCCTAATTGAATTCAAGATTGATTGTATATGCATTACTCCTGGAAAGTTGGTACAGTCCTGAACTTGTTTGGAATGGAGATCTGAATGCCTCTGTTTCTTTCTCTTAGTTGTAAAGTATATGTTGATATAGGATTTTTGGGAATACGAAAGTATTCTCTCCCTTTCTGGAAATTATGAATGCTTCCTTCTTTAGAATTTCTATATGAATTCTTCAGCATGGTCACGAGATGAATAGACTATTAAAGTTACGTGGAGAGAGTGGTAAGCGTTGTATCTTGACAGAAGTCTCCTTTCCTTATCTTTAGCTATATTATTACTCTGTTTGAGTAATTCAGTTATCTACTTGTATAAAAGTAGTATTGTAGTAATAGTTGGTATACTTATCAATGTTTATGAAATTATACATAAAGTATAAAGGAAAATCCATCAGTTGAACTTGCTTGAGGCTATAATCTATCTTTGTTTGAATTGTTTAAATGCAAATCTGTTGGTTACATGTGTTGGTAAGATTTCATTTCTTTAATGGAGTAATTATATTAGGATTGATACTGCCCTTGGTTTTTGGATGGCTAGGTATTTAAGATTCATTTTGTTTCTTCTTATTCTCTTGTGTAAGATGAATCATCCGAAAGGATTTAAGTTGAAATGGCAGCTATAATATGAGTTATGTTTTAAAGTCATATTAGAATAGTAGAAAGATAAATAGTGTGATTCATGTTTATGGATTTGATGAAATGATTTCATTTAAACAGGTTGTTTAATGGAAACAATTGGTGGAATGCAATTGTTTTAAGAATTAGTGCTTATCATGCTCAGTTCACTGAACTGACCTGTGCTAGCAATTTTTGCAGATGGTCATCGTAAGTGGTAAAGGCACGCAGATCTGATATGATGCTCAGATTGTTTAATCTGGTTTTTATGATGAATTCCAACTTGATTTCTCTAATTGTACTATAGGAAGAAAGTTATTCTTTTGCTGTTGATTATTGTATCAAAATATGCCGAAGTGCATAAGTTGTAATTGTATGGCTTGGAAATAAATGAAATGGGGAAATTGTTACTTATGTGGCTGCATTTTTATTTGTTGAATTGAACTTCTTATGTCTGAATGAATGAGAGTGCATTTTTATTATTATATGCCATGGGAGCTAGTTGGATTCCCTAAGTAAGCCTTGTAAAAATTATGTGACTGAATACTTCATGTTTGAATAGTAATTCTTATATATTATGAATAAGGCTAAATTGGAAATTAGTCCACTGCATTTTTAGGGAAGTTAAGGTTAAACTATGCCCTGATATGTAGCTATAACAGGAAGAGTATTCTATTACTCCCTAACAATGATCTAAGTCAAGGCAACGTAATTGATGGTTTTAAATCACCATGTCTTAATAACAATAAGTCAGATATATTTCAGTCTTCGGAGTTGATATAAACCCTTACAGGTTTAGTTAGCTTCCTTATGAGAGGACTTAGGGCTATTGCCCTATTATGAGGAAATAAGATTATTAGGAACCGATGGACACCTTGACGAGGTCACAAATCTTATTAAACTTCTCTCTGTGAAAATTGAACTTAATTACATAAGGCAACTCAAAGGTGTGAAATTCTGGGTTGGGAAAAGACTACCCAGTTAGGAGGGCCTTTAATTCAAATTCAACTCAACTTAAGTAACTTCTTGAAGTTATGTAAATCTTTCCGAGGTAGTATTGTAGGATGTTGACACATGACAACTGCAAGGTTGTACCTTCGAGAAGATTAGGATCTTCTCAAGGATACAACAATGCAGGTGACTTATGGCAACACCCTTTTGCATTGATCGTTAAGATTTACACCTAAAACTCAAACAAGATTTTCCTTTGGGACCGGTTAGGACCATAGACATGCTATGAGGCAGCCCTTTGAGACTCGGGGTACCTTGACACACGGGGTAACAGTGGGTGACCCAGTATGTCAGCTTACCCCTAGTCTTCAAGAGCATCCTTATAACGTGAGTATGATATTAACCCGTTCCTAAGTGAAAACTTGGGACAGGGGAGACTGACAGAAGTCAGTATAAGATGTTCTATATAACATCGGAGTGGGGTGAAGGACGTATTCCAGATTGATGAGTATGCCGTCAAGGAATAAGAGACATGAACAGTATGTTTCAAATCTTTGGCCAAAGTATCGCAAGCTGCTGATTGCGTTGTCCTATGTCACCTAGTCTAAGGGACGTGATGCCGATGAATGATGGTAACAATTATTCAGATAGGTTCCTTGGACAGAGCATTCTAAAATCCTAGATTAGGGAAGAGAACCGCAAGAGTGAAGTGTTCAGATGAAAATGCCAACTCTATGATACACATGAATAGATCGGTAGTTCACCGAGTCATGGAATGAATAGATCGGTGGTACACCGAGTCATTACAGCTGCATATGGTTATCTGTTATAAGAATGATTGTTATGATCTGTGAGTTCTAAATTATGTATTTAGAACTAGAAAGCACTTATAAAAAAAAAATTCTTGTTCTAATGTACAAAAATGAGGATGTTACATCTTGGTATCAGAGCTGAAGGTTGCAGCTCTTGGACCTATTGTGTCCATAATCTGATAAAAAACCTGAATTTTCTTGTAACAAAAAATGGTTAGAACAAGGGGGAACGTTGCGAATAATGCTCCACCAGAGGAAGGGGCAGCAACAACCCAAAAACTTGATGAGATCCTTGCTGCCCTATTGGACACAAGAGATCATTTGGCTGTACTTGAACAACAAGTAATGGGAAATGAGGAGGATGATGAAGCTGGTAACAACAATCAGCTACCTCCTGAGGACAACCCTGATATGGGTGTTGGTAATAACACTGGAAATGTACCTGTCCAACCAGAAAACAAAAAGGCCAGGTTGGCAGCGGAACTCACTAATGATATAAAAAGGATAAGTCCACCTAAATTTGATGGCACCACATTAGGAGATGGAGCTGAGAACTGGCTCAGAAAAATGGAGAAGTACTTTGCAATAAGAAACTTCTCAGAGGAAACCAAAGCTATTTGGGGAGCCTATCAGCTTTCCCATGAAGCATCTTCATGGTGGGACAGCCGTAAAGCTGAGCTAAATATTGATGAGACCAACATCACTTGGGATCAATTTAAAGGCTATTTTAGGCAACGTTGGCTGCCACAACTTTTCTATGATCAGAAAATGACAGAATTCCAGAACTTAGTTCAAGGAAAGCTAACTGTAACTGAATACTGGGAGTGGTTTACGAAACTCCTCAAGTACGTACCACAGTATCAAACTGACGAGAAGTTCAGAATACGAAAATTCATCATGGGACTAAATCCCATGATAGGAGGAGAGGTCGATGTTCACAGCCCAACCACTATGGAAGGGGTTGTTGAAAAATCCATAAGGCAAGAACAGAAATTAAAGGCTATTTCTGCTCATAAAGAGGAAGTGCGGAAGAAGATTGCAAACCCTTCTTCAACTTCACTTGCACCCAAGAAGGGGCCATGGAAAAAGTTTGGAAACAGAAGTAAGTTTCCAGTGGATAATAATAAGAAAACGACAGCGAATAAGCCTGCTGGAAATGTAAGGGATAGTTTTGCCAAGAATTATAACAATGGGCAGAAGCCCTATGGAGGACAACGTGATAATTTTAAGGCTGGAAGTAATTTTGAGCCTAAAAAGGGACCTGTAGGAGGCTGCTATAATTGTGGCAAAGATCACTACACAAATCAGTTCCCTTTGAAGAAGGATGATCGTAATCAGCAGCATAAGATACATGCTGCAGTAGCAGACAAGCAAGCTGAAAAGCAAGTGACACCTATAGAGGTTCCGGGTAAGTTATTTGGCATACCTGTCACTATTCTTTTTGATACAGGAGCTACTGAATGTTTTATTTCTAGTAAACTCGCTTCTAAACTTAAAAGAAAAGATGGAAAAATGGATAAATCTTGGACTGTACAGTATGGTAATAACTCTATTCATACAGTGAGTATGTGTCTTTTTGGGGTAGTCCTTGACTTACCTAACTTTTCCACGGAAGTTGACCTCTATGTTGCACCTTTGGGATCCTATGACGTTGTCATCGGCGTCAATTGGTTAGCTGACCATAAAGCAAAAGTAGACTGCTTTGAAAAGAATATAAGATGTTTAGATGATCGGCTGAAAACAACAGTGATTCAAGGTGTAAAATGGGAAATTTCAGTTAGGAAACTGTCAGCTATGCAACTTAAAAAGGCTAAGAACAAAGGATGTACCTTATATGCAGTAAAGATATCTAAATTTGTAGAAGAAGATGGTGATTCCATGAAACGATACCCACTGTTGCAAAGTTTCAAGGATGTATTTCTGGAGGAATTACCAGGTTTACCACCCAAAAGGGAATTTGACTTCACCATTGAAATCAAACTAGGGATGGAACCTATTTCTAAAGCACCTTATCAGATGACTACTACAGAGTTAGTCGAGCTTAAGGCACAATTGCAAGAAATTTTGTCTAAGGGTTTGATTAGACCAAGTGTTTCACCTTGGGGAGCACCAGTAATATTTGTGAAGAAGAAAGATGGAACACTTAGACTGTGTATTGATTATCGGATGTTAAACAAAGCAACAATTAAGAATAGATACCCACTTCCAAGAATTGACGATCTATTTGATCAGATGCGTGGAGCATCGGTTTATTCCAAGATAGATCTTCGATCTGGGTACCATCAATTAAGAATTAAGGAAGAAGATATTCATAAAACAGCTTTCCGAACCAGGTACGGACATTATGAATTCACGGTTCTACCCTTTGGATTAACTAATGCACCCGCAGCTTTTATGAACTTAATGAATAATATCTTTCAAGAATATTTGGACAAGTTTGTGCTTGTATTCTTAGATGATATTCTCATATATTCTAAAAGTGTTGAGGAGCACAATGAGCATTTGAAGATAGTTTTGGAAATTTTGAGAAAAAGAAAGTTATACGGTAAGTTATCCAAATGTTCTTTCTTTGATACTGAAGTTCACTATTTGGGTCATGTCATTAGTAAAGAAGGAATTGCAGTAGATCCTTCAAAAATAGTGGCAATAACCGAGTGGCCTGCACCAAAGAATGTACATGAAGTAAGAAGCTTCATGGGCCTTGCTGGTTATTATAGAAAATTTGTTAAGGATTTTTCTAAAGTGGCTGCACCGATAACTTCATTACAGAAGAAGGATAGGAAATTTATTTGGAATGATAAGTGTGAAACTGCTTTTAAAATTTTGAAAAGTCAGTTGACTTCAACACCTATATTAGCTGTACCAGACCCTAATGGGGACTTTAATGTTGTAACGATGCTTCTGGGGAAGGCCTTGGAGGTGTTTTGTTACAAAATAATCATGTCATAGCATATGAAAGTAGAAAACTTAAGTTACATGAGCTGAATTATGCCCCTCATGATTTAGAGCTTGCTGCAATTGTTCATGCACTTCAAGTTTGGAGACACTATTTACTTGGGAAACCTTTTGAGTTGAAAACTGATCATTTAGGGCTGAAATATATTTTCACTCAGCCTAATCTAAATGCAAGACAACGAAGGTGGTTAGAGTTTTTGTCTCAATATGATTTTGATATTAGCTACATCAAAGGAAAAGAGAATAGAGTAGCAGATGCTCTAAGTCGTAGGAAGCACATTTCTGCTCTTATAACATTAAGAACTCAGTTTAAAGATGAGGTAAAAAGTGCCTCAGAATCTGATATATACTTTCAGCAAGTAAAAGCAGCACTTGCTGCAGAACCAAAAGATGAAAGGTATAAAGGTTTTCATTTTGATAATGAAGGAATCTTACGTTATGAAAACAGAGTATACGTACCTTTGCTAAATGATTTGAGAAAGAAATTGTTAGTTGAATTTCATAATTCACCCTTTTCTGGACACCCGGGTATTACTAAAATGCTTGCTGATCTAAAACAACAATACTTCTGGAAAGGAATGAAAAAGGATGTTATTGATTTTGTGACTCATTGTCTGGAATGTCAGCGGGTTAAGGTAGAACACATGCACCCTGCTGGTCTATTATATCCCCATAGCATACCGCAGTATAAATGGCAAGTAATAAGCATGGACTTTGTACAAGGGCTGCCTATGTCGAGAAATAAACATGATGTTATCTTGGTAGTTGTAGAAAAACTAACAAAGGTAGCTCATTTCATCGCTGGAAATCTAAAGGATGATTCTCCAGTGTTAGCCAAAAGATTTGTGCATGAAATTTTCAGGTTACATGGAGTACCAGAATTGATTATATCTGACAGGGATCCTAGAATGACATCAAGATTTTGGCAAACGCTTAATACAGCTCTTGGAACTAAACTAAACTTCAGTTCTGCATATCATCCAGAAACGGATGGACAAACTGAGAGAGTAAATCAGGTGTTGGAAGATATGTTACAAATGTATTGCATGGATCAACAGTATAAATGGGAAGAATATCTCCCATTAGTTGAGTTTGCATACAACAACACATATCACTCTTCTCTTAAAATGGCACCTTTTGAGGCACTTTATGGAAGAAAGTGCAGAACCCCTGTTAGTTGGGATAGTATTGAGGATAGAGTGGTAATTGGACCAGAAATCCTCACTGAAATGGAACAACAAGTTAAAATGATTCGTGAACGATTGAAAGAAGCAGCAGATAGGTAGAAGAGCTATGCTGACCTAAAGCGGGTTGATCGAAAGTTTGAACTTGGTGAAAAGGTTTTTCTTCGTGTTAAACCCAGAAAGAGTTCTATAACTTTTGGCAAGGCTGCCAAGTTGTCACCTCGTTATGTGGGACCTTTCGAAATTGTCGAAGTAATCAATCCTGTAGCTTACCGATTAGCATTACCACCTACTTTGTCTCGCATGCATGATGTTTTCCATATTTCTTTGCTTAAGAAATACGTTTCAGACTTGTCACATGTTTTAAATTGGAATTCCTTGTAGGTCCAAGACCCAGGAATAATCATGGTTAAACCCACACGAGTGCTGGAAACTCACCAATTGCATTTGAGAAATCGTGAAATACGGCAATGTAAGGTCCAGTGGGACCAGTTTAATGAAGAAAGTGCAACTTGGGAAAATCTGGAAGAGATGAAAATTGCTTTTCCCTTTCTTTTTGAACAGAATGGAATCTGTTGACTAAAAAAAATTATTATGAAAAAAAATATTAATTATTATGAATTTATCTTTTTCATGTCTTTATGTAAGCCAGCTTTGGGGCAAACATTATCAGGTTGAATAAATTGTACCATGTTATTGATTTCTGGAATTATTCGAGTTGAAAATAGTAATTTGTTTTGTGAACCAATGAATTGATTGACCTGAAGGTAAATCAAAGGATGTAATCATCGGGATGATGAATCTTTTAGGAGGGAAGCATGTAACACCCCAAACTATTGTTACTTTCTCCAGAGCATTCAAGTATTGATAAATGATTTCTTCTGTATAAGGACATGTTCCTTTGGTTTTGGGAAGTCATGCTTGATATGGATTGTATCCTCTTTGCTCTTGAAGATCTTTGACTGAGCCGGAAAATGCTTGGACTCTTTTGTTTCTTTCATTCTTGCACTTGAGTTCAACCTGATTTCTGGATGAATTGTGGATTTATCCACCTTTATGACTCAGCCTTGGATCAGTTGCATTGATCCAAGGAATGTTTTAAGTTTATTCAGGATGAACAAAATTTATTGACCTTACGAAAGTTACAAGGTCTGATTGAGTTTTGAATGATCAATCCCGGAGTTTAACTCAGGCTGATCATGATAAATGGAATTTGGTTCCAGATATCGTAACATCAGGAAAGGCCTGGACCTTAAGCCAGGTAAGATGTTTATGTTTATACCGAAAGCTTAATTTATTGATGCCAAATAGAATCCTTTACAGGAATGTTTTATCCAGTATGGACTCTAACACTGATTGGTCCTATTTTGGGGACCTAGACTAGATTCGTTAAGGTTAATAGTCTTAACCTAAACTATAACCTATTGGTTAAAATAATTGCTAATCTAACCTAGCCCTAAACTATGAGCTTAATGCTCCTAAGGGTTAACTACACCTAGCGCTATGGAAGTGAGACTAATGTCATACCCTATGATCTAACCTAAGTTTCTAACCTATCTTAACTAATGATAAGAAGGGAGGGGGACCTAAGAAGGGTCGCGAGTCATGGGCGGTGGTTTCCATGGCATTTAAGAGGGGGATAAGGTTGAAGGACTTGGAATGCTGTCAGGTTTGGTGGAGGATAGAAATGGCTAATATAACCTGACGTGGCAGTATCACCAAGGATGGGAATGTTTGTTTGTTTTCTTGTGGCGATCACCAACTTTGGCGGTCGGTGGCAATGGAAAATAGGTGGGAGGATGGAAGTAAATGCAATTAATGAACTTTGGTTCCCGAGCGCAGATTGCTTGGGAAGGCATGCAAGTGGAATATTGTTTGGTTGTTTGGTTTTCCATGCATTCTGTTTTTCGCTCTGCTTGAGCACTGGTTCTTCGAACCATCCGTCTACTCTGTGTTGCATGGTAACTTTGAGAGTTTCTAGCTTCCTTCTCTATCAGGGGAAGTATATAAGGCATGGAGGTAACAATTTATTGTTGTTTAATCTTTCGTGGAAGAAGAAGAGAAGGTGCGAGCACATTCAGAGGTCTTCTTCGAATTTTTAAGCAACACTATCAGGCATGATAGGCCCTAACTTTTAAAAATCTTTCTTTCCTTTAAATTCTTTCATTAGAACAACTCTGTTTAGATGATTTTTGTACAGTCGGCTTGGCTGGTAGCAATGTATTGGTTTTCTTCTTTTCTTGTTGAATTAAGAATCGTTGGTTATACGTAGACCATGTTGAATCTACTTCTTTTATCTTCTCACCTTGTTGTGAATACTATATGGGTATCATCTTCTGTAGACGTGTTTTATGTCTCTTTGTCTAACTAAAATAATGAGTTTCCAAAATGTACCATGTTAGACGTTGAGCTTGATGATTTCATGTTTGAAGAATGACACGGAAAGAATTGTTGTGTCTAATTTGGTTGGTTTATTAATTGCTGCTTAGTTGTATGAGCTCTTTTATTACTTGACAGCTTCAGGTGAATATAAAGTTTGATTGTGATGAAACTGTTAGTTCCTTCTATAGAGCTTGGCTAGTTTCATCACATGCATAAGAAATATGTTTGAATACTAAGCCTGTACCTGTTATCCAAAATTCACCCCTCAAGGTAATTTTGATAACATGCATCAAATTATTCAGTCCCGAGCAAGTAGATTGATTCAAGACCCAAAATCATGTTTTTTGGACCCCCTCGGCTTCTCTCTAACTCTCCCATCCAAGAAGAAATCCCAACGAGTTAGAAAAAATGAAAAAATGCAAAAAATAAGGTTGCAGGGCTGTTTTAAAGCATTTCGGGTCTGAAGGGTTCGGGTCATACTAGTGTGGGTCGTACTGCGGTTCATCGTACCAAGTTTGGGGCCAAAATACAAAGAAAATTGGCTAAGTCAAACATTTTTGTCCCAGGCAGTCCGCGGGACAGTTGGGACATCGGGACGCGAGGGACACAAAAAGTCGAAACGGCTGAAAGCACGGAAAATCGTCAAGTTTTTGTTTCACGCGGTTTGGCACAGCCGGGACAAAAGTACGCGAGGGACACGAATCGGCTGATTTTCTAAAAGACGGTCCATTTTGAGTAGTTCTGGGATTTTTGTCCGTGACAGCCGGGACAAAGGTACGCGCGGGACGCGAGGGAGGCGAAAAGGTGAAAATCCCGCAAAAGAGAGACAAGGAAGCCCGAATCGGCCGATGTGGGAGAATTTGTCTGGGATAGCCGAGAAAAAGGTACACGCAGGAAGCGAGGGATGTGAAAAGCCGAAACGGCCGAAGGCAAAGAAGAAAAGTCAACGTTTGACCCATGAAACTTCAAACGGCCTTAACTTTTGACTCTGAGCTCCGATTTTCACAAAATTGGACTTTCTGGAACAAGCACAACATCCTCTACGCCAAAAAAAATGGATTTATTATTTTTAATGAGGGTAGATATATTTAATAAAAGAAACATATTCGGCTCCAGTCAGTTAATGCTCATTCCCGTCAAATGACAGAAAACTCCTGCCATACCCAAAATAGCTACCCGCACTCAAAAGGCCATAACTTTTGTATTTCTCAACGAAATCACACAAAATTGGTACCGTTGGAATCATGGCTCCAAGACCAATGCATGGAAATCAAGAAATTACAGATTTGATGAGATGTTGATTGATATTTTTAATAAAACGTGGATGGGTTCATAACAGTGTTTTGGGAGTACAATTAAGAGGCATGGTCATCATTCTTTCTCTGTTGCAGCACCTGGGATATTATGGGGAGCCTTTTGAAAGTAATATATAATCATTTTACTCCATTTAATGCCTCTTACAAGTGGTTGAAGGACAGATTTCGGGATTTCCATTTTCCCTTCTCTTTCTCTTCTCATTTTTTCTATAAATTGGAGTGTTGGGCTCATTGTAAAAGATGTAGTTTTTTGTAGCAGAGATCTTCCAAAATTGCTTTATGAAGTTGATTTGTTACAGGACCTTGTTTTGGACTCCTTACATGGTGATCTCGGCCCTTATCTTGTAATAGATTAAACTGTGCATATCATGAAGCAATAAAATATAAGTTTGTGGATATATCTTCCCCTGCTGTGTTTTCTTGCATTCTTCTTGCCCCTTCAACTTTGATTACAAGAATATTGTGTCTATTATTATGTTCATGCATGGATCCATTATCATTGTGTATGTTTGAAATATTGTTGTGAATGCGTTTTGCTAGATTATGGAGAACTATCATCACCTCTTCTAGTGCGCACTTTGCTTCTGTATTTCACGCATATGAAGACTACTCTCACACCCTCATTTTCTGGTGTATCACCGCTTTAGTGTAGGCTTTCATTTCATGCATTCTCTCTCCCTAGTATCTTGGAAATTTAGATTAGAATAGTTAGTTTCCCCTGCATTAGAGTATATTGTGGCAAGTAGTTTAGGAGCAAGAACCAGCTTTCTCTGGAGGTCTATCTCAAGTAGGAAGTCCCACAACTTGGAGATAGTACCCATGTTATCCAATCACACCGTGAGTTCAAATATATGCACTTGTATAAACCATAGAAGGGTGCTGTGATTTGGTGATAACAGTACCTTTGTTGAAAAGGGTCTGGATGTTTCTATGATTATAGGTTCTATAAGTAATGAAATATTTGGTGTAGCTGTTGTTTTCTTTACGATTTTACTTGGATAATGGGAACACAGTTCTGACCGAGAGAATCTTGTTCTGAGGAACTCTATACCCTAGAAATGTGTGGGTAATCCTAGATCCGTATGAATGGAAATTAGGTTTTGTATTTGGAAGGGAAGGAACTGTGTTGATGTTGCCTGTAGTGATGTTGAAATCTATCATTAGAATCCATATATTAACATGGCCTGATGGGTATTCAAATATTTATAGTCATTTTCTATGAATGATTTCCTTTATATATGTGTTGCCAAATTTTTATGTTATGATGTATCTTCTTGCATGGATGGTTGTGATTATATATATGCATGCATAACATCTTGATAAACAAAGGAGGGACTTGGTAGTCATGCACACTTTGAGTGAGATTCCATACTTGTCTTGATGAAGTGTCAGCACACCTAGCTAGGTGTTGGATAAATAAAGACTACATTTTAGCTCCATTGTTGGGACCTTTTTTCAATCTGATTCATCAAGATGTTGCATGCACATGGCATTCTGATTGTCTTTGGAGAACATTGAGACTTAATTTTATGACCAAAAATATGCTTTTTCTCAGAGGTACAACATTGGAGCTTATTTCAATGTGTGTAAGTGGTTAAAATACAACCTCTATGATTTCATGTATGATATGTTCTTCATATTATTTCCAATATAATTTTACTAGTGGTTGGCAGTATACACACATAACAGAATTGTCTGAATTGGTATAAATCAAGTGTAGAGATAGGAATACTACCAAAAACTCTCTAATTTGGATGCATCATGTACTAGAGTTGTAGATCATTGGTTGGAAGGTCTGTTATGCATTTATACCTAGGCATACGTGATTTTAACATAGTCGTACCAAGAGAAAGAATAGTTCTATTTTTTATGCAATCCAAGAGGATGTTATTTACACATGATACCTTTAGATATCAAGATCTTTATGGTTGAATTGGGAATGGAGAACATACTGATGAAATGCTATAACCCCACTGCATGCAAGGGCAGGAAGAAGGGGTGGGAAGGATAGTTTCGGCTCAAGCGGAGTAAAGAGAAAGATAGGAAAGGTGACTTAAGTATAATCATACGTGATAAAGGGTAGTTAAGGAGGAATTGATATCAATAATGATGATGACTTTTGGAAGTGATGAGAACCCCATGGAAGGTAAGGGACTGCAAGATCATGTCCTCTCTACATTAGTGAAGTGTAATAAAGAGACACCTTTAGCATTTGATGAGAGTGAGCCTAAGGAAATAATGAGAGTTGCGAGCATGCATCTAACCCAACCTAGCCACCTAGCCCTTCCGTAAGGTATTTATAATCTAGAGGCTATTGTAGAATAACATCATAGTGAACGTGAGAAGGAAGGTAATCAAGTATCACCATGTTGGGTTAGATATATAGGTAAGTATATTTTCATATCATTGCAGGAGGTATAGTAGATTAAAGACACACACATGGCAGCATAGTAGGCACTCGTGTTTAGATAGAGTATTTTTGGAGGAAATTTTGGGTGTGCGTCCTCAGGACAGAGCATTTTTATATAACCCATTGGAATTATTCCCATAGGTGAAGCGATAGCATAGGTAGTTGGTGTTCAATTTAACACAACTACTGGGATGCAAAGGATATCATCTACAGTTATATAGGTTGCAACAGTTCATAGGAGGCTTGTTGACCCCTTTTCAAAGAGCATTTTCGCATAAGAAATTCATTAATCCATGTGAATCCTTGGAAGAAACATTGCATGCAGAAGTAGTTAGAAGTGTTGACATAGGGGTGAGCCCTTTTCTTGAGGTGCAGATAGTAGTGATGGAATCTCAATTGCAGAATTTTTCTTCCAATTTAGCACATGGTACGTGCAATGGATTATGGTGTACTGATTGCAATGTTGAAGGACATACAAATAATAGGTTCTCACAGAGGATTGTACATGCGTTGTTGACATCTTGTGATATTTTCCAGAAGAATCATGATGTCTAGAATTTTCCACTTTTTAAGTGCACGACATAGAATAACATCTCCATGTACTACAAGATCTGTGATGCACATACACATGATACACATGACTCTCATTTGATTGATCATATCCATGAGGCATGTAAGATAGGGTTGTGATAGACCAATATGGCTAGTAGTTCACATACAAAGGGAAAGAGAATGAAATGTGTAAATATAAAAATAGAATCTTTAGAGGTGGATTTGGGAGCAGAGGGTGTGGTGGTAGAGGAAGATTTACATGTGGGAAATTTTATTTGTGGATCACCTTATCATTATTAGTGTGAGTTTCCTAAGAACAAGGTTTATCCATATTTTGGGAAGGAACACAAGGTTGAGGATGTTCCATACCTATATTCATATATGTGTAAGAATGACAAGAAGGAAAAATACATGGCAATGATTAATGTGCAACATGTAAAATATGAACAATGGGCACCAAAGAAGATGGTTGAGCTATAGATCCAACATGTCTTAGTGATAATGCACATAGACATATCACATGCACATAAGAACATAAAATCAAAACCACTCATCAAAAGGGAATAAGTTGTATAGGCCAAGTATCCAGACGTGACTTAGCAGAAAGAGGTTTATCAAGAGAATATGGGATTCATGTAGGAGTTACAAGGAGATATTCAGTGTTTAAAGGAGCAGGCATGCCAGAGAGAACACACGAGGGGTATTGACCATCCTTAGAAGGATATTGATGATCTTAAATAAGTGTATGGAATTTTGAGGCAATAGAACATCATCCCCTTACGAGGAGAATGGTTGCGAGAAAGGGTGTTACACACAAGTGTGGAAAGAGAGTTTCATATCCTTCATGCAAATTTACTAACACAAGACCATCGATATGATAAATAAAAAATGCTTGATGCAGTGATCAATAGATGGTTGGTGAGTAATATCTTGATTGACACGGGTGTGGAAGTTAATGTCATCATCTTAGATACATGGAGCCAAATGAGAAGGCCACCATTACAGCCATATCCAAATGTGTTGTAAATGTCTAGTAAAATAAGGGTAATGCCCATTGGAGTGTTGAAGGATTCTTCAATCACTATTCAGGGAGCTAAATTTACATGTGAATTTCAAGTGTTAGAGCTTGTTGAAGTGGATAATTTCCATGTGCTACTTAGAAAACCTTGGTGTTATGCAAATAATGTTGATTTGTGTTTGAACAAAATATATATCAGTTTTGATACCAAAGATGATCGGGTTGTGATTCCTCTAGATGATACAAAGGTTTCACCTTATACAGAACCTATGAATGAAGAGGACCTAAAAAATATATACGCTCATATGGTGCACAACTCTAACAAATTAGAGCCAACAAAGGAATTTGTACTTCACTAGGAAGATGTGTAATCTATTAGTGATACAACCAATGTGGCATGTGAAAATTAGGCCCATGACATTTATGAGATAGTAGGTCATGAGGTAAAGGGAAGAGTTGTTAGGATTATTAGGTTGCACATGATTAGGCATTTTAGTAAGACTAAAGTGCCAAGGTACACTAAAGAATATAAAATTTATTCTTTCTTGTGGTTGATGGAAGACCAGTGGTGAAACGAGGGAGATAGATGAAAGAGCCTTAGGTACTGTTTTTTGTGAGTAGTACGCTCTTGAACCTTTCGGTTGTCTGGATCTTGAGATATCTCCTCACAGACGCAAATCCTCTTGCAAGGATTGCTCTTTTTCAAAGGGGGAGGATCCGCGATATAAAAAGAAAAAGAAATACAGAAAGTTTAAACAGTCAAAATTTAAAGATTCTTTCAGACAGCCAAAGAAAAGGTTTAAGTTCAGAAAGCATAAGTATATAGGAAAGCATAAAAGGTTTAAACCTATATGCTATATATGTAAGGGAGAGCACTATGCAAACAAATGTCCACACAGAGACTCAGAGAAAGGTAAAGCCAAGGTAAATGCTTTATCTGTAAGAGGAATAGATGAAGAAAATTATGCTTTAGTTTCAGATACAGAAAGCTTTTCTTCTGACATTTCTTATATATCACTTGATGGAGATCAATGCAATATGGTACAGCAAGCATCAGATACAAGTGATAGTACAGATGACAGTGGATATGATACCATGCCTTCTTTTGCAAATTTTGCTATTAATATGGTATCTAACTTTGCTCACCCCATGATTCCTCCTAGTGCAGAATTGTTAAGAAAGTAGCTTGAATGCTTTCAAAGTGAATATGATAGTTGTCCTCCATGGGACACTACCAGAAAGATGTCACTGAGCAAAAGGCTCAGAGAATTGCAGGACAAATACATCAGACAGCAGGAAGCAGAACAAAACAAAATGCAAGAACAAGTTGATCAGGATAAGCAGTCTGATGAACCTTATGAGTCCTTTCCAGTCAGATTGCCGTTTCAGCAGCATATCAGACAACGTCAGACTCCTACCAGAGGAAGGTCAGGACCTTGGAGAGGAAGAGGAAGAGATAATTTTCCTCCCAGAACATATTCCTTTTTGTTTCCTGAAGAAAGTATACAGCAGCCTGCAGAATCATCTGATGATCCAGCCTCCATGAAAGTTTACATAGCATGGAGAAAAAAGAGAATAGAACTTTTGGAAAAATTCATAGCCAATGCCACAGAAGAGTATACCAGACTTCTTGCAGAAGAAGAGAAAGAGAAAAAAGATTCTGAAGAAAGCCTAGAAGATACTTATCAGCACATTGCAGCCCAAGGAAAAGAACATGCAGAGGTATGTACAGTTAGCTGTACACAAAATCCATTCATTGCAATTACCATTTGCATTCCCAATATTAAGCCATACATTTTAGATGCAATGGTAGACACAGGTGCTGAAATAAGTTTACTCAGAGAAAATGCTATTCCTTCATACTGTTGGTCTACAACTAGCACTAAGATTAAATTTGATAAGAGAGAAGTTGTTTGTAGAGCTATGGAAAAAGTCCTTATTAATATTGAAGGAAATTCCATGAATATAGATTTTTATCAGCATAACATGGAACATTATGATTGTTTGTTAGGAGTGGATTTTCTGAAAGAATGTCATACTTTCAGTATAAGTGAAAATCATATATCTTTGTTCAATCCTCCTATACAAATCCCTAGAAGGTACTCATTTCAATCTATAGTACCTCTTCCAGAAAAGAAGAAGGCAATAAATAATGTCTGGGCATTTTGCAGGACAGCAGCTCACTAGTGGGCAACACATAGAGACAATATTTTGGGCTAGTGCGAGATCAAGGTAGCCTTTTTGAAAGGGTTTGAAAGGATTTTTTTTCTCCGTTAGTACAAGATTATGATGGCAAGACCCATACTTTGGTTCATATCCATAATTGTAAGAGGAATTATGCATAAGGACAAGAAGCCATACCACCATCCCTTTGGGTACACAATTTTTACTCCACTTTGCATGGATGTGTGCATGCTTAGTATGTGCATGTCGATTCAAAGCAAGAGACAACAAGTTGGCACAATATGGAAGAAGGTATTTTTCATACCTTTTATTATCTTTCCACTAAGCCTCCCATTTATGAATCCTTACACATTATGAAGCACATCACATTGGGATATAGTACAAAGGCAGAGAAACTTATGATTTAGCTATTAGGATAATTTGAGATTGAGGAGCATGAGGATGTGATAGATGAAGAATA
The DNA here is from genome assembly GCA_019776745.2 of Taxus chinensis. Classification (NCBI taxonomy): domain Eukaryota; kingdom Viridiplantae; phylum Streptophyta; class Pinopsida; order Cupressales; family Taxaceae; genus Taxus; species Taxus chinensis. The sequence continues at coordinate 451,192,126 of CM034146.1, read as the reverse complement.
AATGTTGTTGGGGCATTCATGGAAAAAGAAATAAAAATTAAAAATGGTTTACCTCATTGATGATGAGGTAGTTGAAGATTTAGATATAGAGCACAATGATGGTGCACAAGAAGTGTTGTACTCCGTAGATGAGAAGGTGTGCACATAATATGTTCCCTTAAATACTAAGAAGGTGAATATTGGAACTTAAGATACACCCAAAGAGGTAATAATTGGTAATTATTGTTCATAACCAAGAGTTACAAATATTGTTGAGTTGTTGTGTGACTTATGGGATTTATTCCTAAGGGTTTATCATGAATTGAAAGGTGTGCATCTATATTTGGGATAAATGAATATTAAGCTAAATGATGGAGCGTGACCGGTTAGGAAAATACCTTATAGGATGAATCCAAACCCACACGTAAAGGTAAAAGAGGAAATTGATAAGATGCTCAAGTCAAGTATCATTGAGCCTATTTAGGAATCTCAATGGATAAGCCTCATGGTGATTAGCATCAAGAAATATAGTAGGATCAGGATTTTTGTGGACTATAGGTTACTTAATGATTCATATATCATAGATCCTTTTCCTACACCATTCATTGAGAGATCTTAAAAGGGGTAGTAGGGCACGAAATCTATTCATTCACATATGGGTTTTTCAGGTTACCATCAGGTGAGGATTGTGTGTGAAGGCCAAGAGAAGACCACCTTTGCAAATGAATGGGGAAATTTTTCATATATTTTCATGCCATTTTGATTGAAGAAATTTTCAACATTATTCTCATGTATAATTATTCAAGTATTTCATGACTTTATTCATAATTTTTTGTAGGTCTACTTGGATAGTTGGCATGTTTATAGGCTAGTGAAAGATCATTGTGATAACCTGAGATTGATGTTTGAGAGATGCAAGGATATTAGAATCTCTTTAAACATCAAGAAGTGTATATTTTCCACCCCCTTTAACACTTTAATTGGGCACATCATTTGTAAGGAATAATTTTTGGTAGACCCACAAAATATTGCAGTTATTTTAGGTCTAGAGGAACCTCCCAACCAAATCAAAGTTCACAGCTTTTTGGGGCATATTGGCTACTATAGGAATTTTATTAAGGAATATGCTAAGATTTATGTGCCCTTGGAAGAATTTATCAAGGCCAAAGGAAATTTTTATTGGGGTGAGGTGCATTAATAGTCATTTGATGCCTTGAAGGAGAAACTAACAACTACGCCTATCTTGTGTTTCCCTTCTTGGAACAATCATTTCCATGTACATGTAGATGACTCTAGTATGTCCATTGGATCATTATTGGCAAAACCAGGTGAAGGAAATGTTGATCGCCCTATATGATTTACAAATAGGAAATTGACATCAGTTGAGCAGAACTATACAACGATAGAGCTTGAGGCATTATCCATGATCTACGCATTCCACAAGTTCATAAAATACTTATTGGCCATACTAATTATATTTTATATAGATCACATGGCTTAAAATTACTTGGTCAATAAATTGGTCTTGCAAGGGTGCATCTTTTTTTGGATCCTTTTATTTCAATATTTTGATTTTATAGTCATAGTGAAGCCCGGAAAGAGAAATTTGGTTCCTGATCACTTGTCAAGGATTAACTCTAGAGAGGACATGTAGAGAATAGAGGACACTATACCACATGCACAACTATTTATATTCAACCACACACCCATTGATTTAGAGGATATTTCAATATTCTTATGCACTGGACTTGCTCCAGAAGGAATGAAGATAATGGAAAAGAAACAACTTTATATTCAAATTATGCCCTATCAACTCATTGGAGGATACATGTATAAAATGGGTAGAGATGAGGTATTTTGCATATGTTTTCTAGAGAATTAGTGTGATTCTATTATGGAGGAATCTCATGGAGTAATATCTAGTGGCCACTATGCAGGTGAAGTGATGTAGCCTATAATTTACCAAATAACACCCTAGTCATGCTGGCACATCACTTAACCTTGACTGAATGCTCACCCGAAGTGTGCAAAGGTATCAGGTCCCTCTTTAGGGTTATTGTAGTAGGATTTTAGAAAGATGAAGGAAGAAACATATAGATTCATAAATAATCCATCATTCTATAATGCATGCTACCCTAATATCTATGAAGGAACAAGATTAAATAGTAATCATGATTGAATTAATAACATGCACTACGCAACTACACACAAGATGACACTTAGATTCAGTCAATATCTTCCATTTATTACTAAATACAAAATCTCCTTACAGTATTGTCAATCTATATTGATGCGCATATGGAACTGATACAGTAATTCAGTCATATGTGTATATATCTTTACCTACATACATCCATCACACATACATACAAACACTCTGTATATTCTCTATTACACTTACCTAATATATATCCAACATCATATATATAGGGTGGGGACTTTCCCTTCACCACTTATCTATTCCAAAAATAGGCCACATGCTATTGATAGCCACACATCGATTTTAGGCATATCCATAAATGCAAGTGTGTTATCTATAGACCTCTTGCAGTTAACTGAAGTGTCAATTCTATTCTTATCTCATCTCCATGAAAAAAATGCTTCAATCCGCTCCTCCAAAGATAGATAATGCATGTCACACATGTCTCTTACATCGTTGGTGTGTTCTGCATGCCATCTTCTAAAAATAGGTCTCCATGCTCAAAACTAGCTAAGTCCTAAAATTTGAACTTGCCTTCCGCACATGAGTCCTTCCTATCCTTCTGCACACAGGTCCTTTTTATCCTTCCTAGCCTTCTCTCCCATGTGGAATCCTTGTGTGTTTTCTAACAAGTAATCTCTTATCAACATTACCCCACACTAATCTCATTGTCATCCTGATAATGGGTATCTCCAAAAATTGCAGTAAAGAATAGAATAATGGAAAAAATAAGAATGAATTACTGTAGACAAATAAAGAAGTTTTATTAGACATTCTCCTTTGTATCACTTTGCAGTATCAATTCTGGATACTCCTCCTTTATTTCGGCCTCCAAAACCTGTCATTCAATGAGTGCTTGTTCCACTTTTTCTAGGATGTCCACAACAATGGATTCTAACTCATCCCTTGCAATCTCTCCTTTTTCATTCTACAGAACTAACACAACACTGGACATTGATGTCATTTTTCCTTCTAAAAGATCCATCTTCTGTGCAATTAGATTCTCAAGCTCTTCCAACTGATTCTTGTGCAGCTCTTGTGATGTTTATAAGGCCTCACACTTCTGTTTAACCATTGACAATCTTTCTACACGACCCAATGTCTCATCCTTCATCACTTTCTGGACCTCGTTGTTCTCTTCTAGGGTCTTTATGTTGATAAGCACCTCTAGAGCTATGCATATTTTTAAAGCCTAGTGTGCTTTCTTTAATACTTCCTGTAATGCTTACAACATCCCTTCATAAGATGTAATCTTTTGCATCACTGAGGCTTTCTCCCATTCGGCATCTTGCTCTGAGCTTCTTGGCACTGGCATGCACAAAGGTTCATCTTCAAGTACCAAGTCCACCAAATTTCCTACATAATGTATCACTGAAGGAAACATCTGTGTTACCTTGGCCTCCAAGTGTGGCCTTGCTCTGATGACATTATCTCCAATCTCCTCTTTGATGCTGATAAATACTTCATTTTTCTTCTGCATAAATTCACTCTCCTGCATTATGTGCACTATCTCTACATCCTTTGTCTTCATCTCCTTGCACAGCACTTTAATCTTTGTAGCTTTGTCCATATTTCTTCTAGCCACCTTAGCAGAAACCTTCACCAATGTGTTGCTAACCTACTCATCTCACATGACAGTAGGCTTTGTTGTCATGTGTCTAGCTTGGGGTGCCTTCTTCAGTTGTCTCAAAACACATGAATCTTCACACACATCAAAGTTAGGCTCATACATGTGGGTGTGCATTAACCATGATAGTTGTTTTCGAGTGCGCATAGCTGTCATATCTCATCCATTAGCTCCTAGCTGAATAAATCCTTTTGTGCTATCGTGCTTTAAAAGTGGGCACAAATAATTTTACATGCTTCCTCTACATACGCCATCGTTGGTGGAATGTTCTCTCCACTTTTTCTTCAAGGTTTTTGTTGCTTAAGAAATTTAGCTTCCAAATTTGGGACTTGTGTCTTCATATCCTGAACATTCTCTGCAGCTATCTCTTCTGGTCTCTTCTCATCCTCTTCTCTTCCCTTTGATCCCTCACCCTGTTCTTCTATGTTCTCTGGAAGTGTAGGAGAATTAGGTTTTCTTTCTTCTAAATCTTCCTCCTCCTTGTTTAACTTTAATTTCCTCCTTTGCATGGTTTCCTCCTTCTATGGAGATAATCTAGGTGATCTGCACATCATGGTTGGAGTAGCACCTTGGGTCCTGGTTCTCCAAAACACCTTCTTAAATCTGTACTCCCCTTGGACTACATTCAAGTCCTCATCATCCCCCTCTTGTGGCTGAGGTGGTGTAATTACATGCTTAGCTTCACCCTTATTTGTAGGATGTCTCCTACCTCTATGCTCCAAACCACCACTATCTTCACGCTCCTCCTCCTCATCCTCCACTTCAATTAGCTCTGTGGGCTTAGGTGCTGGGATGTTCTCCATTATATGCTTTCCCTTTGGTGGTTCTAGAAGTGTGAACTCACCTTCCACATACTTGTTATTCTCCATATTTGGTTTCAACTAGAGATACACCAATGTTTCCCCCACATCTACTATAGCCATACTTATTAGCTTGATATTCAGCACCTCTGAAATGATCCTCTTTGTACAAGCACTTCTGCTAGGATACACATACTTCTTCTCAACATGTGGTAGTCACAGTCTACCTTATCTACATTGAATACCAGTTGGCACATGTCTATGAATGTATGAATAGATACTTGGAAATACCTTGCAGTGAATGTGTAAGGAAATTTACACCAAGGGCTCCAGACTCCATCTTTCATTGGGAATCACGTGATGCAAAAATATTGATATACATCAAACTGGAATTTTTTCCCTACCACTGCTGGTAGGTCATTTGGGAAGTGCCACTCTTCTCCAAATGTCATGCAGAGCCTATCATACCATTTATCTGCCCTTTGATTTAGATCATCTTTCATGGCCCCTTTACATAGATACTTTTTGAACCTTTCAGCTGGTGAATTGTTCTCCATGGGATATTCCCATACCTTTTCCTTCGTTCCTTCTGGTACTCCAATATCCATGAATACCAGTGATAGTAGAGCAGCCCCAAAGCTGATCTTCCCTCCTGTGCTCACTTCTTTGACTATTTTCTCTGTAATATAGCCTGCAATGTTGTAGATTGCCCCTTCTGACATCTTACGTGCAACGTGTAACCACATAGTATTTACCTGTGACCACTGCTCTTGATCATTCAACTTTGTAACAAGGTGTGCTACAGCTTGCACAAGTGGACAGTTTCTCAATTTGTCTATATACATTCCACGCAGACCCTTCAAGTACCCCAACTCCTATTTGGTCTTTAAAATCATGGATTTATCTACAAGATCACTATTTATGTCCTCTCTTGTGGCCTTCTAACCTGTAACTAATGAGAAAAGCACATATGAGATTCTAACTCTTCATCCTGCAAAGTAGAAGAATTCCTTATGCACCCTGCTCATGATCCATTGATACAAGGGCTCATACTTCCTGAAATATGGAAGCTCATATAATTAGTAGACCCCAATTCCCTTCAGAAGCTTCTCACCTGCATCATCATATACTGGCATCTCATCCATTATGCGCTTGTTTGTCCTAGAAGTGAGCAAGGAATCGAGCTCCTTCTTGTTCTTTGTAGTCCAATGATTGTATTCACTTACTTTTCTCTTTCTGATGGGTGAATCCCATTCATGTCCAATGATGACTCCTTCTAGATATTGCATTTCTCAAAAATGGCTTTCAGGTGCCATCTCCTCTTCCTAGATGAACACCTTCTTATTTCCTTTTACTTCTGCTGCAGATGGCTTCTTAGGTGACATTTTTACCTTGAAAATGTCTCCTTTTTAACTCTTCAACTTTGTGAATCAAACCCTAGCTTGATACAATCATGCCCTAGGTGGAAACTTCGTAACCTAACTCTTTTTTGTCTCCCTTCTTTGCTCAAAACTGTAGTGCCCACCTTCCTTTGACATTGTTTCAATATTGATCTTGCTACCATTGATCTCATTTTGGGCATTATTATGTTTTGACTTAGTATGATGTGTATATGTTAGATCATGGATTATTATGGACCTTGATTCACTCATCATGCATGATAATTATTGGAGACATTACTATATATGGATGATGATATACTGCTTGATATAGACATGTTATTGATGTTGATTTTAGACATGTGACAATTGATATTATGAGTAGCTCTAGTATAGAGATTCATTGGATGATGATATAATGGAAAAATTGAAATTGAAATGATAATGTTGAATTCTGGATATTGTTGTGATTGGATTCGATATTTATATGTTTCTTATATCATTTTGGATGTTCTGATATGGTCATGAGGCCGAAGGAGGTATTGTTATTTTGTAGGTTAAAATATCACAACAATGTCAGGGGAATGAAGACTAACCATATTGAAATTATGGATGAACTAAACGGGGTCACCATGGCAACTGTAATTGTTTGTGTGTTGTGTTGTGTTAGGATTTCCCATGGGGGGGGTTTCATTATTGTGACCATGAGATATATGTGTTTTGTTTATGTGTTCCTTTTATTAGTGTTGTATGTATTTTTATTTGTAATGTGTTCTTTTTATTATTTAATTTAAATGTGATAGCCATATAGTTAAACTTTATCTAAATTTAATTGGGATGCGGAATGTAAGTAATAAAGTTGTGGTCTTAGTTAATAATTAAATTGGATTTATATCATGTATAAATATATGTTAAATAAATAAATCATTATGTCAAAAGTATGTAATAAATGAAGTCATAGATATTAATTCATGTTGTAAGAATGTGTAAGAGGATGTAAGAGTGTGTAAGTGAATGTGTAAGAGGATGTAAGAGTATCTAAGGCAGATTTTGGAGTGTAGAACACTCCATCCTTTTTGGAATTCGAATTTGACCTTGGAGGCAAAATTTGAAGGCTTGTGGGACAATTTACACTTGTCCCACACCTCTTAAAATCATACACCGACCATGCCTATGGCTTGGGGGTAAATTTTAGCCCTTATAATTAAAATTTGAAATGACTATGTGTAAGTTTTTATTGCACTTTACTTACAAATTTTTTATTCAGTCCTTGTTTAAGTATGGGTTAATTTTGAGTGTGTAAGTTGCTTGTCATCTCCATTTATTGTGATTTATTATGAGGTTGACCCTCTCCTTTTGGGGATGAGTAAGAATGATGTGGCATCCCACTTAGAATCCACATCATCCTCTCCCTCCCTCTCCTTTATAATGGGAATTTCTTCTGTTTTGGGGTTGTTGAAACTTTGCGCTCTCATGCTTGGGTCAAATTTTTTATTGCTGTTGTAGCTTGGTTTGAAGAAGGATTTGGAAACTCTCTTACATGCATATACCTTGTTTTTTTGGACTGCATATTTGAGCATTGAAGAACTGTTGTTTTGAAAAACAATCTCTGCTATGGAGAGGTAGGATTCTGTCTATTTTATATGCTATTTTTTTTTCCTTTTTCTTACATGAATGAAATGGTGATTGTGCTATGAGTTCATGGCTAGTTGGGTAGATTGCTTAGGGCAAGGTGCAAGAGAAGACTATGGGGATTTCACATGGGGGGGCATAAGGGATTGCCAATGGCACTTATTATTTTGGAGGGAGTGTTGGTTTGGGATCCACCTAGGAAAATAAATTACTTGCATTTCTTACTCTTGGGGGGGGCATAAAGGAGAAATTTTGGGGGTGGGGCATAAGTAGGGGTTGGGAGATATAAGGTTTATGGGAGTTGGTATTGTTTTATGGCAGTATGCATTTGGTGGATGCCCAATTCCAACTTTGGAGGTATAAGGAGATCCTCATAGCTCTTGCTCTTGTTTGGGTTGCTTGAAGAAGCCTTTGTTTTGATTGTGATTGTTTGAGGTAGTTGTAAACTACATCTTGTTTGATTTATGTTCTTATGTGAATGTGAAAATGTGCTTGTATATGAAAGAATCCCATGTTGCCATGTGTTGTTATTCATTATCCATTTAAATATGGTTGGGGCTCGGGGGCCAATGGAGAAAGATGGCTTCTCCTTTCCCATTGGATGTCTTGGTTGGGTAGAGAGCATTGCCTTTCCCCCTTATTTGTTGTGATCAAAGTTGCAGAGAAGAAATCAGCATGTTGTTGTTTGGAGAAAGAAGAATATAGTTTAACAGTCTTTTCTTTTGAGAAAATTCTATAAATCCCTTCCCATTTCACGTGGATGAGCTGTGTAATGTTGCAATGTGAAGCCATTGTATTGTAAATCGAATTCTAAAATTTAATTGAGAAATGTAAAGATGAAACATTATATTCTCTATATGGGAAAAGACTGTTATACAGTTGTAGATTAAATATTGAAATCCAAATGAAGAAATAATCAGTAAGTAATGTTGGAAATCAATGAAAGAAATACATTCCTTCCTTAATTGTAGTGTTTGATTTAGATTCAATTATAATGTTGTATTATATTGGAGTTACTGTCTGAAAAGATATCTCTGTGGAAAAGAAAATGTGTATGGAAGGAAAAGTTAGCAATTTGTTCTATGCATTTATTTAAAATTTGAAATATCAATTGTAGTTGTGCTCTTGAAATGATCAGATGAATAAATTACTCGTTTAGACCAGATCTGATAAGATTTCCATGTTTGGAAGTGGAAAATGGATTATTAAAATTGTCAATGAATGAACTCTGTTTCTTTTTGTAATTCTGGCATTTGAATTTTATCTAATAAATGTATAGTTCTGATCTACAACTCAAATTGAGAAAGGAAACAATACAATTTAGATGTAATAATTCCTAATGAACTCAATTTGACCTTGACATTTAAGAAAGACACTTTAAATTTCCAACACAATCAATTTTTCAACTTACTCAACCGTTTTCTTTTAAAAGATGTAAATGTAGACACCAAATTCGTGTCTTACGACCCCTTGTGACCCACATCTCATTTCACAACCTAACCCCATCACCTAAACCTTGCACAATTATTTATTAATTACCTTGTAATTGATAAATCCACATCACCTTACCCGCCACCTCACTTTGCCACCTCATCATGACCTAGCCCTAACCCTAAACTAACCTAATTAAGACCCATGACTTGGTCTAGACTCACATCCATAACTAATGCCTCCTTACTCGCACCAAAAGCCGACCTTCTAGCCACTTGACCAAGCCCACAACTGATCTCTCGGGAGAAAAGCAAGGAAGGTGGGCTATTTTAGTAAAAATAGCCTACTTTTTCCTTACCGATGCCGGTTCCTACTTGACCGCCGTCGGTTACGCAACCGCCATCGGTTCCCTGTAAATGGGCTCCCCAAACCAAAAACAACGGATTGGAATTTCATTTTGGAGATCAGTCGAAGGATTTCTGGATCAACACAGAGCATTGCAAGCGAGGAACAGAGTCCAGATCTTCATTTGACAGAGCAGAGACGAGTGGAAATACCAGAAGTGTTTACAACCAAGGAGATCAACTTGCATCTTCGTCAAAATCAGTAAGTCACATCTTGCATGTCCTTCGGTATAACATTTCTTATGCTTCTTGGATCTCAGTACTCCTAAATCCATTTCTGAATCCATTATCCAACGTACCATTGCCTCTAACTGTCATTCTTTTGCTTCTAACCATCCCATTTCCTAATACTATCCAAGAACCAGCCATTACAAACACCACAACCAGCCTAGAAGATCCTATCACCCACCGGTATCGGTTATCAGTAACCGGCATCGGTTATAGGTAACCGCCATCGGTTCCTTTGATCAAAACCAGGAAAAACAGCCTTTCCCCTACCCAGTTCAACGAAACAATTTAATTGATATTTTACTGTCTTTTGTGTTAATTCACGTTAGCAGGGAAACTGACCACCTTCGAAAGGAAGTTTTATATTTCCTGGGCCCAAGGCAATTTCCTCATTTATTGTTTAATCAAATCTTGTGGTCTTGTGTTCTTATTTGCAGGTAGTCCTTCCCAGACAAAAAGGAGTTCTCCGCAGTCAACCTGATCTTTCTCTACGGTACGCGCACATCATCTTGACATTCTACAGGTATTCCTCCTAACCCTAACCTTATCTGTTTCTATAAGGAACGAAGCATTTCCGAGTGAAACATTTTGGCACGCCCGGTGGGACCCATTTTGGGTTTTTCTTTATTTCTTGCTTGCTTTCATTATAGGGAGCATACTTGTTGTTTTCTTCTTCTAAAAATATTCACGAGGTATTTTATTATTTTGGTAAAGGAACTTGCTTTGTTTTTTGCATCTTGCATTAGTGAAAGTCATCTCTTTTGCTTCATCAAATATAATTTTCGATTTGGGTTTTAAAACACATGCATTGCATTCCTGCCTGTTGTTTTTCAATTCTAGTGAACATAGATTAAGTAACAGGTCGTACACGTGGGGGTGATATCCACGGTATTGACAGGAAATTAATCTTACATTCACTGCACAACACATACCGAATCACTTCACAATTAACACAACAGCTCAAACATCCCCCCTTTTCTGCGGTATTCCTCCGCTCGATTGAGGTAACCTTATAAGCCAAAACAACTTGACATTTCCCCTACGTCTCTTGTTTAGGATTCTGACATCCTTCTACGTCTAAAGGCATAAGCCCACGATAACTAAAATTAACCCTAGGATTAATCTCTGGGTTTACGTGTGCATCTTGCTTGTTTTCAAATTCTGTTTTCTCTGTCATACTTTGTCTTCCGTGATCAATAAGTTGCTAAATATACTCAACGTTGCTAAAATCAAATCAGCAGCATTTTATATCTTTTTATCCTATACTTTTGACACCGGCATCGGTTAAGGGACCGACGTCATTTGCTCCGTGACCGACACCGGTTACTAAACCGATATCGGTTACTGTCTTCATCAGCCCCTGACAAACCAGCAACTTGCCAAATTCATCATTCTGAGGTTGTTTTTGTTCTTGATAGATTGAAACTTTCCTGTGTGTTCTTGTCTATGGTTGTCATCACTCGGAAGCAAGCCGCTGCCATGGTTTCACATGCCTGCTCTGTGTCTTTGCTTGAATCACCCCCTTCACATTCTATAGGGAACCCTACGGACACCAGTGAGATCCCCCAAATTCCTGTAGGAGACAAGGACTTTGCCAAATTTCTGGATGCTAATCCTAGCGCTGTACAATACTATTTGTCTCATGCCCCTGACCATACGCCTGATGGTCAGCTCCTTATTGGCATGCCTATTAGTATAGCTGCTCATTTAGCTCCCACTCCTCCTGATAACACTACCTTACTTCCTGCATCTCTAGCCCCGTCTCCCAATCCGACGGCTTCAGAGGTTCATACGACCCCGATTAGCTTTCCTTTGGTTAATCTTGGACCCCACGTATCGTTACCACCAACTGCCCCTATCTCATCTCTCTTTCAGACCACTCCATTCATGACTTACTCTCTGCCACCTATTCACACGAGCTTTCCTTCTCAAGCTCCGCCTACCTTTTCATTCCCATACACATATCCAGTAACCTCAACACCTTATATGGGACATCCCTATTCTGTGGCACCATCATCTCATCCAACCACAGATTTCATCAAACAAATGATGGACAAATGATGGAAAACCTGGAGGCTTCCGTTTCAGGAAGTCGTAGCGCCTTGACATACGAGCAAGTTTGTCGGGAGCCCATTCACCCTTCTGTCCCCCTTCATTCATATCCTCCTCAATGGGAGTTGCCAAAGTTTACTCATTTTAACAGTAAAGAGGATCCTCAACAACACTTGCGATCATTTAGACATGCTTGTTATTTGATTGCCCATGATGATGCCTTGTTACTCCGCACCTTTCCCATGTCCTTATCAGGACCTGCCTTGGAGTGGTACAGTGCTTTAACCCAGCACTCAATCTTCTCTTTTAACCAACTAGCCCAATCTTTCTTGGATCATTTCTCCATTAACATTGCCAAGAAAGTATCTATCACTGACCTCTATGCCATCCGACAATTTGAATACGAATCTATCGCAGATTTTGTTGGACGATGGCGGGGCCTTATCAACCAACTTACGTATGCCTTGCCTCAAACCGAACTCATCGAAATATTTACGCGGGCCTGCGCTAAGCACATCTCCCCTACCCTCCAAATTCAAACTTTCCGCACACTCGACGAGGCCTTTACCATGGCTCGGAAGCTAGAAATTCGAGCCTTAGAAGAAGAGAAATTGCGGTTGCGTAACAAAAACCCCAATTTCCAAACTCCTGATTCTACCAACAAGTCAAACACCACCACTCCTCACGCGTCCACTTCTTCTAAATCAAAAGGAGCTGTCCATGCGGTAATGGTCAAATCTCAAACACCGTCCAATGCTCCGCCGAAAACCACTTATAAGTACAAAGCCGAGCCCACCAATTACACTCCCTTGGGAGAAACTTATGGCGTCATCCTGGAGAAATTGCTCAAAGCTGGGGCTATCACCTTGCCCCCTGTTAAACCTCACTCTGGGTTTGACTCCACCCGCGCAATACCTTCCTGGTACAAAGAAAATGACTTTTGTAACTTTCACCGCGTAAAAGGACATAGTCATGAAAACTGCAAGATGTTGAAAAACATAGTGCAGGAAATGGTTGACGTAGGGGATATAACACTCGATAATCCTAACGCCCCTGCTAACCGAAATCTGAAAATTTTCAACAAGCCATTCCCGAATCACTCGTCCAGCAGTAACATGAACCAAGATATCTTAGCTGAGGAGAGTGTTCATGAGATCCATGCAGTCTTCGATTCTCAGCCAAAAGCCTCTATTGAAAAAATTTTAAATCAAGCCTCTCCACCAACACAGGAGTTTGAATCTCCTTCACCACCATCAAGCCAAAGTGAAATTATTCCTTTACCCATAGAAGAGTTAACTTCCCGGACTTCTCTTCTCATCAACGAGTCTTCTTACACCACATCCCTACAAGACTGTGAGCGGATGCTATCTAATTTATCTATTTCCCAAACGTCCCCTTCTACCACTCTTGCTACACAAGAGGAAGGCTCACCACTCCTTTTGACATCCTTAGACGAGAAATCTCTTACACTAACATCACCACATTCTTTTAACATGACAGATCCCCTCGAACACGCCCTCCTACCTATTAGTCCCTCATCGCCTAAATCTTTTCAACGACCGGTTGACCTCCTAACATCTATTGATACAGTGCCTCATCTACCTCCTGTGTCACATCCGCAATGGACTGGAATTACAACCCACCTTTCTTCCGTACCAAAATTACAAATCACACCTGGAGACTGTCATTCCACAGAAGATAGACAGGCCCTATAGGAACGTTTGAGTACCCCTTTTTCTACTCAAATGCAAATGACTAATCCTGATGTCTCCACCATCTACCCGAAGTGCTTACAGAAGCTTAAAATGCCCCTGTTCTCGCCTTCACCCCCCTCACCTCTACCAAATGCCCCGTCCACTTCTATCAACTTAACCAGATCTTCCCCTACGCTTGGGACCTCACCAATGCCCAGTCTAACACACCCGCCTAAGCGACTCGATCTATCCAAAAATAAATCCGTTCCACCACCTAAGAGACGAACGCAATCCGGGCCTCTATCACAATTAAAACCCTCATCGTCACACCCACCTTCCATATTGGGACCTCATCCCTCCACATTACACCAATATATCATACCTCCTTTGTTTTCTACAAAACGACCTACGCCTTCTACACCTATACAGAGATCAAAGGGTATCACAACATCGTTACCCTGCGTATCCGGTCCACCTATCAACCCTAAACCAATCCCATCATCAAAGGATTTATTTTCTGTCACTCCCCTTTCTCTGTGGTTGTTTCCCACTACCACGCCATCTGTAGCCTCATCATCTAACCAACTGAACGTAACTTCTGTGTCCAAGAAACCACGTTTAGTGAAAAACATGTGTCAGCACCCCTCGGCTAAACCACCACCCATACGAACTAAACACGCCCAAACATTACCACAACCCACACAATCAATACCCTCATCCTCTTCCGATTTTGACCCACTCAAAGGATCTTACGCCAAAATCCTTGCTATGTTGGTGGAGAATGCGACCATCTCCCTACCTCCACTTAGACCTTATGACCCGTCTAAGCCCCGACCTATGGATTATGATGAGTCTAAAATCTGTGCCTATCACCGCACACCTGGACATGATGTGGAGGGATGCAAATCTCTAAAAACCATCCTTCACCAGTCACCTCTTCCGGATAGAAAGATTAAGAAAGACAACTTACGAAGGGAGAGACCTCTAGCGTCAATTCCCTCTACTATACCATCTGTCCCTGCCTCACCAAGATCGATCATTATTACAACCCCACCTCTTGAAGACCATGAATTATCCCAAGCATCTTCTTCATCTCAGGTCTACGAGATTAATATGATTAGTGTCGCTACTCGAGGACAGAAAAACAATGGAAAAGTGAAAGAAAACACACCTGCGGCATCTCTTTCTCCTTCAACCAGCCCGATTACACCACCACCTAAAGTGGTTATTCGCGGACCCGCCTATCTCGTCTCTAATGGAGTTGCCCACTGAACCATGATCAAACAGCTTCATCAATCGCCCGTAAAAATGACACTATATGATCTCATTCAGACTTTTGAATCTCATCGACAAGCTCTCGTTGAGATCCTTCAAGGGATAGAGGTTTTACCCAACGAAACCCTGCCCGTTGCCTCCATTCTAACACCCAATCACGTTGCCTCTCTCACCAAACAATCCATCTCCCCCACCACTTCTGTCTCAAAACAACAAGCCGCTGCAGTTAGTTTCTCGGAAGATGAAATTATCGACTTTGGTGTAGAAGCCCCTGACCCTGCCCTTTTCATTTCCGCTTACGTCCGAGACATTCGAGTACGTCGGGTTATGATTGACGGGGGCGCTAGCCTAAACATCATCTCTTCAAAAGCCTTCCAACAAATGAACATCCCTTCTAGTTGCATGTGTGCCAACCCCATCATGTTGCGGTCATTCAATGACGCTATTACTTCTACCTTAGGCACCGTGATCCTCAACATTCGCGTAGGCCCACGTACTTTACTTGAACTCTTCTATGTCCTTGAAGGAGAGTTCCAATATAATATATTGCTGGGTCGTCCTTAGATCCGAGCCATGGGATGCGTTCCCTCAACATTACATCGATGCATAAAATTTGAGTACGAGGGGAAGTCCTACACTGTAAAAGCTGATCCTCCCCCCTTCAAAACTTGCAATATGTTATACCACCCAAACGATGTGCTTATACCAATTAAGACACCCATACATTCAACCCAACCATCCTCTTCAAATGTACCTCAACCATCCACCTCAACTGCACCTACGCCTTCAACTGATGAAACCACCGTCGCACAAACCACTTCTCTTCCCGCAGCTAACATCCCAACCTCCGACCCCTTAGTAGATGTTTTTCATCGCCTCACGCTGGGGGAGTACCGCCTATATAACGTTAGTTCTTTCCCCTACCCCGCAGGAGTACGGACAATTACATGCACATCCCACCTACGACCGTCGCGTGGGGGAGGTAATCTCTTACGGACCACCCCATTGTTGCACTAACCTAACGTATGGGGGTGTTGACGCATCCTCCATTACCCTTGAACCTCCTCTTGGTGTGGTTCCCTTCCAATCCGATTTTCAATACCTGACAAATTGTCGCTTCACCCTCACCTTCTTGACTCACTATGCGTGGAAAGGCTTTGGTTTTGGCCTTTACGAACAAGGCCGACATACTCTCATCCCCATCACCACACGCAAACATAATGATCACAGTGGTCTCGGTTTTTCCGAAACACCTACACAGGAGACACCTCCTGTCAGCTGTATCCTGGAAGAAGAAGGCGTCGCCCCTACCGAACCATCATCACCCCACTTTGCCATCATCACCCACAGAATCGATGGACCCTGAATCTATCCCCCCTAACTTTTTTTTTTCATAAATGCCATCTTCATAGGTCCTCTCATTATCAACGCAATAATGAGGACCCATCCTCTCTTCCCCTTCTGTATCCAGACATGATCGCAGAGGATTCGCCTTCGATTAATGTTGTTAAGTGCCAGGATGAGGACTCCATCCTCACTTACCTTGGGGCGGACGACTCCTATCTTCAACGCGCCTTACCATCTGAAACTCAAACCATGCTAAACGAATCTACTATAGAAGTCAACATCCACACGGAGGAAGATCCTCACATAGTGAAGATCGGACAATCCCTTAACACATCAGAACAAGCCACCTTTACTACCTTTCTCCGTGCTCGCAACCAAGCTTTCGCATGGTCTTACGCTGACATGCCAGGAATTGATCCTACCATTAACCGTCCATAAACATCACCTAAAACGCTGATTCCAAACCAGTCAAGAAGAAATTGAGAAAGATGCATCCATGCATTGCTCTCTTGGTCAAGAGAGCCTCCCACGACTCCTTTCTGTTTCATTTCATCTTGCCTATTGACTATCCTCAATGGATTTCTAACATCGGTACTCGTCACTAAAGCGACAGGGGGGACTTCGGATATGCACAGATTTTCGGGGATCTTAACCTCGCTTGCCCCAAGGATGACTTCCCCTCCCAAGTATTGAGCAACTTGTTGATCTCGCTGCGGGCCATGAAATGCTTTCTCTCATGGATGGTTTTTCAGGATACAACCAAATTTTGGTTTGCCCCCTTGCCGATCAACATAAAACTGGCCTTCATAATCCTTGTGGGAACCTTCTGTTATCGTGTCATGCCATTTGGCCTTAAGATGCTGGTGCTAACCTATCAGCGGGCTATGACCTACATTTTTCATGACATTATGCACACTATCCTTGAGGATTACGTCAACGATTCTTCTTGGCAAGGTCTAAACATCGCAGTGAACATCTCGATGTTTTAACCATATTTTTGATCACCTGTTACAATACTCTGTCCGCCTTCAACCGAAGAAATGTGTCTTTGTGTTCTTTCGGGAAAAACTTCTTGGCTTTCTCGTCTTTTGCGTGGCATTGAGGTCGATCCATCTAAAGTAAAAGTATCCTAGAAATGCCCCCACCCAAAAACCTCAAACAATTGCGTAGTTTGCAGGGTAAACTTCAATCCATCCGGCATTTCATCTCCCAACTCTTGGATCGATGTCACCCTTTTCATCACCTTCTAAAAAAGGACGTTGCCTTTCAATGGAATGAGGAGTGTCACCAAGCCTTCGAAGCTCTCAAAACGTATCTCTTGCAGCCACCCGTGCTTATCCCCCCACCCCAGGACGACCGGCCCCTTTCTACCCTTTATCTTTCCGCCACTGACCATGTTAAGGAGCCATGCCTCGCACATCGAGACTCGGCACGCCGAGAGGCAGGCCGCCGTTTATTATAAGTCGTACCCTTGTGGATTACGAGACTAGGTATACACATGTAGAAAAATTGTGCCTAGCCCTATATTCGTCGCCACCAAACTCCGACATTACCTCTTGAATCACAAAACTTTCGTCATCACCAACACCAGACCCCATTCATATATGTACGCAAACCACACCTAAACCAATGCATCGCTCGATGGCTCATGCTCCTCGCCGACCTGACCTTGAGTTTATACAACAGAAGTCAATCAAAGGACAAACTCTTGCAGACCACTTGCGGAGGCCCCTCTACCTGGGGAACAATTTACCAATTTACCTTCCCGACAGAACTCATCGCCACTCTTTCGCTCGGAGAAGAGTCGTATCAAATGACCCTCTTCTTCGATGGATCTAAGTGCCAGCGCGGCGGAGGAGCCGGCGTTGTTCTCATCCCGCTTGATGCTAACCTATGCCTCTTTCATTCCATCTTGATTTCCCCTGCACTAATAATACAGTGGAGTAACGAGGCCCTTGTTCTAGGTCCTCCAAGTTTGCGTACACTTAGGTATCAATCTATCACATTTTTGGCGACTCTCAATTGGTAGTCATCAAGTTATGGGTGTCTCCAATGTAAAAACGAGGAACTCAGAAGTACAAACACCACGTGATTCACTTCTAGCTTTATTTACCTACTATCTATACATACCATTCCCCCCTCACTAACAAATTTGCGGATACTATGGCTGCTTAGCCTCGCAATTCCCGCTGCGCCAACTGACTCTGAATTATTTGTCGTGGTCCAAACAACTTTTTGCCCCATCCTATTCAACCCGTAGTTTGTATGATAAATATTGTGTCTACTAATTCACAGGATACCTGGTCCCACCCAGTTCACCACGAATACCTTACAATCCGCTGTCCCCCCTGACCTTACCAGAAGTAACGGCAAACCGTGCTTTTCTTTAAAAGTGTTTGCGTTATGTTGTAATGGGGGACTCCTCTATAAACATGGCTTTTGATGGTATCATCCTTCATTTGTTAAACTGGCGCGGAGGCCATCATACCAATCCAACCGGGTCCATCACGGTATTTGTGGTGGACTTAGCCGGCCCTCCTTGCCGTGGCAAATTAATACTTAACCGAGGGGATTAGTGCCTACTCTCATAACGACGATACGAATATGTTAATCACTGGGTCACTGTGTCAACCACATGCCACTCTTCAAATTACTCCTAGGCCACCCGCTACCAGAGTCGGCTCGTGATCTTTGGCCTTTCTCAAAATGGGGTTTAGACCTATATGGTGAGATTCACACGACCCTTTCACAAGTCACGTGGGATAATAATAGCGACTACGAATCCGAATATTATTACACAAAATGGGTGGAGGGCCATCCCCATCATTACAAGGGGTGATGTGGTAATGATCACGATAGTTATTGCCAAATTAAGGGAGACACTACTTCTGAAATTGCTATGGAATATCTGTCGAATTCAGAACCATCACAATTATCTATCGTTTGGTGTTTCCCACCGCTTGGATAACAGATAAGGGAAAATCTTACAAAAACAAGTTGTTGTGTAAGACCTTTGTGACAACTTTGGTATCCCCCCACAACTTAGGATTTCTCAACCTTAGATCCACATGGCCAAGGGCAAGGCCGAGGCCTCTAATAAAACACTAACAAAATCTCATGAATTGTCAATGAATATGAAGAAATTGTTCACGATTAAATTCCCTTGCCCCTTGTGTTATCGTACTAGCATTCGGTACTTCTACTAATGCCACACCTTTTTCTTGGTCATCGGGTTTACCGCGGCTGTTCTCTGACTCTCGAAACTACAAATACCCCCCTTAGAATATCTCTTCAGGATATTCTCAACAACGATGGTTCCCGCCAAGATGAGTTTAGGACCAACTTGGAGCTTCTTGACAAACGATGTCTATACAGCTCCAATCACCTTCAAAATCTATCAAAATCGCATCAAGCCGTGCTTATGAGTAAGTGACTTCAGGAGCGTACTTTAAGGTTGGTGATTTGCTCAAAGAGAATCAACAGTCACCAAACTAGAAAAGAGAAAACGTGCGAAATTTCTTCCCAATTGGATTGGGCCTTATATAATCACTCACATCTACGGAATAACCGGCACTTACTCGTTTATCTAGCTTACTTGTAAACCTGAGCCTGAACCATGAATGCCGGCATCTTCGACCATTATAATGTTGAATTAGTGTTATATCACTTTCTTATCCTACCTATGCTCGCCCTGAGCCCATTTACCGCTACATACGCTTTGTTTTCTATCTCTCCGAATAAAATCCAAACATCACTTCGCAATACCTTGATGTGCCTTCCCCTCATTTAGTCTAGTCCATGACTTCAATGTATTAAAATAAGCCGTATTCTTAAGGGATTTCTTGAGTCAAACTTCCTACTAAAATAGATGTCACGCCAAATGAATATCTAGTAATCTAAATTAAATATAGATGCTCCTCGAAGACAGATAAATGCCAAAACTATTGCGGCTACTTATACATAGACTGCTCCCCGAAGGCAAGCTAACCCAGTCAGCCTTATCAGAAGATTCTAGCATTGATCAGTCGTGAGCTCAAGAGAAAAATAATCAAATATCACCTTGTGATTCCCGCATCGATCAGTCCTAATTCATATAAAATAAAATCCCTCATTCCAAAGAAAATTTTGGGTCATGGACTGGTCATATTTAGGGTAGGTTCCTTTCGTGGAACAAGTCTTTGTACTCAGCTATATCATCCACATCACCTCACCATTTTGTTCAAATAAAGGGATGAGTTAACGTACACCTGATATATTTGTGATATAAACTCTTTCAACTATGGACTTCTCTCTATGCACTGGCACTTAGGGCTTCAGGTCGTTTCTACGTTGTGTGGTTTTGTTTTTAGCTCTTTTCACCTACGGAAATCTTGCTTTGCCTTCGCTTCTAAGGGATTGTGTGTATCTTAATCAGGAAACTATTCACGCCTACTTGGGTATGCTTAAACATTTGCTTTACCCCTTATACCTACACCAAAAACATTTAATCCTACCAGCACCAACAACATTACCCTACCAACATCAAATTGTTACCAAAAGACCACCAATTGCCTAAAAAAACCATACCAAATGAATCTAAATTCCCCCCTCCCATGATCCTAAGGGAGAACTACATCGGTTGAGGCCGCGTCCTTTGACTTTGTGCAATGGGCTATGTTGTAGGAACACTTAGGAGACAAGGGGGTCTCCCAGTTAGCTCGACCATCCCCACCATCACCTATCATGTGTGGATAAATATAAAATATTGTTGTGTATTTCTATTAATACAATTTCTCTTTGCTCCTTTTTCAAAACAGAAAGTCAAAAACGACAACATTCTTATTATGGATAACGCAAATCAACATACATTATTCGTTGTAGTAAGCCGTTCAACAAATAACCTTTATATATCATCGACGCGCAGGTCGGCCATCTTATTTATTTTATAACTTGCTAACATTTATTTAGGGGACCCTCACGCCTCACCACAAGATCGATCTTTACAACCCCACCTCTGAAGACCATGAATTATCCAAGCATCTTCTTATCTCAGGTTACGAGATTAATATGATTATTCGCTACGCGAGGACAGAAAAACAATGGAAAAGTGAAAGAAAACCCACTGCGGCATTCTCTTTCTCCTTCAACAGCCCGATTACACCACCACCTAAAGTGGTTATTCGCGGACCCGCCTATCCGTCTCTAATGGGTTGCACAATGAACATGCATCAAACAAGCTTCATCAAATGTCGCCCGTAAAAAATGACACTATAGATCTCATCAGCCTTTTGAAATCTCATCGACAAGCTCTGTTGAGATCCTCAAGGGATATAGAGTTTTCCAACGCAAACCTGCCGTTGCCTCCATTCTAACAACCAATTCACGTTGCCTCTCTCACCAAAACAATCATCTCCCCCACCACTTCTGTCTCAAAACAACAAGCCGCTTTGTGCAGTTATTATCGGAAAGAGAAATTTCGACTTTGGTGTGTAGAAGGACCCTGACCCTGCCCTTTATTTCCGCTTACGTCGAGAGCAACATTCGATACGTCGGGTTAATGATGACGTGGGCGCTAGCCTAAACATCATCTCTTCAAAAGACCTTCAAAAAAATGAACATACCTTTAGTTGCATGTGTGCCAACCCATCATTTGCGGTCATTCAATGACGTCATTACTTTACCTTAGGCACCGTGATCTCAACATTCGCGTAGGCCCACGTACTTTACTTGAAACTCGTCTATGTCCTTGAAGGAGAGTTTCCAAATAATATATTGCTGGGTGTACTAGATCCGACCATGGGATGCGTTCCCTCAAATTACAGCGATGCAAAAATTTGAGTACGAGGGGAAGTCTAACCTGTAAAAAGCTGATCCTCCCCCATTAAAAACTTGCAATATGTTATACCACCCAACAGTGCTATTATACCAATTAAGGACACCCAAATTTTTTTTTAAAACATCAACCCCACCATCCATCTTCAAATGTACACTCAACCATTCCAACCTCAACTGCACCTACTCTCTTCAACTGATGATTTGACACCACCGTCGCAAAAACCACTTTCGTCCCGCCAGCTAAACCATCCCAACCTCCGACCCCTTAGTAGATGTTTTTCATCGCCTCACGCTGGGGAACGTAGTAGTACCGCCTATATAACGTTAGTTCTTCCCTACCCAGCAGGGAGTACGGACAATTACATGCACATCCACCTGACGGACCGTCGCGTGGGGGAGGTTAATCTCTACGGGACCACCCATGGTTGCACTAACCTAACGTATGGGGGTGTTGACGCATCCTCCATACCTTGAACCTCCTCTTGGGTGGGTTCCCTTAACAAGCCGATTTCAATAACTGCAAATTGTCGCTCAACCTCACCTTCTTGACTCACTATGCGTGGAAAGGCTTGGTTTTGGCCTTTCCGAACAAGGCCGACATCCTCTCAGCCCCCCCCCCATAACCACAAGCAAAAAACAAATGATCACAGGCGTCCGGTTTGTTCCGTAAAAAAACACCACACAGGAGGACACTCCTGTCAGCGGTATTGGAAGAAGAAGGCGGCGCCACCTACCGAAACCATCATCACCCACTTTGCATCATCACCCAAAGAATCGATGGGACACTGAATCTATCCCCTAACTTTTTTTTTTTTCATATGCCATCTTCATAGGTCCTCCATATCAACCGCAATAATGAGGACTCCTCTCTTCCCTTCTGTATCCAGACATGATCGACAGAGATTCGCCTCATTAATGTTGAAGTTGCCAGGATGAGGGACTCCATCCCCTACCTTGGGGGCGGAGAACTACCTTATCTTCAACGCGCCTTACCATCTGAAACTCAAACCATGCTAAACGAATCTACTATAGAAAGTCAACATCCACACGGAGGAAGATCCTCACATAGTGAAGATCGGACAATCCCTTAACACATCAGAACAAGCCACCTTTACTACCTTTCTCCGTGCTCGCAACCAAGCTTTCGCATGGTCTTACGCTGACATGCCAGGAATTGATCCTACCATTACCGTCCATAACATCACCCTAAACCCTGATTCCAAACCAGTCAAGAAGAAATTGAGAAAGATGCATCCATGCATTGCTCTCTTGGTCAAAGAGGAGCTCCAACGACTCCTTTCTGTTTCATTCATCTTGCCTATTGACTATCCTCAATGGATTTCTAACATCGTACCTGTCACTAAAGCGACAGGGGGACTACGGATATGCACAGATTTCCAGGATCTTAACCTCGCTTGCCCCAAGGATGACTTCCCCCCTCCCAAGTATTGATCAACTTGTTGATCTCGCTGCGGGCCATGAAATGCTTTCTCTCATGGATGGTTTTTCAGGATACAAACCAAAATTTTGGTTGCACCCTGCCGATCAACATAAAACTACCTTCATAACTCCTTGGGGAACCTTCTGTTATCGTGTCATGCCATTTGGCCTTAAGAATGCTGGTGCTACCTATCAGCGGGCTATGACCATACATTTTTTCATGACATTATGCACACTATCCTTGAAGATTACGTCAACGATCTTCTTGGCAAGTCTAAACATCGCAGTGAACATCTCGATGTTTTAACCATTATTTTTGATCACCTGTTACAATACTCTGTCCGCCTTCAACCGAAGAAATGTGTCTTTGGTGTTCTTTCGGGAAAACTTCTTGGCTTTATCGTCTCTTTGCGTGGCATTGAGGTCGATCCATCTAAAGTAAAAGCTATCCTAGAAATGCCCCCACCCAAAAACCTCAAACAATTGCGTAGTTTGCCAGGGTAAACTTCAATCCATCCGACATTTCATCTCCTCAACTCTTGGATCCGATGTCACCCTTTTCATCACCTTCTAAAAAAGGACGTTGCCTTTCAATGGAATGAGGAGTGTCACCAAGCCTTCGAAGCTCTCAAAACGTATCTCTTGCAGCCACCCGTGCTTATCCCCACCCCAGGACGACCGCCCTTTCTACCTTTATCTTTCCGCCACTGACCATGTTATAGGAGCCATGCTCGCACATCGAGACTCGGCACGCCGAGAGCAGGCCGTTTATTATATAAGTCGTACCCTTGTGGATTACGAGACTAGGTATACACATGTAGAAAAATTGTGCCTAGCCCTATCATTCGTCGCCACCAAACTCCGACATTACCTCTTGAATCACAAAACTTTCGTCATCACCAACACAGACCCCATTCATTATATGTACGCCAAACCACACCTAAACTAATGCATCGCTCGATGGCTCATGCTCCTCGCCGACCTTGACCTTGAGTTTATACAACAGAAGTCAATCAAAGGACAAACTCTTGCAGACCAACTTGCGGAGGCCCCTCTACCTTGGGGAACAATTTACCAATTTTACCTTCCCGGACGAACTCATCGCCACTCTTTCGCTCGGAGAAGAGTCGTATCAAATGACCCTCTTCTTCGATGGATCTAAGTGCCAGCGCGGCGGAGGAGCCGGCGTTGTTCTCATCCCTCTTGATGCTAAACCTATGCCTCTTTCATTCCAGCTTGATTTCCCCTGCACTAATAATACAGTGGAGTACGAGGCCCTTGTTCTAGGTCTCCAAGTTGCGTTACACTTAGGTATCAAATCTATCAACATTTTTGGCGACTCTCAATTGGTAGTCAATCAAGTTATGGGTGTCTACCAATGTAAAAACGAGGAACTTCAGAAGTACAAACACCACGTGGATTCACTTCTAGCTTTATTTACCTACTATTCTATACATACCATTCCCCGCTCCACTAACAAATTTGCGGATACTATGGCTTGCTTAGCCTCGCAGATTCCCGCTGCGCCAACTGACTCTGAATTATTTGTCGTGGTCCAACAACTTTTTGCCCCATCCTATTCAACCCCGGTAGTTTGTATGATAAATATTGTGTCTACTAATTCACAGGATACCTGGTACCACCAATTCCACGACTACCTTACAATCTCTGTCCTCCCACCTGACCTTACCAGTAACGGCAAACGTGCTTTTCTTAAAAGTGTTTCGCGTTATGTTGTCATGGGGGGACTCCTCTATAAACGTGGCTTTGATGGTATCCTCCTTCACTGTCTAACTGGCGCGGAGGCCACTCATACCATCCAACAGGTCCATGACGGTATTTGTGGTGGACATTTTAGCGGCCTTGCCGTGGCCAAATGAATCCTTCACCTAGGTTATTATTGGCCTACTCTCAATAACGACTGCTACGAATATGTTAAGCACTGTGTCATGTGTCAACAACATGCCAATCTTCAACATACTCCTAGCCACCCGCTACAAGTCGCTCGTGATCTTTGGCCTTTCTCACAATGGGGTTTAGACCTTATTGGTGAGATTCACACCGACCTCTTCACAACGTCACCATTGGATAATCACAGCGACCGAATATTACACAAAATGGGTGGAGGCCATCCCACTCATTTCAATCAAAAAAGAAAAAATTGTCGAATTCATTAACCATCACATTATCTGTCGTTTTGGTGTTCCTCACCGCCTGATAACAGATAATGGAAAATCTTTCAAAAACAAGTTGTTGCAAGACCTTTGTGACAACTTTGGTATCAAACTTAGTTTCTCATCACCTTACTATCCACAGGCCAATGGGCAAGCCGAGTCCTCTAATAAAACAACTAACCAAAATCCTCATGAAAGTTGTCAATGAATCTAGAAGAAATTGGCACGATCACATTCCCTTTGCCCTTTGGGCTTATCGTACTAGCATTCGTACTTCTACTAATGCCACACCTTTTTCTTTGGTATACGGTACCGAGGCTGTTTTGCCTCTCGAAATACAAATACCCTCCCTTAGAATATCTCTTCAGGATATTCTCCGCCAACGATGATTTCCGCCAAGAGCGGTTAGCCCAATTGGAGCTTCTTGACGAACGACGTCTTACAGCTCTCGATCACCTTCAAATCTATCAAAAACGCATCAAGCGTGCTTATGATAAGCGACTTCATGAGCGTACCTTTAAGGTTGGTGATCTTGTCCTCAAAGAGAATCAACATGTCACCAAACTAGAAAAGAGCAAACGTGGAAAATTTGCTCCCAATTAGATTGGGCCTTATATAATCACTCACACCTATGGATCAGGCACTTATCGTTTAGCTTCGGTTAATGGTAAACCTGAGCCTGAACCCCTGAATGCCTTGCATCTTCGACCATTTCTACTGTTGAATCTAGTGTTATATCACTTCTTATCTACCTACTGCTCGTCCCTTGAGCCCATTTACCGCTACATACGCTTTGTTTTCTATATCTCCGAATAAAATCAAAATCTCACTTCGCACCTCCCCTTGATGATGCCTTCCCCTCTTTAGTCTAGTCCATGACTTCAAAGTATTAAAATAAGCCGTATTCTTAAGGGATTTTCTTGAGTCAAACTTCCTACTAAACTAGATGCTTCACGCCAAATGAATATCTAGTCATCTAAATTAAATATAGACTGCTCCCTCGAAGGACAGATATATGCCAAACTATTGCCGCTACTATAAATAGACTGCTCCCCCGAAGGACAGCTATACACAGTCAGCCTTTATCAGAAGCTTCTCGCATTGATCAGCTTCGTGAAGACCTCAAGAATAAAATAATCAATATCCCTTGTAGACTTCCCGCATCGATCAGTCTACATTCAATAAAATAAAATCCTCATTCAAAAGAACTTTTTGGGTCATGGACTTGTCTATTTAGGGTAGGTTCTCTTTCGTTGTAACAAGTTCTTTGTACCTCAGCTATATCATCCACATCACCTCACCATTTGTTTCAACTCAAGGGACGTAACGTACACCTGATATATTGTGATCATATAACTCTTTTCAACTATGGACTTCTCGTCTATGCACGGCACTTAGGGCTTCAGGCTCGTTCTACGTTGTGTGGTTTGTTTAGCTCTTTTCACCTACGGAACACTCTTTCCGCTTTGCCTCGCATCTAGGATTGTGTGTTGATCTTAATCAGGACACTATTCCCTCCTACTTGGGTATGCTAACCTTTGCTTTACCTATACCTACACCAACAACATTATCCTACCAGCACCAACAACATTACCCTACCAACATCAAATTTTTACCAAACGACCAATTGCCTAAACCATACCAAATTGCCTAAATTCACCCCTCCCTGATCCTAAGGGAGAACTACATCGGTCTGAGGCCCGTCCTTGCTTTGTGCAATGGGCTATGTAGGCAACACTTAGGAGACATGGGGTCTCCCAAGTTTAGCTCGACCATCCCCTACCATCACCTATCATGTGTGGTAAATATAAATATTTTTGTGTATTTCTATTTAATTACATTTCTCTTTGATCCTTTTTCAAAACACCGAAAGTCAAAACGACAACATTCTTATTATTATAACGCAAATCAACATACATATCTCGTTTTAGTTAGATGTTCAACAAATACATCTTCTATATCATCGACGCGCAGGTCGGCACTCTTATTTATTCTTATACCTTGCTAACATTTATTTAGACCCTCACGCCTCATCCCAAACTAGGTGATGATCGTGATCGTCGACCCCTCTCGCCAGGCCTCTCTGTCCTCAAAGGTACCATGGCTATTGGTACCGCCCACTGATCTGCCAATCTCTCCTGTAACATATGAATACGCCCTCTCGCATGGAGGACTCCAGTCTCTAGTCTCGCTGCTCGTGACTCCGCAACCGCTAACAATCTTCTTGTCTCATTCACCTGCGTTTGGAGCTGTTGAACCAAACGCTGTAGCCGATCCCTCTCTGCTGTAATCACAGCTATGTCAGGGCGATCGCGTACACCTCGCAACTCTGCTACCCACCATAACCTATAGGCCTCTGTCATTCCTGCATCCATTACACTGCGATTGGCAGCTATCTCCTCGGGCCCTTCTGGAGGTGTTGGCCAGGGTGGTGAGAATGCTACCTCGGCATCGATCCTCATATATGGTCTATAAGCCTGTGGTATGTCCTGCACAAATCCAAATTATCACCACACGCGATCTATAGGAATCCTCTCATATTCACCTGGCCTGTACCCCGCGATCCACCTCAATCGCTCTACACCTCTCAACTCCTCAGCTATGTTCTCAGTTACCATATAGTTCCCGTAGGGCCTCCAACAGATATCCGCAACCGTCAACCTCTCCCATACCTGCCTGTAATACTCAATGTCACCCGGCACGGCCTGAGATCTTGCCTCTTGTTCTGTCTGGACCCATCGTCGGAATCCTAACCTCTGTACTCCGGTCTCTCCTGCCTAGATGGATCGGCCTATTGGTCGCACACAAACAATGTGCTCATAGGCCCAACAGTGTAATAAGTATGAGCAATCCAACGTTGTCCTGTGATTTCGCCTACAAGCCCATAAACCCCTGTATAGCTCCGCCAAATATGCAGGTGCCCATGCAAAAGTCACGTTCCTTTCTATCATCTCCCAAATAACACCCATCAATGCCTTTCGAAATCTTCCCCCTTCTGCCCTCGGTAACGCATAATACCCTACCGCTATCATTAAAATCACTGCTAACCTTGTCTCCTCAGGGTGTGCTGCATACATTACCCTATATGTGAATGACAAACCTCGCTGTGTTAAGTCCCGTGCATATGGACCAAACACTTCTGTTATCACTGCCCGCCCCGCGCTAGGTAGTGCCTGATATACTGGTTCTCCTGTAATAGGGAGTCTCAATATACGAAACACATCTTCCAATGTTACTGTCATTTTACCTATTGGCAGATAGAAGGTATTTGTCTTGGGATTCCATCTCTCAATCAACGCCTGTAGCATACCATGGTTACGTGCGATTTGTGAATAATATCGGATCCCACTTAAGCCCAAACGGTTTATCACCATCCATTCCCCTGGTGTTACATCCGCTCGGATTCGCGACAACAGCACTGGCACACTATCATTCATCCTCAACCCTGCCTCTGCCTGCATACACCAAAACAAAAAACAAACATTCAATCCATTAGGGTTTTTTTCAAACATTCTGGAAATTCCTCCAGTAACTGGTATCGGTTATACATAACCGGTATCGGTTCAGTAACCGATACCAGTTCTCCTTAACCGCTACCGGTCACTGTCATTTACATACATCTCACCTGAAACAACCACCTACGACAATAAATTGATCATTTATTTCTTTCTATATACATAGACCTACCCAAAACCCCGAATTACCTACCCCATAACACGCACCTCATCTATACCCCTGGCTATCATGTTGTCTTTCTCATATCTACTTACCTATTCTCCTCTAGCTCATTCACAAAACATGCAGAAATCAAATCACAACCACACCATTTACCTCTTGGGTTGCAATAGCTTGAGGTGGCCCCTGTCTTCCCTCTTGTCCCTGCCTGCTGGATGTTGATCCTTGTCCTGCCATTATTACCACCTTTTTCAAACCTGCCTTTCTGTCTTCTGAATCTCAGATCACAATTACCTTCCTTGTCTCTTTTCTCTTTATCACTCAAATTTCTCATGCAATTACCTGTCTCAGTCATCAAAAAGCGTCGCGTTCGCGTATTTAACTTCTTGCATGGCTCTAAAATTAAAACTTAAGTTGCCACCCTAGCTTTTCTATTTTTAGAAAAGCTTATACCTAAGTAACCGGTATCAGTTACTTAACCGATATCGGTCTGACAGATACCGATATCGGTTCCTTAACCGATATCGGTTATACACCTACCTTTTCTCAACAGTGTTCTTTTCTTCATTTCTCACCTAAATTTTTGTCGCGCCCGCCTCTTTTCCTGCATAACCACACCATTTACCACATTTTTTTCATCCACCACACATAACATTACAATTTCATTAACATCATTTATTTTATACAAATACACAAACCATCAACTACGGATATCAAGAAACTATCAATCTATACATCATTTGGATCCAACTCATCAGTTACATATATCACAATGTCACAAAACCACCAATTCATCACATAACATGACATTCATATATACGTACATAAAAAAGAAAAACATCAGCATCATCCATCTATCAACATGTCAATTAAACTCATCACACATGCTATATATTACCAGCCATTAACCAAATATTCCAACACATTTTGAACACTGCATATGGATCAAAACATCGTCTCTATATATATACAAATTTTCAAAAATACAATGTGTCCTACATCAGGGCCTCTGTGATCTCATAATATACCAAAGCCGGCACGCAGGCCGCAATACCTACCAAAAATCTCGACTCGGCTCGCAGGCTGGTCTCTCATATCAAAAATATACTCGGCTCGCAGGCCGGTATCAAATGTACAACCTGTACTCGGCTCACAGGCCAGTATATAATAAATAAATGAATCAATGCAATGAATAAGTGTCGGCACGCAGGCCTCTATCAATACAACCGGTTCGCAGACCGGTGCCCATGTCCCTATACAAAACCATGTCAGGGATCTATCAGCTCTCCCCACCACCCTCGGCACCTCTCCCCGCTGGTCCCTGTGGTGCCTCTCGCCTCCTGCCCGTCACAGACACGCCAGCTGTGGCTGCCCCTCCCTGAGATCTCTGGTTGTGCGAGGTCTCTGCCCTATGTGCTGCATACGCCTGATACTCGACTCCGGTACTATCAAGAATATCTTGATAATAACGGGCCTCTGCTCTAACCTCCATATAACGATCTCACGCCACTGAAGGAACTAGGGCTGGTCCCCTGGCACCTAACACCAATACCCCCTGTGCCTGTACCTACACCTGTGGCCGTGGTGGTATCTGGGGCTGTGGCTGTACTACTACTGGTACGGCTGCCTGTACCTGTACCTGTGCCTGTGGCTGTGCTGCTGGTGGTGGTGCTGCCTGTGCCTGTACCTGAGCCTGGGCTAACTGCCCCTGTAGGACACCTATCTGTGCCTGTGCAGCAGCCAATTGTCCCTGTAATAGCTGCACCTACCCCCGAAGCTGATCTCTCTCTGCCATAACTGCAGCCAAGTCTGGCTGTGCAGGCGGTACTATCCTCGCTGCTCTCTGCCCAGCCCACCACACCCTGTATGCTCCCGTGCACCCGGCATCATCCACACCCTCACCTGCTAGTCTCTCCGCTACCCAATCTGGATCCAAATGCTGTGGCGCTGGCAATGGGGCCTTTACATCATCCCTCCGGTACTGAGGGAAGGGAGGTGGCTCATCTTGTCGTAACCCCATATGCCTGCGTACCATCTCTAGGGGTATCCGCTCGTACTCTCCCGGCCTCCGTCCTGCTATCCAGAATGTATACTGGATCAGGCACAGCTGTACGCGGGCTCATCTACCCGGCTGATGACCTCTGTAGGGTCTCTATATAATGTCTACTGCTGTAAGGCCCTCTAGCAAGTGTCTATAATAGGCCACATCCCGACCTGCAACAACTGCTCGTGGCTGGCCCACGACCCCCAACCACCTCTGAAAGCCATATCGGTATACGACCTATGGCCCTGGCTGCTGGGGTAGCCCTACTGGCCTGATGCATACGATGTGCTCGTATGCCCAACAGTGCAACAAAAATGTAGAACAAATACCAAATCGCCTCCTCCGGCGATAGCCCCATAACTCCCTGTATAATTGCACCAGATACACTGGTGCCCATGCGAAACAGGTATGCTCCTCCACCATCTCCAACAGCACCCCCATCAATGCCCGTGGGAAGCGGCCTCCCTCTGAATCCGGGAGGGCGAAGCAGGTGATCCCTATCATCATCAACACGGTAAGTCATGTCTCATGTCTGTGTGCGCGGTACATATCACCATATCCAATGCTCGCGCTATGATACGTAAGAAGCGTGGCTGCATCCCCAAAAACCTGCAGTATGCTATCCATGGCATTCTCTGAATCTACCTGGAAAACTGCCTCTCCCTCGATCGGTAGCCGCAGGATGCGATACACATCCTCTAATGTGACGGTCATCTCCCCAGTCGGGAGATGGAACACATTGGTCACCGGATCCCATCTCTCGATGAGGGCGACCATCAGACTGTGATCTCTCTCTATCACTCTGTACCTCTGGACCCCGCCGAGTCCCACCTCGCGCATGATGGCCCAATGCGCCGCAGATATGTGTGGCCTCATCCGACTCAATAGTGGAGGCATCCTATCACGCATCGTCAACTGCTAACGTGCCTGCAAAACCAACCCACATTCTTAGACCTACTCTTTATTATAACATCTACTTTACCATCTAAACCCCCTTTTGTACCACCCAAAACCTAACCCCACACCTAACCCTTTTCCACCCCTAAACCTAACCCCACACCTCACCCTTCTCCACCCTTAAACCAACCCCCACACCAACCCCCACTCCCAACCCAACCCAACACCCCCAAAAACAATCCACCCAACCCCCAACCACACCCCAACAAGCCACCCAACCCACCTTCAACCATAAACCCTACAACCCACCCAACCCACCTTCAACCCTAAACCCTAAACCCTAAACCCCATCCCAAACCCAAACACCCAACCCCACTCCAACCACACCCCAACAAGCCACCCAACCCACCTTCCAACCTAAACCATAAACCCTACATCCCACCCAACCCACCTTTAACCCTAAACCCTAAACCATAAACCCTAAATCCCATCCCAACTCCACCCAACCCCCAACCACACCCCAACAAGCCACCCAACCCACCTTCAAACCTAAACCCTAAACCCTAAACCCCATCCCAAACCCAAACACCCAACCCCACTCCAACCACACCCCAACAAGCCACCCAACCCACCTTCAAACCTAAACCATAAACCCTAAATCCCATCCCAACTCCATCCTCAACCCATCCCTTCCCCACCGATACCGGCCGATACGCGACCGATGCCGGTCCCCCCCATTTCAACCTCACCCTATGCTTTTGCGACCGATACCGGTCGCCTAGTGACCGACATCGGTC
Source organism: Taxus chinensis (assembly GCA_019776745.2). Lineage (NCBI taxonomy): Eukaryota > Viridiplantae > Streptophyta > Pinopsida > Cupressales > Taxaceae > Taxus > Taxus chinensis. The sequence goes on along the minus strand of CM034146.1, from coordinate 451,159,237 downwards.
CCTGTCTCCTGCCCGAGCCGAACCCCCGCGCGGCCCCCAAAGACCATTTTTCACCTATTTTTACCCCTCTACCCACCCAAACACTCCCAAATTTTACACACCTAGCCGCCTTACCCTATCTTACCTATCTACCCTCTCTCTTTTTCCAATTACGTCTATTTACTCCTCATTTCCTAAAACAACTAAATTCCTACCCAAACCCCCAATCTCACTTAACACAACCAAATGCATAAAATAAAGAGTTTAGAACCTACCGGTACGACGACACGTCGTCATGGTGGGATGGGTGGTGGCGGTCCAGCTGGTCCAGCCCCTCCAGCTCCTCCTGCCTGTGCCATGGCTCCAATCCTAATCTGCTGGGTCCCCGGCCAATCACCTGCTACCTCCTCCTCAATCGGGCCCACTATCCACTCTCTCCGCCAATCAAATAGCTCCACCTCACTCAATAACCCTCCAAATCAACTCTCCACGTCAGACAAGTCAATTTGGATTGCAAATAACAAAAGTGACAATGACAGGCCGTATTTTTCTTTTTATAGGTTTTTCGACCTTAACCGATGTCGGTTTCATTTTGGCCCTAAAAAACCGGTATCGGTCCCTTAACCGATATCGGTCATCCAGAATCGACATCGGTTTGATACCCAACTTTCACCCCATTCTTTTCCGTTCTTTATTCCTTGCCTCTTTTTCACCAATATCGCCTCTGTCCACCTTTGCTACACAACATTTGTTCACTTGTCCAGCCTGACCTACGGCCTCAACCTACCAATTGGCCCGACCCAAGGCCTCAACCTACCAATTGGCCCGACCTAAGGCCTCAACCTACCAATTGGCCCGACCCAAGGCCTCAACCTACCTATTTGGCCCGACCCAAGGCCTCAACCTACCTATTTGGCCCGACCTAAGGCCTCCACCTACCAATTGGCCCGACCTAAGGCCTCAACCTACCAATTGGCCCGACCCAAGGCCTCGCCCTAACAATTTGACCCGACCCAAGGCCTCAACCTACCCACCTAACCTGACCCAGGGCCACCGCCCAACCACTTGGCCTGACCTAAGGCCGTATCACTTCCATACCATACCCACAATCAACGTTTTATTTTATACATCCATCATATACCTTGTGTTTAATCGAGCTCACCTATTCGTGTTTTAGCATGATTAGGGTCCTTGACTTGATCTGTCGACCAGCTTTGCCCAGACCTAGACTGTGACATTTATCTCAACCAAACCAACCTTTTGGTACTACCGAACATGCCTAAACGTTCCGGTACCTTACCTGTTATATACCCTGGAGCTACTTCCTATGCCTTGGATACCAGGATTATATCACCCTTGTTTGGATAAACTATCGACCTTTGCCTATACATTGCTGGTTTGCTCGTCAAATCATGTACCCTAGTCGTACTATTACATTTCAACGTGCGTCTGCTTCCTTGGACCTACCCCACCATCTCACCCTCATCTCTACACCATTTACCCTTTATCAACCCTATCCCTGATTTCACGCGATCTCAATCTGTGATAGATTTGAGGGGGATTACCTATACCCTTAACAGGGGAAACCACTTCATATTATTGTCCGCGCAGCTTTACAAAACAAGCTACACGACAATAAGGGGCTAATGTAGACACCAAATTCGTGTCTTACGACCCCTTGTGACCCACATCTCATTTCACAACCTAACCCCATCACCTAAACCTTGCACAATTATTTATTAATTACCTTGTAATTGATAAATCCACATCACCTTACACGCCACCTCACTTTGTCACCTCATCATGACCTAGCCCTAACCCTAAACTAACCTAATTAAGACCCATGACTTGGTCTAGACTCACATCCATAACTAATGCCTCCTTACTCGCCACCAAAAGCCGACCTTCTAGCCACTTGACCAAGCCCGCAACTGATCTCTCAGGAGGAAAGCAGGGAAGGTGGGCTATTTTAGTAAAAATAGCCTACTTTTTCCTTACCGATGCCGGTTCCTACTCGACCGCCGTCGGTTACGCAACCTCCATCGGTTCCCTGTAAATGGGCTCCCCAAACCAAAAACAACGGATCGGAATTTCATTTTGGAGATCAGTCGAAGGATTTTTGGATCAACACAGAGCATTGCGAGCGAGGAACAGAGTCCAGATCTTCATTTGACAGAGCAGAGACGAGTGGAAATACCAGAAGTGTTTACAACCAAGGAGATCAACTTGCATCTTCGTCAAAATCAGTAAGTCACATCTTGCATGTCCTTCGGTATAACATTTCTTATGCTTCTTGGATCTCAGTACTCCTAAATCCACTTCTGAATCCATTATCCAACGTACCATTGCCTCTAACCGTCATTCTTTTGCTTCTAACCATCCCATTTCCTAATACTATCCAAGAACCAGCCATTACAAACACCACAACCAGCCCAGAAGATCCTATCACCCACCGGTATCGGTTATCAGTAACCGGCATCAGTTATAGGTAACCACCATCGGTTCTTTTGATCAAAACCAGGAAAAACAGCCTTTCCCCTACCCAGTTCAACGAAACAATTTAATTGATATTTTACTGTCTTTTGTGTTAATTCACGTTAGCAGGGAAACTGACCACCTTCGAAAGAAAGTTTTATATTTCCTGGGCCCAAGGCAGTTTCCTCATTTATTGTTTAATCAAATCTTGTGGTCTTGTGTTCTTATTTATAGGTAGTCCTTCCCAGACAAAAAGGAGTTCTCCGCAGTCAACCTGATCTTTCTCTACGGTACGCGCACATCATCTTGACATTCTACAGGTATTCCTCCTAACCCTAACCTTATCTGTTTCTATAAGGAACGAAGCATTTCCGAGTGAAACAGTAAAACATATAAATTACAACTCAATCCACAAATTGAACTTTAAAACAACCTTAATACTTACCCAAGACCATTTCTTCATGTTCGATTTACGTGTTGAGGAGAAGAAAAATCAAAATTGAATAAATCTTACAAGTGGAAAAAAATTTCAGTTTTAAATTTGAAACCCTGCAGATCTATTTCTTAAAATTAACCCCCAAAAATTCATCAAAATCCAAATTTTATGATTACTGTGAAAAAAGGACTCCGAGGGCGTTCCAGAAAGTCCTTGTTTTCCCAAAATGAAGTTTCCTATCAAAATTTATGGCCATTTGAAGTTTTACTTCAAAAATGGCCATCCAAAATTAATCTAACTATGTAAAAATTTAAATTTTAAACTTTGGAAAAATTTCCTCAAAAATTTTGTGGCCCCGCCACCCTCTCATCCAATCATATCATTCCACATGGTATTTGGGAGGGGTGGGCCTTTTCAGAACTTAACTTTTTGAAAATTTTGGCCTTGGGAAAATTTTCCCAATTTTCCCCTCAACCCCGCATTCCCCGCAGCCAATCACGTAATGACACATGGCTTGGCAGGCGCATGAAAGAAAACTTGAAACTTTAACTTTTGGCCCTTTTGGAAAAATTATTTCCTTTTCCCTAGCTCCCCGTCCACCCGCATCCAATCACAAGATGCCACGTGGCACTTTTAGCAAGGGTGGAGGTTTGGAGACACAATTTCCCTTGAAAAATTTTGTGTTTAGATTTTGGGAAAATTTCCCAATTTTTCCCCGCAACCAATAGGTGCCTGACACGTGGCATAGGGTTTCCTTGGCAGAGGTGAATGTTGATTTTCACCATTGGGATTTTTGCCTATAATTCCTAAATTCTATTGTGCCCCACTAGTCCGTGTCTCCCCGCACCAATCATAAACCACCACGTGTCCCATTTCATGGGCCCCGTGGGCGCGCAGAGGTGTTTTGTGCCTTGCACCTAAGGAAGAGAAAATTTCTCCCGGAAACTCTGTTGCCCCATAACTTGAGTTTTACGAGGAGTTAGAAGGACTTCTTTATGTGGTTGGAAAGGTGAGAGAATTTCCTATCCAATGAGCATGATTTAGGAAAGTTTTTATGAATTTAAGTTGGTGAAAAATCAAGTTGAATCCTGTAAGCCTATTAGGGCAAGGAGGGGTGAGAATTTTCTCCTTTAACCTAAGTGATGAATTTTATCCCTAGTTTTGACCTTGTGCTTGATGTGAGATGTTTTAAAATCATTTTTGCAGGTAAATCTTGTTTGTTAACCTGAACTTGGTTTGTGGTAACTATGATTTTGTAATTGTTGTATATATTTACCCCCCCGGGTAAATATAGATAGATGCAAAGGGAAAGCAGGTTTCGGAGGCGGAGAAACATGGCTTAGAAGCATGTCGGAGGGGAGGATAAACCCGACAGAAAAGAACATGTCGCAAGGGTTGGAAAACCTGACACAAAGGGAAAGTGGGTTTTAGAGGCGAAGAAACATGGCACAGAAGCATGTCGAAGGGGCGGATAAACCCGACAGCAAAGAACATGTCGCAAGGGTTGGAAAACCCGACGCAAAGGGAAAGTGGGTTTTGGAGGTGGAGAAACATGGCGCAGAAGCATGTCGGAGGGGCAGATAAACCCAACAGCAAAGAACATGTCGCAAGGGTTGGAAAACCTGACGCAAAGGGAAAGCGGGTTTCGGAGGCGGAGAAACATGGCGCAGAAGCACGGGGCGAAAACATGTCGAGCAACCCTTCGAACCCGATGCGCATGCAGGTCCATTTTCTGACCCTGAAACAAAGGAAATCTTGGAGATACCGGCAGAAGTGGGTTTCAGGAAAACATGAGCATCAAACACATGTCGAGCCACCTCCCAAACCCAATGCAGATGCAAAGGAGAAACCCGAACCCGACTGGAAACAGACCCTGACGCGGGAAATATTCAGATCGCCATAACTTTTCATAGGGAGCTTGGATTCACACAAGGTTGGACTTTTCAGAAATCTCTCGACGTCCTCTACACAACTACTACTGGATATCTTTAATTTGGTGGGAACAAGTTCTTAAAAATGTAAAATACAATTCACCACTGTTGGGTTTTTGAGATCCTCACCTACCGCCATAATATGATGGGTTAGGTGCAGTCTTGGAGGTGGTTGGGGACAGAATTCGAATCATTCTCTTCTCCCTTATTTTTCCTCATATAAATGGTAAAGAGAGGCTCTTTAAAAACATTGGGCATTTCTGATTTGCACCCTCCCTTCTCTCCTACTTGCAAGAGAATTTGTGGAGTTTTTCAAGCCTCCCATATGGATTGTAATGTTGTTTTTTGCCTCTTGGCCATTGCAATGTATTGAATTGATCCTTGAGCAATATATGTATGTCTGTGATTGATTTTAAACCCTCTCATATATTCATTGCTGTTATTTTGATCTCTCATTGCATTTTGGTCACCTGTGCATGGTGTGGTATTACATCTATGTGGTCTGTGTTTAATCTTGCAAAATGGGTGTCCAACATTCCTCGATGCATCACCTCCTTAGCTTAGGTTTAATTTTATGCATTTCTCTCTCCCTATCTCCTTGGTAGTTAGATTAAGTTTTTTTTTGGGTAAACCTCTGCGTTTTATTAGTGCATCTGAACAGAGGAATAGGAGCCGGCCTTCATCTGGAGAGCTTTTCTGATTTCACGAGGTCCCACACTTGGGAAAAGCTCCATGTTGTGCAATTGCACTGAGAGTCTCAACCAATCGCGTTGCAGAGTCCCAGGGGTGCTGCGATTCGACACCAACCGTAACCTTCTTTGCAAAACTTTAAAAAAAATATTATTCCATAATTTTCCTAGCTAAAACTAGTTTGTTTCTTGGTCTCAAGTGGTAGTTTAAAGTGGGAATCACACTTGGTATCAGAGTAGTGGTTCAAAGGCTTGGACCATTGGGCACACTAGAAAATTGAGACTTAAAACTTTAAAACTAGTAAACCTGTTAATCTAGAAAACAAAACAATTTGAAAATTGAACATGATGGTAAACTTAGGAACTAAAGAAGAGAGCTTAAAGTAATGAATTAACTCTCTCTTTTGTCTATGTAGGAGGCTCAGATGGAGTGAGAGGAACATTCCTAGAGGCTCAGAGTCCCCACACCACCACCTCCACCACCACCACTATATCAGGGTGTATCAGTCATTCTACCTCAAATTCTACAGACGCTTTAGGATGTTAATGCCGCTCTATGTGGAGGATCAGTAGGAGGGCATTCAGGAAGACATGACAGAGTTACTTCTATTGAGGGACATGCACCTCCTCCACTCAATAAGGAGCATAGAGGAGATAACTCCCATGTGGAGTCAGTCAGAGTAGATTCACCACCTAGAAGACAGGGTAACAGAGTTTTGGAGCATAGAGAGAGGTCTCAGAGCCCTAGACTTAGGGATGAGATTACAGAGAGGCCTAGAGGATGATAGACCACATCAGGGAGATCCTAAAGCTTAGGCCCTCACATTACTCAGGTGATGTAGGTGGATTTTAGGTAGAGGCTTGGCTAGTGAGCTTGAGCAGTTGCTTCAAGCTTTGTCCTTGTTCTAGCAACACAAAGGCTCATGTTGCAATCCATCTACTGAGGGATGGAGCAGGAGTATGGTGGAGGAAAGAGGAGCATAAGCTCCATATAGATTTATAGATAGTGATGTGGGAGCTATTTGAAGATAGATTTAGGAGCAGGTACCTATCACAGAGGTTCATCTAGTAGAGCATTGGTGAGTTTTATGATCTCCAACAGGCTACCCTTTCTGTAGCAGAGTATGAGGGTAGATTTCTAGATCTACTTCAGTATGTTGAGTATATGCAAGATGAGCAGGTGTGGATTCACAGGTAAATCCAGGGCATAAACTTGGACATTGGAGGTGTGGTTCGGATTCACTACCCATAGAAATTAGCAGAGGCCATAGAGAAGGCCTATATTGCAGAAGAGACTCAGGGTAAAATTCAACAGGCTAGAGACCGAGTCAAGAGCCACATTTAGCAAATGTAGGACTGTAGATCAAGAGGTTTAGCACCTCTCTCTCATGGTGGTCAGCATTCAACATAGTCATCCTTTAGGCCACAGTAGTAGCAGCAGTAGTCCCACCCACCGTATAGACCTCCACAGAGAGTTGATGCACAAAGAGGTCGGAGCATGGGGCCTCCTCCTAGGGGTCCCATCAGGACATAGGGTGGACCTAGAGCTCAGTCAACTGGAGCTCACCAATAGAGGCCATAGTAGACCACAGTCATGTCATCAAGATCCACACCGTAGGCTTCTAGGGCACCTACTAGAGGTGTTGCTCCGTGGAGAGGATCAGGTGGTTGCTTTGGATGTGGAGTAGCTAGACATTTCTGGAGATATTTCCCTCATAACCCTAACAACGGTACGGCACCGGTTTCTAAGCCAATAGTTGGAGACATGGGGTGCAGCCATAGGATCTATGCAATGGTTGAGAACCACCAAGTAGAGCACCAGAGCACATTCATTGAGACCATAGGTAGCATCGGTGGTATTCCTATCTCTATATTGTTTGATTATGGTTCTTCTGATTCTTTCATTACACCATCTTTGGTATAGCAATGCAGGCTGGTGGCAGTTAGGAAGGGTCTTAGTTGGGATGTCGAGATGGCTTTTAGAACCAAGATCTTTGTGGACTCCTTAGTTAAGGAGTGTGTAGTGGATTTGGGACCTTCCACCACCACCTCAGATCTCTGTATTCTTCCTTTGGGCTCGTATGGAGTTATTTTAGGCATGGATTGGCTATCTGCACATAGGGCTAGGATGGATTGTTATCATAAGACTATATCTTATGTGGATGATTTGGGAGTAGAGTCGGTGATTACAGGGGTCAGGAGACTCATTTATATTCACACCATCTCCACCATACAGCTCAAGAGGTGTGTGCGACAGGGTTGTCAGATGTATGTTGTTACAGTTAGTGACAGATCTAAGGATGGGTCTAGTGGACCATCGCTAGATGATCATCCCATCTTAAGAGATTTTTCTGATGTTTTTCTAGGGGAGCTACTAGGGATGCCACCTCCACGTGAGATTGATTTCCATATAGACCTACTCCCAGGAGGAGAGCCTATCTCATGGGCACCTTATTGGATGACCACCCCGGAGCTCGGTGAGCTCAAGTTAATGTTTGAAGGCCTTTTGGAGAAGGACCTTATCCGTCCTAGTGTATCCCCTTGGGGTACACTGGTGATTTTCATAAAGAAGAAGGATGGATCATTGCAGTTGTGTATTGATTACCGCCAGTTAAACAAAGTGACGATTAAGAATCATTACCCTCTTCCTCGTATTGATGACTTGTTTGACCAGATGAAGGGAGCCATGGTGTTCTCTAAGATTTATCTCAAGTCAGGCTACCATCAGTTGAGGATTTTGGAGGCAGACATCCATAAGAACACCTTCCACAAGAGGTATGGGCATTATGAGTTCACAGTGCTACCTTTTGGTTTGACGAATGCCCCCGCGGTGTTCATGAGTTTGATGAATGGGGTATTTAGGACATCTCTAGATCACTTTGTGCTCATCTTCCTTGATGACATCTTGATATACTCACATACACATGAGGAGTACGAGGAGCACCTTCGACAGGTTCTTCAGTGTCTTTGTGAGCAGCAGCTTTATGGGAACTTGGAGAAGTGTTCTTTCTTCCAGACAGAGGTGCAGTATTTGGAACATGTTATTTTTGGGGAAGGTATCACAGTTGATCCTTCTAAGATTAGAGCCATTATGGATTGGCCAGCACCCACTATAGTGACTGAGGTGCACAGCTTCATGGGTTTAGTAGGATACTATCAAATATTTGTTCAGGACTTCCCTCTGATTGTGCACCCCATAACTTCCCTTCAGAGAAAAGGGAAGAATTTTGTTTGGATGGATAGATGCGAGCGGGCCTTCAAGACACTGAAGGAGTGCCTCACTACAACACCCATTCTTTTAGTGCCATATCCATAGCGTGAGTTATTTGTATGCACAGATGCTTCTTTAGCAGGGCTTGGAGGTGTGTTGATGCAGGATGGCAAGGTTATAGCTTTTGCGTCTCGCAAACTCAAGGATCATGAGCTTAATTATCCTACCCATGATCTTGAGCTTGCAGCAGTTGTGCATGCTTTGGTTAGATGGAGAAATTTTCTTCTTGTATGGAGATTCGCACTCAGGATAGATCATTTAAGTCTTCGCCACCTCTTCACACAGCCCAATCTAAATGCTCGTCAACAGTGTTGGATGGAGTTTCTTTGTGAGTATGACATGGAGATCAAGCATGTGAAAGGGAAAGAGAATGTGGTAGTAGACGCTCTCAGCAGACAAAGACATGTGACTATGGCCACTATGGTGTGCATAGATTTACGTAGTAGCATTCTTTAGCAACTTCCTCTTGACATATTCTACATGATAGTACGAGCAGAGATAGAGTCACAGAGACCCCTTGAGGGGAAGTTTGATGGTTTCTCACTAGATGTAGATGGTCTTCTCAAGCACAGAGATTGGATATATGTTCCCAAAGATGGAGGCTTGAGGCAGGACATCTTGGGAGAGGCACATTGTGCACCCTATTCAGCCCATCCCAAGGTGAAGAATATGCATGCTACCTTGCTACAATTGTATTACTAGAGAGGACTTCATCGAGATGTAGCTCATTTTCTGTCATGGTGTTTAGAGTTCTAGAAGGTTAAGGCCGAGAATCAGCATCCAGCAAGCCTTCTTTATCCTCATGCCATATTGGAATGGAAGTGGGACACCATTTCTATGGATTTCATTGTTGGGATACCTATGTCGAGATATCACCATTATGCCATTATGGTCACAGTTGATAAATTGACAAAAGTAGCTCACTTTTCTCCAGTGAAGACCACTTATACAGCTAGAGTAGTGACATGAGTATATTTGGATGAGATTGTCAAGTTACACAGGATTCCATAGAAGATCATTTGTGACCGTAATCCCTTGTACACTTCACATTTCTGGACTACCATGCAGTATGTCCTCGGGACGAGGATTAATTTCAGCACAACATATCATCTTGAGACAGATGGACAGACTGAGCGAGAATCAGATTTTGGAGGATATGCTCAAGATGTACATGATGGATCAGTAGTCTAAGAGGGAGGAGTACCTTTACTTAGTGGTGTTTGCCTATAATAATAGTTTTTAGAGTTCTATAGGCATGGCACCATTTCAGGCATTATATGGTAGGGAGTGTAAGACACCCCTTAGCTAGGACAAGTTGGAGGATAGAGTATCTCTTGGACTAGATATTTTGCAGGACATGGAGTAGCAGGTAGTATTGATCAAGCAGAGATTGCAGGAGGCTCAGGACAGACAGAAGAAGTATGCAGATCAGCATAAGATTGATCGTAACTTTGATGTAGGCATGAAGGTGTTCCTTCATGTTACACCACACAAGATCCCTATCTACTATGGAAAAGGTTCTAAGTTAGCTCCTAGATTCGTTGGTCCTTTTGAGATCTTGGAGCGTATTGGCCCTTTGGCCTACCATCTAGCATTGCCACCCAGCTTGTCTCGCATACATGATGTGTTTCATGTTTCTATCCTTAGGAGGTACATTACAGATCCTTCTCATGTGTTGGATTGGACATCATTACAGGTGTAGGATCAGGGGTAGGTGACAGTGGAGCCCGTTCATATCATAGATCACAGGACCCTGGGCCTTCGAGGTAGAGAGATTGATCAGGTACGGGTGCAGTGGGACATATATGATGAGACTACAGCCACTTAGGAGGATGCTACTATGTTACGAGTGTAGTTTCCACATTTGTTCCAGTGACTTCCAGGAGGAATTCAAGTCTAAGGGGAGGGGGATGTAGTGCCCACTTTCCTTTGACATTGTTTAGATACTGATCTTGCTACTGTTGATCTCATTTTGAGACATTATTATGTTTTGACTTAGTATGATGTGTATATGTTAGATCATGGATTATTATGGACCTTGATTCAGTCAGCATGCATGATGATTATTGGAGACATTATTATATATGGATGATGATATACTGCTTGATATGGATAGGTTATTGATGTTGATTTTAGACATGTGACATTTGATATTATGAGTAGCTCTAGTATAGAGATTCATTGGATGATGATATAGTGGCAAAATTGAATTTGAAATGATAATGTTGAATTCTTGATATTGTTGTGATTTGGATTTGATATTTATATATTGCTTATATCATTTTGGATGTTATAATATGGCCACGAGGCTGAAGGAGGTATTGTTATTTTACAGGTTAAAATATCACATCAATGTTGGGGGACTAGAGACTAACCATATTGAAATTATGGATGAACTCAATGGGGTCACCATGGCAACTGTAATTGTTTGTGTGTTGTGTTGTGTTAGGATTTCCCATGGAAGGGATTTCCATTATTGTGACCATGGGATATATGTGTTTTGTTTATGTGTTCCTTTTTATTAGTGTTGTATGTATTTTTATTTGTAATGTGTTCTTTTATTATTTAATTTAAATGCGATAGTCAAATAGTTAAACTTTATTTAAATTTAATTGGGATGTGGAATGTAAGTGATAAAGTTGTGGTCTTAGTTATTAATTAAATTGGATTTATATCATGTATAAATATATGTTAAATAAATAAATCATTATGTCAAAAGTATGTAATAAATGAAGTCATAGATATTAATTCATGTTGTAAGAATGTGTAAGAGGATGTAAGAGTGTGTAAGTGAATGTGTAAGAAAGATGTAAGAGTATGTAAGGCAGATTTTGTAGTGTAGAACACTCCATCCTTTTTGGAATTCGAATTTGACCTTGGAGGCCAAATTTGGAGGCTTGTGGGACAAGTTAAACTTGTCCCACACCTCTTAAAATCATCCACCAACCATGGATATGGGTTGGGAGTAAATTTTAGCCTTTATAATTAAAATTTGAAATGACTATGTGTAAGTTTTTATTGCACTTTACTTACAAATTTTTAATTCAGTCCTTGTTTAATGTATGGGTTAACTTTGAGTGTGTAAGTTGCTTGTCATCTCCATTTATTGTGTTTATTGTGAGGTTGACTTTCTCCTTTTTGGGGGTTGAGTAAGAATGATGTGGCATCCCACTTGGAATCCACATCATCCTCTCCCTCCCTCTCCTTTAAAATTTGAATTTCTTTTCTTGTTTGGGTTGTTGAAACTTTTTTCTCTCATGTTTGGGTCGAATTTTTGATTGTTGTTGGAGCTTACTTTGAAGAATGGATTTGGAAATTATCTTGCATGCATATACCTTATTTTTTTGGACTGCATATTTGAGCCTGTGAAGAACTGTTGTTTTGAGAAACAATCTCCGCTATGGAGAGGTAGGATTCTGTCCTATTTTATATGCTATTTGTTTTTCCCTTTTTCTTGCATGAATGAAATGGTGATTGTGATGTGAGTTCATGGCTGGTTGGGTATATTTCTTAGGGCAAGGTGTAGGATGAATACTATGGGAATTTCACATGGGGGGGCATAAGGGATTTCCAATGGCACTTATTCTTTGTGGAGGGAGTGTTGGATTGGGATCCACATAGGAAAAGAAATTACTTGCATTTCTTACTCTTGGGGGGGCATAAAGGAGAAATTTTTATTTTTTTTGGGGGGGGGGAATAAGGAGGGGTTGGAAGATATAAGGTTTATGGGAGTTGGTATTTTTTTATGGTAGTATGCATTCGGTGGATGCCTAATTCCAACTTGGGAGGTATAAGGAGCTCCGCATAGCTCTTTCTCTTGTTTGGATTGCTTGAAAAAGCCTCTGGTATTGCTTGAAATTGTTTAAATGCAGTTGGGAACTGTTGTCTTGTTTGAATTGTGTATTTTCTTATGTTCTATACATGTGAAAAGGATGATGCTTGTATTGTGAAAGAAGCCCATGTTTCCATGTGTTGTTATTCATGCTCCATTTCAATATGATTGGGGCTCAGGGGAAAATGGGGAAAGATGGCTTCTCCTTTCCCATTGGATGTCTTGATTGGGTAGAGAGCATTGCCTTTCCCCCTTCCTTGTTGTGATCAAAGTTGCAGAGAAGAAATCAGCATGTTACTGTTTGGAGAAAAAAGAATACAGTTTAACAGTCTTTTCTTTTGAGAAAATTCTATAAATCCCTTCCCATTTCGTGTGGATGAGTTGTGTAATGTTTTAATGTGAAGCCACTATATTGTAAATGGAAGTCTGAAATTTAATTAAGAAATGTAAAGATGAAACATTATATTCTCTATATGGGAAAAGACTGTTATAAAGTTATAGATTGAATATTGAAATCCAAATGAAGAAATAATTTGTAAGTAATGTTGGAAATCAATGAAATAGATACATTCCTTCCTCAATTACAGTTTTTGATTTAGATTCAATTGTAATGTTGTATTATATTGTTGTTACTGTCTGAAAAGATATCTCTGTGGAAAAGAAAATGTGTATGGAAGGAAAAGTTAGCAATTTGTTCTTTGCATTTATTTAAAATTTGAAATATCAATTGTAGTTGTGCTCTTGAAATGATCAAATGAATCAATTAATCATTTAGACCAGATCTGATAAGCTTTCCATGTTTGGAAGTGGCAAATGGATTATTAAAACTGTCAATGAATGAACTTTGTTTCTTTTTGTAATTCTGGCATTTGAATTTTATCTAATAAATGTACAGTTCTGATCTACAACTCAAATTGAGAAAGGAAACAATACAATTTAGATGTAATAATTCCTAATGAACTCAATTTTACGTTCACATTTAAGAAAGACACTTTAAATTTCCAACACAATCAATTTTTGAACTTGCTCAACCATTTTTTGTTAAAATATGTAAAACATATAAATTGCAACCCAATCCAGAAATTGAACCTCAAAACAACCTTAATACTTACCCAAGACCATTTTTTCATGTTCAATTTACATTTTGCGGAGAAGAAAAATCAAAATTGAATAAATCTTACAAGTGGAAAAATTTGCTAGTTTTAAATGTGAAACCCTGCAGATCGATTTCTTAAAATTGACCCCCAAAACTTCATCAAAATCCAAATGTTATGATTTCTGTGAAAAGAGGACTCCAAGGGATTTCTGGAAAGTCCTTTTTTCCCAAAATGGAGTTTCCTATCAAAAGTTATGGCCATTTGAAGTTTTTCTTCAAAAATGGCCATCCAAAATTAATCTAATTATGTAAAAATTTAAATTTTAAACTTTGGAAAATTTTCCTCAAAAATTCAACGGCCCCGCCTCCCTCTCATCCAATCATATCATGCCACGTGGTACTTGGGAGGGGTGGGCCTTTTCAAAACTTAACTTTTTGAAAATTTTGGCCTTGGGAAAATTTTCCCAATTTTCCCCGCAACCCCGTGTTCCCCTCAGACAATCATGTGCTGACACGTGGCTTGGCGGGCGCGCGAAAGAAAACTTGAATCTTTAACTCTTGGCCCTTTTGGAAAAATTTCATCCTTTTCCCCACCTCCCTGCCGACCCACATCCAATCATAGGATGCCATGTGGCACTTTTAGCAAGGATGGAGGTTTTGAGACAAAATTTCCCTTGAAAAATTTTGGGTTTAGATTTTGGGAAAAATTCCCAATTTTTCCCTGTAACCAATAGGCACCTGGCACGTGGCATAAGGTTTCCTTGGCGGAGGTCTGCGTCGATTTTCACCATTGGGATTTTTTCCTAAAAATTCCAAAATTATATTTTGTTCCATCGGTCCGCGTCTCCCCACGAGAATCGGAAGGTGCCACGTGTTCCATTTTGTCAGCCCCGCGGGCGCGTGGAGGTGTTTTGCACCTTGCGCCTAAGAAAGAGAAAAATTCTCCCCAAAACTTCGCCACCCCATAACTTGAGTTTTACAAGGAGTTAGAAGGAGTTATTTATATGGTTGGAAAGGTGAGAGAATTTCCTATCTAATGAGCATAATTTAGGAAATTTTTGATGAATTTAAGTGGGTGAAAAATCAAGTTGAATCCTATAATCCTGTTAGGGCAGGGAGGGGTGAGAATTTTCTCCTTTAACCTAAGTGATGAATTTTAACCCTAGTTTTGACCTTCTGCATGTTGTGAGATGTTGTAAAATCATTTCTAAAGGTCAATCATATTTTTTAACCTGAACTTGGTTTGTGGTAACTATGTTTTTGTAACCTTCTTTGCAAAACTTTAAAAAAAATTTATTATCCCATAATTTTCCTAGCTAAACCTAGTTTGTTTCTTGCTCTCAAGTGGTAGTTTGAAGTGGGCATCACACTTCTTTTCTCAAAACCTTCACCACCGAGGATACAAGATTATTTTCACACAAATATTTTTATCATGTTTGGTTTCACACCCTTCGCACCTTAACTCGATCACTCGGCTCTTCGTAATTAGCTCTTTCCTCGAATTCTCTTAGTCACAACAGTAAAAATGAATCTGCATCCCATCCTTATATAAATTTTTTCAATTTTTTATGTATTTATTGCTCCTTCACCTACCAAATATCCCTCATTCATTAACCAAATTCGTTCGTCCCACATTGTACATCTCCGTGCCCCAGCTATAACCTTCTACCATGCCTTCCTACCCTTTGGTCATAGACTTCTCTTCAACGCGTGCCTTTACACCTAAGTACCTCATCATTGTACCTTCTCGTCATAGTTATCATGGCCTCTACTTACCTCGCGTTATACTTTCCTTTCATTCATCTCCATCCTTGGTCACTTTTGACAAGTAGTCTTCTTTTGACTTAAAGCACACCCGTAGCAGCTTGTTCCTTTCACCTTTCAATTCCCACAGTTTTTTACTTGGATAACTACAGCCACCCCACACAAAAGATATGTGCATTCCTCTGCACATAGACATTCTTTATATAGTAATTAGCTTCATGTGCACAAGTACGCTTATTACACAAAGACAACAACTAAATTGACAAAGCATATCAACAATTGAGGAAATACATTAAGGAAATACATAACTGAAAACCTAATCTAAATGCCAATACTGCCTTATTACAAACACCAAGAAGACTTATTTATAGTAGGGCTTCAACCTACTCCTGTTAAATTAACTAGGTAGTCATGTTCCATTAAGTTCTTCTAATTGGAAAGCACCTAATTCAAGTATAGAAGTGATAACATATGGCCCCAAGTAATGTACTTTAGACTTGCCTGGATGGTGCAAGATCTTCAAGTCATAAAAAATTACCATTTTTCCAATCTCAAACTTCTTATCCCTTATGTTTCTATCATGTTATGCCTTCTTCCTGGCCTTTTCCTACTTCTGAATCCATCATGTTATGGCTCAGTGCTCATCCAGTTGAATCATCTTCTCGATACGCTCTTCTAAAGCATGTCCATCTGCTAGACCTATAGCACATGCAATGCACAAAGAAGGTAACATAAATTGTATAGGGAGAATGGCTTCCGTGCCAAACACCAACTGAAATGGTGTGCCTTTGTTCAATCTCTTGTAAGTTATTCTATAAACCCAAATAACAACTAACACTTTTTCATCCCAATCCTTTCTTCCAACATCACAGATTTTTGTCAAAGTCTGGCTCAAAATCTTGTTGAAAGCCTCAGCAGTTCCATTTTCCTGAGGATGGTAAGGTGTAGTTTTATGGTGTGTAACCATAAACTCTTCTAATAGGATCCTGATTGTCTCATTCAAAAAGTGTGTACCCCTATCACTTTTCAAGCTTAAGGGACATATATATCTTTTAAGAACATTCTCCCATATAAACCTAGATGTTGTAGTTGTTGTACAGTCCTTGGTAGGTGTTGCTTCTACCCACCCTGTAAGATAATATGTGCAAGTAATGATATAACATAATCCAGTCCTACATGGATGGGAGAAATAGGTCCTACATAGTCAATGGCCCATTTTTCAAATAGTTCGGTACTAGGAATTGGTCTCAAAGGAATCTCATCTCTTTGCCCTAGCTTTCCTAGGCATTGACAATGATCACATGTCTTACAATATTCTTTACAGTCCTTACACAATGTCTCCCACCATAATCTAGCAAGTAGGATCTTCTAGGCAGTCGCATCACCTGCATAATGGCCTCCTACAATACCACCATGAGCTTCTTCCATAATATCCTTATGCTCATGCTCTAATACACAATAGTGTAATACTTCATCTATGCCTAACTTATAGAGGTCACCACTTATTAACATAAACGGTGTCACGTGTATTATAAGGTGCTTCTTTTCTAAAGCTTTCATTCCTTCTATTTCCATACTTGTTCGTAGAAAGATAGCAATGTCTTCTAATTCAGTGGGCATGCATTATAACCTATACAACTATGCATCTAGCATGGTTTCTTCAATTTTCTGTGCTTCCTCTCCTGATTTAATTCTAGATAAATGGTATGGTCTAGAATTGCTTTTCCTTGGCTTCACCACAACTATGACATCAAACTCTTGAAATAGGAACACCCATCTACATATGTGCCCCTGTAAGTTGGGCTTGTTTACTAAGTACTTCAATGCCATGTGATCTGTATAAAACACAAATGGTGTTGCTAACAAGTACTGTCAAAACTTGTGCAATACATAGATTATGGACAAAGCTTCACGCTCAGTAGTTGTATAATTCTATTCAACAAGAGTTAGCTTCCTACTAGAAAAACAGATTGAATGATCTACAATACCTTCACCGGGTTGAGCTAACACAATGCCAATGGCCATACCAGAAGCATCCACATGCACATGAAATGGCTTATCCCATGAGGGAAAGCATAGAATGGGCATGGTAGTAAGTTTCTCTTTTAATATCTCAAACACGCGTTGATGTGGTTTTCCCCAATAAAATGTACATTTCCCCTTCAGTAACGCTTCCAAGGGTTAAATAATTTTGGAATATCCTTTGATGAATTTTCTATAATATCCTGTATGACCTAAAAATCCACACACCTCACTTTGACGGGTAGGCGCTTCCAGGCCTAAAATGACTGCAACCTTTGCTGGATCAACCAACAAACCTTCCTTGCAGATTATATGTCCTAACAGTATTCCAAATGGTGTAGCAAATATGCACTTCTTGATGTTTGAAGAGATACTCAACTATCTACATTGTTCAAACATTAATTGTAGATTGTCACAATGATCTTTCACAAGCCCATATATTGTCCAATCATCTAGGTAGACATGTAAGAAGTTATGAATAAAATATTTGAATGCCTGAACAACTATGCTCGAGAATACACTAAGCACATTTTTCAATCAAAAAGGCATGACAGTATAGGAAAAAAATCCCCATTCAATAGTGAATGTTGTCTTTTCTTGATCCTCCTGAGCAATCCTAACCTGATGATACCCGAAAAACCCATCTATGAAGGAATATATTTCATGCCCTACAACTCCTAGTATTTCCTCAGTGAATGGCATAGGGAATGGATCTGTGACGCATGTAGCATTTAGCTCCCTGTAGTCCACACATATTCTAATTCATCTATCCTTATTGATACTGATCACCATTGGGCTAACCCATTCTAACTCATCAAGGGGCTTGATAATTCCATATTTCAACATTTTATCAATCTCTTCCTTTATCTTTTTGTGCAAATTAGGATTCATTCTGTAAGGTATCTTTCTAACTGGTCATGCACCATCCTTAAGTTTTATCTTAATTTCCCCAAGTGATTTATGTACATCTTTAATTTCAGGATACCCTCAAGGGAATAAGTCATGATAATCCCTGAGTAACTCAATGATCTTTTCTACCTCCGAGTATGACCATTAGTTTCCAATTATGGCCTCCTTAGGCTCAGCCTCTAAACCTATATTCACCTTCTTTGTTTTCATGGTTTCATGATAGGCACGCGTATCCTTTTCTACACTTTCCAAGACCTCGCGCACCCCTTTTGAATGTTCAATATTCAGGTTCTCAACTTCCTCATCTTCTACAATGTAAACCATCTTTCCTTTCTCTTTCTCAAGGCAAGCACATTCAAGTAGTATGGATTCTAGTTCTTCTTCCTTTTCAAAACATGCTTCAAACTATGTCTCACTAAATAATTCCTGGATATGCTCTTCTGCTTTTGCACTATCTCCCATAGTTAAGTGATTGACAAGTTTTAATGCCTCTTCTACATGAGGTTTAGTTGAGAAGTATTCAAAAGTATGGATCATTCCTGCAGTCAAATTTTTCCATTTTCTAGTCTCTCGATGTACTTATACATATACATACTAGGTGCGGGTGCTTCCTTGTAGTGTAGAATACAATTGATGCACCCAGAGTGAAGGTGCTAAAGCTTCATGTCCTGATGTCTAGAGTCTCTCACACTGCTGAATGTGACGCTGAACAGGTTGATCACCATGATAAGTGCATAT
This sequence comes from Taxus chinensis, assembly GCA_019776745.2. Classification (NCBI taxonomy): domain Eukaryota; kingdom Viridiplantae; phylum Streptophyta; class Pinopsida; order Cupressales; family Taxaceae; genus Taxus; species Taxus chinensis. The sequence continues at coordinate 451,140,095 of CM034146.1, read as the reverse complement.
TTACATAGGTGCATTGTTCCTTATAAACCTAGTAGAATAAGAGACTCCAATCTCTTCCTAGTTTATAAGATTATCTCTATGGACTACCCACCAGCACATTGTTGTCCCACGCAAGGTATATACTAACATAGCTCTTCTCTAAATTTTATCTGTCCATTGTGTTTCTATGGCCTTCAAAAATGCAGGAATATCTTCTACCCCTGTATACCAAGGTAATGTGCTACCTATCCATCGAACCGAATGAAATACATTCCTATGCGCAACCATGCTTTTTACCTCATGCCCTACCAATTCATATGTACCATGAGCCCAATTGTCACAAGCAATACTCATAGTATCACTAATAGAATGAGAATCCTCCCACTATAGGATGTCTTATTTGTATGGTTCATTGACCTCTGGGTCCTGAATATCACGTACATAAACTTTGTTTGAGTCCTCCTCACTTAGAGGCTCAACATATGGTGTAGACTTCCCATCTATCAAAGGTATTATAACCCTTTCCTCCTTGTTTCAAAGCTGATATACCCCTTATTGAACCTCAAGTCAGCATTATTTGCATAACACTAAAGGCGTCCAAGCAAGGCTGAAAAATTATCTTCTTCTGCAAGTGCTAATACCTCAAAATCCCTAGTGAACTTGGCCCCTTGTATAGTTATATATGCATCTTTCAAAACTCCTATGGGAGTGGCCTTAGTCCAGTTTACCATAAATAACACATTAGATGATGGCTGTAATGGAGGCCTCCCCATTTGTACACATGCATCTAATGTAAGAACATTTACTTCCGCACCTGTATCAATCAATATGTTGCTCAACAGCCACCCATCTACAATAGCATTCAGAGTAATTTCTTTTTCATAGTCAAGGCTATCAGGGGAAATATTTTCATGTAGAATCTTTCATCCAATCTCAAGACTTACACATGGAGTGTTTCCTTTTAACAAACTTATTAATAGTGGAATAATGTTCTCCTTGTGCAACATCTTGCACACCTCTCGCAGATCATCGACATCAGTTTGGACTGTCTCTGATCCTTTCTTCTACTCCTTTAGGTATTGTATTTCACCCTGAAGATTCCTTAGCACTTCCATGGTATCCTGGTAAACTTCCTTCTAATGATCAGGATTTGGGTACCTTGCATGCAAAACCTCCTCCTTGGTGATTGTAGGCTTCTGGTGCAATGCTTCTCTTGCACGGGCCACTTCAGCGCATGTAGTAATCTTCACTGTCAATGCCTTAATTCCTTCTACTATCTTGGGCATCCACTAATCTTCTACTACGCGTTGGATTCTAACCATCCTAACACCTTTGTTTTCTCTCTTATGCTACTTACTTATATTCTCATATAAGTCTGGGAACTCTTCATATCTATGGTTCTTTCCATAGAAAGAACATGTAATATTCTAAGGACATTCACACCTATAGTGGTCAAGAGATCCAAATATATAACATGTTCAATGAGGGAACTCACCTCTTCTTCCACCGCAGCCTCGTCCTCCATATCCACCATGATATCCACATCCCCTTCCACAACCTCCTTTAAAACACCCTTCACTCTTGTCATAGCATGTTTTATTATGATGTTGATCCTGGTGCTCATTCTTACCCTTAGAATTATCTATTATACTTGTCCATCATACCCCAATGTCTATAGCATCTTGGATCTGACCAATCAACCAAAAATCCATAGTATCATGGGTTGTGGACCTATAAATCTTGTAAAAGCAAGATACATTCTTCCTTATCACGCGTTGTAACAAAGGACAGTGACTAGCATCATGATTCAAATGATAAATCTCACAGTCCAATAGTAATGAGCGTATAAATTTGTGAGGGAAACTATCCTTGGTGTGACCTTCCACTTCACAATCTGTACACCAAATTCCTGAGTGCATTTCATGGGCAGAATTTTCTAATAGCTTCTCTAACTTCTTTTCCATAGCTGCAATTTATGCCTCTAGGAATGGACTAACACTAGTGTCAGTGCTCCTAACTGCCTCAACACGCAAAGCTTCTTCTAGTGCTTTGTGCGGGTCATTGTATGTCTTATGTGACAAATCCCTCCTAAAAGGTGTAATCAATCCTCCAACGAACCATTGTGCATGATGGCTAGTGTGAATATCATAAGATAGCTTAGATAGAATTGTCTTGAAATGAGCATCATACTCATGTACACTCTCAGTAATGCCTTGTTTGATATCCTTGAGCACACTAATACTCTTCTGCTCAAACTTAGATCTATGGAACTCTTTCAAGAAAGCATCCTTCAATTCTACATAATCCACACATGTTTGATTAGGGTCAAACTTCCTATACCAGTTGTGTGCACATCCCTGTAATGTAGTAGCAAACTGACTTGTCTTATGCTCAGTAGTCATGATCCCTTTAGCGCGCCACAATATTTCACACATATGCACATGTTTGGCAACATCCTCTATACCTCTATATTTTGGGAGATGAAGAGACATATCCATATAGATATTATGTGGTTGTTACAGACCTTGACCACCTGATCTAGAACCTCTTGTGTTCCCTCTACCTCTAGAACCACCAGATCCACCAAAACTAGAACCACCTATACCTCCTGATTCTCTAGCTATAGTTGGAATAGGACCTATAGATGTACTCCCATGTGCTCTGATAGTAGTACTATACTTAACCCCTACAGTCTGTGAGGTAGTTCCACTTCTAGAGGTAAATCTAGCATTTTATGTGCTCGCATTCTGTGCAGATGATGCACCTAAGAATGTTCCTCCAAATATTATTGAAGTTGTCTATCCTGTCATTGATGTACTTGATCCCTAACTTACTCCTACTCTCCTACTTCCCAATTTAGTTTTCTAGTTACTTGTCATACTAGATACTATAAAACTAAGCGCAAGGGATAGGTCACCAGGTGGATTAAGATGTGCACCCTCGGTCCAGGTAGTCTCTATTGGCGCACTTCTGTGTGAGGCCGAGGGGGGATCTCTATCATGCTTTCCAAGATGGGGGAGTTCCTGATGCTCTAGCTCCATGTCTTCTACATGAGCTGTAAATCCTTCACGAGCCATCTCTCTCCTCAATTCCATACTTTCTGCAACATAACGTTGCTTCTCTATCTCCCTCTCGCGCACCTCATTAAACTTAAGCCTCCTTTCCTCTCTCTGCCTCTCTACCACTAGGTCTACCATCTTTCACCAAACCTATTCCTGCCCTCATGCATGGTGAAGTTTAGTTAGCCATCAGTTTACTCTCTAGGTTCAAATTTACCATCAAGATCTTGGTCACCAGCAGAATACCTTGTAAATATGTTCCTCTTGGATACCACAAAAACTAGAATTCAGCTACCTCTGGGAAAGAGTACATTGAAATTGAATATTCCAGAATATAATTGTATAGAACACCACAAAACCACATATCCACAACATGAGTCTAGATCAGATCAGCATCATAAATGGCCCAAAATTCCTCCTGTGCCTAAATAAGTGTGCGATACCTCCAGTTCCGTTGAGACGCATAAGCAGTAAGCCATTCGTATAGTTCTACTGGAAAGATAGCAAAAAAATTCTCATATAAGTTGTCATACAGATTTTTTTCTACCCAAGTGTGTGCGTTAAACTTAGATCCATTGCTAAAATGCCATACATATTCTTCCTCCATATTGTGTATCCATTCCTTAATACTTGCTAGAGTTAACCGGTACATCTTCATCACGAACCATCCTGAAAACAACTGAAAAAGAGGTCTCGGAAATGAAACCAATGATGCAGCCTAGAATTTACCAGATAACACCCTAGCCGCACTGGCACATCACTCAATCTTGACTGAGCACTCACCCGAAGCGCGCAAAGGTACCAGATCCATCATTAGGGTTGTTGTAGCAGAATGTTAGCAAGATGAAGGAAGAAATGTATAGATTCATAACTAATCCATAATTCTATAATGTATGCTACCCTCAGATATATGAACTAACAATCTTAAATAATAATCATGATTGAATTAATAGCATGCACTACACAACTACACACAGAATGACACTTAGATTTAGTCAATATCTTCCATTTATTAATAAATACAGAAGCTCCTTATAGTATTGTCAATCTATACCGATGCACGTATGGAACTGATATAGTAATTCAGACATATGCATATATCTTTTTACCTCCATACATCCATCACACATTCATACACACACTCTGTATATTCTCTATTACACTTACCTACTATACACCTAACATCATATATATAGGGTGGGGACTTACCCTTCACCACTTATCTATTCCAAAAATAGGCCGCATGCTATTGATAGCCACATGTCATTTTTAGGCATAGCCACACATGCAAGTGTGTTATCTATAGACCTCTTGTAGTTAGCTGAAGTGTCAATTCTATTCTTAGCTCATCTCCATGCAAAAATTTTGTGATCTGCTCCTCCAAAGATAGAAAATGCATAGCGTGCATGTCTCTTGCATCGTTGGTGTGTTCCACATGCCATCTTCTAAAAATAGGTCTCCATGCTCAAAATTGGCTAAGTCCTCAAAGGTAAACTTTCCTTCTATGCACGGGTCCTTCCTGTCCTTATGTGCCCTTGATCTTGGCCTTCTCTCCTACATAGACTCCTTGTGTGTTCTCTAACAAGTATTCTCTAATTAAAATGAAGCCAATGCACACAAGATCTTATTGGTTGGCTTATAGTGGGAAAAATTGTATAAGGATAGGAAATCCTAGGAACCATGATGATATATTGATGTGCCGTATAGCAAGCGTACATCCATTTAAGAAGTGAGCAATTGACTTTATAGGACCCATTGTACCACCCGCAATCAAGACAAGTGTGTACTATATCATCACATGTACTGACTACTTGATAAGTTGGGTAGAGGCTACACCTAAAAATTATTGCACTGCAATAACAACATCTTGGTTCCTTTGGGAAAACATTATAAGTGGGTATGAATGTCCATTAATTCTTACAAGTGATAGAGGGACTCATTTTTTGAATGAAACTATTAGAATATTACTAGCATAATTTATGGTGGCACACCATAAGACTACACCTTATCACCCACAGGTTAATGCTACTAAATAATCCTTTAAAAATTTGGGACAGACATTGACGAATATATGTGATGTTGGAAAGAAGGATTATGATGATAAGGTAGCAGTCATTCTATGGGCATACATAACAACTTATGAAAGGTTAAATAAGGCCATACCCTTTCAATTGGTGTTTAGTGCAAAGGTGGTGTTACCTACGGAGTTTATGTTTCCATCCGTGTGTATTTCATGCGTAGGAGGATTGGATGATGAATAGGCATTTGATGATCATATTGATAAATTGATGTAATTGGATGAGAGGCATGCCATTGCGTGTTGGATTCAGAAGACATAGAAAGTAAGGCATAATGCTTGGCATGATAGGCATGTCAAGAAAAATTATTTTTCATTTAGAGGGATGTTACTGTTGTATGACTCCAAGTTTGTGTGCCATCCTAGGAAGTTGAAATTTCATTGGTTGGGACCCTTTGTCGTAACAAATATATTGGAATCAAGTGCATGTCAGTTGTAAGTGTTGGATGGCACCATGTTTTCTAGTTACTTCAATAGGAGTAGGTTGAATCCCTACTATAAATAAGCTTCTTTTGTGTTTGTAATAAGGGAGTATTACCACTTAGTTTATATTTCCATTTCATTTTTCTATTTGCATTTTTTTGTAATAAGTGTGTTTACGTGCCAAAGTTGATCACTATCTTTTAAGTTGATGCATAGATGACTACGAATAATTTTAGTGTGGGTGAAATAGGTACAAGTGCACGCAAGAGAGATATTGTGTTGTTAGTATGTCTTACGAAGTTAGTATAGGAGCACATGATGGTGTAATACAAGCACAAGTTAGAAATTTTTATCCATGGTATGGGCAAATAATGTGCAGTGAAAAAATATATTAGTGTGTGAAATGGTGTGAAAAGGTGCTCAAAGTATTGGTAGGCATGGAAATTGTTCAGAGTTAGAGACTATGCGAGAAATATGGCCACACAATGTAATGTGAGGGAGTAAGTAGCAAGGTAAAATACTTAGTAAAGGGCTCGAAGGAAGATTGGGTATAGTGCAGGAAGGTGCGTGCAGGGATGATTACAGCCTGGGAAGTAATGACATGCCAGAAGGTTACGAAGGATATGCGTGGAAGAGAAAAGTTCTGGAAAAAGTATAAATTATTGTTACAGCAAAAATTAGTCATAGGTAAAGAGAAATAAATGTATAGAAAGTGGGAAAAATTATAAATGGTGAGTAGTGGAGTTCAGTCTTACCTTTCCTATTAAAGAATTTGTGTGATTTAAGAGGGAAATTGCAATTGAGTGTGAAAAACTTATGTGAATGAGGAAAATGAGATGAACTAGAGCAAAGCATCATGACCTAAGTTGAAGAGATCCTTCAGTAGAAGTGGAAGTTTGGAGGAAATGTGTGTGACAAGAAAAATCACATGTTAGAGTCTGAGCTAGGATTTTTAGAATGGTGGATTCAAAAAGTTTGAGGTTTCAGAATTAGGGCATGGGGTTGTGGAAAAATAACTAGAGCATAAAGAGCATGGTTTTAAACAAGTGAAGATGTTGATTAAATAACTTGAATGATAACTTGAGTAAGTAATTCTAGCACCTAGGAAACAATATTTCTTGAAGTTTAAGTTGGAATTGTTGATTGTTTGAGAAAGGAAATCGATGACACCAAAGAAGGAAACCACAATCAAGCAATCACCCAAGAATACGGGAAAAAATAAGAATCTTGACATTAAGGACACACCAGAGGACTAGTTTTCTAAGATGCAATACCCTCCAGAGGTGGTAGGAGGGCAGCCATGGGTATCTCAACTTACAAAATGTAAAATCAACAATTACAATCATCACACAAAGGCCCATGAGGGAGAGATAAGTAAGGATTTCATGAAATAATTATCCTAAAGGACATCAAAAGGATAGTTGGTCATAGATGATACAGTAAAGAATGGATTAGAGAGCACTGGATTTCTTTAATTATATGAATTATAATACTTTGACAAGTCAGAGCGTCTCTACCAGTGGCTCATGTCACGGGTCCACGAATAATTTTTTAAGTTAGACTAGGTATTTACCTTAGCTCATGTTTACCTAGGTACTTTATTTACCTTTATTGCATTTATCCTCACCCACTTATGTGTGTAGATATTTCTTTTATCTTATTTATATATTAGGAGATATTATCTAGTTGTTAGGTATAGTTCCTTCCTTTATCTATGGTACCGACTAGATCCTTGATGACTAATTCTTTCCTAAATCTATGGACTTGACTGATTATTTGATGACTAGTTATTTCCTTGATTTATGGCTTGATCTATGACCTTGACTAGTTCTTAAATTTTTATTCCTTTCCTATCTAAGTAAGGCCCATTCTCATTGTATTTCATTGAGTTCCATAATAATATATGATATTGTTGTTCATTTGTTTGCAAAAGTTTATTAAATTTAATATGGCAAATTGTTTTTATCTTATTGATCATGGTTTTTGATTAACATCTGAGCTTTTGGCTTGGTATGACTTTCATTTTATTTTGTTTTAGTGGAAAATAAAATAAATAGCAGAGTATAAACTTGTAAAGTTTGTATATTTTGATCGACAACTCGGATTTGAGTGTCATTTTTTTGTAAAAGTTCTTTTTTTGTGCTCTTTCCATACGAAATATTTTTTTTGATAATCGCACTATAATTATAAAGTTTCATATTGTAACTTGCACTCATTATAAAGTGCCAAATTTTGGGGGGGATCTTGTTGCATTTCTTGGGGGTCTTGTTGCATTGCTTGGTTCTTGCATTTATTTTGGTGATTTTTTTAGAATGGCATCTACTTTTTCATTAGATAACGTTGAGACATTAACAACACATAATTATCACACATGAAAACCAAGAATGGAAACAATAATTAAGTGGAAAGGATTATGGGATTTAACTTCATAACAACCAGTGTTCACTAGAGAATATGAGAAATTTTAGTACCATTGCAAGTTTGATGAGTGTATGGGTTTGATAGGAGCTTATGTAAGTGATGGTCTTTTATTTCATTTGGAAAAATGTGAATCTCCTTACAAAATATGGAAGAAATTGAAGGGTTTATTTAGTAAAGTAGATCACATGAGAGCCATGTAACTTGAAATTGAGATCACCTCTCTTAATCCAAAATATTTTCCATCAATTATAGACTATCTTACCAAATTCAAGCATTTTTTGACACTTTTAAAGGGGACTGGAAGAGATAAGAAAGAAGAAGAGTGTGTTTACGTAATTCTATCTAAGTTGATAAGACCATTCCAAATATTTAATTCTACCTTTTTCTCTAGTATGAATGCCTTAGGTGACACATTTAAAATGCCTGACTTAGAAAAAAATTGTAAAAGACTTACTAGGGAAGAATCCAAATTGTCTAACCTTGAGTCTTCCACCTCTCAAAAGGTGTTAGTTGCATCTAATCTTAAGGGCAAGGGAAAACCAAAAAGTAAAACCAAATCCACCCCTTCTCCATCTCAAAATGCTCCTAAACCTAAATAAAACAACTCAAAACCTAAGGAGTCTTCTAAATCCAATAATAAGTCTAGCCTTTCATGCTCTTAGTTTGGGGTTATTGGTCATGAAGAACATAGGTGTTATATGAGAATGCAATCCTTAGAGGATGCAGTCAAGAAACACAAAATTTATATCTCCACTTCACCTCCTTCTAATCAACATGGAAAATCACTTAATGTTGTTAGGAGATTTAAATCACCACTTGTAAACAGTTGGGTTATAGATTCTGGTGCTTCTTATCACATGACTTCTTCTAAGGAGTCTTTTGTTTCTCTAGGTTTTATTTCTACTTCCAAAATTGAGGTTGGAGATTCTTCCTTTCTGTTGAGGGAAAAGGTGATATACACCTTGATGGTGGTAGTATCCAAGATGCAGTGTATATTCCTAATATCACCAAAAATTTGCTTTTTGTATATCAATTTTTTACATTCTGGTCAAGGAAAAATAGTGACTTTTACACCACATGGGGCAGAAGTAAAAACTTTGTTAGAGCCTCATTCACTTGTTGCTCAATGTATTGTTGATCATAGTTCTATACTATATCACTTTCAAGGATTTGATGACACTTCCTCTATAGGGACAGGATTGGTTTCTCATGTAGATTCAGAGAGTAAGCTTTGGCATGAGATATTTGGACATCTCAATTACATATATTTAAAGGAGTTGACCACTCATGGTATGGTAGATGGTCTTCCTAGAGTTTCTTGTCTTGAGGGATTTTGTCATGGCTTTGCATTAAGGAAACAACACCAAGATCCTTTTCCTAAGAATTTTTCTAAAATATCTTCTTCGCCACTTGAGCTTGTGCATAGTGACTTAATGGTTTTTCCCACCCCCTCTTTCAATAGAGCTAAGTATGCACTTTTGTTTATTGATGATTTCTCAATGTGTACTTGGGTTTATTTTCTCAAGTACAAAAGTTATGTTTTTTCACACTTCAAAGTCTTCAAGGTTTTGGTCGAGAAACAATCTTCTAATTGCATAAATAACCTTCATACCGATAATGGGGTGGAGTACTTCAGCAATGATTTTTTTAAATTTTTGGTAACTCAAGGCATTATCCACCATCATTTTGTTCCTCATACTCTATAATAGAATGGCTTAGTAGAATAGGAGAATAGAACTTTGAAGGAAATGGATAACTATATGATGCATTCTGGATATTTACCTCCTATCTAATAGGCAGAAGCAATTAATTGTACTAACTACATTCAGAATCGTACACCACACAGAGAACTTGAGAATTTGACTCCAGAGGAAGCTTGGTCCAACACTAAGCCCAATGTCTCATTTTTTTATTCTTTGGGATCCATGTTTGGGCCTTTGTGCCAAAGAAGAAAATTAAATCCTTGAATAAGAAGAGAAAACCCTTGATCTTGGTAGGGTATTGTGAGGAAATGAGAGCTTATCAAATTTTACATCTTGATACTCATGAGGTTATTTTTCGAAAACATGTTCAATTTGATGAGCGCTTCACACCTCATGATTCTTCATCTTCTTCCATGCCTACTTCTTTATCTTATCTTGAGGATCCTTTCTTTGAGGAGGTTGATAAGGAGGTTATAGATGCCATTGAGGATCATATTCCCAATGATGTTGTCACTATGCCTAAGTGGGCTCATACTACAGTTTCTGAGGCAGGACCTTTCATACAAGATCTTACACCAACTAGGCATCGTCATCCACATTCTACAGGTTCTTGACTTTTTTGTTAAGAAGTTTCTAAGGATCCACAGTCTTTTTCAAAGGCTCATAGGATACGGGAGTGGGATGATGCGATGACAGCTGAGTATTCTTATTAGATTAAGAATCATACTTGGGATTTGGTATCTCTTCCTAAAGGAATAAATATGATTAGGTGTAATTTGGTATACCAAATCAATTACTCAGCTGATGGGTCCATTGACAAGTAAAGGCTAATCTTGTTCCAAAGGGTTTTTCACAAGTTTAAATTATTTATTACTCTAAGACTTTTGCACCCGTTGCCAAGATGGATTGTGTACACCTTGTACTTTCTATTATTGCATCACAGGGTGGCCCATATACCAAATGGACATGAAGAGTGCCTTCTTACATGGATATTTACAAGAGTAAGTATGTATGGAATAGCCTGTTAGATTTGTTTAGGATTCTTCTCTTGTTTGTAGACTCTGAAGGTCTCTATACGATCTTAAAAAGGCCTCTTGAGCTTGTTATGAGAAGATGGATTATTTTCTTCTATCTACTGGTTTTATTCATTGCCACTCTAATCATATAGTGTATCTCCATCATGTTGGTGAGGATATTGTGATACTTTTCTTGTATGTCGATGATATGTTACTTACTAGAAGCTCTTCTTCCCACATTTTGACTATTCAAAGGGCTCTTTCTACACAATTTGACATGACAAATCTTTGGTTATTACATTATTGTCTTGGTTTGCATATTTCTCATACAGATTTAGCGATTCATTTGAGTCAACAAAATTACACTCATGATCTTCTTTTTCGTTTTGATATGGCTTATTTCAAGCCAATTCCATCTCCTTTTCAATCAAGGGTTACTCTTACTTCCACATGTACCACTCCACTTTGTGATCCGACTTTATATAGGTAGATCATTGGAATTCTCATGTACTTGACCCATACTCACCCTGATATTTCATTTGCAGTAGGGCTTGTATCTTGGTTTGCACATTCTCCTCATAGTATTCACTGGCAGGATGCTAAAAGGATTTTACACTATTTGGAGGGCACTTCCCACTTTGGCCTACACTACACTAGGGGTTCTACTTAGTTTATTGGATATACATATTCAAATTGGGCAGGTTCTATTGATGACAGGAGTTCCACTTCTAGCTATATTTTTTTCCTGGTTCTTCTGCAGTTACTTGGGCATGTAAAAATAAATAGGCTATTACACTTTCATATTCATAGCTAGAGTACAGGGCAGCAGTTATAGCAAGTTAGCAGATTCTTTGGCTTTGAAAATTATTGATAGAGTTTGGATTCCTACAGGATTCACTAACTATATTTTGGTGTCATAACCAAAGCGCAATTCATATTTCTCACAACCCAATTGAGCACCAGTGGACCAAGAATATTTAGATTCACATTCACTTCATTCATCAGCCCATTTAGGATGGAGTTCTTTTCTTTGAGTACATTCCGACTTAGTAGTTGGTTGCGGACATCTTTATAAAGACTTTTGCATCACCTTTCTACCTTGAGTTGTGTGGAATGCTTGGGGTTTCAAAAGTTTCTCTTAGGGGGTGTTCATGAGAACATATTCCTTCTTTTTCTTCTTTCTCGTTCCTTCTAGTAGGATTTTTTCCATCTTTTGGTTCGAGATTTCTTCATGGATATATTGTACATGAGTACCTCATCAGGCCTAGTTGTTGGGACTCATATTGTGGACATGTCACTTCTATTTTGGCCCCTAGCTTCACTTAAGGGGGGTGTTAGAGTAGTATTTACCTTAGCTCATGTTTACCTAGGTACTTTATTTACATTTATTGTATTTATCCTCACCCACTTATGTGTGTAGATATTTATTTTATCTTATTTATATATTAGGAGATATTATCTAATTGTTAGGTATAGTTCTTTCATTGATCTATTGTATTGACTAGATCCTTGATGAACAGTTATTTACAAAATCTATGGACTTGACTAGTTATTTGATGACTTTTTCTTTCCTTAATTTATGGCTTGATCTATGACCTTGAATATTTCTTAGATGGTTATTTCTTACCTATATAATCAAGGCCCATTCTCATTTTATTTCATTGAGTTCATTAATAATATATGATATTGTTTCTCATTTTTTTGCAAAGGTTTTATTAAAATTATTCTGGTGAATTGATTTTATCTTATTGATTGTGGTGTTTGATTAGCATCTGAGTTCTTGGGTTAGTATAATCTGGTTATCTTTCCTTTTATTTTATTTTATAGGGAGGAGAATACACATCACTGTGTGGTTGATTGGAAGGGTCACCAGTCTACACATCTCATGATTCAAGATTGGGAAACACTTAGAAGATGATGAGGCAGTGGAGGCCACTGCCAAAAATATAAACTATCAATGAGGGAATTGTGTGTTTGATATCTCAATCATCATTGACACTAGAAAAAGAGTTGTAGTGTACCTTGTTAGCTATAAATTGGGCACATCAGAAAGATGGTCACAGGTGAATAAGAAGTGGCTACATGTTGCACATAATATGGTGAAGAAAAACATTTACAACATTGCAATTTTCATTGTTGAAGGGATAGTTGAAGAAGTGAGGCTCCAGTTGAGTAAAGGTGAGAAAATAACATGGGGTGTTATCTTGATTTTCATAGTATTTTGGGAGACGAGGGTTCCAGATGGACCGGAAGATAAAAAATGGATCTACCGAGTGGATAAAAAGTCTCCCATGGTGAATTTTGTTTATTTCACATGTGATGAAGCAATGACAAATTCATATAATCTCTGGGTGGACAATTGGTATAAGCGAATGTGCGAAGAATTCAAAAATGAATGGTGTGTGCCCAAGGAACTACCCTCAATACTTGATGGAAAAGTAAATTTTGTGGTCCACCAACAATTCTTCCTTGGAAGGCTTATATTGAGAACTGGAGAAATGTAACTCTATTGTAAACTTCCTTTTTATTTCATGGCCAACTACTTTCAAGCATCTATCAGTAGAATAAAGGATGCATGCAAGTTGATATTCAATGTAGATAGTGTTAACTCTCACTATCATACATTACAGACAACCTATGTTTATCCATCTAGGTATATATGCGTAGAGACAGTAGAATCATACATTATAGGCATAACTCCTTTATCTCTCGTAGTGGGTTAGGGCACATACAGGGAATTGAAGATAGGAATTTCATGGATGTGTGAGACCTCCACCTAACAGAACCACCAAAGAATAAGAAAAAGGTGGTCACTAAGAGAATGTATGAGGAAACTCCTCCTCAACAAGAATAAGAAGATGAAGAAGAGATAAAGGATGAGGAGGAGGAGGAGGAGGTAGAAGAAGAATTTGACACTGTGTTGAATCAAATCCATAGGAATAGAATGCAGTGGCAACGTTAACAGGGAAGTAAAGGTGCAAGTACTTCAGGTACGCCTGAGGTTTCACCTATGGTCACTCCAATGAAACCAATCCCAACAAAGAAGAAAACAAATCCACTAAGGAAGAATAAATCGTGGGTGGTTCACATTGAGTAGAGCGAGGAAGAAAAGTCAGTAGAGGATGTCACACACAATGAGGAGCCAACCCATGAAGAAGATGAACCCAAGGATGAGACTATGTAGGATAATGAAGAAATGCATGACATACACAAGGAAGTCCTTGAGGGAGAAGAGGAGGAAAAATTCTATGAAGATTAGCCTATTAGGGAAGACTTAGGAACTATAAGAGGAGATGGGAACAATGCACATCTGAATATTGTGAAGGGATGCCCAAGGGGAAGCAAAATGGCAGAATAATGAAGAAAAAAAAATTGTAAGCCCATTAAATGAGATATATTGATGACCAAAAAAAGGTCTTGAGGGAGAATTTCCAAAGCACAGTGCCAAAATATTAATTGTCGGTTGGGAATTCATTGACCAAGAAGGGGCAAAGATGTGCACCAAGAAGATGAAATTATCTTGGAGTATGTATACACACATGGAGGAGCCATAATTTGAAATAAGTAACGATGAAAAAGGCTTCAGGTGTGGTTCTCATACCATCAATCCCACTAAGATGACTAATGAATAGGCATGAAATTCACTAAATAAAATGACATCTAAATTTGTGCGCAAAGATATAGATAAAGGAGTTGTTATACAAGTATTGAGGAGTGATAAGTAGTAGAAGGATGAGAAAATATAGAATCTCAAGGAAGAAATAAGGGACCAGAAGAAGCTCATAATGGATTCATATGACAAGGTAGGTGATATTATTGAGAGCATCATGAGTGCATTCCATGAGCTAGTAAAGCATACATAGGAAGTATATGTTATCATTTGAGGATTCTAATAAATACATATTTAATCAACTTACATATTATATAATGTTACAATAAATATTTAAATAAACATTACGTGATAATATAAGTAAATAAAGAAATACTTACATGAAATAAATAACACATGTGACACATTATTTATAGCGGAAAACCCCAATAAGGTAAAACCACTTTGAAAATAACCTTTTACTCCAGAGAACTTATTTTACATCTAGTAAGATCACCTCCTCCTTTAAAACCCTATTTACCAAGGGTAAAACCAAATCACTTGATTTGCACACCTTTGATATATTTACCAAATATATCAAATGAGGACCTAAAGTCCTTTTTATATAAGGTGATCAAGTGTGTCTCCTGACCCACCTTTTCAACCTAAAATGGTTGACATATACACCTAGGTTTATAATATTTAATATTAGAAATATAATCATTTCATGATATTAAATATTTAACCTAAAGTATATACCTAGGTTAGCATATTTAATAATAAAAATACAAATATTTCATATTATTAAATATTAACCTATATATTAGTGATGGACACATATACATTAAGGGTTGGCTAGACCACTTAATCATTATGTTCCAACACTCCTCCTTAATATTAAGTGGGATAACATACCAATAGATTACTTGTATGTGGTACACTACAGGATGTACATTCCTTAAACCATAAAGATTTCAAGCTAGCATATTGGTTGAAGGAATTATAACACCTTCATCATACTCAATTTACCTTTTGGTTCAAAAGGATTTGGAATCCCAAATATCATCCCATGATCAGTGGCTAAGTATGATTTTTGAGTTTTACATGTTCTCACAGGTTCTCATAAAAGGTTATTGAACCCAAGCATATAGGAGTATTTTACAACCAAGGACCTCCTTAACAATATATTTGTACTGGATGTTTATCAGTAAACTCAATAGCACTAAAGAGTTTACTGAAGACTGCCTTTAAGATCTTTCTACACTTCTTTCTCAAAAAAAATCCGAGGATGTATACATGCCCAAAGGTCTTTTTACACATGCCCGAAGGTATTTTTTACACTTTCCCGAAGGTCTTTTACAAATGTCTGAAGGTATTTTTACAAAAACCAAGTTCCATTAGGAGGTGACATTATCATGTACACTCCCTCTCAATGGAAACTCTGACAATCCAAGCTTTTCACGAAAGTGACAAAACTTTGCAGCACTCGGGGGCTTTGTGAAAATGTCAGCAACCTGTTCTTCAATCAACATGAACTTGAGATTTATCTCATCACTTTGCACCTTCTCACGGGTGAAGTGTATATGTATTCCAATGTGCTTCATCCTCTGATGTTGAACTGGATTCTTAATCAAAAGTAATACAACTCTGACCACCACATAGAAGATAAATATTTCCTTTAGCTTCCATGTGTATCTCTACCAATAGCCATTGTAGCCACATAGTTTTTTACTTCTTCCATTGTAATTATCTACCTCAATAGAAGAAATGGAGACTGTTGATTGCATTTTTTGTTCCAAGTAATGGTTTCTACATCAAAAAACTTGAACACGTATCTAGTATATTTTATAACACAACATCAGTATGGTTAGAATCACAAAATCCATATAAGACAGCATTTTCATTCTTAGTATAATACAACCCATAATTGATTGTTCCTTTAATATATCTAAAAATTATTTTTAAAAAATTCTAATGATCTCTAAAAAATTTTCCTGCATCAAACCTTGAAGTAATTCTTACTGTATAGGAAATATCTGATCTAGTTATAGTTAGATAAATCAAACTATCAACTAACAGCGTATATAAAATAGGATCAACCTTCTTCGTATGCAGATTTAGAGTCAATATTTATTCCAACTTCCATTGAAGTAGAAAAGTGTTTATAATCAATCATAAGAAAGTTTTTCAATACAATGCTTGCATATTGTGTTTTGAAAAATAAAAATAGAATGAAGTACAATCATACAAAGAACATGTTGTGAGAGACCTAACTCATTCATTTCAAAGTATTGCTTCAATTTCTCTTTAATCCTATGAATTAAATCAGAATTGTCACCAGACATAAACAAATCATCAACATATATACATATAATGATAATATGTGAGTCTTATTGCTTAATCAATATATCATTGTTAGAAGAAAAATTAACAAAACCTAACAATTTAAAGAAGGAAACAATTTTTGCATGCCAAACTCTAAGAGCTTATTTTAAACCATATAAGGATTTCTCAACTTATAAACATAATTTTTTTTACCATTTTCTTCAAATCATTTAGGTTGAAACATGTAAAGTTCTTATAAATCGTAATTCAAAAAAGTATTTTTCTTATCTATTTAGTGGATTTCCCACCCAAATTGAGTAGTAATTGCAAATAAGGCCCTGACAGTACTCATTTTAGATACAGGAAATGTCTCAAAATAATCAATACTAGGTTTCTGAGTGAAACCTCTAGCAACAAGTCTAGCTTCATGTTTGTTAATACTACCATCAGCATTATATTTTACTTTGTATATCCACCTAGACCCTATAATACTTCACGGCTCAAGTTCATACAAGGTAATTAATGCATGGTATATATGATGGCTTCTAGTCATTTTCCTAAGGTTAATAAGATTTGAACTTTCTAACATAGATTGAGCCCAATTTAATTTCTTATCTGGGAAGATAAGATTTTCATAAACATCTATAGCATCAAAACATCATCATGACCATTTACTAAATCAGAATCAAAGCCATCATTTAAAAGTATTTAATCAAGTAACTTCAAGAGAAGAATCAGGTCTAAATTTTATAGATCTAAAGAAACTATTTGATCATAACTAATTATGTCATTACAATACATATTAATTAACCTCTCATGATCAAAATAATAACCCGTAATATAACGGGCTTTTCATTATACCCCATATTTATATAAAAAATATTTCTGACCATATAGAAGTGAAGAAGAGACCCCTAAGAATGCATAACAACATCAAATTTCTGAAAAAAAAATATATAGACAAAGATACGACCAACTTAAATTTGACTTCTAAATGACCGTAATAATAGTTTTTTTTGTTATTCGTGATGGTCATTTCACTGTCAATTTTAATATAGTGAAAGTTTCCTGAAACCTACGAGCTGAAATTTGACATCTAAATGATTGTCATACTATTTTATGTTTGGTTTACCATGACGGTCATTTGACCATCAATTTTAATAAAGTGTGATAGAGGGACATGTGTACGTGCAAAAAGTGAGATATCCAGGATTTCTTCTTCTAGATAGTATGAGGGAGGTTATGATGGGTCATGACAGGTTATAATGAAGCTCTCGTGTAGGATTTAGGAGTATACAACATCAGGCTCTCCCAACTTTTTTAAAAACACAGGTAGATAATCCCCTATCAGCTTGTGGATGAGAGCACACCAGAGGAGATTCATGAGGAGCACAGACTATAGCATCTAATTTTTACCTATCCAAAACCTAGCCCTTATTACATGGTGTTCCATATCTAGGACAGTAGACCAAGTTGAGAAGTAGGTTAGTACAATGTGCAAGCAAGATTTATGAGACGTAGTACATTAACCTCCATATTTCTATTGAATTCGGAAGGAGATCAAGTTCATAACATGCCCATGACAACATAGTTTGAAATGCCTTATCTTTCAGGAGTACCTATGTAGGATCCCTGTCATTTCAGGTGTGTCATTTTAGGACTCACACAGTGTTAAAACTATTGAAATATTGGAAGTTTTTTGGTAGGGGCTATGATTTGCGCAAGACTAATAGGTGTCCAACTTTTATGTAGCTAAAACTAGGACACAAGGAAGTTTAATCGATATGGACCACATCTCATAACAGGGGCATGCAGGAGGACTCAGCCTGGATTTAGGTCAGCCACTACATAGAGGAGGAGGTTCCACATTCTAGATCTAGTGGACAAGGACTCATTTTATTCACCACCAAATCAACCACCACCTTAGATTACCAGTGAAGATAACACCTTTAAATAGGTTTACTTATGATATGTCTCTTTTCTTGCCAGAGTATAGAGTTATTGAATATGTAATAAAGCCGCCCCCTTACATGCATAAGTGTGAGATTGCTATGAGACATAATAAGGGAATTACAGTTTTAGATAAGAAGGTGAGTCAAATTTGCCACTAATCCCTTCAAGGGAACAGCACATAGTTGGTATACGGAAGCCCCCTATGACCTACATAATAATGTGGTGGACTTACAATGCTTTTTACACATATATAAACCAAATCTTGTTGAGTTTTACATACCAAATGGTTCAAACTAACAGAGCATCAACATGCTAAAAGATGATTCAAGCTTATGGCTTGTTTCAGAAAGCATGATGGAAACTATAGATGTGCTATATTCAATACTCTTTTGTCTAAGATATAATTATGATATGCATCAAAGCTAACTTATGTTACCATGGTTTGAATTGGGGGATTCTACTGACTCCAAATTCCATCAGAGCTTACATATCTCATATAGACGTATACAATAAATCTTTAAATGAGGCCTTGGACATGTGACATCCGCACATTGAGAAATACTTATAGGAAGCATTGATACTACATATGAGTCACATTATTCTATAGAGGCACATACCTCATAGCTATGGTAAAAACAACTTGGAGAATAACTTTTTTTCAACTCAACACATGAGACGAGATTAGTGTTATATCCAGTGCAACTGATTACCTCCTCCTTGAAGGACTCTATTTACTAAGGATAGTTTCCCACATCAAGTTGGTGTGCACACCGTTGTTACTAGATTCCTGAAGTATGTCACCCAAACCATGATGTACATGATTACTCTCTTTTATAGCACGTGAATCAAAAGTTGTCCATGTACTGTGATATTTACAATTCCCATACTCATGACACCGCTTACTGCAGACCTAAAATGGTTGATCACATCCACCTGAAGCCATTTATAAGTAGGAGTGTGCTAAACTAGTATGGAAATACAGATCATTTTAGGAGTAGGAAGGATATTTAACATAATGTATAGGGCACTAGGTTAGCATATGGAGATAATAGAAATGGAAATATTCCATAGGAGGAAATATCAAGGCCTATAGGTCATTAGTGGTGGACCCATGTAGGCATTAAGTTTTGGCTAGAGGAACTTGTTATCACTTTTGAATCCAACAATGATCATTAACATTGAGATTGGAGTCTCAGTAATACAACTCTGCTCATGGTGATGGGATGGCAACAGGAAGGGTGATAAAGATGTCTCAGATCTAGCTATGAGGACATGAGTAAAAATGAAGAAGAAGGATATATAATTGGCGGAACATGAGATGATCAGAATATGCATGCACGTGAATCACTTAGATCAATGGATGCCATGAAGAATATGTAGAGTGCTAGAATTTGACAACCCATTAATAGTTTGACAATCCGTGCACTTCGAGAACATACACATGCAAAGTGGAGCCAGTCTGAAGGCCAAGTACTAGGCTCATCAATTAAGGGAGGAAGTAATACATGCTAAGTATCTAATGAGAAGGAATTATACTGAAGTTGCACATATGATAGATTCATTTGATAGGCCTTACAAGGTGAAATTACTGAGCGACTTAAAGGAGATAGACGCACACGAGAGAATGTGCAAACAGATGTTGATCTCCCGCATAATGAGGGTGTGACTGACCTGAACTAGAGGTGTTGATGAAGGAATGTTAAGCACCAAGTAGAATAATCTGACTTCAGACTACTAGGGGAATCGGATATTGGGAGAAGTGGCACTGTACACCGGAGTTGAGTACAAGGATTAAAAATACTTCATGAAAGATCTACCACCTGTGATAAGACCATGAGAGTTTCCATAAGCTCTTCTCACCACTCGGATGCATGTGTATTGAATATGTTGGTTAGTGGAGTCAGTATTCTGGATAGATACATGCGTTGAGGAAAATGTGCCCCTGATCATCTTGAAACATCAGAATCAAATGGGGAGGTCTTTCATTGTAGCCATAATTCTTTGGAGGGATGCATTGTATATGGAAAAAAAATGAGGATGGACAATATGCCTAATGTGGGGTAATAAAGGATCGTATTTATTATTATTCAAGGAGCCAAGTTATACACAAAGTACTTTGAAGTACATGAGAACGATTTCCGAAGCAGAAACATAGTATTACATGTATTAAATTGGACGGCACACTGAAGTGCTACACGAATAATGGTGGATTTGTGCTTTAGACAAGAGATACATGCGCGGATTTGTGCACTATGCAATGAAATATGAGTGCATGATTAATACCTATGTTTGAAAAGAAGGTGGAGCCTTGATGACTTGATCCAATTGATTGGAGGAGGAGCTTAAATAGACAAAAATGGATGCATAGACGGTGTGTGCACTCCAAAGCAATGTGGATACCAATCAGGAAAGAAGATGTCAAGTCCAGTATGGAAGAGGTGTACGTCATGTAAGTGACACCACTAGTAATAAGCTTAAAGTCGGATAAAGCATAGATCTATGGAACAGTATCAAGATGGTCAGGAACGGAGTTGAAAGGGTGAGTCATGCAAGGATAAGATTAGGTCGCGTACATGGTGAGGAAAGAAATCATTTAGGCAGTCAAGCTCAGGTACCCACCAGGTATATATGGTGATGGTGCATCCTCAATAATATTAGTTACACGCCATGGAGTACTCAAGTTTTGATCCAAATCCAAGGAGTATAGAAGAAACGTGCTGGTCTATACCTGTACGAGAGCACAAAAATGCAGCTCACATGTTCCAACACCTATTTGTAATGGTTTTTTATGTAATCAACCTCTTGGAATTGCGATGTAAGTGACAATTGCCTAATTCTACTAGGAAATTTACTTATGAAAACTGCTAAACTACGCATTATTTGTGAATTTCATGGCCTAATGGTTCTAGCTTCAATACATGCCCAGTAATTGTGAGATGACTATGGATGTAAGGATTATGATGTGCTTGTACAACCATCCCTATGGGTATGATGTATAGTTCTACTCCACTCTACGTGGATTTGCACGTGTGAATATGGTGTTGATCAGAGAACACTTGACATAACTCACACAAGAAGTCCGCGTGGGAAAGCAGGCCAGGTTTAAGGACGTGCGAATGGACAGGAAGAACACACGTGTGCAGGAAGGACAAGTTCAGCATTCGGGACATATCCTATTTTGAGCATGAAGACCTATTTTTAGAAGATGGCGTGTGGAACACACCAACGATGCAATGATGTGTGTGCCACACATTGTCTATCTTTAAAGGATCGGATCAAAGCTTGTTTTGCATGGAGACCAGCTAAGAATAGGATTGTCACCTTTAGTTAACTGTAAGAGGTCTATAGACAACATGCTTGCATGTGTGGCAATGCCTGTAAACGGATGCGTGGCTATTTATAGCATGCAACCTATTTCTAGAATAGATAAGCAGGTGAAGGGAAAGTCCCCACCCTATAGATAGTGAATTACCTGGTAAGGCGATGATAGATAGATGTATATAGATAGAGAGGTAACATAGTGTACATGTTTCTAGATTACCGTATCAGATCCATGCGCACATCGACATAGATTGTCAGTATTGTAAGAAGCTTCTGTGTTATTGTGATAATTAAGATATGGAAATTATTTACTAAAACTAAGTGTTATTCCTATGTGTAATTGGGTAGTGCATGTTATTGATTTCTATGATGATTATTGTTTAAACTTATTATTTCCTAGATCTGAGATCTATCATACACTGTAGAATGATGTATTAGTTATGGATCTGTATGCTTTTAAGTCCTTCATCATGTTAACATTCTGCTACAACAACCCTAAAGAGGGACTTTGTACCTTTGCTGCACTTCAGGTGAGTGCTTAGTTTAGGCTGAGTGATGTGCCAACGCGTGTCTAGGGTGATTTTCTGGTGAATTCTAGGCTGCATCATTGGTTTTGTTACTGGGACATCTGTTTTAGTTGCTTTCAGGATGGTTCGCGATGAAGATGTAGTAGTTAACTCTAGCAAGTATTGAGGAGTGCATACGTGATCTGGAGGAAGAATATGCAATGACATTTCAACATTGGATTTGAGTTCAACACACGCACTTGGGTAGAATAGAATTTGTATGACAACTTGTATGAGAGATTTTTCACCATATTTCCAGTAGAATTATAGGAGTGGCTGATTGCGTATGCATCTAAGTGGAATTGGAGGTATCGCATACTTGTTTAGACACAGGAATATTTTTAGGCCCTTTATGATGCTGACCTAATCTGGACTCGCGCTATGGATATGTGGTTTCGTGGTGTTCTAAATAGTTATATTATGGAATATTCAATTTTGACGTATTCTTTCCTGGAGATAGATGAATTCCAAATTTTGTGGTATCCTAGAGGAACATATTTGCAAGGAATTCCACTGGAGATCAAAATATTGATGGTAACTTTGAACCTAGAGAGTAAACCGATGGCTAACTAAACCTCACCGCACGCGAGGGCAAGAACAGGTTCGGTAAAAGATGACAGACCTAGCGGCAAAAAGGCAAAGAGAGGAAAGCTAGCATAAGTATAATGAGGTGCATGAGAGGGAGATAGAGAAGCAACATTTCATTGCAGAAAGTATGGCGTTGAGGAGAGAGATGGCTCGTGAAGGATTTAAATCTCACGTAGAAGACATGGATCCAAAACATTAGGAAGTCCCCCATCTTGGAAAACATGAAAGAGATCCCCCCTTGGGCTCACATGGAAGTATGCCAGTAGAGACTACTTGGGCTATGGGCGAGCATCTTAATCCACCTGGTGACCTAGCCCTTACACTTGGTTTTCCAGTATCTAGTATGAAAAGTAATTAGTAAGTGAATTTGGGAAACAGGAGAATTGGAGTAAGTTAGAGAGCAAGTACATTAATGACAGGATAGATGACTTCAATATTATTTGGAGGAACATTTTCAGGTGCTCAATCTGTCCACATAGAATGTAAGCACACCGAATGTTGGGTTCAACTCTAGAAGTGGAACTACCTCACATAATGTAGGGGTTCAATATAGTACTACTATCGGAGAACAAGAGAGTACATCTACAGGTCTTGTTCCATCTATTGGTGGAGGTTTAGGAGGTATAGGTGGTTTTAGTTCCAGTGGATTTGGTGGTTCTGGAGGTAAAGGAAACACAGGAGGTTCTGGACCAGGTGGTTAAGGTATACAACAACCACATAACATTTATATGGATATGTCTCTTTGTCTTCAGGAGTATAGAGGCACAGAGGATGATGCTAAACATGTGCACATATGTGAAATATTGTAGCGCGTGCGAAAGGGGTCACGGATTCTGAGCGCTAGGTAAGTTAATTTGCTACTACATTACAGGGATGTGCACATAACTAGTATATGAAGTTTGACCTTGATCAAACTTGCGTGGATTATGTAGTGTTGAAGGATGCTTTCTTGAAAGATTTCCATATCCCAGAATTTTGACCAGAAGAGTATAAGCGCACTTAAAGGATATCAAGCAAGGCACCTACTGAGAGTGTACATGAGTATGATGCCCATTTTAATACACTCCTATCTAAGATTTCTTATGATATTCATGATAGCCAACATGCACAATGGTTTGTTAGAGGATTGATTACACCATTCAGAAGAGCACTGTCACATAAGACATACATTGATCTGTGCAAAGCAATGGAAGCAGCTTTGTGTGTTGAGGCAGTTGAGAGCATTGACATTGGTGTTATTCCATTATTAGAGGCACATATCGCTAGATATGGAAAAATCAATTAGAGAAGCTATCAACCAATTGAGCTCATGAAACACACTCAGGGAGTTTTGATGTATAGATTGTGAAGTAGAAGGTCACACCAAGGATAGTTGTCCTTATAGAACAATACGCTCATTACTGTTGGATTGTGAGATCTATCATTTAAATCATGATGCTAGTCACTGTCCTTTGTTACAACACATGATAAGGAATAATGTATCCAAATGTTACTATAAAATTTTCCGGTCCACGACCCATGATACTGACTATTTTCATTTGATTGGTCAGATTTAGGATACTATAGACATTGGGGTACAATAGAAAAGCGTAACGGATAATTCTACGGGTAAGAATGAGCATCAAGATCAAGATCATAATCAAACGCACTATGACAAGAATGAGGGGAATTTTGAAGGAGGTCGTGGAAGAGGACGTGGATATCATGGTGGATATGGAGGAAGAGGTGAGAAGAAGCGATTTTCCTCAAGGAACGTGCTATACATGTGGATCTCCTGATCATTATAGGTGTGAATGTCCCCAGAATGTTACATGTTCTTTCTATGGAAAGAATCATAGCTATGAGGAGTTCCCAAACTTATATGAGCATCTCAGTAAACATCATAAGTAGGAGAAAAAAGGTGTAGGGATGGTTAGGATCCAATGAGTGGAGGAAAATCAATGGATGCCCAAGATAGCACCATAACCTCAGGCCTTAACTGTAAATATTACCACACGCACTGAAGTGGCATACACAAGAGAGGCATTATACCAAAAGCCTGTGATCACCAAGGAGGAGGTTTTGCATGCAAGATAACCAGATCCGGTTCATAAGAAGGAGGTTTATCAGGATACCATGGAAGTGTTAAGGAATATTCAGGGTGAAATATAGTACTTAAAGGAGTAGAAGAAAGCATCAGAGATAATCCAAACTGATATCGATGATCTGAGAGAATTATGCAAAATGTTGCGCCAGGAGAACATCATCCCACTATTAGGAGGTTGGTTAAAAGGGAATAATCCACACTCAAGTATTGAGACATGGTGGCAGATCCTGCATGCAAATCTTCCCCCTAATAGCATTGACTATGACAAAGAAATTACTTTGAATGTTGTTATGGATGGATGGTTGTTGAACAATATTCTAATAGATACATGTGCGGAAGTAAATGTGCTTTCATTAGATGCATGGGTACAAATGGGGAGACCCCCTTTGCAGCCATCATCTAATGTGTTTTTTATGGCGAATCAAACTAAGGTCACTCCCATAAGAGTTTTGAAAGATGCATCTATAACTATACAAGGGGCCAAGTTCACTGGGGATTTTGAGGTATTAGCACTTGTGGAAGTAGATAGTTTTCCAGCCTTGCTTGGATGCCCTTAGTGTTATGCAAATAATGTTGACTTGAGATTCAATAAGGGGTATATCAGCTTTGAGAAAAAAGAGGAAAGGGTTGTGATACCCTTGACAGATGGGAATAGGGTGCCACATGTCCAAGCGAAGCAGCGGGGCCGTGAGAGTTTTATGGATTTTTTTATTCTCACAGAAAAAGGGGAAAAGATAAATTCTGAACCCGCAAACCTATTTTTATCTCTAATCTGGCTGCCACGTTTCCCATCTCAAAAGGGGGACTCATTTTAAAACTGTTTTCCCCGTCCATTTGTATGGATCCGATACAAACTTCGAAGGGGGCATATCTTTTGACTCAGGGCTCGAAATATTGCAAATTTGACACCATTGGAAAGATCTCGGCCTCACCTACACCATGGAGGTCTAAAAATTTAATTTTGAGGAGGTTAGGTGAAGAAATATGGGTAGTTCATAGAGATAATCTTATGGAGTGGAAGGAGATCATAATTGCCCTATCTACTAGGTTTATAAGAAGTAATGCACCTACGCATATCTACACTTATAATGGTGATCAACCTGCTCAACATCACATTCAATAGTGTGAGAGACTCTAGACAGTGGGACAGGAAGCATTACCACCTTCAATCTGAGTGTATAGGCTGTATTCTACTCTACAAGGATGCACACACACCTGGTATGTATATGCAGAACTACATAGAGAGACTGGGAATTGGTAAAATTTGACTACATGAATGATCTAGACCTTTGACTATTTTTCTTCCCAACCTTCAATAGAAGAGGCATTAAAATTTGTCAAGTGGTTAACCATGGGAGATAATGCAAAGGCGGAGGAAATCATACAAGAATTAATGGGTGAGACAAAACTAAGCACACATTTTGAAGAAGAAGGAGAAGACTCCGTATTGCTTGATCGTGCTTGTCTTAAGAAAGAAAAAGGTAAGATGGTGTACATCGTGGATGATGAAGAAGTTGAAAATTTGGATATTGACCTTTCACAGGGGGTGCACAATGTCTTAGATAGTGAAAATAAGGATACTTGTGGATACCATTAACCAATGAAGACAAAAAATGTCAATATAGGATCAGAAGTTAAGCCTAAGGTGGTCATAATTAGAGACTACTAGTCAAACTCTGAGGTGGCAAAGATCATTGAGTTACTTAGGGATTTTCAAGAATTATTCCCTTGAGGGTATCATGAACTTAAAGGCATGCATGAATCACTTGGGGAAATGAAGATAAAGCTTAAGGAAGGTGCACGCCCCATGAGAAAGAGACCTTACAGAATGAATCCTAATTTGCACAAAAAGGTAAAAGAAAAAGTTAATAAAATGTTAAAATCTAGAATTTTCAAGCCCCTTGATGAGTCAAAATGGGTTAGTCCAATGGTGATCAGTATCAAGAAGGATGGATGAATTAGAATATGTGTGGACTACAGGGAGCTAAATGTTTCCTGTGTAACAAACCCATTCCCTATGCCATTTACTGAGGAAATACTAGAGGGAGTTGTAGGGTGTGAAATATATTCCTTCACAGATGGGTTTTTCGAGTATCATCAGGTTAGGATTTCTCAAGAAGACCAAGAAAAGACTAAATTTACTACTAAATGGAACAAATTTTCCTATATTGTAATGCCTTTTGGATTGAAAAACACCCTTGTTATAGTCTCACGTATAGTTGTTTAGGAATTCAAGGATTTTATTCACAACTTTTTACAAGTTTATATAGATAATTGGACAGTATATGGGCTTGTGAAAGATCATTATGAAAATCTACGCTTAATGATTTAATGATGTAAAAAATTGAGTATCTCTTTAAACATCAAGAAGTGTATATTTGCTACACCTTTTGGAATATTATTAGGGCATATAATCTGTAAGGAAGGGTTGCTGGTTGATCCAGCTAAGGTTGTAGTCATTCTAGGCTTGGAAGTGCCTACCAGTCAAAATGAGGTGCACAATTTTTTGGGTCATACAGGTTACTATCAAAATTTCATCAAAGGGTATCCCAAAATTGCTGCACCCTTGGAAGAATTACTAAAAGGGAGAGGTACATTTTATTGGGGAGAACTGTAGCAGCACACATTTGAGATATTAAAAGAGAAACTTACTACCGCACCCATTCTACATTTTCCCTCATGGGATAAACTGGTTCATGTGCATGTGGATGCTTCTGGCATGGCCATTGGTGTTGTGTTAGCTTAACCTAGAGAAGGTATTATACATCATCGAAGTTGTTTTGCTAGTAGGAAGATGACTCATGCTGAAAGGAATTATATAACTACAGAGCAAGAAGCTTTGTCAATGATCTATGCATTGCACACGTTTCGAAAATACTTGTAAGAAACACCATTTGTGTTTTATACAGATCACATGTCATTAAAGTATTTGGTAAAAAAACTATTCTTGAAAGGGTGCATATGCAGATGGGTACTCCTATTTCAAGAGTTTGATTTCACAGTTGTGGTAAAGCCAGGGAAAAGTAATTTTGGACCAGACTGCTTTTCTATAATTCGCTCAGGGGAAGAAGCACATACAATTGAAGAAACCATGCTAGATGCACAGTTATATAGGTTACAACGTGTACCCATGGAATTAGAAGACATTTTTGTCTTTTCTACGAACTGGAATGGCACCAAAAGGAATGAATGCATTAGAAAAGAAACATCTTGCTATACGCATGACATCATTTATGTTAATCAGTGGTGACCTCTACAAGTTAGGTAGAGATGAAGTATTACTTCATTGTGTATTAGAGCATGAGCGCGAGGATATTATTGAAGAATCCTATGGTGGTATTGTAGGTGGCCACTATGCAGGTGATGCGGCTGCTCAGAAGATCCTACTCACTGGATTATGGTGGGAGACACTGTATAAAGATTGTAAGGCATATTGCAAGGTGTGTGACCATTATCATCACCTAGGAAAACTAGGGAAAATATATGAGATGCCTTTGAGACTAATTAATAAACTAAACGATTTGAGAAATGGGCCATTGACTTTGTAGGACCTATTTCATCATCCGCGTGAAGGACTGGATCATGCTATACATTACTTGCATAGGTTATCTAACACGGTGGGCAGAAGCCACTCCTACGAAGGATTGTACAGTGGCTACAACAACTAGGTTTCCCTCGAGGGAGTCCATGTTCTTACAAGGTATGGATGTCCTTTTGGAACCTCAATATTGATAAGTGATGCATGCCCAGTACATAATTTTTGAATGAGATAATTAGGATCACTAGTATGATTTTATGGTTGCACATATGATAAAAACTATACCCTATCATCCTAAGGAAAATGGATGCTGCTGAGGCCTTCAACAAGATTTTCAGCCAAACTTTGACAAAAAATTGTGATGACATTGAAAGAAAGGATTGAGATGAGGAAGCTGAATCAGCTATTATTTGGGCAATAGATCAACTTCTAAGAGATTGAAGGAAAGCCACACCATTTGCACTTGTTGCACAGAAGCCATTCTCCCTATAAAATTTATGTTACCTTCTTTGTACATTACAGCGCTGGAGGTCTAGCTAATGAGCAGGCTTTAAAAGAGCGTATTGAGAAATTTTCAACTGGATGAAGCGACAGAGTTTCATAACATGATGGAGTTTTTGAAGAAAAGGTGAGAAGAAATGTGTGGCATGATAGAAACATAAGGAGATAAGAAGTTTGAGAATTGGACAAATGGTACTTCTTATGACTCTAAGTTCTTCAGCACCATCCAATGAAAGCTCAAAGTAAATTGGCCTGGGGACCATATGTCACTCACTCTCACTACTTGAAATAGGTGACAATTTCAGTTAGAAGAATTGGACTTGATGGAACTGGCTACCTGGTTACTTCACGGGAGTAGGCAATGAATCTACCCTATTATAAGATCCAAGTCTTCTTGGTTTCAAGTAATAAGGTAGTTACATTGTCATTTAGATTTTTGGTTTGGGATGCAAATAGTAATTCCTTCATTGTCGTTATGCTTTGTAAACCAGGGATAGTTTTTTTTCTTGTGAAAAAGTGTGCTTGCATTGGGGGATGAAGCTACTTAACTATGTACAAGAATGTTTGATGTGATTCAAAGAGATTTTGATACTTTCCCTAGTGTGGGGTGGTTGTTTCTATATCTAGGTACTAGACAGTGGGAATTCTGAAAGGAAGTAAGATGTTATGGCTCGTGCTTTGTCAAAGAAAGAATTCTTCTCATCAATGTGACCAAGGATGGAGATGAAATAAGGAACAATATAACATGAGGTAAGCGGAGGCCATGATGAACTACTAGGAGATACAGTGACAAGGTACTCAAGCATAAGGGTGTATGCAAAGAGAAGTTTGTGACCAGATGGTCTTCCGCATGGAACAAACAAATGCTGAAGGGATATGTTTTCTTTTGTTCAATGAATGGATATTTGGTAGGTGAAGGATCTTGTTGCATCAAAATTTGAAAAATTATATAAGTGAATTATATAACTACATAGCAAGAAGCTTTGTGCATGATCTATGCATTGCACAAGTTTTGAAAATACTTGTAAGAAACACCATTTGTGTTTTATACAGATCATGTCATTAAAGTATTTGGTAAACAAACAAGTCTAAAGGGTGCATATGCAGATGGGTACTCCTATTTCAAGAGTTTGATTTCACAGTTGTGGTAAATCAGGGAAAAGTAATTCTGGACTTTAGACCGCTTTTCTAGAATTCACTCAGGGGAAGAAGCACATACAATTGAAGAAACCATGCTAGATGCACAGTTATATAGGTTACAAACGTGTGCAACCATAGAATTAGAAGACATTTTTGTCTTTCTCTACGAACTGGTCATGGCACCAAAAGGAATGAATGCATTAGAAAAGAAACATCTTGCTATACACATGACACCATTTATGTTAATCAGTGGTGACCTCTACAAGTTAGGTAGAGATAAAGTATTACGTCATTGTGTATTAGAGCATGAGCGCAAGGATATTATGGAATAAGCCCATGGTGGTATTGTTGGTGGCCACTATGCAAGTGATACGATTGCCTGGAAGGTCTTACTCACTGGATTATGGTGGGAGAAACTGTATAAAGATTATAAGGCATATTGTAATGTGTGTGACCATTGTCAACACCTAGGAAAACTAGGGCAAAGAGATGAGATGCCTTTGAGACTAATTACTAGTGCTGAACCATTTGAGAAATGGGCCATTGACTTTGTAGGACCTATTTCACTAGCCGCATGCAGGACTGGATCATGCTATATCATTACTTGCATAGGTTATCTCACACGGTGGGCAGAAGCCACACCTACGAAGGATTGTACAGTGGCTACAACAACTAGGTTTCTATGGGAGAATGTTCTTACAAGATATGGATGTCCTTTAAGATTGACAAGTGATAGGGGTACACACTTTTTGAATGAGACAATCAGGATCCTATTAGATGATTTTATGGTTGCACACCATAAAACTACACCCTATCATCCTAAGGAAAATGGAACTGCTGAGGCTTTCAACAAGATTTTGAGCCAAACTTTGACAAAAAATTGTGATGTTGGAAGAAAGGATTGGGATGATAAAGTGTCAGCTGTTCTTTGGGCATATAGAACAACTTATAAGAGATTGAACAAAGCCACACCATTTCAGTTGGTGTTTGGCACAGAAGTCATTCTCCCTATAGAATTATGTTACCTTCTTTGTGCATTGCACATGCGCTGGAGGTCTAGCTGATGAGAAGGCTTTAGAAGAGTGTATTGAGAAGATGATTCAACTGGATGAGCGACATGCCATAGCACGATGGAGTCAGAAGTAGGAAAAGGTGAGGCAAGAAAGCATGGCATGATAGAAACATAAGGGATAAGAAGTTTGAGATTGGACAAATGGTACTTCTTTATGACTCTAAGTTCTTGCGCCATCTAGGAAAGCTCAAAGTACATTGGTTGGGGCCATATGTCATCACTCACATACTTGAAATAGGTGCTTTTCAGTTAGAAGAACTTGATGGAACATGGCTACCTGGTTACTTCAACGAGAGTAGGCTGAAGCCCTACTATAAATAAGTCTTCTTGGTGTTTGTAATAAGGTAGTATTGCCATTTAGATTAGGTTTTCAATTATGTATTTCCTTCATTGTCGTTATGATTTGTCAATTTAGTTTTGTTTCTTGTGTAATAAGCATGCTTGTGCGCATGAAGCTAATTACTATGTGAAGAATGTTTATGTGCAGAGGACTACACATACTTTTAGTGTGGGGTGGTTGTTTATATCTAGGTACAAGATAGTGGGAATTGATGAAAAGAATAAGATGTTATGGGTGTGCTTTAAGTCAAAAAAGATTACTTCTCAAAAGTGACCAAGGATGGAGATGAAATAAGGAACAATATAACATGAGGCAAGTGGAGGCCATGATAACTACCAGGAGAAGGTACAGTGATGAGGTACTCAGGTGCAAGGGTGCATGCTGAAGAGAAGTCTGTGACCAGAGGGTAGGGAGGCATGATAGAAGGTTATAGATGGGGCATGAAGATGTACCGCATGGAAAAACATGAATTTGGTCAATGAATGAGAGGATATTTGGTAGGTGAAGGATCAATAAATGCATCAAAATTTGAAAATCTATATAAGGATGGGATGTGAATTAATTTTTACCATTGCGATTAATATTATTTGAAAGAAGCTAAGTGTGAAGAGCCGAGTGATCATTTTTAAGGTGCGAGAGGTGTGTAACCAGTCGTGACAAAGAGATATGTGCACAAAAGAAGCTTGTGTCCCCAGTGGTGAAGGGTTTGAGCGAAGCGAGGTGACAGAGATGAGTTAGGGGCATGTAATTTCACCTAGGGCATGTTGAATTGAACTAGGGTTTGCTTTGCACATTACAGAATTTGAGTGGCAAGGATCTACAAAGGATTGTAAGGTAAAAATGGCACCCAAGAAGGCATCTGTAGCAGTAGGAGTAAAAGGAAAGAAGAAGGTGGTCATCAAGGAGGAAGAAATGGCTCCAAAAAGTAATTTTTTAGAGATGCAATATCTAGAGGGGGTTATTGTCAGCCAGGAGTGGGATTCTCACATAAGGAAAAGAAAAGTGAGTGAGTAAAATCACATACCATTAAGAACAAGAAGGAGCTTGATGCGTTGTTGAACATGAAGACAAATAAACACACATTGGAAGATATGTCGGTGTATGACGATGCTGGTGAGAAGATCTTGCAGAGGATAGGGGTTTACCAACTTTATGAGCTCCCTTATTTTGGAAAGTATGAGCCATTATACCAGTGGCTTATGAGTAGAGTGCACGAGGATTTTTTCTACTTTGTAGGGCGTAGAGTCAGAATTTCAGCCGCGCTCATCTCCATGGTGACAGGGTTGAAAGGCACGAGAGATGATTTGTGAGATGATATGATAGATAAAACCACAATATTGGAGACCAGAAAGGAGTTGGGATATACAAAGGGTCCACACGGTATGGACATCGACAAACTAAAGAAGTATCTAGTTGTACAAGCGGCCACACATCTCATTACAAAGCTCAATGACCAGGAAAGGTGGTCACAAGTGAACACCATGTGGCTGCACATTGCCAAAAATATGTCTGAAGGAGTAGTCTACAACATTTCATGTATATCACAGAGACAATCATTGAAGAAGCATGTGCAGGAGGAAAGATCAGCTTTGGAGCTATTCTGTTATCACTAGTGTTCATGGAGATCAGAGTGCCTGATGGACCAAAGGAGAAGGTATGAAGTATCTAATGGAACAAAAATTTCCTGTAGAACACTTCAAGAAGTACCTATGTGAGGGATCCATGACAGATTAGGTTAAGCAATGGGCCAAGAAGTGGTATGATAGGCTTTGTGTGGATTTTGAGGAAGAATGGCGCATCCCCAAGGACTTGCCTTCAGTGGTTGGAAAGGCAGTTCAATTTGTTGTATACCAACATTTTTGTATAGTGTTTGTAATGAAAGATGGGGCATGGAGTCCTTGGTGTAAGTTTCCATATGCATTCATAGTAAGGTACTTCCAGGCATCAGTACATAGGTTTACATATGCACGGTGATTGATGTTCAACATGAATAAGGTATACTATGACTACCACACACTAAGGAAAAAATATGTGTATCCAAGGAGGGGTACATATGTTAAAAGACTCATTTATGATGTTTTGAGCATTAAACCAATAATTTTGGTGGTGGGAGATATTGGAGCAGTGCTAGTGTATCTCCAACTGAAGCCAAAGATGGAGAATAACAAGTATGTGGAAGGTGAGTTCACACTTCCAACACCACCAAAGGGAAAGCATACAATGGAGAACATCCTAGTGCCTAAGCCCACAGAGCTAATTGAAGTGGAGGATGAGGAGGATGAGCATGAAAATAGTGGTGGTTTGGAGCATAGAGGTAGAAGACATCCTACAAATAAGGATGAAGCTGAGTGCGCCACTACACCACCTCAGCCACAAGAGGGGGATGATGAGGACTTGAATGTAGTCTAAGGGGAGCATAAATTTAAGAGGGTGTTTAAGAGAACAAGGACCCAAGGTGCTACTCCAACCATGGTGTGTAGATCACCCAGAATATCTCTACAGAAGGAGACAACTGTGCAAAGAAGGAGGAAACTGAAGTTGAATGAGGAGGCAGAAGAGTCAAAGGAAAGTGTGCCTAATTCTCCTACACTTCTAGAGAACATAGAAGAACAAAAGGATGAGGAATCAAAGGAAAGAGGAGAGGAAGAAAAGGGAACAAAGGAGACAGCTATAGAGACTATTTTCCTAAGACATGGAGACACAAGTCCCAAATTTGGAAGCTAAAGTCCCTAAGTAGCAATAGTCTAGAAGAACAAGTGGAGAGCACATTCCACCAGCCATGGGGTATGCAGAGGACACAGGTAAAATTTTCCACTCCCACTTCCAGAGCATGATAACACAGAAGGATTTATTTGGATGGGAGATAATGGATGAGGATATGGTGATTGTGCACACTCGGAAGAAACTATCATGGTCAATGCACACCCACATGGATGAGCTTGAACTTTATGTATGTGAAGAGTCATGTGTGTTGAGATGGTTGAAGAAGGCACCACAAGCTAGACATATGACAGTAAAGCCTACTGTCATGTCAGATGAGTAGGTTAGCAATGCATTGGTGAAGGTTTCTACTAAAGTTGTGAGAAGAAACATGGAAAAATCTGCAACGATAAGAGCATTGCTGCATGAGGAGCTAAAGACAAAGGATGTAGAGATAGCACACATAACGCAAGAGAGGGACTTAGTGCAGAAGAAGAATGAATTATTTATTGGCATCGTAGAGGAGATTGGTGACAATGTCATAAGAGCTAGGCCACACTTAGAGACCAAGGTACCACAGACGTTTCCCCTCAGTGATACATTATGTATGAAAGTTGGTGGACTGGTACTTGAAGATGAACCTCTGTGCATGCCAGTGCCAAGGGAGCTACATAAATAAGAGGTAGGCGAGCGAGAAAATATTTAGTGATGTGAAATATTACATCCTATGAAGGGCTGTTGCAAGTGCTACAAGAAGAATTGAAGAAATCAGATACCTAGGCTTTAAACATCTGCATAGCACCAGAGGTGCTTATCAACATTAAGACCCTGGAAGAAAGTAATGAGGTCCAAAGAGCAATGAAGGATGAAACATTGGGTCCACGTAGAAATATTTTCAATGGTTAAGCAGAAGTGCGAGGCCCTAGAAGTAGCACAAGTGACGCATAAGACTCAGCTGGAAGAGCTTGGGAAGCTCATTGTGTAGAAAGATGGATCTTTTAGAAGGAAGAATGACATCAATGTACAACATTGTGTTGGTTCTGACAAAATGAAAAAGGAGAGATTGTGAGGGATGAGTTGGAATCCATTGTTTTGGACATTCTAGAGAAAGTAGAACAAGCACTCGCTGAATTGGTAGACCTTGGAGGCCAGAATAAAAGAGGAGTATCCATAGTTGATCCTTTAAGCTGATATAGAGGATGATGCCTCTTACAACATTCTTTATTCATCGACATTATTTCTTATTCTTTCCATTTAATATTCTTTACTTCAATTTTTTAAGATACCCATTATCGAGGTGACAATGCAATTAGTGTGGGGTGATTTTGATCAAAGAACACTTGACAGAACTCACACAAGAAGTCTATGTGGGAAAGCAGGCTAGGTTTAAGGGTGCGAATGGATAGGAAGAGCATGCACACGGAGGGA
Organism: Taxus chinensis; assembly: GCA_019776745.2. Lineage (NCBI taxonomy): Eukaryota > Viridiplantae > Streptophyta > Pinopsida > Cupressales > Taxaceae > Taxus > Taxus chinensis. Next base: position 451,104,270 of record CM034146.1, on the reverse strand, counting down.
AAGTTCAACATTCAAGAAGACCTATTTTTAGAATATGGCGTGCAGAACACACCAACGATGCAGGGACATGTGTGCCACGCATTATCTATCATTAAAGTATCAAATCGAAGAATTTTGCATGGAGATGAGCTAAGAATAGGATTTTCACTTTAGTTAACTACAAGAGGTCTATAGATAGCACACTTTCATGTGTGGCTATGCCTGTAAGTGGCGCATGGCTATTAATAGATTGTGGCCTATTTTTGGAATAGAGAAGCAGTGAAGGCCAAGTATCAACCCTATATATATGATGTGAATCACATAGATAGATATATAGGGAGGTATACGACGGGATTATTGTATTATATCCATACACGCATTGGTATAGAATGCCATTATTTTAAGGAGCTTCTATGTTTATTAATAGATGGAAGTTATTGGCTGAATCTAAGTGTCATTCATGTGTGTAATCAAGTAGTGCACGTTCTTGATTCAATCATGATTATAGTTTAAACTTGTTCTTTCATAAATTTGAATATGGTATGCATTGTAGAATGATGGATTAGTCATGGATCTATATGTTTATTCCTTCATCACGCTAACATCCTGCTACAGAAACCCTAAAGAGGGACCTGGTACCTTTGCGCACTTCGGGTGAGTGCTCAGTCTAGGCTGAGTGATGTGCCAGCATTACTAGGGTGTTATCTGGTAAATTCTAGGCTACATCAATATGCAAGTATAACATCTTGATAAGCAAACAAATGAGAGACTTGGTGGCTGGGCACACTTTGGGTGAGCTTCCAGACTTTTCTAGATAAAGTGTCAGGGTGCCTAGCTAGGTGTTGGGTAAATAAAGACTACATCTTATGACCCCTCCTCAACTACCATGAAGATCTTGGACTACCATGTAGATTTTACACGTTTTAACGAGCACAAGAAATTCTAATTCGACCTTGGTTTCTCACTTTCAAAAACTTGGTAGAGGTAAAAATGTAATATCTTTCTCAAAATTATAAACCAACACCTAAAAAATGGACCACACCTCTATGACAACCTGTTTCACCTTCTCCAAAGCTCACATTTACATACCCATGATGGAAACTACTCAACCAATCTCATTTGGACACCTAGGGGTTAAGAATAGGTCTAGTGGAGACCTAAAAAACATGACTTATCTCTATACCTGCACTCTGATACACTTGTGAGTGTCTCTACAACTCATCTACATACTCCCCATGCTCTCACCATGCATATCTAGTTGCTACACACTTGTACTCCATCATGTCATACCTCATCCTGCTGACTAGGCCTCCAAACCAAGCACCTTAACCATGTTTGCACCAGCCAAACTGACCTCCTCATCACTTTTCCACTCTTTCCAACCTACAAGATCCTTCAACACACTTTGTGACATCATCAAAACATCATCCTACCATTTCCATACTACCGCAAGACACCACATTGCTCAAAACATCACCATGACCAAGAAACTCAACTTGAGACACTACCAATCAACCTTCATGCTTCTTCATTTGACATTAATGACATCATCACACTTTGACATCAATGACAACATACTACTAACAATGTTTACCTAATGGAGTATCAAATCAACTATGAATAATTTTCCTTCCTCATTTTCTTTCTGTATAATTGCCTATGGACTCGTCATATGTGGACATGGTCAAAGTATTTCAAATATTATTATTTTTGTGTCAGTACTTATGGGCATGCAATAGGGTTTTCTTGATTAAGCATTTCTTGAAAATTTTGTTCTGGTCTAGTCATGAAAATAGTTGGGGATGATAACTTTTATAGTATTTCTACTAACCACTGTAACAATGGACTAATGTTTTGTTTCTCCTCACAAGGTATTATAGCAATACACTTCCAAATTTCCTCTTGACATGGGCCTAAATGAGAGACTGTTAAGATTTGACAGTTTAAAATTTACAAGCCTTGGGTGATTCCTCTTGTAGTTAGGTGTAATCCAATCGCCAATTTCTCTGTGACCGATGCATCAGTTGGATAAATTCATATTATCCGTGTGGATCTTTGAATGCAAGACTCTTAACAAAAACATGGTATATTTTCAATGTTATGCCTCAATAGCTCATAATCAAAGAATCAAAACAGTTAGCATCTATCAAAAAAATCATGATAATGTGCTCATATATTCATGAGCAGGTCGAATTACAAGTAATTTATTGTCATTTGATATTATATCACTTTACTTGAGTACAATTTTAAAATCATAGGTGGAATAAATGAATGTGTTTTGGAACTAATGCTCCCTTTCCACAACATTATGACCTCATCCATACAAAAACAAACATCCAAAAGTTGAGGTTGCATTTGAACTTGTGTTTGAGGTGCTTGAAGAAAGAATTATTTATGTGGATTGCATATCCTATTGTACACGACACCTATTCACCTATTGGACCAAATAATTGAAACTATATCATTGTGACATAAGCAGATAAGAAAATAATTCAGATCAAAAGAAATATTTATCTTTTTTGTGAATTTCCTTATTAGAAAGGTGACTACAATTGTAGGATTGTTCTTTAAAGTTCTACATATATGTCTTATCAAACCAAGGTGGCTTTTCTTTCACCTGGTCTATGAATGTGGTCATTTTGCACTACTTCTTGTAATATTATTTCATGTCCATTATTTGAATACCAGTCACGTGTAATGATACCTAAGATGTAGCCTATTTTTCATTATCATGGTGGGATTATTCCAAGGTTTTTTCATTTCAACCTGACCTAATGGACTTTTAATGCGCAATGTAAATATTTGTGTCATATTCATCTAATGCTCCCCAATTCTTTATTCATTATTCAAACTTATATTTTAAACATCTTTCGCAAAGATTTGAGGCAAAGGAACAATAGGAATTTTGCAGGGAGCCTACTAAAACACCACAAAACTTAGATGGACTTGTGTAACTCTTGGGATGGTAATATGAAAAGTAAGATATGCTTCTCATCAACAAATCTCTGCGACAACAAAGTTTGGATAAACATTTATATGTGGAACATTCGAGGGGTCATCTCAACTAGGATCGAAGGTATAATATCACCTGTGATAGCTTAGTCATGGCTAGTATGAATTTTCCCAGCTGATGTAATGGTCATAAAGAGACTGCTGACAAGATTATAGCAATGAGGCACTCCAACAAGATGGTAAAGCTTGAAATTGTAGGTTAAAATGGTAGAAGGATTTTACCCTTAATCATAGAAGAAGCCAAAAAATAAAATTGAAGCACCAATGTGAGATTCAAGCCATATAGTACCAGACATGGACATAATCTGTCAGATATTAAGGAAGACACAATGAGAAATGTGTGTTATAATGCTTTATGATACAAGCATAAATTGGAAAAATTCATTGAGTTGACAAGATTACATTCCATAGCTTTATATCCTAGAGTCTCAATAGTATTTTTATTGATATTGGAGTGTACCAATAAAGTTTTCAATTTACTAAACAAACACTAAACTTGGAAATGGGTTTTTTTTTGTAAATAGGGTATTTTTTAACCCTGTAAACATACGATGAAAGTGGAGATGGTGCATTAAATTTAAAAGATGTGATAAATTTATAGACTTACAAAGCGTGTTATATTATTCAAGAAAAATAATACATAGTTGAATCTCTCCTCGTATAACATGCGATGTTTATTTACAACAAAGATATTGTTGTTGAGGCTTTTTTTAAACTTATAAAAAAATCAAAAACCATACAACATATAATCAAATTGCATTCACAAAAGATATTTTTGTATTGTGTGGACATGGGTTTTTCTTGTGAAAGCTTAAAATAATTTTATGGGAGTTTCATTGTTTTTGAGGAAATGACTATTATATGTGAATGAATTGAATGATAGCATAGAAGGAATTTTTTAAAAAGGAAGCAAGAAGAGTAAAGGTGGGTAATATTTTTTTCCATGCTCATTGATGGTCATTTGCAAATATGTTTTATGTAATGTAAAACCTCTTTTGTGAAGAGAATAGTAGATATATTTACATGTTATAAAATTGTTGGTATACACATGAGAAGGCCTGCAGAATTGTACATTATATGTATGTGGTTATTTATTGGTATTTTTCAGTAATGCGCATAGAATTTCTCTTTGAGGATTTTTTTGGCCTTCCTCCACTATAATTAATGCCTGATGTAGCATTTGGTGTGCTTGTTCTAAGATTTTTTGAGTGAGAATCATTTTGAAAATGGTATCTTTGGCCACAATTTTGGTATCTTAGTAGTGGTCTTCTACACATTTAGATATTGGGTGTTGTATGTAATTTTTGTCATTTTCATTTTAGCGTGTTGTTGTCATTTTGTCAAAAGGGTGCATCATGTAAAGGCTTAATAGGTCATTAATGATGTGGAGATTTTTATGATAAGTCATTGATGTCAAATAGATATCTAAAATTTGATTGGAAATGTGTGAGATATATGATTTGAAGACAATGTGAATAAAAATATGTTCTTGAGAAGCTATGATGATAAGTAAGTCATAGTAGCTTGGTGAGATGAGGAGTCACAAGTATGTAGAGGTTGTTTGAGCATGGAAATTGGTTTTGAGGTCTGAACCTATACCAATTCTTGAGATTTTCCTGTCCTAATGAGGATTGATGATCATAAATATGAAAATGAGATTATGGAAATAGTTTTTGCATGTTCATTTAGGTATGTGGATGAAGTCTCAGGTCTTAGTTTGGAATAAAAAGTAAGATATTGCATTTTTGGTCCTACCGAGTTCTCAGAATAAAGAATCCTAGCTCAAGGTGTACTTTTTATGCTCATTGGCACGTGAAATTTTACATGGGAAGTTGAACTCTTTAGGAGAGATATAGGAGTGGACCAGATAATATTTCCTGGAATTAGTTTGTGATTTAAGGATCTATGCTTTATGAACAATCATTAACACCAAAACTGGTATAAAACCCTTCTAAAACCCTGGCATGAAGTTGATATGATAGATATGGCTCAAAGAATCTCAAAATGTATTGGTTTGTCAAGTTTGATGATTGGATAATGTAGTAGACTCTCCCAACTATCTCCAGGTGGTAGTAGTTAGTTAGATGAGTGAGTGGACCCCATAGAAAAAGGCTTGTTTCTGAATATGTTGTTGTAGCATACACATTTCTCATTGGACAAGATGACTAAATGGATGTTTGATGATGCTATGGACACATAATAAATGTTTATGATGGTTTCTAGACAAGGTCCAATCATTAAATGGTCATACCAAATCAATTTTGTATGACTAATTTTTGGGACATATTTGACAGTTTTTCTCTCAAGAAGGTGTTATGGCATGTGTGCATAATGCAGAGAAAATCAATTGCATGGAGTTGTTGTTCATGGTCTATGAGTCATGTTAATCTTTGGATAAGTTTTGGAAGTGATCATGCAGGTTTTGAAGGTCAAAAGTTTCAAGACTAACTTTTTATGATAATTTGGACAGTTTGGTTCTCAAGAAGCTTTCATGATGAAAATGCAAGGTGCGGAACTTAATGTGCATGGAGGAGGTCTATAGAGGTCTTTGAAAAAAAAATTGAAGATTTTTTCTTTGAATATGATCAAGTGAGCCCATGATGTTCATGTTGTATCATTGTGCTAATAGACCTAGTGTTTGTAGGTATTCTTGAGACCTAATGGAGATTGAGATTGTTGTGCAGTTATAACCAACTAAGATATGATGGATTCATGCTTGAATTTTTTTATTATAATGTTTTTATGATTTATCATGGTCGATCTATGAGGCGTCTGTTCTTGAGACTAGTATATAAGAAAAGATAAATAGGATTATTTGAGTTAGTTGGGTGTATGGGTAAAATGGCAAACTAAATGTTGCATGCTTGAGGATAATAAGGTTTTGTAGACCATATCAGAGGATCATAGGTTTATGAAGATAAATCCTAAAGGAGATATGCAGGTGTATATCAATGCCTATATGACGGACATTTTTTTATTGTTCAAGAGCAGAACAACAGAAGTGTGAATGTCATTTTATGATTGAGCATCAGATTATTTCTAAAAGGATTGAGAGCATGATGATGTGACTGATACATCAAAGATAGAGTACAGACAAAGAAGAAGAAGAGCATAATATAGAGAAGAGAAAATAAGACCATCATTTGTTAACGATAACAACAAGAAGAAGATGGAAAACATTTTTCTTAGCAGAGTTGGTACTTGGTCAAGTGGTGGTTGAGTTAGTGTTGAGTCACTTAGGGATTTGGTGCTTCCTTTCAAGTTGGTGCTTTCTAAAACCTAGGATTTGGTGCTCCTTATGGAGTTAGTGCTTCATTAAATCTTTAGGAGTTGTATCTTCCTTGAAAGTGGGTGCTTGTGAAAGTCAAGTTGGTGCTTGATAAATTAGGGGTTAGTGCTCCTTATGGAGTTGGAACTTCACTAAATCTTGATTTTTGTTTTATTAATACAACAAGGAAAAATTTAGTGGTGAATATTAGTTAATTTACGAATATTCCAGTTTTTAAAAGTTGAAATTGGTGAATTTTAAGGTAAAAGTTAGGACCAGATTGCCAAAATTTTATGGATGCAAGTTAATTTTAGGGGTCAATTCTCCATTCCCATGAAATAGGAATTCATAAAATTCGCTTGAATACAGTCAGTTGGTAGCATTTTTTATGCTACTGGCTGACAACATATAGTATGTTGTCGACCGGTAACATAAAATATGCTATCGGTCGGTAGCATTTTTTATGCTATCGGCCGACATCATCCTATATGATGTCAGTCAGTAGCATAAAATATGATATCGACCGGTAGCATATAAAAAAGCTATTTTCTAGTAGCATTTAATAGTGATGTCATGATGTCTTGATATTCATCATTCATGTGAAATTTAATTTTCATAGATTTTCCAAATATTTTCAAAGACTTTTTTTCGGAGGAACCCTTAAAATTTTCCCTGTAATACAAATATCAGTGGGTTTTCTTCCCCTTGATGTTTTCCCATGTAAATGATGTGTTCATGTGTTCTCTCTTATCTCATGTTCATGTGGATGGTTGTTAAGTTGCTTTGATGGTTTGTTAAGCTAGTTGACATTGCTCATATAATGGTTAGTGTATGTTTAGTGGTTCATGTAAGTTAAGATAATTGAAGTAAAATTTTATAAGGACAGTGATTCACCCCCCCCCCCCAGTGGCTGTGCTTCCAACATGTCAATATGTGTAGCTATGTTATAGAAGTTGTTTTCCATCTTTAGGGTACCTGCATATTTAGTAGATAGATTTTGTATGTCAGAAAGTCATGTTGAACCAGGTCATAATTGTGTATTATGTAATGAAGGATTAGGTTTTTTAGTGTGGGCAGATGGAATATCAAAATACTTTGTTTATATGTTTCGGCTAAATGTAGATACAGTAAAATTTGGAATGCAATAAAACATTATTAGGAAGATTTTAAAAAACTAAGGATGTTTCATTCAATTATAGGGTGGTACTCTCCTCAACAAGTTGGTAGTGGTTTTGGTAGAGAGTTTTCTTTGGAAGGTGTGTTGTTATATGTTGGGAGTATTAAAAATAGCCAAGTAAACAGATGACACTATGTGCAGTGGAAATGGGCGCATTTCAGAGTAAAACTTATTAAGCATGCTTAAATAACTTTGTGATTAGTGATTATAAGTAGTACAAATTTGATTGTTTTAGAAGAGTTAGCACGATTTAATGACGAAGGATTGACTCAAAATATATAAGTACATATCAATATGTGAAAAATGTGTATGTAGATTAGAGCGGAGCTATAGAGAGCACAAGTTAGCCTGTGAGCACTTTGACTGAGCATTGAAAACAGTGTATCATATTAATATCAGCGCCAAAAGGGGGGAAAAGGGAAATCTATAATAATTTAAAAGTGGAGGTCGCACATCCTAATAAGTGTTTTCCACATGGATTTACTCTAGGAGGAACAAGTCCCATGCGTGCAACCTCCTCTACCAACACATGGCTATACATAATGGAGGTCATGTCATGGGCAAATGCATGCCTAGGTCAGATGTAAGAAAACCTAGCGGAAGCACATAGTCAAGAAAAAGATAAATGACATATTTGTTTGGTTGGACCACGCTCCAAAGGAAAAATACTTTGCATAATAATAAACGTTTGGAGGAACCCACATAGCTATGGGAGGTGGGTGTCAGAAGACACCATTGACCCACAACCTGGTTCATGGTTCATGGTTCATGAAGGAGGTAAAGAAAAATTCAAACAATTGAATATAATTGATGTAATAAAAAAATGGAAATAATTCAAACATGGAGACTGAAACTACAATTAAAAATTAAAAGGGTCAATTGTAGGTAGGAACTTTGTCTGGTTCCATGGTGAGGACTCTTCCGCCCTTGGCGTCAATATTATGGTCCAATTTCTAATACAATTCTCATATGCCTCATTCATCTTCCGCCATAGCCCAAACAAATGTAGGAAGTAAAATGAATTATAGTGACTTTGTCTAAATCTCTGGCTCCTTGTGTCACCTCAAATTTGTATTATATGCTTTAAAACAACCTACTCATGTCCATTATTAACAAAGGCTTGAAGCTTTGCTTTTCCTAGGTTTTATATTATACGGCAACACATATTTGGATTTTGGCTTTCCAGTAATTTGGTTTTCTCAACGAGTTTTTCTTTCAAAGTAATAATATACAACAAACAAGTTTTTGAGAGTAAACTCGTTTTAAAAAACTAAACATTTAGATTTCTTAATTTTTCTTCTAAAAACACCAACCAACTTGAACAATACATAAAAATGTTATAAAAATAAAAACAAAAAAATTGAAGCAAAAACCTAACCTAATTACCACCACAACTCTGATTATGGAAACTAGAAACTATTTTCATATGAAGTGTGTAAACTCACATAAACCTATTTTTCAGACAATTAGTGAATATGAGCCATGCAATAATCCTCTCTTGCCTTGGCTACTTTGCACTTTCTTACACTATTTTACGTAGACAACCCACATGAGTAATCTAGTGATGAGGCAATACAAAAAACAAAGAATTTTCTCGAGTTGGTGACTGTTTCCTTCGACTGCAACTGCAACACAGAGAGGTCAAAAATGCAAATTTATGTGAGCAAGTTACACAGTGGCACATGGATGACAAGTTGGGCAAGTTGTTGAGTGTCATCATAGAGGATCTAATCCAACTATAGAAAAACTTCAATGTAATTAGTTTTATTGGATTTATTTTTAAGTATTAATTTAATCTCATTGGATTTACTTTTAAGTATTAATTTAAAATTAACAAAGATTAAGCTCAAGTACTAATTAAAAATTGTAAGTAAATTATGAAGAAGGGATTGTACTAAACTCATAATTAATAGAGATTAAATTATATAATAAAGGTGGTTAAATTTTATAATTAAACCAAAATACATTGGGTTATGTGAGTTACAACCATCAACTTGGCTATATACATTAATTAAAGTATATGAAAATTTAACCTAAAAATAATCATGTACCTTACAAATTCAGCAATATATAAGTTGTTTTTAATATTTTTAATTTATTAATGTAGTGTTATAGTTTAGTTTAATTAAAGCTATATATTAATGTTCACAATATACTGAGATTCGTTCATGGAATTTTAAAAGGTACAATGCAAAAAAAAGAGTGGCATAGCTCAACCAAAATAATACAAAAGGGAAACTGAAGCAAAAAAAGATTAATAGTATTCCAATAGAGATATCATAAAGAGGCTCAAAAAAGTGGGGTCATGGATAATGAGTTGATCCTTGTTACTCACAAGACGCACTTCTAATAGAAGTGGTGAAAAAATATGTAATGGGTGTGAAGCCATATGAGTCATTAAGTCTATGACACCTCACTAGTCTAACATATAAATGTAGAGAATGGTCATGGAGCGTCTTCCTACTAATGATGTCAGATAACTAGCAATCGGTACAAGCCCCTCATAATATCATAATTATGATTTAAAGTGTACAAATAGAAATATTTTTTTAACTTAAAATTATAGTATCATAGGATCCATCAATGAATGTGTGTATATACACACGCCCTCAACGCATTAAGTTGTTATGATTTGAAAGCATAAAAAAATGAACTTCAAGTTAATATACTACTTTAAATATATAATCATTAATATTTGACATGAGATATGAATATTAATTTTTTTGGGGGTGTGGGGGGGGGCGGGTTGGGATGGAGGGCAGAGAGCAGGAATATTAAAATAGAGAACAATTAGATAATTATTTTTTTAATTAAAAATGTACAACTCTAAATTTTGAATATACAAAATTCACCATAGAAATTAACAGTATATAATAATTAAAAAATTGAATAGTTAATACATTTATACAAAATTGATTGCAATCGCACATGGATGGTGCAATGGAGACGCCAATGGGGATGCATAGAATAAGTTAAACTAGAGGGGGTGAAACATTGCAATAGGAAGAGGGGTGATAAAGAAGGGGTTTGAGGGATGAGAAGTCCATGACGGGAAAATCTTAGGGGAGCCTATAAAAAACTATTATTTCTTACGATTATGGACATATGAATGACATGCCACTTTTCTCAATCGTTTGAAGGAGAAGGGGGGTGCGGTGCAGAAATCGTCAAGATGAAACACTTTAGAGATATCTCATAAAAGAAGTGGTCAATCAATATTGTCAATGTCTATAGTTGTTATTTGCAAAGTCAACCCTTGTGATTTATGGGTAGTTAGAGCACACATCTATTTAAGGGGAATTCACATGCACATGTGTTGAGACACTTCAAAAATGGGGAAATGTGAAGTGGTCTCGGCATCCCATGTCAACTCACTATAGTAATTGAATTTGTTAACCGCAAAACATGGTCAACAAAGTGGTTTTGTGACATCCTTATAGACCATTATCTCAGGCCATTCTCCACGCTTACCCAGGCAACAACAGAGTAAGATGCAAGAGTTTTCCTTGTGGAATAATAGTTGACACTGCCTCCTTAGCATTTCAAATTCTTAACACTCATTAAATTTGAAGCATTAACATGTGTATCTATATCAGGAAAGGTTTCTAGGGTTGCCAATCTTTTGTCAACTTCATCGTTGCTAGAAATGTTATCATTAAGGTTTTAACACATGACTCGACATTGTTCTTATAGTGATAACCCCAATAGTTTGGTCGACAAATAGAGGATAACACAAATTAGTCTTTATATGGCACCAATTAGTGTACTGAGTGGAGAGGTGGATCGATTGATCACATTGCAGAGTCTACTTCGCCATCACTTGCAAAAAAGGAAACTTGCACATGTTCGAATCCCAAACTTTTCATATCTTAGATACAGATAGTTTGCATTTAGGGTTCCTTTGATGATGCCATCTGTCAATTAGCACTGACACAAAACCTCAAACGTCCATTTCCCTAGCACATGTCATGCATAGCCACTAAGGCTCCCATTTGGAAATTCCTATTGATGTGATTAGCATTTGATGTTGGCAACACAAAACCTCAAACGTCCATTTCCCCAACACATCATACATAGCCACTAAGGCTCTCATTTGGAAATGCCTATTGACGCGATTGGCATTTGAGGCATTGGCAAATAGAAAATTTAATTTTTTTGACATTTGTGCACTTCTAGGTCTTCCTCCAACACTCTAGCTCATCCAAGATAACAAATAGGGAACACTTTAGTTTGAAGATTACAATTCGGTTAATCGGTTTGAATATTATAATTCAGTTTATATATCACAACGCTTTGTATATGTTTGAGATTTATCAATTTGGTTGCAACGGTGTGGGTCATGAATTGGGAGGAGGAGATGTTATGTCAAGATATTTGTCACCAAATTGAAATGAAAATGTAAACGATGGAGTGTTCATCGCATGTCTAAGTGGGAGCGGTTAAAAAAAGTGGCATTTAGAGGCTCATCAACACCATCATCTATCATCATTAGCAAACTATGATTCCCTATTCAAGTTTTATCTTCAAAATCTACAATATGCAAAATCAAGCATGCTCAAACCATATGCTCTAATTATCTCAAAGAGGGAGCATGCAACAATGTCGGTGCATTGTTACATACAACACGAATGAGACATTAATGTGCGCAACAGAGGGCACAACTACGAGGGCCTTTCTCCTACCTCTCACACCCCCATTTTTCGCCATCATGGATCACATGAAATTGGATGGGGTCAAGGTCAATATAAATTTCAACATGCGATGGGTAGAATTCAACACAACTTTAGGCCAGTTGTACTCTATGATTGCAGACAAGACTGAGACTAAGAATTAAGACAATTGAAAGGTAGATTTTATCCACTAATCAAAAAATTTAGACTAAAACTCCATACAATTTCTTAAGTTGTTGAGTGCAATTTTCTCTCTAATTTCTAAGGAGGGAGTTTTATCAATTAACTGTCAAAGTGTACATAGATATAAGAAATTCAACAATAAATTTTAAAAGTACTAAGAAACACAAATAATGTGTAGGTATTTTATGTAAGTAGGTATAACTCTCATTAATGCTCTTCAAGTACATTATACGATTCTTCATCATTCTATTGATTTTTTGGCATGCAAATTTATTGCCTTGCAACCTAGGTCATTGATCTAAAACTTGGAGCAAATAATTTCACTTAAATGGTCGAGTCAATAGTTAATTAGGGGGAGAGGGGCTCAATGATCAAGTTGGCAGTTGTCAAGACATGTCTCTGATTAAAGACATACATGGTTCTTATCCTATTGCCATTTGTCCTCACAAATGCCTTAAACAACATCTCAGATGCCATGAAAGTACACTTTCTGCTTAACGACAAATCTCAACATAACATATACATCAAGGTAGGAAAGGATTTTGTCGACCTTTTTTTTTAACTTCCTTACTTTACTTGGTGGTTCTTCCCTCAAACTACTTTTTGCATCTAAATTATATAAGAAAGATGCCTTTGTCACCAATCTATATTATAGCATGGGAACATTGCCCTCTCAATTCATGTCCACAGATAAATTGCAGTTGCTAGTGGACCTAAAAAAATTATATGTGTGCGCTAATAACACCCTTAGGATTGAAGCCAAAATTTACTATGTCTGCACACATGTTTTCCCATCATCTAAATGCTAGTCACAATATCAATACCAACAACAAAGGAAAATGTGTGTAGAGAAATATTGACTCTTGCATTGTGAAATTCAAGCAGAACAATATAGTCAACCAAGGTGTTGCAAGTAGCAACTAAATTGTGACCGAAGAGGGGTTATGTGAAGGAGACAATTACGTTTATAATAATTGTGAAGGTTTTTGATTGGATAACAACTAATTTGTTAGACAAAACGAAGACATGAATGGAAATTTAGAAATAAAAATATGGGTAGTACATAGCTACGTGTCCCACACCTATTCCACAGCTGAATGTTCCCACCCAAATAATATTTGTTATTTGTGCCCCACTTGATCATCTTGATCTCAACCGCATTATTCACATGAATGTAATTTACACATTATTCATTATTTTAACTGTAAAATACCTACAAATATTTTAGATAACCAACACATCAGACTTGAGGCTTAAAATATAACTGAGATTTAACATTTTTATTAATAGCGTATAAGTAACACTATTTTGTATTTTTGTATAAGTAACAATATTGAAAAATTAGGTCTATCTTAAAAAATGTTTGAGAGGCATAAGTGACCGTCAAATGTAACAAATAGGAAAACCTAATAGGTTCCGGGGTCGAAACCCAACAGCAATGCTTCATTCCCGAATGGGAATAGCACTAGTTCAGTTCAGTCCCTCCAACAGAGCAGATACTCGAACAAACCACAAAAACTTAAGTTCCTCCCAAGTTTCTCTTTTCTTTGAACAACCATATGATTCGCCTGGAAAACACAGCAAAACAAATTATGGAATCAGAAAGCTTCAACATTTAATCAGGATCACCTTCAATTTTGAAACATCATTTATAATAAGGGATGACAGAGCAAAGCAGAGAAACAGACCTTGCCTTCTCTATCCAGCTCCGCAGGTAAACTAGTTTTTGCATGGATGTCCTTTTCTTCCCCGTACTTGTGCTTCAAAGAGAATGTCTGTTGGGCATGCTCTTCGCTCATGTATCTAAACTCCCTGCCATTGTCATCGCTTAATGCCAACTCAGTATCTTGTAACACAACTCCACACAACTCCTTAGCCTCCAAATCAGCAGGATCAGATGTATCAACACGAGTTTCAGTAGCAGGCAATGACACAACCAAACCTCCAAACAAAGGATATTTTTTCTGCATATGTGGAACAGTGCCCTGAATACTCACATTTCCCACCGTTCCAACTTTAGGTTGGTTGATTACTTCAACAGAAATGTGTTCAGAACTGTTCAAACTTAAATCCTGCCCATCCATATACTCTTTGTGCAGGAGTTGGGGATCTTTGTGCTCAAGTGCCTTAGTAGATCCCATTTTTTCAGGATTCGTCCTATCAAACAATGCTTGAGATAAACTCATGCGAACCCCTTCAGATGTCATACAAAATCGCCAAGGAGGGCTGCAGATGGATAAATTTACCTGTGTTGTATTTTGTGAAGCAGCCGCATCATCACACTTGTAATTGGCTGCACTCTGCAGCATTTCAATGACACTGGATTCAGAATTGTCTAAATCGGTTTCCTTTTCATGCTGCAGGAATTGGAGACCTTCATGCTCATTACACCCGATTTCTAGCCTTTCAGAAAGGGAAATATCATGTGCTTGATACGCAGGAGATTCGTGGGTTCCCAACATTTGTACACTTCCATTAATGGACTGAGTAATCTTATAAAAGCCCCCCAGTTCATCTTTCAATACTTTGCTTGGTTCAGCACCATCTTGTTCAAGATTGTCCAAACTAATATCCTTCACATGTTCATTATGTTTTTGTGGGAGTCCAAGAACTTCATTCCCACCAAGGATGAGAGAATCTAGCTTACCAGGACTAATACAACACGTTACCTCTTGAAATGAGCTCACAGACAAATCCTCTTCTGATTCAGTCTTCCCTAGTACCTTTGCTATCCTTTCTGAAGGCATATGATCATCTGCTTTAGAAACAAGAAATTGATGGCACGTCAACCTTTCTGAAAATATGAGAGCTGCTGCTTGAGGAACAGAAAAGTCACGAGACCCTGAAATCTCTATTGATGTATTCTTATAATGTATCCCTTCCAACAATTTTCCATCCTCACCTGCCATGGCAGATTCTGTCTCTTCACGACTGTTCAAACTCTCTAATCCCTCGGCTGAAGTGAAACCATCTATCGATCCTTGGGAAGCTGTAACAGCATTAGATTGGGAAATAGGAAAATCATGAAATACGGAATTTTCTATGGATTCAGTCTCATTTGTACCCTCCAAAATATCGTAGCTCTTGCCCACGGTTTCATCTTTAGATTGGTTGATTGCTTCCACAAGACCTGCTTCACACTGGTCAAAAGAATCATCCTTCCCCACCTCATCTTCCTTGTGTGGCAACTCAAGGCTTCCATGCCTACCCTCTATGCTTTGAAAAATATCCAAATCCATAAATTTTGCAGGCAGGTTTGTCGCAGAGCCCTTAGATAAAACAACGGATGCTCCATTCCTGTCTGATACCTTATCTAAACCTTCTGAATTCCCACATCCACAAAACTCGTGGAACTCTAATTTCTCAAACGACGCACTTTCATATTCCACCCTCTCAGAGGAAGGAGATGCTGATCCACCCATCCTGTCTTTATCTTCCCCATCGCTTGCTTGAACATGTGTTTTAGGACTAAAAACGTCTTCCTCGTTCAATTTTAATGCACAGAATTCCACTTTGGCTATAAACCCAACAAAGATCCAAACCCAATACACTAGTCAGACTAAAAACCACATGCCCTCACTCAAAACAGAATCTTCCTCTCCCTGGTAATGTGTCCAGAGGTGGATACAAAATGTGCATGCCAAAAACTCCTACCCAATCTTATCCCAAACTATTCTACAAGATTATCAAAAAAAAAAGAAAGAAAAAATCCAGTAAAAAAGTGAGTGGCATTATGCGTACCTGAGGAAGACGGAGGTTAAACATGCAGCGGGGCCTTCTCCTGCTTCTTCCTGATAGCCCTCCGTTTCTTTGCACCCTTTGCCATTTTACCAGGGTATACAACAATGTACAAAACTTCCTTGTAATTTCAGTTCGAATATATGGTTGTATCGCCACAAAATGGGGGGAAATTTTTCAAACTTCGCCACAAGATTTATTTTTATTTTACTTGGAAATTTATCCGTTCCTACTTAGTTCCTACTTCCTACCCCTTCACGCATGTCAGGTTGTCGATTTTGAATTTTTGATATTTATTAATTTAAATAAAACATTAACTGAGGTGGAACTGGAGTGTAATGGTGCGATAGTGTAAACGGTGATGCCTAGCCATCTATTGAATTATGCAGAGGATAGTGTAAACGGTTATGCAGAGAGGCGGAATTATGGGATTGGAAAACTATGCAGACTTTGTTTGGGCTTTCAATAACTCCAGTGGTGCTTTAAGGATGTGAGATTTGGGCTAGCAGCGTTTCAGATTCAAGGTGGAAACAATTTGAGAGGATTCAAAAAAACATGATTACTAGCAAGTTCAAATTAAAGATTTCAGTCTCATATGAGATTCTTCTAGCAGAAACGGGGGTTGTACCTCTTCAAGCTATTGTTATGGTTCGTCTCATAACATATTTAAAAAAGATCTAGCAAAAGGAAGGTAGTAGATGGCCTAAGGTTGTCCTCAATGAGCTTTTGGAGAAAAGAAATAAGTTGTGGATGAATCAAAACAACAAATGCTACGCCCTTAACCTATTGCTTGTATTAGGATATGAGTAGCCGACTTGTGGCTTACCATATCATTTTATTATATCATTTATACTTTCTCATGCTTAATAGGTCGGCCTTGGTGATGGCCATAGCATATGAATAGTATATATAGGGGATTATAGGTAGTATTTCATTAGCATTTGAGCATTTGAGTCTTATTATATGGTTTGGAGGTTGCCCCCTCGAAGTGGCGAAGCTATTCTAATTGCATATCGAGATCATTATTCTGAAATATTGTGTTATTTGGTGTTCTATTGTTGCTCTTAATCTGAATTATACAAGTAATTTCATTACAAGTGGTATCAGAGCTGCGATCTGGCCCGAAATTAGGGCAAAAACCCTAATTTTTTGTTTCAGCCACATATTGTGAACCAGAGTGAATTGGTGGGAGATATTTTTACCAGAGTTGCAAAGCATTTCAAGTAAGGTTCCCTGAAAATTTCAGACTTTTTTTATTTATTTTGTAAAAGTTATTACAAATTTAGGGTTTTTCATAAAATCGCTCCCTAGGGTGTAAAATGTGGAAAATTTTCAATTTCTTTACATTTTTGGAAATCTCTCAAAAAAATAGTATTAGTATCTTCTCTATGTTTTTTCCTATTGGGCCGAAATTGTATCGAAACCCTAAACCCTAAGTTTTGACATCATGACAGGGCCTTACACAAGAGCAAAAAAGAATCCAGTTACTCCGGGTAAAACCCCAGATAAAGATGGGGTAGTGATTGAAGAGATGGAGTCAAAAGGGGTAAATATAGATTCATCAGCACTAGGGTTTACCTCAGTTGATCATAAGGTGAGCCAACTTGAGTATGAGTTGCGAAATGTACAATCTGAGATGGCCTCTAAAGGAGACAGCCCAAATCAATCATCGGTTGGATGATATCATGCAACATGTAAAGGGTAACCAATATGGCCCAAATGAGACCCATATCAACCAAGGAGGGCCATCAGTTCAAAATCATGGACAAACTAACCATATTGGATCACTTTTCCAGTCCCATCAGAATCAAACTTATTCGCAACCATGGAACATGATGCCGAAAGTGGATATGCGCAAATTTGATGGTAAGGATCCCCTGAATTGGATAAATCAAATGGAGAACTTCTTTGAGTTACATCAAACACCATCAGGAAAAAGGTGACATTGGCATCCCTATATCTTGAACCCGACCAATTTGTTTGGTATCGTTGGTTATGTGCTCAGAGGCAGAAGAATGGTCTAGGTGTCACTTAGACAGTTTTTACCAAGGAGTTGCAATTGCACTATAGTTCTAGTGTTTTAGAGAACTAATTTAGTCAATTAGCAAAGTTACGGCAAACAGGATCAGTCAAAGATTATGTGCATCAATTCCAAAACCTATCCTTAAGGGTGGAGAATATTCCAAAAGAGAATCTGAATGACCTGTTTCTTGGGGGTCTTAAGGACCACATCGAGCATGAGGTACGTATGTTTAATCCAATCAAGCTTTCTGATTCTATTATCATGGCATGCCGTGTAGAGGAAAAATTTATTTGTAGTAGGAGGCCACCTTTCATTAACACCAAAGACCGTAGTATCTCTTCCCCTTCATTTGCTAGGCCAATTAGACTAACTCCTCAACAAATGAAAGAAAATATAACAAAAGGATTATGTTTTAACTGTGATAGAAAATATGGACCGGGACATAAATGTGCTGAGAAGAAGTTGTTCTATATTGACGGAGGTAATGAGGATGATGAGGAAGATGAAATTATAGGAGCGGTTGAGGAACCAGTAGAAGATGAAGTAGAGGATCACCAACCTACAATTTCTTGCCATGCATTGTCAGGTATTAGTACTCCTCAAACACTCAAGGTTATTGGCTATCTCAAAAAACAGAAGGTGACGGTGTTGATTGACTCGGGGAGTACTCATAACTTCATAAATAGTAAGTTAGTTGCCCACCTCAATTGTTTTATTTACCCAGCTCCAGAAATGCAAGTTATGATTGCGAATGGTGGGATAGTCAAGT
Source organism: Taxus chinensis (assembly GCA_019776745.2). NCBI lineage: Eukaryota > Viridiplantae > Streptophyta > Pinopsida > Cupressales > Taxaceae > Taxus > Taxus chinensis. The sequence continues at coordinate 451,085,451 of CM034146.1, read as the reverse complement.
GCACAAGAAAGTGCCATAGTATCAAGCTTTCCATGGGAGACTACATGTTAGGCTCACCTATGTTTGCTATTTCTATGGGAGGGGCAAATATTGTTTTGGGGGTCCAATGGCTCACAACCTTAGGTACTATAGAGATGAATTTCCAAGAATTGTTCATGCGATTTCATTCAGATGGAAGGACAATACAATTAAATGGGATGGTAGCTAAGTCTCCAAAAATTATTAGCCCTCATCAAATGTAAAAGGTTCTCAGAAAAGGAGTGGATGGCTTTATAGCAAAGCTATTTTCCGTATAAGTACAAAAGACAAAGTCTTCAATGCCACCCAATCTTCAGAAGATTGTGGATGCTCACTCATCTGTTTTTGAAGCAATTCCAAAGGGACTACCACCAGTTAGGGATCATGATCATGCCATTCAATTGATTCCAGGGAGCCAACACCTAACATCAGACCATACAGATACCCATATTCCCAGAAAAGTGAGATCGAGAAAATGGTGGAGGAAATGTTGAAGGCAGGTATCATCAGGCATAGCCAGAGTGCATATTCTTCACTAGTGGTCATGGTATGTAAGAAGGATGAAACATGGAGGATGTGTCCAGATTACCGAGAACTCAACAAGAACACCATCAAAGATAAGTTTCCTATTCCATTAATTGATGATTTACTTGATGAATTGCATGGTGCTGTTTATTTCACAAAATTAGATCTTCGTTCGGGGTACCATCAAATTAGGATAAAAGAGGAAGATGTTCATAAAACGGCTTTCAGGACTCATGAGGGCCATTATGAGTTTTTGGTAATGCCTTTTGGTCTTACAAATGCGCCCTCAACCTTTCAAAGCTTGATGAACACTATTTTTAGGTCGTTTTTAAGGAAATTTGTATTAGTTTTCTTTGATGACATATTGATTTATAGTAAGACATGGGAAGAACACTTACAACATGTAAATAACGTGTTGGAAGTTTTGGAGAAACATACTATGTATGCAAAGCCATCCAAATGTTCTTTTGGTGTACAAGAGGTAGTAGAGTACTTGGGTCATATTGTATCCCATGAAGGCGTCAAATTTGATCCTCAGAAGATCAAAGCTATGGTGGAATGGCCAAGGTCCAAAAATATCAAAAATCTTCGTGGGTTCCTAGGACTAACAAGGTACTACAGAAGATTTGTGCAAGGATATGGTAGAGTAGCAACCTCACTCACTGCATTGCTAAAGAAGGATGCCTTCCATTGGACAGACGTAGCCACTAAATCCTTTGAGCAGCTGAAGGAAGCCATGTGCAACACCCCAGTTTTGGCTACTCCCAACTTCTCAAAAAACTTCATTGTTGAATGTGACGCTTCAGGATCAGGATTGGGAGTAGTTCTAATGCAGGAAGGAAGACTAATTGCATTTGAGAGTCGTCAATTCAAAGGAAAAGATCTGCTCAAACCTGTCTATGAGAAAGAAATGATGGCTATTCTTCATGCGGTCAAACAATGGAGGCCCTATCTCATGGGTAGACACCTCAAGGTAAAAACTGATCATGATAGTCTCAAATACTTTTTGGAGCAAAGGTTATCATCTGAGGAACAAAAAAAGTAGGTAACAAAAATGTTGGGTTATGATTTTGAAATCATATACAAAAAAGGGTAAAGAAAATGTAGTAGCTGATGCGTTGTCTAAAAGGGATACATCCACAAATGCCTTACTATGTGGAATGTCCATGTTGACGGCTGATTGGGTGGATGAAGCATGATTAGAATGGAATAAAGATAAGGATACACAATCTCTAATACAGAATATCAAGCAAGGATCTATGACATCTAACAAATTTGAGTGGAAAGGTAATGCCCTATGGTACAAGGATAGGTTATACTTGAGCAAAGATTCTGAGTTGAAGCATAAGATTCTTGCAGAGCTACATGCCTCACCTATTGGAGGACACTCTAGGTTTTTGAAGACATATCATAGAATAAAAAAAGAATTCTTTTGGGAAGGACTCAAGGGGGATGTACAAAAGTTTGTATCAGAGTGTTTAGTGTGCCAACAGAACAAAGGGGAAACAATTAAGACACCAGGTTTGTTACAAACCTTACCAATTCCTAGCCATATATGGGAGGAGGTCTCCATGGATTTCATCACCGGATTGCCTTGTTCAGAGGGTAAGAATGTTATTTTCATGATTTTGGATAGGCTCACAAAATATGCCCATTTTGTGCCTTATCACATCCATTTGTAGTCTGTATAGTTGCAGATATTTTTTTGGAGACAGTTCAAACGATACATGGAACCCCAAAGATAATTGTAAATGATCGTGATCCTATTTTCACAAGTAATTTTTGGACGGAATTATTTTCATGTTTGGGTACTCAGCTAGCCCACAGTTCATCTTATCATCCTCAAATTGATGGGAAAATAAAAGTGGTTAACAAATGCTTAGAGGGGTATTTACGTTGTTTTGTATCAGATAAGTAGGAAAGGTGGATTAAATGGCTACCACTGGTAGAATGGTGGTATAACACATCTTTTCATACCTCTTCTCAAATGACCCCATTTTTAGCATTATATGGTTACCACCCACCTTCTATCACTTCCTCCTTGAGGGTGCAAACTAAGGTCAAAGATGTTGAGGAACATATTCAACATCAACAACAGGTTTTGGCTAGTTTGAAGGAGAATTTAGCATTATCACAAAGTAGGATGAAAAAACAAGCAGATCAACACCGTAGTGAAAGACATTTTGAAATTGGTGACTGGGTTTTTGTACATCTCCAACCTTATAAATAGATGTCCCTAAAGCAACAGAAAAAGGAAAACAAACTTGCTCCTAAATATTATGGCCCTTATTAGGTTCTATAGAAAATTAGTAGTGTTGCTTATAAACTAGAGTTGCCTCCATCTTCACACATACACCTAGTATTCCATGTTTCATGCCTGAAGAAGGTTATTGGATAGAAATTTGAAGCCCAGACAGGGTTACCAGAACTTGACGAGGAAGGAAGAATCATTTTGGAGCCAGAGAAGATTCTGCAAACACGTACTAAGAGGCTGAGAACTAGAGACATTAAGGAATATATGATCAAGTGGAAGAATTTGAACATAGAAGACACCACCTAGGGGGATAAAGGTTTTTTGCATCAACATCCAGGATTATTCAACGTTGAGGACAACGTTGGTTTGAAGGGGAAGGGCATGCTACGCCCTTAACCTATTGCTTGTATTAGGATATGAGTAGCCGACTTGTGGCTTACCATATCATTTTATTATATCATTTATACTTTCTCATGCTTAATAGGTCAGCCTTGGTGATGGCCATAACATATGAATACTATATATAGGGGATTATAGGTAGTATTTCATTATCATTTGAGCATTTGAGTCTTATTATATGGTTTGGAGGTTGCCCCCTCGAAGTGGCGAAGCTATTCTAATTGCATATTGAGATCATTATTCTGAAATATTGTGTTATTTGGTGTTCTATTGTTGCTCTTAATCTGAATTATACAAGTAATTTCATTACAAACAATGACTTAAAAAATGAAACATTTACGTGAATGCATGTCCTAATAATAGCCAAGAGAACAAAACTTTTGTTATAGATAAATTCCGCTAAGTTATGTGCGAAAAGTCACTAGGGAGAAATAAGAGGTGTTATTTGGAGGAATTTAACTCTACATGTGATCATCAACAAAAGGATTTTATATGGGTTAATATCTCATGGAAAGCAAAGATCTCTGTAGCCCAACTGAGAACTAATTCACATCATCTTTGGTGTGAAACATGAAGATGGAAAAGACCTAAAGAGCCATGGGAAGAGAGAATCTGTGTCTTTTGTGCATCTTGTGCAATGGAGTCAGAGAAACATTTCATGTTGGAGTGTAATGCTTATAAGGACATTAGGGCCCAGTTTGTTAGCACTATGTCTACTACATCCTTTCAAGATATTTTCAGCAAGAATATGGTAGAAAAAACAAGGGAGCTAATTATCAAGTTCACTAACAGGAGATTTGAATGTCAGAAAGATCTTTAGCAAGATTTGTTGTCCCATAGGTTGTCTTTGTTAGCCTTGTGGATGTTAAAAAAATTCTTATTCGATGTACAAATCTATGTTTTAACTACTTTTATTAAGTATTTTGTTTCCCTTTCAGAGTATTTCAGTTAGGTTTTTACTATTGGAACTACACATTATATAAATAAAAATATAATAGAGTTATAAGAGTAGGGGTTGGCGGACAACTCACGGTCCCACAAAAAACCATGAAGGCACCACGAAATTCCCAAAGGGAAAACAAAAAAAAATGCTATGAGGACAAAGATCAACACCACCTTAAAACATTAAACCATAAATCTATAAGCACATGCAGCCGCACCGGGAGAAGGAGGAGGATCATCCCGAGGAGGGATGTAAACTCCACTGGAAGGCTCAGCCGACAGAGGATCAACCTGCCATCCAGATCCTGATATGGCATTTATATTTTCAAAGGCACCATAATTTCCCAGGCAGGGGATGAAGATGCAACAAACGCCTGAGTTCCATGAGGAGGAGATGCGCGTCGTAGATAACTAGCCACTGCCTTCCCTCGTGGAGGACTCTAGCACATCCTCAAGGAGGACGAAGCTGAAGGGCGACATCAGGGAGAGGAGGGGTGATGGATGTGAGAGAAACTTCTACGACACAAACCTTGCGGAGGTGGTTGACATAGCGGTGATGGCCGAGGTGGCGACAAAGGGTTAGGAGGGACCCGACTCATCATGCATGGAGCACTCCCATTGGGAGAAATCAGTTCCTGCAGGTGGGAAAACTCCATAGAAACTTTTTCATCTTGAGATTGAATTTGTATGCGCATGCAACAGAAAAAATAGCCACTTTATCAATAGTGGAAAATAAAGCAACAGAATGATCATGTTGGAAGATAACAACATTATGAGCTTTCCAAATTTGAAAGAGAATACAAGCTCTGAAAAATGCCACAGAGAGTCAATATAGGACGGCCAAGAACCAAAATCCCCAAATAACGCCACACGTCAATGAAAGAAAATAGGGTGGTAGGGTTGAAACAAAGAATGGATCTAAGACCAAACAACTTGAGCATGGGTGTAAGACCAAAACAGATGTTTAAAGGATTTAGGCCGAGAACAAAAATGACATTTAGGATTAGGGATGCCAATGTGGTTGAGTCATTCACCTAAGGAATACCCTGGTAAATGAGACACCACAAAAAATGGTTGACTTTAGGTATCAACAGAGGGTTCTAGGCACGGGAAAGACGTAAAAGCCAAGTAGTCGGGGTAATTGAAGTCCCCAACAAGCATTGAGCTTGGAAATGACAGGTGAAATAGGAATCAAAAGTTGGTAGATAACTCCTACATTATAGTGAAAAAAATTAATATTATGATTCCACTGCCAATCCCGACACTAAACATCCAGAGGTTTAAGACTCAACTTGTGAAGCATGAAATCCAACTTCAATTCTTGAATTTTGTCGATAAAAGGAAGTTTTGAATTGGCAAGATTGAATCTCATCTTGAGCTCAAGCTAGAGAGTCTAGTCTCTGCATGAAATCGAAGCTTGAATAGTGTGAATTCCTTTTCAAGATAATCGGAGATATTTGATGCATGGAGTTTTAGTAAGCGGGATACTATCCCCTGTGATAATAGGAGACCACCAGATATTCTAGGATTTGAAATAAAGCTTGATGCGAAAGCCATCTCCAATCTAGTGTAGCAAAATATTCACAGCTTCAAAAGAATTCCATATAATCTTGGTGACGAACGTGTCAGTAGTCTTAATAGGAATAATTAAGGTATGTAACCCTACATTATTCCAATATTTTTTTACCATAAGGAGAACATGAGGCAATGCAATGGTGAAGCAGAATTTTCCAATCTTGATTACCTGAAAGGCAACACACCACCCATTTAGAACATAAAGCAATGTTTTGTCGGTAAACTTCAATAATGCACATACCACCTTGATCATGGGGTAGAAAACAAACATCCTAAGTAACCCAATGGAATCCCCTGGAACCAGAGCTCTTAGAACAAAGGTAATCATGGAGTAGTTTGGCAAGTTTGGAAAAGGAACCCCAAGAGGGGCACCAACAAGCAGAATAATACATATGGGTGGCCGCAAGAATCTTTATACACACTTGAAATTTTCTATCTAAAGATAGATATTTAAATGCCCAACGAGAGACCTTATGCTCAACTATGTTAATCACATATTGCCATAGGGTAGCATAATCACTATCAAAGGCAAAGGGAATGCCCAAAAATTGAAATTATTATATGTGGCCAATCCACTTCCAAGGGTAATCAATTAGCTAGTCAGACATAGGCCAACTACTTTTCCAATAGCCCAAGGTTTTTAACCATCTGAATGCTAGATCCTGAAGCAATACAAAAGATATCAATACATTGAAAAACTTCAAGAAAATTCTACTCATTTTCTGTAAGGGTGAGAAAATAATCATCAACGAAATGACCATTAATGAGCTAAGTAGAATGATCTAGATGCGACCCTGATCAACTCGCTTAGCAATAAGATACCCGAGAGCATCGACTGCTAAGACAAACAAAGTAGGCATAAGAGGATGCCCATATCTGATAGAGTGAAAGATGTCGATCACAGAGGACTGTTTTCCATTGATAGCGAGGCGATCAAACACATTAAAAATAGCATTTGAACAGTTGAAATAAAAAAGTCACCAAATTCTAACACCTTGCGTATGGCCAGAATAAAAGGTCACTTGATACGATCATACTCCTTGAAGTCAATTTTAAGAAATAAGGGCCATTGAAGAGACATCTGAGCCCATTTCATTCCTATTATATGTGGCCAATTTAGCATAAATAAACACATATAGAATGTACAATATAACATATATTATATGTGTTATTTATGATATGTTTTGATATATAACATATTATATTTTTATACACATGCATTTTATGAGGTATATGAGAATGATGTAGGAAACATGGGCCTATGCATGTTTTCATATACTAGACATTCCCTTTTCCTAGTGGCATTGTTAATCCAGGGGCATATTCTACACTATCAAATGTTATTGTGCCATTTATGACACATCTATTTTCCTTTCTACTACACATTTCCTTTTTATGTTAACATTATACAATGTCATATATATATATATAGAGAGAGAGAGAGAGAGAGTGTGTGTGTGTGTGTTACTATCAAAGATTTTGGAACTAACACATGTGGATATTATAGGACTAGTATATCTTTCTCTATAAGCCTATTGACTACTATCTACTTCCTTTTTACACATTAGATTAATCATTTTTTGTATTTTATATTAATCACTTGGCCTATTATGGTTGTAGGACACTTTGATGTCCCTTGATTATAACCTTAGTAGACCTTTAGTATGTGATCCTTCGAATCTTTTGCATGTGATACACCTTTGTGTCCTATATGTGGCCATTAGGCCTAACAATGTGATATTATGCATGACATTGTGCATAAATTTATGTATCAGATTATATGTTTGTTGTGCTTTCTATTTCCATGTTCCATGGTCCATATCATGCCATATCATGTGCTCTCTTTCCAAGTTTAGTTCTACAACATGACTATCTACATCCACCTTTTATATGTTTTGACAATGATTATTTGTTATGTCTAACATGGACATAGTTTAACTTTTGAGCTAGGTTGCCTATGGTCTATCTCAGTACCCTTAAAAGAGGGGGGATTCAGTGGGTTTATTACATAAATATCAATGTAAATCAAGAAAATAGACATAATTACGCATTCATAGAATACAAGAACTTGTTACAAAAACAAACTCAGAAATTTACAAATAGGAATAGGTGTAATTTCTATATAGGGACGGTATTGTAGACTTGGACAAAACCTTAGTATAGTAGTGTCCTAAAGAGTGTCACTTTTGTTTTTCTCAAATTTATAATTTCTCGATAGGATATAAATTTTACAATGGTTCAGATAGGTAATCACCTCTAAGAACACAAGTTACAATACAAACTCACTATATTTTATTATAAATGCAAGAATAATTTATTGCAAAATGTGGGGGTTATGGTTACTATTTCAAGTATGGTTTTTTCAGAAATTTCTATTTTCATATGCTATTTATATTCAAGATTTAACAAGGCTAGATATTTATACAATGGTAATGATTGGGTCTAGAGACACCCAACATCCTATAGAATTATAATTAGTGGGACCATGTGGTTTTTCCTATTTTCAAATGTTGGAATTAGTGTTCCCCATATTGGAACATAATATTAAGTGGGGTTTTAACCCCTTACTAAGTTCCTTAAAAGATTATACTTAATATTAATATAAAATATAATTATAAACTTAATATTATAGTTAATAAATTAAAATATTAATATATTTTTATTTATTAAATATAAACTAAGGTTCATATTAATTGGTTATAAATCAATTAATTTGAACGGGTATTTTTCAGGAGTCACACCCAATCACCTTAAATTAAATAGGGCACTCGGGGCCGTAAAAATTATGGGGTGAGAGAGGAGAAGTGAGGTGAAAAAGAGGTGTTGTTGGACTTGTAAAATTTATTATTGTTTCTCAAATGGTAATCTATTTCTCTATGGTTTTTAACCTCATACAAGTTTTCCCACGTTAATTATGGTGTGTAGTATTTAATTTGTGTTATTTATTTTATATTCTTATGTTTAATGTTAATTTAAGCTTGTTTGTTTCTTGACCCAATCCTCTCACATGGTATCAGAGTGGGTATAATTAATTTTTTTCAATACAAATTAACTTTGTTAAATAATTTAATTCATAAAATTTGAAATGGTAAAAGGTTGTTGGGGTGGTTGAAAACCCAACCAGGTTATAAATAAGGGCCCTATCTAAATGTTTCACACAAATATCTTTCGAAAGAAAATTATTTTTTCCAAAAGTTTCACTAGTGTTTGAGTGGGTCCATCGGAGGTCTTCATTTGCTAGTAAAAAAGCAAGTTAAAAAAAATTATCAATTTTTACATGTTTGTGTGAAACTCGGGTCTTATTTAGAATTGATTTTTTGGTTTCATATGAGATTAATAACTAGTAGTAATTAGTTATCTCAATTTTAGTTTGAAATATTCAATGAAAGATTGTCATTCCTTGTATAGTTTTGTATTTCAAATCCTAAAAATAGTTGAACAATTTAGCCAATTGTTCTAAGAATCCCCTCACATGGAATCAGAGCATGCCATGAAACAAATGGATAGAATCCATGAAAGTCAAGCACAATGGCTTAATTACAAATCAAACTTGAGATCTTGTCCATCTTGAAAAATGTAGTATTGTTGGACCTCAATGGCTTTACAAAATAAAATATTATGCTAATAGAAATTTTGATAAGTTTAAAGGCGGGTTAATATCTCATTGGTTTCTTTAAAAACCTGGTATTGGCTATGTATAAACGTTTTCTCATGTTGCATAAATGAGCACTGTTAGGATTCTCATTGCCTTTAGTTGTTCAATATGGTTGGTAAATTCACGAGAAAAATGTTAAAAATACATTGTTGAATGGTGACTTAAAATAAAAAATCTACATGACCCAACCTAAAGGTTTTAAGGAACCTGGAAAAGAACTCTTTGTTTGTAAACTAAAAAAAATCTATATGGCTTAAAAAACAAGCTCCTATGGCTTGGTATGCGAAAATACACAATTTTTTCAAAGATATTGGTTTCAATAATTGTTCTTATGATAATGATCTCTTTGTTAAAGTTGGAAATAATAAAATTATACTTCTTGTATTATATGTAGATGATTTACTTATTACTAACAAGTAGAATAGTTTAATTCTTAAAATTAAAGTTAAATTGAAACAATACTTTGAAATGAATGATTTATGATTATTACACCATTTTTTAGGAATGGATATTTTTCAATATGAGCATTCTATTGTTGTATCACAATCACAATGTGTTGTTAATTTACTTAGAAGGTTTAATATGGCTGATTGTAAACCTATTGATATTCCTATTGAAGTTGGTTGTAAACTAGATCCTAAACCTCCATGCGAAAAATAAAATTATACTCTTTATAGGTAACTTATAGGTAGCTTGATCTATCTTACAATCACTAGGCGTGATAGTGCATATGTAATAGGTATACCTCCAAAATCATGCAAGAACCATATAAGGATCTTGGAATTTATCCACAATAATATTAAGATATATCAAAGGAATAATTAATTTTTATTTACATTACACTTCTTGTGATAATGCCTATTTGTATGAATATTGTGATTATGACCATGTTAATGATGTAAAAAAATAGACAATATATGACTGGATATGTTTTCAAGTTTGGTATAGGTGTCATTACTTGGAGTAGTAAGAAACAAATAGTAATCTCCATCTCTTCTACTGAAGTTGAATATAGAAGTGTAATAGAAGCAACAAAATAAGTCATGTGACTAAAGTGGTTGTTAGAAGAAATTTACATGGAAGTTAAAGGAAGTAATCCTCTTTTGCGTGATAGCCAAATTTGTATTTCTCTCACAAATAATCTAGTTCAACATCAACAAACAAACATAGAGAGATTTATATTCATTTTATCTAAGAGAAGGTTCTCTACGGTGATATAGATCTCTAGTTCTATCCTACTAAAGATCAAGTTATAGATATCTTCACAAATCCATTGTGTGTTGTGAAGTGTTGCAAGTTTCTAGCACTGATTAACCTAAAGTGCATGATAATACCACCTCCTAATGGTCGGCCATGTGTTTTCTTTTTCATCTCTATACTTTTTCTCCATAAAATAATTGTAAATATCATTATGATTTAAGTAAACTTCTCTACTTTAAGTATACTATGTAGGCTAGTAATAAAGCATCATCTTGTAAATGAGGTCCTTACTTTATAATAGGATCCTAAGATGCTTATATATTTTCCATGAGAAACTATGAGATTTAGTCGCACAAATCATGTTTATCCTAAATCATCACTTTTGATTTATGGATTCCAAATACTATTGTACAACAAGCTTATTTTAATAGGATGAAGGTATACAAATCCTTCAAAAGTGATACGTTATCATAAAACCCTCATTGTGGTTTAAGGATTGTAAATATTGTTGTATAAACAAGTAATGTTTGCATATAACCCCACTTACTATTAAGGGGGAGTGTTGAAACATAATCATAAGTGGGGTTTTAACCCCTTCCTAAGTTCCTTAAAAAATATTATATTTAATATTATACTAAATATAACTATAAACTTTAGATTATAGTTAATAAATTAAAATATGAATATATTTTTCTTGATTAAATATAAGCTAAGGTTTATCTTAATTGGTTATAAATCTATTACGTTAAAAGGGTGTTTTTGGGAGTCACACCCAATCACCCTAAATTAAATAGGGCACTCAGGGTCGGTAAAAATTATGGGGTGAGAGAGGAGAAGTGAGGTGAAAAAGAGGTATTGTGTGACTTGTAAAAGTTACAATTGTTTCTCAAATGGTAGTCTATTTCTTTGTGGGTTTTTTGCCTCATAGAGGTTTTCCCAAGTTAATTATGGTGTGGAGTATTTAATTTGGGTTGTTTATTTTATATTATTATGTTTAATGCTAATTTAATCTTATTTATTTCTTGACTTGATCCTCTCACACCCCAAACTCCCAACTTATTTTACTATTTGATTTTCAGGCATTGGGCTTTCTTCATCCCCCATCTCTCTTTTGTTTTGGGTTTTATGATTGAAGGTCTCAAAAATTATCCACTAGTGAGTTTGAGTCGAAATTTAACCTCTTCTAATTTAAGCTCAAACACAAACATTGGGAATTATGTAAACATGCAAAAAATATATAAATATGATTGTTAGAAATAATGAATACATAGAATATTAATTTAAAAAATAATGCACCTTAGATTTTATTTGGAAGGGGAATATTTTGAGTAAATAACTTAATTGCAATGGGTGAAGTTTAATTATGGAGTTCTTGAAGCAACATGGGGGATTGTTTCACCAATAAGTTTTACACTTTCTAGGACGAAACAGATAGAAGGTAAATGGTTAAACAGGAATACATGTGAAACGAAGGTGGAAGGTAGAATGCATGCGTTGTTGATGTTATCCAAGCTGATTGTAGAGAACTCCTTTTTTCAAGGAAGGATTACATGTAGATGCAAATCAAGACCACAAAAGAGTATTAAATAGCATATGACAGTAGACTGCTTAGCGTATGCTAGATCTAGGAAGCGTGGTGCTTCCTAGAGAGGCTGTCAATCCACTATTTAATAACAATTTAATGTGAATAAGAAACTGAAATAAATATGTGCTATTGCAATGTAATGATTTAGGTTTCTCATACACACAATACACTAGATTTTATGCTAGATATCAAAATAACACTAAATCTAATTAGATCCGGGGTTTGTTCAAGTTAGGAAGGTCTGTCAAAGGTCTGGTAAGGGTCTGGGGCTGATTTGTTGAGATCTGGGTTGATTTTGGGTGAGTGAGAAGCTTGTTGGTCTGAGCATATAAAATGAAACAAAGACCAGTATCGGTCGGGTGACTGATGCTAGTATGGGGACGAAACTGAAGGAGGTCAAGGAATCAACGTTGGTAGGGGCAATAGGTATTAAACTATTAAAAATAAGTCTTTAGGCTCTCTTTGATTGCACAGAGAGTGAGGGTAGTGTGGTTTGGGTCGTAATATGGCTGAGAAGACTCAAGAATACTAAGAAGGAGGTTTAGAAGGGTGAAAATTCTTGGGGTGGTTGAATAGTGGGTTGGTGGGAAGAAGGTGATGTATAGGTAACAGAAGAAATAAAATACTGAAAGAAGTAAGAGATCTATAATGGGATAAGTACAAATGATTAAAATCCTAGTACTTACTCGGTATTTTTTAGATCCTATGAGTTGAGATGGTTGATGGTTGATCGAGAGTCCAGTGTCGTGATAGTACAAAATGTATGCTCCCATGAGTATTCCAACACTCTAGAAAGAGAACTGGTTGTTGGTCTTGCACTGGGGTTGTGTGTCTTCATCGTTTGGATGCAGGAGGGATTTGAAGATTCGAGCTTGAATGTAATAAGGCTCCAATAAATGGATGACCAACTCTTGTAAAGAGTTTTAAAATTGTATATAAAGGAACCGATGGTGGTTTAGGTGACCGACGTCGGCCGAGGATAAACCAACATCGGTTGGGGTGAATTAGTCAAAGTTACTAAAAATATAATGATCTTTAATATGTTTGGCGTGATCTGATTGTTAATCCAGGTCTCAAGTGAGGGTTGGTGCTTAGATAAGTGGAAGTGTTGTTGGAGAAGGAATATGAATTTAATTTTAGGGTTTGAAAGAGTCCCAATTGTTTAAGATAAGTAGAGACTCAATCTTAGTTAATTAATAGGCTAGGAATAGGTCCATGGTGAGGTGTCTAAGTGATGTGGCTAGGTGAGGTGTAAATTAACTTAATTAAAGTAATTAAGTTAATTAATAATGTGAGGATGAACATTAATTCAATTATAAGTAATTAAATCAATATGAATGCGGGTAATGGGTCATGGTTAGGTTAATATGTTACGTTAATTAATTAAAAAGGGACTAAGGGGAGTGTGACCCAAATTTGGTGTCTATGTTTTCCCCTTTTTGTCACGTAGCTTGTATTGATAAATGACGCTGACAAAAACATGAAGTCGTTGTCTCAGGTTAGGTTACCCCAAGTATGGGTGGAGGTGATCCCCCTCAAACTAGGATTTGATGAGGTAATAGAGGAAGTCAGTGAGTGGTTTGATAAATGTGTAAGTGATGAAAACAAGGGTATGTAGGTTTTAGGTAAGGGTGACTTTGGTTCGAGTAATAGGTAGGGGCAGTCTAATGCACACACATGTATAAAATGTGATATGGTACCAGGGTGAAGAACTTACAAACTCCACTTCATCAAAAAGTCGATAGGTTTATCTAAACAAGGTTAAGTGGTTCACGTATCCAAGGTATAGGATACGGTCCTAAAACACAACTAGGCAAGGTGTAGGAATGGGTAATAGGTTTGTTCTAGGTCACCAAAGGTATGGTCGAGATAAACAACATGACATTAGGAAAGGTAAGGTCATTAGGCTAAACAACAAGATTAGCATCATCGTAAGATATAACGAGTAAGTGAATTCGAGTGTCACAATGGTTGGGGTTGGGTTGGGTAATTTAGGCATGGGCATAGGTAAGGCCATGTTAGGGGAAAAACATGCCCCAAATGATTGGGAGGTTGGGTCATAGGTAATAAGGTCATTAGGTTGAGTTGTAAGGCTAGGTGTGGACTTGGGTAAGATGAAAAGGGTTTCAGGAAATCAAATGTCATGATAAGGGGTATATTAGGTTCAAATAGGCTAACCAATACTAGTTGAGGGGAACCAACCACGGTCAAGGTAAACTGACCACGGTGCACTAGGGCATGTGACTGATACCGGTCAAGATAAACCGATATCAGTCAAGTTGTATTTGGGATAAAAAAGTAAAATACGCATTTTACGGATCCATTTGTGCTTTTGTTATTTGTGGAAAATGAAAAACAGAGAGGATTTTGGTGGTTTGACGTGGTGAAATTGATAGAGTTACAATCCAAGTGGAGTTGTAGTGTTTGTGAGTGGAACCACGAGATCAATTGGATCGTTGTGATTGGATGAAGGGTTGATAGTTTGATTCATGCATGATAGAGGCATGAGAAGGGGCTAGAGGGCCACTCATTCAGATACCATAGGTGCCACCAAGGAGGTGCCACCGTGTTGAGGTAGGATTCAATCCAGATTGTTTGTTTTTGTGTAAAATATAAGGTAAAAATGAAGAAATGGAAATTTAATTTGAAATTTGAATTTTGAGTAAAAATGGATAAAATTGGGTGCTAAGAGGGAGCAATGTAGAGTAACTAGACTGGAAAATGAATATGGGTAGGGTTGGGGTAGGATTTGGATAGATTATAGGGTGTTTTTAAATTTTTTAAAAAGTTGGGGCATGGGGGTTCGGCTTTAGAGATGAACCGGTAACCGACGTCGGTCAAACAGTGGCCGACATCGGTGGGTAGAATGGGTGACTGGTACCGGTCAGGGTGACTAGTGCTAGTCACTGTGAAAAGTGACCATGCCCAAAAAAAGGAAAAAATTAGAAGGAGAAAGAGTTAGGTAAGGTGGAAAGATGAAACAATAGGGTAGGTAAGTAGGTAATGGGGTAAACAAAGATAGAAGAGAGGTAGGGGGTTGATGTAGGTAAGGAAAGGTGTGTTTTAAGGTGAAAATTAGGTCAAATAGTAAAGGAAGGATGGTGATGAAATAGAACATGAGGACTTATTTAGGCTAGATAAAATGGATAATAGGTTAGTGAAATAGTTAGGAAATGAATAGGTAGGTAGAGCAATGTGGGTGTGGGATGGGGGTAGGTAGGGGTGATGAAATGAGTAAAGTAGGTAAGTACTTGACATTGTTGAGTGGTATGGATGTAAGCACGTCACCAATTGATGATGTGGGATAGGGTACCACCATTATTGGTGTGGATGCAACCCAGTGTCATGGAGGATGAGTGGAATCATATGCAAGACATGGCATTGATTGACATCAGGTGATACAGGTGTATCAGGTGAGATCATAGTCTTATGGTCACTCTCATCGATAGATGGGATGCAATGACCAATACCTTCCATCTACCCACCGACGAGATGACTATCACGCTAGAGGATGTGTACATGATTTTGCAGCTACTGATTGTGGGAGAGCCTATATATCAGATTGTGTTGGATGCAGTGATTGATCTAATAGTTGTAGTGTTTGGGGAGGCAGTAGGTGAATTGACTGAGCACATTGTCAGCCTTGTGTATGGAGCTATGTATGTTGCACATCCACAGGAGACTCATTTGGCAGTACTGATGATGGAGGTCATTGGATGCTATGCACTTCTTGACTCAGAGGGTGGCTGATTTCCTTGAGCACTGATGGGGGTTTTGCAGGATATGGTTGAGGAGCGAGTTTGTTTTACATGGGTGCCTTCATATCTGGTGTAACTATATAGAGAGTTGTAGGCTTATCAGATGATGTAATGGTACGACATTTTTTGTACATTCCTACTGCACTGCTAGGCATATGAGCACATAGTGATTGTGCACCCATAGGGACTGCTGATAGTAGAGTGGTATCAGGGTGGGATGAGAGCAGGCTACAGGAGATGGGTGGCAGTAGGTGGACATCCATGAGTGGAGGAGGCACAACATGATGTGGATTACTACAAACGACAGATGGAGGGTGTGTATGTGATGGATATAGTATGGTGACCCTATGTTGGTTTTCATGCTTACAGAGGCATGACACAAGAGATGCAGGGCATATAGTTGATCAAATGGATACAGGGGAGGTATGTCAGTGAGCATGAGATGATTTTGGTGGATAGATTCTGATGCCAGTTCAGACTACAACAGGATGTGCCTCCACCATTCCCTCAGTACTGGAGAGATGATGTTGAGTGACCGCTATCTCTGCCACATCTAGCATATCCTATAGGGAAGGAGGAGCAGGTGGTGGACAAGGGGATAGATGATGCTAGTGTGACAGATGGGTACAAACACTGGTGGGTAGCCCAGCTACAAGCATTACCACTGCATCTAGGTCAACTAGACTTGGCTACAATTATAGTTTAGAGAGATCCATTACAGGGGCAGGTGACTACTTTAGGGGTACAGTTGATAGCATCGCAAGCATAGGTAGCCACCCTGATAGAACAAGTGACATCATTACAGGGTCAGCTAGCAACAACCTAGGCATAGGATCCGACACATTCACCCACAGGGGATGGTGCACAGGTAGCAGTGCTACAGGCACTAGTACTGGTTTATAGGGTCAGCTAGTAACCACTCAGGCACAGGTTACGGCCCTATAGGCCCAAATAGCTACACAAGTACCAACATAGGAACCAGGACAAGGTCTTGTAGTATAGGAAGGAGGACAGGGGCCTCTATTGTTGGGGCAAAGTTCACATGTTGCAGCTAGACCGATGTTGCCACCCCATACTATATCTATGGCTAGGTTAAGGGATGCCCTGAATGAGGCTCGTTATTACCAAGATCATCTGACCATGACAGGTATTGATGTTCCATCATATGCTGAGCACAGGGCCCAGTAGGCAACCAGTGAGAGGACCAGATCCAGGACTCACAACTTAGGTAGCACATGGGGTCATCGGCCCTAGAGACAGGGTTAGCGTGAGGTTACCAGTTCTTGCAGACCGGGCCCAGCTAAGGGCAAGGAGGAGGAGATGGTGGGAAGATAGGGACTAGTAGAGGGTGGAGAGATGCTGGTAGGGTGGTTGACAAGGTGAGAGGAGGAGACAGGTGAGAGTGGAGAGGAGGGCCTCAGATGGGGATGAGATATTTATGAGATTGTATTATGATTTTGATTTTGATATATATACCAGCCTATGTGCCGAAGATTACGAGATTGTATATGAGATTTTTTGAGACACTTTGATGATTTATCCCTGTGTACATATGTATTGATACACAGACATTCCCTTTTATATAGTTGATGATGATTATTGGACTGATGATGTATTGGTTTTCATTTCCATTGTTTTTGCTTATTATGGAAACTAGGTGAGTCAGGCATGGTTGAGTCTAGGTCATGTAGGCATGGTTGAGTTAGGTGTAGGCATGGTAAAGTTAGGTGTAGGCATGATGGAGTTAGGTGTAGGCATGGTTGAGTCAGGTAAAGGCATGGTTGAGTTACGTATAGGCATGATTTGAGTTAGTGAACATTTCCAAGTTACTGGTTTTAATGAAATGATGTGTTGGATGTATGTTATGTTTAAATTTCCAAGTAATTGATATCATGGAAATGTTAAATGATGTAGGTGTGATATGGTTGAGGTTATAAAATGGTAGGTATGATGAAACAATGTATGTTTTTGTGATATATTAATTTCCAAGTTATTGTATAAATGGAAACTAACTGGGTTTGAATGTGAATGTAAAGGGGGAAAATTGGTTAGGGGTAAAAGTGGCCGAGCTAACCTCCAAGGGCCCCATGCCCTAGGAGTGCTACCTACATAGCCCCGATGAAAAGGGGCCTCAGGCCGATGTAGTTCTCCCATAAGCTAGGGAAGAATATGATGAGGTAGATGAATGGGTTGGTAGGTTTTTAGGCATGATTGAGTCTAGGTTACTTAAGAATGGTTGAGTTTTAGGTTGAATAGGCATGGTTGAAGGAGAAGAAATCCCAGAATGTAGGTGTTGAAGGTCTAGTCTTACGTAGCAGAATCAATAAGTAAGAAAAGAGATGAATGGTAAAAGAGGTGGAATGCTCTAGAAGTGGCAAAGACCATAATGAGCATACTGAGGATGGGCTGATGAACTTAAACCCCTAAAGGTAGTGCATGATTGCTTGTTCCAAGGGTGAAAGAAGTTACATGATCATGAAATTTCACATTTTTGGCATGTCCCTTGAGTAGGTAGAAGATAAGAAAGAAAGGAAGATGAGGTGAAATGGGTTGTTTAGCATAACCTTGTTGTGAGACAACATGCCTCTTCTGCAAGATACCCAAAACTGAAATAGGCAAGTCCATGATGAAAAATTTGTACTTCTATTGATTTTTTGTATTTTCTTTTTTTTATTTTTTTGGATAGATTGATCGATGTGGGAAGTCTATGTGAGATGAATAGAATGAATCCTTGAGGTCTTCGTGAAGTTGATCGATGCGGGAAGCTTCATAATATTTTATTTTTATGTTGTAGAAATAGTCTTCTTTTTTTATAGACTATGTACAATATGGCTAGCTTTTTATAGTTGTCCTTCAAGGGAGCAATCTATTTATAGTAGTAAGATAGAAAGATAGATGTCCTTTTTGAGGGAGTCATCTATTTTCTAGAATTTTGACTCAAGGAATTGAATTTGAAAATCCCATATATTACTTTTGAACCTTTTTGGACTTTTAGTTCATGGACAAGACTATAAAGGAGTATAGGATTCTTTTATGAAGAAAAACCATAACACAGAAAGGTTAGCTATGAAAGAAAGGTTTTAAGTGATGAATGACCATGGGATTCCATCCTAAAAAGGATGAAAAGTATCCATGAGAATCATGCCATGAGTAGAGCCGTGGTACTCATATTGAAGATAAGGCTGAAAGGTGACGGATAATCACATGATTCTTGTTTAGTCGTTGATCCTTAAAATAGGTAAGTGGAAGGTGAATGTTACTCAAGGGACGAGTGTTTAATAGACAAAAGGTGATATAGGACTTGATTCAACAATAGAATGGTCGAAGATGCAAGGCATTGAGGGGCTCAAGTTCGGGTTTACCATCAAGAGAGGATAAACGATAAGCACCTGATCCATAGGTATGAGTGACAATGTAGGGTCCAAGCCAATTAGGAGAAAACTTTCCCCGTTTACTTTTCTTTTCTTTAGTTACATGTTGATTTTCCTTCAGGACAGAGTCATTAACCTTGAAGGTTTGTTCTTGGACACGTTTATCATAGGCACGTTTGATACATTTTTGGTAGATTTGAAGGTGATCGAGAGAATTTAGATGGCGTTCATCTAATAACTCAAGTTGTGCCAAATGGTCTTGGAAAAAATCATCATCGTTGAGCATATCTTTGAGTGAGATATGAAGAGATGGAATTTGGACTTTGAGAGGCAAGACAACCTCTGTACCATAGACCAAAGAGAAATGTGTGGCAGTAGTTGAGGTGTGAATACTAGTGTGATAAGCCCATAAGGTGAAAGGAATGTGCATGTGCCAATCCTTACCAGTATCGTCAACCACTTTCATAAGAATTTTGTTTAGGGTTTTGTTAGTTGATTCAACTTGGCCATTTGTTTGAGGATAATAAGGTGAAGAAAAATTGAGTTGAATGCCGAAGGTGTCATAGAGTTTCCATAGGGTTTTGTTTTTGAATTTTTTTCCATTAACAGTGATGAGGTGGTGAGGAACACCAAAGTGATAAATGATGTGATGGTTGATGAATTCACAAATTTTCTCATCTTTTGTAGAAATGAGAGGTACGGCTTCCACCCATTTAGTGTAATATTCGGTAGTGGTAATAATCCATTGATGACGTTGGGAAGAATGAGGGTTAATCTCTTTGACAAGATCCAAACCCCATTGAGAGAAAGGCCAAAGGTCTCATGTGACCTATAAGGCATGACTAGGGGTGTGATGAAGATTAGCATGTTGCTAACATTTCACACAATGTTTGACATAGTCACAACAGTCTTGGTTTAGGGTTGGCCAGTAATAGCCGAGGTGAAGGATGCACTTAGCGACAACAAAGCCACTGAAATGACCTCCAAAAATCCTGTCGTGAACTTCCTTGATGGTGTATGGGATTTCAGAACTTGTAAGGCATCGTAAGAGGATACCATCAAAGCCACATTTATAGAGAAGACCACCCATGATGACATAGCGAGAGACACTTTTGAGGAAGGCTCGTTGTCCATTGCGAGTAAGATCTGGAGGTAGAATTGAAAGGGAAAGGTAGTCAACAAACTGCTTATACCAAAGGTCACGTGGGTCAGTTTCAATGTTTCCTACAAAGTTAACATCTCAGAATAGATAAGAAGGTGATTGCAACCTTTGTACTATGACAAATATTTTTGAGTCGAAGGGTGAAGTGGGTATTTGAGAAGTGAGACAGGCCATGGTGTCCACAAATTTATTAGTGGAACACGGGGTGGTTTGAAGTTCATAATGGTCAAAGGTAGTCAAAAGCATGTCAACATGATGTTTATACTTTTGAAGTATCTCATTACAACACTGGTATATACCATTAACTTGGTTCACAACCAGTTGAGAGTTCACCAAAGATATTAATTGATTTAACATCTAAGGCTATGGCGGTTTGAAGACCTAACATGAGTGCTTCATATTCGGTGATATTGTTAGTACAATCAAAATATAGTTTGAAAGATAATGGCATAGGCTCACCATCAAGAGGAATGAGGATAACTCCTGCACCACCCCCATGCTGACATTTGGAACCATCAAAGAATAAGGTCATCTGGTAAATGGTATCATCCAGGGAGAGGGTAGCAATGGATTCATCAGGGAAGTCGAAGTTAGAAGATTGGTTTCTAGAGAGAGGTGCATTTCTGAGTTGGTCAGCAATGGTTTGTCCTTTGACAAATTTTTGATGGATGAATTCAAGATCTAGGTCTACAAGAAGCATGAGCCAACGTGCAACACGTTGATGTTGGTAAGGCTTAGTGTACATGTAATGTAAGGGGTCAGTATTGGTGACAACAAAGGTTTTGTGGTTGAGTAGGTAATGGAGAAGTTTAGTGGAGATAAATACTAAGGCTAGGAAAAGTTTTTCAGCATGAGTATATCTAGTCTTGTAGTCTAAAAGCGTATGACTTATATAATAAACCGCTTGCTCCCTGTGTTTCTCATCACGATGAGCGAGCATGACACCCAAGGAATGATCAGTGGCAGAAATGTAAAGGTAAAATGGTTGGTCATCCTTAGGTGGAATGAGCACAGGTGGTTGGAGGAGGTATTGTTTTAAGGCATTGAAGGCTTTGTGGCATTCATCATCCCATTTGAAGGAGACATCCTTTTTGAGAAGATGATGAAATGGATGGCAGCGGTCAGAAAGCTGAGAAATAAAGTGACAAATAGATTGTAACTTTCCTTGCAAACTACAAAGTTGATGAAGGTTAGTAGGTGGAGGCATCTTGAGAATAGCCTTGATTTTAGTGGGATCAACTTCAATGCCACGCAAAGAAATGATAAAACCAAGGATTTTTCCTGAGAGAACAATGAAGACACACTTCTTAGGTTGAAGGAGAATGCAGTATTTGATGAGATGGTCAAAGACAACCTTAAGGACTACAAGGTGTTTGAATCAATGTTTTGATTTGGCAAGAAGATCATCAATGTAATCTTCCAATATGTTATGCATGATGTCATGAAAGATATAATTCATAGCCCGCTGATATGTAGCACCAACATTTTTAAGGCCAAAGGGCATGACACGATAGCAGAAGGTCCCCCAAGGAGTGATGAAGGAGGTTTTGTGTTGATCTTTCAGGGTGAGTAATATTTGGTTATAACCCAAGAAACCATCCATGAGTGATAGCATCTCATGGCTGGTGGTGAGATCAACTAGTTGGTCAATACTAGGTAGAGGAAAGTCATCTTTGGGGCAAGCCAAGTTAAGGTCAAAAAATCCATGCAAATGCGGAGTCCCCCTGTTGCTTTTGTGATAGGAACAATGTTAGAGATCCATTGGGGATAATCAATGGGTAGAATGAAGGAAACTGAAAGGAGGTGCATTGGAGTTCTTCTTTGACAAGAAGGGAAATGCGAGGATGCATTTTTCACAGCTTTTGTTTCACAGGTTTGGCATCAGGAATGGTTATGATATTATGGACCACAATGTTTGGGTCAATACCAAGCATATCAGCATAGGACCAAGCAAAAGCGTTGCTATGATATCAGAGGAAATAATTGAAAGCTTCTTTTTTAGCAGCATTTAAAGATTGGCCTATTTTTAGAATGTGAGGGTCCTCCTGAGTGTGAATGTTGATTTTGATGGTTGATTCATTTAATATGGTTTACATCTCAAAAGGTAACAACCAGTGAATATAAGAATCTTCCGCACCAAGGTAGGTGAGAATAGAATCATCATCCTAACATTGAATGATGTTAATAGAAGGTGTATCATCATCGATCATGTCAGGATATAAGAAGGGAAGAGAAGAGGGAGCCTCACCATCGCGCTGATAAGTTAGAGGTCCAAGGGAAACAATGTTCATGAAAAAAAAAGTTAGGAGGAATGGATTCTGGATCCATAGAATCTATAGGTGAAGGTGGTGAGGTAGGTGAATGGGGTGGGGAATTATCATGCTCAATGAGTTCGACTCGAGCCTTCTTGGAAGGTGGTTCAGAAAATCCAATACCACTGTGGTCTTTATGCTTACAAGTGGTGCAAGGAATGACAATATGGTGACCTTGTTCATAGAAACCAAATCCAAAGCCCTTCCAAGCACAATGATGGAGGAAGGTGTGGGCGAAGCGGTGGTTGGTGAGAGATTGAAGGTCGGAGGAAAATGGTTGAGTTTGGGAAGGTGGCTCAGGTGAGTAGGTAGAAGCATCAAGTCCCCCATACATTAAGTTGGTGCAAAGGTGGGGAGGACCGTAGGGGAAAAATTCACCTACGTGGTGATCATAGTGGGGATGTTGGTGAAGGTTACCATACTCTTGAGGAGTAAGGAATGTGTCAATGTTATAAAGGTGGTACTCCCCCAGAGTGAGGCATTGAAAAATACCTTCTAAGGGATCAGTAGTTGGTATGTGGGTAGCGGGAATGGATGAATCACTAGAAAATTGAGAAGAAGAAGCATTGGATGTTTGAGAAGTAGATGGGTTGGCTGATGGGTTAGCTACAGAAGTTACAGAAGTAATGGGAATAGAGGAGTTAGTTATGGAAGATGTAGCAACATAAGTGGTGGATGAGGCAGTGGCTGAAGAAGAAGTGATAGTGGTGGTAGATGCCTTAACTGGTATAAGGACATCATTGGGTCGATACAACATGTTACAGGTCTTGAATGGTGAAGGGTTGGCTAGAATGGTATAGTTGTTCCCTTCATGTTCAAATTTTAAACAACGGTGTAAGGTTGAAGGAACACAACCCATGACATGAATCCATGGTCGGCCAAGTAACAGGTTGTACTAGAATTCCCCCTCTAAGACATAGAATAATTCAGGAATAGCACAGGGGCCCATGAGAATGTGGAGAATGATGGTGCCAAGGGTGGAAGTCATGGCATCATTAAATGAACACAACATAACTAGGTTATTATGCATGAAATTGGTAGGGATGTGCATTTGGTTGTATGCATGGGAGGAAATGATGTTGATACTGGCACCTCCATCAATTGTAACACGTTGAACATGTCTATTATCAATGTAGATGGAAATCAATAGGGTAGGGTCAGGATCATCCTCTTGGAGAGGTATAATCTCATCGTCATAGAAACTAAGAGTGGCTACTTGATGAGTGACAGTGAGAGTAGAGGAAGGGGGTGAAGTGGTGATGAGTGATAATGGATGCAACAGGCATAGGGTCATTAGGTAGAACCTCAATAGATTGCAGGACCTCAATGAGGGCCTGACAATGAGACTCAGAGGTTTGGATGAGGTCGTATAAAGACATTTTGAGAGGATACTGGTGTAATTGTTTAAGCATTGTATGATGGGAAACCCCATCAGAAATAGGGTATGCGGGTCCACAAATGGTGATTTTGGGTACATGCGCACATGGAATTTTGGGTAAAGGAGTAGCGGATGAGCTGGTTTTTTTATCATTTCCTTTTTCCTTCTAGGCTTGAGTGACAACTTGAACCATATTGATTTGTGATGAAGGAGAAGGTGACTCGTGAAAGGTGTAGTAACAAGATGGGAAAAAATATGGTGAGGGAATATAATGGTTTTGTGAAAGCAATGCAGCGCATTGGAATTTTGGTGGAGGTTTGGCTAGCTCTCTGATGCGGACCATATTGATCTCAAATGTTGGAGGAGGATAAAAGGGTTGTGGAGGTGGAGATGGAGGTCACTGAATAGGTAAGGGATGAGGTTGTGTGGTGATAGGTGTAGGTGGAATAGGGTCCAGTTCTAAAAGATCATCATCGTCAAATTTTTCTTCAAGAGGAAATAATTGGAGAAGAATAGTCTTAAGAGCCTTACATTTTTCCACATCATTCCCTGACACACGATGGTAAGCACAAATTTTGGTATCATCAAACCCTTCTGGTTTAGGTTTGAGTGGGTCGTAAGGTCTAAGCAGTGGCAATGTGATGAAGAGGTTTCCAAAAGGTTAGCTAAGATGTTGGCGTAAGACCCTGCCAATGGATCACAATGTGAAGTAAGTGTGGGTCTGGATGGAAGTGTGGGTGAATTTGGTGGGAGAGGTGTCACTGGAGGTGGAATCAGAGGTTGAGTAAGTTTGACTACTTGTTTGGTAGATAGTACAATTTTAGGTTTGGGTTGCACCTTCTTGGGTAAAGGTGTAGCAGGTGAACTAGTTGTTGAAGGTGGTGTAGGTTTAACTACCTCTTTAGACAATGATGAGGTTTTGGGATTTGGTTGCACCTTCTTGGGTAAAGTTGAAGAAGGAGTGCATGATGTAGAAGGGAAGGTAGATGGCGAAGGGGATGGGTTAGCCAAGGTGATAATGGAGGTGTGGTGAAGGCTGTGGTAAGAGGAAATGTGGAAGGGACTAGTTGAGGAGAAGGGAATGGCATGGGTAATGAGGAGGATACAAGAAGTGGTGTAGGTATAGGAGGTAGAAAGGATGTAGGTGATGGAGAAGGCATAAGTTGTGTAGGTAATTTGGGTGTAACAGAGGATCATGATGAGGAGGTGGGCTGTTGTGTTTTTGGTTTACCTTGGGTAGGAGGCTATTTGACCAAGGTTGATGGGTGGGGACCTAGGATAGATGGAAGTGGTGAAGGTGACAGAGGGGTAATGGGAGAAACTAGTGTATGTGGCCTAAGAGGTTTGGTCTTCCTCTTAGGTGGGGGAATAGTCTTTGCAATGGCTTGTGAGGACGTGGCTAAATCCAGTTTGATAGGAGGATGGACTAGGCTTGATGTTGGCATGACTCCTAATGTGGTAATGGGTCTAGACACAGAGGAAGATATAAGTGCAGGTAAGGTTTTAGGCATAGGAAAAAGTTCATTTGATGGTAAAGGTTTAGGTGTAGGTGAGGGTGATGAAGAAGGGGTAGCTACAACTGACATGGGCATGGTGGGTTTGGTTGTCTGAAACACCTTTGGATAGATCATGGAAGTGTCAGCAGAATTTTCTACATTTGAGTTGAGACAGGAAGTCAAAGGCATCCCCAAAGCATGGAATTGTCAACATAATCCAAGTAGTCGACCAAATGTGAGAATGGAACCGATGTAGGGGGAATGATGTTGATTTGGTAGTAATCCCTATAAAAAAATGTCTGTGAGACAGGGAAATGGTTGGCTTTAGACTCTGTGGGTAGAAGAGATGAGAGTAGGTCAACATGATCCTTGAAATCTAGTGGAGAATTGTCATTAATAGGAAGGGACACTACTAATGGACCCCTTGTAAGTAGGGGAGAAGGTAGGTTGGATGAGGTAGGTTCTTCTAGAAGAAGGTAAGCATGACTCTCCCGTGGGTAGAAGAGTAAGTACTGTGGGTTGTTCATCAGGTTGAGAGGTGAGTGGGGAAAATGCATTGATAGATATGGTGGAATCCTTTGTGGGTGGAGGAGAAGATAAAGGGGACTCCTCCATGGGTAGAGGAGTAGATGAAATAGGCCCCTCTACGGATGAAGGAGTTCATGAAAGAATCTCCCCGATAGATGGAATGGGAGGAAATTGAGTGGAAGGAGCTAGTATGATGTCGAAAATGACATGAACTTCACAAATGATATTGTCACTAGTCAAAGTTTCACTCATTTGGTTAGATGATGGGGTGTGATTTGGGAATGGCTTCTTGAAGATGTGAAGGTTCTGATTAGCTGGTGTGTTAGGGTTATCCAAGACAATATATCCATTATCTAACATTTCTTGGATGATGTTTTTTAAAGTTATACAATTACCGTCGCTATGACCTCTAACGTGATAATAGTTGTGGTAATCCTTTTCTTTGTACCATGCAAGCACAGGACAAGAAGGGTCAAAACCAGTATGTGGTTTGATGGGTGGAAGAGTGATTTCTTTAGATTTTAATTTTTTTTCTAAAACTAAAGAGTAGGGTTCTCCTATGGGAGTATATTTTCATTGTTCCCACTTGAACTGAAAATCCTGAACAGGAGAAAGGTTGGAAGAAGGTTTTGATTGGTTGGATGGATGAGATGGGCCAACTTTCAAAACTACTGTGTTGGTAGATCCTTTTGCTTTAGAATAATTATTTTGTGGTTTGGAAGAAGAAGAGGTATCATTTGATTTAAACGCAATGTTCTTGTTACACAATTGTATCTTCTTCTCTTCAATGGCATGAATTTCAAGTTTCCAGGCCATGGTGAATGCCTCATCAAATGTATGGAAGGTTTGAACTTAGAGAGTTGGTGAGATGTGTCTAGCACAAGCTCTAGTGAAAAATTCTATTAACTCATTTTAAGGAAGTTGGAATGTGAGTTAGTTGATCAGGCTCTGCCAACGAGTGACAAAATCTACGATAGATTCATCTTCATATTGGTGTGTCACGTACAAGTTGGTCATGGTGACCTTCTTGACAATGTTGATAGAAAAGTGGTCTAGAAAATCCTGAGCTACTTAATTAAATGAAAAGATGGATTTATTGGGTAGAGCACTATACCAATCTAAATCTGGTCTCATCAAGGACATTGGGAATGTCTGTAAGAGCAAAGCATCATCATGAATGATAAGATAAAACACACGTTTAAAAAACCAAAAATTATATTGTGGGTCTTCTTTTTTGTTGAATCAATTGAAGTTAGGCATTTCCTAATGAGCAGGGTATGGATGAGTCAGAATGGACAAGTGAATTGGCTCATTGCAAATTTCATCATATGTCAAAGAGTTACATGAGCCAGAGACAAATGCTTCTAATGTCTACATCTTTTCCATCATCATTTTGATAAGATCATTGGTAGGTTGTGATGATGGGGCACCCCCTATAGTATAAGGGGGTAGATAAGGTGGGTATGATGTGGACAACATCCTAGTATGTGGTGGTGCCAAGTACAAAAATTGTGATGAAGGAACATAGGCTGGAATAGATGTAGAGGGAAAGTACCTTGGATAAGTGTAGATGAAATAGGGGGAAGTTGGTGATAGGTGTAGGTAGGTGGGATGGATGTAAAGACTCTCATAGCAATCAGAGGAAGAGACTGCAAGATGGAGAGGACAAGGTTTTGGAAGGGAGTATGGGTTGTTAACACCAGTGGTGGCTGAGATATAATAGGTATATGTGAAGTGGAGGGTGCAGATAAACCTACACTCAAGATGGTTGATAAAGGCATGGTTGACATCATAGGAACAACATACGTCAAAGGTACAACAGATGCCATAGGTGTAATAGATATTGATGATGTAGGGTTAAGTTGGGAAACCAAAGGTGGTATGGTGGAAGAGATTAAGGCCACACTGGTAGTAGATGATGCAGAAGTGGGTGTGAGAGTAGGGGGAATGGACAAAAACATGTCATATATAAGTTTCCCTCATATCTCATGGGTAGATGAATGGGTGAGATAATACTATAAAGTGGCAAGGTTGTGATCAAGGAGTTTCATGAACTCATCATCACCAGTGGGTATGGTAAGAGATTGATTGAGGTCCATAGGTGATGAGATGGAAGAGGGTAATGGGATAAGTGTAAGAGGTTGTGACTAGCATGAAACACGAGAGTGTTGGCTTGTCTACGAGTCAAAACCATGTGACTGACAATAGAATGGGTATTCTGAGCCCTGCTGATGATGTAGAAACACAAAAGAAATGGAGAAAAATGGGTCTAAAAGGTGTGATTTGATCGTTGTTCTGATTGAAAAATAAGAACACAAAGACTGATGCCAATTTGGTGGTAACCGCCACCGATCAGCTAGACTGATGTTGGTTACTGTGGAGAAATGAAAGATTGGAAAATATGGCAATAAATGATAAAAATAAAGTGGAACTGGGCTCTGAAGGTAATATCAAAGACTCAGAAATATAGTAAAGTGATAAAGGAAGTCACATAAAGAAAGGAAATAGAGATTGAATGCTACTTTGGAAAAAATGACCAAAACAACCTAAAACTGATGGCGGTCAGTGAACCCATGACAGTGAGATAATGAAACCGATGGCGGTCACTGGACTGACACCAGTTATTATGAAATATGTGAAAAATGGAAAAAAGTGAATTTTTGGTGATCTAGGTCAAATAAAAAGACCAACTTAGAGACCAAGTATGGAAATGATTAGTCCTAACACACTCAGAAATAGTCGGAATACACCAACTATGATTGTGGAGTATGTAGGGAGAGAAAAATGAAGAAAATGAACTCGCACCTCAAAACACAAATCAAGAAAAAGCTAGCAAAACATGAAATCCTATGATGTAGATTTTATGTTGTGGCTTATGCCATTTAGGACTAACTGACTTGTGAATAGAATAGAGTTTTTGGTTACCGAAGGTGCCCTATAGAAAATGACAACTATGGAAAGTTTTAAGTAAGTTTTAGCATGGTGTCCCTAATATATACTTTGCAGTACTCAAAGATCTACTATAATATGATGATTGGCCAGAAAACCAGCTGTAGCCCATTGTCAATTCTCTGATCGTGTGATTGTTGAAAACTTCTTCTAGGAAAAATGTTGTTTAAGAAATGTGTAGTTTTTTTCAATGGTTTGGTATAGAAAGAAAATATACAAAATGTGAGCTACGGTTCAATTTTTCAACCATCATCTGGTCATGACTTCCAGCGTATAGGTTTCCCACAATTTAAATGAGCTACAATGCAACATATAGAAATGAGATGCAAATATTTTAAACCCAAATCCACAAATTATATTTGATGAGAAAAAATTATGAAGGGGCAAAGAGTATGACTTTCACTACATGAAATGCAACAAATGAAAGAAGATTTATTTTTAATCCCAAAATACAAATGTCACTGAAACAATTAGAAGAAGAGAATGTTTCTAGAGAAGAAGCTTAATGTGAACTTGTTTCAAATGAAATAGACACACAAGATTTTTCCCTAAAAATGAACCAATGCAATGAAACCCAACAAGGGTCCCACTGGGCGTGCCAAAATGTTTCACCAATAACTTTTACACTTTCTAGGACGAAACAAATAGAAGGTAAATAGTTAATGAGGAATACCTTTGAAGCGAAGGTGGAAGGTAAAATGTGTGCGTTGTTGACGTTATCGAAGATGATCGTAGAGAACTCCTTTTTGTCTGGGAAGGACTACCTGTAGATGCAAAGCAAGACCATAAAAGAGTATTAAATAAGATATGACAGTGGATTGCCTAGTGTATTCTAGATCCAGGAAGTGTGGTGCTTCTTAGAGAGGCTATTAATCCACTGTTTAATAACAATTTATTGTGAATAGAAAACTGAAATAAATAGGTCCTATTGTAATGTAATGATTTTGGTTTCTCATACACACAATACACTAGATTTTATTCTAGATATAAAAATAACACTAAATCTAATTAGAACCAGGGTTTGTTTAGGTTAGGCAGGTCTGTTAAAGGTTTGGTAAGGGTCTGGGGCTGATTGGTTGAGGTCGGGGTTGGTTTTGGGTGAGTGGGAAGCTTGCTGGTTTGAGCATATAAAATGACACACAAACCGGTATCAGTCTGGTGACCGATGCCGGTATGGGGACGAAACCAACAAAAGTTAAGGAACTGACGTCGGTAGGGCAATAGGTAGTAAACTATTAAAAATAAGTTTTTAGGCTCTCTGTGATTGCACAAAGAGTGAGGGTAGTGTGGTTTGGGTTGTAATATGGCTGAGAAGACTCAGGAATACTAAGAAGGAGGTTTAGAAGGGTGAAAAGGCTTGGGATGGTTGAATAGTGGGTTGGTGGGAAGAAGGTGATATACGGGTAACAAAAGAAATAAAATACTGAAAGAAGTAAGAGATCTATAATGGGATAAACACGAATGATTAAAATCACAGTACTTACTTGGTATTTTGTAGATCCCGTGAGTTGAGATGGTTGATGGTTGATTGGAGAAGAGGTGCTTGAGTACATTACCATGATAGTACAACTTGTGTGCTCTCGTAAGTATTCCAACACTATGGAAGGAGAACCAGATGCTTGCCTTGCACTGTGGTTGTGCGTGTCCATCATCTGGATGCAGGAGGGTTTGAAGATTCGATATTGAATGCAATAAGGCTCCAAAAACTAAATGACCAACCCTGTAAAGAGTTGTAAAATTGTATATAAAGGAACTGATGGTGGTTTAGGTGACCAACGTCGGCCAAGGATAAACTAACGTCGGTTAGGGTGAATTAGTCAAAGTTACTAAAAAAGAGCCTGATCTTTACTATTTAGCATGATCTGATTGCTAATCCGGGTCTCAAGTGAGGGTTGATGCTTAGATAAGTGGGAGTGTTGTTGGAGAAGGAATAGGACTTTAATTTTAGGGTTTGAAAGAGTCCCAATTGTTTAAGATAAGTAGAGACTCAATCTTAGTTAATTAATAGGCTAGGAATAGGTCCATGGTGAGGTGTCTAAGTGATGTGGCTAGGTGAGGTGTAAATTAACTTAATTAAAGTAATTAAGTTAATTAATAATGTGAGGATGAACATTAATTCAATTGTAAGTAATTAAATTAATATGAATGTGGGGTAAGGGGTCATGGTTAGGTGAATATGTTACGTTAATTAATTAAAGGGGACTAAGGGGAGTAATGGGAAAGTTTCTACCCAACAAAATCATGGAGACTTTTATGTAAATATAATTAGCGAGTGTAAGATCTTGGCTTCACTACCTTACCAACAATGTCCCATCCATCATTAAATCGAAAGCTTTGGATTAGGGTATGGAATTATACTAAATCTTAATTGAAAGGATATTATTATCATATGTTTATTTACAAATGTCTAATAAATAGGCACAAATGAATTTTGGAATATAAATAAGACACGTGAACCATTTAACAAATTCCTCAAAGGGATGAAGTCTCATGAAATTTCATAATTGCATTGTTTCAAAAAGTGCATCTATTGAAATTTCATGGTAGCCTTCAAAAAAATTCATTGAAAAGTGTAAATTCATACATCTTAACCTTCACAACACCTCTCAATGTATAAATGTATTATAATGTGGGATAATTCACAAGGCATGTGAATTATTTGAAAAAAATCTTGAAAGAAGTGTGGCCTCATGGGTTTTGATGATTGCATGGTCTTCACAAAAGGGATTTGTTGAGATCGCTTGGGAAATTTAATTTTTTTATTATCAATGTGGGAAGGGATCGATTACCTTGTTAGGAATGATTATTACACATATTTTTAGTAAGTAATAATTATATAAAATAATATTTAGGATAATAGTTCTATTTATAAGTTAATAAAACTTCTATTTTGCATTCACTGTCTCACACGTGCCCTACTCCCATTTTCCATTTATTGGTTGATAAGTGTCAAAATATGATACTTTTTAAAATAATAAATAAATACAATATTATACAGAACTATTTCTAGGGTGTTATTTTATACTCATACTTTTTGATAATCACCTCTAAGTACTAGTGGTGTATTTATCAAACTACATTGTAGTTACCATATTAAAAAACCTAAAGGCAGTGAGGTTTGCAAGGAATAACATTGAAACCATAAATGGTCCACAAATGCAACTAAGAAGTCCATTGATTGGGTTTTTATAACATGAGGGTTTGAGCTCCCCCTGGAATCACACTGTCCAATTCTCGAATGGGCCTGCAGCTTCATATCTCAATCCACACATAGAGAATCCAACTGGGTCATAGGGATCAATCAAGGTAGGAAAATCTCAAGCCAACATAGTGGGTATAGGTAAAAATATGGTCTTTGTGAAAGCAAAACAATATAGGGGATCATAAGATGTAGGAAGGCTAAAAATATAAGACAAACTCAAAAGAAAAATTCCACTATGATTTCACCGAAAAAAACTAACAACAAGGTAAATGTTTCTATCAAAAAACACCATCTAGAAGGAGATCAAACAACGCATGATGAGGCTGAAGGAAATAAGAAAATGGCCTTTTCATTTCCAGGTGAATTTGAGTCAAAATGAGTACAATAGATTTGATCACAACAAACAGGGATGAAAGAGAGGAAGTATTTCAAGACATGAAAGATCTATATAGCCCCATGTCTACACTGTTGTTTTGGTCATCAATGTTATATGTAAATGAGTTCATGAACATAAAGAAAATGATTGAAACTTTAGAATCAAAGGAGTAACAAGAAGACAATGAGAGGGAAACATTTGTATAATCCATTTACAGGTTGGAAAGGGAAAACAAAATGCTAAAAGAGAAAGTGGTTATCCTAAAAAATAACATGGAAAGAGGGAAACAATATCCAATCACTCTAAAACAAGAATTAGAACATCCTAAAATAGTTAGAATGAAAAACATAGAAATGGTAAAAGGAAGTAACACAACACAGGTAAATGGGATTCAATCTGTAATTAAAAACATGGAAATAAAAGAAAACCAACTAAGAGATTGGATAGAGGAATCTGAATCTTGGTCATAAGTGGTAAGTGGATAATCAAATGAGAAGAATCAAATAATCAAGAAACACATTGAAATGTAAATAAAATAAGGAAGAGATAAACAAGACAAAATGATAAACTTCATTATCAAATGCTTGAATGGTTTTGGCAAAAAGGAGAGAATGAACATTTTTGAAAGGGATTTATCTTGAAGATGAGATGAAATGGACATGTTATATTCAACACAAAAATAGGATTAGAAAGAGAATAGAGGGTCGAAAGGAACGACATGTGATGGTTTTCATGAGAAATGTAGAAGACAAGAATGTAGTCCTAAAGAATAGGAGTTTCTTAGAGGCACACACATATACCTAAAGGACAACTTGAAATTTTCTCAACAAGAAGAGAGAAAGAAGGAATGGGAGAAAGTGATAGAGGCAAGAGTTGCGGGAAAGCGGGCATGGCTGAAGAATGGGAAATACCAAATCATTGATCAACTAACTAGCAAGAAATGGGGAATTGGGGCCCTACGGGAGTTCATACATATTGTGAGTTGGAATTGTAGGGTTTACTCATGAAGAAGAGAACATGGATTGGGTCCCATAGAAGAGGGGAAATATATTATCATTCTTATGGAAACACATGAGCATGAGGGATGTAAAGTCCCATAATTTGAAGGATACAATAAAATATCACTTTGGAATGAGGGTACTGAAACAAGTAAATGTGGTGGTGCAAATTAACTTGTAGCAATTAATATGTTGTTCACTAATCCACAGTAATTTATTCATCAAATGTAGGGATGTATACTTTCAACATTGTCAGTGCTGTATACACAGTTACAAGTGTTCAAGAGATATAACTAAAGGATTTTTGTCACAATAACTAGAAATATAATGCTGGAACTAAACTAGGTTGTAGATAAAAATAGATACTACAACTAATGAACAAAATAGGTAAAAAGTGACTCATAAGTTAAGAAATGATTTGCTACAACTCTAATATACTCATGCACAAAAATTAAAAAAGAAAAGAAAAAGGAAAAGGGTTTAGTGAACCACAAGTGGGCCCTACCTTAGGTGTTATCCCTTCTTAAGGCTTGTGTCTACAAAAATATGATAGAATCCATATTTTTATTCACCAGCATGAAGATTACAGAATACAACTTACAACAATTTCCTTACTATGGATCAATATATAATACAATATTATCATTCTCTTTATATTCAGCAGAGACATGAAGAGACTCTTTCAATTACTAGTTACATTTTTATTAAGTACCAGATCACTCCCACAAAATCTATATATTTTTATGCAATCAATTAGAACTGAAGAAAAGTGTTCTAGTACATCAACATAACTAACTATTCATTCAAACAACCACTTGTAAAATTAAATCAACTAGTTCCAAGTTGTATCTGCAGAGAATAATTAGGCATTAGCATGAGATCCGCTCTTGTTTTCATAACTACTTCTTTACTAGTAGGTGAAAACTTAGGTGAAGCATCCTTATTGATCAAGTTTCTCATGATCATGTTTTTTATGTGTGTTCTTCTTTGATTGTAGGTGCCTTGCTGCAGATGAGTCCCAGTTGCTACTTGCCAGTTTCTACAAATGAGTCCCCTTGTATTGTGATATAGTTTCTTTGGTTGCATATTAGAGATAACATTTAACAACTTCTTGCAAACAAGTATGACATTAAGATAAAGCACTAATAATCATTCATTGCATCAAAGAGTTTAACATGCACATTCAAAATCCATGAAATAAATTAACTTGGTAATAATTATAATAATTAATATATAAGTACCATAAAATTAAGTTTAGGTGAGAATGTCTGACATGATAACAAATATAACAAGTATAAGGGTATAAAAAATACAACAGATGAGAAAATTAAAATGGTAACTAGAAGGTCTAATCACACCCCCAGACTTAACCTCTTGAATGTACTCATTCAAGAATTTTATGTTTATCCTTTGCTTTCTTGGGGTCTACTTGGATGATGTTACATAGTTACCTAAAATTAGTTGGCATGGATGTCCCCTTAGGTTCAATAAATAAATAGTCTACATTCCTCCTGTAGCGTTCCATTATCATTTCTTTCACTTCCTCATTGAATTATCTATCCCCATACTAATGAGGTATTGGATAGTGGAAAATAGGTGGATAGTATCTAATAGGG
This sequence comes from Taxus chinensis, assembly GCA_019776745.2. NCBI lineage: Eukaryota > Viridiplantae > Streptophyta > Pinopsida > Cupressales > Taxaceae > Taxus > Taxus chinensis. The sequence goes on along the minus strand of CM034146.1, from coordinate 451,050,152 downwards.
AACCAAGTTTTTCCACATCCCTTTACTATCTCAATATGTGGATTAATCCACTGGAGATTTGGGATAATGTTTAGATAGGAATGCATTTCTTTCCTTTTTAGCTTTGATGACATCTCCTCCCATCTCCTTCTACATGCCTATACTATCTTTTCTCTGTTGTACTTAATGTGATTTCTGGCCTCATCATGGCCCTCCTCTCTCATTTTATACACCCTCTACTTGATTTTTTGTTCTTTCATGAACTTTCCATACTCTTCAATCATAACCTTTGTATTGTTTTCCTCTGCCTTAACCATTAGTGGTTGCTCTTTGCACAATTTTTTGTATTCGACCATCTATTTTTCTTTGTAGAGCTCGCTATTAAAATAAGAACTCAGTGCCCAAACTTGCACATCCACAATGTACAGAATAGGGACCTAATCTCTGTCATATTCCAAATCATAATTGAACATATATAGTTCACAAAGAATTAATTATATTTCATGGGACACTTTAGATATATTCTAAAAAATGACCTAGCTCCACTGACATAAAAGGGTATATAATTATTGATACAAGTGTATTTCAACTGCAACATTTGTTCTTTAAGAAGACAAAGTAAACATTTGATGGTGGCCTATACTTGAAAATTTCATTTATTACATGTACTGTGACTTCTTGTTTCTTTTTCAACCGTGAAATCTCATTATCTTTTTCCCTTAGTTGCTTATCATTTTATTCCAAATATTGTTGGTTCTGGAAGAGTAATTCTTCCTTTTTTCTTTACCATCTTCTCTATAGTTTATTACAATAGTTCTCAAACTTTTGCACCTAATATTATGAACTGATTTGTGTGGCCATATTGTTACAGGCTGGCCTAAGAGGATCTCTAAAAACTTCTTGTATGATAACTTGTGGCAGCAGGTTGGAGGTTTGAGATAGGTTCTGAGGATATAGGAGCAATTGGGGGTTATCTATATACATTGGTTGACTAGATTCTTGAACATTTTTTGGCTCAATGTTCTGGATAATGTTGTCAATTATATCTTCTATACCAAATGGTAAACTTTCTCCAGTCTACATAGCACTAGTTTGAGTTGCATGTACTATTTATCATGACACTTTCTCATGTTGTTATTCATCATCTGCACCTACATTTGTTTCCTCCTCACTTTCCTTAGTTACTAAATCCTCTTTATGTTGTGCATGAAAAATTTCTGTTTAATCAAGGATTCTATGATCATTATTTAATAATTTAATTTTTCTTCAACTGTCACCTCTTCTTCATGTTGTGTATGGGTTTCCCCAACATGAATAGCTTCTTTTTGAACCTCAATTGGTTTAGTAGGGCACTCAATATCAGGTTGTTCACCTAATCCTTCTTTCTTTTCCTTGTCTACTTCATTGGTCTGTTCCTCCATGGCTATGTATGTATTTCTGACTATAGGAACTTCCTATTCAACTTCCATTGGAATGGCTTCATCATTCCTATCTATCCTCTCCTCATCACTATCTAGGAATATTTGAATATTTTTCCCAAACTTTGAAGTTTTTGGCTTTTTAATTTTGAGTCTATGGGATCTTCTTTATGTCTCAAAGATTTTATGGGAAGATTTCCTTTTTCCCTTGGTGGAGGAAGACTATGGGGTTGATATATATAGTAATGCTTCAACAACTAGAACTCTATCAGGAGATATGGGCATATGAATTTGCTTTGGAAGTGGAGGTTCTTCATTGATAGGTGTTTTAGAAGGTATGGAAGATTCAGTATGAACTGGGGTTTCTGTAGGAGTAGATTTTTCTAAAACTGAGGGTTCAGGTGGAGGCATAAAAGAACTAGCTGATATTTTTCTCTTGTTCTTACCCTTCCCCAATAAATAATTAATATGATTTGCTCTTGTGAAATCTCCCCAATTCAATGTAGGATGCTTAGTCACCAATGCATACTTTACAACTAGAGTGACAAGATAGTGGTGAGACAATGTAGATATTCCCCTTTGTGACTCTCTACTCATCTTCTTTAACCCCTCATGCAAGAAATTTGATACAATCACATGTCTTCCTTTCTTCAAATGATTTAGCAGTTTAAAATAGACAATGTTCAATCGAGAATATCTACCCTCACAGGTGAAATATTTGATGATATAATTGGAAACATATACCCATAAAGATTTTAAAGAAGTACACAATGTACCTTGTCTATCCGCCATGAAATTATCATCTTCGTTTGTAAATTATGCTTGAGCTTCTTCAAGATTGGCTTTCATAGGATAGATTTCACCTTCTGCTGGTAGACCAGTGATTGCATCTAGTATTTCATCATCAACCTTAAATTATGAACCCTTGACCATTACATTTCCATCCCTAAAGGTTTTGGAAAACTGTGTGATAATTGACTCATTTAACCCTTGGAACTTATTGATATAATCCAAGAAACCATTATCGTGAAATAAATTAAGAATTTGTGGCTGATTCTATAACTGTGAATGGTCTGTTGGCTCATTCCTTATCAAATCTCCACCCATTTTTCATTTCTGCAAATTTTACAAATTCTAAGAGATAAGAGGTCTTTCTCTTCGAGCAAATTATGCAAAATTGGAATGAACATAAGTACTTCAATATTCATCTTTTCAAAATTTACAACCAACCTTTACACACAACTTAAAAGGTAACATTAATTTGAATTGGAGGATATCCATGTGAAGTGATGGTTATGGGATGACGTGGGAGACATGTCACATAGAAAAAGGTGGTGAAACATTATAGGAAATAAATTTTATTTGAAAACTTGCACATATATTAATTAAATATAATTATTCTAGCAACACTTAATTAAAGGAAATCAAGTACAATTAACTCGAGATGTACACTGAATGATTATAACATGTACTGTGTTTAGAGTTCATGCCCTTAGATGCATGTATGAGACTGTATGGTATGGTACCATGTGGCTATAAGTAGTGTTACTGTAGGTGGTTTTGCTGCATGTGATGCTGTATAGAATGTATTCCATAATTAATCCAATTAATTCACGGAGAGGGAAGATTGAATTATTTTGGTGTTGATTATCTTCGTATATTTTGTGTTCATACAGCTGGATTCTTGAATCTTCATATAATAACACGTCCTATCAAAAATGAAACCAAAACATGGATTCGACTGCATGCAAGTGGACGTTCTAGTCTTTGCACCACCTCCTTTCATAAGAGATTATGCACTCCTTGCTACAAATGCTCCAAATCCTGCAAAACATAAATGCTAATAAAATAAAACATGTTAGTGAGTGGTGTTGATCACAATGAAGGCTAATCACATCACTTTTATTCCTCCCTGGGGTATCTAGAAAGATGGATAAACTAAGGCCACTTAAGATCTCACTCTTCAAAAGTTTCAGAAGATGAACCAACAGGTTCAAATTCTGTCCTCAATTCTGATGTTCTCATTTCCATTATGCTTTGGCCTCTTATGAACTATTGGATAAAGGTATTCCTATTAGTTGGCTTTTTATACAACCTCAATATATGATGATTTACTAGTAGTTTGAATCTCAAAGGATCAATGGTGGTGAGTTTCACAGCTCCATTAAAAAATATCTTCTTAATTTTATACGGACCTAGCCACCTTGTCCTAAGTTTTCCCACGTGGTCCTTAAATTTGGAATAAAAGAGAAGAGCCCAATCACCTTCTTAAAATTGCCTTGTTTTAATGAGCCTATCATGCCACTTGATCCTTTTCTTTTGTATTACCTCTATATTATGAACAACTTGCCTCCTCATTTCATTCAACTCATTGAGTTGAAGAACCCTTTTCCTCTATGCTTCAGACAAATCTATGCCTAATTCCAACACAGTTTTCAATGTCTTATGCTCAAATTCAATATGGAGGACAATAATCTTACCATACAATAGCTCAAAAGGTGTGAATCTAGTTGTTGTCTTCCATGTGGCATTAAATTCCCACACTACCTTTAGAAGTCTCTGTGACCAATCCTTTCTATGCAACACAATGGTCTTTGTCAAGATGGCCTCACTTTCTCTGTTTGTTACTTTAGCTTGGCCATTGGATTGTGGATGATAAGGTGTGGAATTTATGTGCCTAATTTCATATTATGTAGCTAAATCAAAAATAAATTTAGTAGTGAAGTGGGTACCTTGATATGTGAAAATCTCTCTTGGCACTCCATATCTTGTAAAGATATGGTCATATAGGAATTTTGCAACTCTTTCACTCTTTTGATCTGGTAATGCCTTCAATTCTGTCCATTTGGTGAGGTAATCTATGCATAATAGGATGTATTCTTTTTGTTGAGACTTAGGATCAATGGGACCAATAAATTCCAATCCCCATTAATCAAATGGTTGCAGTACTATTTGAGGCTATAATGACATTTCATCTAATTTGGTAGGTCTTCCCATTGTTTGACACTTATCACATCTTCTTGCATACTGTGTTGCATCCTTGTGCAATGTCGGCCAATAATACCCTATTGTTAATACCTTTTGTGTTGTTATTTTTGTAGCGAAGTGTCCTCCACATGGTTCATTATGGAATTCTTTAAGGACATCATAAAATTCCTCATTATCAATACATATTCTCATAACATTATCCTACCCCGTGTGGAATAGGAAACCAACTATCACAGAGAAATTCAAACTTTTCTCTACAATATATTTCTTTTCAGAATATAGATAGTGTGGAGGTGTCTTACTTGAAACAAAATATTTGGCTATATCAACATACCATGGTGTCTTGGTGGAAATGGCAAACAAGTGTTCATCTGGGAAAGGATCATCCAATACTGCTTCCTCATTATTATTTTCCATTCTTGAGAGAAAATCTACTACAACATTGTCTTTCCTAGGCTTATCAACAATGGTTACATCAAACTCCTATTAGAGTAGTAACCATCTGATTATCCTATTACTTATAACTAGTTTGTTGATTAAATATTTAATGACAACATGATCTATATGGATAAAAATGTGATATCCCATGATATAGTGCATGAACTTGTTGATGGCATATACAACGGCTAAGAATTCCTTCTCAATGACCGTGTAGTTAAGCTCAACATGCTACATGTTCTTACTCACATGATAGATTGCATAGTTACGTATCTTGTCTTTCTATCCTAAAACAACTCCAATTGCATGATAAGAAACATATGTATGTATATGAAATGGAAAACTACAGTATGGCTCTCTCAGCATGGGTGCAAAGGTAAGTATTTGTTTCAATGCTTGAAATGCAACTTCAAATTTTTCTGTCCATATAAATGCAACATCATTCCCTAATAAACCAAAAAATGGTACTACAATTTCGCTAAAATCCTAGATGAATCTTCGGTAATACCCAACATGGCTCAATAAGCTTCTTACATCCTTATACTTTTTGGGTGTTGGAAAATTTATAATTACTGATATTTTTGTTGGATCTACCCGGATCCCAGTAGATGACAGATAATGACCTAACACTATCCCTTCAGACATCATCATATAACACTAAGTAATGAACCCAATAGTAAGGGACATTATCCTTTACTGTTGGATTCATTATCCTTTATGGCTTCCTTATTGGCTTGTAACTATCCTTGATGTATATATTATGAGTACAAAGTTTTAGATGGATTCCATGCATGTCTCCATAATCCCATGTAAATGTTGTCCTATGCTTTTTGAGAAGTGTAACTAACAACTACTCCTATTGCATGCTTAATGTTTTGTTCACATTGAGTGGATTTCCAAGTGTAATATCCACTTTCTTTGAAAGATCGGTCATGGAGCATATGCTACTACTTATAGATTTTAAGATACAATCATGTGGAAGAAATTGGTGTAGGATGCAGTTCTTACTTGGAACATTCTTAGTACTTTACTGATTCAAGATTTTATTTTCATGGCATCTTATGCATTAAAACTTGCCATCTTATTCTTCACTCTTTCCATAGTTATTCTGTAGAGCATTTGAAATAACAACATCCTCCTCCTATCCTTCTATTATGCATGACTTATCCAACATCATGAGCTGCTGAACTGAACACTGGTCTTGTTCTGGTTCCTCCACCCAAACAGTTTGGTCTTTTTCATTAAATGGTTGTGCAAGGAAGTAGAGCATAATATTTTTGGTACCACTTCCATTGGAGATGATCATATTGCTAGATATACATCCAATTAATGCATCAATAGTTACTAACCATGGTCTTTCAAGGATAATAGGATATCCTCCTAAGCTTGTTTTTGGCTACAGAACAATGAAGTTAGCAAGGTACTCCTAGGTGTCTACAACTACTACCACATCCTCCAAAACTCCTTTAGGATTTTATTGGTGAGGAAATTTTTCAGGTGGACAAACTTGTGGATTCCTTGCCAATGCTCTAGGAATCTAAGTCCCTCTACTTAACCAGTGTAGCTGTTGTATATGCATGCATGAGAAAACTTGGATTTTTGTGGTGGCCTTTTGGACAGGGATCCAATAGGGGCACTCCATTGACCCTGCGGAAAAGTTAACAATCTTTTTCTAGGGAAGAATTTGTCTAAGAGTGGGAAAGGGAGTGAGAAATGAGATAGGGAAACTAATGTTGTAGGTAGGAAATCACATTCATGCACACATTAGTTAGAAATTTTAACACATGCATTTATGAGAAGAAAAAAACCCTGCAAATGGAAACAAGATGAGATAATATTGTGAACTCAAAGTTTCTAAAATATCCTCATCAAAGAGGCTATAAACTCCTTCTTCTTATATTGATGCTTAAACAAAAGTTGTACATAATGTAGGAATGGAAGAAATTTAAGAATGGAGGAAATTAGAAGAAAAAGGGATATTTCCTTTGCTTTCTCTAGGTACCATGCACTCTCAAGTCTACAATATCAATTGCTAACCTTGTACAATGGTGTGAAGAAGCCATTAAATATCTTGCAAAAAAAAGTTACAACTTCTTCTTTGTGTTGGTGCCATTTTTGAGCTTGCATAGTTTGCCCTAATTTTTCATGTCCATTTTTGCTAAGAAACGTTTTACTTCTTGAATTGGTGATTTGAAATTCATCCCCTCCAGTCGAATGTTTTAAATTGCCCATAAACTTGTTGTTTTTCCCTGGTTTAAAAGAAAAATCCATGTGTGCTCTTATTTTTGCCCTAGGTTTTTCCAATTTGCAGGTTGTGTCATTTTCCCTTTACCAGATCGTGTAAAAAATCACATTTGACCAATTCATACTTGTTTGTAATTGAAAATCTGGTCCCAAGGTTGAAAATGATGTCAAAACATGATTCAGTTGTTTTAAAATCAAGAAATTTGCAATCCTTGTTGAAAAATTTGATTTCTAGGCCATCCTTTAAATTTTTCATGTTTTGACAGCCATACGGGTGTCATTTTCCCATCAAATTAATCATTGCAAGGTAATGGCAATGTGGCAGGTTCCTATTAGCTAGGGGGTGTTGGGAAATATTTCTAACTTATCATTTTTGAAATTTTGGCAAAAACGAAAGATTTTGATCCGTGGCTTCACCTTCTGTAAAGAAGTGCCTACGTGGCATGTTTTGATTGGCTAGGGGATTGGTAGGTGGCAGAATTTCCTTAGGAAATTTTGAGTTCATTTTGCAAAATTTTCAAAATCAAATTTTGGCCTGAAGGCCCGCATCGAATAGGGAGAGGACATGTGGAACATACTTTGGTCTGAGGGCATGTGGGTGACGGGAGGGGACTTGGAGAATTTTGATGTTTTATGGCTCAAAGTGATAAAGTGATTTTTTGGCCCGAAGGCCCTCGGCCAATCCCTGGTGGACACGTGTCCAGGAAAGGATAGGATGGGGCAGAGGGTTTTTGCAATTACTTTGATGTTTTTAACTTCAAATGGTAAAAAATCAAAATTCAGGCTGAAGCTCCGCAATAGGTCAAGAAGTGACACCTGTCCAAGGAAGAAAAATGGATATGTGGGGTTTTGAGAGTTTTTGAGATTTTTTGCCTTTGGGGGCTAAAATCTCAAAATTGAAAAATGGTCTGCATTCCCACTTGCAAGAAATTTGTATGAGGAAGCAGAGGTTTGGACCTTGGGGGACAAAGTAACATTTTGCCTTTTTTGGCAAAAAGGAGCTAAAGTGTAAATGGGAAGCGTGCCTCTGTAGCCTATCCATGATGGACACGTGGCACATTCTAAAAAGTTAAAGGAAGAGTGCGGGCCCATGGTAAGTTTTAAATTTTTCAAATTTTGCAGGAAGGTTTGAAGGAAGAATAGGAGGCTTGGCCCCACGGTGAATTGGCGAGCGCCACGTGGTAGGGAAGAGATCGGGCATCCGGGCCTACAGAGATTTTGTGGAAAATTTTCCTTTTTCCACAAAAGAAGAAAAATTGATAAAATTGGTCTGTGGTTTCGATGGGACCCACCTTTAGACACGTGATGGGCCTAGGAGGCAGGCAGGGGAAAATGGTGAAATTTTCCAAATTTTAAAAAGTCGTAAATGCATTTTTTAAAGACACGGGCCCGATCCAATCATTTTTTGACATGTGTCCCACCTTATCCAAAGTTTAAAAAGGTAATATTGAGATTATTTTTGGATTACATCTTCCACGTGGAGGGATGATATTAAAAGGTGGATGAAATCGATGGTTACTATGCATCCATTTGTTTTGGCCGCCATGGGAGCTCCAAGAAGCTTGGAAATCATGTTTTTGCATCAAATTTCATCAAATATTATATGAGTTTGTGTTGTCTTAGCCTTCTGAGAACATTGGCATCATTTTCATGACTTAATTCTTTGATCTATGGTGTTTTTGATGTAATTTTTCTCAGGCCCGTGAAAAAACGTGAAATGTCAAAATTAAAAGTGCAGATGTAATTTGAAAAATTAAAAAGGTGAAAATGATGAGTCAAATGTGTTTTCATGCCTCAATGATAAAAAAATGTGCCTCCAGGATGAATAATGATCTAGATATTTGTAATGATTTAATCCTTTTTGTCACACCTGGTAGCAGCCTGTGAGTGTTTTTCTGTTTGATGTCATTTTTATTAAATCATGAAGAATTGTTGTAACAAACTTGATCCCATGGCATATTCTTTGCTTGGGAAGGAAGGATCCAATGTGGCATAGGATATATAGTGCATTTTAGAGAAATTGTAAAGGAGGAGGGAGTTGAAAATCATGGGAAAATTTTGAGAGAAAGCTCATCTTCTGTGAAATCCACCAAAGAACCAGGTTAATGTCTCATGTGTTGAAAATTCATGTATGTGAGTTGGTTACAAGTGTATATCCATCACACAACTTTGAGATTGTTTATGTAACTCTCCCCTGCTGTTGAATCTAACAAGTTTTGAATTAAATCTATGTTTTATTTGGGCAATATGATGTCTGTTATCATTTTTAAAAGCCTGCAAATAATTTTTGTTGTTCTTATTGCAATCTTGGATTGAATTCTTTAGGAATCACACAGGATCTCCATTTCTGGTTGATAGTTTAGTGGCATTTGCAATCTCATATTTAGAAGAGCCTTCATCTGATGAGGAGATAAACAAATTTAAAATCACTTTACCTTCCTTGACTACAGAGATTTCTTGTAAGCCTTTGGGGGTACCTTAGGCGTGGTTTGATCATGGATTTTTGTGTTTAATTGGGCTCTTTACTTTAAGCTTTTGTGGTCAATTCTCAAATATTGTGTGAAGAGTGCTGCCTAGGCTTCCCTTTATGCCTCTTCTGGTTGAAAGAATGTCTTGATTATTTGAAACATTTTATCTGATAGTTATTTCAAGTATTGTAGAGGTTGTCAAAGATCTGATATATCCTAGTTTTTCTTATCAATCCCCCACCAAAAACCATCTAAACAACAAAGATCCTATCATGTAATATCCCTTATTTGCATGTGTATACCCACATAAGATCAAAATCTGTTTGTAAAATTATGCATAACAAATCAAGATTTCCAATGTCTCTAATAACCTTTGCCTTGTTTTGAGAACATACACATGTTTTGAGGAGTGACAACTTGTGAGAGTTCAGATATGGGGTGTTGATCATGTTTTCATCAAGGTCTCCATTATAGAATTTCAAGCAAAGAGAATGACATCTTCATCTCCTTCACCATTACAAGGTTAAAAAATAGGTCCTCTTACCTTGGTTGCAAGGCACAACCTAAAAAAACTAGGACAAGATCAAGTCCTATTGGAGTGCTATCCATTTCTCCACAAACTTGAGTGCCAACTAGACCATATCCCTAGCTACCAATGACATACAACATGGTCTAATATGTCCTTAATCTCCATGACACAACTATTGTGCTGCTTAGACTGAAAAGGAGAACAAATTTGATGGGGAAGAAAACACCCTTCATTCACGACTGTGGAAAAATGCAGAGAAGAAGAAAACTCCACCATTTCGTGCCCAATTTTCAAATTTCTTTCACGAACCAAGGGATTGAAAACAATACAAGGATCGATGATCCATGGCCATAGAAAGATTGAAAATTTCATTAAAATGAGGACAACAATAGAATTTTCACGCATCCAGATGGGGAAACATGGAAAATTTATCAAACCACGTGCAGACTGGAGAGTTGAAACAACTTCAAAGCATGAATTTCTCTATCTTTTCAGACTTCCAACTTTACTTGAACACTTCTGGAGGGCGTGAGCTCATAAATTATCGAATTTGACTTAAAAAATGAGAAGGGCATTTTGAGGGCGACAACATTTGGCTTTAGCTTGGGGACATGACATGGATTATGCCAACCATAGTGAAGTTCATGCCTTGGGAATATAGAATCTCAGGTCTCTGAGACCCTGTACATGGCATTGACCAGTGCCTTATTCCATTGGGCATTGCATACTTCATGATTAACCTATAGAATGACTAACTATCTTAACACCTAGGTCTACAGACAAGCAATACAATGGTTAGGATTTCACATGATCTACGCAATAGAAGGTTTTTGGAAACAAAACCACATAGTCAAAATGTAAACACACTTATGACACAAGGCAAGGGCCCAAATGCCGACTTTCATAGATGATACCATTTCAAGTCATTGCCTAATTGACATCCAAAATACCTATTAGTGTTCTATCCAAATATGAGCCAACATTTTCTATTTACATTGATGTACGCTTCACAAATCTAGAACCCCCTGTGGTCTGATCCATGTTGAATCAAACTATCTGTGGCTTCATTTTGGAAAAATATGAAAGGATCTCTTGGCCCATAGGTGGATGAAGTCTCTAACTTTGAATTCTCTAACCTTGGCATCTCCTTATAATTTATATAAGTAATCTTTACTTTCAATTGGTGCTCCATTAATGTGAGTCCACCACTTGGATGTCTATGGCATTCCAAAATATGGTGTTTGGTTGAGGAATCCTCTTGTCAATGGACATCCTTGTACTGACCATCATCAAGAATACCATTTCATGCAGTATATCAAAGCCGGCATCACGATTGTGAGGAGGCCATATTCTACTTTGAGGCATTTTAAAAAATATTTTGAATAGTGCCTTACGTATTTCCTGTATTGGAGAGATATAAAAAAAGAGATGTCAATATCTTACCAGAATAAGGGATCATTCAACCTATAGAAAAATATAATCACAAAAAATCCCCATTACAAGCTAACAAACAATGATCATATAAGTTGTTAAGAGAAATTCAATAAATTGGTCATCTCTCTTGAAGAGTTCCTAGGTAGCATTATCTTCTAGAATCTATTTCTATGGCACCCTGAAATGTGACTAATGATATTCTCCATTTCTTCACAAATACTGCTAATTTTATGTTTCAGTATTGGATTTTTCATTGTCCAGAATTTTTAGCTACTCCTACGTATTATTCTTCTTTCCACCCTGTTGCATTTATAGTACTATTAGGTGTGCCTATGTACATATTACTGAGGGTTCAGATACTCAAAATTTGGGCGCTCAAAGTTTCCCTCTATTTTTGGATTATGGTTCTTTCAATACCCACTAGTAATCACTAAGTCAACATTAATGCAAACTTAGTTGAAAAATGGGTAGCTTCCAATGAATATATTCGGATGCATACACATTCAAAATATTAAATATTGGGTGTCTGCATAGATGGTGGGCCAATAATACTATTGATGGTTAGGATCTACTGTGTAGTCAACCACTCCCCCTTAATCAAAACAACCACCATCATGCTTGGTCATGGTCAAACTGTTAAACGACTAATCATCCATGTTATTTTTGTGTCATTCAAAAGATTATTGTGTATATTTTTGAGCTATCCATGGCTTCTTTTGTATAAGTCTTGCAGTTATGCCTCCAGATTACAAATGTGTAAAGAGTCTAGAGTTCAGTTTTGATAGTATGGATCTTGGTGTTGCAACATCTATAATACCCAACTTTTCTATTAGGATGTTCAAAACTTCTCCATATGACAGGTGAATTAGTGAAAATATCAACAAGTTACCACTCATCGGTAGTGGTGACAAAGATAACCTGTGGGTTATCTCTCTAAACATAGTTGAGCTAGCACAATTGCCTAAGAAAATGACGAATCCCAATATGAGTGTATTCATATTTATGGAATCAACTTGCACAAGCCATTTCCCCTTATCAAGGATATTGAGGGTCATACCTCCAAGTTACGATATAATTGAGTCTTTGCAATCTAATATCCTCTTTTAGCTCTGGGATTCTATAGGGGTTTACAAGATGGACTTGAATATGCATTTTGTAGATTGTGTACCATCACCAATGTATATGGGATAGTGCATAGAAGGAAAACCTATAGAATATGTACATGCCTTGTTTTACTGCATAGGCATACATAATACAATTGAGTCTGTATTTTAGCTCAAGCTTTTTCAAAGGAAGAAGGGAATGTTAAATAAAAAGGTGCTTCCTCATATTCATCATAAAACCATGTATGTGCACTACACAGAAGTGTATGATCTTGATGCATAATTAATATTGAATCCATAGTTTCCATTGTTGAAATTTGTTGATTCAATATTATGAGCCTTGTGAAATCCATTATCTATGATATTCTTCGAATGTCTTGTCTATATCTTCCTTCATTTTTTTTTATTTAGTAATTGTGCACTGTATTTTATGTATTCATTATGGATATTTATGTACACTTCTTCAGTTGTAATAAATTTAATTTATCATAACAACTAAGAATTTTTTTCTTGTCTTGATATCAATGATTCCAATACCTCTACTAACAATGGCTCTATTTCGGGGATGGCTTTATATGCTTAAGATGCATACTAGGAAAGTGATATGTGGAATGAATGGATATGAGAGAAGAAAAATCATTTTTCGGAATGATGCCCCAAGAGGTTGCCTGATAGTGAACTCTCATCGAAAGGATTGGGTCGGAACAAATATGGATACATTCATGAGATATGCCATGGTACCTACAACCTTTCAAAACAACTAGACACATTGTTATCTCAACTGATAGACAGTGATGTCCCCTCTTCTTTGAATAAAGAAAAAGAAATCATCATGATATATGATAGATGAAAAGATAGAAAAATTTGAAGGCAAATTGGATCACAACATTTGGAATGTGAGCTATAGACTATTGGATTAAAACTAATATTGCATTCAACATATAACTAAAATCAGTATCCCAAGGTGTTGTAATGGTATGTCATTGGTGATGGTCCTCCTTAAATGCACATTTTGATTTGATTATATCCCGAGAATCCATCAAGTAATGAAAGCATTTCAGATCTAGTGACTGATGGGTCATTGTATTCTTCCAATCATTTAACTTACATAATCTTTGTCAGTGTCATTCTAAATCAGGGATGTGTCCTAGGTAATATGTAATGGAGTCTAAGAGAACAAGTTATACGTTGTGATATTTTGGGGGGTTGCTTAGTCCTTAGTGACTATTCTAATGGAAATGTAGTTAAAATCTATGGAAATTAAATACAAGTCTACAGAATTCAACTATTTGTAATGAAAGGAATTTTAGCAACTAATCTTCTATTGTAAAATAAAATACACACACACTTATTCTTAACAAATTAAATCACAATTGAATAAATGGAATTTTTATCAGAAAGCAAGACTATTCGTGAACTAGATTTGCATAACAAAAACATCTATTCTAAGTGAAAGCAGTAATGGAGAAAGAAGATATAGTTAATCAAAGCATGCATGTAAAACTCATCAAATGACAATTAGGAGTAAAACTAATCAAAGGATGGTATGCATGAACACAAAGTAACCTCATATCTCCTCGGTATTGCACAGTGGGCCCTTGCTCTTCCTTAGGATAGAGATTTGATCAACAACTTATGATTCTGAAAATGTTGTGGCTTTCATTAACTTTGAAATAAGTTCATAACACAAAAAAAATCTAGAACTGTATGCAGATAATATTCTTCAATAATAAAAAAAGTGGTACTACCAAGTTATGAAGAATAAGTCTTCATATAGATAATGTTGGTTACAAGATCCACCATATCAGGTGGCATTAAACACTATCCCTCAAATATCAATTAAAAATCATAGATTCCTACAGGCCATTAGAATCAAGCCCAAGATAATTGGTCAATGTGATGGAAATAGTCTTCAGCCGCATGCTCCTCTAAATCGGGCTTCTTATCCACTCGGAACTTCCATCATTCCCTGCACAAATCATCACATTTGATCTCACAAAGACAGTTAGTAGGAGGTTCATGTGATAATCTAGTTTTCATAAACAATAGCAAGGAAAATGCATCAAACCTACTAAGATATAACTACACAAAACATCCCCATATACTAATAAGTCATATCACAAAGAGTATGTCCGATATGAAGAAATGATATTAATGAGCTCAAACAATGCACTCATCATTTTCCCCCAACACTTTACCTCTGGAATGTCCTAATGCAACTCATCTTGCACCTTATCTTATTCCTTCCAAGCTGTTCAGCCATGTCATACTCCTCGAATTGATCAACGTATTGCGTTATGGTATTCTTTTAGCCCTGAGTATTGCAGGTAATTTCCACCCATGCAGTGAAAATGTCATGGGACTATTTTGCATTGTTCTGCCAGGTCGTGAGAGGGCTCAAAAGGAGTGGTGGCCGTACTTGGAGGCCTGCCCATTCATCAATGTATTGCTGGCTGGTTTTCTCTATAGTTTGTTTGATAATGGTGATGAGGGCATCACCCTTGCGCATGCTCCAGGTCAAATTCTGGGGAGAGAGAACCTACCTACATTTCAAAGGTAGGCTTAAAGTATCTCATCTCCTATCACAAGCTTGCCAAGTAGCCCCAAATTCTCCTGATTATAATTTTCAAAATCAATAACACACTGAAGAAAAATATGAGAAGTATTCACCCTAACCCCTGCCTGGTAGTAAAATGATTGAAATTTTTCCTGCAGGGAAACATCTGTATGATGAGTTGGGTGAATGTGAAATCTGATGGACTGAGTAGTGTTATTGAAACTATCTATTTGCTGCCCTTAAATTATCTGATTCCGCAATACAGATTGAAAGGCTTTAATTTGAAAATCACCCACAAAATAGGTTGATCAAGAAATCAGGGACATTGGTCACTATCATGTTATGTAGATAAAATTCACAGAGAAAATTTTGAATTTCCATAGTACTGCATTTGTAAACTGATACAAAACTAGATCCATCAGGAATTTCATGAGGGGCTTGAGAACACAATTGAAATAACTACCAAGAATAAAATTGTTCTTGGACATACATGTTGTAGACTGAGGAGGGTTTCCTACAAGATAGTAGTTTGATGGCCAAAGGACAGACAAAGTCTAAAATAGATGTTACTTTTTGTTTTTCCTCTTCTATAGATTCTTTTTCCTTTTTTAATTTTTGATTTTCCTTCCGCAATTCCCTTTCCTGAAGGGACAACTGTTGGAAACTATTCAAGAGGGTAAGAATCTTATCACGATTTCACTTTAAACAACTTACTTCAAGCTGTAGGGCAGCAATCTCCTGAACTTTTTCTACTGTCTTTTGTGTAAATTCAGCTTGTAATAAAAGGTTGGTTTCTTCCATACCTTGTAACTGAGATTTTAATAGTGCGATTTCCTCTAGATAGTTGTGAGACGGCGCCACTTAGGTGTCAAGCATTTCAGGAGTCACAGTGTGAATTTATGTAGATGATGGAATAGCAGATGATGGAGTGACCGGGTCATCCTCCTTATGCATTTCCTCCCAAATGTGGGCGGTATCATCAGGCAAGGACTCTGATTGGAAACCGTCTGTCTGTAAAAATGTGCTAAGGTGCCGGGATTGTAGTTGCATGGAGGAAGATGGGGCCATGGGACACTTTCCTTTTAAATCAGAAATGGATGGGGATGGTCCCTTAGGAGTACCAACTGTGTCGACATGCTTAGGAACATCAGCTGCCTCTGCTTGGCTATGTGAAGGGCAAGGGCCCGATGCAAGGGTAGACCGAGGTGCAAAAGAGAGAGCAGATTTTTTATTCCTTTGATGCTAGACCCTTTACCACTAGCACATCCCTCGAGCCTCCATCTTAGGTTGAAAAAAGACTTGGTGTGAACACAAAAGATGAATCAACCTTAGGTGTTTAATCATAGACTTGCCTCCACTAGACCGGTGTTTATGGCATACTTTAATGATGGAGTCTATGAGGTACTCTAGAAGATTTACCCAAAGGGCCTAGTTGACATGTCCCTTTTTAAGGTAAATGAGCATTTTGAGTGCATCACCACCCAGAACAGAGGCCTGACCATCACATATGAAATACTGGTTGACCCATTTCACAATATCACCCCAGATTCCAGGGAAACTTGTGTGCTTAACACCTTTCTGGACACCCAATGGAGTCAGGATGACCTCTGGAAGTGCCTCTCCTTCATCGTGGAACTGAGCAATTAGACTTTGTAAAGGGGCATTCGTCATAACCTTTAAACCAAAGTTTAGCAGGCCAGATAGGTCAGAAATAACTTGACTGGTAATTTCAAATATTCTTCCACCAACTTGCGAGCAGGTGGACTCAAAATTTTTCACGAACTCTTCCACAATTCCCTCATCAAAAAATTCAAATTGCCGAATAAAATCCAACCATCCAAAATCATGAAATACTTGTGAAAGGGAAGCATTCCAGAGTAAGGCATCAGGTGAAGAAGGTTTTGATGTCTTTCGTGGTCTCATGTTGAAGCCAAAAAGTGGGAAATACACGGTAGTGGAAAAACCAAAGAAGAGCGTCTCTTCCACTTCCCATCTAGTGTCTAATAAAACCAGTCGTGATTGATGTGCATACCACAACGGGAAGAAGCAGTTGTAGAAGCACTAAATTTCAAATGACACCATATTCCTTAGGTAGCACAACATCAAGCAGAGGTGATGGTGGAAGAATAGTGATGAGACCGGCCACCTGTGTGAGATTAAGATTTTTGTGGTGGCACATATCCCATGGTTGAGGAGTGAGCACAACCTATCCTGACGTTAGATAGTGTGACACATCAAGGCATGTGGTGATTATGAGCCATTACTCCTTTTATGCCGTCATTCATAGAGCTGGATTTGGAAAGAGATATGGAATGACCATAGTAATCATTTCATGATGGCGTCATAATGAAAAATGCATACATGGGGAAATGTTTTGCATAGAAATATCATTAGCAAGTTAAAATGCACTTACCCATGCCACACTCACTCAACCGATATCCATAGATTCCTACACCCTGCAATTTGGGATGAAATGTGATTAGCGGCAGCAGAAATAATGAAAATTCCTACATTTATTGGAAATTACAATAAAAACTGCTGACTAAGGGAAGAAGATCGAATGAAGGATCATCTTCCTTTATTGAATTTTCAAGAGATTGATTGCTCCATGCTTAAGAGGCAAAGAGCCTCCTCAGCATGCATGTCTATTCGCAACAAAATTTCATCGGTGAAAGTCTTCTTATCTAGTGGTTAGTGATAAACTTAGAGCCTATGCCCATTCACCACAAGAGTCCATTTTTCTCCATCAATCGGTATCAATCGAACAGAGCCATTATCAGACACTTGATTTACCTGATAGGGACCTAACCAATGTGTACGCAACTTACCTTTAAACTACTGATAGCAGGAATCAAAGAGTAAAACCAACTATCCTTCATGAAATTTCCTTTTTTTGATGTGAGCATCATGCCAAGTTTTTTGTTGATGCTGTAGAATTTTTTTCTGCTGATGTGCCTCCATCCGTATTTCATCTAATTCATTCAACTGCAACACTCATTCACGTCGTGCTTCATCAAAATTGATCCTAACTTCCAACGCTATGTTGCACCAGGTGTGCAACTCAAACTCAATAGGTAATAGTGGCTTCTTCCCAAAGACCATCTCATAGGGAGAGAACCCAGTAGTTGTTTTCTAGGTCGTGTTGTAGGCCCAGACGGCCTCAGGAAGCTTTGGTACCCAATTCTTTCTATCGAAATTGACTACCTTAGAATATTCTCGATTTCTCAATTGGTTACCTCCACTTGCCCATTGGATTGGGGATGATATGGTGATGATTTCTAGTGCCTAATTCTATAGATTTCCAAGAAAGCTTCAATCATATTTGAAACAAATTGAGGACCTTGATCAGATACAATGGCCCTTGGTGCTCCAAATTATAGTAATATCTAGTTGTAGAGAAAATCAACAACAACATCTTCATTGGTAGATGCCAATGCTTGAACTTTAGCCCATTTGGTGACATAGTCTGTGCATACCAAGAGATACTCCTTCCCACAAGATGGAGGATCAAATGGTCCAACAAAATCAATACCCCATTTCTCAAATGGTCCTAAAACCAACTGAGGATTCAGAGGCATTTCTGTAGAAATTGTAGGTTTTCCCATTTGTTGGCATGCATCACACTGCCACACATACTTTTTGACAGTCTTATGGAGGGAAGGCCAATAGTACCCTGCTCCAAGGATCTTGTGAATTGTTCATTTCACTAAATAATGTCCACCTCCTGGCTCATCATGGCATGCTCACAGTATGTCATGTACCTCATCCTCTCGAACACACCTACGAAGAACCATGTCAGGACAACATTTAAATAAGAATCCATTACACCATTTATATGTTGCACTATTTCTAACCAATCGCCTTCTTTCCTTATGAGTAAAATAGGCAGGAAACTTCCCTGTTGTCAAATAATTCGTGAGATCAGCAAACCAAGGAGTCTTAGTAGAGATAACAAACAAGTGTTCATTAGGAAATTGGTCTTGGACAGCTTCGCCATCACCTAAAACATTTATTCTGGAAAGAAAGTCAGCAACAACGTTAGATTTCCTAGGCTTATCTATAATAGTGAGATTGAATTCTTGCAACAAGAGTAACTAGTGAATGAGCCTTCCGCTAACCACTAGTTTTTTCATCAAATATCGAATGGCAGAGTGGTCAGTGTAAACAAATTTTTTATATCTAGTGATGTAATGGTGAAATTTATTCAAAGCATAGACAACAACCAAAAACTCTTTTTCCATAGTAGTGTAATTCTTTTCCGTAGGAGTCAGATTTTTGCTGATAGAATAAATTGCATACATATGATCTTCTGAGTCTTTTTTTCCAAGGACAGCACCCATGGTTGCATTAGAAGCATCAATGTGGATATGGAAAGGTTATCCCCAGTCAGGGCCACATAAGACAGGGGATTTTGTCAACTTTTCTTTGATAGAATCAAATGCCTGTTGACACTGAGGAGACCATTCAAAAACACAATCTTTGGTTACCAATGAAAACATTGGGGTGACAATTTTGCTAAAATCTTTTATGAATCGGTGGTAATAACCTACATGGCCAAGGAAACTTTTGATGTCAGTCTGATTAACTGGTGTAGGTAATTGGGTGATGACTGATATCTTTTTGGGATCCACCTGTATACCTTGGGCTGAAACATGGTGACCTAAGATAATTCCTTGATCAACCATCATTAGACATTTTTCATGACTCAGAGATAGTTGGTGTTGTTCACATCGACTGAGTATTTTCTCAAGATTATTCAAAGATTCTTCAAAAGTGGATCCATGGATAGTGAAATCATCCATGTAAACCTCAACACAGTCGTTAGCAAGATCTGCAAAAATGACCAAGACTACCCACTGAAATGTAGCAGGGGCATTACAAAGCCCAAAAGGTAAGACTCTGTAAGCGAATGTACCCCAAGGGCACACAAAAGTAGTCTTATCCTGATCAGCAGGGGCAATACTAATTTGATTATACCCACTAAACCCATCTAAGAAAGAGAAATATTTCTTACTAGCCAAATTGTCCAGGACTTGGTCAATGAAAGGCAGGGGAAAATAATCTTTCTTGGTGGCTTTGTTAAGTTCCCTGTAATCAACACATATTCACCACTTACCGTTCTTCTTGGGAACAATAACTAATGGGGAAACCCATTAACTATCAGATATAGGATAGATGAAACCTACCTTTAGGAGTTTTTCGATCTCAGTTTTGACTATGTCTCTCAATGCTGGATTGATTCTTCATTGCAGTTGCCTTATAGGTTTGACATCATCGATGTAAATATGATGTGTACAGATGCTATGATGAATTCCTTTCATATCAATGTAATCCCAAGCAAAAGCATGGGAATGTTTCTTCAGAACCTCGAGCACCCTAACTTCTTGATTGACCTCCAAGTCACTACTTGTAGTAAGCTCTCTACCCATACTGACAAACACCTTCTTGGTATCATTCGCAAGAGCAAGCTCTGTACTAGTGATAAAAGAATTAAATGGGAAAACATGGGGCTGAAGCATGTGCAGGATGGATATGTTATCAAAAGATAGAACCTTGGTTAAAGGACAATAGAAATCAGAAACTAAATTTTTGGAATTATAAGCATAGATTTTCCTACCAAACTCAGTAGAGGTAATGTCTAATGTCGGTATTCTGGATTTTGTAGTAGTAGTGCTGATTTCCGTAGTCATAGAGTTTTAGAAATAGTCAGTGTATATGGTTATGTAGCTTCCGCCATATGATTGTGTACTGCAATAGTGGCCAGAAAAGAAGAACTCAAAGAGGTAGCATCCAAAGAATCCACCCATACCTGGTCACAATTGTTCGTATAAGGCTAGGAAGGAAGATATAATGAAATGTGTTTGGATTTTTGCCCATTTAGAATGGTCATGTTGCCTGACCTATAGACAATGTAAGCAGCAATTGTAGCCAGGAAAGGTCTTCCCAAGATGATTGGATATCCCAACTTCCAAGCTTTAGGCTGCAAAACCATGAAATCAATTGGGTACTCCCATGATTCAATAGTGACCATAATATCTTCAACCACACCATTAGGTACAGTAATGATTTGATCTGCTAACTGCAGAACAGTGTTAGTTGGTTGAAGTCCTGTCAAGGATAGTAGGTTAAACATTTATGTTGTGATGACATTAATAGCAACACTAAGATCCACCAAAACATTATATATTGACTGGTTGTTTATACAAATAGTAATGAAAGGGCTCCTAAGATCCCCATATTTTGGTGAGATAAGGGTGCCAGTAACTAAATCAGCCAAATTCCCTTCAACTCTGATAGTCTTTGGGTATTTTTTTTCCTGGTGTCTTTATACACTTGTTTCTAATGGTTTGGTTTAGTTTAGGGATGTCCCTTATTGCACGTAGCAATGGAACCTCAATATGTGCCTTTTTCAATTCCTGAACTAGTTTTGTTTCATCTGCAGTTTGAGTGTCCTGTAATCGCTCAGAAAAAGGGGCTGTAGTCTATTTGGGTATTTGATCATCTTGTTTATCTGGCACTAGTGAAGAACCATTGTTACCCTCAAGGTTTTCTTCCTTATCAGCATCATCAGGTAGTTCTATGATAACAACAAGGGGGTTCAATATTTTGCTAGATCATAGTTGTAAATTACCAATAGTGTTAACCTGCATGGTGTTACCTGAGTCTGTGTCATCAATCAAAGATATCTGTTGATTTTTAGGATTGGATACTAGCTAGGCCGGAAGTTGTGTTTGTGTTGCTTGTCCTTGATTTTGGCAGGCTTGAGGTGGAGGCATCAAAGCTTGCTGTGGCTACTAGAACCTGCGTTGTTGATTACCGTTTTGTGGTGGTGACCAGGACTGATTTTGGCTAAAATTTTGTTGAGGACCCCACTGCTGATTGTGCCAAGGATTGGCTATGGGTGGTGGAGCCAAACCCGGTTGAGTGTAGGTATTTGTCCAAGGTGTTGGATATGGATAAGTCATCCAGTTTGAGTTTTCCCACTAAGGTTGTCCTCAAGAAGATTGAGAGGCTTAATTTGGCTATGGCATTCTCCAGGGATTCTGAGTTGGTCTAGATGGGAACCCACCCTGATTGTTTGGTCTTTGGAAAAAATTCAATTCAGCACTTGTTTGAGAGATGACATTCAAAACTCCCTTCGACTGTGGTAGAAGTGTCCAATGCTTAGTGTCATGGTTAGTGACTTCGCAAATTAAGCACATGTCTGTGACATCCAAGGGACATTATCTCAAGGGGCGTCTCTTTCAACATTTAGGGCAATACATGTCCAATGGTTCTTTAGCAGGGGTGGATTTTGCCTCGATTCCGTCTATGGTGGATGTTAATTACAGCAAAATGTCTGTTTTCATATTGGCCATTTCTTCTAGAAGTTCAGAGGTACCCAAAGACTTGGATGTTTGTTTCCTTCATATTCCTCCACATGTTCTAGAATATCTTCTACATAGCTTAGTAATTTGTTCCATGGTGAGTTTATGCATGTCTCCTCCTCCCATGAGATGGAGAGAATCCTTGGTTTCCTCATCCAGTCCTTTCAAAAAGACTGTTTTAGTGATGTCTGCATGTAACTCATACCCACTACGTTTATGGAGAAAGAGGAATCTATCCAGATAATCCTCTAGATTCTCATCTTCCTTTTTCCATATTTGGAAGAACTCTTCCTTCCTATCCCTTCCTCTATAATAGTCTTGGTATTTATCCAGGAAGGTTGTTTCCATGGCTTCCCAGGAATTAATGGAGTTAGATGGTAACCCCATAAAACATCTCATAGCATAATATTTGAGAGTGGAGGGAAATAGTTTAAGTTTTTGATTGTCAGTTCGGTAGTCATATGTCTGGCACAGGATTTTAAATTCAAATAGAAACTGATTAGGGTATTCTTTGGTCATTCCTCAAAAGAGGGGGAGGATGGATGGTGAGATGTTTTTCATGGGTGCATCCTCATCTGCATCGAGGACAATGGGGTATGTACAGGTTCATCCTAAAGGTTGGTCTTTAGCATTCCCAAGATCCCCCATTGCAGAATGGTGTGAAGAGGATACATAATGCTCAGAAAAGGTTCTAGGCGTTGAGTTGGAATCTGTATCATTCTCAATGTTTCTCTCATGTGAAGTGTCTAAAGATATTTGTTGAATATTGCATGCTATAGATCTCCCTTGGTTATCTCATGACCTATGCATCTAGGTTGGTTGGTTTAAATCGAGGTTTCAGAGAACTACTGGTTTCCTATATGAACTCCATTAACACCCATAGCATATGGAATAAAATAATGGAGCTTATGGTTATTTCCCTGGCAACGGCACAAAAATGATGGGTCGTTGTATTCTTCCAATCATTTAACTGACATAATCTTTGTCAGTGTCATTCTAAACTAGGGTTTTGTCCTAGGCAATATGCAATGGAGTCTAGGAGAACCAGTTATACGTTGGGTTTGTTGGGGGGTTGCTTAGTTTTAGTGACTATTCTATAGAAGTGCAGTTAAAATCTACGAAAATTAAATACAAGTCTATGGAATTCAACTATTTACAATGAAAGGAATTTTAGCAACTAATCTTCTATTGTAAAATAAAATACACACACACACTTATTCTTAACAAATTAAATCACCAACTGAATAAATGGAATATTTAGCAAAAAGCAAGACTATTCGTGAACTAGATTTGCATAACAAAAGCATCTATTCTAAGTGAAAGTAGTAATGGAGAAAGTAGATATAGTTAATCAAAGCATGCATGTAAAACTCATCAAATGACAACTGTAGTAAAACTAATCAAAGGACTGTATGCATGAACTCAAAGTGACCTCGTATCTCCTCGGTCGAGTGGGCCCTTGCTCTTCCTCGGGATAGAGGAATCAACAACTTCTAATTCTCAAAATGTCATGGCTTTCATTAACTTTGAAATAAGTTCATAACACATAAAAACAAATCCAGAATTGTATGCAGATAATATTCTTCAATAATAAAAAAAGTGGTACTACCAAGTTCTGAAGATGAAGTCTTCATATAGATAATGTTGGTTACAAGATCTACCATATCAGGCGGCATTAAACACTGTCCATCAAATATCAATTAAAACTCATAGATTTGTACGGGCTGTTAGAATCAAGCCTAAGCTAATAGGTCAATGCAATGCAAACAGTCTTTAGCCGCATGCTTTGAACTCGGGGTTCTTATCCACTGGTAACTTCCATCATTCCCTGCACACATCATCACATTTGATCTCACAAAGACAGTTAGTAGGAGGTTCATGTGATAATCAGTTTTCATAAATAATAGCAAGGAAAATGCATCAAACTTACTAAGATATAACTACACAAAACATCCCCATATACTAATAAGTCATATCACAAAGAGTATTTCCGGTCTGAAGAAATGATATTAATGAGCCAAACAATGCACTCATCAGTGACTGCTTGCAGGATATGGTCCATGATAGGAAGAGGATAATTGTCCTTTAGTGATGCCTAGTTTAGGTTGACAAAATCTACACATATCCTTATTTCACCATTCTTCTTCCGCACAGGCACAATGTTAGCCACCCACGTTGAATGGTGGATGGGAAAGATGATCCTTGCATTAAGCATCTTCATTACCTCCTCCTTGATGGTATCAACAATCTTTGGGTTGTATGGCCTTTGTTTCTTTCTGAAGGGCTTAACACCCTAATTCAAAGGAATTGATTGATGCATTTTCTTTGGTTGGAAGGATTTGACTTCATCAAGACATTTGAGTATTTCTTGAGTAATGCAACAAACCTTATTTTTTCTTCAGGAGAGTAACATTTTCCAATATTGACCATCCTTGGCTGCTATGGGGTACCAATGTTTTCTTTATCAAAATCAGCTGGGCACCGAGAAGATTGCTTTTCTTTCTCTTGAAGGAATCTTTCATTTTTGTCAAAGAGGTATTCTAAAGAGACTAGGCCTTTGGGAATTTTGTTCCCTTTCAATTTGATTATTCCCTCATCATCAATTCCTTCAATTCCTTCTTTCTCTTCTTTGGGGAATTCTTCTCAGTGTGGATTTTCACCTCCTTTGAAGAAGAAATTATTGAAATTATCCCTTTGCTCTAAAAAGGCTAGAATTTGGTTATCATCATTGAAGACTTGCCAATGATTTACATTATCTGGTACACTAGGATTGAATATCATTTTAATGGTTAGTTTGTCTTTACCAAAAGAAGGATGAGATGTCACTAGGGAGTCTGACACTACAAGAGAATCAATCTTTTTATTATATTCCCTAGGAATAGATTCAATGGAAAATGCATCAAAAGATTCAATGCAGTCCCACACTCTATTTCTGTAATGTCGGAGTCTTGGATTCTTCACCTGATATTGTTGGTGGAAATTCTTTACTATAAGCTCTGCAACACCTCGGCATCTTAGTTTCTTGATCCCCATGTCCTTTGCTACACTCATGCCTAAGATTAGTGCTTCATACTCTGTAGTGTTATTTGTATTATCAAATTACAGCTTGTAGGCAAATGGGTACAACTCATTGGAAGGAGAGTACAATACTACACCAGCTCCCAAGCCCACACTAGAATGAATACCATCAAATTCCATTTTCCGAATTTGATGTTCCTCTTCCTCCATGATAAGTGGCAAGTTCTCCTCCTTTTTTGATGTGAGGAAGTAGTTTCCTAGCCCAAAATCTTGAAAGATAATGTTTTCTTTCGGATCATCAGAATTTCATACTGCGAACTTCATCTTTCTTACTGGTAGAAACTTCTTCATCTCACCTTTTACTAGGATAGTTGTAGACGTCTAATCAATTTTTATCTCTCCACCCAGGTCTATGCAGAAACTCCTACTCAATAGCATACCAAAGGATGCTGGGATGTCTGCTACCAGTATGGTTAGGAGCACCTTCTTGTCTGGAAAATCAGCTAGTGCTACCTGTGTATATTTGATTCTTCCTACCAATGGAACTTGTATTAAGTAGCAGGTGTCATTTACCCTGGTCAAGGTGACGCCTAGAGCATTTGTAACTTTGGCTAGCATCACATTGTTTGATGCTCCAGAATCTATGCTATAATTATTTAGCTAGAAGCCTTTAATGAGGAGTGACAAGAAGAAAGGTTCAACCCTGTTGGTTCTGGAGGCACTGAGGGCTAGCATGTTTTAGAAATGTGGTGTGGATGGTGTGGGAAATAAACCTTTATAATTAGGACTTGAGGATACAGGGTTACCACCACGAACTGTATTAATGAACCTGTCAAACTGGGTAGGGTGTGTTTGTAGGTATTCTATTTCTGAGAGCTGGACTTTGGTTTTGCTTGCATGTTCCTCAAAGTCAAATAGGGTTATGGTGAGCAAGGAAGAGGTTCCGAAAATGGAGGAAGATCTACATGGTAGAGGCTTTTCTACTTTGGGTGTTAAATTCTCCTTTTCGGGTGTAGAAATTGGCTTGGAAGGGGGTGAGGGTGTAGCTTTTGATTGAACCTTAGATGTTTTTGCAGGAACAAAATTTAAAGGAGAATTGTTCTTAGCAACTTTTGAGCTAGGAGAAGAATTATATGACTTACTTGGCATAGTAGCATGATCCATAACAACCAGTGAGTCTGGTTTTTATTTGGCCAACTCCTTAGAAGGTGGTAATGGTGATCCTCCGCTGATGATTTTATTTTGTGTGATCTCTGGGGGAGAATATTATTTATTCTTCTTATCCTTTACCACAACTGTTGAGGATGAAGCACCTTTCTTGGATTGTGCATGAGTGAAAACAGCACATGAGAAAATTGGAGCTTCTTCATCATTCTCATCTTCATAATCAACGTACTCAATTAGGCCATTATGCATATCAACTTCCTCGACCTCAAGATATTTTTCATAGTCTTCTATATTTTCTTCGTCAGTTTCATCAATTTATGCTTCCTCCTCTAGCTCTTTGGTGTCATAGAGTGCTTCAAGAGCAAGCTGACAAGGAGGTGGGGCAATCCTTGGCCTATCTGGAGGTTTTGGTTTCCTTGAAGCATTCCACATTGTGATATGAGATAACTACTTCTTCAAGGCAACCAAGTGATTTGGCATTTTTTGGAACATCAGATCTGTGGTGACAGAGTTTGAATTCTAACCCTTTTTCTTTCCATTGGGGCATTTCACCTTTCCAAAAAAGATTAGATCATCATTGGTTTCTATTACATGGTCTTAAGCTTCCCTCAATGTTCTTGGTTGAGTTATTATAAGGAAGAAACCTACTTCTGATGGCAAGGCACTGATGAAGAATCTCTTCAAATTATTTTCAGGAGGCACCACATCTTCAGGGATTCTTCTTATCACTCTGTTATATCTTGCTACGAAGTCCCTCATTAACATGGAGGTTTCTTTCTTCATTTGTACCTATTGGACAAGAAGATCCTGATAATCTTCTGTGCTCTTGAACCTGTGTTCGAATGCACTTCTTATATCCTCCCAATAGGTGATGGACCTCAGTGGTAGCATGCAGAACCATTCGACAACTTTATCTTGAAGTGACTCCACAAAGAGTCAGACTGACACATCTTCATCCTTGACACCCAACACGCTGCAAGTAGTGATGAATGCTACTACATTCTCTTCAAAGAGTTGAGAACCATCCCCTCTAAATTTTAGGAAGTTTTTTCTTGAGCCTCTCGGTAGCTCATGGAGTGGTTGAGCAAGAGCTAGTGAACCGGTGTTTCCTCCCCATGGTACATTAAGCCTATGGGTCTCACGATCATGTTCATGCTTATGATCAAGATCCCCCATTCAATATCTATTTCCAACTTCCAACCTTGCTAAGGCTATAGCTTCTGCTGTTGCTCTTTCATCTGCCTCAGCTTGAAGTCTCTTGATTTCTTCGAGTTGAGCTCATATTTCTTCGTTGGCTCTCGCCTCTCTTTCTCTAGCTTCTTCTTCGGTCTTCACATCAGTGAAGTATACAAGGTTCTTGTTGATGTATGAAAATTAACCATCCAAAGGATTGGAAACAATCAGGTTCCCAACATGTATGGTTGCATGAAGAGGAAGCCTCTGGATTCTGAGTAGCTCTTATCTCCTTTGAAGTTCCTCAAAAATGGGATCAGTTTGTCCTCCTTGTCTCTATTTCTGGGTGAATCTTCTATCCTCCAGCTTAAAAATCTATGCTCTTATTTACGGTGCTGGAATTTGTCTTTGCCTCTCTAATTTTGCAGTGCATTCTTCTTCAAGGTCTAGAATTCTTGTGGTAATGAAGTAGTGATTGGAACTTTGTCTATTATGCCATATAACTTCCCTTAAATCTGAAGCAATGTCTTCTTAGATATGGAAGAGCATTTCGGGTATTTCAACAAGAGGGTTTCCTAGAATAGCCATGATTTGAATCCATGTGGCTCATATAGCCATTCACATTCCAAATTTTTTTCTCTTTTTTTTGAATTTGAATTTTTTGACCTTGCGGTCACATTCAGGTGCAAATGCTGCTAAATCAGCCCCACGGTGGGTGCCAAAAACTATTGGCTAGGAAATTTGTCGGGTGGAAAAAATTGTGGATTCCTTGCCAATGCTTTGGGAATATAAGTCCCTCTACTTAACTGGTGTAACTGCCGTACATGCATGCATGAGAAAATATGGATTTTTGCGGTGGCCTTTTGGCCGGGGATTCAATAGGGGCACTCCACTGAACTTGTGGCAAAGCTAGCAATATCTTGTTAGGGAATACTTTGTTTAAGAGTGGGAAAGGGAGTGAGAAATGAGATAGGGAAACTAATGTTGTAGGTAGGAAATCAGATTTCTGCACACATTAGTTAGAAACTTTAACACATGCATTTATGAGAAGAAAACAAACCTGCAAATGGCAACAAGACAAGATAATATTGCGAACTCAAAGTTTCTAAAATCTCCTCATAAAAGAGGATAAAAACTCCTTCTTATTGTATTGATGCTTAAATAGAAGTTGTACATAATGTGGGAATGGAAGAAATTTGAGAATGGAGGAAATTAGAAGAAAAATGGCTATTTCCTTTGCTTTCTTCAGGTATAATGCACTCTCGAGTTTACAAGATCAATCACCAACCCCTTTTACAATGGCGTGAAGAAGCCATTAAATATCTTGCAAAAAATAGTTAGAACTTCTTATTTGTTAGCAAGAAATGGTTTACAATATTTTCAGTCATTTGCGTCCATTCGAATTCTTGATTCACGAAGAAATGCCAATGGCAGGAAAAAATAAACTTTTCATAATGCAACCTTTACACTTGTTTTAAAACTTTGAATTTGAACCGTTCATCTTTCCTTTGATACTTTAAACCAGATCCATCCACGTGGGAGAAATTTATTGGAGCGGGCGTGGAGGATGCCTTTTGCATTTTGTGACTTTATAGAGATTTGGCATTTTTTACATTTTTGATCCGCCCTTCCACTTTTGATATAAGCCTGACACGTGGCTTCACTTGAGTGGAGACAGAGTCACAGGTCACTCTTATAATTTTACCTTTTTTCAATGTGGGCTCAAAAACACAAATTACTTCGCCATCCCACCTCCCCGCCTTGACCTTCGATGCGTGCTTAATATTTGAATTTTTCCATAGCATGATCGGGGTTACGGATCACTTTATGACTTTTATCCCTTTTTACCAAAAAGGCTCAAAACCTCAAAGTTCTCCGCCGACCTGCTTCTCCGCTTTGAATTTCCAATGGCGGGCTCAAGATTTGACTTTTTCCTTTGTGTTTAGCGGGGCTGTGGGTCAATTTTTAACTTTAAGACCCTTTAGTGAAAAAGGTTCAAATTATGAAATCTCCCCGATGATCCACCTCCCCGCTCTGACTCTTTTGATGTGGGCTCAACACTTGACTTGTTCCCTCATAGCATGATCGGGGCTGCAACACACTTTATGAATTTTAGCTCTTTTTACAAAAAGGCTCAAAACCTCAAATCTCCTATCGACCAACTTCCAATTAGATATTTCCACGTACCCATGGATAATGGGGCCAAAAATTGATGGGAAAGAAAACACCTATCATTCACGATTGTGGAAAAATGCAGAGAAGAAGAAAAATCCACCATTTCGTGCCCGATTTTCAAATTTCTTTTACGAACCAAGGGATTGAAAACATTAGAAGGTTCGATGATCTATGGCCATAGAAAGATTGATAATTTCATTCAAATGAGGAAAACAATAAAATTTTCACGCATCCAAACAGGAAAATAGAAAATTTATCAAAACGTGCAGACTGGAGAGTTTAAACAACTTCAAAGCATGAATTTCTCTATCTTTTCAGACTTTCAACTTTGCTTGAACACTTCTAGAAGGTGTGAGCTCAATTTTTTTGAATTTGACTTAGAAAATGAGGGGGGGATTTGTAGGGTGACAACAACTATATTGTGGATCTGTCTGTAAGTTGTAAGATTATGGTTGTTGGTCTTAATCCTTCCAATTTCAAATCATCCATTATTTGTTTTGTCATTATGTTTATTGCGGCCCTCCGATCAATCAATGTGTTTTTTATCACTATGTCATTGATTGTGACATTAACTAGAGGGCTTCCTGGATCAATATACTAGGGAAGAACTAAGTTCCCAAGCATGATATCAAATAATTTACCAATGACCTATACAATAGATGGGTCTTTCCATTTCCCACTTGGATTTTTAATGCATAGGTCCTTAACTAGGTTATTATAGATAGGAACATCCTTGATAGCTTATATTAATGATATCTTGAAAAAATTATCTTTAAGCTGATTGAAAAATTTAGAATCATATTTTGATCTGAGGTTAGTATTATTTTCTTGTAATCTTTCAGGAAATGGTGACTCATTATCCTATGTTTTACGGTTGTTAGAGTTCTGAGCAGGTTGTTGTGGATCAGCCTGCATCATCTTCTATGCTTGTTGTGGGTCATCAAACAACAATTTTTTTTCCTCTGCAATGTCAGTAATGGTTGGTCCAATTGGTGAAGGAAGTGCTCTTCCTAAGAGAAGATGATATGTTAGGAAATATATATTAGTGCTCCATTTGTATGTACGGGTGAATAATAATTACATGTGTAATTATTATTATGGTAAATTAGTGAAAGTACATTTACTATGTAAATGTAAATAGTAAATATAAAATGTGGTTAGTATGTGGTAAGTTAGTAAGTTAGAATAATAAAACAATTAGTATTGTTTTATTATTATAATTGGTGAGAGGTTGAAACCATATGGGTGTATGGTTGTATATGAAGACAAATGTTGTTGTAAGGATTGTTATTTTACATCTCCTATATAATGGAGTGTAATGAAATAGTGAATTAATGAAAATATAATATAGAGTTGTTGATTTCAATTATTGTCTATGTAGCTATTTCATGGATTCTTTGTATTAGATCAGAGTAATTTCTACAATTTGGTACCTAGAGCTTAGTTTAAATCTGTCTCGAAGATGATCTCACAACTTGTGTTAAAGGCCATTCAGTGTTTTCTCACAAGAGCATCTTGCGAGCTTTCCATGTAGCATGTCTATGATTATGCAGATACAGTAATAATGATACTAACTAAAACTCAGTTCGTAGTTTGGGAGAAACATGCAATTTACTATACAGGAGTATGTGATCACTGTTGGTTCTATTGACGTGGCTTCCTAGAATCAGTAACCTATTTCACACAATTTAGCATTCAATGCCTTTCTATGGACATTTAGATTCTATCAACATTGGCTACTAAAATCTCTGATAAATTTAATGGGTTGCATAACTTCAAAAAAGGATAGTAAAAACAATTTCTCTAGATGCATGTCTTATGAATACAAAAATTATTTAGGATAGTAGATGGACTATTGTACTCACTGATCCTACAGCTATCAAGACCTATTTTTCAAAGTCTCTTAGTACCTTGGAAACTAGAGATGAACAAATGTCAAATGAAACTTCTCCTATCGTTATGAAGAAGCTTTGTCATACTCTTAATATTTGTGAAAAAAAAATCTGGAGCAATGGAGGCAAAATCGGAGGTATCAAGGGTCAATCATCGACCTCTCGTACATGCTTTCAATACGTACGGGGCCTACATTTAAGTCTTCTGCAACTAAACCCAGGTAGACTAAAAAAATATTTGATCAACACGTGTCTCTACCGGTAATGAACTGTCGACTCAGTTTGCATTAAAACATGCTTTTACCAATAAGTGGAAATATGCACATATGATGTTTTTTTCTACCAAAACTCATCAATATTAATCCCATTACCCTACCGTATCAGCTACAACTTGATCTCTATCTCATGTGAAAAGGGAATAGATTTCAACAGAATTTCCTACTCTTATTACCTGCAGTGAGATAGTCATCAGAGTTGCATAGATACTATTCCATCATCATGATCATCGTGGTTGTCTAGTTATCGACAATATCTATCCAGATATTGTTCGTGACTAGTCGGTCAAATTGAGCATCTTTTGAATGGTTGTACACTCTAAACCTATTAATGGAGAACCATCCAGAGGTTAATGGTATTGTAATTGAATCCCTTACCAAAACATGAGCATACAACGTAGTGGCACGTTACAGTACAAATTCAGGGTCTTCCAATTAATTTTCTCTACTAAGTGTCTTATCTTAGCATTATAGATTATAGTGCTTGATTTCTGTATGGGTGCATAATACTAACATGTTTCACCACCATATTATGGTAAATTATTTCAAGTCACGATTTACTCATGGAAATTCTACTTAGTAAAAATTTACATATGTAGTTAGCATGGTGGTAAGTTAGATCCACCTCAGAATAATAAAACACTAAGTATTGTTTTACCCATCATGGCCCATTAGTGAGAGGCTCTTTTTCACGTCTTATGGCTATCATGGTTGTATCCTCCATCACAAATGTTGTTGTAAGGATTGTCATTTTACATCTCCTATATAATGGTGTGTATTCAAACTAAACGTTACAATTGGTAAAAATATACACTACTTGTGCTTTTCCTCATTTGAAACATAGTCGCTGGATGTGACATGCTATTTCATGGCCTTATTTTGATCCGACACTCTCAGATCTATCATTTATATGAATCATTTATAGGACTCATTGTTTATTCACAATCAACATAATTATTTCTATTGAAGTTAATTCAATGGAATCGACTGGCATGAGTCGCTATATTAGTATGATTAGGCAGTACCTAAATAGGCACTTGTGTAAATTCTTGGTACCACATCACTATTTTATGATTATGCATCAAAGCACCGATGTTACTCCT
Source organism: Taxus chinensis (assembly GCA_019776745.2). Taxonomy (NCBI): domain Eukaryota; kingdom Viridiplantae; phylum Streptophyta; class Pinopsida; order Cupressales; family Taxaceae; genus Taxus; species Taxus chinensis. The sequence continues at coordinate 451,016,824 of CM034146.1, read as the reverse complement.
AGCCTACCTAGGCTATGGAGCATTATGCTAGTAATGAGGACGGTGGGTCATAGACCCCTTCCTATCCCTGACAATCACTTTTGCCATGACTTGGGGATGTTGATCATTGCCATCATTTTATGTCCACGTTGGCTCTTGGTATGGACCTTGCACTTTGGTTTTTGGTACATCGCACCGATATCCATCACCAACTCATTTCAGGCTTAGCACCAAGGTGGGGGCTGCATATCATCAATTATAAGACCAATCCCTCGCAATGAAATGCATAGGGTATTAGTGTCATACCTCGTTACCTTGAGTGAGCCATGGTTTCCTACCAGTACCACCACTAATAGATCATGGTCCTACGCTTCTCATCACCAACATTTTGCAATTAGATGAAGGACCATCGTCCTTCACTGATCAATACTGGTTAGTTTATCTACATCTACAGTATACACTTTGGGGTTCATTCAACATCTATGATATATCCCCTACTTAATTCCACATTATATTATCCTCTGGATTCTTCATATAGGGATGTTAATCACACATACTAACATTGTCACTTAGACGATGATGCATTAACAATGTGCTTCGGTTCACATGTGACTATTTAGGGATTACTACAATGAACCCCACAGACTGCACACTAGGCCTTACACATCATATCTATTCACATATCGCGCTACATACATCATACATTCTACAATTGATTTTACTACATTTGAACATTTACACATTCATACATCACACATTCTACTAGTATTGTAATATTTATATCATATATGCATTTAGGATCAAACATTATTCATCTTACACACTAAAGTTAGGCTATCTACACATATCCTATATATAGTCACATCATACACTCTACACCTTCATATCATACATTTACTACATACTCTACTAGTATTCCTTACATAGGAATCTAGCATAATTTGGTCCTACATACTACATTATTACGCTATCTACATGTGTTAAATCGTGCACTATATTTTAT